>HG992178.1:16885741-18275649 GCA_905220545.2 Melitaea athalia
ATTTTGTTATATTCCGGATCTTAGACCAAGACATGTGTTTTGTTGTAATGTCTATTGGTCGGCGTAAATACGCTATACCCTAAGCTATAACCAGTCTCCCCTGCATAGCACTCGCATCATTAGGGGAGTGCCACTCGTAAACCACGCGTAATGGGTTTTATCTTAGTCTATAAAATTTATTTACACTTCTACTACTACATTATCGGAACCTCATTCCGTAATGTGCATTGCAAATACGATCGCCCAAAAGCGATCAACAAGCTCTCCTTCCTTCACAAAGAAATTCCTATTATCGTGTCAACATTTATCTTTAAAAAAAATTATAGGAAAATTGTTTATATTAAGATTCACGTAGTAAGTTTCCGAGTAATAACGTAATTTTGTTATCATGACACCGCGAATTATCTATCCTGTCCATCTCTTATAGGACTGCATATTTCTGTCCTATCTATTTATTATAGGGCTGTATATGTATATTACCTTTTTAAACTTAGATGGAAGATACTAAAAAGTTTTATAGTATAGTGTTACCACCGCGACCATGGCACCAGCAAAGTCTCCGAAATATCGGGAGTTTCAAAATAACACTCGATGTAAGTCCCATTGGATCAAAAATATTCTTAGTGACCGTAAATGACTAAAAACTTATGGTTTTTGACATTTTTAAACTTGATCTTTACAAGTTACAGTCACACGTATGTTTTGTTACTAATAAAAATAACTACTACTACGGCTACGGTCTTACCATCAGGTGAGCCGTACGCTTGTTTGCCAACTAGTTACATAATAAGAACCATATTTACACTTATAATAATTAAACTAGGCTGAGAGTTATTCATATATGCTTTTAACTATAGGTTTAATACGTATAGTCGTAAATTCACCATAATATAATCTATGCTAATATTATAAAGAGGAAAGATTTGATTGTTTGTTTGTTTGCACTGAATAGGCTCCAAAACTACTGAACCGATTTGAAAAATTATTTCACTATTGGGAAGCTACACTATCCGCGGGTGACATAGACAATACTATATTTGCAAAGTGAAGTTAAAAAGTAAAACTGTAGTGAAATTTCAACGGAGTTGAAGTATTTAACACCAGACCAGTTAAAGTAACGTAAGAATGACACACACCACACCACGTTGACACCGCGTTGGCACTGGCTTGCGATTGGCTGTTGCGCGGGCGGTTGCGGGTTCGATACCCGCACACGACATTTGTATTGGCCATACAGATGTTTGACGTGGTCTGGGTGTTTGTGTAGTCCTTGTGGGTCTCCCCACCGTGCCTCGGAGAGCACGTTAAGCCGTCGGTCCCGGTTGTTATCATGTAGGGTACACCTGATAGCGATCGTTACTCATAGTAGGGAATATATCCGCCAACCCGCATTGAAGCAGCGTGGTGGATTAAGCTCCGATCCTTCTTCTACATGGAGAAGAGGCCTATTATTATTACAAGCTGAATCGTGATCGTGAACAACGAGTCAACCAGTACTTATTCAATATACAGCCTTAAATTATTGCATTTGTGGTTGTAATTGATGAAAAATACAAAGGCTCTAACCATGACATGCTTGTTTATATATAGGACTGAAACCAAATTAATCCCAATTCCCACACACAATCCCGCAAAATATCCAATGGGCTCTGCTGACCTGCGGACTTAATGGGGAATGATCCCTTGCAGGCTGCAGTCTCCGAACTGTCCCTCTGGTACCATAACGAGTTGTGTCGTGAAATAAATCTTCTCCTCCCCAGCTAAGAGAACGCACATAGCCTTCTCACGGTCGGATAAAAGGTCTTTATTTTTTCCCGTTAAAGCCTTTTTATATGATGTAGTTTGATTAGTTCGAGTTTATAGCCAGTTGATTGCTGCTTTTATTCGATGTAGTACTCGTACGAACCATGAAGAATTGCTATAGTAGGGTCATTTTACTTTCCTTAATATAAGTTCAATTGTAATTGAACCCTATTTGGGTATAATAAAACGGGAATAATAAAAACATTACAGCTATATGAATGCATAATATGTCACGATTTCCATTACGTATTTTATTTACCTACTTTAAAAATATATCAAACCAATTTTCGAGAATAACCTCGGAAATTTGTTTTATAATAAAATACTTCTTCAATATCAACACGAACATTTAAATATATTTACAGTCTCACATGTACGTGTAAATTATTGACAGAGACCGTACTGTAAAATTGAAATAAAGTGACTTAAAGCTGAGCGTGAAACGAATTTTTAATGGATACAGCGTCAGAATTACAAACAAACTGAAACGCCATACGAATTTGGTGCAGACAAATAAATTAAAAGCCAATAGACATCGAGCCGGATACGAAACGTATTTCGGAAAAATTGGAAAGGTTTCCAAAATTTATGCTACAATTTTGGTTCCTTTGCCGAGACCATTAAAACTGCCCGTCCATCCGTTTGCAGATTTAAACCAAACGGCCGACCGTCACGAATCTAAAAAACATTTATCACTCTCGATTTTCCGCCCATAGCCGTGGGCTAGGACCGTGGACGTTACTATATTATCCAGTGCCGTTGAGCTAACCGATGGGAACATTTTATGGGGTGTAGGGAGCTTCAGTAACGTCGATAAGTTATTGTCTAAGCACGAAAAAAATAAACAACAAAAGCCCTTGACAACTTTAGTGAGAATACAAAATCACATGAATGTAAATCAAACCTTGTTTTACTTTTTCGAATTACGTTTTAGGAATCATTTTATTTATAGCTAGCTAGCCCGACAGACGTTGTCTTGCGAATTTTCAAACGCTTGAAGTTTAAATATTGTTTTCTGAAATTTAACTATTTTGGCCTATTTTCTTAATTTTCTATTCCATAAAATATTCTACAAAGTATTAGATATTGCTAAAAAAAGTAGTCAAAATTTGTACAGCGGTTCCAGAGTTTTGCGCATAGCAACACATACATTAGGGACCATATATTATAACATTTTCTATTTCGTTGTAGAAAATCATTTTTTTAATAAGCAAAGAAACAAAATGCTCCAATGAGAGTTAAAAAGCTACCTTATTTATAAAATAACCAAGACAATCATTTTCACTTGAATCTGTTTATTAGTATACACATAATTCCCGGTTGCGCTCGCAAATTAAGGCGACTTGAAACAGTGGTTAGTTGTAAAATAAATGTTCTACATGTTAACTCCATTACACGAGACTAGTCGGTTTACTTTTCAACGTAATTTTACTTTTGAACCCACTGCTGCATTTATAATAATTTGAGACTTTTGACATTCATTTATCTCTATTACAAATCTGCGGTGGCTCTGCTTGCTAAATCCCTCTCGCACTCACCCTCTTATTGCGAGAGGAACTCAGAATACATACTTTTTATAATGAATGTTGATATTAAGAATGGGATATCATTTTGAAAGAGATACCATCATAAAATATTTTCTTTTTTATCTACGTCATTTTGAAATTAAATAGTATTTTTACTTATAATTAAACTGTAACAGGAATGGATCACAGACATGATTAGGGACTAGAATTCTGCACATTGAAATTTTGTTATTGGAGGGCGCTTACGCTTAATGGATAACGACGCCAAAAGTTTTATTTTTTTTTTTACTTTTTTTTTTCAACTCATCATTACTTTTATTTACTGATTAAAATTAAATAAAACTAAGCACGATTTAATTTTTACTATGACAGGGTATAAAAGTCTAAATGTGTAGTTAGTACAACTGTTTCATTAATTATGGCTAAGTCCAATTTCATGTTTTTTTTTGTCAAATGTGTATTTCAAGGACTTTAGTTTGTCATTTAAAAAATACAATCAACAAAACCGGTCTACGATCCATTTAAAATAAAACAGAATGTATGCCAAACATTTGAGTGGACGGCAAAATCGCGACCGAAGTCACGGGTGCGGCTACTCAATATTTTTATAATTAAAAAGAATGTTTAAAATTAAAATCTAGTTAACCATATTGCAATCAATACTTACCACTGCCTTACCACTCTCGACTGAACGAACTAGAATGGCTTCTCAGATGTCAATAGATCAGAAGTAATAAAGTCGTCGATGCAGAACGAAGGTGCTCTAAATTGTTGTGACCTAATAAGGTTAAATTCACTGTTTAAATATTGTTATGTTATACATATTTATAATTAATGTTCAATTTGAGATTAGTATTTGAATATTTTATGTCAGATAATAATACGAAAATAAGAATTTTAATTAAATTTATACGTAAGTTCATTTCAATCCATTATCTTCAGTTTCATTTTTGTAGTGAACTTTGAGAAAATAAATAATTATAATATTATAAACATTAGAATTTTAACTAGAATATTGAATATTCGGAACCGGGCAAGCAGAACTTAATTATGAAGTGCGGAATTTTTAAAGTTTCATGGAATTACAGATTATAGAAGAATTCGTTTCGGAAAAAAAATTGGAAAAATCCGTCAATCTACTGCAGTAGTATGGCGGACGCCACACACTAAGTTTCCATTTCAATTTTTTTTTTACAGTACAAATAGGCTTGTAGTAAATATCCGTACATAAAATGGTCTATTATTTTACTCTATATCTATCACTATCTAATTCGTTTATTAATGAATATTAATTATTTTATTACATAAATGTTGATGTATATTGAAGATACCCAATTATACAATATGTAAATATTTTACATTATTTAATATTTCCTCTTATAGGCTCATTGATCCAATGACTGTCATTCTCATAGTTTGACGCTGCGGAACAAATGACTTTATTGTAATCAACTTGTTGCAGGAACCGAATATCATTACCGGAACGTATTTACCTCGTACCTCCCATTTAATGCAGATAATAGTAATTCAGCGAGTTTTAATAAATTTTATTCATTAAAAAGTTAGTAATATGGAATGTGCATAATTATATTAATGAACAAAATTTATATAGTTAAAAAAAAAAAATTGCAATTGTTGCAATATTTTATTATTTTCTCTAACACCGTAGAATGATGAAGAGTATAAAATAATGAATAATAGGCAATAGTATTTTGTTTTGTTTTAGAATGTCAACAATTAATTTTTACAGTTTACGTACCTAATCATGTCCATATATTTTTTTTTTATATTGTACCTTGTTTTCTATTACCAAAATGTTAAATACCAATAATGTCTTTTTCTAATCATGTATTGCAGTGCACCAAAAATACTTAGTAACTTTTAAAATAAGCAATAATTATAATTTTTCTGCTTTTAGATCGTAATGTGATTGATACGATTTTTATTTGTGAGTTTTTGTACGGATAGAATTATTAAAAAAAAAAACACCAACTCATAGTTTTTAATTGTTTATTTGTCGTTTGTTTCAATGCATTATATATTTAAATAAGTTTCATAACAAAAGTTTAAAAGTAGTAAGTATGTATAAATAGTCTTACGCTATCACTATGACTGTACTATCGATTGAATAGGTATAATTGTTTGGTTATGAAGTAGGCATAGTTGTATGAAACGTATATGAGATAAATAGAGTTGTTATAAAAGTATATTGCAAGATTAATTTCAGCTATAAGTTTATTTCGTGTGGTTCTAAAATTACTAACTATAATACCTAATCATTTGCTTGATTAACAATCAATTTTAAACTATTAACAGTATATTATTTAAAATTTGTAATAGCAGTTATTATATATTTTATACTTATTAAGTACATCCGAATTATTGAAGTATATTTATGGTTCAGAATTTACAAACTACATTTTAGGTCGCAATCCAATTAGACAAAGCTTAAGAAACAATTTGAGCAACTTACGACCGTGAACTCAAGGGTAAATGAGCTTAGCTAGTAACTTTGAACCACGCGTTCCATACAATTAATATTCCCTAAGTATAAAAATATTAATTCAATATCTTTTTAACAAAACGCCTCAAACAATTCTTATGAAATCAATATACAAAAATAGCCAATAAATAATGTAATTATTTCATTTGTACCCCTCACCATCAGAGCAGCTGGTTTATAATAATATTCTATATGATAAGTTTTATACACTTGATTATTTGCTTAAATTAGATAATAAAATTAGTTTGAAGATGTTTTCTTTGAAAAAATTTTACGAGTAAACTTGAAATAAATTATAAATTTAATAAGTTCAAATTTACAATTGGTTTTACACTTTTCTTTTATTTCAATATTTGACACAACTGGTGATTAAGAAAATGTTTTGTAAACTGCTACTAATTTAAGCAAATACTCTAGTATGTATGCAGATAGGCTATGATTGTTCTAGGCAGTACATAAACATGTTAATCTGTTTTTTTCTTCTCTAAATACAATTACATGCTATAACAATTGTTCAATAAAAATTAACGTATTATAGTATTTGAAATTATTAATCTATATTGCTTACATTTGTACAAAGTTTTCATCATGTTTGGTGTTTTAATTCAGAAAATATATATATATATATATATATAACTACTATGCAATGACATATGAATATTTATCATACAAATTACTTGTCATTACAATTTTTAAATATTTTACAAATCGTATGAATATTGTTGAGAAACTAGGAACTAAAACAAAGGGGTTGTTGAATACATACATATTATACATTTTTGTACAGTTGTGTCATATCCTCATATTTCATCAACTACTCTGCATAAACTTAAAAGCAAACATAACTATATCTGCTAATTGTGAGAAATCAATTATAAACCTAAGAAAGGATTAATAATAATAAAAGGCAAATAATTATAATAAAACGACGTCGAAGTAAATAACGTGACTAAACAATTTAAGTACAAAATCGAAAATGTCTTTATCAGTAATGTTATATTTACATATCTATATACAAAGCTATCACATATTACATTTTTAATCATCACTATTTACATTATTGCAAAATTCAGTATCTCTCGATCACATTGCCATAAATAATGTTCTTCATAATACAGCGAAGTAATGAAATTACTCGGATTTTAATGTCTATAATCGTAAACTTTTGTTAAACGTACACTATGTGTGGTTTCTCTGGGGTCCTGTGATGAGGTATTGTTTCATACGCAAACTGTTGGTAAATATGTTCTTCGTTATCTTCTTGATAATATGGGTTTTTATCTACACTGTGCCAAGGAGGATTTAATGAGTGGAAATTGTTAGTTACCGATGAACCGATCATAAGATACCTGTCCACGTCTCTTTTGTTCTCTTGTTCCCTACTGCGGGTTGAGTATCCTAAGCCGTTTCCCAATTTAGAAACGTCACCATTCAACATTACACTATTCATGACCTGCTTCGATTTATCTCCTTTACATCTTTTCAAGGGACCCATGAAGTACAAAACTCCACCCACCACACTTATAATTATACTAACAGTTAACACCACAATCGCTACTACCACCCATCCACTTGAACATCCAAATTCTGATTCTGGAATTTGTACGAATACAACACCCCTCAAACGATCTGGTGCCGCACATTTCACATCTTCATAGTCAATTCGTAATATGGCACTTGAATTATAAGACTTTTTGTTACGTATATCGCAATCTCTGCCGAGTTTCCAAAGCCACAATAAAGAGCAATTACACACAAAGGGATTACCAGATATCTCTAGCTCTTGAAGTGTATCAATGGGAAAATGTGATGCCTCGAGGGTTTCTAATGCATTGTTTCTCATATAAACATGCGTTAATTTAGGGTTTCCGTGAAATAGTCTCGGTGGAACCTCCCTCACTTTCAAATTCTCATTCATCCATATTTTTTGTAAGTTGATATTGTCTACAAAAGCCCTGGAGTCAACTTTATCTAACTCATACAGTCTACTTAAATGTAAATGTTTCAAGTGGAAAAGACTTTGAAAAGACAAAGATGAAATGTTATGAAAAAAGTTGCCACTTAAGTATAGATGTGACAAGTTCGATAGTTTAGAAAGAGCAGACGTAGGGATCGAAGTCAAATTGTTATCGCTGAGATCTAAGTGCCGCAAGGATGGTAAATTATGCAGGCCCAGCTGATCAACACTTTTAATTATATTATTGTTAAAATCTAAATGTTTTAATTCTTTCAAAAATGGAATTCCATGCTTGTCTATTTGTTGAATTAAATTTTCGGAAAGATCCAAATATTCCAAGCGAATGACATAAAATAAGTTCGATGATGGTATTTCTAAAATAGAATTATTTTTGAGTGAAAGTATTTTAAGCGACGAAAGAGGTTCGAATGTTTCAGCTTCAAAATTTACAAGTTTGTTGTTTGATAAATCGAGTCTTTCAAGTACAGTGAGGTCTTTAAATGTTTGAAGATGAATATTTGATATTTCATTACTTGATAAATCCAAATCAATTAATCTTTTAAGACCAACAAAGGTGTCTTTATCCAAACGCTTAAGAGCGTTGTGACTGACATTCAGGTGGGTCATTTCGAGGTTGTTGTCAAAATTTTTACTACCTAAATCTTGCACTTTGTTGTAAGATATATCCAGGATAGTAAGTTGTGTATAAAAAGCGAAGGTGTACAACAGATTGTCGATAGCATTGTGAGTGAGGTTGATGTGAGTGGCTTCTGGGTTTAGTTGGATAGGTACTATCTCCAGGCCCGCGTTTGCGCACGAAGCGGCTCGTAGCGCGTCGTCGCACGCACATCGCGGCGGACAAAGAGTTCTTGCGCTGGCGCCACAAGCCCATGCTATAACTCCCACCAACCAAAGCCACTTTTCTACACCGCGTGAGCCCATAACATCTCATGTATATGCCACCTTGGACCTGCAATAAAAGAAAACAAAATGTTATTTTGTATATTAAATAAGTAATGGGTTGTCTGGAAGAAATGGCTAAATAACCATAAGTCCGCCCATTGTACTTCACAGTCTGTAAATGTCTTTAAATGTGTTTAATGTTTAAAATGTAGTTGTGGTGTAAAATAAAGTGTAAATAAATAAATAAGTAACTACATTAAACTAAAATGTCCTGTTTGTCTGAAAAAAAAATGAAAGGACTGTGGTGTTGTATATTGACTAAATGAAATGGTAGTTGTAAGTTTTGTTTATTCTCTGCTTTGTTTTCAAATAAATTAAAAGTTTTTTTTTTTTTGAAAAACAAGGTTTTATTTTAAATGCGAAGAGAATAAAATAAACTTTTACTATAAAACTTTTAGTATCAACATATAACGTCACTAGCTGTACGCCGCGGTTTCACACGCGTAAATTTGAAAAAAAAAGCCTATAGCCTTCCTCGATAAATGAGCTTTCTAACACTGAAAGAATTTTTCAAATCGAACTAGTAGTTCCTGAGAGTAGCGCGTTAAAACAAACAAACAAACTCTTCAGCTTTATAATATTAGTATAGATTACACAATTTATATGATGTAAAAACTTGGAGTGATTTAATTACTTGCTTTTACTTAGTTTTAAAAATTACAAAAATTAAAATCAATTAGATCAAGCTATTTAATTTACTAGTTTACCTACATAGGTAAATCTCGCAATCTTTACAAGTCCACCATATTGGATTTAGAGTAACGTCACTTTGTTTTTCGAGATACTTTCAGCAAGCTTCATTCGGTAGTCGGTACCCATATTGTAGGAGCGCATTAAAAATAACTAGTCCGCCAACTTTAAATGTACGCCATATTGAATTTAGAGTGACATCACTTTATTTTACTAGTTATTTTTAGCAAGCCTTTTCATTTGATACCCATATTGTAGGAGTACAGTAAAAATAATTAGTCGATCATCTTGGGTGCTCCGCCATATTGGATTTAGAATAACGTCACAAAGCTAACCATGCATTACCGTCCAAATTAAACGTGTATACAAAATTACAGCTTAATTAGCTCAAGTTATATGCTTCAAAATTGAGTTGCAAGATTCCACCCTAACAAACATAGATACCTACTTACGTACACATGATATATTGTAAGTTATAAGTAATAGCTTTTAATTATGTAATTTAAAAAAAAAAAACATTTTATAAATATAAAAATATTTGCAAATAATATTTTGAATGAAATGAAATATTAAAATGAATGAACATATCCGTTAATTGCTAGTTATTTTGTATTTTCCTACGACAACAAAAATAAGAAATAATTTAATCATCAGGTTGACATAATCAGGTTGAGGTAAAATATTTATTTCCTACACTTGCGCCAAAATAGACGCACATGGCGCAAGTGTTAATGCTTCAGCTAGACTTGCTCTCACCATTTAGAGGAAATATTGCGTGCCTTTATTTATCGTCCTGTGGTCGTGTACGGCGAATGTCTTTTGTAAATGGGAAACTCAAGCCGTAGCCCGTTTCGCTAATCCGTCACGAGCCAAGTGACTCCTGAAAATACCTTCCAAGTGCTTCATTGTTTAACAAAGGAGCTTTTGGTACTTTAAATTAAATGTTCGGTTTTACAATTCGATGGAATGTATAATGAATAGCACCGTAACATCTGTTAACAAAGGCGAACGATCTCGAAAGTTTTCACGCGCGGGAATAACTAATTGCGAAGGTTCGAATTCAATTTATGGCTTCTAGTGTGCCTCTGGGGAGATCACGCTAAGCCAAAGTATTAATAATGCAAAACAGTGTCACGGAAAGTTTTTGATTCCAAATGCAAATTGAATTAGTAAACAGAGTAAGAAATATGCCGCTCGTTCTGTCGCTTTGTCAGTTATCGTCGATTTAGAGTGACTTTCTCAGAGCACCGCCGTAACCAATGTACAAAAAGATAATTAAACATACGACACGAATTGTACCAAATATAATTTGACATGTGTATATTGTCGTTATTCAAATGAATAAAATAAAGAAATAAGAAGTTGATTCTCCCCTAGCAATTCGATATCACCCTGAATGAATGGATTACGCTAGCTCGCCTGAATTACAGAAACCATACGTCTACGCACACTCGATACACGTTAGATTCTCGTATAAGACCGGATTAATTCCGTTATGTTCAAACGTTATTACTTAATCATGTGGACGAAGTCGGTTGCAAGCTTCATATTGACACATACAATGACAATTATATTATCATAATATAAAACCCCTTTAATTAAAATAAAACTTGTTTAACCTAAGCTCGTCAATCTTTATAAAATTATAAACTTTAAACTTTCTTAACACTAATACTTCGCGATTAATGTTATTATGTGTCACAGTAACTTCATATTATGCAGTTTGTTTGTTCAAAACTCTTCAGTTACAATTTAACACTCGGTCTAAGGTGGTCGTGGCTAAGCGGCTCTGATAAAGAAGCGAAGGGAACGGCACGCCCTCCATTTCCGAGTCTACATTGTTCTGAGCGGCACTCTTTTGTCTTTTAATTTCCTGTCGGCCAGAGCGCGCTCCCATCATGAATTTCGCTTTCGTGAGCTTCGTTAACTTGTATCGGCCTTTGTTGTTACCTATTGAACTTTTCCATTACGGACGTCATCGATCGAAACCGCTAAATTCTTCGGAATTTTTTTTTTGCAAAACCGTTCCGTGAAATGAGCACCGGCTCTCTATTTTAATTTCCTTTTGATAAAATCGAATGTGAATAAAACTTTGTTTTGATTTCGTTTCTTAAACGCATTTCTAATGGAATTTGAATGTTTTCTTATTGAAAAGTTGAATAACGCTTTTGATATTAAGATGAGGGATTTTGATAAGTCAAATTCACTTCGAGTTCTTTTGCAACATTTTATTAAATAAGTACTTTCATAACAAACGTAATCGTTTTAAAAACAAACCATTTTCTTATTACCAATTCAATAATCTTGAAAATGTATTCAATGTAATTTGAATTATGAACAAACATTTTGTTTTGTCTGTTTTGTAACACGCCACGAAAGCGCTCCGTAATAACATTAACTGTTGCAGAACTACACGTAATTTACTAAACACTTCGTCCCTAAAGTAAATTCAATATCAGTTTTGGTACTCCTATTAATTATAGTCTACATCAACGGAACATTGAAATTATCAAAACTATCCATAATATCTCCGGTGTAATTGTCGAAGTAGCAAATAGGTCTGCCTGGCGTTTACAAAAGATATCACGGTGTTAATACAACTTGAGACATTACTAACACAAAGGAGGGTTTACAAGGGGAGCTGCGATAATAAAAGCAGTGTAAAAGTCGGTTAACCGCTCCTCTTCCCGAGAAATATCTTAACCCTCCTCGCTTTTATTAGTTGTGTAAGTCATGTGTTGCAATTTTAAAAATAGTTACTAATTGTTGGCAAACTTTTTAAAATTAAGTTTTTCAATAGAATAGACAGAATTTTTTCCGGATCTTGTATTAAAAATACATTAAAAGGAAGCGTAATTTTTGACTTAAAACTTAAATATATACGAAATTTTTCACTGTATTAATACGATAATACGAGTTACGACATAAAAATAAGAGACACAGTTAATTGATCCAGTTTAATTTGAGTACGAAGTTCACTCACGTTTAAAATTAGTACAAAAGTCCTCATTACCTAAGTACCACATATAAATGTGGTACCACTAATATTCCGAGTGGTGTCGGAATCTAAGTGGTGTAATGAGGAAACTTCTCTGACTAAGAAAACCAAACTGAGTAGCAATGCTAGGATACCTACTGCGCCTTTAGACTAAAATGTCAATGAACAAGCGACGAAACTTATCTTAAAGAAGAAAGCTTAATTTAGTCGGTTTCTGCTTTTAAATTAAACATTGTAGCAAAAAAGTCGTTATAACTTTCGTATTTCCTTTTTGTATTAATTAATCAAATTATGAACGAAAAATATTTGTCTGTCATCGTAATTTATCAAAGTAGAAAAATAATAATGTAATACATTTATGTTTCAATTACTTTAGTGACCTAACTGGTCTTTGGGGTCGTTTTAATTATGGCAATATGAAAGTTAATCTAAATAAACGATGATAAAGTGTCCACACCCTATTTCGCGGTGGCTAACAAATTTTAATGTTACGAGGGAGAACACCTGCCAATAGTTACGCTCTCTGGATATTGATTTTGTAATCAATACCAGATTAGAGAACCCCAACGGTTTAATATATAAGAATATTTATAAATGCGAATTGGATGTGTATAAAATCATGCATTACAAAGTTTTGCACTTGTGTTTAACTTTGAATCACTTGAAACAAACTAAAGTATATATTATATTATAAGCTTACACCATAGAATAGTGAATAGAATTCAGTTCGTCCAACACACAAGTTTAGGTATAACTAAAAGGATGAAAAAGAAGTTTCTCGAACAAAACCTGTACACAATCCCATTTTTTCTTTCATCGCAACGTAGCGGGTCTTAGTGAATCAGGTTTCTCTTTGAGCGCCTTTATAAACGCAATAATGAGGAGTCCTAAGGCGGCATTCAAGCGTAAGCCCTAACGAGAGCTGTCGATGAATCGTCCATGAAGCGAGCACAAAACTTGCCACTTGGCCCTATAATGGCGTGAGCTAGAAGGCACCACGACACCAACTTACTGCACTCGCCAAAGGGCTTTTAGCGAACACCAACTTGCTTTCGCTTTGACTTTCATCGCATGGATTACGCTCGCCCGCTGCGATTGGATGCGGGCCACGGATGAATAGTCAATGAACGAATTTAGGCCAAAGCAAAAGGCACCGATTAAAAGCAAGCTTGTATACATTTAACTCGATTAAAAAATACTCAAACGCTGAATGCTTCGTTAAGGCCGACTTTGTATCATATGATATTCGTACACATTAAATTTTCTCTTTGTGAATTAACGTAGAGGTGAAACTCACCTTTTGCTTTTATGCATAAAAAAATGTGACGTAAAATTATTAAAAAATATATTCTTTATAACTATCATGATAAAAATGCTATGTACAATTTTCTTAAATTCAGTTGTAAAAAAAATTATTCCAATGAAGAATAAAAATAATGGATACATATTCATATTTTAATACTAAGCGGATAAAATGAAACGTAGTATTCTAATGGAGACGACTCCGAGAACTGCAAATGGCGTACTTACGTCGATTATATCACGCGAATCGACCTTTAAACCTTGCAAATGGCTTTAGCCTAATGAAGATTCGTGGTGCTCCTGAGGAAATACTCTGAAATTAGTCAATCCTATAGGCGGCATATCTTAGCAAAGTTGCTTAGGCAGAGTAATAAAATAGCTCATGAGGCGGATCGTTATCATCTCTCGGAGGCCATTGGATGCGAATGTCGACAGAGCCAGGGCGAAAATCCCTCGGATTCCGTATGAGATATCTAGCGGCTCTTTTAGGGTTATTAAATTGAGTGGGTTTTAAGGAAATGAGACGCAGGATACGTTCGAATTTTTTATGGTGAGATAACGATAATTCCAATAAACTAGTCTTTGTCTTAAAAGAGTTTTTGTAAAAAGTTTTAAGTTTGCTTAGTTTTTATTCAATTCTAAAGATAAGTAACTGTTCACAACTTTTTGTAGCAATAATGAGTATTAATATCGTATGAAGAAAGAACATGTCATATGTTATATTTATGACATAAATGTTGACAAACTGAACTGAATTGAACGGCCTATAAATATCTCACTGTTCTTCAAAGGCCTTCTCCTAAAAGGGTACAAATAAAAATCATGAACATTACGCTATCTCTCTGTGGGCTGGCGAATAATTTCTCTTCCAGGAGTAATAAGTAGACCACCAGAAACAAGTACCTACTTTTATAAATCAAGTATGTATTCTGAGCGAGAATGGAACACATGACCACTACATCAGAATATTTGTACAAGCATTAGTTTCATAATGCTCCTAAGCATAAAATATTATTTTTGAAACGCTTTTTAATTACTTTTTAACGTATTCACATTTCAGAAAATATTTAAATTTTTATGCAATCTTGGCTGGACAAAATGACAAGTTTATATTCTTTAAGCTTTATTAAAAGCGAATATAAAACACAGGCGCTTGATACCCGATGGCTGCATAAATCCTGCACACCCGCACGACTAAGCTTACCCGCGTCTCCGAAAGCATAGCTTGCAACAAAATCTAACGTTTCACTACCCATTCCCTATCTCAACGTATGAAGGATTCTCCGTTGTATCCAGCAGCCGAGACGGGGTTAGAACACTCGGCGACAGTAATGCGTTTTATGAATGAATGAGCGAATGAATGGTAGGATTTAATTTCCAACGTACCATTCAATTGAACAAAGCGCAACCCTCGCTGAAACTGACTGAATAAGGCAATGTTTTTTCATCCCTTGCTGACGTCGCTACAGATAACATATCCTCTCACGTTCCCTTCCAGTAATAAATACACAATACTAAGAGCCGAACACATTTTACAGTTTCCAAGATTTCATAACCGATACGCGTATACAGTAATAAAGATATTACTTCCATTCCGTTCAGCTAGAGCTTGTCGCTACAGGGTCTACGTTGCAGTTTACGATACATAAAGTAAAGACCCAAGTAGAATAAATATACGATTTTCGAATGAACAGTACAGTTAGGTACAAAAGTTATTTTAAGGAAAATTACAATTTTAACGTTGTCACGTGTTGTCCATAATAAACGTGTTCTTTTTTATAACACTATATTGTATTTCGGAAAATCGTAAACTGTACTTATGAGCTTCAATAAACTTTATTTGTTATGTTTGCTGTCTATTCCAAAGGTGTTTATTTATCACCTCGCAAATTCAAGTGGAAATAATTTACGACTCTCAAAGACAATGAAGAGTTGATTAATTCAATTTGCCGTCGGACACTGATTGCAGTTGCTGTTACCAAAATTCTCGTACGAATTTTAAGCGTTTCTTTCCAGTATTAATATCTCCTACGTTGGTAGCAAATATCGAACAGTTCTGAAGTTTATCGAAGCTTTAGTACTGATTTATGCAATACCATTTAACGTAGGTATATAAAGTTATGAGTTATATAACAAATTTATTCAATATGAGACTTTATATTATATCATTATAACATTATAATAATCATATAAAATAATAATAATATACTTATTCTATCATACGCTTTTAATGCCAACCTAAAACAAATTTAAAATATAAATGAAACGCATAACTACAACAATTTACTGTTCATATTCAATAATTGGACTTAAGGCTTTTAAAGCAATTGAACTATTGATAGCTTAAAACAGAATAGTCTGAGATATCGCAATAATAATAAAAAAATAATAATAATATATCTACAATAAAACATATTGTTCTATTTACCCGCGTATCTTAGTAATTCGTATATTTAAAAAAATATATTTTTTAAATCAAGCATGTCTATGCATTTCATAACAATGCTCCTTTAGAATTGTAGTAATTTCACAAATCATTTCTAATATTATAGAAATCAATTACAATCTTATAAATAATTAATATAATTTTGTTTATTTTATAAATCATTTCTAATATTATAGAAATCAATTACAATCTTATAAATAATTAATATAATTTTGTTTATTTATATGACCTATTTTAGCTTTCATATATATTCAGTATAAAGGAGCTTAGCTAAGAAAACTCGTAAGAAAATGGCAGCGCATCCATAAGATTCTCTAGCGGTTCCACATCCTGCACTTCGCTAGTAAAAACATGAATGAAGTTACCGTAAGATAGATGGGCTCGCTCTGAACCTGCCTTATCGCTTGTCAGCTGCTTCCGGAGGTCATTGTACCGTCCGATATCTGTCTCCTTAGATTATTGATGCGTCCGCCAAAGGTTAAATGTTTTTGCACGTGACATACGCCTAGTAAATATATACATACTCTATTACTCTATTATTGAATGCTAGTAAACATTATTTTATTCTTTTTAGTATCATTAAAAACAAAAACAAAAAAATTTTGTTTTAAAATTATTTCTATTCAATTGTTAGACTCATCGCATACCATAAATATATTTGGTTGAAAGGTTACGCTAAGTCTTAGGTTAACCTTATCTTTCATACAGTTATGTGCTCAACGAAAAAACAATAGATTGAAGATCAAATAAAAATGATATTTATAGTTCTTCAATCTTTAATTATATTTTTTGATTTATGTAATAACATAAATCAAAATTATTTTACTTGACTTACTACCAAAGTATTGGCCGCTACTAGATATAAGGTTTCCACTTAATATCTCGGTCTACTTTATCACATCCGTTCCATTTATTGATGGCACAAGTATTGATGACAGCCTAAAATACTAGCGTTCCTTAACTATAATATTCTTACTTTAGACTTATAAACAACATGTGATCGTTTTTAATAATCAATTATAACTATCTACTTATAATTTGTATTTTATATGAAATTGCATCCTTTCTAATTCATTGCTATCCTGAATAAAAATAACAGAAGAATGTATTCGTTAGTAGAAACATTTCTAAAGAGTAACAGGATTCATTAAAATAGCTAAGTTACGAGACGATGTGTTTTTCATTACTTCAGACTACCGTATGCCTATATACTTAGGACCGGCGACGTAGAATAGACATAACAAGTATATAAGTGCAACTAGAATTTCCTTACAAAATTGTTTGCGTCGAGTACGAGATTATGTCTGTTAACGCCAAGACAAGCTTTTTGAGTCTTACAATTAGTTTCTGGAATATAATAAAACATGTATTCAATTCAGTTGTATGTCACATTATTTATTTTTTCATTCACTTTTTTATAATTTCATTATATTTATTTGACAAATAATGAAATATGAAATATATACTATGTCACATTTGAATATTTAAGAAAAAATATTTATATTGAAAATATTACCACGAAATTACATTATCATATATGACATACATTGAACTTTTTCTATTATCATCATCATCATCATCATCATTTCAGCCTATCGCAGTCCACTGCTGGACATAGGCCTCCACAAGTTCGCGCCAATAATGGCGTGAACTCATGTGTTTTACCCATAGTCACCACGCTGGGCAGGCCTTTAGATTTTCTATTATATATTTTTTATATTTATTTTATTTATTAAGTAATATAAAAACGTTACTTTATATAATTAAATAACCAAACACCAAGTTACCGTCGCATACGTCGACGACATATTCATTCTATTTTATTTTAAAAAATCCTCCTCACATGAGCTCTTAAATAAATTGAATACGTTGGCTTGAATTAAAATCTGCGATCTCTTTTACGTACAAATTAAATCAACACCGCCGCCGTACGTAGGTTATATAAGGACTTCATATAACAATAAAAATATATATAATCCGTACTATTAATCTAAGAGCATTTAAAACTTAATTTATTACTACGGTCTCGTCAACTTAAAAATATATGAAATTGATATCCAAACGATTACTATTTAATTGGTATCGGTATTAGATCATCATAAATCGTTTTATGTTGAACGATGAAATGAAAAATGTTTTCCCATGAAATCTCAGTTAACGTCAAAATATACCCATATAGGTGTCTATAAAGCGACTCCCACGAGATTCCGTAGTCTACCACAGTGGCCGTATTTTGTTATCCGATGATCTATGTACTGTAAGGCACTGGTATCGATTACAATTCAATTCCATTACGCAATCTTGACATTTATTTTAACGTGTTACGGCTTAGTATAACATGAATGGTTTCTTCTCGTACATTAGCTAGATATGCAGTAAGTTGTATACTGATATTTAACCCAAAGAAACAATATCAGATATCAGACGCGGTACATTTAAAAATTAAGAATGATATTGAGAAATGGACCATGAAACCGCATATTAAAATTCGATTTTTTTTTATCAACACGTCGTCGGTGTAAATGGTTTTAAATAAACTAAAAAATTATGTCCATTCGTAATTTTAAGTTACATACATAATGTTTTTTTTTTGTGAATATAAACCTGACGAATGGATTTATGTCCTAAGATATCTATCTTAAATTCAAACATTGATCATAAAAATCACTTGTAACCAAATTATTCAAAGCGTGAAATACGTAACTCGTTTGAAAATTAATAAAATAAAATACTATCAACATTGTGGTCTAAAAAACCACTAAGAGTTCCGTTCGGATCAAATGTAGAATAAAGCCAAATTTAAAACGTTCCCACCGTTTCGCTTGACCGCCCGTGAATATAACATTTCAAACTTGTATAATTATTTCTCTCGTGAACCAATACAACAATTATAACATTCGTCACGATCTACAGTGATTCCAACCTATATAAAACGTGCGTAAAAACTGGGAATGCCTTATAATTGATCAACTTATGATTAGACTCCAATTACACTAAAAAAATCGAGTATAATCAAAATAAAATAAAAACAAACATCTTTTTATTCATGTAGGCTTCAAAATAACTTTAAAATCGCCATTTTCAAATGATAATTGTATAATCTTTTAAAAATATATGGTCAACTAACGTACACGTACGTAGTAAACAAACGATTCGAAATATAGACACTGCAGCAAAGAATAGTGTAGAAACATCATAGCCTTTTAATAAACCTTAGCCTTTTAATCATTATAGATTACGATTCAGCATGTAACATCCCACTGCTTCTTTCTCCAACTAAGAGGAGGATTGGAGTTTAACCCACCACGCTTCTCCACTGCGGGTTGGCGGATATGTTCCCTACAATGAGTAACGATCGTTGTCAGGTATTTATGGTAACAAACGGGACCAACGACTTAAATCGCTCTCTGAAACATGTTGGGAAGACCAACAAGGATAGATATCCAAACCTGAAAGAAATATTTGTACAAATACAAATATCTATCCTGAGCGGGAATCGAACCCGCAAACCATCCGTGTTTGAGGTGACTACTCGTCCCAATACACCAAAGTTGCTGTTAAATATGATCATTGAGCATATAGGTGATCATTATAAATTAAGTAATGTCTTGAATAAAATATAGCGAATGACCTTATTTCCAGAAAAAAATATATACACCTTATACATAGCTATGTAAACCGTTCCGTTTTGCGGGATAGTTATTTATTAATAAACGACCTAAAAGAAGAATTTTTCCAATTCGATCCCTATGAATATTTTACATTTGTCCGCGCATCTGTTCAAGCGAAGATGAATGAATTTTTATAACAAAACTCACACAGAATCGACGTTCAACATTTTCAGTATAAGCAAGGGTGTTTTATAAAGGAATTATTATTTTGTAAGAATATTTTCTAAGATTCTCTTGTACACCCGGCGATGTTGAAATGTTTAATAAGCTGTATAGAAAATTATATTAGTCACGTCTTACTTTTATTAAATCGAACAAACTTATTACATTTCGCGGTTTCATACAGATATTTGTGCAGTAATAATACCGTTACACTTTCTCTTAAATAAAACGCTGTATTTTAAGACATTTTAGTTTTAAAGCGTGATATAAAATACAAAACATAAATTTGTTTAGATATTGCACAAAACGTTAGCAACTTGTCGCACTTACAGCTAAGATATTACGATCTAACAAAGAAACTATACCCCGTGCGAGACCGAGGTACAAATAGTCAAACTCATTCGAATTCACGTCAAGTCAGCGTATTTGTAATTCAACACGGAGTCCCTACGCGGCGTACGTATTGTTTCACCTACAACCGCTAAAGGGGAAGCTCTTTGTTCATAAAACATTTATTGGACGCGAATCGTTAATGAGAAGCTTGCGGCTGCTTTAAAAATGGGCAAGTGGGGCGCTGAACGCGACGCCGCGCAATTAAGAAACGTTGTATCGAAAATTGTTTGTTTATTTATGCAAAATATAACATATACTCGTATATAATTTAATAATACAGTCATATTATTAAATAAAGTTTCATATTTTTTATTTTAAGTATTAAATTAAATTTTTAAAGATCCACAAATAAACGAGTAGGTAGATACTTAGTATTTACCTCATAATAATATTACAGACCACACAATTCCTTCTGCTATTTAAGCTTTATTCGGCGTGTCGTAAAGTTAAGTGCCACAAATTAAAATAACGTTTTCTACATAAATTACTAATAGCGTTTGTTTAGACGGTAATTTAGAAAAAAATATTCCGAAACATTATAAAATGAACATGATATGAAATGAGAAATCTAAAAACCATAAAACTACAACAAACCAAATTACTAAACCTATGATTTATCCAATTCTCATATCAGAGCTGAATACTGAAACGAATGGATTAATACGAGATCTAACACAAAGGTGTCCTTAGTAAGGTATCGTTAAGCGAACCATTAATTAGAAACTTTGATTACATACGAACAAAATTAGGACTTCGATTCATTTATGGCGCAATTTACGAGGGACTTTAATTTCGTGCAGTAAAACGTTGAGATGAAGAACAGCTCCGAGGTCCAAAGAGAGCTTCGAGGCACTTCATTAAGGGTGAGGGAAGATTCGAAAGTGGGGGGACGGGCCCGGGCGATGGCTTTATGGGACAATTTGCATTTACACGAGCCCAAACACAGATTACGCCAGCACTTATCCGCCTGCCGAAATGAGGCTCACCTCCCAGCTACAACCAAACAAGCCTTTGTTTATATTCTCTTGAATTTTTTACCACAGTTTCCACCATTCGTTTTAGAGGCTTGTTCATAAAATTTACACCAACGATGCTTGATTCATTTGGTTTTTGGAGCAAATACTAATACAATATTATCTGATGAGTCTTGTGAACCTAAACTAAATAATTATACTCGTTTATCAGTTCAATATAAAACATGGTTTTTTTTAATTTCAAATTATGATACACAAAGTTTGATTTTTATTCCAATATCGTCTTTTATAAATAAATAAATAATAAATATATTTTATTATCTTTCTCTCTAATCCCTTAAGTTGTCAAGCTAGACACAGATAAGAACAAGCTGCACCACATTTCCTAAAATCTCGCTTGACCTACTTTCTGATAACTACCTTTGAATCTCTGACAAAAGCATGTCGATACTGGGACATAATGTCTATGGCGATCGGATCCCCAATTTAGTGCCCGCATGGCCATCAATGTCAGCCCGAGACAACGAAGCGAGTGGCCAGCACTGTCTCAACAATATTATACGAACAGACCGCTTATAAACCCTTCATTATGTATCATAATAATCCTCGTAATATTCACCTAATAAAATTATCATTCAGTATTTCATTTGAATCAAACACTCATCATCGCATTTAACAGTTACCGCCGCACAACAGAATTATATCGGAATTGACAGAATTTTGCATATTAAAAGAGATTTAATTTTGTACCGCAATCATATATTTCGGGTATGGTGATAAAATATTAAAGTCGTAATTGATACGTAAATAAGTGAATGATTGTTTTTCAAGTGGAATAATTGAATATTACATTATAGTAATTACTAGATTTAATTTGTAAGTGCACATGCATAAATGCATAATGGTAATACACTTAATTTAATCACTTTTAAATTGCATGTAGATGTGGATCAAATTAATTAATTAATTAATTAAACGAAGAATTTTCTTTTAATGTTGTGATATGCATCAACGAAGCTTTTCGTGAATAATACGGTATTACGAAATACCGTATCCAAATATTAAGTTAGCTTAGCGCATAAATATTCATGAAACTCGATCGACCTATTTGCCACGCTGTCGCCACCGCACATAGGTACCGATGCCCTTAATCAGGGAAATTGCTAAGTAACAGACCCAAATTTAATTCCATGTGATAAAGAAAGAGTGATCGAAAAGTACATTATATACTTACAAAATTGTATAATAGATTTAACCATTCTCATCTTCTGTGTGTGTTAGTAGTCAGTACCTATATAAAATATGTTTGAAGACAATATCTATCGTTTGGAATCAAATGTATTAAATTATAGTTTTAAATGTTAGTTCGTGTAATAAATATCGGGGATTTTCGACGTGGGCTAAACAATCGAACAATAAAAGTTGAATTTATGGCAAGCTTGGCTCTGCAGCGTATTTCCCGTCACTCACCCCGCGTGGTCATTTGAACGCACTCGCTCGTGGGATTGACATATTGGTAAATTTGAGAAACAATCTTTATTAGAAATGACACCATTCTCTGAATTATTATCAATATATATTTTTTTATTAATAGTCAAGCCTTAGCTTATTTATAATAAACCTATTTTTATTCGACTATTATTTGCATATTTTGATGTTGATTTAAACAGACGAAAACATTTTTTTGAATAATAATTATTGCCATGAAAAAGATTAGAATATTTCAAATAACTCCAATGTTTCTAATATAAAAATAAAAATAACTACAAATAATCATTTGAGTTTGTATCCAGTGTTTTAACTAAATTATTATTTTTAATACAGACAATAGCACAACTCGAGAGAGAGATAAATCGTTTGCCGCAGGCTTTTATTTTCAATCATAATTTACTAACCGTCAATTTTAAAGACTAAATCATTTAAAAATGCTTCGTAATCACCCCGTCAAGCTCATTTTATGTTGAAGGTATTTTTTCTTCTAACCGGTCGGTGGTCCAGTTTTTTTTTCGGATATAATTTAAAACTTTGTATATAATCGTCACTATATTTCATTTATAATAATAAAAATATTTCCTGTGTCGGGGGTTTGGATACACACACAATAAACAAGCACTAACGTCCAGACCACGTGTAATATCTGTATGGCCAATACAAATGTTTGTCATGTGCCGGAATCGAACCTGTAATCGCCAGAACAAGCCACAAACCTGTGCTGTGACTACTGCGCCAACGCGTCGTCATATATTATTACTATAAGGATTTAAATATGATTATCAAATTATGCAGTTAATAAAATTAGCGCCAAAAAAATACTGCGTTTTTGTAAATCCAACTTACTTATTATCAATTTCGTACTTTACACATACCTACCTACTTTACACATTTAATACTAGTTAGGTATATTCATGCCATTTTTATGTCTTATATCGTTCTAAGTTTTACGACATATTTGACGATACACATCATTCAAATACGTTAGTCAAATATGTCCAAGGGGAGTGTCATTGAATAATGATTGGTCATATTTTGTTTGTGGAGATCTATCACATTGTATAAGTGTGTAAATTCAAATTGAAACCGGGAACCGGTTTAAAAGATTATTTGTCGTCAATTTTTTTTAAATGATTAATTGATCTGAATTTTTATCGCGATGTTTGAAATGAAATGTATTTCTGTATAACTTCTGACTAAATAACAATCGATGTTATTATATTTTATAATACTTAATTATTATGTTTTTATTGTCATTGAATAAATCGCATTTGTCATCAGACACAAAACAAGGAAACAAATTTCAAGACACAATTCAAATTTTACTTAGCTTCTTCGCAATGTCACTGTAGTAGAATGAAATTTTTAAAATTCATTTCAGTAGAATTTTTTACAACGCTTTCAATGTGCTCTGTGAAAAGTCTAGTAAAATTGGATATACATACGAGCAGTGGAACCAAACTGTTGCAGTTTTGCGAAACAGTTTTTCAATCTAGCAACAAATGGTTTAACATTTACAAAGCTCGCAGCTTAGAGGGAACACCGCACAAATGGCCCTCAGGTGCTGCTATATTGAAAAACTGCAAGGTTCCTCGTACGCTCATAAGATTGATGTTTGTTTAAAACTGGTAACGAAAAAAAATAACGTGTCAGGAAAATATTCAATATATTTTATAGTCGCAGTCAAACTTTTAACAAAATCGAATGAGGTTTTGTGTATTTAAAGAATATACGATACTTAACTATTTTAATATTTTGCTTAATAAAAATATAGTTTAGTTTATTAATTATTATGTTGTTTAACTATTAATGTTTAGATTTAAATTGTCGAAATTTGTTTACATTGAATTAATAAAATGTTTTTCAACATTTAAACTAATACTTTTAGTACCTATAGAATTAAAAGAAACGTGCTTAAAATTTTCATTTAGCGTAATATGGATCGAAAAAAATTTTGATACGATTTAAAATGTTTATAATTTCCTCAGGTGGGGTAACACAAAAAATAAAAATAATACGAATTAAAAATAGCATGGTAATGTCTCTTGACAAAGAATTCATTGTAATATGAAACTTTGAGTAGTCGGGTGCTGTAAAGGACTCGCTATAGACGGCGCCAAGGTTTGCTTAAAAACCAAATAAAAATCATCATATCAATAATTTCGACCCAGCGGGGCCATAGCTCAATTGGCAGAGCGCTGACACGGTATGTCGGAGGCGCGGGTTCAAACCCCGCTGGATCGAAAAAAAATTGATATGATTTAAAATGTTTATGTTACTGTAAATGCACGAATTATGGTAAATCCTAAGATTTAAGAGTAAAACCTAAGATACCAACTCTTAATGTTAAAACCCAGGACGATTTTGCAATTCGCACTTTTACCACCATTCACTTGATGTCTTAGGATTTACATTAACGACACGGTAAATGTTGAAAAAGAGACATTTTATAACTTGGCTAGTCTAGATTAAGACCCGATTCGGTCTAATTTTAAAGTTAGATAGGTTAGGGTTATTTTTTATTATTATTATTTTTTTTTGTAACAAAATTATACCGATAAACTGTCTACGGGTCTTAATCTAAAGACTTACCAATTTAAGTTTTTAACTGAAAATACTGAAATAAATGAATAAAACTTAATCTTTGTTTTTTTCCCCAAAACCAACTTTTACTAGCTGTAACCTAGCATGTAGGTACTAAATTCTAATACTTAGTAAAAGCCCGAAAAAAAATGTCCCATTTTCATAGATCCTTACATTTACGAACTCATGTAAATCCTAAGACTTACTCTTAAATTTTAGGATTTATCGTAGTTCGAGCTTTTACAGAAACATTTGTAATAAATATAATTAAGTTTAGCAGATCAGACAAAAAATTAAGAATCAAGTTCTCAAATTTACGTTTTTCACTAATAACGATCGGCGAGACTGAACATTATCAATTATTATTCTTTTTTTTATTAAGATTAGTAAAAATACTTACCTAAATATAGGCAGAGGCTTGACGTTATAAAGTTTCCTTTCGCGAAGTCATATGCTTTCGTAACCAGACTTTTAAACGATATGCCTGAAACAATGTACAGAGTATATTATTGATAAGTAATACGTAATAGAAAAATGAGATATTTACAGGCTATTTGAAGAAAAAAAGAAAAATATATATATTCTACATTTATTTTTTCTGAAACTGAAACTTTAAACGGAAAAAGAAAGAAAACTGCGTAAATTATTTTTTGATTAATATAATCAATCATATTTATTACCTATTCGGGTCACTATTATAACCATTATAATGAATCGATAAAAGTTTCTCGCGTTAAAGCTTCATAAAACAGACCCCCATAAACAAGCAGTATTTCTTTAAGTATCTATGTAATTTTTGTTCCCTTTTATTTCTTATTAGGTTACTAGGTATTAGATATAAAAAATTTCATCCTTATATTTTCGCTCGCTTCGCGTCAGCCTGTAATATCCCACTGCTGGGCATAGGCGTCTTTCTTCATATAGGAGAAGGATCAGAGCTTAATCCACTACATACGTTGCTCCAATGCGGGTTGGCCGATATATTCACTAATTAATATGAGTAACGATCGCTATCAGGTGTATATGATAACAACCGGGACCGACAGCTTAATGTGCTCTCCGAGGCACGGTACTCACAAGGACTAACAAATAGAGCGGAAAAAAATATTTGTATAAACACAAATATCCACTCCGAGCGGGAATCGAACCCGCGACCGCGTGTAGGCGCCGTCGACACGACACACGCACCATTACACTAGAGCGGTCGGCCCTTATATTTTCATTATAATATAAAAACTTTTACATCTGAATACGAAATTACAAACGAAATCAAACTTGAAAGTAAGTTGTCGTATGAAACTACAATAGCGTTTACGTCGTACAAAACTTGAATAACGCCCGCATCGGAACTGAACGATAAAACTTTTTCGGGTCTCATCCGAATTTCTAAACAAAGCGTGTAGAAAAGTCAACTCTGAGATACAGGTGTCCCGGCAACTGTCGCACTCTAATCAAGTGGAAATGTTTGCTTGGACGCTCGGACGAATCTAAATCGGAACGGACCCTGACTCTCTTATTCACCTGAGCGCCATTCACCCTATGGAATTCAAATCCCTTTCACAGTAGGTTAGCTCTAAGTGAAAGGCCAGAGCTATTCTTTTACCCGTTTGTTTCGATCATAAACATTTTTATTACGAATTTTACTCAGAGCTCTTTTATGTCGTAATTCGAATACATTTGCTACTAAATAAATTTTAGATAACAAAAGCAACAATACAATGGAACAAAGAATGATTAAATACACTTACATTCGATTTAACAATCTCTAAGCTTAAATTAATGCTGGTCAAAGCTGCCTCCTTATCAAGAGAAAGCGGTCGGGTTGCGTGCGTTTGTCTAAACTGCGAAACACGCGCTGATGGGCGGATAGTAAGTTAACATTTTTTGTTTCATTGCTAGTCTGCGTAGCTCGTCGCCTCTTAGATACGAATAAGTGTTTTGACATTTCGCTAAAGGGCTCATTTCAGTTGATTAATGTTGTAATTCTCGCGGTTGTGCGTACAAAAAAATACACGTTTAAACGTTGACGGTTAGTGAGTGAAAGAAAAATGAAACAAATTTATCTGAGACGTGTATCGTGGCAAGCGACTGTCGAGCTCACAGAAGTCACAGACCACAGAAATACTAGTCGAGCTCCTATTTCAGTACGATTATGTGAAATATACGAAGGGCTTAAAATAATATTAGAATAAAATGAAATAGTGGCCTTTGGATATTTCGAATTTTCAAACGAGATTAATGAGATCTGGTTCTTTGCATAAACAAACTGTAACAAATACGCCACGGGTTATTTATCATAAGAATATAGAAAGTCTCTAGCATAGTGTGGGGGCTTATTTATTGTGAATATTTTCGAGGGCATGATAATATTTTATTAATATTTGATTTAAATAAATGTAACATTTATATTTGTAACATAGCGCTTAAGTTACATAACGTCGCATGCATTTGTTATTAAATCAAAAAGCTACAAACTAATTAATAAAGTTTCATAAACTCATCAAGAATATCAAGCGTTAACCTCATTAGTGCAGGGAATATCAGCTTAACGTGAAAAGAATAATCACAGATTAATTCTGATTTTGCTCGTCTAATTTTTTCAACGCGTTAACGAGGCAACTCAATGTACGTAACAAAGTTACGAAATGCAATGACTTTGGCAGTAGCGCTTTCAGTCTGCACCATTCCCCTTAATTTTCTTTACAAACTCTTTATATTTTCCATCGCTTTTAAGATTCGCAACTCAAAACGCTTTGCAAAGAGAAATTGTGTAGCTACTGTGCTACTGAAAGATGCAGCTATTGCATTGCAGGTTTGTAGTTTACAGGCGTTAATTTTCTTGTATCTTCTTGATTATTCTCTCTCTGTATCTACAAATTTTGTTAATTATTTTATTTCTCGACTTCGTGCTTGAAAGAGTTTTTAGAACTGTTGTCCGTTTTAATTTTAAAATCATAATGACATTACCATGGAAATAGTTTATCTTGTATATCAAGTATTAATATAAAGCGTTTAATGTGTAATGTGGATTTAGTTCATATTTTTGTTGATGTAAAATTGCAATCAACAAAGCCAATCTATTTATGTAATTTTATTCCCATAATATTCGAAATAAAACAATGTGCTTACTCTCTTTTACATATTACAAATATAAAAAATTATAGTAGGTATGTACTTAGTCGTTTTCCTTTTTTAATATTAAATTTGAAATCATTAAAAAAAAAGAAATTGAATAAATCAAGACGCATTTTTCTCTACATACAATCTAAGATTTAATGAAAAGAATTTTTCTTTTATCAAACAAACTTCCTGTTTTACAAGATCTCTTCTAATTCCGCGAATCTTGATAGCTATTACAAAGATATTTTATTATATCTCTACGAACTGGTTTGTAATTTATTGCCACTTACTGGCCTGTATCACTCGTGTTAATCTTTTACTCGGTCGTATTCTTACAGATTTGTCAGGACAGGTTATCACCTATTCTGTAAGGCGTTAAGAAGGCGTGGGTAAGTTGTTTATTTAGGGACATTTCGAGCGCATATTTGAACAAGTGTAGACTCGTAATGTCATTTAATGTGCCATCTTAAATAGAATTTACAAGGGTTTTTAAAACTTTTATGATCATTGGTCAACCCTCTATATATAAACGAATGATATCCAAACTTTTTAAGGTGCGTACGGATTGCGCGTTCCTGTGTTACGCGTAGTTGGGAAACACTGTCCACGCGTACATTGGATACGCGTACAGCTCCTGTACGGACCGCCGCGAACCTGTACGCGAGGTCAATCGATCCAGAGCGCTCCGCGAGCCCCAGTCATTCGCCATGACTCCTTTTTTTTTAATTCACCTATTGGAATTTTCAGTTCATTTGAAATTGCCTTCCATGCATCTTGGCGTAAATCGTTATTTCGATAATTAGTTAGTGTGCTATCCCACAAGACTCGGTGAAATTGATAAAGTTGAATCAATCTGATAATATTTTCATTATTGAAACTCGAAGAACACGCGTGTTTATTCATTTTGCCGTCCAAATATAGCGTAGCCGGCCGCGTGAGTCCTCTTTGACGCGCGACCAAAAACCGACTTACGATGGCTCGCGCTGCGAGTTGGCTCGCGCGGTACGCGTTCCCTAAGAATGTACGCGTAGCTGCAGTACGGACATAGCGTTCTGGACACGCGTAAACTGACTACGCGTACCAGTG
This sequence comes from Melitaea athalia, assembly GCA_905220545.2. Taxonomy (NCBI): domain Eukaryota; kingdom Metazoa; phylum Arthropoda; class Insecta; order Lepidoptera; family Nymphalidae; genus Melitaea; species Melitaea athalia. The sequence goes on from HG992178.1 coordinate 16,915,410, forward strand.
TACGCGCAATCCGTACGCACCTTAAGAAGACATTTTGAAGTATTTTTAAAGAACTTTTGATATTATTTTACTTTTCTAAGATAAATAACATACTTAAACCAATAAACATAAACAAACATATATTTTGCTACGGATAAACAAAATATTCGATGCGTGATGTGGATGAGTCGAAACGGTACATTTCGTTTTAAGAAAATAAAAAAAACTCAACGAATAATTCTAGGAACTCTTGCCGTCCGACTCAGTAACTACGTATGAAACTTTGTGTTATAATTTATTATATGACTGTATACAGTTATCTTAAGATAAAAATTTAGATGTAAGTACTCGTAAATGTTCGTAACACGTAAACTAAGTAATCAAGTAATCATAAGTGAAAAAAGGTAACTAAACCATTTCAAGTATATAAAATATAAAAAATAGTATAAAAAATTGTAGTAAAAATATATATTTTTTTTTTTAATTTTACATACTAAATCTATTAAATTTTGTTTATTTTATTTTTAAAATAACAGTAATATTCAAACGATTCTCAATTATGCTTTAGTCGTTAAGAGTGCGCATAATGCAAAATTACCATCTTCTATTTGTTTTGACATGAAAAGTTCCAGACCAAATCTTAAAATAAAAATATATGACAAACTACGTGATATTTGCAAGGGTTGACCTTTATCAAAAACATAAAATAAGGAAATTTCCTCGATAAAATATAATCACGAAGTAACCTCTAATTTTTATATTTTTTCTATTTATACTCGATATGATTATGACCATTAAGACAAAAATTTGATAATTAATTACATTTAAATATGAGTAAAGGCTATGCTTAGGCATTTAATGTAATTACTTTTAGTTTCGGAATTATATATAAAATAACATATTTGTCGTTTTTTTACATTCGTAATGCGCTCAAAACTATATCGTCTATCGCACTCTGACACGAGGCTTTGTGTATATTTTGTTTCATCGGGCGCGCGGGTGAAATCTGATTTTTCGCTCGCCTTATGCACGCTCTTAAACTTTAGTGTTATTCAGAATGTGACTTTAATGACATTTATTAGTAAAAGAAATTGTGTGTAATAATTCGTTTTAAGTGTTTATGTATCATAAGCCAAGCCCGAGTTTTGAACACGAAATAAATGCGAAGGTTACGAGACAAGCCTCACTACTGTAAGTGCGCTGTAAAAATTAAATAAACTTTAATAAACTAATAAAGATGTTAATCTACGTATTTAATAATTTATAATAAGTTTGCTTTTTATGATACCCACACAGAATATTAATAATAAAATAATAAAATACTTTTTTAATCAAACGAAGTTTTGGGTCAATGTTTTCGAGCATTAGTTAGAGTTCAAACAGCTTAAATTCATTATTAATTGCAACATTACGCAGTAAAGCGTTGGGCACAGCTTGTATTAAATGAAGATAATATCACTTTATATTTATGTCATTTAAAATTTAATAAAATCTTTGAAGAACTTTTACTTAAACATTAATAGGAGTCTTAGGAAAGATAGGAACAGGTATAGATATGGACGTACAAACAAATCCAGATATGTATATATAAAATACTTGCATGTCTACTAATAAATAATAAGCCGTTTCTTTGTAGTAGGTATGCGAACTTACATGCCGTGTAATCGTGATGAGTACAAGTGATAATATTAGCGACCCCCGCCTCGCGCGACTCACGCGAACGGTCAAAATTACGAAAGTTTTTAGTATATATTTTCAGCACATTAAAGGATATAATATGTAGGTGGTATGTACACTGATTTTTTGTTGAAAAAAAAAATACGACTCCCCTTGAGTTCTTACTTATTAGCTATAAACGATTAAGGGCCTATGCAAACCGCGTTTTTTAAACGCGATACAGACGCGATGCAAACGCGCGTGTGACGCGATACAAACGCGATGCAAACGCGCGTATGTCGCGATACAAACGCGCCGTCGACGCGCGTTTGAATCGATACAAACGCCAACAAACTGCTCTGTAGGATAAAAACGCGCCGTCGACGCGCGTGTCACGCGATACAGACGCGATGCAAACGCGCGTATGTCGCGATACAAACGCGCTGTCGACGCGCGTTTTAAAAACGCGCGTCGACGGCGCGTTTAAAAAACGTGGTTTGCATAGGCCCTAAATGAATAATAGAACACGACATTTTTCAAGTCAACAAACAACATACAACGAAATAGAAGTTTTAATTATTCGACACATTTACTTATACTGAATTTAAAAATAGATGTTATACGCATATATCTATTGAACATAACATAATTGACATGATAATTATATAGTTGAAGCTAAATATAATTTTACTTAAGCTAAATATAATTTTACTTAATTTTTTATGTATGTTTCAGGATTAAATAAGTGTATGGCAAATTGGATTCCCCACATCAGTGTTACACAGCACATCTACAAGTGATCTTTTGTACCCACCATAGGAACGCAACACTATTTGAAAGGAGTGTTATATGGCTGTGATATTCGGCCAATATGAGGTATTTACAAAGTTGAGCTATTCTAGATTTTGAGCAAGATATTTTCTTTTGTCACCTACCTTAATAAGACAGAAGTCAGAAGCCTCCACATCGAGTTTATGTATCGATTATACTACTTTTATTTTAATTGTCATTTAAATTGATACTCACAAGAAAATGGCCTGCAACTCTTTTATAAACTTTTTTTTATGAAAAGAGAAATAAAGTCTTATTATAAATTGAGTAACTCTCAAAAGTATTTCAATTGAGCTAACCTAGACGAAAATAAACGAGCTGCTTTTAAAAAATAAGTTTTATTGTTCACGAAGCGAAACAGTAATGAGGTTACGAGTTTATATACGCTGAAAACACTGAGAGAGGATAGCAAATAAACGGAGCCCTGTTTTTATTTTTCTTTTATCTGCCTCGCTAAGTAAAATAACGAAATAAAGTCGATACGATAAGTAATAATAAATTATATTTTATTAAAAAAACCCTGTTCTATTTGTAACTATTTTCATTTGGATTTTGGACATACATACATAAATAAGATGACCGTTACGACTCTCGTTTTGAACCCTTTCGTTTTCTTTATCAGGACATATTTTCAATATACAATTTAATATAATTCTGAACTGTTTCTATTGTATTATAGACAGCAGAGCATTGGAACTTTTTAAATATTTAAAGGTTTTGTCATCTTGAATTATTTAATTTTAACACATAATAGTACAATTATTATTTATCTTAAAATATTACTAGGTTTCAGCTTTGTTTTTTTATTATTTTACAACAATGTTACAAAATTAAGTTTTGTGTGTTAAAATAATTTTTATTAATAATAATTATGTATAAACCAATATTATGGACATAAATTTAAAGCGTTAGAAATTAACCATATGTTAACATTCAGGAAGTAAAAAAAATATGCAAAAGACATGGTTAATTTCGAACCCTATAAAGGGTTTACTCCCTTTTATAAATTACGACCCACCTGCCACCCTCAGAAGTACGTTTTATAATTGTGAAAAAATATTACACGCAATCGCTAATTTCGTGGCATCAGTTGTTACCAACTTTTATTTTAACTTTGTATTTTTAAATTATTACGGCATGTATAAACATTTTTATTCAAACACATGTCACTTTTATTAAATGTTTAGGCTATTTTACATTTTATTTTTATATACTTCATGTATAATATGTATGTAATTGTTAAGGTAAGTTACAACCTAACTTTGTAAGTTGTAACTTATACGGCCTAATTTTGAATTATTTCATTATTCTCCACGATTAGACCACTCCACGATTCGTGTTATGAGTAAAATATTTCAATTTAGTAATGGAAAAAATATTATGAGACGTATTTTTGCGGAGGTGTAAATTTTATGAATGAATGGAAAAAGTGATGATGTTGACAACAACAAACTTCCTTCCTGTAAGATTAGACGCAGAGGTGGGATTTGAAATAATGCTTCCATTATCGCTACTCGTGTCCTTGTACTTTATAAAAATCATCGTTTTTTTTTGAATTTTTTGCCTAAAAATACGTGTAGTATTGTTGTACGTATAAATAAGAACTAACAAAGACTGAGAAAACTATTATAAGTATATATTCGTTTAATTTCGCTTGCATTAATCTTTATATTTATATACCACGATAAATTATTTAGCATTTTTTATACAAAAATATTAATTTATTTTTTAATATAATTGGTTTATAAAACAAACGCTTAAACAACCGCTTAAAGAAACATACGATTTTTTTTTAAATTAATAATGAAAGTTTATAAAAATGAACAGTTCATTTGTGTACTTTATACAACCTTCCCTAAAAGAGATAAGATTGTTGAGAATATTTATTAAGGCAAAGCCTCTGAAAGTGACATTTGTCAATGCCTGCCCAAGTGGGCGTTTTACAGTTGTTATTTTATATTTTGATTCCTTTCAAAGTAGCTGGCATTTCCTGTTAGTACCACAATATCTCTTTTAAGTTCATGCCTATTTGAGTTACACGCGTCTCACTTTATACGTCAAACGAGTTTCATGAGCATTACAATAAAATTCATATTTCAAGTACAATCCACAATCTCGTGACGTCTTTATTTCCGTCGTAGGTACACAGAATTTCGACATATTAAATTATGGATTATGGATCTTATTTTAGATAACGAAACATTGTTATGAAAGATTGACTGCAAGTAGTTGTATTTGGTTGGTATTGTCGTTAAATTTTTAATGTATATTTATAAAAGGTTATGTACCTACGTAATTATTTCTTAAGGCTTCCTGTCAAGGTTCCTTAATTAATCTCTATTTAAAGGAATTTTTCTTTGCTCCTATTGAGTTTGCTAGAATATAGATTGGGTGGAGATAGAGAAAAGCTTTTCTAAAATTATTTTTTTACAATAAAACATAATATTATCATTCTTATTAAGCGTTTTCATAACTTATGATGATGTGTCGAAGAGATAGTTTATTAAATATAGGATAAACGGGCAATAATACCCGCCAGTCAATGACCGGATCATAACCAAATCTTCAGTAAGTCAGTGTCACAGGCCGAGTGAAAAACGACGTCCATTAAGGAAGTGAATACATTTAAAATAATCGGCTTAGTTGTCCGACGTTGACGTATATTCGTACTTATCTTACGGAGATACCGACACAGATATCCCGAACTAATCCCTTACACAAATATCGGGGAAAGACTCGGCACTCCTTGAGTCGAGTAATTGAATGGATCGCGTCCAGCGCTTCGATTTGAACAAAACTACCTAATAATTTATGCCTATAATCTGACGGGCTCGCTCGTACTTTTATTCGTTTTAGGAATCGGGAGTGCGTTCGCCTTTGTCAGATTCAGATATTAACTCGACAATAGCTACGAGAGTCACAATATTACCCACATGTTCTTTATACGCTGTCACGTTGCAATATTTATATGTGCCGGATTAACACCGCGCATAGATTGTAATATTTCAGAGAATATACGATCGTCTTTCGCTCGTAAAATACGGTTTGTTTATCTTTTTATAGCGAACCAAGATCAACGATAGACTACCATCTTTATCGCAGCAAATATGTATCAGTTTCTATGGACAAAAGTTGATATTGTATTCGTAAGAAATGCAGCGATATAAAAGACGATGAATTTTCATCGAGCGATTGAATCTTAAATTACAACTAAAGAATGTTATATGAAAAATATTTCTTTTCACATTTATTAGTATAAGTATAATGACAATTTTTCTTGAATTGTTTTGGCGTGAGGTTACCGTCTTAAATTTTATATTTCAGAAGCTTTTTCATTGCTTAAATAATAGTTAGTAATTTTCGTATTTACAAACAAATTATACTCAAGCCATCCCACGTTTTAGCGTAGAGAGATAAAAAAGGCGCAGGCTATATAAAGGAAGATAAAATTAATTACATTCATCCAAAAGCAATACTGGCCTAAATCCACATAAGTCCGGAAGCACAGGGCAAATGTTGATTAGAATGAATATTACAGGTTAACATGATTAATTAAGACTTGCGTAGGTTTCGCAATGTTTTTAATAGAAAGCACAAGTAAAGATGTCAAATAAAAACTGTTCTTATTATTTAAGGTAGATATATATTCCTATTTGAATTGGGTGATATGGAAACTGTTTTGAACCTCACATATCATCACAGCGTAGAAGTGACAGTTAATGCAAATAAAACATAAATTCATCTTTTTAATAACATTACTCTTACGTACAAACTGAAATTTTTCCTCAAAAAAAAGATAATGTGTAACGTAAGCAATCTGCGATCTTTAGTCGCTCCGCTACACTACCTACATTTTCTTTGTTTTTAACAATAAAAGAAAAACGAAAAAAAGTAATGATTAGGCACCATTAGCTATATTAGCCGGAAACTTTTTCCCACGTAATAGAACCCTACGATCATAGTGTGCCAACTCCGTTAATTAAGAGATAGGTGTGGAACGCCTATTGAACTACGGCAAAATGGCAACTCAATGAGTATTCCCGCGGCGTTTAATCAAACAAGAACTATCGATTTTTGAGCTAAAACAGTAGATACGTGTCTCCAATTAGTGCTTACATCCGTTGAATACATACGAACGTTAGAGTCAGGCTGACATCGTTCCACAGTACGTGTTATAGCCTAGTTATAGCAGCTTTGTCTCTTATTATATTCCAGTTCACAAATGACGACATTATCTCGTTATCTCTTTTGCTTCACTTACAATAAAAGGAATATTTTTGGTGATTTTGCAATAATGCTCATTAGTTTCCAAGCGATCTTGTAGCTTTATGTTCAGTAGAAAAACTACTTGTAGACTGTAAGATACATGTCAATTATAAATAAGCATTTTTCTGAGCTAAGGGTTCTTAACTATTTTAAGTTGGCTTTCCTTATAAAAATAATTTGAAGGTGAGTTCTAGTGACACTTAACAAGTTTTAGAGTGGCTTCCATCGAAGCGTCTGTGTGAATTATGAGAGAATCTAAATTTGAAGTTGTTTCGACGTCACTTGACGTACTGAGCAGTTAAGGGATTACGGCCATGAAGTTATGACAGTAAGGGTTATATTTCCGCAATCCGTATGCTCTCATCCAGCTTCCGATTGAAGTGTACAAATAAAAACAGTTACAGCGACAGTTCTCATAGGAATAACTTTCTGGAATTTACCTGTTGTCAATTCCCGCATTTCATTACTTAGCTAACTATTTATATTTAGTCGTTTGTTAAAACACAATGCAGGCAAGTAAAACCAGAGTTTATCGCTACTCAAGTACATATTTAAAATGTTTTTTATTACTATTCACAAAGTCATAAGTTAAGTTCTTAAAGTATTATTTTTAGTACAACTTTTTAGATCTTTCACGGCAACATGTCTGTTGAGTGATACAACTATTTCCGTTAAATGAGGGTGTTAAAAAGACGATCCTTTCAAGTCAATACCGAAATAACTACCGTTTCGATAGGCAATAATTAAGGTCTTAAAGAAGCAAAAAAAGGCTGTACGGGAATCAAGACTTTTCTTAGTCTCATGGTGACACAGAAACAAGTTAACAAAGAGATTGACGTGTTTCATATGTTAATGATTTTCTAAATAATTAACTATATATGTACGTATATCAATGATCACAGTAGAATCACTGAAATAGCAATAATGTTTTCAGTTAGCATATTATTATGAAATGAAATAAAAATTATTTTACAACTTATAAGTAAACAGTATCACAATAAGTTCATGCTATGCTGCACTTAAGTAGAGTATTGTTAATAAATGAACAGTAATTCTTTCACATAGCCATATTTCCCGGCGCCCCCACTAATGTAACTACACAGTACACTCGTAGCGTTGTGTGGAAATCCTCTTCCGCGCCGTCAACTCTGACGAATTAAGTTATTAACGTTTGAAACAGCTGCTCCACACAAATCAAAGTGCCGATCGCCCGCGTTCTTAAAGCACGCTCGTCACTCTCAAACACTCTTTACGACTATTTTATGAGCTCCCGCATATTCAACTTTAAGCTTCGACGCGACGCTCTTAGGAAACACGATTGTTTCCAGGACGAAATAAATTAATATTCACTCATAAACGTGTTCATTTTACGTGTCCTGCTATATACACGATAACGGTTCTTTGAAGATCCTAAACAGTTATTACTACTCGTCACCTTTGATCCTCACGGCGCTCCGTAAATGAATTTTCGTTACGTATTTGTCATTCAACCAATTCTATATTAGTTTCAAATACTCGAGTGGAATATCGTTTACATTAGAACCTTTGAAGTGTTTGTGTGGTAAAATTACAAAGCCTCAATGAGAAAATATACCTTCTAGCGTTAGTTTGTCAGCAATAATTCTACTTCCTATTGGCGCCATGCGAGAGAGCATTTCTCTCTACCAAATGTTTGCACTGAATTTTCAGTTCTAGCAAAATAGCGTACGGCTCATTTTGCAATGTAAGACTTTAATAGTCGCCGTGCCTCGTCACTTGGCCCACTGTTTATTCGACGTGCAATATCTTTGCCTGGGCCCTGTCTTGTCATCGCACCGAGTTAGAAACATCGTAAAGCGAGCTGTTATAAATTATTTACAGTTTCCACGCGAAGGCCCCGTATTTGTCACCCCGGGCCGAGGTGAGTATTAAGATATTGCTTCGTATTCCTAAGGGTCTCATTACAGGTCGGGGCAGGCACGCGATACCTCTAATATTTTACCCTTAAAAGGGAACGCTGGTGAAAAATTGTACGAAAAAGTAATGCTTTTAAAAATTACATACGTATAGAATGTATTTATTTAATCATTTATTTAAAAACATTTTAATATTATAGTATATGCTTAATTATATTAGAAGCAAACATTTTGTGGGAAAAGGCCCAAGAACGAATCGCAAAGAGGCTGTTTTGATGGTAGTTACATTAAGGTAATTGGTTTACGGCTGCGAAACATTTTTATAGCCCATCATGGCTGTCGGTTTGGGCTCCACCGGAGCAATCATTGTTAGTCTTTGCCTCGAGCTATATTAAACACGAGAAACGATACAAATTGAGTTCGAGTTGTAAATCCAATAAATATATTGGCTCTTAGGATTTATGGAACCACAAACCACTAACGTATATTTAAATTAAAAGCCTGGTGTTTATGATGCCTTGTCACGGACATCTTGTATAAAAAAAAAACATTTTAAGATCAAGTTAATAAATAGACTATATTTAAATATTTTCATTTAAACTATGAAGATGATTTAATTCTAAATACCTAACAATTATTACAGTGACAAATAAGAAGAAAAACGTGATAACATCTGCGTAAGCAATTGTGTTGTCGCCCGCAGCGTCGTTGTAGTTCCATTTACTCTTCCAATGACGTTAATATAATAAAGTCATCACGACTGAGTGAGAGGAGTAATAATTTTCATTATAAAAGTATTAAAGAAATAGTATCTGATGTTATCTCGAGCGTGAGTCGCGTGTGCGAGAGGAAACTGAGACGAGACGTTATTAAAAAAGCACATGTGGCCCAAGATGCGTATCGCAGCGTTCGTTAATTACTTTTGACACACAGCATATGATTCAATTATCATATGATTTATACAGAACGATGGGTCGGCGGGGGTAAGCGCGCCAGTTTATTTAAGCGTTAAGTAGCACATTAATTTCGATGTATGGCGTTTCAGACAGATGGCAAGCAAATTCTCACAAGAACGGTAGCTGAGCATTTTGTTAATTTGTTTAACATGCAAACGCGATGTGTGGGATTTTTGGGCTTCTGAAAATGTTCCGATAAAGATTGAACAGTGACCTCACGAATTATACTAAAAAATTTAAAACTTGTTTACGGAACTTAACGTTCTTCGTACGGCTTTCTTGTAACAGTGGACATATAAATACATAACATTATCGCGCACAACATCTTAGACAGCATTCCCATTTAAAAGCAGCTTTAATTGCTCAACTTCATCCGTTAACACATTACTCACCTAGAAATGATTTTAAAACTCGAGATCATCTCTCCATACGTTTGAGCCAAAACCCGCTGGTAATAAATACTAATTACTAGAAAAAAAACGATAACATCGAGGCCCAAATTCTCAACATTATTAAGCAACCACGATCCAAGAACGTAATATGAAAAAAATTGTGGTTGCCATATATAGTAAATCTTCCACGACGTCTAATGGCGTTACAAGCTTATTTATAGACGTCAGTTGCTTTAGTGAAACGTTTAATAAATATTATCACTCTTTAAATCGTCAAAAAACGTGAGAAAATAGCCGTTGACCCGATTCGTGATGTTTGTCTCGTTTTCGGGATTAAAATTGATCGCTTCTGAACGACAGTCTTCGCTTTGTTGAATGTGTCTTGTAAATAATACAGATGGCTTATGAATCTTTTGCTTCTCAGGAAAGTTTTAAAATAATTAGTACCGGGTCAAAACAGCCTTCGAGTGTTCTTAAACAACAAAAGAGGACTTAAAGAGAATCGTGTATAGAATAATTCTTTGCTTATTTCTATGGACTCGTTGAAGATACTTCTATTGAATCGATGGAATATTTTTTTCACCTTTCCGGTTAATACTTAAGTACTGAAGTAGAAAAACGGTAGTAGACACTTGAGTCTCAATATACTTTTTACGTTTCTAATTCTTTACTTGGCATGTCATTAAGTGTGAGATAATTAAATTCCTATTATATCAACTTAAATAAATAACTATTAAACTAATTTTTAATTTACTAGTTTTTCACTGATTAGCTTTAATTACTTAAATAAAACAAACAAATTAAAATATACCGCGGAGTTTAAATGTGTACAGTAACAATATAACAATGGTGTAACGATGTCATTTAGTGGGGCAATGTCTTGGCGGGGTTCCCACATTTGCCACCACATGGCTTGCATTAAAACCTATCTCCGATGTAGTGTATTCAATAAATCCGGATTACTGTTCAATGATACACCGGAGGAAAAATAGAATCGTTTCAAAACGTTTCAAAATAGTTTTAAGTTTTAACGCAAGAAGGTCTACTATGCGATATATTGCGAGCATTGTTCATTTCAAGCCTGAAGGAAGTGCGTGTTATTGCAGCTTATATTCTGAAGTTACCCGCTGAGACATTCGAAGCACCCGTCCATTTTTTGTGACAGACCAACCGAGTGCCATAAATAATAGGTAGGGGTCGTGCCATGCGCGCTTTGTAATAAATATGATGTTCTTTTTGGTAGCAACGAGCGGGCTATACGATTGAATTATGGTGATGCGTTAAGCCAGCTAACGCAGTTGGAATCCCAGTTCTTATTTACTTTTCATTTCACTAAGCTTCTTCTCTTCGCTTTTGTATCGTTGATTATTGCTCTAAGTCACGTTCTGTTGCTATTTAGATTCACTACAATGGTATTTGTTCGTTTTATCCCAGTCCATCCTGTTCCAAGGAGCGTATTAAGTTACAATGTATTCCCGGCCATTTGAAAAAGACAACACGCAGATGGTACATCCGTATTGGTTTGCTCTTAAAACAGAAGACTTAAATCACATGGGACCGTCAATATTTTCCTCTACCAAACAAAACAGAGTATTTACCTCGTTTCTAACTGAGATCGATTGAGACAGGTCAAACTGACTGTTGTACGCGATATCGTTGTTACGACCACATTTATTTTTAATATAATGCTTATAGTTTAGACAAAATAGGATTAAAAGATAGTATATATGAAATAATCTCTATATATGTATATAAAAATGAATCGCTAAATGTGTTGCTAAGCGCAAATCTCGAGAGCAGCTGAACCGATTGCACTAATTCTTTTTTTATAACATTCCTTGAAGTACAAAGATGGTTATTACGGAGAGAAAAATTTAAAAAATTGTCTGAAAAAGTCTAAAAACAACACTTTTCTATATTCCCATACAAGAGATTCGTACTAATAATTAAAAGTCAATTTGAACTAACATCTATACTAATATAATAAAGCTGAAGAGTTTGTTTGTTTGATTGTTTGTTTGTTTGAACGCGCTAATATCAGAAACTACTGGTCGGATTTGAAAAATTCTTTCAGTGTTAGATAGCCCATTTATCGAGGAAGGCTATAGGCTATATATCATCACGCTAAGACCAATAGGAGCGGAGTCCACGCCGACGAAGTCGCGCGCAGAAGCTAGTATTACTATAAAGTTCAGTGTTAGTGGAGGGGTTCCGGGAAGGATAAGTATTAAAAAAATAAAAAAATTAAAGAATCGACTGTTAGGCGGTACGAAGTTCGCAGGATCAGCTAGTGTTATATAATTTTTTATTTTAATTAGTGGGTACCCACATTATATGTCTATGTCTATGCTAGAGTCATACAGAACAACTGTTAGCAACTTAGGACCCGTTAAAAATTTAACAATTTGTATAATACATTATTGTTATAAAGTTATATGCCACGTGTATTTTATCCTAATTTTATTTATTTTTATATAATCTAGATCAACAATCAGCATGTCAGCTATCTTTTATTTCAAGTATATGCACCAGTAACATTAAAGAGTCCTTCCTCTAATACCTGTCAACATCGGAGCTAGACGCTCGTGAGCGGGTATTAAGTTACTCTCGGAAGGCAGCCGCGGACCGTTCCGTGCTTCGCGCGACCGCTCACGTCGCGAGTGCCTCTCAAATTACCCCCCGGATAAGTCAATCATTGAAAACGTCCACGTCCACATTTGCCTAAAATAAAACGCAGTTTGAATGTTGCGTGTGGCGCTCTCGGCATAATGCGTTGCGACAGCCGACATGTTTTGTGCGAGAAAATAAAATTGATGGCACAGAGACCGCTTCGGACTTAAATAGCTCACAGTTCGTGTCCAACTAAACGCTGTTGTCTATTTTATAGCAGGCGTCATGTCTCTCCTGTGTCTTTTTTTTTTATTTTCATTTTCATGTAACATATTAGTTTTTGTTACAGTATCTGTGTCATACGGAAATTGTTCCGTCAAAAAGGTCGATTCCAGAACACTCCGTCTTTTATTAAAACGATTGCCGTTTTAACTTGTTTAACAGTTAGCTACTGAAAGGAAGTAATTGGACAAGTGTTAGAGCAATCCTAATCGTCAGCGGGGCTCCATTTCCTGCTCTGTCCGTAGTCTTTGCGCAAATAGCTCTTTGCAAATCAAACAAGGGACCGTCTAGCGAGTCTACATATCAACTTCGTATTGTTTCTCTCCCATCATTCCGAGCTAACCAGAGGCGTTTTCGATTATCCGCCCTCGGGCGAACAAAGCTTGTGACCGCAGAACCAAGTCAATTACATAGTTCAACAACTCAGCCTTTATAACTTTCATGGGCTACTGCCGGAATACAGAAAAGGGTATCTGTTTTCAATACTTTGGGCGCGCGGTGCGATTGACCCTTTCGAGTGTCCGCATTGACTTTTAAATTACTAATCCCGCGGGGGCAAATAGAAACAGAGCCTCAGGCAACGCTTATTTACACGGTCGAGTGTGCTCACATATCTTCATTAGCCACCGAGTCCGTCCGACTTGCCTTGCTTACTCAGCACTCCTGTGGCCGTTCCAAGCAGCAAAACATGGACGGTGCGCTACTTGACATAAATCCTTCATTTCCATATTTTTATTTTTCAATTTTTTTACAACTTTTATTTCTTCATAAGTGAACATCACATTAACATATCATTAATTAAAACAGCATGTAGGTTAAGTTAATGCATATGTTAATTTTATATCATATCTAACAAGTAAAAAAAGTAAACACCCGAGTCAGCTAGCATAATGAACTGATAAAATCGTGCAGCATTCACTTAATTAGGATAAACATTCTGATAACACATTTGTTCGGTACATATAAATCGTTGTCCGGAAATAATTGAAACAAGGGAACTTTTATACGAAGCTGAATAGGGACCTATTAATGTTTATCTAAACATCGGAATAAGAATTAAGAATGCGTCGAGCGGTTGAACGAGGCAGCCGCCCGTTGGGACCCAGCCATGCGCGTCTATTTCGAATGATGGCTTCATACCCCGCTTTTTTACGTCAAACACAGTCTACCCTTTCTTGCAGAATGAATTACTTAATTTTTCTACGCTACACGGGTCTGCGGTAGTGCGGACGTCGAAATAAATTAGCGGTATAGAATCATGAATGCAGAAAAATTGAAAAGGAGAATTATATATATTCTGACTAAACGTTCTATTGCTGCAATGAAACGAGAACTAACAGATAAAGAGTTCTAAAGGATTTTTGCGTTATCTACATTTAAATGATGTAGCTTAAAAACTTAATGCCAGGCCTAATTTCATACTTCGTTTTATTTATAACCTACTTACAAAATTTAAATACGAAAAAATTGCGCTCGTAATTAATTATTTTTTATTGTGAATTGAAATTATCAAAATGAATGCGTAATAGAAGTACGAAAACACATTAACATAAAATGTTGCCAAAAGAATTAATCGGTAGGGGATAGATATTAATTACACACACGCCATGACAATTAGAACCCCTTTTTATGTCACGATGCATTATTCGACCGGAATGAAAACATTAAATGTTATTAATGTGCACGTTACCAGTCAAAAATAATACGAGTACGAACCTTTTAAGTACGTAAAAGCATCCACTCGCGCTCCACTGATTATTAATGAGATGAAATTGTTATTAACGACTATAGACACCGTATACAAAAATATCGATTAAGAATGTTAAAGAACCGTATCCGATTCGAATTCGGTTCGCCAGTTTTGGAATCTATTGTCCGTTAAATAATAGAAGTGTTTATGTTTGGGTTTTTTTTTTTATTCGTGTACAAAAAATATATTAACCTCCCTTTTACCTGGGGCAAACCATCAATCATGTTTCATAACTAGAAATTATGACCTTTTTTATTGCAATTCTAGGAAGACTATTCGCCATAATAAAGCAGAGGCTGACGTCTTTATTTGCAAACATTGTGTACTGAAAACTCTATTATAAACAGCGACCGTAAAATATTATATCATTCGGACAATAACGTCGACTGTTGAAAAAAAAATGGCTCTGCTAATGAAATTCTGTATTTATTTTATTTATACATACGAACTTAGTTCGAGACCGGATAATTAAAAGCGAATGCTTTATTTATCTTCTTTTATTTACACGTATTTGTAACGTACCCTTTCATATTTAGGGCATAGAATTGCATGTACAAATTAACTACGTAAGATGGTGTCGGTCGAGAACGTCCATATGCAGATTAGAGAACGGATACTTGTTCGCCACCCCACAATACGATTCACGTAACATACATACTTGCAACGTATGTTTAGCTATCTCCGATTTTGACTTTTATGGTTTAGGGAATAGGGATTACATTCAGATGAATATTAACTCAGCGCTTTAGAATATTTTAGAACCGACTGTACTACTGAGGACCCATACAGAAATTATCATTGTTTAACATGCGCTTTGCTCGGGATATATCGACATGTATTTAACAATATGCATCTACACGAGAGATTTTCAGACGTAGTCATAAAATTATAATTTTAATGGCGAGCTTAATTACAGTTTTGATCTACTTATATATTCAGTGTAAAAGTTTTAATGCTTTTTAAAAGAAATTTTCATAATATATTTCAATTTATGGAACAAATGCTTAGTCACTTTAGCGACCTTAACAATAGATGCTAGATTTATTTCAATGCGGAGTTTTATGAAAAATGACGACATTATGTTACTATTATATGGAAAACAAGATTTCCTTAACGGGCACCGCGCCAGTTTACACAATAATTTGGCCTGCATTCAAAGAAAGGGATGCTTCTACGAAACTACTAATAGACAAACTATTTCATAGCAAACTACGCTTTGCATACAAATCAGTTAATTTGATTCTGGTACGAAATACGTACCTAACTATCGAAAATAGCTTTATTTACTATCATAATAAGATATATTTTTAAAAATAAAACATACGAATGAGTCAATTTAAACAAACACAGAACTGTGTGTGGCGAACATCGATGTAATCCACACATAATATTCCATATACGTACTGATACAGCTCGATGTTTCAAATAAATGTGCATATCATTAGACTAACAAGAGATGTGCGCAGGCGAGTGAGTGTGTGAGGTCCCATTTCGATATGCAACTTGTTTTTTTTTTCATTTCACTAAGGTTGTTAGGGATGCGTTCCTTTACATAAAACAAACGCAGATGCAGGATACAGGATTTAATATTTATAAAGTTTTTATACACATAATTATAACAGTTTTGTTTCTGTAATACTGTTGTGTGTATGAATACGAATGAACGTTATTAGATATAGCATATGATAATGTTATACTTAGTTATTATCCTGGTGAATTTACTCGCAACAGTTTTTCTTGCATCTCCTTCAGTTTGTTGGTAGATAAAGAGAAATAAATGTTAGTCTGGTGTTGCTCAGCGTTTGCTAAATACCGATAGGAAATATAATATACTTATATTAGTACTGTTAGGTCTAAATTAGTCTAACGTATTGTTACTATTTTACACAGACTATGAAAAAAAAATTCTCGCCTACCTAACAGTCATTAAGTAACTTACCTAAAACTAAAAATGGAATGCTGCGCCGAATGTGTTCATTAATCGTATTTTTTATTGTAAGGCAAGATTGAAGTTGTAGCCATTTAAGTCATTACGATCATTAGCGCCGTGCTCGAATTTCGGGACGTACCTTCTATTAATTCGGCGTGTAAACTATAACATACCATATAACATTTTTTTTTCTATACATTAAGACTAATGAGTACAATATTAATTATACTATTTTGTTATGATATATTATTAAAACGTTCGTTAGTGGTAATTTTTTTTTTCTGTTTTCCTTTGTCGTATTTAGAAAACATTTTTAATGTTTCTTGTTGATTTTTATATTTATTTAATTAAAAATATATTTATCAACAAATAATTCCTTCAAAATTGTTTTTTTTTTATTTTTTTGGTTTAGAAATGTAACAGTTAAAATGTTTTTCGACTAGCCCGTTGGAGCAGTTTAATATTTGATTTATATATTTATTTTTATATATGTATTATTTCCTAGCTATATCAGCCGGCTGTTACACCTATAGTGTTATAATAGTGTTAATTAGTGTTATAAGTAGGAAAAAACGACTGTGTGTAAATGTTATAAGTTTAAGATTTAAGATATTTAAAATATAATAAAACTAGCTTCTGCGCGCGACTTCGTCGGCGTGGACTCCGCTCCTATTGGTCTTAGCGTGATGAAACATAGCCTATAGCCTTCCTCGATAAATGGGCTATCTAACACTGAAAGAATTTTTCAAATCGGCCCAGTAGAACCAGAGATTACCGCGTTCAAACAAACAAACAAACAAACAAACAAACAATCAAACAAACTCTTCAGCTTTATATATTAGTATAGATTTATCAATGCTGACAACATTACGTCGTTTACAACCGTTCCTTTAAAGATTTGTTAACAGTTGGACATTTGTGTTTGTGTTGTGTGGCCTGTGGGTTGTCGGACACCGATATAGGATTTGATCCTTCTAGAGTTCTAGACTCTAGAGGACTGCAAGGCATTTATTTACTTTATATTAACGAGTATATATTAAATCATCAGTCATCATCATCATTTCAGCCTATCGCAGTCCACTGCTGGACATAGGCCTCCACAAGCTCGCGCTAATAATGGCGTGAACTCATGTGTTTTACCCATAGTCACCACGCTGGGCAGGCGGGTTGGTGACCGCAGGGCTGGCTTTGTCGCACCGAAGACGCTGCTGCCCGTCTTCGGCCTGTGTACTTCAAAGCCAGCAGTTGGATGGTTATCCCGCCATCGGTCGGCTTTTTAAGTTCCAAGGTGGTAGTGAAACTATGTTATCCCTTAGTCGCCTCTTACGACACCCACGGGAAGAGAGGGGGAGGCTAAATTCTATGCCGTAGCCACACAGCATATTAAATCAGGAACCTTTAAATAGACAAAGCCTGTATAATTTGAATGTACATCATAGGATATACATAGTTATTCTTTATATGTTAATCTCTATACTAAACGATGTTCCGTGTAATGTATTCTATACAAATGATCAAAGATATACTTTCTCATACAACATTGAAAGTTATAGACAATAGCTATTCTAATCAGGCAAGCGATCCTCTATTTATGCTTAGTCATTCCTCGGTATTAAGAACATGTGAATGATAATAAATGTTCATCATTTAAAAGTTCGTTCATCTTACGCTTTATTCTCAGAGATTATAAGCTTCTTTCTATACTTGTATTAATGTGCAAGCTACTGTTGCGCTATCACGTCTTAAAGATTAGATTGATTGTGACAAACGGGGTTTACGAAAATGTCAGTTTACCCGCACAGACATACAAAGTTGCGTATTATAATAAGTATTATGGTCTAAGATCCGGGACATAAAAAAAGCAAGCAGAGATTGTTTTTATAAATTCACAATATTGAAATCGGCCTATAAAAAATTGTTTTATCTAATTAACAGATGAGGAAAGATTTAGCTTCTCGGATCTTAGACCATTATTTATAATATATGTCGTTCGATTTAACAAACGTTTAATCTCGCGCCACTCATATAAGCGTAGTGTAACACTTTATTAAATAAAATTAAAACCGTTACGTATAAACTCCTTAAATATGTAATGTTTATATAAATACACACGTTTTGCTGTACTTCGAAATATAAATTGCATAATAAAATATGTATATCATTTATAAATTAATACAGGATGTGATAAACTTAATGGAAATTATGCTAATACTACGACAAAATTGATCAAGAAAACAATGCGGCAGTGGTAATAGAATAACTAAGTAATTTCTAACGGGATCCATCAATCATCGAGCTGGATATGATCTTATCTGAAATGAAACTCATCATTTATAGATCTATCGGCAATGCTCGAATATTATTGTTATTAAAATAATGACCACGGATTCTCTTCCACGGACTTTGGACGTAGAAATCGTTACCTACTCACTGCTCAGAAGCCTTTTATTTTCTTAATTAAAGTCTTTCATATACCTTCTATACATTATTACTATTGATTCATTGTGTCGATGTCGTAAGGAATTTTAAAAAAGAAACCTGAATCTTTTCAGCAATACTTTTTTTTAATATCTTATTTTAATACCACTGGAAGTGATGATGGGGCACCAAATCCACAATTTGTTTTTCATGAATTCGAATGTTCCTACTATTTCATGTGACCCTTCTTTAACGTATATCGCAGCAAGCTAAAAGGGTTAATATTAAATATGCTACGCTGCGCATTCATTCAATATATTGTAAATACAGCACACAAAACCATGAGGGACAACTAGTGCGTTAGTTAAGATAACACAGCTTTATTAAGCATATACATACATATTTGGAATCTGGTGAGTATTATCTGTGTTTGTCGGTGCTATTAATATCAATGAAATTATAGGGTCAATGTTCTACATACGCACGCTGTCTATAATCAGTAAAATTAAACATTTCATTATTTGACTACTATACAGCAATTCCTCTCAATATAGTTTGATAAGCAAATGCTTCTACACTACATCGTACTTAAATTATATGGCTCCCGTCTTATGAATGATAGACAAAAAATCCACAGTCGGAATTTTACATTACTCTATAATTCTATTCTCTAATGTCTATATTTAAATCACTTAGTTCAGATGCTTCTACGAATATTTTTACAGCAAAAAGAGGTCTAAGACTTAGACTTAATTTGGTATTTATAACTAAGTAATTTAGAGCTTTTTTTTCAAAGTGTAAATTTTTTATATAAATATTTTAATAGTGTTTTTAATTTTTTACTTACATTGATACTTGATATCGTTTATAGATTAGGCAACTAATGATTCGAATGACGGTTACGAAACATCACCATCCGGACATTCTATGAGATGCAAGATTAGTGATACTGACAGTGAAGATAACTTAAAACTTTTTTCTTGTATTACGATAATCAAAGAGTGCTTTGATATACTTTTAGATGAAAGAGTGAGATAAAATTCTTGTCGATATCATTACATTTGTACTCTGACTTAAGTAACTACTTAACAAGATTGTAGGTTTCGTTGAGAGATAATGATTGTATTTAACCGCGTACTTGTATTGTTATACATGCATTTTCGTTACTTGATTTTAACTTTTTGCATTGCTGTTCGTTATTAATATACTTTATACATTTATTACAATGTTGCTAAGTCTATTTGTCAAACTCAAAAATGTGTTTAGTTAATATTAAGATATGTATTAGAGACCTAAACGAAAAACGAATTTTATTTCACCAATATCTACTCAATAAGCTACTGCTTCAACCCATAAATGTGCATTTTTATACGTATATAAAAACGTATCTCTTATAAACCAAAAAAACACAAGTTAACAGATTTATTCGTTTTATATAAAAATATTGCTTTATAGTATATTTTTATATACATACAATCATATGTAGTTTATAATATAATATGTAGATTTTTTTTTTCATAAATCACAGCCCACTAATAAGTTGAACACTTATTTAAATGGATGTAATCCGATAATCGTTTGCCTGTCATACATTCATCAATCAATTTACATAACACCTCGTGCCTGTGGTCTGCTTATATTAATAAGTTTACATAGTCGAGTGCACTCGGCGAACGTTCAAACATACCCGTGGATGCGTACAATACTACTTATTTCAAATGACGTTTATCTGCAGTTCTTAGCCCTATACGAATAAGGTCGAGATTCATGAATAGCCTACCTCTATGGTAAATTGTCCTAAAATATATTCAGCAGGTGTCCACGTATTAACATACAATTTTGAAAGACTAACACAATAACTCCCTTTTTAGCAGTAGATCCGGTAAGTTTAGTTTTATCAATTGACAGTCGATGACTGGATGAGATCTTTCGAATAAACATTATGTTTTAAATTTATTAACAATTAACTTGTTTGAATGAATAATTTAACTGAAATGGGATATCACGTTAGATTACTTTCATCTAAATACTTTAGTGTGAGTACATATTCATCCACTCGATTTGTTATTTAAATTTATATCTGATAGGCAAATATACCATAAACTAATTAATTCTGTCGACATGCTTAGTCGTGCGTAGAACGGAATATTCTTTCATATGAACGCTTCCTGTTTGAAATGAATATAGAAAATAACCCGAATCCCACGTAATATAATAAGACAAGCGTTAAACGCTCTACAGAATAGAAGTGACAGCCTGACAAGGCATCATAATGTCTAATTACACAATGAAAGGAATGCACGTGGGATGTTGTGATAGCTGTTTATTATTTCATAACTATCAAACAAATTAACCTTTCGAAGTAGGCTACAGTGCAGGAAATTCTGGGCAAACATAGAGCATTGTAGGCCACCCTCAGGCTCGGGGCTGCACCGCCCACTCGGATCGTGACTTGGACTGCCTTCTGTACCACAATAAGAAATAAGAATACTATAATACGGAAGCGAAATATTTTATGTTTGCTCCGTTATATCTTACAACATCTTAATCCAATAACCACGATCCTCATTTCGAAAATCAATAACTTTTCCTATTTGTGTTAATGTATTTAATAAGGTAAAATTTAAACTTCCAATTGTATCCAAATCCTAATATATCATCTATCAAATTAGCACCGAACTTGTTTATTACGACACCCACAAACTCTTTCACGGGTACCCAAAATGTATTAAACTTTACACCGTGGTCGCCGGCATCGAATTAGAAATCTAACGATAAAAAGGTCCGGGCACATATCACGCTATCGCACTGCCGTCCCGAACTTTCATTATCCAGTTATGAGGTTTATTATTTCGGGACGACTTTTATTGTGCTGTAAATATTTTATTTGGCGATAAGAGGTACCCGGAGATAAAGCAAATTGATCGGGCAATACATGGAGAGCGGAGGTTTATGCGTTACGTGGGCGGGTTAATTGAAACGATGAGATTGTGCGAACGACGTCTCACTTTCATTAATATTTAATGTACTGTTAAAAAAAACTAACGTTTAATTATTCACATCAAATGAGATGCTTTACATTCAAATGCATACATTCCTTGATTATATCGAAACTCAAGTTAGTGTATATTAGCATTAAAATGTAGTATAGGTACATGTATAAACTTCAAAAGGTACGTAACAATATTTGTTTTGAAAAATTATTATACAACATGTATGTAACTATTCGTGTTAAAAATTATTGAAATTTGAGCAAAAAGTATAATAACGTGAAGTATATCAAACACGACTTTTATTGCATTTAATAATATTTTGTTTAAAATATATTTCTCCTTTCCAGCTACACGGTTAATTCAATTCTTGAATTTCAGACAGAAATATATTCAGTTCACTATACATACCTACTAACTATCAAAAATAAATAAAATAATAATTCTTTTTTGCGAATACTAACTTTAAAGAACAAATTACAAATAAAAGTTTAGACAGAGCATCAATTATTTACTGAATTAGGGTTAAAATATAATAACAAACTTAGAAAAATAATAACTATTCTATCATTACCAATTCTAGAGTGAACAAAATATCATTTATTAAAATCTCATTACAATTCCCTTTTCCATAAAGCATCTTTTTATTTGCATTTAATTAAGTATTCGTCGGCAGCCTCTAACATTAGGCGCGCGTGCGTCAAGATTACATTTTAGCCGTGGCAAACGCTCCATATAGCTAATAGTAAGCTGTATTAAATATGCTTTAACCCTAATAGAACGCTATCGAACATCTTATGTTTTATTCAAAGGAGATTAACGATGGGCGCTTCGAGCTACACGCCTCTGAAATTTTCTCTATACTGATACTAAAACAATTTTATATAATTTTGTTGACATTGCTTGATTTTAATGAAAAAAATTACTAGGTATATCTACGAATAATTTTGAGATCAGTCATTAAATTACTTGTAAAAAAGTTAGTTTCTGATAAAAACTATAACACACTTTTAACTACTACGCTTACTATAATTTCACAATATAATTTAAGACGCGCATGTAAAACTATACTCGAAGCAATAATACCGCCAGCCTTCAGATGTTTAATTTAAATCTCTTGTCGGTGTTCATTTTCGAGTCTATTATACAATCATAACCGATACAGACCAGCTAATTCGGCGCTACGCCAGAAAATACCATCTAATTACAACTCACGTAGAGCGTAACCAACCACAAATTAAAAATAATGATTATTATTGGTTGAAATTTTTCTGGAATTCGTTATTACAAAAGGAAGAAGCAATGCGAGCTCCAAGCCAACGTCGCTTGACAGGCAGCTGCAGAATAAAATTATGACCATTTTTATCCCTCGCCCGGCCGGACAGTACACCTGCCTGCCGGCCGCGATTGACACCTACCCTATTATACAAAGCCACGATCATCTAAAAAAAATCTCAACAATAGTCCTTTTACAGCCGCATGAGAACTTATTATTGGCCCTTTACAAACTAAGCCATTCGTTTTTACATCTTTATAAAATCCTGCCCATTAGCAGAGGCGTGTGGGCAGCGAAGGCTTGCAACCAAATAATACATTGTATTGTTAAACCTTACAAAAAGTCCAAGTGAACATCTTCATAGAGAGAACGTCATTATTGTCTATTGTTAGCTAGCGGTCTCGATGCCGAAAGAATATTTTTAATCACAATTTATCGCCAATTTCACATGGTATTTACAGTTAGGAGACGGGGTTGTAGGCAAAAAGAATTATTGTGACGAAATAAAGAAGCCAGATTGAAAGCGCCCGATGAAAGGCGACGTTGTCATAAGGAATATTGTTTGGTGGTAATGATTTATGGCGACAGAAGAACGGTGCGATTTTTGCACAGTTGAGAAAGATAAATGTGTGAGCTCCAAAAGTGGAGGAGATAGATAATGCATTTTTTTTAAATTAATTACCATTCGCATAAAGTAAATAAATGCTACGATTATATAAGAAATGAGCGCTTAATATCCAGTTACAAGCAAGCTAAAACTGGAGCGATGTGTACGTGATAAAAAATTGCAAAAACAAAGAGTGGCAAGCAGACCGCAAAACTCGTTAGACTGCAATCATCTCGTGGTCTTATTCTATATTTAGATGAGCGTTCTAAGCTGGATTAGCAACGCTGCAAGGTGTAAACTGTCAGTCACAGCTACGAGTATATTCTGCGACGACGCTTAAAGCTTTTCGTTTAATGGGACCATAAACGGGTGAGTAACAATGTAAGGCAATGATTTCGAAGAAATGTCAAAGGACTTCTTTAAGGAACAAGCGCTCTAAATTACTGAATTTGAAAGTAGTTTTATTATTTGTGTACAATTATTGTTACCAATATCAATAATAAAAATAAATCCTAATATTTGATTACTATTATAATAAAAGGATCACTAACTTACTATTTAGTAACAAATAAACAAATTAACATTAACTTCTTAGTAACAAAAATTATTTGTAAATCTGCTGTAAGTTACAGAGTTACAGCCTGTAACTCTTATGAATAATATTAAAAATAAATAAATAGGTATAATTTATTACTATTACTACGAGAACTTTACAAACGTGAAACAAGTCACTACGTTCAGCTCTTCCCTTGCTCTTGTTCAAACTCAAAAGCATCGAAGTGTAGGCGATTACATCGAATAGGCCACTATAAATCACCGCTTAACAATAAAATCTTGATTAAATATACATTTTATTCGATTTTAAATGCGTTCCTTAATTTGTATGCATCAACACGAGGAGCCATCCCATCACGAAGTTATAATATCCGCCTATTTAAAAAAAAAACAACATTACTTTAGTAAATCACGTGCATCGTCAGTCATCCTGTCGAAATCGTTCCTTTTAATCAAGAATGACTCAAGAGTTAATATTCGCAATTCATGTTGCAGTCGCTTTGATAGTAATAGCGAAGCTTTATTAATATTCCTCGCCGAGGAGAGATTTCCTTTTATTGGAGAATTTTCTTTATTCTCTTTTTAACGTTTTACTTAGACATTCTGTCAGTCAGATAATTCAAATTAAATACACCTACCGCACGAAGGCGCCTCGCGAATGCTAAGAAGTGACGCTACACTCCCTCTCCGGAATTGAAAATGCTGGTAGTTAATGTTTTGTTTTAATAAACTCACATATGTATTTGCCTACCAAGTAAAAGCTTTTTATTTGATTCGTTCTTCTGAGTAAACGAGTTCCAGTTAAAGATATAAGAGGGTACTTTAACAACATTCATGATGTCAAACAACAAAGAAAATAGTGGTTAAGTTTTCTGTTTATAATAATTGTTAGAATTACAGATCGATAAATCAATAAAACGCAAATTAATTATAACACAAAAGAAAACAATTATATTATAAATAAAAAACGACGTAGGAATTTGAAATTATGTGATATGCCTGTTACTATTATTATTGTTACCGAGAGATACTGCGTCTAGACCAACAAGAACGTTATGAGAGTAAAACGAATGCACTGTGAGTAAATCCGTGCACTGCAATTCGAGATACCAGCCTATTGTTATCGTGTACAAATATGATTTAATATGTATTACTAGTATAACTAAGTAAATAGTGTCAATTGAAGTATATACATATAAATATTATAACTATTGTTTATCTGAAAGTAGGTATATTTTTTTTTAAACCTAAAACAGAAATTCAGACTTTACAATCACCGGACTTTTTTCTAAAACAATTTATTATTTCTCTATATTTTCTTTTCATTACATTACTTTATATAAATGGGGCAAAAGGGACATTAAAACTAGGAAATAGTTATCTGTCCTCTCTCCGTCGTCCCTTCGGCAACATTTATTTTAATCTGCTATTCGCTTTATATGGTGACGTTAAGCCCGCATTCATTCCTTATTTATATATTTGCACCTACAACATCTTTCGTCTCCGGTTTCTCGACCGAACCTAGTCTACATTTAATTATTGAATAAGTGTTCCGGTGCCTTTCATAATTAAATAATTACGTGGTATGTGAACCTTCGCCATCAGACGTATGCCAGTTTTTATTAAAGTGTATTGTTCAACGAGCCGCAGCGTGACTTTTAAAAACTTATATTTCGATTTACCTTTCAAATCTTTCTAATAGATGACTTAGATCTTTTTAAACAAATATTTTAATTTTACATCATTTGCTACCTATATATAAAGAATATATGTCTAGACTTACGTCAATAAGTAATGTTTGAAGAAGTAATATCATCATCAAGTAATTAAGTAAGTAAGTAATATCATTATCTCGTGTAATGTGTAATTTATATTAATTAAATTTAGACATTGCAGCCTAAACTAGAGAACAAGTACAAAAGTTGGACGAAAAAAGGACTTGTTGAAAATTAAAAATATCTGTTGTATTATAGTTATTGAAGCTATTAAAAAAAGTCAATTGGATCCACGACTAGGTATAGGTAATGTTATATTCGAGAGGCATATTCATTTTATATCTACGTATTATATATACCTATCTAATACGAAGCTACGATGTGTCTAATAAAGCAATGCCAAAAGAAACAAAAGATATGGACGTATAAAAAGTTTCAAACACAAAAGCGGCCCGTTATTCTATGAGTGGAGATTTTAGACACGCTTCTATATTGATTTAATGTTTTGATATCGCAATCCGTTCAACTGCCTGTTATTTTAACAACGGCTGCACTATTATTATTGTTTTTTAGTAACCGTTAGGTATAGTTAATTGTTTCTTCTGTCTTCAATTATACAACATTTCAATTGAAACATTGACTATAAAACGCACAAACACTAAATAAAAATTGAAATCAAAATCTACGTATAGAAGTAGCTAAAAATCTAAAGTAGTTACATAAAACAATCGTAAACCTTGTGTCGAATCCCACATATCGATCTAAAATAAAATGAAAGAGAAAAACCAATTTAAACTACTAAACAAATAGCAAGTGCA
The DNA here is from genome assembly GCA_905220545.2 of Melitaea athalia. Taxonomy (NCBI): domain Eukaryota; kingdom Metazoa; phylum Arthropoda; class Insecta; order Lepidoptera; family Nymphalidae; genus Melitaea; species Melitaea athalia. Next base: position 16,942,336 of record HG992178.1, read on the forward strand.
AGACGAACGCCAGACAGAAGTAAAATAAAACTGTAAGAACGAGGAACAACCCTCAGAACACTGCGGGCGAGTTAAAAATCAAAAGTACGTCAGAATGAGACGGGTACGCCATAAATTACACCTGTCCAATGAAATATAAAGAGAAGATATTGTTTTAAGAGTAAGTCCCGGGCGGGTGATTACAGCTGCCGACCCAGACTTAAAATTCCGATAGTTTTTGCACCGGTAAAAACTGATATTCTATCGGCCGCGTTCCGTCCGCCGTATATTGAGTTAATGTCGGTCGTGATTGTATAGCTGTCTCTTTTTCTCGTGGAGGTTTGAGCGAGATGAGCTATTGTTTCAGTCAGGGAATCGCATTTTATGGTAAGTTGGCGGGTCGGCAGGTGTACGCGTTGCACCTGCGACGCGGTCGGACGGGCCGTGAGATGCGAAGGACAACGAACTCACCATTAAAGTTAAGCAAAGACCAGACCGAGATATTTAATGATTAAATTCTTTTAGATTGAATCTTGGCCTCATAATTATATCAACATCGTATAAAACACATTTTAAGGTTAAATATTAGAAATCAAGTTACTATTTTCGAAATAGAAATGATAAAAAATATTATTAAAAATCAAAATCAATTCAAATATTCACCTATATAGGACGAAATAATATTTTTCTTCGTATAAGTTAACCCTCACTGTAGGTACCTACGTAACCAAAATTGTAGGTACCCCATACCTACGTAAACACAAAATTATATTATTTCTTGTAAAAGTCTTTTAAAGCTTCTTTCCTACGAACCGTTGAAGGAATCTTATAAAATAACATCATCATCACCTCATCGTGATAATTTATCACTTTATTTTTATGTCACCCCATTGGTACAGCACATACTTACTTTTAAAAAAATCTGAATACTTTGATATTTCTTTATACCTTGACTTATTAAATGTGAAACTATCTCTGAAGTATGCTCTTTAAAAAAAAACATTTTTCAAAATCGATTAACAAGTGATGAAGATATTAACAAGAAGTATATAAATAAAGTACAGACGAACACAGAATCTGCTTTTAAGAAGGTGGTTAAAATTTTATTAGCACTTACGGAATATTAAACTTCGAATACTGAGAGTTAGTGCATTACCAAGTGTAGACTTGAGATCAGACTTAAGAAAATGCTGAACGTAAATTAAATGTAATTGCATGCGAATCGAAAATCTATCAAGGAACTGGTAGAATTTCCCAGCTAACAACTTAACCAACTAGTAAGGCGTCTTAACGAGTATCTCGACAGATAAGATCAGACATGCAAGCAATTCTAGCGGATTCAACATAAATTAGCTAATGATATGTGAGGAAACATGAGTCTAGGAGTTGTTTGAGTTAGCTACAACACAGATTGGTTAACTGATTATATTCTATGTTTATAGTTTTTTTTTTATATTTTTATACATATGAAAATAGAATTAAATGTTTACTTGGCTGTATGTATATAGTATATATAATACATAGTTAGAATAGATAAGTCTTTGGTTAGTAGTTGTGTTGAGTTTTCAATTACTACATTAATCAATTACAAAATAAAACTACATGTTGTTAATTACACTAAAACTGATACGAAAAAATACAACTTACGCGACGTTTACAACTTTACAAAGTGTTTTCTTCAAAATATTTTATTTGATTCAAAAAAATTCCGCTTAAAATCGTTTTAAAAGTAAACAATAATAAACTAAGCGAAATATTAATTACTAAGTTTAGGTCTTTCAGTTTGAGAGGAGCTCAAACTTTTAATTTTGTTTATTAGACGACGGGAAAATTTTCAGGAATAGCGTTTTGAAAGTTTCTGCGCGTGTGTTCCTACTTAATGTCGACCCGTGTGAAGTTCAGTACGCGACATGCGCACATTAAATGCATAAGAAAATTTGAAAGTACCTATGTAGTTTCCTTATTAAATTTCTCATTGGCTGTTTCTTTAACTTAGAAGAAAGCTTCCGCTTTATCATTGTAGATACATTAAAATCGAATTTATATGAAAAACATTGTAACTAATATATAACTATTATAACCGTCGGTCCCGGTTGTTATCATGTACACCTGATAGCGATCGTTACTCATAGTAGGGAATACCTATATCCGCCAACCCGCATTGGAGCAGCGTGGTGGATTAAGCTCCGATCCTTCTACATGGGGAAGAGGCCTATGCCCAACAGTGGGATATTACAGGCTGAATCGTGATCGTACTGATTTACCAAATAAATAGAAAACTAAAGTTTAAGTGCGAAATACCTATTACTTATCAATTCATCAATTTGAATAACTAAAAATTTTACCGTCGTACACTATAATCATTGGCTATTATTTGAAATATTCTTATTCAATTAATAAACAATGTAGGAAAGGATCAAATTATTGTAGTATGTGTATCCGGATTCGAAAGAGGCAAATTCTGTCCGGATATTGAATATTGATCGCGCACCCTTAACCCTGATGTATCGGTCGTTACCGGCTGAAATAAAGGAACGTTAGATGGTTATTCTATCGAAAAACAATGAAATGGGTTTAATTGGAATACCTGAATGTAGTTCTAATAACTAATTCAAGGAGACTTACATGTAACACAGAAAGAAATTCAAATAAAATTCAATAAAAAATGTTATTTATCTAAGACTCCGTAATAAAAAAAATAGGTTGGACGGAAGAAGAAAATAATATTTTATGTGGTTCTTACAACGTTATTATAATACGATTTTCAATTTTCGCATGGAATCTTTTTTGAATATCATAATGTTTGTATTCGTTTAACCCCATTTGCTTCAACTAATTATTATTGAGAAGGGTACCTTCTTCTATATGAGAAAAAATAATATTAATTACGTGGCATGTAAAACGTTTTTCATGTAATTTATTTTTACTGTAATAATATTTTATTTAAAAAAATACATGTTATGTATAAAAATATTTCGAAAAAATAAAGATATTTGTTTGTTAAGATTGTGAATTGAATTATATATGAAAATATGTCCTACTATATAAATGAGTAAAACGAACACACATTCATAATAATTTAAATATAAGCAAAATTTGTTTCACGGCAAATATCAATCACCTTCCGAAAGTCTTACGCGCGCTCCAGTTTTCTGATAAAAAACAGCCTTTTTGTTGATACATACTGAGTTTAATCGCAAACGATATAGTTTTACCATGAAAAAGTAGTTAATATTAAACGGCTTATCCATTTTCACGAACATTCACCTTCATGCTTTTAGTCAGATAAGAATATACACTGATATCGTGAAAAATATACTGGATATTTACAACAAAGAATTTTGTCTCTTTATTTTCAATTATTTTTTTTTTTACAACTAGGTCGGCAACCATGCATACAGTTCACCTGATGGTAAGTGATTACCGTAACCGTAACCTATAGACGACTGCAACACCACCACAGGAACACAACACTGCTTAAAAGCAGTATTATTTAATTGTGATCTTCTGTAAGGTCGAGGTACTACACCAGTCGGGCTGCTCCAGATTTTGAGCAGGATATTTCCTGCTGTGTCCTATGTCTGTTATAAGTATAATTATAATGGTTTTATTCCCGTTATTGTATTATTATACAATGTAGCAAATCATCTATAAAAGCAACTGACCTGTATTAATAAGTTATTCATATCCTAGTTCTATGCCTACACTCATTATACGCCAATATCATACACTCCGGTGTATACTTTTCTATTATTATTCTATGTAATTAGTGACTTGAATATGATATCTTCTAATATGATATCTTCTAATTTGTTAGTAGCTTGTTTACCAGATTATTGGTTACAATGAGTTAATAAAAAAAAGAGAAAAAAGTGGTTTTAATTGAATGCCTACTGTTAAAAGTTAATTCGTATTTACGTTTACTATATTCAAAATCTGCTTTAAAAAGTGAAGATACTATTATTTTTATTGGATTACAATTAATGTACTTCTTGCTATTGACAATATAATACGGGACTAACAAATACAACGAAATTCGTATTTGCATTATTATTTTACTAAAAATAAATATAGTTTAAGGAAACTAAAAAAAAACACGCTTTAATAGCAATCTAACTAAAAAGTGGAAAATGCTAATAAAAGCGTATTGAGTTTAACATAAAGTTATGAGATTATTATATTGTCATCGGCTCTTGACCCCTGTGCAAATTTCCAAGTTAATCAGACTCCTAGAAGTAGGTGAAAATTAAGTTCAAAGATTCCGTTACATACATACATACATAATACAGGTCAAGCTAATAAAAGCGTGTTAATAATATAATACACTCCAAGAACTTTTTTTTACTTTGATCTTTATAATTTTTCTGTTATATCATTCATATATTTTCTCCCTTATCTAATATTTTTTTCCGTAATATCTTTGAAGTTCTATTTAGCTTATAGTTCTTTCTAAGCTAAATAGAACTAATAAATAATTATAGTAGTGTTTAATTAACCCAATTATACGAGTACTTAGGGTAAACTAGCCTGGAAACTTTAAAGAGTTTAATTAACAAGGCTATTGACTTTTCCTCTATACACATTATTTTTATAAAAGTATGATAAAATTATTATAGGCTTAGGTTTTGCTCACATTTTTCATTCGTATTTATATAGATTTTCCAATATTTCCATATATTATGTGCACATAAAAAAGAGCTGTAGGAATGACAGCATAATTATATTAAATATCTTTTAAATTTTTTATTAAAGAGAAAAAATAAACAATATTAGCCGAATTGAAATGAAAGATGAAATTCTTGCTATTTAGAGATTAGAATGTAGCGTCATAAGCGTATTGCCTATACCACACCTGCTGAGAACACGGCTCATCCCCAGAATCTCTGCCTACTTTACTTGCCACATGAACACAATATTACTTGATAGTAAGTAGTATTATTTGGCTGTGATCCTTCGTAAGATCTGTTTTTCCTCGGTCGAGCTATTCCAATTTAGGAAAAGATATTTCCCGCTGTGCCCTACCTCAATTAGATACATGAGAAAATCCGCCAACCTTCATCATAATAAGAGATATATTTTTAAATTTCGAAATTAGGGTCGGCACATAAAATATATGTTTTAAGTGCAGCAATTTACTTGTTCATTATTTATGAAGATTAATAGCCACCAAAAAAATTCAAAAGTTATTATAAATTTTATAACCACTTAAAGTGGCTATTACGCTGCGTCGAACTCCTATAAAAGGTTGTAAAATTAGTCAATAAAGGATGTTATTTCACTGATAAGTGACAGTTTATTCAAATAAAATCTATGGAACGTCATAATATTGCTTTTAAATATTATAAAAGCGTATAAATTTCAATGTATCGTATGTATTTGTGATGTTAACACTTTAACGACCAATTAAGACTGTGTTTTTTAAGAATTCTTTAAATTTTATGAAGATATAAAAAACAATAAGCGACCCAATTCAAACTGAATTTTCTAAATTGACATATTTTCATACAAGCAAGTAAATCGTTAACTGAATAAGTCTGTACCCAATGTTTATATACATAGATACGAACTACATAATATTTACAATTGTACATACCTAAAGGTATAAATTTGGATAGAGATTATTTTGTAACTAAAAAGTGACAATACTTTAGGCTTATTTTAGAATATTATCTTTACACACATAAGTGGAAAATATTTCACAACATAACATTTAGATCACCGACAAACGTGTTTAAAAGACGAACAGTTATTTCATCATCGACATGTGTTATCAAATCATTACGCTTTCATGAACCGGTAAAATTTGTATAATTGATACAAATCTGATTTTTTATAGCTACCTTGAGGCTAAATATCTGGAAATTAAAAATGAAAAACTAATTCAAACTTATTAACCAAGATCTCCAACTACGGTAGAGAAATTATTATTTACATAAAATTTGAATACCTGCAAAGTTTGAAGCGATCACTAGGATTATTAAACGAAGGTAGTATACGTCAGAGGTAGTGTTTTTGAGCGTGAAATATTAAGTGTACGGGATCGAAAGTTTGTGAAGTAAAATGTTTATGAATGTAAGAAGAAAGTTTCTCGTTGGAAACTTTTAGCGCCTTTTTGCGGAATGAGGATTACACGGTCACTGTGATTGATCGAATTCTGATCTACTTTTATGAAGTCACTTTAATATATTACGGATTAAATACAAAAAAAAATCAATTTAATGATATAATTGTAAAGCGAAGTTATATTTAAGAACAAGTAGAGAAGACGAAAATAGAGATCGTAGATAAATGTACAGTTAGTAGAGAAAAGTAGAGTAGATTTACTACTAAAAAAATTGTTTTTGTACACTGTAAGATCGAAAAAAAATTCCAGTAACTCAATTTAAAACTGTGAGAAATTATTAGGAGTAAGTATATTTAAAATTTTCTCTACATGAGCGTAATAGTAGAATCCATAACTTGTTTTGAACTTTTAACTAAAATAAATAAGGTAGTTTCGTAAAGTTTTGCCTCACAAGAGGTTGAAGACGAAAGAGCTTCAATTCAAATGTTTTACAATTTAGAGCTAACTACAAAAGTTTCATATACGTACCTTTAAATTTTTGGAAATAACGAGTGCTAATCTCGAGTATCCCAAGTTATTGTAGTTTGTACTAGGGAAAGTTGTATTTGTTACATAATTCATATATGTATGAATAAATTTAACAATTTAAGATTTGGGTAATTGATCAAAATACTTTTAATAATAATCTTAACAAAGAAAAAATAATTATCAAATTTATTTAAGATTAAATAAATAAAACAACCATTGTGGTATCTATACTAATATATAAAGCTGAAGAGTTTGTTTGTTTGGTTGTTTGTTTGTTTGTTTGTTTGTTTGAACGCGCTAATCTTAGGATCTACTGGTCCGATTTGAAAAATTCTTTCAGTGTTAGATAGCCCATTTATCGAGGAAGGCTATAGGCTATGTATCATCACGCTAAGACCAATATGAGCAGAGTCCACGCCGACGAAGTCGCGCGCAGAAGCTAGTTAAATAATATTTCCAAAACCTCAATAATCAGTAAAATATTAAAATATCTAGTAACTTCTCACATACGGTAACAAACATAGCAAAATCAACTTAGTTGACATTTCTTCCTAATTGAGTTGAGCTTACATAATTCATATATTCGGGTTCATCAATATTAGACTGAGCCACCTAATTGCTTCGTTTATTATTAAAATTCTATCGATTTAATTACGCGAGCGCTAATTAGTGATTTCGAGAGCACTGACGATTCGAATTATCCATATCAATTAAGAAGTGTTCGATGAGTATCGATCGGGACTTCGGGGCGGTCTTGGGTCTCTATCGATCAATTTACTGTTTACATCTTACCAGCTATCAAAGAACGCCGCCTTGTATCGACTAATTGGTGGTAATACTATACAGACCTTAGTTTGGAGCGCCTATTTAATAAATTCAAATCATTACATACCAAGCATACCATCATATAAATACGTATAGTTATAACTATTGAAAAATTAAGATATCATTTAAAATATAATACTGAACACATCTAAGATAAAAAATTTTTGGGAAAGTAAGTACCTAACCAAAAAAGTAAAAATGCCTACGATAATTTATACAAAAAGACATCACCTGAAGTATGAAAAAATTTAATGATACGGTTCAATGGACGCGACCTTGTTTACCCTTAATAAAATTTAACCTAATTTCCAAAAATTCAATAGCCTATATATAAAATGTTTCGAGCACAAAAATAAGAATATATATGACAAAATAAGTGCTATTAACACAAGCTTAGAATTACTTAAATCAACTATTCTACATAACAATTGTGCTATCGCGGCAATACTGAAAGCAAATATTTATTTTTATTTGATCTATATTTAATAATTATGTCATTCTTTCAACATTGTATAATATATCTTATTTAGTATCATTTTCATTATAAATTAAAATTATTGCTGATCTATAACGTATAAAATAAGTAATAAACAATTTTCTTGAATGTCGAAAGGCGAATTTTCCTGTCGAGTAATGGCCGTAAAGTGGAAATTCTTCGCATGCCTCACTTCACCGACCTCTCTGACCAGGTTACCTTATGTTTCAACATGTAAAAGATACTCCAATAAATATTTTATATGTCACATTTGCAAAACAACCGATCAAACAACGTCCTATAAATCATGAACCGCTTTGTCGTACAACGCTATGAATATTTTCTATATTTTCTATTTCTAAAACCTTTTTCTACGTATTGTGTTCGTATCTCATTCGTGTTTTGAATAAATTTGCAAAGTGTCAACAATGTACTCCATTTATGAATGAGAAAGATAATGCATTTTAATTTAAGATTAATAAAATTGACTCGTACTTTTTGCTTTCTTTACTTATTCTTGCTTTCTTTACTGTAACATTCATATTTTATTCGTATTTTTAAAACTATATTTTTGTTACAGTTTTGAAAAGCAAGCCAATAAGTATATAGAATCTTTATAAATTAAACGAGTTACAAACAGTTTGTTTATAAAAAATTGTGATACGCGCTATTATAACTAAACTTTAGAGTTAATAAATAACTTAGTACTACCAAATACTTAATAATGAAACATACCTTATACAATCATACGAAATCTTCAGTTTACAGCTCAAATCTATTTACCGGTGTGTATTTATTTACTATAGTAATTCAGTCACTTAAATTTTAACACACATACACGTCCAAATCCAGTCGGGGCACCAAACACAAGATAAAATAAAATATTAATTGTTTTTAATTTATGTTAATTACGTTCGAACGTGCATCAACGTCGGAGCAATGAAAAAAAATGACGTGCTCTCCACCCGCAAGTTGGACGTAGACTGACGATTACTACGGCTTGAAGCTTTCTAAATATACACCCCCCGATGGTTTCCCGCGCACCCTACGAGCGCAACGCGTGTACCATGCAATTTTCTATAAATTTTCGCATAAGCTCCAAAGCCAAGCTGTCAAAAGCTGTTTTTGCTGAAGCTCAGCGGGGCCTGCTTTTGCTGCATTCGCGGTAATTGAATTACCTTTACCTAATTCAGAATACGTTTATAACATGTTTTTGAAACTTTAAAATTAATTTTAAGGGTATTAATACTAATTTAATAACTTCATTTCATAATTCAATTGTAATATTTGTAGCTAGACTATATTTCTAGAACAATCAGTTTGAAATAATTTCTAGTTTAACTACAGCAAGAAATCTAGGAAAGGTCCACAAGTATAGTACGGAAGCATGCCACTACACACACACACACACACACACACACACCACACACTTATTAGAACTGAATGTAATTTTATAATATTTTGTACATACTGTAATCAATCAAAATCTATACTAATATAATAAAGCTGAAGAGTTTGTTTGTTTGATTGTTTGTTTGTTTGTTTGTTTGTTTGTTTGAACGCGCTAATCTCAGGATCTACTGGCCCGATTTGAAAAATTCTTTCAGTGTTAGATAGCCCATTTATCGAGGAAGGCTTTAGGCTATATATCATCATGCTAAGACCAATAGGAGCGTAGCACCAATGAAGAATGTTTCAAAATCGGGGTTTTTTTCCTTTTGAGAGCTTCCGCGGCGTAAACGGTTAAAGTTTCGCTCAAATCATGTATGAGAGAATTGGTCCTATTCCACGGAGACGAAGTCGCGCGCAGAAGCTAGTCAATTTATAATCGGAAAGTACAAAAAACATCAATATTAGACGGTTGTTTATACACTGACATCAAAGTCGTTACACAAATACAATGCATTAAATTATAGAATTTTCCTTTACTAGAATTCTTTCCTATTATTAAACTAAATAGATTTAGTCAGAATAAATTGTTTATTATAGTGAACGGTAAATTTATAGATAGCAATAAGCCATATCACAATATTTACGGACAATAAATTGAATTTGCATATAAATCAGAACAAATTAAACGCGTTCGTATTAAATGGTTTACGCCCTTTTCTATTATCCTCTTATTTGGCACTGTGCCACCACAATGGCAAAGGCAGTGAGGATTGTTACTCTATTTAAAATTTCTTGGTTCTTTTCGTCAATCGTACAAAACAATTTTAACGAGAAATATTTACTCCAGTATTCGTTTGCAGCAGTTGAGTACTTATGGATTATTCTCATTCTGACTAAATTCTACAGCAAACTATGTGTATTGTATTCCGTTGTGAGGGTGAGAGAATATGTTTAATTACTGGTACAAGTTTGACACAAGCATTGTTAAATAATAAAGCCATATAAATAATTTTTAGTGGATGACGTCCAAGTTGTTGAATAATTATAAAAATATTAATTGAGTAAAATAAAACAAAAATAAAAATATCTCAATTCAATTGTGATTGCTACGTGTGAATTCGGAAATAAATTACGATACATATATCTATACTAATATATAAAGCTGAAGAGTTTGTTTGTTTGGTTGTTTGTTTGTTTGTTTGTTTGTTTGTTTGTTTGTTTGTTTGTTTGAGCGCGGTAATCTCTGGAACTACTGCGCCGATTTGAAAAATTCTTTCAGTGTTAGATAGCCCATTTATCGAGGAAGGCTATAGTATAGGCTATGTATCATTACGCTAAGACCAATAGGAGCGGAGTCCACGCCGACGAAGTCGCGCGCAGAAGCTAATTATGAAATAATTTTATTATAAACTTTTAAATTGCAATATAAAAAAATCTTTAATACAATTTAAAACCATAAATTAAAATTATATCTAAGTATATATTAATACGTGAAGCAAAATCTTAGTACCCCTTTTTACATAAATTGCGCGGACGGAGGAGTAAGAAATTTCGCACACTTATAGAGAACGAGTGCAGAATGCAATTTTTTTTTTAAATTACGCATAAAATATATATCAAATCAATAATTTAAAAAAAACAAAACACACTACCACGTATTTGATACGTACACACGCATGTTATATTCTTTTAATATTAGCTGTCAAAGTCTTGAGGCAAAATTGAATAATTTTAAAAATATTCTTTATTTTCATAATTTTTTGGTTTTCTTTCATTTACATTTTAAATTATAGTCTAATATCGACCTCTTGGCGACCACTAGTATTTTTTATATTATTTATTAAGGGGCCACACTACCTCAGCTCGAATTCAGATTTCACCCGATACTAACACACATGAGAATTGAGAGCGCTTGGTTGTTTCGTCGCGCGAATTATATATATTTTCTCCCCACAAACATTATCAATAGTTATTTTTTTTAAAACGCAACATATAAAATGTTCTTCATACTTATTTCAATTACCATGCTTAATCTCAAGTCCATAACTTCTATATTTACTGAGATATTAAGGTTTTAATACAAAACTAGAGGTAACTTTGCGATTTTTTTGTATCGAGAAAATTTTATGGAATCGTGTTTTCAAAACATATGAAAGATATTTTATGTCCTGAACTTCACCATATATAAATTTCAAACTTAAATATTCAGTAGTTTGGAACATATGGACATCCTGCCGAGTGGAAAATAAGCAATTTGAGGTAGCATACACTCTGAATTAAAAAATAATAATTAAAAGCGGGTTTTTTGTTTTCTTTTAATTATTATTTTATTTGTATCTTTTTAGTTCGGTTCAATTCATTAAAATAGTTTACATCATGTGGTTGATTAAGTAATTAATAACGACAAAAAAAATGAGGCCGTTCTAAAGTTGCCACGTATATATCATTTTTATGTTTGACCGAGCATAACTTTTTACAGACTAGTCCGAAGTTGATAATTCTTTTTTTATGGGAAAGGCTACACCCTGAAATTGACCGTCGGACGTTGTCTAGGAGGCAAGGAAGAACCTCGGCTCGCATCTTGCTTGCCTTAGGTTAAGCGTGGGAAAGAGTCAACATTTTTTAAACTTTCTTATTGTATTTCTTTATTATTATTACAGTAATAATAATCATAATATACATTTTTGAAATCCTTGTATTGAGCCCTTTAATTTGATACCCATATTATAGTATTCTAAAAAAAAATTCTTCATTAACTACAATGGCTTCGCACAGCCGCCATGTTTGTTTTTTTTAATGTCACCTATCTAAGAACACTTGGGCTGCTAAGACGAATCTAACGATATCTCAATTATACAAATCCGTTCAGCGGTTCTAGAGAAATCAGGTAATTAAGAATATTACATACATACAAGATACGCGCGAAAAACATAACCCTTCCTTGGCAGTCGGGTAAAAAAAGCAATTAAAGACTTGTTTTAGGTGATCTTACTGTATCTCTTTTAAGGTCTTTTATCAGTTCTAATAATTTAATTAGTTATGGTCTGCTACCGTTTTCTTTTTCTTTTTTTTTAATGTAACTAGATCGCCAAACAAGCGTACCGCGTACGGCTTACCTGACGGTAAGCGATCACCGTAGCTTATAGATCTTTGCAACACCGGAAGCATCGCAACCGCGTTGCCGACCCCATCCCCAGTTCCCCCCAGGAGCTCTGGTCACCTTACTTACCAATAAAAACACAACACTGCTTGAAAACAGTGATTTTTAGCTGTGTTCTTCTGTAAGGTTGAGGTTCGAGGTACTACCCCAGACGGGCTGCTCCATATTTTGAGCTAAAGAGATAAATCTACATAACTGATATTGTAATTAAAAACATTCTTACATATTTCGAACGAAATACATTTTTAGAATGCCCGCCCTTTTCTATTATCTCAAATTTTGGCTCTGTGCCAACACCATGGCGGAGTCGATCCAAGATCTAACTGATGTTACTGGCCGATGCTGCGTTTGTCACCGCCCACCGACGTCAGAAAGCAGCGGAGATTGCGATCTGTGACTCATGGTAACAATGACAAATTCAATTAAGTAAGTGATACCATCGGAATAGGCTAAAATATTAATCGTTAATCATATAAATACTGACATTTTAATAAAATAATTTGGTACGTCAATATTTAGGCTGCCAAAAAAATTGAAACTTAAAAAAGGAACCCTACGCGGCAACTCCGAATTTTTTTGTTTAGATATTTAAAAGTGAAGTTCTGTACAAGAATTTTCACTTACCTGTGCAAGATTATATAAATGAAACAGAAAATTAATTCCCTAGCAATAATAACAAAAACTGTAATTTTTTTTCTATGCATAAAAGTGAATTCCAACTTAAAAACTATTAAGAAGCAACAATTAAAGTGCAATTTTCTAACATTCTGAATTTATAAATTTAATAGAGTGTAACCCCAGAGTTTAATTCGTCAAAAAATGGACATCACGTTTTATTATAATTATATGTAGACCTATCTCAAACTAATTTTGATCGTTGGTTTAAGAAATATAAAAGTAAACTATGTTCGATAAATATTATAAACTGTCTCACTCGTGGGTTTAACGAATGCGCGTCTTCTGAACAAACCAGATTCCAAACTTTGAACTGTATAAAACTTTAGTACCGTAACATTACATTTTTTTTTCAATTTCCGCCCCGAGTGGCGGCTGTATTTTTTTTCCACTTTAGTAACGCAGTAAGCAGTATACCGTAGCTTATAGATTATAGACGCTAGCAACACTAGAAGCATTGAAAGTGCGTTACCGACCCTGCCCCTCTCTCTCCTCCCAAGAGCTCTGGTCACCTTACTCACCACAGGAATTCAGCACTACTTGAAAGCAGCATTATTCAGCTTTGATCTTCTGTAAGGTTGAGATACTTACCCAGACGAGCTGCTCCAGATTTTGAACACGATAATTTCTGCTGTAACCTACCTCAATAAAAATATAAATAAAATAATAATATAACAATAATACGAATTAATTGAGAACCTCCTACTTTTTTGAAGACAGTTAACAAATGCGTGAAAACAAGCTTTAAATGTCCATCTCAAAACCACTTAATTATAGAGCCTTATTGTCATTTATTTGAACATTTTAATACGAAGTTGATAACTAATATTGTAGATGAATATTTTTGAACTAAATATTTATGTTATTAAAATTTCAATATCAAAATATGTTTCATTTACCTAACTAGACAGTGTACAGAAATGTTGCTTCGAGATAGAATTACAGTTCCGAGACTTATACGACACAGATAATCTATTTGATAGACTAACGAGCTTCTAATCTGCAGCCAAGGGTTTGTTTACGTAGGGTCTTCTGATTACATTAGGACAACACCGACATGTTTACTTGTACACCTATGATTACGTCCATAGTTAGTGGGAAAATATTCTTAACTATATTTATTACATATTAATTTAAAAACCTTGTTACGTATTATTATTATTTTTGTGTTTCCCAGACATGAGGAATTTCTAAAATGTTATTTATTATCATATCAAAAATTCGATCCAGCGGGGTTCGAACCCGAACCGAATAAAATCATATCAAAAATTTCGATTCGGCGGGTACATCGTTCCATAGCTTAATTGACTAGACTAGAGCATCGACACGGTATGTCGGGACTCGGGGGTGCGGGTTCGAACCCGGCTGGATCGAAATTTTGATATGGTAATAAATAACATTTTAAAAACTTTGATTTACATAGTTATTTCTTAAAAAAATACATAAGTCTTGCATGTTCTTTCAAGTATGGTTCTAGTTGTCTTGTAAAACTAATTATACGCAACAACAAGAAAGACCCGTAAAATGTTATTCTTTAATACAACTTTTTATAAAAGACAATAAAAAAAGTTTAAGAGTAATTTTAGGAAACAAATACACCTTATGTTTGCAGACTAATTTTACAACAGCTTTAAAAAAAGCCAGCGCGAGCTAAGTACCTACCTACTATTTTATTCTACTTAATATTTATCGAATTTATTTAGTATACAAAGGGTACCAGTAATTTAATCATAGAAAGCAATTTAAATGCTAAATTTAACACATGAAAATATGGTTTAATAGTGCATGGATGTGCTTTTACAAATACATACACACTCACACACGCACACACACAAACACAAACATATAATACAAGAAACTACAAGACGAGATATAATAAAGTAGTTTAACGAAGTTTTTATTGCATATGTCGCTCTAGACAGAGCATAATTTATGTACCTATACGTTACTTTGAATCATAGATACAGCAAAAGCCATTATAAAACAAGATGGCGATAGAATTCGAAGAAGATGTATCAATTCACGGCTCAAAATGAAATATTACTAAAGCTATTAAAACTACAAAAGCTGCCCTCGCAACGGGGCGTGCGAATTTTTTTATAACTTCAACAATAGATATTCGTGTGACTGAATACCAGTAGATATTTTTACACCCGTTCTTATTTCATCTGTCATCACAAACAGAAAGCATCCGCCCACTTTTTCTATCCATAAATCAGCTGCCGTATGCCTCTTAATTAAGCTTTGTAAATATTTATATTTTACGAAATGGAATTGACCGGTTGTTATTGTGATAATTTATAAAGTTTGATTACTTATTATCCTATTGCATAAATTTGTAACGTGTTTTGTTTATGTTTCATTTAAATATTTAAGACAAATTATTTTACTTTAGTATAAAAATCCTAAATGCTGTGTAATTTGATAAATATTGTGAATCAAACAATATTCTTATATAGCTGTGATTGTTTGTGGGTTAGATTTAGTTTACTGTCAATACAATGTAATCTATACTGTTGTATATTCGTGTGTGACCAACTGTAATTTAGATGTAAATGAAAACATAACACATTTAATAATTGCTCCAAACTTTTGTAACTTAACTTTCGTCGTAGTAAAAAGCAGAATTTCATATAAATTACTTAGGTATTTATATATTAGAGGATATTTTCTTACTAGTCGGACAATTTTGGCAGTCCCGAACCCTGGCCAGACCAACATTTAAGTTGGCCTTTGGCGAGAGCGCGAAGCAATTTTATACGCCTATGGTACTTGGTATCTGCCGAAGCCACTAAGTTAAACTTCATATTAGCCATATAGGCCATTGCTTCTACAGGCGTTGGGAATATGCGCTGAGAAACTTTCAGCTTTATGAAATGACGAAAGTCTGGCCCTCGCGGGCGATTGATCTATAAGGATGATTTCCTATTTGATAATTACATTAAAAATCTTTTTCGATGTTAACCTTCAATACGTAAATCTAATTTAATTCGTCACAAGCGAGTACAACGACCTCTTGTAATGTATAGATAGAATAATGACATTTACGTAGTTCTTATATTTTCCAATAGAAGTCGCTTTTCCACACTTTAACGAAAAAAATCGTTGTAACAAAATAGGTAGGCTGACGTTGGGAATATCACCTAGTATTACTTGTAAAATTAATTATTGTACATGGTGTTATAAATTTTTTGTCACTTTCCTAAAAAAAAGTATTTTCTATCAGTGACAGGGAATAATTAAAATAAATAAATAACAAATAAATAAATATCTACACAATACACACACGGTCGTCTGTTCCTAAAGTAAGCAACTTAACGCTTGTGTTATAGGTAACAGCCTGGACTGGTCTAGCTACATATATATATTTTTTTTTCGATAAACACTACTTATAAATAATACATATATAAATATATAAATGAATATGTATATTACACCCAGACTTGGGGTGGGAATCGAACCCACAACCCCCGGAGCAGAAAGCAGAGTCACTACAAACTGCGCCAACGGGCTAGTCAATTAAAATCTACTATGTGAATCGGGATGTTATACTTTAAAGGTTCTAAAAAGATATTTTTTACTACAATAATTATGAAATAAAAAAATTCGTAATCTTTGAAGCTTGGAATTATTTTTAATCATTTACGAGATTTATGAGAGGGACACGCTAAAACACAAACAATTTAATTTTATCATATTAGTAGACATATATATGTAGGTAGTACATATATATGTAGGTACTTCGATACTTATTTACAAAAAAAAAATATTATTGAAAAAAGTATCACTATAAACATTAAAATATATGACACAAAGATGACTTGTAGACCCTGCTTTAGAGTAAGTAAACAGATGTTAATGAATTTGAGAGTCAATTAGTACGTACAGTATAATTTGTATGTTACAAGTTCACACGGACTCTACTGTGTTTTATTAAGAAAATTGCCTCCGAGACGCTAACAGAATATAATTGATTTGGTTGTTAGAAAAATATTATGCAAAAGACTGAGATTTCCATTATGAATGGTCTGTTTCAACACAAGCGGTTTTATAAAAATATCTAATTACATATATATTTCATTTTAATGGAATACATACCTTTAAATAGAGACTTGAAATTTTTACTTGAATTGTTGCAAAATTTAAAAGGTACCTACATATATGAAGGTATATATGATAACGCACTTAACTTACGAATTATGCGTTTATATGCGATTCCAATATAACTATACATATATACCTATGTGAATTATTTAGATCAATACATATAGTATAGTTTTATGTTATGGAGACTGTACGGGAAACACTTTGGGTAGACCAAGTTTTATCTGTATTAATATTTATGTATAACTATTGACTAAGCTATCATATATATATATATATATATATTCATAAACATAATAGAAGAATGAAAACATAAAATAAAAAGATGTTTTTGTACGTGACCCTGAAAAAAAACTTATTAATTCCGGTTGAGGTCATCTTTCTAATGAAAAGTAATGACACGGAAATAATAAAGTAGTATATACCTATAGAGTAGAGTACCGTTGAGGAGGATCTGAGGGCGATGGGCAAGTTTACGAACTGGAGGAGGGTCGCCAGAGATCGTGACATGTGGAGGAAAATCGTGGAGGAGGCCAAGACCCACAAAGGGTTGTAGCGCCACTGGAAGTAAGAAGTAAGTAATATACCTATAGATAACTTGCTCTTCGATGCGATTTCGTACATACAAAGGTTTCTTATTAACACCCGATGCAAAAAGGGGTGTCATAAGTTTGATGCCAACTTGTCAACTGGCTGTCTGTAGCATCGTAGCTCTCCATCTCATGCACGGATTTCGATGCGGTATTGTTTCCATGAAAGTGTTCCTTGCCCACTGCTTCTTAGGTATGTTTGGTGGAAATCAATCTAGAAACGTATTAGCTCTTTTCCAAACTGATGTAAGGCATTTTCAATTCATTATTTTGTAGTAGATTTTTTTTTCCTTTAATTTAATAGTTCTAGATTTGATTTTACCCAACACCAGTTCTCGAAAATGGTTATCTCCCTCTCTATTGGGATTTGAAATCCATCGACATGTGATCACTTTTTCACAAGATTATAATACAATGGAGTAGAAAATAAAAGTGAAGTGAATAGATACATAAACATAGACTTGGCCACTACATTGCCGCATAATTCAAATTTTTATCTCGTAAAAGTTAGCGAAAAAATTCGACGACCATCTTGAGACCTTCTCACTTAGCATTTGATGAAGAGTTGGTTACGGAAGACAGTACTGATGACTGCATGCATCATGACGAAGTTCTTCAGTCAACAACTTTAGCTACTGGCAACTAACCAAATATTTTTCAAATATATATTAGTTTTTCATTTCTTTCTTTTTTGCAGACAATATTGAAAATACTAGCTGTGCCCGTGGCTTCGTCCACGTGGAATTTAACGAAATAATTATTGTTCAGTTCGCAGAGTTATAAAATAAATAAATAAATCTAAAATAAAAGTAGCCTAAGTTACTCCTTATTACATCAGCTATCTGCTAGTAAAAGTCCCGTCAAAATTGGTCCAGCCGTTTCAGAGATTAGCCGGAACAAACAGACAGACAGACAGACAGACAGACAAAAATTAAAAAAAATGTTTTTTTGGTATACTATATACCGTGTATACATACATATGGATTTAGTAAAAAAGCGGTTATTTTAATATTACAAACAGACACTCCAATTTTATTTATTTGTGTAGATAAAGAACAGTTTTATTAACAAAAAGCACATACCTAGATAAACAAAATGAAAATCTAAATATATAAATAGTATCTATTATATGTTAATATCAAAATATAAAAGAATTACTTAATGAAATAACAAAAAATACTATATATATTTTAAAAATGCTTAAACAAACTATAAAAAATAAAAACTTAAAAAAATTGTATAACTTCCCGTCAATACAAACTTTCAAATTTATTAATTTTAGAAAAATCTTTATCTGTCAATTTTCTCACTACTTAAAGATTGCGTAAAACAAAGTCACACGTCATTCATTGTAGACCTTTACACGGAGTAGACGGTCTTAAAATCTCGTTTGTAATGTAATGTTATTTTCATACAAATAAAAATATCTCATATATGTTTCGAATTTGCCGTTTATCTCAATTTTATCTAATTTTTAAAAAGATTTACAAGTTAAATCGATTTGAAATCACAATATGTAAGTGTAATTCATCATAACTGATTGAAGAAACATTTGATAAAATATTTATCGCTATCTAGTAATACCTGCGTCCGTTAAGTGGCGCTTATCAAATTATTATTTTATCAATCAACGTTGTTTTATCATTGGAAGTCCTGGAATCAAGCTTCTTATTTAATAATCGTTGTTTTACGATAGAGTGAGGACAAGATTCACTTTTGTTTATTGTGAATTGTGCATAATTTGTTTGCTTGCATCGAGAATGTTAAGTGCACGTTAAAAATGGTAAGTTATTACATACAAAAAATATTTCTTAGAAAGTTATTATCTCATAACTATATTATAATATAACATTACATAGATAATGTTAGTGAAATCGTATTATATATTTCACAAAGAATACATTCCTATCTAACGAATCAATAATACGATATTTTTATTGATAATATGTACATATATTTTTAAAACTACTATTTTTTATGCTACTAATTGAAACTATAAAATATAAATGTAATAAAATATATGTAGGTAAACCTAACTCTGTAAGTATTTTAAACAAATATTTCTGATCTTATACAATGAGTGTGTTTTTCTGTGTTGATATAAGTATACTATAAGAAAATCTACTGGAGTTTCTATAAAATTACCGTAGGTACGTTAGTACATATTACTTCAATGATTTTGTACGTATATTATACTATAGCTGTGACTATAATAGTGACAAAAAAATCAGCTAAATAATGAATAACCTAATCGCTAAATCTGGAAACGACTGGAGAAATTCTAGAAAATTTTTTTTAAGTTTTCTAATATGTTGCAGCATATTGAGGCATTACGGAATAAAAATTAAGAAAATTGCGCAGACAATTTTAAAAAATCCAAAAAAAATTGTTTCGATAATTTCAAGTACATGTGTTTGACAGTTCGCTCACACAGACAGGACAATATCTGTCGAGTCAGAAAACGAGTTCTCCCGACGAGTCGGTCTTGGTATGAACTTGGACAAAACGAAACTTATATTTAACAACCACGGTATCCTTCTCGAAGTTGTTCAGAATTATGTCTACCTTGGCCACACCATTCAACTAGGCCGAAACAACTTCGAGAATGAAGCTGATAGGAGGATTCGGTTGGGCTGGGAGGCGGTTGGCAGGCTTTGTCGAGTCTTCACTTCGAAGATTCCGCAATGCTTGAAGGCAAAAGTCTCCGAGCAATGCGTCCTGCCCGTATTAACATACGGAGCCGAGACGTGGGCACTGACGAAGGAACTGGTCCACAAGTTTAAACTCGCTAAACGTGCAATGGAACGGGCTATGCTTGGGGTTTCTCTCAAAGTTAGAATAAGAAATGAGACTGTCCGTGAGAGAACGAAAGTAACCGACATAGTCAACAGAATTAGCAAGTTGAAGTGGCAGTGGGCTGGTCATCTTTGTCGCAGGACCGATGGCCGTTGGAGCAGACGGGTCCTGGAGTGGAGACCGCGTATTGTCAAACGCAGTGTGGGACGTCCTCCGGTCCGTTGAACCGACGATCTACGTAAGATTGCCGGTGTAGGCTGGATGAGGATTGCGGAAAACCGGGATGTCTGGCGCAAACTTGGGGAGTCCTACGTCCAGCAGTGGACTGCAATAGGCTGAACTGATACTGACACAGTTAGTGATTAATAAAAGTATTTATTTCATCGTTAAATTACGTTTGTTAAGTAATAATTGTCAAAAATATGCTATGTATATATTTTAGGTATGATTAATATGATATACCTGGCTTGAGATTGCATTTTCACGTATATAACGCTTCAACTTGTAATATCTCACTGCTAGGTAACGGCCTTTTCCCAATGAACAAGAAGGATCAGAGCTTAATCCAACACGCTGCTCCAATGCGGGTTGGCGGATAGGTATATTCCCTACTATGAGTAACGATCGCTAACAAGTCCACGTACCTACATAAAATTTTAACGTAACGTAACGTAATAAAATTAAAACAAATAAATAAATATTTCAACTCTATAGCATGTTGTACATTATCAAATATCATTGCAATGATAATTAAGATATCAAAAAAGTACCGTATTCACATTCGAATATTTGAGTGAGTAAACAAATTGAGCTTCTAGCTCTTGGGACATTATTAGAACGACCTAGACTTCCTTCAAATGATCGTATCGAAATTAAAATAGTATTAATTAATATCATAAAATGTATTTTAAAAAAAAGCTTATTGATTAACTTTTGAGAATACAATTTACTGAGAATTCGTCGTTATCTTTTTAATATTCTAATCTTACAACGCTTTTAATTACGAAGTAAATAAATACACTAGTTCTTTGATACCAAAATTGATTTTTATTCAGCATAAAATTATTACAATTTCTTACTGAACGTCATTAGTTTACTACCAGTTCGGAAAAAAGAAGCCTCTGACCCGAGAAGAACTGGCGAAAGAAACTCAGCGGGATTATCATTTTTTTTCTATCGTAATGTTTTTTATTTTCTAAATCAGATTGAAATTAACAATAGTTTTATAGGTTGAAATAGCCTAGCACATCATTCCCAAGGCGTACTGTCTTCTAGAAAATCGTTAATCGAATAATATCCTTTAGTACACAAACGTTCTTTCACAATTTTTTTTAAATTTGGCAATAGAAGCTTTTTGAACTTCTGGGAGCCTGTTCTATAAGTATAGGTACATTGTCCATAGAAGGAATTACCGACTCGGCGTAAGCGAGTTACAGGCATTACAAGTTTATGGTTGTTCCTAGTATTAATGCTATGCATGTCGCAATTCTTGCGAAATTCGTGTATATTTTTATGAACATACATAACATTTTCGTACACATATTGAGAAGCAACAGTCAATATTTCTATTTCTTTGAACTTATCTCTTAATGATACTCTAGGGCCTAAACTATAAATTGCCCGAATAGCTCTTTTCTGCAGGACAAAAATAGTATTAACGGTAGCTGCATTTCCCCATAATAAGATTCCATAGGACATGATACTACGAAAATAACTAAAATATACTACGCGAGCTGTATCTACGTCAGTAATAAGTCTAATTTTTTTACCGCGAACGCTGCAGAGCTGAGCCTATTCGCTAACCCCTTAATATGAAGATACCACTGCAATTTCGAATCTATAGTAAGTTTCGAATATATAATAATATTCACTTAATATTAACGCTACTAAATTATTTTATAATTGTTTTATTTATTTTCGTAATAGAAATACTAACATAGTACAACAATGTATTGTGTACAACTGTATGCAGAATAATTAAAAAAAAAATAAAAATAAATTTGTGAACCTTACAGCTTAAAAAATCGTACTAGTATAGCCAAAATTCAATTGAACAGAATCAAACACAGCTATCGCTGTAAGTCCTATTTTTCTCTTCTTGCACTTACTGTTTAATTGTTGTTTATTTTTTCTTAGTAGATAATGTTCGCAGTATCGGTTATCGGTTATCGGGCGTTATGCACATAAGCAATCGAAAAGAGGGCTTGACTATATACTTTAGCTTAAATGGCTTCATTTGTACGTAAGACAAAATATCGAAGAGATTAAAATAGAAAACATAAAACTGCTTGATAAAAGATCAGTTTTTCAAGTATTTCATCAAAAGTTAATATAAACGCAACAAGATTAGAGAAACAGGTTTACGCAACAAAGAACAAGCTCAAAGTTTTGGTAGTGCATTTAAGCGATGTCCAAACTACATGCACTCAAACTTGTAGTTAGCAACCTAATCTTCTTTAGTAAGCACGCAAATAGAATATACATAATTATGTATAGAAATACTGACTATGAAACTGAATGACTATAAAATAAAATTGACTTGAAAATTGAAATTAATCATATTATTGTCCAAATTTAATAATTTATTTATCTATACTAATATTATAAAGAGGTAAAGTTTATAACTTTGTTTGTATATACGGGGTAATCTTCGCAAATACTGATCCGATCATGAAAATTCTTTCGCTAACAGAAAGCTACACTATTCAGGAGTGACAAGATAAAAGGAAAAAGATAAAAATATATAAAGATTTAAAATCAGCAGGATTTGAACCTGCGCCCTCTGACGTGCCGTGTCAACAATTCAATCTAATCAAGCATTATTATTTGCCTTAGAAATTAATTGGTGATTTTAAAACATTTATATTTATCTGATTTGCTGAAAATAGTGAGAGTGTATTGGAACATATCAAATTTCACCGTACCCTTCTTATGTGAAATGGATTATAACGCCCAACGAAGTGGGCACGGGTCGGCTAGTAATAAATAAATAAAGAAAACATTACAAAGAAAACATAATAAATAATAAAATGAATTTGTTAACACAAGACAGTTTAAATTAACATGTTTAAGAAACGTATATATAAAGAAAACATGAAAACGTTATAGGTACATTAAAAAATTGCGTGCGTACAAAGTACACATGTCAGAAGTGAAACTTCTTCGGCAAACTAATTAAAAAAAAAAACTAATTTAAAATACAAAAAAAAACTAATTGAAATAAAACAAAAAGCCAACGTCACGCGGTGTTCCCAGGCGGTCACCCATCCAAATACTGACGGTCCCTGACGCTGCCGCGTTACCGGTCGCTCAAATTTTACCCCTCATACACCTAAAGAAGTTTCACTTCAAAAAATTATTACTAGCTATTGCATCATCTCACGTTACGATTTTAAACTAAAAAAAGTAAATTAAGTGTGTTGGAATTAGGACCTTCATTTTGGAATTGATAGTCCGGTCTATTTAAGCCTAAAATCAGGAGGAAGGTTACATAAATTCCCATAAAGCTGAATATTGGCATAGTTGTTCAAAACATCATTATAAAGAAAATCTCAAAAGTCCTCATCGTTCCGAGGTGTGCTAAAAATTTGGCACGGGGTCAAAGGTCAAAAAAATGAGTTTTTTGCGATTTTTAGCGAAACGGTGAGTTTTTTCGCAAAATTACCCCAGTACAAAATTGTAGATCACGAAATTCTCTACAAAAAATATATTAATAATTTTTTTCCTAAAAGCCACCATTTTGGAGATATAACGTTCCGAAAAGTTGGATCAGTCGTAATCCCTCTATTTTGCACACGTACGCCACATATGAAAGTCACTAAAGGTGTAATAGAACTAAAATAAGTTCGCTATTATTTATTGTAACTTGCTTATGTAAAATATAAGTTAAACTACGAGAATCTCAGGTATAATGAAACCCCGTTCCTAAATTTGTACGTCAGTATAACCTTGGGATAACATCTGTCTTTTATTCTATTGTCCGCGTGGCTAGGGTCGTATACCTGCTTTATGTTGGCATGCCCAATATATGAAATACATACCGTTAGTCTTGAGCGCCACTGCGTAGGGAAAACATGTGCTTATCTTAACCTATCTTTTAACCTATTTTGTGCGTTTTAGATTTTTATAAGAAAAATGTCAGAATATTGTTTTATTTGTACTCATCTTTTAACTGAAAGTGAAACTGTAACTGTTGATCGTGGTATGAAGACACTGATTAATGCAAGTGCTGAAAGAGATGATGGATACTCGGAATTTCTTAAAAAACAAAAATCTGTGACAATACATAGCAACTGTCGTAAAATTTATACGCGGAAGTGTTCTATTGCTGCTGCCATCAAAAGAAAACGCGAAGAACAAGAAGCTAACACATCTACAGGATCTACAGTAAGTAGTCCTCCTCGTACTAGATCCCGTTCAAGTGATTCAGCTTTTTGTTTTAAAAAACTATGTTTATTTTGTGGCAATAAATTGAATGAAGAGTTGCAGAGAAAAAAATCCTTAGATCGTCGCAGTAAAATTTGTCAAGTAAGTACACTCCAATTCAAACATTCAATTTTGGAAGTAGCACGAACTCGTTCCGATGCTATATCGAAAGCTGTTGTTGCTCGAATCGAATTTGACTATGATTTAGTTGCTGCTGAAGCAAAGTATCACCAAGAATGTTATACTTCTTTTTTGAAACCGACTACTGGCGGTACAGTTGGTCGTCCTAAAGATGAAGCAACAGATCTGGCAATGCAGGAAATATTTACATACATTGAGAGTAGCAATGACTGTCAGTTTACTTTGGCTGAGTTAAAAGATGTTAGCAAAATTTTAACTTTAGATAACAGGACTATTAAGCTGCGACTTAAACTGAAATATGGCGATAAAATTATTATCACTGAAAAACCGGGAGCGTTAACATTTGTATGTTTGATAAACAGTCACCATGAAATTTTAAATCAATCTTGGTCCGAAAATAAAAAAATTAATAAACAAGAAGAACGATTAAAAACTCTAGAAGCAGCAGCATCTATTATTCGAGAAGATATTCAATCCTCGGTATTTGATAATTCCTACTACCCTCCACCAGGTCGAATGTTTGAAGATTTAAATAATGACATCCCACAGTCACTGACATTTTTTTTGGAGCAAATGATCTTAAAAAATAAACGATCAAATTTCGATCATTTAAAACTAGTATGCACCAATATTTGTCATAGTATCATGACTGCTATTCGACCAAGATCGTTCAAGTCCAAATTACAGTTAGGTCTTTCAGTTTTTTTTCATCGGAGGTTCGGGTCTAAGCGTCTTATACAAATTTTGTCGTCTTTTGGTTTGTGTGCTTCTTATAATGATACATTGATGTACGAGTCAGCAGCAGTTTTTCATCCTCTTCCTCATGTCCTACCACCTGAAAGTGGCACACTTATTCAATACGTTGCAGATAATGCTGATATAAATGTTAATACGCTAGATGGTAACAATTCACTCCACATAATGGGTATAATTCAAATTGTAACTCCAAAGCACTCTGTTTTACTAGAAGAACCTATGCAACGAATAAAAGAAGTTCTTTCAGCAAAACACTTCAAAGCAAAAGCTCATGTGCCAATACAGATCTATCAGAATAGTGATGTAGTTGGTTACAGTAAAATATATGTCCAAGATTTTGGATATGGAACTGAAACAGTATCTTTTCATAAAAATTCTGATGTAGTATGGTTTTATGGAAAGTGGAAAAATACATCATTACCTGGTTGGAACGGTTTTATTGAGCGCTTAACAAATTACCATACAAATTATTCAAAATCTCAGATTACATTTTTACCATTCATCCATCAACCAGCTAGTAACTATAATACTGTCTATACGACTTTACTTTGTGCATTAGAGAACGCGAAACGTTACGGCCACACTGTATGCATCGTGACTTTCGACCAACCCTTGTATGCGAAAGCTCGAGAAATTGTATCAGCCGCACCTGACGGCTCTGAAGTATCGAAGATTATTGTCAGACTTGGAGGATTTCATCTACTCATGTCTTATCTCGGAGCAATTGGTTATATTATGCAAGGTAGCGGGATAAAAGAAGTACTCTCAGAAATCTATGCACCAAAGTCATTAGAAAAAATGCTCAATGGTCATGCTTACGCAAGAGCTGTTCGAGCACATACACTACTCCAGCTGGCTTTAGCAATTACAATATTAAAAACAATAGATATTAATGATATCATGGGAGCAGATTTAATCATAAATATTGACCATATATTAGATAGCACTCTTTCATATTCAGATATTGAAAATGATAATGAAGTATCAGGTGCTTTACTTCATAAATTTAATATGAAATTGAAAGATTTTGAGGAACGAGGACCAACAGCGCAACTTTGGATACAATATTTTAATATGGTTTCACTTGCAAAAGAATTTTTGAGAGCTGAGCGTATGGGGGACTGGAAAGCTCATTTAAGTTGTGTAAAAGAAATGTTACCTTATTTCCACTCGTCAGGACATTTTCCATATGCTAAATCTGCACACTTGTATTTACAAGACATGATGCAATTACAGGACTCGATGGATCCTGAAGTTTACGAAAAATTTACCGAAGGATTTTTCACCGTGAGACGCTCAGATAAATTGAGTTGTGGAACTTCTACAGACATGGTTATCGAACAGTCTATGATGAAAGCCATGAAGACAGATGGAGGTATTGCTCGAGGAAGAAGTACAAAACAAAGTGTAATCAGTAAATGGGTTTACAGCATGCATGCAATGAACACAGTTTGTGAGAAATTAGAAGATCTTGCTAATGTTAGGATGGATACGACTGAACAGCATGTTGATGCCAGTGATTCACGTGTAAAAAAAGACGCTAAAGACATACGAATGCTTCTTGAGTGGTTCTCGATTCATGATCCTTTCCCAGAGGTTAACAAAGTCATCTCGATTGCAAGTGGTGTCGTTGGTGATAATACAATTAATTGCTATAAAGCACGTGAACTTGGGCTTATCTCTATTGCTAAAATAACTGGACTGACATTTAAAGATATTAAACTTAAACGCGCTGACAAAGTTGTTCCTCTTTTAGCTATGAGTAGCACCGTAAAAGTTCACGAAGAAAAAGTACCTGTTGACCCAGTGTTATTATTCCAACGTATGAGTGTTACTGCGGCTTTTCAAGATGAAATTGAGAAATATTTCGAGTATGAATTAGCTCCTTATCCGTTAACATTATTTGATGACATTGGAATGCGCAAGACCCAGAAGTCGGCTATTTACGATTGTTTTCAGACTATAAATGTTGATATTAATAACACAAATTCAACGTACATAATTGACGGAGGATTCTTATTACATCGAGTGGTGTGGGATAGCGAGGAAACATTTAACGTTATCTTAGATAAATACGTTCAATATGTACGTCGACATTTTGGTTCTAGAGTTACTGTCGTATTTGACGGATATGATGATTATACGAGAAATATTAAAGCAGCAGAGCAACGCCGTCGAAATGCTGCTTCATCAACTTCTTCTGATATTATATTCGATGAATCAATGACAGTTCCTACCAGTCAACAGAAATTCTTTGCAAATAATCACAATAAATCTAGGTTTATTTCGATGTTGAAAGCAAAATTTACTGCTGAGAATATATCCGTTGAACAAGCTAATGATGATGCTGATGTATTGATTATTGAAACAGCGATAAAGAAATTCAGTGTGACAAATACAACTGTTGTTGTTGGTGAGGATGTTGATTTACTCGTCTTGCTTACTGCTCGAACTCCAACTGAAAAAATTATTTATTTTTTTAAACCCGGAAAAGCCCAAAATCAATCGGAAATATATTCATCAAACAGTTTATCCAATTTTCCTAAATGTCAAAATCATGTATTGTTTCTACACGCAATAACTGGCTGCGATACGACATCTGCTTTTTACAGGAGAGGAAAAACAACAGTTTTCAAAATGTTTGAAAAAAAAGATTTACTACAATGTGCTGAAGTTTTTAAAAATAGTAATTCAACTCAACAACATGTTATCACCAACGGAGTTCAATTTCTTCTTGCTATGTACGGAGCCCCCAAAAAAACCACTTGCTTAGATAAGTTGCGATACACATCTTTCGTGAAAAATACGCGTAATAAAAAACAAGTCAACTTAGCTTCTCTTCCTCCAACCTCAGTAGCTGCTCATCAACATCTGTTTCGGGTATATTACCAAGTTCAAGTGTGGCTTGGTAATCAGCTGGACCCTAAAGACTGGGGTTGGAAGTTGATCGACAATACACTAGAGCCAGTTCAAACTTTACTTCCACCAGCACCTGAGAAACTTCTCAACACAATATTTTGCAACTGCAAGAAAGGGTGTAGTGCAAAATGTGGTTGCAGAAAAGTTGGACTGTTTTGTTCCCTGGCATGCACACACTGTCAAGGCCGATCATGCTCGAATGTTGAGTCACCAACTCTTGAAGATTCGTTTGATACCGATCAGGAATCGCTATTGGGGCAGTTTACGTGTGAAATAGAACAAGAAGAAGAAGAAGAACAAGAGGATGAACAGGAAGAAGAAGGAGAAGAAGATCAAGAAGAAGAAGAAACAGAAATCTTGGACAGTTATGAATCAGACGACTAACTTTTTATTTTAAGTATTTTATTTAATTACACCGCCGTTGTTTTTGCCCACTATAATATATAATATTATTTTGCAATAGTTTTAAAACATATAAAATCTCAGCAGACCCGTGGAATAGGCCTACTGGGGAAACCACGTTAAAAAAAACGCGCTTTGTACACTACCTCATAGGTGGCGTGGAAACGTGTGCAAAATAGAGGGATTACGACTGATTCAACTTTTCGGAACGTTATATCTCCAAAATGGTGGCTTTTAGGAAAAAAATTATTGATATATTTTTTGTAGAGAATTTTGTGATCTACAATTTTGTACTGGGGTAATTTTGCGAAAAAACTCACCGTTTCGCTAAAAATCGCAAAAAACTCATTTTTTTGACCTTTGACCCCGTGCCAAATTTTTAGCACACCTCGGAACGATGAGGACTTTTGAGATTTTCTTTATAATGATGTTTTGAACAACTATGCCAATATTCAGCTTTATGGGAATTTATGTAAACTTGAATGTGTAAATAGACCGGACTATGACGTGATTCAATAAAATCTACAACTACAAATGCTACAACAACTATAAGAATCATAATAATTATGACTCTTTATTATTCATATATCTATACTAATATATAAAGCTGAAGAGTTTGTTTGTTTGTTTGTTTGAACGCAATAATCTCTGGTTCTACTGGGCCGATTTGAAAAATTCTTTCAGTGTTAGATAGCCCATTTATCGAGGAAGGCTATAGGCTATGTATCATCACGCTAAGGCCAATAGGAGCGGAGTCCACGCCGACGAAGTCGCGCGCAGAAGCTAGTTTTTGTTATAAAACGATTTTTGTATGAGGTTGTCTTTGACGAATCGTAAGAATCAAATTGCTGCAAACACGTTATTGAATATCTATACTAATATATAAAGCTGAAGAGTTTGTTTGTTTGGTTGTTTGTTTGTTTGTTTGTTTGTTTGAACGCGGTAATCTCTGGAACTACTGGGCCGATTTGAAAAATTCTTTTTTTTTAAAAAAACCTTGTCCTGACGACAACTTACACATAAAAAATGCACATAGAAATATACAATTAGGTAAAATTGTTCTAAAATTAACCGCGTAAATACATTTTGACGATTAATTTTTATTTATATACTTTAACTCCACACTTCCTTGGTTTGAACTGGGGCGTGTTTCTTATTTTTTAAAAAATATGAAATAAGCAATGTTTATCTAACAAAATTCTATTTTCAATAGAAATTCAAAGTTACAAAATTTATTTACATTAATTATATAGCTTCTTCCCGCGACTTCGTCCTTGTGGAATAGTAACTTTGGACTAACACTAACTTTAACCCGCAACTTCATTTATTGCGAAACTTTAACTATTTACGCAGCGCACGCAGCGGAAGCTCTCAAAACGAAAAACCCGGTTTTCAATCATTCTTCATTGGTGCTCCGCTCCTATTGTTATAACTGGCTAACTATATATTGGCCCTGTAGCCTTCCTCGATAACTGGCTAACTATATATTGGCCCTGTAGCCTTCCTCGATAAATGGGTTATCTAACACTGAAAGAATTTTTCAAATCGAACACGTAGTTCCTGAGATTAGCGCGTTCAAGCAAACAAACAAACTTCTCATAGTATTAGTACAGTTTATAATATTTTGTTCGATAGCTTGCCGCTATCTCGAAGGTAGTGGATTCCGTTGCTGTAGAAATTTTGGGACTTCAATTTAAAAAACTGCGACAAGTTAGTTTTGACATTCATCTCTTGATGTTAACTTTACACTACCTAGAGAATTCTAAAGAGACCAAAACAGGTGGAAATCTGAGGTCGCGAGATCGGGGCTATATGGTGGATGTTTTAAGACTTCCCAGTCAAACTTTCTCAATTTTTATTGAGTCACTAAAGACGTATGTCGATCTAGCTCCACTTTTTCTGGGCTACCAGAGCGAAATGTATTATATTTTTTTACTTTTCATATGTTAATTATATATCCTTGAAAAAGAACTTTGATGCACGACCACGACGTCATACTGCATAATTATATGTAATTAATGGATTTTATCCGAAAGGTCATTCGTTCAATTCGAGGCTAGTTATTTAATAGAGTTCTTAATGTGAAATTCATCACGTATGCAGTTTTTAAAGAAAAATATGTAGAGGAACACTCGCTACAGAAGGAACTCTTATATCTCTATTCCTTCTCCATTATATGAGAATAACCTGCTATGACAAATTATTAACTGAATCATTATATACTGTCACACGTTTCCTTTATAATGTCACACATTTACTATTTTTATTTTAAGTAGACGTTACTTTTATAGGACGATGATACACTGTCACGGACAACGGGCTCTGTTGTACTCCAAGTCGGAGCCTTGGAATTACTAGCTCGGTATTCTATGAATTCTGGCAGAGCAACCAGCGTGCTGTCATCTCTCCACGAGTTCAGGACTCAAGAGGCTGAGCAAACTGGTGGAAAGCAGTGGAACTGGAAGTATTTGAGGGTAACTGAAACATTTAGATATTACTAGTGATCGCCCAGTGGTCGAAATTTGACCATAATTAATTTTAATTATAAGTTGTAATATTATTAAATTTCTGTTATCGAAGACTTAATTTCTATAATAATGAACAAAAGAGTATGTGTGGTATGTCAAATATATGGTAGTGTGTGTAATGTTTTTTATTTTTTATTTAATGTATATTAGGCAAAAATTAAAAAAAAAATATTAGAGTTTTGCACTCCTTCTCTGTATAAACTATAAGTATAACTATTACATATTAAATGTAAGGTATAAACAAAGGCTGATAATATTATTGTTTCAGGATCAATTTTATCAAAAAGATCTCGAAGGATTATATCGAAAATATGACGACAAATTGAGAGAAACACTGATATATATTTATGTATTACTTTTAACAATGTTTTCGACAATTCACCTCGTTGTAGTATTTGCTACTACTCATGAACAGGTGAGCTATAGATACTAACAGTAACATTCATGAGTAGGTACTTATTACTTTCAAGTATTTTTTGTAATGTGTAGTTGTCAAACATTTAATATTTATTTTAAGACTCGACCTGTGTTGTTATTTTTCATTTACTATAATTGCCCTTGATTACTCCAAAGACTTTTTTTTTCATCACAAAACAATCTAATCCATGTGCGCCTTTGATCCTGAGCGCATTCTAATTACTTATAAGTATCTAAAGTGTTCTCGTATTAATTTAGGAAAAGTAATTGTATATTAATTCTAAACTTTATATTTCAGCAAATACAATGGATATTCGTTTATTTATCACTGGGAATGTATTTCTTAAGAATTATTATGCCAATAATATCATTCATTAAATGTCTATACGTCCCTCTTAAGAAGAAATGGTTTTGGATTCCAATTTTAATCACGTTTTTTCTAACAGCTGATCTTGTTATATCAGGTAAATAATTTGTTTCTTGACGTTCTTTTAAAACTTGTTTTGGGTGGTGTGTTAAGGTATGTCTACCACCATATACATATATCGCCACAAATACAATATTTTTTGCTTTTACGTATTAGAGAACGTTTTACACGTAGTTAACGATTTTATTATCATTTTCCTCTATCCTAATTCTTACATATAAAAAAGAAAGGTGTATACATCCACGGGACACTTTTTTTGTAAAAATTTCCTTTAATTTTTTTTTTATTTTTTTATTTGAACATTTTTATGCAAGTTACTTTCATCACACATTAATTGAGTGTGTTATGTGTTAAATTTAAATTTATTTTTACTTTGTTTTGCATTTAGTACCCAGTTTTTATGTTCTTATTTTAGTATGAATGTCATCATTCAACCGTACTTATTTAATTATTCTATTTCTATTTGTGTTTATCCGACATCGCTGATAAAACTTACGATGTTCTTTTATCAAAACTTAACAAACCTGTTTTACAATCTCATTATCGTCATTCCATCCTTAAGTACTACAGTATATTGTGCACAACCAATTCTTTTGTTATTTGATATCCAATGGTCTTCTGATTCCTTGGCACTTCAGATTTAAGGCTAGATATAACACTGTTACTGAGCTCGTAAAGGCTTTGGAGGAGATTACATTTACCATGGGGAATCGAAATCTTACGATTATTGTATTATTAGACTTTAAATTTGGACTATATTTTACATTAAATTCTGTAGATTTTGAAATTTTGTTATGAATGTCAAGATTTTAAAGCATTTCTTTTACAACGCTCATAGTGATATGGGTGAACGTCACTCAAATCGGAACACTCTTAAGTGTGTACGATGGTTCTTCAAGGTTTTGTCTTCTTTTTATAACATTTATTCTAAAATAAAATGTTAATTTTGACATAACAAATGAATAGCAAAAAAAAATTATTGTAACCTTAACATTATTATTTCTAATTGACGTTATTTATGGAACAACATAATGTCACTCTTACTCCTTAGCTTTAGTAGAGTAAAAGAATTAGTTTTAAATTAGTGTAGTGTTGAAATTAATTGTTTTTGTATGTTAGTTAGCTAAAAAACGTTGAAGTCAAAAGCACTGTTTTCATATACCCGTAGTTGTACTAACCATTGCGCTATATTTTGTTGTTTTAGATGTAACCCTTGTGATATACAGCTCATTCGAGGGCACAGCTTTAAGGCCAGCATACTCGACGATGGCATTACTCTCGGTATATATATTTTTACCGATGAGAAACAATTATCTAGCGATCATCTTGGGTGTTCTTGTCAGCATTTTTTACATATTTGTTTTGTCTTTTGTGACTTATTATGAAGACCCAAACATTGAGGTAGAGGTAAGAAAACGTTTTGTTACTTTTAACTAATAGCAGATTAGTAAAACGAGATTACAATTATTTCAAATATATTATTAACAAAATATTACGTATAATCACATCATATTACCTATTGTACTCACTTTTATGCTTTATTATGTATAGAAATATACCCAATGTAATAATACTAGATTTGGCGCTTTGTGTGGGAGTTTCTCAGAATTTAGGTACTGGTCTGCTCGTGTAAGTCATAACTAGTTGTTTTAATTATAGGCTACATTTAAATCAGATGCTTGATGTTCAGCTTATCACATTTTGAAGTGAAACTTCTTTAGGCGCATGAGGGGTAAAGTTTTTACGGATCAAACGTGTCACGGGCGTCACGAGTCACGAATTCATAAACGTCCATACCAAGTTAAAAACAGCGGTTCTCGTCCGATCACCAAAGTTAGGAACGTCGGGCGCTGTCAGTACTTGGATGGGTTACCGCCTGGGAACACTGCGTGACGTTGGCTATTTGTTTTTTTCTCTTTGTTTCTTTTTTTTAAATTAGTTTGCCAGAGAAGTTTCGCTTCTGAATTTATTTATTTTTATGTAACTTGTAGGTTGGCAAACAAGCGTACGGCTCACCTGATGGTAAGACCGTAGCCTATAGACGCCTGCAACACCAGAAGCATCGCTAGCGCGTTGCCGACCCTATCACCAATCCCTCCCAGGAGCTCTGGTCACCTTACTCACCAACAGGAACACAATACTGCTTGAAAACAGTATTATTTAGCTGTGGTCTTCTGTAAGGTCGAGTTACTACCCCAGTCGGGCTGCTCCATATTTTGAGCAGGAAATTTCCTGCTGTGCCCTACCTCAGTTATTTGAATGTGTAATTTGTAGGCAATTTATTTTTTACTGTTTAATATAATTATAGGTTCGTTCCCACACAAAACGTGTCAGTTATAATTCGATTGAAAGAAAAAAAGTTATTTTTATTTTTCGAAATATGTAAATGCTTCAAACGAGCTAGAATATTCCAAATAGACCTTTGTTTTATGTAATTCTTTATTAAATAAATATATGTTTGACACTGCTCTGGTGTAGCGCTGCGTGTGCTGTGTATCCGCTTAAAGACCGGCGGTTTCGGGTTCGATCCCCGCGTGGGATTAATATTTGTAGGTATTTGTAAACATATTTGTTTCCAGTTTGGACATCTGTTCTTGTAAGTCACCTCACCGTTCCTCAGAGAGCGCATCAAGGTTTCGGTCTTGGTTGATATCATAGACACCTAATAGCAATCATTATTCATAGTAGAGAATATATTCGCCATCCCGCAGTTATGCAGCATAGTGGAATAAGCTCCGACCCATCTACTATATGAAGAAGGAAGGCTTTGCCTAGCAGTAGGATGTTACATATATCTAAATCAAATAAAATCAAATTAAGTATTTGTATTATGATAAAAAAGATTAACATTTAACCGATCGTTCAAAGGTTTCTTTTATTATTAAAACATTTTAACAAATATTACAAACAAAACAAGCAAATAACCAAATCAGTATTGGAAGTAGCTCAAGGGAATCGAAAAATTCTCTAACTAGATAAACCA
Organism: Melitaea athalia; assembly: GCA_905220545.2. Classification (NCBI taxonomy): domain Eukaryota; kingdom Metazoa; phylum Arthropoda; class Insecta; order Lepidoptera; family Nymphalidae; genus Melitaea; species Melitaea athalia. The sequence continues at coordinate 16,977,922 of HG992178.1, forward strand.
ATGGAAAATATTATACAAGAAAAGTAAACTCGAAGATTTTATTTAGTTTATTCACAAATCGATTCAATGCTTACTGATACAATTTACGATAACAGAAAGTGACATACATAGAAAAATTCGTATCAGGCCGAAGTCCGAACGTGAGAGATATTTAGAGAAAAAAATAATATCAATAGAAAAAGAATATACGTTAGAAGAGAAAAATATAAATAGTTGAAGTCTAAATAGCAAGCTAATTAGCATGTTTTATTTCAATCCGTCAATTGTTTCAAAATGACTATTAATGACATATTTCTTAAATTAACATTATAATTATTTTATCTACCTAATTCTAAATTGCAATATATCATCTAAATCGCATCATATTCCAAATTGCAATCAATCAAATCAATTTACAAAATGAAATGAGATGAATTATAAATATTTATTTTGCCATAAGGTTAATAACTTAATACACACGTAACGAAAGTTAAAAAAAATTAATATACCTATACTAATATATAAAGGTGAAGAGTTTGTTTGTTTGGTTGTTTGTTTGTTTGTTTGAACGCGGTAATCTCTGGAACTACTGGGCCGATTTGAAAAATTCTTTCAGTGTTATATAGCCCATTAATCGAGGAAGGCTATAGGCTAAGTATCATCACGCTAAGACCAATAGGAGCGGAGTCCACGTTAACGAAGTCGTGCGCAGAAACTAGTAGGTATATCATATTTTCACGTCACGGTCAAAAGCAATTCAACAACAACAATTTGTATCAATAAATATTACAAACTTATCAATTACAAGCAAAAAAGTCCCTTTGCTACTGGAATGTGATTATAACTTTATCGGCTTATAGTTTATTACTCATTATTTCCTATATATAAAAGAATATATAGAGAATAATGACTCATAAACTGACTATATATTTTATTGGCATATTTGACTATATATTTTATTTTTCGAGTGACATTATCTTAACGTTGAGATAAATAACCGTCTATAATTGATTTTAATTTCAGGTCGCATGTGAGGTTATCTATCTAATTGGCGTTAATCTCATGGGTATATATTTTCGACTGATGAATGAGATAGTCACGCGACGTTCGTTTTTAGACAGAAGGGCCTGCATTGAAAGTACTTTGAGACTTAAATTCGTTAAAGATCAAGAGGTAAGTCTGTATATTATAATAAATTTTATTTTTTCAAATACTCCAGTTATTACTATAACGTTGAAGAATCATCAAAAGTTGTTACCTTATTTAAAAAAAAATTGGTCGTCAATAAGTAGCTTTTATATTTATTTCGTATTAAATTTACTTTTTTTTTTCGAAACATTAGTTAATCTGAAATAATTAATTAATCTGAAATATGTCTTATGATATGAGAGACTACTAAGAAATATGTTGGTCGCAACACTTACAAAAATTTAAACTACAAACAACAACAAACAAACTTTTATAATGATAGCAAGTTCTCGTATTTTTAACTTAAAACGTTGCATGATTGGTCTCCTCGACAATTTTATGAAAACCATTTTTTTAACCTTGGTTATTTATTTGCTGTAAATAAAAATGTTTTCAGATCCAAATTAACATATTCCATTATGCATTTGTCATTGAATATTACTTTTATGTCTTGCTAGAGCAATAATCTATACTAATATATAAAGCTGAAGAGTTTGTTTGTTTGATTGTTTGTTTGTTTGTTTGAACGCGGTAATCTCTGGTTGTACTGGGCCGATTTGAAAAATTCTTTCAGTGTTAGATAGCCCATTTATCGAGGAAGGCTATAGGCTATGTATCATCACGCTAAGATCAATAGGAGCGGAGTCCACGCCGACGAAGTCGCGCGCAGAAGCTAGTTAGTTAAATAATTGTGAAAATTAAGTTATATAATATGTTTAATGACACTTTTGATTGATGAGACTTTGACTTTGAATCTTTTTATGTGTGTTCTCATAACTTTTTACTTGGTTGACCGATTTTGATTTTTGATTTAATGTTATAATTCTTTTGATTCATAAATAATAAAAATGTTTCAGGAACGTCTCATGTTGAGTATTCTGCCAGAACATATCGTATCCCGAGTGAGACAAGATATAAGAAATATGTTTCTAGACATCCGATCGCAGAGCCAAAGTCACAACATGAAATCTTTCAGGTAATGCAAATTTTTAGATAATTATATTAATTACTTAACAATTTTCATAAAACTTAGAATACGGCCTAATAATTTAAATATGTATTTGTATCAACTGAACTGATTTTCGCATTTCGCCGACGATATCGTCATCTTTGCGGAGACGTTGGAGGAGCTAGGCCAAATGCTGAGCGGCCTAAGCTAGTCCATCCGGCGAATCAGTCAGTCAGTCAAAGAAGTTTCAATTCTGACATGTGTACTTTGTACGCACGCAATTTTCACGCAGACTCAGGCGGGAATCGAACCCATAACCCTCGGAATATGAAGGATACACATATATCAGTATGAACCCACGCACAATGAACAAGTAAATTAGGAGGATAGATGAATGAACGGACGACTGTTAAACTTGTACGTTCAAACTGTAGAACCATTTATAAAGGCTTCCACCGACAGGCGCCGATTCGTAACGCAGATGCGATCTAAAGGGCGCCACACACGTTTTACACACACGTTTAAAGATAACATAATTATTACCTATAGTATCTTCGCCGTGTATGGCGCCCTTTAGATCGCATCTGCGTTACGAATCGGCGCCTGTCGGTGAAAGGCCTAATACAGATATTTAGTAAGTAAATTTTTAATATCCACGGTTATCAAATAACTCTTTATCTGCAATTTCTAATGGACAGTAATTAGCTAATACAAAATATATATGAGGCGCTACGGCGTGATGTGAGGTCCAGAGCTTCTGTCAAATTTAGTGATATGGTAGCTTTAGTCGTTTACCTGATTAATCGTCTGTAGCATAATGAGTAATGTGAAAAAGGTACGTGCAATTTAAATCCTGTGCATGTTGTTTATTTTAATAAATAATGAAAAAAAATATGTGAAATGTTCTTTTAGTCAGCTGTACGTAGAAGAACATGACAATGTCAGCATATTGTACGCAGACGTCGTAAACTACACAAAAATATCTACAACTTTATCCCCAATGAGGATGGTGGAACTGCTAAACGAACTTTTTGGAAGATTTGACGAAGCCTCGGAGGTAAGTGATATTAAAATAATGTTGGATTTACAAACTATCAAAACTTTTACCTTGAAATAAATTGTAATAAATAAACACACATTCAACCGCTTTCACTAGAATTTACTCCTGTACCGGTTCTAGAAATATACAATTCATAAGCACAAACATCCAGACCACGACAAAAATCTGTATGATCTATACAAATGTTTGTCATGTATAATTGTTACAAATATAAAAATAAAAAAGACAGAACAAATTTATGAGACCATAATATTTCGTTCATTATTTTTCTGAAATTCTTAAATTTCTGAAATTGGATTACGGGAGTACGCGGAAAACAGTTGTTACCCTATTATATCTAAAAATTTCAGGAACACGACGTACTGAGGATAAAATTTTTAGGAGACTGTTACTATTGTGTGAGCGGAATCCCAAAACCCACGGAGCTGCATGCGAAAAACTGCGTTGATCTTGGACTAGAAATGATTCACATCATAAAAGACGTAAGGTGTGTCTCTCATACATATACACGTTCAATTTTCTAAAATTAAGATATATATTTTTTTACAAATACAAATATACTTCAGTGTACAACCAAAAACATGTAAGTACCAAAGAATATTGACGATTTTATACTCTAAAATCGTTACAATTTAAAATTTATTTATTTTCATTATATAAAACAGTGTAGTCACTCTTATGTATAATTTGATTACCCAGAATTCAAAAGTTCTAAACTATTTGGTGCTTGGTGCATAATATTAATATTATCATGAACATTCTTATTAAAAATCTAAGCACGTGTAATATTCGTACGTATTATATGAGCTTTACCTGAACGCAGTAATCTGTCTGGCAACTAGCCAACTCTTCTCAAACCAAGTCTTCAGCTTAAGTAACGTCTTCTTGAAGCCTAAATGTTAAATATATTACATGTATTTCAGCTATTTAATGCAATGCCTTAAACTTTCCAGTTTATTTATTTTACGATGTTCGAGTAAGTAAAAATTTTGATACAATGGTTTTGTATTTAATTCGTTCATAATTTGTTATCAGCAGGACTACTTACCGTGTTAGCCTATAACTCCACTCCTGGACAGGAACTATTTCTTCTATTAAAGATAATTGTAGCTTAATCAATCACACTCCGCTGTAAGTTGGTGAATAAACGTGTCACTACGTTTCTCCCGGGACATGTATAAAGTGAATTATGAAATTATTTTAAATAAATAATAATTTTAATACTAAGCAACACTAGACCTGAGTTGAGAGACCTTATATATTTCTCTGTATTTTCTCCTGAAGTAGCGCTTAAATGACGTAGTTTCATAAATTAAGGCTAGTGTCATAAAATTAGGATTATTATATTTAATATTATTATACAATATAATTATATATGAAAATACAACATGTATTAATAACTAAAATGAAAGAAACCAACAATTTTAAAAAAGATAGCTCAATTTTTTTTATCCCATTTTATAACCATCATTACCTATATAGCACTTAATTTGAATATAATGTGGATAAAAATTGGAAGCACTAAAAATAATATATCTTTCCAGAGAGAAGCGCTCCTTGAATATTGATATGAGAATTGGTGTGCACTCGGGGAAAATCTTGAGCGGTTTGATCGGCATTCGAAAATGGCAATTCGATATCTGGTCTAAAGACGTCACTATAGCGAATAAAATGGAATCTACGGGAAAAGCTGGGTAAGATTTTAAATCACTCACTTAATATATAGTAATAGATTTTTAAGACTTAAACTGTACTTTTAGTTGGTTTCGTCCGTGTCGTTTCAATTGTTTATCAGATTACTACTTCGCTTCCCAAAGTCGTAGTAAGAAGATTTGATTGACTACAATATTTTTTATTAATAGCAACAAATAAAAATTAAAAAAAAATCAACAGTGTTTGCCTGAAAAAAAAAAGCAACAAAATTAAATCTTCAGATTTATTACCGTAGTGGTATATTGTGAGATACACGACCAATATACACGCTAATTATAAGCATAAACTTTAATTTCTAAACTAAACAAACATAATTTGACAATGATACTGTATAGTGAAAAGCTTTCTAAAAACTTAATTAATACATCATACTGTGCTAAGAAACCGGTACAACAAAGTGAATTTAGAATATAACAATATTTCAACTACGTACCAACTACGATCACGTAATTGTTTTGGCCCACAATATATCCTGGCGCACATGCACAAAGACTGAATTGCTTGTCATTAAAACAATAGTTCTGCAGTTTCATGCAGACAGACCGACATGGGACAGAGAGATTGATTATCTGCATGCAACAAAACGTTGAACGCTGGAACTTGATTTGTTGGAAGGCTGCAGCGTAATTGAATAAATGAATTCGATACAATTTAGAATATATCTGCTAGTACCTGTACTGCGGCACTCCACTTTTATTAATAGTGAAAAACGAGCGGCATTCATAATGGCTGTAGTGAATTTGATTTCAAATATTCTATTTGCTTTTAACGCAATCATTCAAATGAATGTTATAATTTATTCGTCAATGGTAAGAGAATACGGACAACACTCTTTTTGTGAACTTTGATCAATAATACAAAAAATGTTGTGATTGAAAAAAGGCCTCAAGAGATTACAACGAATGGTGGGCTGTTTTAATGTAATATCTGAGAAAATGTAAAAATGAAAATTGTAATAAAGCATTGTTTCAGCAAAGTGCACGTAACAAAGCAGACCCTGGAGCTGTTGTTGGACTTCGCTAGAGAATATATCATTGAACCGAACTTTGCGTCTCAGAGCGACCCATTTGTAATTAAGAATAAACTAGAAACATTTCTGCTTTCGAGACCACCGAAGGTATATTAATATGCCGCAATTATTTTAATAATACCGATAAAATAAAGTGGCTTCGTCAATTTGAAATAATTTATGGACAACATTAATATTTTCAATTCGTTTTCATAGCCTCCAGCGGACTATAAGCCGTTCCGAAGGGCTTCCGTTGGCTTCAACAAAATAATTACAACGCGCTCACGCGGTAGAGTAAGTAGTCATTGCTCTAAAACATTTTACCGAAAAAACAATGCCGAACACTTCGATTGCATTAATTTTGTTTAAGTAAACTGCTTCCTACACAATTTTTTTCAATATTTACTGTCTTTGTTCAATCTCACAATTACTTATCTATAAGACCTTTTCCTCTTTTTTATATTATTTGATAACATAAAAGAAATTTCTTAAATGTAATGTTCTAATAAACGTCATTATCTACCTTTTATATTAAATCATTTTAAAATTAAATATTCATTTCTCATATTTACAAATTCCATACTACGAACTATATTATGTTGTATATTCTTATATTATTTCCTACAATTTCATTTAAAAATAAACTTTGTAATTAAAATATACTGTAAAATAAACATAATATATACACATATATTAATTTTGAAACACACCTACAGTTTAAACGCTTTAAACACATAATTAATAAAATTTTACACTCAAAGCAATTTATTATATTATTTTTCTTTTTAGTAGCGATCGGAAAATAGAAGTTCATCAACGTTTCGTAGAACGACAGCTTTCATGGATGAAAATCTTGTGGAGTACCAACAGATGCTCAAAGCGGCAGACGCTCAAATGGCCAAAGAAATCGAAAATATGACTAATGGAAAGTACGTACGTTAAATATAGTCACAGAGAATCGATAAAAAAGATATATCGTAGTTTAGAACAAATGTTATGGTTCAAACATTACAACTTTTACGTAACTTATACAATTAATTTGAAGATATGCATTACATTATGTTGGTATTATAATCTAAATTCATATAATTTTTAAGGCATTCAAACATCTGTTTATTTCAGAGAGAATCTAAAGCATGAATCAAGATTGAACAGAATAACTTTAATGTTCAAAAATTTGCAACTGGAGAAAACATTCCTAGTGCAACCAGATCCGCTATTCAAATATTACACAACGTGCTGCCTCGTTGTATTGCTCTTAATCTCTATTATCAACGGACTTACAACTGAGTGGTAAGTTTCTTGTATATAAAAAAATATAAGATCCATGTTCGATGAGTACGATAGAGTTTATAATAATAATAATAATAAATACTCTTTATTGTACACCATAAAGAAACATTACAAAAAGTGATAAATACAAAGAAAGATGTACAAAGGCGGTCTTATCGCTTATCGGCGGAGTTTACTCATTTGAATAAGTCTAATTAACTATTCAACAAAAGTTTTTTTTATACAACTAGGTCGGCAAACAAGTGTACAGTTCACGTGATGGTAAGCAATTACCGTGTCTTATAGACATCTGTAATATCAGAAATGTCGCTACCGTGTTGCTGACCTTACCAATCCCTCCTCTCCTCCTCTGATCACCTTACTCACTACAGGAACATAACACTGCTTGAAAGCAGCATTTTTTAAGCTGTGATCTTGCTTTAGGTCAAGGTACTTCCTTAGTCGATGCTCCAGATTTTGAGCAGGATATTTCCTGCTGTGCCTTACTTACTTAAAATTTAATAGTTGAGAAAAAAATTCTGTCAGATTTTTATTAAATTATTATTTTCAGGTTTTACGAATTCACGTGGTACGGAAAAGTATTGTACTCGTCATTAGTAATTGTATTAATATTAATACAGCCAATAAGTTGGTTCCAATTCGTGTGGTCAAAATATAAAGGTATCGACGAACCAAAAAATCGATGGGTACGCCGTATTTACGACGTTTCTGTGACTATCATAAAATCAGCGAATGTAAGAACAGTGGTGTACCTCATCATAAGTGTGGGTCTAGCAGCTACTTCCATGATAAACGTTATTGCTTGCTCCAAAGTTGACGCAGCATCTTTAAGATTTACTGCTCTCGCAAACTGTGCGTCATCATGGGTAATCATCTATACTTATCATATTATTTATTTTATGTAAAGTATTTTTATTTAAATTACCGTGATCTATTTTATAATTTCAGCATGTAACACAATGCTGGAGTTTGGCGCTACTTTTGAACTTTTTATTCAGTAGAGTATTTTTCATTTTCAAATGGATTGTCGCCGGTGCAATGACCATTTTCTACCTGTGGTTTGTTTGGGAAATTAAATCTTCACTCTTCTGTGTAGATGAGACTTGGAATGTTGGTTTGGATCCGCGAATATCTCATACATTATCAGTTGTTTTTATAACCGTTACATTATACTGGATTGACAGAACCACAGAATATAGGAATCGTTTAGATCACTTGTGGCAAATACAATTGTCTGAGGAACAGGAAGAGGCGCAGACAATGTTAAAAGTTAATAATATGCTTCTAGAAAATATTTTACCTGCTCATGTAGGTTGGTATTCATTTTACTAAATAATTTCTTAATACATCTTCAAGTAATTCCATTTAATAAAAAATTATTTACTCTTACAGTTCAAGTGTATTTGGATTTGAACAGATCTATAGATGAATTGTATTACGAGAAATATGATAATGTGGCAGTTATGTTCGCTTCTCTGACAGACTACAAATTAGGCCTCGAAAGCGACGCAGAATTGAGCGATAAATTCGTTCTTAGTATATTGGACGAGGTCATATCTGACTTTGATCGGGTAAGATTAAAAGAGTTTCTTCCTACATTAATCATGAATAAAATATATGTATAAAATGAAAATATATATACTAGATGTGCCCGCGACTTCGTCCGCGTGGAATAGTAACTTTGGACAGCTTTTTTTTGGATATCAAAATAGGTCTAATATTTATGTCTCTTGTCACAAACTTATAAAACATTGACACAAAACTTAAATTTTTCTTAAATATTTATATATTTCAACCATTTACACCTCTTTTTTCGCATTAAAAAGTAGCCTATGTCCTTTCTCACAGGCTCTAGACTATCTGTGTACCAAATTTCATTTAAATCGGTTCAGTAGTTTTTGCGTGAAAGCGCGACAGACAGACAGACAGAGTTACTTTGGCATTTATAATATTGTAAGGATTTATTTATAAATTAACTTACAACTTATATATGTATTAACTGTAATATAACGTCTTAAATACATAATATTGTAAGTTCATTCATTATCATTTTCAGCTTCTCCTTACCGGTACCTCGACACACAAAATAGAAAAAATCAAAATGGCTGGTTGGACGTATATGGCAGCTTGTGGTTTAGATCCTAGTCGACGTGATTCATTTGACTCTACTTCTCACACTTCAGTTTTCGATAGAGCAAAAAATACCCCATATAACCAAGCTATCGTAGTAACGATGGTGGAATTTGCAGCCGCAATGATGATGCAGTTGCAAACATTTAATCGTGGATCTTTTCAAAGTTTCGAAGGATTAAACCTACGAATAGGTAGGTCTTGCTGATAGCTTGCCCATATTCGATAAAAAGGGACTTTCGCCTTATATTTCTGTATGTCCGTATACAATTCTTAAAGTAAATTATATAACATTTACAATTACAAATTATACGCTTATCGACAAAATGAATTTAAATTATATAGAATCACGTTCTCTCTTCCCGTGGGTGTTGTAAGAGGCGACTAAGGGATAACACAGTTCCACTACCACCTTGGAACTTAAAAAGCCGTCCGATGGCGGGATAACCATCCTACTGCTGACTTTGAAATACTAGTCTTCGGTGCGACAAAGCCAGCCCTGCGGTCACCAACCCGCCTGCCCAGCGTGGTGACTATGGGCAACATACATGAATTCACGCCATTTTTGGCGCGAACTTGTGGAAGCCTATGTCCAGGAGTGGACTGCGATAGGCAGAAGTGATGAAGTAATAAGAATCACCAAATAATATTTTTATAATACGATATGTTTATAGGCATATCTAACGGCGAAGTTGCGGCAGGTGTTGTTGGTTCACTTAAGCCTCTTTATGATATTTGGGGCAATGCTGTCAATATGGCATCACGAATGGATTCTACAGGGGAAACGGGTAGAATACAAGTTAGAACAACTTATTTTAATATTCATTTCAAATAAAAATATATTTATAATAATTATTTATGAATAATAATATGGTATTATGAATACCTCTTTTAACTTAATTTGCTGCTCTATAATTGTATAGTGTTAATTGTTTAACAACATAATATTATAATAATGCTATCTATTAAATTACTTAGAATTTACTTGAAAATTTTTAGTTTTTTGACTAACATTTCGGGCTTAAAGTGTTTATACAATATTCAAAATAATTAGTCAATTAACGCTTTTCTATACAATTTTTTTTTTGCAGGTGACTGAAAATACTGCATTAATTTTAGACGAATGTGGAATTTTAACAACTTATAGAGGAGAGACATTCGTAAAAGGCAGAGGCTATGTTAAAACATATTTCGTGCCATTAGATGATAATTTTAATTTAGTGAAAAAACAAACCAGCTCAGAATATTTTAGATCGGATGTAGGACAATATTACACTCCTAGAAATACGATGCTTAGTGATACTTCTGCAGAGACAGTTTCTGATACTGTATCAAGGAATTCTAATTACGATATCAGAAATGTGTCGACTGATAATATAATGTATCAATATGATGACGGTAATTATTATGAAAGCTTTAACAGACTACAGCGGTCTATTAGTTACATAGATAGTATTGACAATGTTATTAGTATACCACCAATAGATGATCTAAGTGATACTTCCTCTGAACCTGAAGTTATTGAAACTCGTTGTTAATGTGTTATTTCATGATTGTTGCATTTGAATGTTTATATACTAAGTATTTATGAACTAATTTATATTTATAAATTAAGTTGTATGTGACAATTTAGGATTTTTTTTTCGTTAAGAAATATTACTACATGTAAAGTCAAAATATAATTTTTTTTAGTTTTAGTAAGAATTGTTTGTTTTAATTTCGTGATGATCAATCTCACGACCGCCGCGTTGGCGCAGCGGTCACAGCACTGGTTTGTGTATAGCTGTTGCACTGGCGGTTGCGGGTTCGTTATCCCACAGCTGGGCATAGCCTCTTTCCCCATGTCGGAGAGATCAGAGCTAGATCCTTACTAGTAAATTAATAAAAATAGTAATAATAAAGACGAGCAAATGCTTATATCGCGTCTAGCAAATGCACTAACTTTTACTCTGCATCAAAAAAAAGATGGTAAGGAGTTAGTGTTAAAATTATTATAACAACGATTCAACAAGATTTAGTAATTTAAAAAAAATGGTTTTTGTATATTCGCCTATGTCATCGTAAATTTAATTAACGAACAGATTTTTGAAATTATTTGATTATATGATAAATTGTACACTCCTGAATATGAACATGTACACGATCACGATTCAGCCTGTAATATCCCACTGTTGGGCATAGGCCTCTTCCCTATGTAGGAGAAGGATCGGAGCTTAATCCACCACGCTGCTCCAATGCGGGTTGGCAGATATTCCCTACTATGAGTAACGATCGCTATCAGATGTACATGATAACAACCGGGACCGACGGCTTAACGTGCTCTCCGAGGCACGGTGGGGAGACCCACAAGGACTGCACAAACATCCAGACCACGGCAAACATCTGTATGGCCAATACAAATGTTGTCGTGTGTGGGGATCGAACCCGCAACCGCCCGCGCAACAGTCAATCGCAATCCAGTGCTGTAACCGCTGCGCCAATGAACATGTACAAAAGTTACTTAATTATTAAAATTGTATGTAAGAAATAAAGCGACAAAAATTAAGTGTATCGTTTATGTAAGTAAATTTTCTTAAAAAATTAAAAGAGTATGTACCCACTTTATAGTTTTATTTAATAAACTATCGTAACCTTTATTCTCAAATTATAACAACATAATTAAATATTCATAATAAAATAAGTAACAACACCAGAGTAATGCTTATTACATTAAGAGTTATTGGAACTTTAATAAAATAGGTGAATTGTTATAGAAGCAGACTGTCGTTTTATACATAGTATCGTATTTATTAGCTCCTTCGGTTTTATTGCATTCATCAATAACATTTCCATATTCATTTTTTCTTTTATCATTGTCTACCAGTTTCATCATTTTCTCCTTGATGAGGTGACCGTTCTCATCGCCATACCCGGATTTTGTAGCAAAACAGTAAATATATTTTCTGACGCTTTCTGTGTTGTCGAATTTCCAGGCAAGTATTCTCTGCATCGTCTCAGAATCAATGCCACTATTTGCCATGCATGCCATTGACGAATTTAACAAATTTGGTAATTGATCTTGAGGGATATTCACGTAGGTCTAGAATAATATAATATTCACATATATATTTGACTTAAAAATATTTCACTAGTGAAACACGACATTTCTTGATACATAAATGAGTTGATGTATCTATATAAGTAACAATACTTAAATTTATAATATTAAATTATTGATAGAGGTATCATAATTACTTACTGCAGTCTTGCCATAAACCATAGATGTAGTTAGTAGCACTAAACAAACCATTGAGTACATTTTACTGATAAAGCTGATATAAAATATTGTAAGATAAAAGCAGCTTCAGTGACCAAGTTAACAATAATACGTGTTCTTTTTTTATACTAGTATTTATACTGATTTGTACTTGTAGTGGTTGTCATTTAATAACTCATATTTACAATAGATGCTATATATAGACATATTTGCATTTTGTAATAACTAGAATCCAAGGCGTTCGTATTATGCAGCAAGGTATAATTATTATGGCGACTTGGTTCACAAGTATTTTCTTTGTTTAGAAATGAGGATAGCCGACGACTTAAAGAATAAATTATTTCAACGATATGTCGCGATATGGTATACAATAATGGTGGTATTTTTAGGGTTCCGTACCTCAAAAGGAAAAAACGGAACCCTTATAGGATCACTTTGTTGTCCGTCTGTCTGTCAATACCCTTTTTCTCAAAAACGCGTGGAGGTATCAAGCTGAAATTTATATCAAATACAGATCTGCTGTCCCTTAGAGCTGTGAAAAAATAAAACTTCTAAGTCAAGGCAATCAAAAGATACAGCCGTTTATGCTGCAAATTTTCGACACTCGCAAGGGAATCAAAACCTACAGGGTACTTCCCATGAACTGAGAATCTTGAAATTTGGTAACACATTTATTTATTTATTTATTTATTTAAACTTAATACCCCTTTTTAAAAAAATTACTATTCATAAGTGTTCATAAGTGAACGCGTAAAGATATTAAATTGAAATTTATATCAAATACTCAAATCTATAATAACTTTAAGATGTGACAAAATCAAACTTCTATGTCAACGCAATCAAAAGAAACAGCAATTTAAACCGCATATTTTGAACTGGCAACTACGCCCAAGGGAATAAAGGATACTTCGACCGAGTCGACCTAAAATCTTCAGGTATGAAGCAACGTTTTATAGCACACATAAAGGAAAAATTATGGAAACCTTAAATTTATAGTTACAACACAACCACAAGGAGCGCCCGGATGCTGTTCACAGTTTCACACGTGTACCGAAATAAATAAAATTTGTAATAATTTGTAGTTAATGTTGTTTATTTCGGCTTTGTTTTTTAATTATTAACTCTTTTTGCACACCAATAAAGAAAAATACAATACGTATAATTTATAACAATCAACTTGCATCAGTTGCAACAGGCGGCCGCCTTATACAGCGATCTCTTCCAGCCTCCAGGCAACCTTTGGGCAGAGGACTTGCATGTAAACTAGGGGAAGGGCGCATAATGACACATATATACATATAAGTTTACTCATATATATACACAAATATATAAAAACATACATATATACACTATATAGCCCAGTCGAATTAGCTCAAAAACGGGCTAAGATTTACAAAAATTGGAAGCAGCAATTTTCCTTCGGAATTCGTTGGGGGAGGTCACTGGTAGTTTAAATAAAAGTAGGGGTACCAGACTTGTTGCTTCATTCGCCATCTTGATTTACAGGGTTATTTTTTGTCTCATGAATAACTCGTTTATTTTCAATTTTACACGAAAAATAGTTTTTATAAAAGTTGTTTAAAATTAATTTTCCTACAATTTTGTATCATTATAATTTTTTTATAGAATCGATATTTTTCGATTTATACCCGAGAATATAAAATAAATGATATGTGTTACTATAAATTAAAGGATTGCCTAACAAAATGGGTACCAAGAGACAGGTCAAGGAAAAAAGGGAGACCAAGTAAAAGGTGGAGAGGATATCTTCAACCGGAGATGTGGACCGCTATGTATACGGAAAGCACGGGAAAGGGATACATGGAAAGGTTTAGGAGAGGTCTACGCCGCAGAGGCGACTATTACTATTATTAATATTAATTAAGTGATGTTATAAACATATAGACGAGTTAATTATATGAGTATAGAATCAATATATAAATAGGTTAATATACATACATAATTATGTTTAAACTAAGAATACTTACGGTATTACTAATTGAAATTTTAATAGTAATAGAAATAAAGGCTATTTTTATTTTATTTATTTATTTATTTTATTTAATATAAATTAAAGGATTACTGAAAAGATAAAGAGACCTTTGTCTTAAATTTATGCTCCTCCAGCTTTCCACATTGTAATGTTATGTATTTCATTTAGCAGCAAAATAACTTTTACTTATATACCTACAGGTTTGTACGGAACCCTCGGTGCGCGAGTCCGACTTGCACTTGACCAGTTTTTTTATTATTGTATTGAATTGTCTATGGATAATATTTGAACAATCGTATAAGAAACCTAGCTCTAAACATCTGCAGAGTATTGTAAAACTTAATATTTACGTACTTAATTTGCATTCAAATAAAACAATAAATTTATTGTATTATTTAGGTCCGTGTATCCTAGTAGTCTTTATGAAGGTTCGGAAAATGAAATTAAAATTAAATTGGGGGTTAAATATGAATTATACCACGGTCGACGTAAATGTGGAGTAAATTCAATTATTTTTCAAATATAATTATACTAGCCGACCCGTGCCCACTTCGTTGGGCGTTATCATCCATTTCAGATAAGAAGGGTACGGTGAAATTTGATATGTTCCAATACACTCCACTATTTTCAGCAAATCAGATAAATGTAAATGTTTTCAAATCACCAATCAATTTCTAAGGCAAATAATAATGCTTGATTCACAGATCATGTGCTTGATTAGATTGAATTGTTGACACGGCACGTCAGAGTCACGTCAGGGCGCAGGTTCAAATCCTGCTGATTTAAAATCTTTATATATTTTTATCTTTTTCCTTTTATCTTGTCACTCCTGAATAGTGTAGCTTTCTGTTAGCGAAAGAAATTTCATGATCGGATCAGTATTTGCGAAGATTACCCCGTATATACAAACAAAGTTATAAACTTTACCTCTTTATAATATTAGTATAGATCAATAAAGATGGTTATTTTTTGACTAATATCATCTTTAGCAAGAGGTTTTTAGTACCCATTATAAGAGATCATTTAGAGGTATTATTACACTGAATTGTTATAGTTACTATTCATTATCCTCTGTTATTGTTTTTACATTGTAGTTATAATTATTTCGTATTATGTCTTATTATTTCTAAGTATATAATTGTTCTTTCTTATTGATTGACATGGGTTGACAATCAGTAATCTGGGAAATACATTCATAGATAAATACAATGTAACCAATATACATCTATACTAATAAATAAAATTGGAGTGTCTGTTTTTAATATTAAATTAACCACTTTTTACTAAATGCATATGGATATATACACGGAACATATACCAAAATGACATTTTTTACAATTTTTGTCTGTCTGTCTGTCTATTTGTTCCGGCTAATCTCTGAAACGGCTGGACCGATTTTGACGGGACTTTCACTGGCAGATAGCTGATATAATAAGGAGTAACTTAGGTTACTTTTAAATTTCGATTTTTTTTTTTATAACTGCGAACTGAACAATAACTTTTTGTTAAATTCTACGCGGACGAAGTCGCGGGCACAGCAGCTAGTTATTTAATAAAGGCGAGATTTAAATAGAGATTTTAACTATATGTTAAGCAAAAACAAAACACAAATCATGTTAAAATTAAATTTATTTAGTATTAGTTATGATTTTTGATTTTTCTTTTCCCTTCTCCTATTATTTAGGTAACTTTAAAAAAGTGATAATAAATGTACTAAATATTTATGTATATTACTAAACTGAAAATACTACAAAATTACTTACAAGTTTGTTTCACTAACAAAAAAATGAATTTATAGAATAAAATACTACTCAACCAAAACATGTTGTTTTGAGTTTGTATAATAACATTTAAACATTTCAAACGTCGTGTCTGCCGGACTGCTAGATTTTTTGTTTTTGCATTCGTTCAGCACTTTAGCCGTATCCATTTTGTCTATACCAGGTGGTAATTTAGCGAGAGCTACATCAATATTTAGTTTTCCATCAGAGGATACTATTCCTGCTTTTAGGAAGAAGCAATGAATGAACTTCTTTAAAGCCTCGTCGTTATCAAGATGTCCCTTCTTAGCTTCAGCCAGTACTTCTGGTTTCACACCCGTCTCATTGATACATTCTGCGGTATAAGTTTTAACTTTTTCTTTTTGTTCTTGTGATAGGTGAACGTTCTGGAAATTATTGAAAAGGTATGATAAGTTAGACAAATAATTCAATAAAATAGAAGTAAGCAAAATTCATGTTTCAGTTTGTTTATACTAAAAAGACGCTTTTTTTTCGCGATTACTATCTATCATTTAATGTCAATATCTAAGATCGTCGGAGTAGAAGTATCTACCGTAAATTATGTCCTAGGTCCTCGGGCTATTAGACCCTTGAACCAGCGTTGAAAAAGCTAAAATTCTTTAAATAGTCCAGACTACATTCCTGTTCATGTAAGGAAATTGGTTAAAATTTTCAAATAAATAGACTTTTTGACTTTCCAAATAATATGCAGACTTATTATATTTTTACATAAACGTACTTTATATTACTTTCCAAATATACCGTTAATTGTTTGAAATTTAGACTTCCCAAGGGTATTCATTAGTTTAATATGAAAATAAGTTTATTAATATAAGCTTATTTTTGTTGTTTTTCCTTTTCTTATTTGCACGTTTGTTAATTTAGTTTTAAACGGATGGATGATCCTAATTAGCCTTAATCATTATATTTAATTTTTGTTTCTTTTATAACTTTTTATGTGTACCATCCCTAACACATTCAGCTCTACAATAATATTATACATATATTATAGGTAAATAATTATAGATAAGCTAAATAATGTAAATTATAATATTAACATTGTTCTTAATTTAAATTTTTTATTTTAGTTTT
This sequence comes from Melitaea athalia, assembly GCA_905220545.2. Taxonomy (NCBI): domain Eukaryota; kingdom Metazoa; phylum Arthropoda; class Insecta; order Lepidoptera; family Nymphalidae; genus Melitaea; species Melitaea athalia. The sequence continues at coordinate 16,995,365 of HG992178.1, forward strand.
TATTTTTATTTGACACTATTTACTACTCGTCGACGGGATTTACAGTCTTAAGTCGTTTTACTTTATAATGCCTCGTTTCCACTAGGGGACAAATGAGGAACATTTGTCCCTCAACAATGTTGCGGGACAGATGTTTCGAACATTGTGTAGGCCACACTAGGGGACAAATGCAGCAACATGTTCCTCATAGAGATAAAGAAACACCTCCATCATTTGTGAAGTTATTTTTATTTATTTATTTAATTAATTAAATTAATAATATGCTCATGAAAAATACGTCAAATGCCAATGAACTTGTTGGCACAATTTTTGTTGCAATACCTGCTGAATTAAACAGTATTTAGATCAACCAAATATTTCAAGGTCATTAAACGCACTAAAATTTTGGATTGATAGTAAATATTGAAATATTATCACTCACGTGCTCTCAGAAATAGCTGTTAAATATTTGATTTCTTCTGTAGCATCTTAACGAATTGCTTCTGTAATCAATCTTTTAGTGCCTAATAATAGTAATAGTTGTTTGACAACTGAACATATAAAACAACGAATATTTTTAAAATCTTACTGAATATTGGTACGCATTATTGTTTTATTAAAATTGAACAATAATTACTGAGAACCTTACATTTTAATAAATCACTGATAATTTAATTTGTTTAACAAATATTATACTGAATTATAAAGTGTAAATTATTTTTTAAATCGACACGATTGTTTTTTTAATTATCAAAATCGGACAACTCTGTAAAAAGTTATGCGTGGTCATACATAAAAAATATACGCGTCGAATACATAGCCTCCTCCGTTTGTACATCGGTTGAAAAAAAGGCGATGAAATAAAATTGATAAATTGTGTTTGCTAGCAAACGAAAAAAACCGACTTCAATTACATCGACAAATAATACAACGTAAGTAGACGAAAAAAATTTAGTAACGCACTTGTCGTCACTACGACTTTCGAAGGTTCCCCTCGATTTTTCTGGGATTCCATCATCAGATCCTGGTTTCCTTATCATGGTACCACCCTTGGGATATCTCCTTTCCAACAAAAAAAAAAGAATGATCAAAATCGGTTCGTAAACGACGAAGTTATCCCCGAATATACATTAAAATCGAATTGAGTAATCTCCTCCTTTTTTGAAGTCGGTTAAAAAATATCGATATATAGATTTTTGTTTCGATATCTCTAACTCCGATATTGATTATGTATTTAAAAATATCGATACATCGAGAATCCGATATTTTAAAAAATATCAAAAGCCCTACCATGCGACATTGACGCGAAACAAATGTTTTCGATCTCGAAGCGGGAACAAGCAACATGTCCCTAAACACGTACACACTGTGGGACATGTTGCGGGACATGTTGCGGGACACTGTGCAACATGTGTGTGGACGTGTCCCCCAACATGTCGCGGGACAAAATGTTCCCTAGTGTAGACGGGGCTGACGCGGAACAATTGTCCCATGTTGCGGTAATGCCTCGTCTTCACTAGGGGACATTTTGTCCCGCGACATGTCGCGGGACAAAATGTCCCCTAGTGGAAACGAGGCATAAGGCTTATGTTTCTTTTACCCAGATATTTTATAGATATAAGTTAAATTATATTATCACGTTTAGAAACTGAGTTGAACGAGAAAAGCTTGTGAGTGGTTCGTTAATAGGTAGGGGTTGTTAATGTTAAGCGAAAAGTTTGTACTTAATCCACCACGCAGCTTCACTGCGAGTTAATGGACAATTTCCGTAGCAAAAGAAAAGAGCTTTATCAATTTTTTGAGATAGCAAACGATAGCAATGACTTTCCGTGCTCTCCTATGCACAATTAAAGAGCTCAAAAGAAAGAAAAACCATGATAAGAAGCTGACGAACGAAAAAAATTCAATAAAATTGAGTGAGAATCAAAAACTCATAGGGCATTTGAATCAGTTATCGATGACGAAACCTTCTTTATTATTATTAGTTTAGCAAACAGACCGCCTGTTGTACATTTCTTAATATTACAATAAAGAGTAAAATTCTATTATTTCTAATTTTACTATATGAATAAGCTGAAATAATGGCCATAAATAATTTTTACGTTACATGTTGCATATATACGGGTTACAATTTTCTATTTAGTTTTTTTTGGAAGCGAAAAGGCTATTAGGTTAAGTCTGTACCTTGACAATGAAAGACGAGACAAGTGATACAAGTCGAAAATCATCATTTTACAGGAGAGCAAAAACAAGATTTCAAGAAATTCTTGTAGTCTAGTCAACAAGTTCAAAAACGTTTTGTTAGCCTCATCAAAATGAAGCTATTCCCAAAAAATTAGCTTGATACTAATCAGGTGAAAAAAATGTACTAGGGATCCCTACCTAAAAACTATACACTAGCTATAGCAGATAGAAGAACGTGAAATGATCCAAAAAAATTATTTTTATGCATCAGATCACAAAAGTTATACAACTCGACTTATATCACTTATCACAGGCACAGAAGTAATCTATATAATAAAAATAAATGTTATGTTTTTTATGTCACTGGAGAATGGCTAGACCAATTCCGCTATTTTTTTTTGTATGTTCCTTAAATCCCACGGAAGGTTTTTATACTTTAAAAAAAAACATAACAGACAGAACGAAGTCTGTCGTCTGGGCAGCTAGTCACGTAATAAATACAATTCCTTACATTAGTATTTGGTACTAGCCTGTTTCTCTTGCTATTAATCTGACTACTTATATATTTACTTTATATTCTCTAAAGACACAATTCACTAATGTTCTAAAGTCATACAAAACAATGGAAAGCAAACAACCACCTTTAAGCGCTTGAAAAAAAAAACCAGTTGCTTTAAGTTTATGTCTAGTCAAAGACGAGTAATAAAAAAAAAAAAATAAGAATTCTCTTGCAAAAGAAAACCTAATAAATAATTATACCCATTTTAATTTGGAAGAACCTCTAAATAAATGTTCTTTTAAATTAGAAAATGTCCGCATGTTATTGTTAGTGATAAATTTCAACATTTTATTAGGAATAAGCGATTAAAATAATTACATCAATTATGACTTCAACCACTGCATCGATAGATATATATATATATATATATATTTTTTTTTAATTTGTGTGGTCATATAAGCGGAGTTAAATGTGTCATTAAATAGGTAAGTATTAGATACGTGTACTGCAGCACATCGCTACGATTTTTTTATAGATTTTTTTAAAGTTGAATGTTCAATTAATATTTTACTCTTCTAAAACGAGAGTAACAATTGGTGATGGTAAAACCCCAGTATGTCCTGGAGAAAATATTTGATATTTATGTTACCTTATATCTAAAGAAATGCAATCAACTGGCCACAGGATTTAAAATTAAATATCTTAATAATCTTTTAACTTACTTGAGCCTTCACGCTAATTGCAATAATAATACAAATAAATATAACTGCCTTCATATTGAACTCTTGTTTATGCAAATACTTTATGAAATGAATTAAATGAAAATCAAACGTCCAAAGTTTTTATACAAGTGTAGGAAGGACATAAAGGCAAAAACGTAGCTTTAAAGAGACGTAAGTTTCAATATAAGTAAGTCTTATACCTACTGAGGATAAAAATGTATGCATCTTAAAAATATATCCATAGTATACTCAAGAGCGGAGGGGGGTCACATAGTCGTGGTCAAGTCACAAGAAGCTATAATTTAATTTTGATAATAATAGATACAGGTAAAAAGTAGATATTTTAGTAATGTATGTAGTATTGTACTTAAAAATATCTATCTTGTGACAAAAAATATATAAAAATATTATGTTTAACAATTATAATTAGTGGTCCACCTAGGTCCTGGACCCAGCCCATGGCCCCCATCATACCCCCCAGACCCCCAGGGTCATGACCCCCCATGATCCCCCAACCCCCTGGATCCGCCCTTGGGTATACTACAGGTAGATTTTAAAAGATGAATGTTGAAATCTCCTTCAGGTTGGCCAGTAGGTCAAAATACGATCATTGTGACTTCGGTGGCCCAAAAGTCTCTTTAAAAGGATCGAAACTTTGTATCTGCTTGCTCAGTTCGACGATTTCTTTCTTAAAAATAAGTAAAAATGATGTTCTTTAAATTCTATTATAATATTATTTATTATCATATCAAAATTTCGATCCAGCGGAATTCGAACACGCACCCCCACGGCTCCACGGTTGCTTAAAACCAAATAAAAGCATATCAAAGTTTTGATTCGGCTGGACATCGTTCCATAGCTTAGTTGGCTAGAGCACCGATACGGTATGTCGGGGGTGCGGGTTCGAAACCCGCGGGATCAAAATTTTGATATGATAATAAATAACTTAATATTTTTAGTTCCAAAAACATACTAAGCAATATTGGTGTTTGCTCGCAAACGAAAAAAAACCGACTTCAATTAGATCGACAAGTAATATGTAAGCCGACGAAAAAAATTAACAAACGCACTAGTTGTCACTACGATTTTTGAGGGTTCCCCTCGATTTCTCTGGGATTTCATCATCAGATCATGGTTTCCTTATCATGGTACCTAAGTTGGGATATCTCCTTTCCAACAAAAAAAGAATCAAAGAAAATCGGTTCATAAACGACGAAGTTATCCCCAAACATACATTTAAAAAAACATACAATATACGGTCGAATTGAGTAACCTCCTGTTTTTTTGAAGTCGGTTAAAAAGAGTCGCAATTTTTTTATGAACTAACCAAAAAAGTTGAAGAACTAACCTGTGCTGTCAGACAACGTAAGGTTTTCGTCTTTTCCTTATTTAAATTGATGAATTGATCCGGTTGAATAAGTTATTATTAAATATTTGATGATTCATTGACGTTATTTATTATCGTTATTTATTGTCGTAATGTCGGGCGCGAACTTGTGGAGGCCTATGTCCAACAGTGGATTGTGATAGGCTGTAGTGATGGTGGTGGTGGTGGTACAAAAACCTAAATTTTTTTGTTTCGTTTACCAAAATACCAGGGAGAGCTCCATGCCTAAGCCCGCTATTGGTTAGCGATGGAGTATAAGATCAAAATTTCTATCACATAGAGAATGTTTCCCTGCAATTGATTAATTATTTATGGACTGTTTCAGTTCAAGTCAGTTTAAAAGTTTAAACTAAGTTTTGATAATAATTATAATAAAACGTCAAGGTATTAAATAAAGAAAAATAGAAACTATATTTTAACTACATGTGTGTTATTCCTACGCAAAACCTTTACAAAATAATCCAATTATGATAATTAAATATTTTTGTTTCTAACGTTAAAAGAATTAGGTATAGTAAATATTTCATTATATATAATTATATATATACCTACATATATATTTTTGCACTATATATTTGGACTAGCCCGTTGGCGCAGTTTATAGTGGCCCTACTTTCTGTTCCGCGGGTCGCGGGTTCGATTCCCACCTGCGTTTGTGTGTAACATTTGTATTTATTTACTTATATATCTATTATTTATATATGTAATTATTTTAGAAAAATATTTAGTTAATATTTTATATAACACGAGCATTAATTTGCTAACCGTAGGAACAGATGATCGTGCGTTTATGTTATAAGATATACCTATTTTTTGCATTTGACTTTACCTTGTAAATTGGTACATAAAGACAACAATTTATAATTTGAAATGTATGTAAGAATACTAAGAATCCAGCCTTGTTTTTAATAATGGACTAAATCGGTAAAGGTCGTAGGAATAATACGAGTATTAAAGTAAATTAACTTTAAGAGATTTAATAAAAAAAGGATACGGCTCACCTTTTTCTCGCTTAGACGATTACTACTTATTCTAAATACAAATACTGATGGTATGTTATTTAGTTTTATGTGATTATATTTTGCTGAAATGTAGGTTATGGTATACATAACGACAGAACTTAGTGAGTAGGTGGCGAAACCATATAAGATCCAGGGTAGAAAAACATGCGCAAACTATTTTAAACATCCTAAAATCTACTTACTAGTTTTTACTATCAAACTGTTTAGTGTTTAATATAATCTAAATCTAAATATATATATAAAATGCTTTGTTAGTACGTAAATACACAGTTTTCTCTATCACCACCAAACCCAATTAACTTCCCGTTGGTGTGGTAAATACCCCTTGGTCTCCAGGTGGTAGTAACGGAGTTTGGTCGCGGTTGGTGAAAGTGGGTGGTGGTGGGTGGTAAAAATGCTAAAACATATATTTCTGTCCTTTTCTAACGCATTAGGACATCTGAAAAGATCTCAAAATATCTGTAATGGTCTAGAAAGTTTCTGCGATGTATTTTAACTCAGCAACGCCGGGTTTCGCTGCTAGTTTTTAATAATTGTTTTCGTAAGATATTTTAAAAATCTTAAAAACGATATCGTTTATTTTTATATACTGTTTTATATACTTTACTAGGTACCTATAGGATAGAAGAAAATTGTAACCGAGAGATTTCTGTGGATGTGAGATATTTAGGAATTAACGATTAACAAAGGTTTTATTTAATAAGAGTATTAGAAATAAAATCATTTTTAGAATAATCGCCGCTTTGTATGGGTGTTCTGCTCAAAATCGGATCCGGGTCACAATCGAGATCCTGAAGGGCTAAGTTAAAATTTCGTGAAAGTTTTATTTTGATACACCGTTTACAAGTGGAGAAATAGTGCGTTTGTTTATTTACGGTCCGCTCCTCTCCACTCCACTCAGTTCTACGTAAATGAAAACGTAACCTTGACTTACGTAAAATGCAAATGAATTAATTTTGTAAATCTCTTTTTATCAGCCTTTGATTATTATATATTATACTTATTCATATAAGATACGAAATACATAAATTGATAAACAAACGTTAGTCTATCTGACTTTTATAAGATTTTCTTGAAAAAATATATTTTTTTTAATTTTTTTTTATTCAATATCATATCATTAATTTCTGTAGAAGGTTAAAATAAAAGTAGAGTTAGCGAAATAAATCACTTCATGCGTTTCATTAACTAAAAAAGAACAATAAAATCAAAATCAACCAACCATGAAATAAGGGAAGGAAACGTGGCGGTGGCTCATTCTTAATGCTATCGTAATTGGTACAAGGATGGGGGCGATTCTTGCTTTCTTAATTTTTAATTTATGTTGGTACAATACAAAATTATTTACATGAGTTTTTAAGACTTCAGTGCTTATTGAATATTAAGCCTAATTTCCAACAACTACTTAAAATAAATTTTACCTATTTCAATTTACAATTACAATACAATTGCAATTGCATACAATTTATCCTAAATTAAAATCACAATTATTGTTATTTATACAGGTCTCCACGTGTTAAACATAGATATTTTTTACTAAAAATGATGAAATGAAACCTTCTAAGGAAGTAGAAAGTAAACTACGAGGTTCGGTGGTTAAGAATGAAAAGCCATGTTAAAGACGTATTCAATAAGTAACCCAATAAATATTTAACACTAGATGGCCCGGTGAACTTCGTATCACCTACGTATATTTGTGAAAAATATACCTACACAAGACACTTTCTGAACGCACCTATAAATATTTGACAACCAATTGACAAGGTTTTTGACAAAAGACATTAAATTTCCCCGCTAGGAACATTTTGTATTGGAAAATTATATTGTCGTTTTTAGTATTTTCCGTTACTTATTATTTATGTTTCTCACAGTTTAAACCTTCCCTGAACTTCCTCAAACATTTTAAGATCAAAATTAGCCAAATCGGTCCAGTCATTCTCGAGTTTTAGCGAGACTAACGAACAGCAATTGATTTTTATATATAAGAAAGAAGAAGATTAAATTATTTAGATTCCTATTTTGAAAAGTTTGTACAATAAACTTCTCTCCTGAACTAGTTGAACCAATTAGACAGTTTGTGTGAGTACGAGTTTGAGTCTTTTCCTGGAATGTTTTGGTATTATTAAAATTTTACCCACTTGTTGTCACTACTACGTGATTAAAATAATTATGCCACCTAAACGACTAGCTAAGGCTCGGACAAGACATACCTTATCGCGTGCAGTACGTAATGGGTAGTATAATTGTACCAATATATTGTAAATAGCATATGCACTACCACTAAGTTAATATTTTTATTTATTTATACTTTATTGTACATCACAACTACAAATTAATATCATTTACAGACTGTGAAGTACAATGGGCGGACTTATGGCTATTTAGCCATTTCTTCCAGACAACCCAAATATATTAATATATATTTCCTACTATGAGTAACGATCGCTATCAGGTGTACATGATAACAACCGGGACCGACGGCTTAACGTGTTCTCCGAGGCACGGTGGGGAGACCCACAAGGACTGCACAAACACCCAGACCACAAACAAACATCTGTATGGCCAATACAAATGTTGTCGTGTGCGGGGATCGAACCCGCAACCGCCCGCGCAACAGCCCATCGCAATCCAGTGCTGTGACCGCTGCGCCAACGCGGCAATATTATTTTATTACCGTAGATTGGTAGATATTTGAATAGATTTCATAACAGAATTGACAAACATTAATAAACTATGGCTAAAGCAGTTTCTAATGATACGCTTCGCTTCAGCCTGTAATATCCCACTGTTGGGCATAGGCCTTTTTCCCCATGTAGGAGAAGGATCAGAGCTTAGTCCACCACGCTGCTCCAATGCGGGTTGGCGGATATATTCCCTACTATGAGTAGGTAACGATCGCTATCAGGTGTACATTATAACAACCGGAACAAAAAAAGAATCACGTAAATGGGTTCGTAATCGGTTCAGAAATTTCGGTTTAATCGTTGTTCTTTTTTGAAGTCGGTTAAAAATGTAGGACGGAACATGAAAATATTATAATATCTTCCTTTGCATATTTTTTAAGTTAAGGTTCTAAAGTTCTTCCTAGTTTCAATACGTGATATTGAGAATAACACTAGGAACAGAAAAGGTTTACGTCAACTGAAACCGAATTCCACAGATTATTGTCATAAGGCTTCACGTTAGTCCGTCCATTCGTTCTTTATCTTAGTCATTCTCGGCATTTTCCACCTGAACGTTCAGGTTTCATAACAAATTTGTTAAATAAAACAAATGAAAATAGTGAATTGAAGTGACAATATACTTTTCTTTTGTAGTTTGCACCTGTAGAGGTAAGATTTGTATTTGCTTATTATATATGTATGTATATAGACTATTGTTTTTGTGATAGAATCAACAGTACAATCATTGAGAGATTACAAAAATACTCAACAGCGTCACGATGGCTGAAGAGTCAGAAACTGGTTGTCAGCTGCGAAGGCGGCGCGGTCTTGGCAAACCTCAGCTGGCATTAAACCTTGACGTGGGCGTGGGCTACAACGTCAATGAAGGCTGCAGTAAGCTTGGAACACCGAGCCCCTCGCCGGGCTACATCAGGCTCACACCCAGCGCTGGACCCAGTTCAGCTAGACTGCTACAGGATTTTAAGAACAAACAGCAATCTTTCGATATACGGGTTTGATAAAATTACTGTAATATTTTGAATATTTTTTAATTATATTTTGCAGCATTAATTTTATATCTTAAATATGATTATTTTTTATGATTTCGTCAGTTATAAGTTTTTGTTATTACCTATGATTTCTGCTGATTCCATAATAGATAAGTACCTGGGTGACCGAGCCTAGCTCGGTAGTCGGTATTTTTAGTATTTTTTGTTTTGTTTTTTTTTCTCTGTATTTTTATATTTTATTTTTATTTAAATAAAAAATAACGAGTGCAAATAGAAAAAAAAATGAAAAAAAAAATAGTCGCTTGCAGACGTGGATTTGAACTTTGGTCTTCTCGGTAGAACCCGTCCGATTTCTCACCTGAGCTATTATAAACTTAATGACAGCTGCGAAAATTACCTTCCCATTCTAACAATATTTTAGCCATTTTTTCATTGCCTAAAAACAGGGATAAAACTAAATTTTCTAAAAATGAATCCTAGCTAGATCAATTTTTCGCCCCCGAAATCCTCTGTATACTGAATTTCACGAAAATCGTTGGAGCCGATTCCGAATTGCTCGTTTAATAGTATAAGATTATCAAAACAGACATGTTTCTAAAGCACAACAAGTGCTGCAATAAAACAAAACAAAATATACTTTATTTCTATTAGGTACTATTAAAATTTAGTATTGTTAGTATAAACATATGTATTTTAACATATATACCTATATTAACCTATGTATATATTGATTCTATATAATTAACTCGTCTACATATTTATAAATGTTGCAATTAACAACCTATTATTGTTTTCATAATCCACTACGCAGATACTCAATAGAAGTTTACAAATTATTTACTACATAAATTGTACAAAACTATTCATTAACAGCTTTCCCACCACAGACAGACAAAACGCATTCAGATTTCTAATTTTCTATTGTGTATCTATTAAAATTCTTCGACCTCTAAAAACTAATTCCAAACTATTACAAATATTGAAAACAAAATTATTAGCCCAACCGATCCCGCATTTCCCAGATAATGCGCTTTGCGACTAATTTTATTTCATGGGGCATGACTGTCTGCACGACTGCTTGCAAACGCCATAAATTTTAAATAATTAGGTAAATATCGAATTGTATCTTATTTGCTTATTTTTAGGTAGAAGATTGCGAAGAAATAGAAATAATAATCGAAAGTGACGAAGAAGGTGAGGCTGAGGAAAACGCAACTGCAGTGGCAGCAAATCGGCCCATAACACCTACACCCGTACAAGACTTTGGTACTAGCGTCGTGTACATGGAAGGTAATTTAAAATAATAACAATAAGTATTAACTGAAGTACCTTAAGAAATAATAATCGTGAATACGACATTTAGCGCGAAACCAGTTCAACACAGCTCGTACCAACATTGTATATGGTGAGAGAACGGCCGCTGACATAGTCCCTCGATTAAAAAATCTACTACCATCACATCTGATTGACTGTATCAAAAACTATTATACAAAAACCTAAAAAGTTCTATCTTTCGACAAACCTTTTGAGAAAACATAAAATTATTAAATACTAGATGACCCGGTGAACTTCGTATCACCTACGTATATTTGTGAAAAATACACACAAAACACTTTCTGAACGCACAGTCTATAAATATTTGACAACCAATTGACAACGTTTTCGACAAAAGACATTAAATTTACCAGCTAGGAACATTTTGTTTTAGCATTTTCCGTTACATATTATTTATGTTACCGTTTAAACCTTCCCTGAACTTCCACAAAAATTTCAAGATCAAAATTAACCAAATTTGCCCAGCCATTCTCGAGATTTAGCGAGACTAACGAACAGCAATTGTTATTATATGTATATATATATAAAATCAATTGCTATATATATATATTGTAAGAAAAAATTATTGTACCAACTGAAACTATTACTGAGATTATTTTTAACTAAAACTGTAGCATTGTAAAAACCTTAGTGGTTTTCTTTTGCTACTAATTGTAATTGTGAATTTGTACATATTATTTCTAAATTTGATAATTAAGTAAATAATAAAAAATATTAATCTTCTATATATTAATACGTGAAGCAAAAACTTTGCACCCCTTTTTACGAAAATCTCGTGGACGGAGGAGAATGAAATTTCGCATACATAGGTACTCGTAGTTTGTATAGAGAAGGAGTGCAGAATGCTAATTTTTTTTTTAAGTATGCATAAACACATTAAATTAATAATAAAAAAATTACACACACTTATTACAACGAGTGTTTTTTACATGCCCGACGCTTCGGATACTTTACAGCAACCATGGTCACGGGAGGACCATATCCTCATGTCCAGTAACATTAGAAAACAATATAAAAAAATTAGACAAAAGACAAATTGATCTTTTTTACCCTTGTATCATTTCAATTATATCCGTGATTACCCCCCGTACTGTGGGGTAATCCCGCACCCCATAGTTTTGTTTTCTTATAAATATTTTATTTTATATTGAAAATGTATTAGTATGTTGCTTATTAGAACTTAAGGTTGATTAGTTAAAGTAAACGTGAATTAATAAATGACATTCAATAATGACAACTTAATCTGATTTTGTTCAATTTCAGATTTCCCTTAAGTGTTCGTAATTACCCCACTCTCCCCTACAAATAAACAAAATGGGAGTGTCTGTTTGTAATATTAAAATAACCGCTTTTTACTAAATGTAAATCTTGAATTAATGATCCATATGGATGTATACACGATACATATACCAAAATAACATTATTTACAATTTTTGTCTGTCTGTCTGTCTGTTTATTCCGGCTAATCTCTGAAACGGCTGAAGCTGGAGATAGCTGATGTAATAAGGAGTAACGACGAGACGAAGTCGCGGGCACAGCTTGTAATAAAATAAAAAACGATAACTAAGGCACACTTCTTGATGAGCAAAATAATTTAAAATAAAGGTTACTACAACAAATTCTCAGGCTTTTAACCTAATTTTAAGGTTTGATTTTCTTATCGAATCTATAATCTGAATATAATTTTAATTTTCTAAATGACGATTAAAAAGAACTATTGGAGTCTGTCAATAAAGTAATTTTGATGCCGATCCTATAGGGTAAAGGCACCAGTGGTCAGCCTCATAACGACTTTTTGAAGTTTGGAAAGCTGGCATTTTTACAGGATTTGTCGGAAAATGAAACGTAGTACATGATTGGATTAATTGTTTATTATAGTTTTAAAACAATATAAATTATGTCAAAAACACTCTTTCTCTTTATAAAATATATAATTAAATTCAAACATAAAATGGCACTTTTTGCCAGTGGTCAGCCTCTAAAATCCAATAATCAGCCTCGATGAACCCAGTATTCAGCCCTTATAACTATGAATAAGCATGAGATCAAAATGAGCATTATTTATATCAAAATCATCGATATTATTTAGGTCTCTCTCATTTCTTTATAAATAGCTTTCATCACCATTAAATATTCTCTTAGGATCATCCAGTATATTCAGAGCATCATGTTTTTTTAAAACTCTGTGAAGACTCTTTGAAACTTTCTTACATATTCTTCTGTTATTACTGCTCCTACCTTAGAAATTTCTTCAACTGTTCGTATAGATAACACACACACACACACATCAGCCTATCGCAGTCCACTGCTGGACATAGGCCTCCCCAAGTTCGCGCCAGACATCCCGGTTTTCCGCAATCCTCATCCAGCCTACGTATCGGCAATCTTACGTAGATCGTCGGTCCAACGGGCTGGAGGACGTCCCACACTGCGTTTGCCAAGACACCGTCTCCACTCTGGTCTGGTATAGATAACACTAATAGATAAAAGGAAGATGTCTTCGAAAAAGGATTTATAGCATTTTTTGCCTGGTCTGTCATTTACGAAAGGATTAGATCTTCCTTCGGCCTTTAATATTGCTTGGTTCGTATTTAATGAATTGTCAGTCTTTAAGGGAAACTCCTTCTCCTACATGGAGAAGAGGCCTATATGCCCAACAGTGAGATATTACAGGCTGAATCGTGATCGTGATCGAAGGGAAACTCACATTTTGTTAATTTTTGACACCAATCCACCAGTGCAGCGTCTTCTACTTTATTTAAAATGGAATCCAGACCCATTTTTCTTGGGCATTCTGGGACAGGTAGATGGTGCCGATCTTGTAGTGTGCCTCAAGGAACTCCAAACATTCTACTAGCCTCTCTTATCGGCATTCCGTTTCATATGTCTTCCATGGAAAGATAATTTCTCTGGAAAATACGTTTGTATTGGCGGCATTTTGGGCTGAAAAATTTACTATCAAAAATTATTTACATAGGTACCTTCTCAATTACTGAAAGACAAACTAACTAAATACATTTTATAACTATTTCAGGTAAAACTAAAATGTAGTCTACCCGTCTACCGACGTCCTTAAAAATACTACCTAAATGGGTACAGTCGAAGACACTGTAAACTGCACATTTACAGACGAACATAAACCTTGTCGCAACGTATTAAAGTCTATGTGGTCAGTTAACAGTATCTTTTTTTGTACCCAGCTAGATCGGGGCTGAATACTGGATCGGGGACACCTAGTGGCCAGCCGCGTAAAAATAAAATGTTTAATGCGGCTGACCACTGGGTTTTTTGAGCAATATGAAAGAACATGCCTAACTAAATTTGAAAATTTAAATTTAACGGTTCTAATGACCGCCTTTTCTCTCAATTTTAAAAATAATTTACGAACCCAGTAAACAGCCCCGGGGGCCGATTATTGGATCTTTTCTAAAAAAGTAGTACCCAATGGTCAGCCCCCACAATATAATAATAATCAGCGATATTTTTATTCAAATTTAATGAAATTCAAAACGTGAAATAATACATAAAGCCAAATTGCATAAAAGACTATCACATTTAATAACAAAACATGTTTTTTCTTACCTTTTAAGAGTACACTACGCGAAGTAAAAAATATGGCGGACATGCCGCTACTGCCCTTTTCAACCGCCATCACATGTACGAACGAGTTTATTTCTCCCCTCTGATCCCCTGTCGCAACTTTCGTGTGACATATAAAACAAAGAGGAATCAAAGTTTCTATTTAAGTGCACATGATTCGTTTATTCTAATTGTAGCGATATTTATGACCAATAAACGACGCAAAAGGCTGACCACTGGTTCCTGGCTGGCCACTGGTGCTGTTACCCTACGTTATGGAATAATTTCTACAAAATCCCATCATACTTCCTTTCAGGACCACAAGCAACTGATTTTCTAAAGGTAAAAACCCTTGAACAAGACTGTTATACAGACGTTTCAGACGCCGGCACCGACGAGGAGGAAGCCAATAGCGAGGAGGAACAATAGCCTAAAATTAACCTTTCAATATACACATGTTGTAAGCACTGCATATGATTATTTACACAATTATTCAATATAATAAATGAATTTATTTCTTTAATAATTCTTTTTTTATTTTTACATTCTAACATGTTTTTAAACGATCATTTGTTTACAAATAAATATTTACATTTATATAGTTTAAGAACAATTTAAGTTCCTGCATATTAATTCTACAAGTGAAACGATAAAATATAGGTACCTACCTATCTAAATGAGTCCTTCTGACGAGACGGTCTCGGTATGAACTTGAATAAAACGAAAGTTATGTCTTATTATACAAGTCGTACCAAGACCGGTATCAAAAAAACTACCCTATCTTCCAAGTTGGACCAAATTACAGATGCTTACAATTGATAGTGATAGTGAGTGTAATAAAAAGGCGGCCTTAAGTTGAATATTTCGAAGAAAAAAGTCATGGTCATATCCAAGAACAATAATGTCGAATTTGACGTAACAATAGGTGGCCAAAAACTCCGCCGAACTCTTTCGCCTCGCGAAGAATAAACCAGAGTATGCGAAGCTGACTGCCAACCTTCGCTAGTCGGAGAGGCACCTCAAGAAGAAGACAACTGATAAAAATTGGTTCAGTAGTTTCGGAGTTACATACCGATAGCAGCGCCACCTACCGGGTCCAATTGAGATGAAAACTACCATATCTCCCAAGTTGGAACAAATTACAGATGCATACAAAATTTGATAAAAATTGGTTCAGTAGTTTCGGAGTTTATTTAACATACATCGTGACACGAAATTTTATTTTTTTAAATGACTAGGTCGGCAAAAAGCATACAGTCCACAAGATGGTAAGCGATTACCGTAACGTAGTACCGTAGCGTTAATCACTACAGGAATACAACACTACTTGAAAGCAGTATTATTTAGCTGTGATCTTCTGTAAGGTTACGTAAGATACTTCGGCAGAAGGGCTGCTCCATATTTTTTAGGCAGACCGTATCCTGCTGTGCCCTATTTCAATAAAACGACAACGCTATGCTACATAATGAGTATAGCATCGAGATGATAGACGATTGTCAATTTCTATAACTATATGTAATACATTTCTTATTTTCAGTAAAAAAAATATCTAAATATGTATGTAAGGTTGAGGTACTTCCGCAGAAGGGCTGCTCCATATTTTTTAGGCAGACCGTATCCTGCTGTGCCCTATTTCAATAAAACAACAACGCTATGCTACACGACGAGTCTAGCATCGAGATGATAGACGATTGTCAATTTCTATAACTATATGTAATACATTTCTTGTTTTCAGTAAAAAAAAATCTAAATATGTATAACCATTAGACAACGTCATGATCATTTTAAAGTCTGTAATTTTTGTTATTATTTTCAAAATGTTCTAATTATTGCATAATAGAAAACGCTAGGTGCGTGGATATCTATACTAATATAATAAAGCTGAAGAGTTTGTTTGTTTGATTGTTTGTTTGTTTGTTTGAACGCGGTAATCTCAGGATCTACTGGGCCGATTTGAAAAATTCTTTCAGTGTTAGATAGCCCATTTATCGAGGAAGGCTATAAGCTATATATCATCACGCTAAGACCAATAGGAGCGTAGCACTAATGAAGAATGTTTCAAAATCAGGTGGTCCTATTCCACGGGGACGAAGTCGCGCGCACAAGCTAGTCTTCTAATTAAAGGCAAATAGGTTTTGTAATAATATATTTCATAAAAGTATAAACACGAAATCTTGTTCTTCAGAAATACAATACTAACATATTATGTACACGTTGTTTATACTACTGCACTCTGTATACGACTGACGTTTCAGTGTATTCACGTTAAGAAAATATTACCCTTCGCTGTTACTCAGGTTAGCCACGCCCATTGAACAATTGCAAATTAATAGGAAATCCGTGTTCATATTGACCAGTTGGAGTAAGCCCTTCAGAGGTATCTATATAATCTACTACGATTTAATTGATCAAAGGACGTGGCTAAGATGAATGACAACTGTGAGTCACTATTTTCTTAACGCGAGTACACTGTAGTCTTCATATCATAAATAATATTACAATAATTATAAAATAATGTCACCTTTAGTAAATAAAATCATATTCATAAAATACATTTAAAGATTGTTAAAATGTCTCAGTTAAAGAATTTATTACACTAATTTAATTATAGGAAAGTGTCTATGTACAGAAAAATCGAATTCGGGCGGCGTAGTCGAGTCCTTTTTATGACCGCCCGCTAGTAATTTTAAGACTACAAAATTTGTTTTTGCTACTTTCAGAAGATCGGTTACCTGAAACGAAAAAAATTATTATTTTTAGTCCGTAGTCACAAGTATTGTAGGCGTTACAATTATTAAGGATTATTGACCCGAAAGTTGTCCTGTCTTACGAACTGTCGAAAGCATAACGATGAAATAATAGATGGAATAACGATGTAATTAAGTTTTTTTTCTGCACTATTACTAGTATTGTATTATTTCGTAAGAACCTTTTACAAAGTTTTAGAAAACGCTAAGTAAAAACGTTAAAAATAATGATGAATGAACTAGGGAAAAGTTTATTTTAAATTAATTCGTGACCAAAGGGAAAATGGATACATTTATACATACTTAGTTTTTTGGTTGGATACACGGATATTTAAAGAAACATAGGATGTAGACAAATATTAGTATTTTGAAGATCCATACATAGCACAGACTTTTTATAACTGTCAGGATTGACCCTTGCATGCGTAAAATTGTATGACATATCTAGTGTGACATATTATATTTAAACTAGCGACCCGCCCCGGCTTCGCACGGGTGCAATGATGACATTTTTAAATGACAGGATCTTTACGTAATATTCCGACGTGGCGGCTGAGGTACTACTCTTACAACACGTAATATTACGGCGATGGCGGTTAAAGGGTTAAATGTTTCGCTGTTAATTACTTCTAACGACGATATCTGAAAACCTATTCATCTGATTGATATAGTGTCAAGGGCAATTTTAATCTGCATTAAATTCCTAAGCTAACTAAAATATTTGTTTGGATAAGGATTAATACTGAACTAAAGAAAATAGCTTGGAAAATAACGTAATGTTTTTAATTAAAAATTTGAACATAAAAGTGGTTATTGTAAGTCAACCGTAAGAGATAGAGATATGCTATCGCGGACTTTTTTGTAGCATTTTTATAGATTTAGAATTCGCTAGTACATTACTCCACTGTATCTTTGCTAGTTTACGCGGCGTTTGCGTGGAAAGCTCCCAGTTGGCCCGATTTTGTGCGACTTCTTCAACATTTATCGCCGTATTTCTGCTAATTTACATAAAACTATACTAAATTATATACATAAACCTTCCTCTTGAATCACTCTATCTTTTAAAAAAAACCGCATTAAAATCCGTTGCGTAGTTTTAAAGATCTAAGCATACATAGGGACATAGGGACATAGGGACATAGGGACATAGGGACAGAGAAAGCGACTTTGTTTTATACTATGTAGTGATTAATAAAATATCATAAGACTGAACTATACAACTTTCAGCATAAAACTATTTACGGGCAATCAAATGTGAAGAGTTATTACACACACCTCTTGGTCAGGTATTGTGATTGTTTCTAAGAATGTCCTCGCTTGCTGGAAGTGTTTACAACCGGCGACATATAATAGTAAAGGATTTTCGTATCTGCAACAACATACACATGTTTAGAAGTTATGACAGATTATCGGTTTACAACTATATAATATATGAGTTTTTACTCCTGTGAGACTTGAAGGATTTTTAGACTATAAAGTCTAACCACTGAGGCATTAATTAATACAATATTATTATTATTGAAGTGAAAACTTCTTTAGCGGCGTTGTGCACTTTTATAAAATTATTTGTAATGAGTAAAAAATGTTAAACTCGCGTGAGGGGGCGTGGCCTGTACGAAAACGTAAGATTGCTTAGCAACGACATTGTTAACGTCAATATATAAAAAATATTAGAAAATATAAATATTTTTTATTCAATAAATTACCTACAATGATGGTGTTAAAAAAGTGTGTAAAATGCAAGAAGAACATTACAAAAAAAAATTCTGCATTGGAGTGTAGTCAAATTGACAACAACTATTCAAGTTTTCACTTCTGCCGGCACTCCCGGAGTGCAACCCGTTTTGTTTTTACTTATTAAAACACAACTTCAAATAGACTTTAATTAGTAATATATGTTTCATAAGGTGATTGTTACAGTCCAAAGTTTTGGGTTAAGTAGATACAGTAACTTTAAAATTGAACGCAACAAAGCACAATTAGGAGGAGATAGTATAAATAGAATAATACTCACTGCAACGGCTGTGTCAGTTCACAGAACTCGTGATAGTGAACCTGTGGCGGAGTCAAAACGGACAGTGGAGCGAATCTGTGTTTGTAGCGAACCGCTTCGTTGTCGAACTCCGACTGTGGCTGGCGAATCTTGCCTTGTAGTTTAAAGGCGACTAGAGCCTGTGAAAAGTATTTATAAAGAAGTGTGTATATGTAAATTGATGATGAACAACTCTCTGGTGTACTGGTGCGAGTAGTCACCTAAAACACCGACGGTTTGCGGGTTCGGTTCCCGCTCGGGATGGATATATATTTGTAAAAAAAAAATTGGTTCGGATGTGTCTCCTTGTGGGTCACCCCACCGTGCCCCAGAGAGCACGTTAAGCCGTCGGTCCCGGTTGTTATCATGTACACCTGATAGCGATCGTTAGGTACTCATAGTATATATCCGCCAAACCGCATTGGAGCAGCGTGGTGGATTAAGTTTTGATCCTTCTCCTACATGGGGAAGAGGCCTATGCCCAACAGTGGGATATTACAGGCTGAATCGTGACCGTGATAAAAAAAAACAGTCGAGTTGAAAACTCGTCGCAATCGTAGAACAAAGACGGATTTGCAAATCTGTAACTTTATACACAGAGCACTTGGAAGTTTTGAAGCGACGTTTTGTATGATATTTTCAAAATACCTTATTCAATCTCCTTCAAATTTGGATATTTGGTTGTGTGTATGACCTACTATAATATGACTTGCAAATTATTATCTAAATATGGTGGGTTTTTTTTCAAAAAATCACAAGCGTTCGTAAAAATAGTAACTTTGTTCTTCGACTGCAACGAACTGGTAAAAATAGTAGCGTGCGTACAAAGTACACATGTCAGAAGTGAAACTTCTCTGGCAAACTAATTTAAAAAAAAAACTAATTTAAAATACAAAAAAAAAACAAAAATCCAACGACTCGCGGTGTTCCCAGGCGGTCACCCATCCAAGTACTGACCGCCCCTGATGCTGCCGCGTTACCGTTCGCTCGAATTTTACCCCTCATGCGCCTAAAGAAGTTTCACTTCAAAAGAGAATCAGCAAGTTACCTTGAAGTACCCCCCACACATGTTCTGCATCACTTGGCACATGAGCCCCTCCCGCGCGCTCGGCCGGCTGCGCTTCTTCTTGCGCACCGCCTTCTTGCCGTCGTTGCGGTCGCCCGCCAGCCCCTCCGCGCGCCCCAGCGCCGACAGCAGCCAGCCGTACAGGAACTCGTACAGGTACCTACGGCGGTGTGCGTCGTTGGTGACTGAGGGGTCGTGGATACTGGGCGCTTTTAACAATTCGTCTTTATCTTCAAAGGAACTCGTAAAAAACATACAAAAACACAATCGTTGTATTTTCTACTAGGATAGCAAGCAGTTACCATAGCTTATGGACACCTGCAACATTTGCGACCCTTCCTAGGCGCTTTGGCTACCTTACTCATCATAAGAACACAATATTACTTGAGAGCAGTATTATTTTGCTGTGATAGCTGGCTGTTCCAGATTCCAAGCAAAATATTTCCTACTGTACCCTACTTAAATGAAAAATGCACGTACGCATGCACGCACGCACATATACACACTGTTATGTACTGGTATGTACATATACATATGTTTATGTTTTATCTTTTAGTTTTGCTATTGTTAAGACATCTGTCAGGATGTAACAGATGAGTCTATTGTTTTTACTCTTACAATTGCTCGCCCATAACTCAGCCTCCATTGTCAAATTAAAGTAAAGAACCCATTGAACTAGCTACTAAATAACTTTACGCACATGTTAATCTATTCAACTTATTGTCTTATTAGTTTGTTATTGTGTTCGATGTAGCCATTGTACTTGCGTCAAATCACACTGTCACAGCTTGAAGTATTGACTCGTATTGTCTTTTATTTGTGGCACACGCTTAAATTTATAGATCATAAACAATACTAACAATACTCCAACGAACGTTCCCATGGTTATTGTTTTACCATTACCTCATAAATCGTAACCGTTCTGCGAAACGACTGCAACCGAGAAAGTGGGAGTTGTGTAATTCAATAATAAATACCGAACATCCATCGGTAAGCGTCAGACTAGATTCAGTATCCATCCGATACAGACTGAACATATCAGTCCTTAATATCAAAACGCCTCTGTAACCAATAGTGCAACGCTCTCTTCAATGTTAATTGTAACGTGAACATATTTGAATAAACAGTAAATTCAAACAACGTTACTTTCATTATCCTGACAAGAAGTCCATCAAGAGAAATCAATATACCAGCATTCCGCCGGTATATAACAAAATTTTGGTGTCAGAAGTGGGATTCCACTCGACACTTCTCAAGAAAGAAAACAGAAGGTAGTCTCCAGGCTTTTAGTCAAGGAAGAATCCCAAGCTCTGGTGGCACATCCCTTGCGACGGTTTTGGCCTAAGAAAAGCGACAACGCAAGACAGGCGACGACGGCAAAGGAAGCTCTATTCGCGACGGTTTTGGCCTAAAGAAAAGCGATAACGCAAGACAGGCGACGACGGCGACGAGCATCAGGTTCAACACGACGGTTTTGGTCTGGCCTCGACGTACGACGGTGTTTTTCCTGAAAAGAAGAGGAGCAGCTACACTACACAAAGGCTACAGAGAGCAACTCAACCATCCCTCAGCAGAGCAGCTTCAGGCGTAGCCCCGATGAAACTATCGACTACGACCATGATACTACTGTAAGTTCTATAAATTCACTGTTTCACTATTTCATCTGCCAATCTGCTAGTCTCATTATCATTATTATTATATATTTTTTTCTCGATAAATACCTAACGTAACGAATTAAATTATATAATTTTCATATTTTTTTTTATAATCACTATTATTAAATAAATTGAAGTAACTAATTAAATAAAGACAAATCATTAGTATATAAATAAATAAAAAAATATATATAAATAATTTACCGATATGAATAATACTCTATATACATTGAACGCGCGAACGAAAACGTTGATAAAGGCTAATGTTTTAAACCCCGGAATAAAAGAGGGTTATGTGGAAAATAAAAGAATCATAGACGGAGTATATTTATCTAGTTGCGTCACTAAAGTTGATGAAAATAACCAGGCTTTCGTATCGATTTTAAATTGTTTAGATAAAAAGGTTGATATTAAAGAAATAAAAATAAAATTAGAATCGTTAAGTTATATAGGCGATGAAAGTTCCGCCAAGTGTTTTAATTATATAAGCGATAAAAATACCGCGAAATGTTTTAATTATATAGGCGACGATAATTCCGCCAGTTGTTCTAATTATATAAGCGATGAAAATACCGCGAAATGTTTTAATTATATAGGCGACGATAATTCCGCCAGTTGTTCTAAGTATATAAGCGATGAAAATACCGCGAATTGTTTTAATTATATAGGCGACGATAATTCCGCCAGTTGTTCTAAGTATATAAGCGATGAAAATACCGCGAAATGTTTTAATTATATAGGCGACGATAATTCCGCCAGTTGTTTTAATTATATAAGCGATGAAAATACCGCGAAATGTTTTAATTATATAGGCGACGATAATTCCGCCAGTTGTTCTAAGTATATAAGCGATAAAAATACCGCGAAATGTTCTAATTATATAGGCGATGAAAGTTCCGCCAAGTGTTTAAAGTATATAAGGAATGAAAATACCGCAAAATGTTTTAATTATATACGCGATGAAAATATCGCGAGTTGTTTTAATTGTACAGGCGATGTTAATGCCGCCAATCGTTTAAGTATTATGGGAGATTATAATAATCTCGCCACTTTGTTTAATGATAACTATTCTAAGCTAACATGTAATTATAATTCTAATATTAATGAAAACAGTAAACTCTCACGATATAAAAGGATATGTAATGAACTTAGAAATGACTATAGACCTTTATCTTGGCTTTTTAACGTAAAAGACCCAGGTAGTAAACTTGTTAGATGGCGTCTACAATTAGAAGAGTTTGATTATGAAATTATCCATAAACCCGGAAGAGTAAACTCAAACGCAGATTGTTTATCGCGTATTCAAATAAATACCGTTAATAGTACTTTACAAAATTTAGAAACATATACAGACTTCCAGAATTTTTTCTTACAGAATAATGAATTTACAATAAAAGACTTTCTTGAAATAAATAAACGACTTCTCGATAATAAACATAGACATATTGCCTACTTTACAAACATAAACCTTGATGAGGAATACCCTTATGTAATTGAAACTTTTTCCCGAGGAAATGATATTGATATTTTACTTTCAGAACCTAGAGAAATATATAAAGTTTATAAAACCTCATCCGACAAACAAGTCATATATCATTGTATTGCTAAATATAATCATTACGATACTTTAACCCCGAAAGACTTATTCTATACTTTACGAAATCTACGCGAAGAACTCATTAAAGATCAAATTAAACTCATATACTTACCGAACTTCAAAGATTCTTATAGTTCTCTTCACCCAGATAAAGTAAAACAAATTATCTTTTATATATTTAGAAATTTAGACATTTCCATTAGAATGTGTCATAATAAAATAATAAACCCGAATGCCGACGAAATACCTATCATATTGAAGGAAAATCATAATAGTACATCATCCGGTCATAACGGAATAATTAAAATGTATTCACGAATAAAAACCCAATACAATTGGCCTAATATGAAATCAGATATAATTAATTATGTAAGAAATTGTAAGCAATGTCAAATAAATAAAACTGTGAGGAAAAAGATTAAAGCACCGATGATCATAACAACGACTTCGACATACGCGTTCGAACGAGTAGCTTTGGATATTGTAGGTCCATTACCTGAAACCTCTAAAGGAAATAAATATATATTAACATTACAAGACGATTTAACAAAGTTCTCGCAATCTTTTAGTATGCCTTCACACGATGCAGAAACAGTAGCCGGAAAACTAATATTGTTTATGACTTACTTCGGTATACCTAAGACAATATTGACTGATCAAGGTACAGAATTTATGTCGAATTTATTAAAAGATATTGCAAATATATTTAAGATCAAAAAATTAACTTCAACAGCCTATCACCCCCAAACGAATGGAGCCTTAGAAAGAAGCCACTCCACATTGAAAGATTATTTAAAACAATACGTTTCAAGCGATAAAAACGATTGGGATGACTATGTTCCCCTAGCAATGTTTGCTTATAATACAAGTATACACAGTAGCAGTAAATTTACCCCACATGAATTAGTTTTTGGACAAAAACCTAACTTACCTAGCTCAATAGAAAATGTTAATGAACCTAATTATAATGATTACATACAGAATCTTAAGTACAAATTGAATAAAACTTTGAAAATAGCGAGAGATAATTTAATAGTTAGTAAGGAAAAATCTAAGGTTAGATATGACGAAAAACATAACGTTCATAAATATAAAATTAATGACGAAGTATATTTAAATTATAAAAGCCCTAATAAGCTCATACCAAATTGGAAAGGCCCTTACACTATAATTGCAATTAAACCTAACGCGAATGTTATAATAAAAACCGAAAAAGGAAAACATGTCAGAGTTCACGTGAATCGTATTAAATTAGCTAATAAGAATAACTAGATCCCCAAGCGTAGAGTCTCATTCTAGATTTAAGTATACTTATAATTTAAATAATTAAGCACTTGTGTTAAATTTAAGGTAGACATGTATTTTATTTTAAAGGAAAATATTAAAGAAAATGTCGTATTAAACAAAAGAAGAAAAGATTTTTATGTTAACCAATAAATAAATAAAAAAAAAAAAATCATGAAATTGTTGTTAAAACATTGTAATGAAACAAAATAAAGAAAATTTTTATGTTAACTAATAAATAACGAATTATGAAATTTATTGTTACTAATGTGTTTAAGAATAAGAAATAATTGTAAGCCAACATTTAATAGAATTTGTGTAATCTTGTTAGAATAAGGAATACTTACTGTAAGGCACACTGTGTATGAGAACATTAAGTTCAGAGACAAGAACTATGTCATTGTGTAAGTTTAATTAGTTGTTATTTTATATTAATGAGAGCGTAACTTTCAATATTTCAGTTTATGTAAACAAACTTTTGTAAACAACTTGTAAACCCCGTTGTTCACTTTAAGTGGGGAGGTGTTATGTACTGGTATGTACATATACATATGTTTATGTTTTATCTTTTAGTTTTGCTATTGTTAAGACATCTGTCAGGATGTAACAGATGAGTCTATTGTTTTTACTCTTACAATTGCTCGCCCATAACTCAGCCTCCATTGTCAAATTAAAGTAAAGAACCCATTGAACTAGCTACTAAATAACTTTACGCACATGTTAATCTATTCAACTTATTGTCTTATTAGTTTGTTATTGTGTTCGATGTAGCCATTGTACTTGCGTCAAATCACACTGTCACAGCTTGAAGTATTGACTCGTATTGTCTTTTATTTGTGGCACACGCTTAAATTTATAGATCATAAACAATACTAACAATACTCCAACGAACGTTCCCATGGTTATTGTTTTACCATTACCTCATAAATCGTAACCGTTCTGCGAAACGACTGCAACCGAGAAAGTGGGAGTTGTGTAATTCAATAATAAATACCGAACATCCATCGGTAAGCGTCAGACTAGATTCAGTATCCATCCGATACAGACTGAACATATCAGTCCTTAATATCAAAACGCCTCTGTAACCAATAGTGCAACGCTCTCTTCAATGTTAATTGTAACGTGAACATATTTGAATAAACAGTAAATTCAAACAACGTTACTTTCATTATCCTGACAAGAAGTCCATCAAGAGAAATCAATATACCAGCATTCCGCCGGTATATAACAACACGCACACTAGTAAGTAGTAGCTCACCAGAATATGTAGTGGTACTCGTGCACGCTGTACAGCTCGAGCTCGAGCCCGGACAGCAGGTAGGCGATCATGACCCGCAGCACGTGGTACAGCAGCCACGCACACGCACACTAGCAAGTAGTAGCTCACCAGAATATGTAGTGGTACTCGTGCACGCTGTACAGCTCGAGCTCGAGCCCGGACAGCAGGTAGGCGATCATGACCCGCAGCACGTGGTACAGCAGCCACGCACACGCACACTAGCAAGTAGTAGCTCACCAGAATATGTAGTGGTACTCGTGCACGCTGTACAGCTCGAGCTCGAGCCCGGACAGCAGGTAGGCGATCATGACCCGCAGCACGTGGTACAGCAGCCACGCACACGCACACTAGCAAGTAGTAGCTCACCAGAATATGTAGTGGTACTCGTGCACGCTGTACAGCTCGAGCTCGAGCCCGGACAGCAGGTAGGCGATCATGACCCGCAGCACGTGGTACAGCAGCCACGCACACGCACACTAGCAAGTAGTAGCTCACCAGAATATGTAGTGGTACTCGTGCACGCTGTACAGCTCGAGCTCGAGCCCGGACAGCAGGTAGGCGATCATGACCCGCAGCACGTGATACAGCAGCCACGCACACGCACACTAGCAAGTAGTAGCTCACTAGAATATGTAGTGGTACTCGTGCACGCTGTACAGCTCGAGCTCGAGCCCGGACAGCAGGTAGGCGATCATGACCCGCAGCACGTGGTACAGCAGCCACGCACACGCACACTAGCAAGTAGTAGCTCACCAGAATATGTAGTGGTACTCGTGCACGCTGTACAGCTCGAGCTCGAGCCCGGACAGCAGGTAGGCGATCATGACCCGCAGCACGTGGTACAGCAGCCACGCACACGCACACTAGCAAGTAGTAGCTCACCAGAATATGTAGTGGTACTCGTGCACGCTGTACAGCTCGAGCTCGAGCCCGGACAGCAGGTAGGCGATCATGACCCGCAGCACGTGGTACAGCAGCCACGCACACGCACACTAGCAAGTAGTAGCTCACCAGAATATGTAGTGGTACTCGTGCACGCTGTACAGCTCGAGCTCGAGCCCGGACAGCAGGTAGGCGATCATTAAGCCTCGTTTCCACTAGGGGACATTTTGTCCCGCGACATGTCGCGGGACAAAATGTCCCCTAGTGAAGACGAGGCATTACCGCAACATGGGACAATTGTTCCGCGTCAGCCCCGTCTACACTAGGGAACATTTTGTCCCGCGACATGTTGGGGGACACGTCCACACACATGTTGCACAGTGTCCCGCAACATGTCCCGCAACATGTCCCACAGTGTGTACGTGTTTAGGGACATGTTGCTTGTTCCCGCTTCGAGATCGAAAACATTTGTTTCGCGTCAATGTCGCATGGTAGGGCTTTTGATATTTTTTAAAATATCGGATTCTCGATGTATCGATATTTTTAAATACATAATCAATATCGGAGTTAGAGATATCGAAAAAAAAATCTATATATCGATATTTTTTAACCGACTTCAAAAAAGGAGGAGATTAATCAATTCGATTTTAATGTATATTCGGGGATAACGTCGTCGTTTACGAACCGATTTTGATCATTCTTTTTTTTGTTGGAAAGGAGATATCCCAAGGGTGGTACCATGATAAGGAAACCAGGATCTGATGATGGAATCCCAGAAAAATCGAGGGGAACCTTCGAAAGTCGTAGTGACGACAAGTGCGTTACTAAATTTTTTTCGTCTACTTACGTTGTATTATTTGTCGATGTAATTGAAGTCGGTTTTTTTCGTTTGCTAGCAAACACAATTTATCAATTTTATTTCATCGCCTTTTTTTCAACCGATGTACAAACGGAGGAGGTTATGTATTCGACGCGTATATTTTTTATGTATGACCACGCATAACTTTTTACAGAGTGGTCCGATTTTGATAATTAAAAAAACAATCGTGTCGATTTAAAAAATAATTTACACAGTTTATAATTCAGTATAATATTTGTTAAACAAATTAAATTATCAGTGATTTATTAAAATGTAAGGTAAAGTAAAGTAAGTAAAGGTAAAGTAATTATTGTTCAATTTTAATAAAACAATAATACGTACCAATATTCAGTAAGATTTTAAAAATATTCGTTGTTTTATATGTTCAGTTGTCAAACAACTATTACTATTATTAGGCACTAAAAGATTGATTACAGAAGCAATTCGTTAAGATGCTACAGAAGAAATCAAATATTTAACAGCTATTTCTGAGAGCACCTGAGTGATAATATTTCAATATTTACTATCAATCCAAAATTTTAGTGCGTTTAATGACCTTGAAATATTTGGTTGATCTAAATAGTAAATACTGTTTAATTCAGCAGGTATTGCAACAAAAATTGTGCCAACAAGTTCATTGGCATTTGACGTATTTTTCATGAGCATATTATTAATTTAATTAAATAAATAAATAAATAAAAATAACTTCACAAATGATGGAGGCTTTATCTCTATGAGGAACATGTTGCTGCATTTGTCCCCTAGTGTGGCCTACACAATGTTCGAAACATCTGTCCCGCAACATTGTTGAGGGACAAATGTTCCTCATTTGTCCCCTAGTGGAAACGAGGCATGACCCGCAGCACGTGATACAGCAGCCACGCACACGCACACTAGCAAGTAGTAGCTCACCAGAATATGTAGTGGTACTCGTGCACGCTGTACAGCTCGAGCTCGAGCCCGGACAGCAGGTAGGCGATCATGACCCGCAGCACGTGGTACAGCAGCCACGCACACGCACACTAGCAAGTAGTAGCTCACCAGAATATGTAGTGGTACTCGTGCACGCTGTACAGCTCGAGCTCGAGCCCGGACAGCAGGTAGGCGATCATGACCCGCAGCACGTGGTACAGCAGCCACGCACACGCACACTAGCAAGTAGTAGCTCACCAGAATATGTAGTGGTACTCGTGCACGCTGTACAGCTCGAGCTCGAGCCCGGACAGCAGGTAGGCGATCATGACCCGCAGCACGTGGTACAGCAGCCACGCACACGCACACTAGCAAGTAGTAGCTCACCAGAATATGTAGTGGTACTCGTGCACGCTGTACAGCTCGAGCTCGAGCCCGGTCAGCAGGTAGGCGATCATGACCCGCAGCACGTGGTACAGCAGCCACGCACACGCACACTAGCAAGTAGTAGCTCACCAGAATATGTAGTGGTACTCGTGCACGCTGTACAGCTCGAGCTCGAGCCCGGACAGCAGGTAGGCGATCATGACCCGCAGCACGTGGTACAGCAGCCACGCACACGCACACTAGCAAGTAGTAGCTCACCAGAATATGTAGTGGTACTCGTGCACGCTGTACAGCTCGAGCTCGAGCCCGGACAGCAGGTAGGCGATCATGACCCGCAGCACGTGGTACAGCAGCCACGCACACGCACACTAGCAAGTAGTAGCTCACCAGAATATGTAGTGGTACTCGTGCACGCTGTACAGCTCGAGCCCGGACAGCAGGTAGGCGATCATGACCCGCAGCACGTGGTACAGCAGCCACGCACACGCACACTAGCAAGTAGTAGCTCACCAGAATATGTAGTGGTACTCGTGCACGCTGTACAGCTCGAGCTCGAGCCCGGACAGCAGGTAGGCGATCATGACCCGCAGCACGTGGTACAGCAGCCACGCACACGCACACTAGCAAGTAGTAGCTCACCAGAATATGTAGTGGTACTCGTGCACGCTGTACAGCTCGAGCTCGAGCCCGGACAGCAGGTAGGCGATCATGACCCGCAGCACGTGGTACAGCAGCCACGCACACGCACACTAGCAAGTAGTAGCTCACCAGAATATGTAGTGGTACTCGTGCACGCTGTACAGCTCGAGCTCGAGCCCGGACAGCAGGTAGGCGATCATGACCCGCAGCACGTGGTACAGCAGCCACGCACACGCACACTAGCAAGTAGTAGCTCACCAGAATATGTAGTGGTGTTATGAACCAAATAGTTTGTAATTAACTGTCAACACCCAACTGTTCTATATAATCTATGTTGCGTATGGCAATACTATTTCCTGTTGAGTTTTGACAGTTGTCAGTTGTCTGTTGTCTCGGCCGGTTTCGTAGCGCGCGTGGGCGCCGGCTCGATGTGTATTAATATTGATTATAAGTTGTTTTGCCTTTTGTATCGCGTTGCGCGTTCATAATTGATATTAGATAATCATTTATGTAAATATAAGTTAACATTGCAAGTGTATGTGTGTAAATTGTGCACAACGCCGCCGAGGACATCCTGCAACGGCCAGTTCGTCGCGTTGGCTGATCAGATAAGCTCACCATCCTAATTATCATTAAAACTGCATGTGGCCATATGTGTTTTTGTGCTAATCTAGGTTGGTGTTAGCTGGCCAGGCCGGACAACGCATCTTTAGAAGCAAGGTAAATAATTAGTATTACATAAAACGCTGTGTACCGCAGCAAAGTATGTTGGATATTAAAATGACCTGAAGTTTTAATACGCTTCCACTCGTTTCTATAAATTCATCCCAGGTCATATCTAACAAAAAATTTGGTAGCAGAGCGTGGTTTGTGGATCCACGTGTAGTTAGACTAGCTTAGGTAGCCATTTTGTTTTGTCACTGAAATAATTGTTTGTTCTTTAAGTTAATGATCTTGGATAATTGCCAAGTTTTGTCAAGTTATACGTCGAAAATAATAATTTTGCATTAAAAAAAAAAAAAAAAATAAATAATTTTTTCATTTATAGTAAATGTTTTGTTTAAATAATTTAATAAAAGTAAACAACACAGGTTAAGATTGTTTTTAAAAGTTTAAATAGGTATCCATATTTATTTGTTAAAATAAATGTTTTGTGGAACTAGTTGTTAAACTTTATAATTGTGTTCAAGTTTAATAAATTTGTTCAAAGGTATAGTATTAGTATTTAGAATACTTTTAAATAAATCATAACTAGGTTATGTTTCATAACTATTTTTTGTAATTGAACATAGGACTTAAAAATTTGTTTAGAATTAAAGTTACCTGTGTGGATTCTTGTTGTATTAAAACATTTGCCTTACATTTAAACATTTGTAGTTAAAAGTAAATAAAAATAAAATGTTTAGGTTTTGTTGTATTCTTGCATTTAAACATTTTGTCACTTAAAAGTAAAGGGAAAAATATTTTGAAAGTTAAAAGTTATTGTTGTTTTTCCTTTGCATGAATCTGCATATTATTTGCTTTTCTTGAGTGTTGTTGGTTAAAGATAAAAATAAACAGTTCATATTGTTTAAATAAAAAGAAAACATATTTCAAGTTAATAATTTATGTTGTTCTCGTTTGCATAAACCTACACATTTTGTAGCTTTCTTGAATAGTAGTTGTTTGTTTGTATTTTGTTCAACAGCTGATTAGTAATAAATACACATTTTGTTTGTTCGTTGAACGTTTGATTTTTTTTTTTTTTGTTCTATATATATTTGCTTATACTTATTAAAGGTTGATTTGTTATAGATGCCTTGTTGTTAATATAAGATTTGAAATAGCTGTTCAAATGTGTATTTGTAACTAAATTTATTGATTTTGAGTAAATTTGTGTTCGTTGTATAAATTTAGTTAACGGAATATTAGATTTAAAAACTTAGTTTTAATTTTTTCTTATATTATTATTTAAGTTATTTAAGATTTGATATTTGATTTTAACTCAGTATTAACTGTAGTTTCGTGGGAAATTAATTTCATTTTCTCGTTGTTGTAATTGTGCTCTTGAAGATGGCTTCGACCGCTGTCGCTATGGTTCGTGAATCATGTTCTGGACTCGCACTTCAATTGAGATGGTTCAGCTCAGCGGCCGCTTTGGTGGATAGAGAGGATCGCACCGAGGCCTTGCTAGACAGGTATGAGAAATCCCCGGCTCGTCTCCAACAGGTGGAGACCTTGTACCAGCGCTTCCTTCTACATCAGGACGACGTGCCAATGGAGTCGTTTCCAAAGGAGAGAAGGGAGCAAGTACACGCGGATTACACCCAAATTTTGGACCTCGCCGATGCCATCGCTCAACGCGCGCGGGTAGTTTCAGCCTCGCGCGCCGGAGCACCGCCTGATAGGCCTACCATGAAGACCCCTGTGGGTCTTTTAACCCGATTGCCTAACCTCGACCTCCCACGCTTCGATGGTCGATTCGATGCCTGGATGGGCTTCATAGGCTTGTTCGAAAGCCTCGTAGATTCGAGGGATGATTTGAGCCCTTCACAAAAGCTGGCCTACCTGCTCTCAGTGCTGGATGGAGAGGCCAGGGGACTAGTGCAGCACCTTCCGATAGGTGACGGAAGCTATGAAATTGCGCGGTCATTGCTCGCCAAGCGTTACCAGAATCAGCGCTGCTTGGCCGATGCTCATATCGACCAGATTATGGACATCCCTGCCGTGAGCAATACCGCCCAGTTGAGGACCAAGCTGCTCAACCCCCTCGTTTTGGCCACTAATGCTCTTAGCCGCTTAGGCCTGCCGGTCGACCAGTGGTCGTACTTGTTGGTGCGCATCGTGCTCAAGAAGTTGCCGGTCTCCTTGAGGGCACGCTTCGAACAGGGGCACACTAGGGATGAGGCCCCTCTCCCTACCTTCGAACAGCTCCTGACCTTCCTCGAGGAAGAGTGTCGCGTTGGCGACGTTATGGTCGCCGATACTCCAGTGACGTCGTCGAGTTCTGGATCTTCGAACCAGCGGCGCACCGCCCAAACTGCGCCAGCGAGAAGAGCGCCCCCTACCTTTGCTGTCGCTCAGGTTCCGCGCTCGGACTGCCGCTATTGTGGGTCTCAGGGGCACCGAACTGCGAAGTGCCCGGAATTCGCAGCGCTGCACGTGGCCGCTCGTAGGCGGATTGCTAAGGCCCGACGCTGGTGCTTCTCTTGTCTGGGGAACCACTTTAACCGCGACTGCCCTGACACGCACCTGTGTCCCAACTGTGGGGGCCAGCACCTGAGGGTGCTCTGTGCCAACGCGAATGCCCGCCGCGACCACCCGGGGTCGCCCTCGGGCGGGTATGTGAGTGAACGTCGGGAACAGCTCCGCACTTCGGAGTCAGGTTCACCTCCCCCCCGCCGCGCTGAGTGTGCTGCCGCTGAGCACCGACAGGGGTCGATGCGCAGCCCCACGGGCGGGTATGATAGCGGACCTCGGGTTCAATCCCGCACCTCTGTGTGCGGCTCGCCTCCACTTCGCTCGCGTGGCCAATCACGGTCACCTCCGGTGGTCTATCACGACTACCGTGATGCACGTCCGGCACGTTTGCCGTCCCCCCCTCTGGCCGAGCGTCCCCGCTTACAGCCGCGGAACCCGCCGTGTGGACGCTCCCGGCGCTACGAACCGCCAGCGATGGCTCGTGGCAGTCGCCACCGAAAAGAGGTAGAGTTTCGACCTCTACCACATTTTGACGCCCCGACAGGGGAAAGCGGCGTTCGATCGCCGCCACGCCAACGTTAGGACGTTGGCGTCTGCCCCCGCTATGCACTTCCCCCCTTAGAGACCGTTCTCTTGCCCACGGCATATGTCAAGGTCTGGGGACGGACGGGTGCCTCGGTTCTAGTCCGAGCTATTAGACACAGGCTCGCAAGGGTGCATAGCTTCGTCTTGGTTGGTGGGGCAAACTGGCCTTAATCTTAAAAGGCATTCAGATGTAATAAGGGGTGTAGGCAACGCCCCTGTGTTCACAGTTGAGGGTAGCGTTTGGTTTGAATTTTCCCCCTCCAACTCTCCACAGCCGATGTTGGGTTCATCGGCCATAGTGATGGAGAATATCTTGGGCAGCCACCCGCAAGTTAGATTGTCTGCGGACGCGGTAAAGTTAACCGCGTATCTGAACTTGGCTGACCCTAAGTTCGACCTACCTGGCACGGTCGACCTGTTGCTTGGTGCCGACGTACTAGGTAAGATTTTACTCGGCAAGGATCGTGTTTTACAGCCAGGTGGCTTAGTGGCCCTTCGGACCATATTTGGGTTCGCTATGATGGGTCCAGTCTTGAGGACTTCCCCCCCCTGCCGACCCTGGAACGGCCTTGATGGTAGGCTCCGCCCTCTCTGACGCTGTGCAGAGATTCTGGGAGGTGGAAGAGCCACCACAAGCGCCCCGCTCTGATCCGGAACATGAGGAGTGTGAACGTTCTACTAGAACAACACCACTTACCTCCGTTCTGGCCGGATCATGACAAGATTGCAATTTCTCGCCGTACGGCCGCCTCTAGGTCTATCACGGCCTGCTGCAGAGAAGCGTCTGTTAGCAATGGAGCGTCACATGAGCAGGGACCCTCTACTCAGGGAGAAGTACATCGACTTCATGCGGGAGTATGAGGAATAGGGACACATGTCTGTGTCAAAAATTGACTGGCGCTCGATGGAGCATTTTTTCGTCCCGCATCATGCGGTAATAAAGCCATCTAGTGGCAAGCTGCGCACGGTATTCAATGGTTCTGCGCAGACCACTTCGGGAGTGTCCTTGAACTAGCGTCTTCGTCTGTCTGTCCACCAAGGTGGTCCATTTAGAACTCGTTTCAGCTCTTTCGACAGAGGCTTTTGTCGCTACGTGGATAGGTTTGTGTCACGACGAGGACTACCGTCCTTGATTCGTTCTGATCGCGGCACCAACTTCAAGGGCACAAATAATTATTTAAAGTAGAGCGGTAGCAACATTGTCATGACTACCAGTTAGTTAGCGGCCAGGAAAGTCCTGGCCGAGGCGGGTAGATGTTATGAACCAAATAGTTTGTAATTAACTGTCAACACCCAACTGTTCTATATAATCTATGTTGCGTATGGCAATACTATTTCCTGTTGAGTTTTGACAGTTGTCAGTTGTCTGTTGTCTCGGCCGGTTTCGTAGCGCGCGTGGGCGCCGGCTCGATGTGTATTAATATTGATTATAAGTTGTTTTGCCTTTTGTATCGCGTTGCGCGTTCATAATTGATATTAGATAATCATTTATGTAAATATAAGTTAACATTGCAAGTGTATGTGTGTAAATTGTGCACAACGCCGCCGAGGACATCCTGCAACGGCCAGTTCGTCGCGTTGGCTGATCAGATAAGCTCACCATCCTAATTATCATTAAAACTGCATGTGGCCATATGTGTTTTTGTGCTAATCTAGGTTGGTGTTAGCTGGCCAGGCCGGACAACGCATCTTTAGAAGCAAGGTAAATAATTAGTATTACATAAAACGCTGTGTACCGCAGCAAAGTATGTTGGATATTAAAATGACCTGAAGTTTTAATACGCTTCCACTCGTTTCTATAAATTCATCCCAGGTCATATCTAACAAGTGGTACTCGTGCACGCTGTACAGCTCGAGCTCGAGCCCGGACAGCAGGTAGGCGATCATGACCCGCAGCACGTGGTACAGCAGCCACGCACACGCACACTAGCAAGTAGTAGCTCACCAGAATATGTAGTGGTACTCGTGCACGCTGTACAGCTCGAGCTCGAGCCCGGACAGCAGGTAGGCGATCATGACCCGCAGCACGTGGTACAGCAGCCACGTGCCGAAGCACGCGCGCGGCGGGCAGCCCGCGCCGCTCACCAGCGCGTCCACGCTGTCCGCCTGCGGGACGTTTCAATCATATACAAGACTATACTAATTATGAAGGAATTACTAATTTCTTTAGCGGAAGAGTCCAAACATTAACATAGGAGTTAGAATTAATGTAATCAAGTAGGACATGAATTCATAAAATTAATTATTAACTCCGAATTGTACTTGTGTTATTCTCATCATAGGCCTTTACGTCTATTACAGACGATTCAATCAGTGCCTGAAGAGCATTTTTTCTGATGGCTGTACAAGCCGATACGGGAGCGGCAGACTCTACCACACACCGAACAGGGAAAAGATGCGCTAGTGTCACAATTGTCGCTGTTTTGATGTTTTTTAATTCTCCTGTTCGATAAGAGTCCAAACCAGACTGTGTTATTCTAGACGATAACTTTTATTATATCTTGTTGTCAGTATTTATCTAATTAGCAAACCGATTTAGATGCGACTCGGTACAATAAAATCTTTAATAGTAAAATATCATGTTATGGCTAATCGAGTCAATACGAGTTTTTCTCATCAGTCATTTAATTTAATTTATTAATAGAGCAACACAGACCTCTTCCTGTAACGCGGCGAAATCGTCCAACAGCAGTGCAAGTTTATCTCGCTGTCGCGCTCGGTTGTGTCCGCAGACTTGTACTAGAACCGCGAAC
Organism: Melitaea athalia; assembly: GCA_905220545.2. NCBI lineage: Eukaryota > Metazoa > Arthropoda > Insecta > Lepidoptera > Nymphalidae > Melitaea > Melitaea athalia. The sequence continues at coordinate 17,031,602 of HG992178.1, forward strand.
GGTCGAACACAGCGAACTAAAAAGTTCTCTACAAACTCACGGACCTAGAACAAATTAAAAATACATCTCATTAACTTAAATATTTTCAATATCATATCAAAAATTCGCTCCAGCGGGGTTCGAACTCGCACCTCCGACAGACCGTTTCAGTGCTCTAGCCAATTAAGCTATGGAGCGATGTACCCGATAGATCGAAATTTTTGATATTATGATTTTTATGCGGTTTTTAATCTCATTAACTTATATTTACTTTTATTGTTTATGTAAAGTAATTTATTTGTAGTAATAGATATATATAGATGGATATTTTCTCCTTTTGTAACAAGTGAAGACATGGGCTACATATTGTATACTGAGTAAGAATGTGGTATATGGAAAGTGAAATACACTGGTGAACACTTTTTATTACAACTACTAGGACGGCAAACAAGTGTACAGCCCACGTGATTGTAAGCGGTTACTGTAGGCTAAGGACCTATACAAACCTGCAATACCAGAAGCATCTCAATCACGTTTCCAACCCTACCCCTAACCCGTCCCAGGAGCTCTGGCCACTTTACTCACCACAGAAACACAACACTGCTTGAGAGCAGTATTATTTAGCTACGATCACATGATGTAAGGTTGAAGTACTTCCTTAGTCGGGCTGTTCCTATTTTGAACAAGACATTTTCTGGTGTTCCCCTAGCTCAATAAGCTAACACTTATATAGACAATACAAGATGTCTCTTGCAACTTCATATGCATTAAGGTATTTCTACTCTGATATTGTGATCAAAGAGGTTTTCATGTTCAAACTAAACTAAGTTCTTTAATGATAATACATTATACCCCGTCCGGCCGCTTATTATCTTTTTGACAGCTCACCCCTATAAATTACGGTTGTTTTTTTTCGGCATAACGTACTAAAAATTCTACTGTAATGTCATACTTTATTGACGATTTGATTGATTGAGTGAAGTACCCTGTGCATAACAAACAACCACAGACTATGAAACAGTTCTTGAAAAATAAATCGATAATAAATCGATCATATGATAAAAATAATTTTACGTCATGTGATTATTGTTTCTATAAATTTAATAAAAAAAGGAAATAAAAATAGTATCCATGACTCCAAGATTGATTATTTGCAAGGAATTAAGTCGAAATCTTGAAATTTAATTTCAAACCAAGAGTAAAGAGCAATAACTCTGTTCATTCATTTATTTATTATTTATATATTTCATTTATAATTTAAAAAACTAAGAAACGTATAAATAAATAATATTTTTAAACTAAATGTATTTCATTAAATCGATTGAAAGTTCCTCTTAAATAAAATCGATTATTATTTCAAATTGAATAAATAACATGTGAGGCAGTCACTAATGTCAAAATTTCTTGAAGTGTCAAAAAGCTAATAAGTGGCCGGACGGAGTGTAGTTATTTTTATCAAAAATTATTCCCCTGGTGTTGAGTCTAGGTGATATATTACAACGGTTACTCAAAACACAGCCATTAGGTAGCTTATCTTAGGAATAGATGACCATGAAATATATTAATTATTGTTATAAAATATTTAACTTACTGGAGGATTAGACCCAACTCCCGGCTTCATATTCAACGCGGGAGGATTGACAAATGACTTGATTGATTCTCTTAGAATTTCTATAAATGCATGTTGAGGTCGCTGGCCTTGTGGACTGTTAATATTGTTCTGAACCATAGATGCAGTCGTTGCAGGCGATGGAGTTAAATATAACAATTGTAATGCTGATCTAGACAAAATACAGGCTCGTTGACGACTGAATTCCATGAAAAAATCCTAAAAATGAGTAATAATCAATAACTAATATAATACTGTTATAGTGTAGATAATATTTTCATCTTCTTTTATATTTTGTTGTTATGTTAATACAAGTATATGTGTATTTTAAAACAAGATTTAAGAAAAATATAAATTCAAAAATGTCATATCAGTTAATGTATTCTCAAAAATCTAATTTTAAATTCATTTTTTAAAGTTAAAGTACCTACACTTTACAATAATAAATAATCGAAAAAGGTTGATAAATATCAAAAAATATAATAATTACTGGTAATGAAATAAGAAAATTCGCTTCATTTACTTACTAAGGCAATGTGAAAATTCGTGCACGAAGTTATTTTCCATGCATGTCGGAGTCTTGTGACCAGTTCGTCAAAGTATTGTAATGCTTCGGCTCTTGGCTTGATACGCGTGTATCGAGGAAACGTTGGCGGTAAAAGACGTTGGTTTATCATTGGTTCAAATCCCATTGGATTCGGCGAATCAGCTGAAAATATATTTTTTTTTTTATGGCTACTGTAATATATAAAAAATACTTCAAATTATAGTATGAAACTTCAACAATAATTTTTGTATTAGATGACATTTATAACTAATGTCTCTAAATAAAAAGAAAGTTTTTTTAACATTAAGACATTCAATTAGTAAGCCTTAGTTTAACAGAGATAATAGTTTTTAATGTAATACACAGATTACATAATTATTTTTTATTTATTTATTACTACTCCATTTTTATCATTTGTCTAAACTCTAACATATTACTTTTATAATTATTAAACTAGTACTCACAATTTTCAAGTGGTTGAGTTCCTTTACTAGCTGTTTTAATGATAACCTTCATCATTTCTGAGCATCCATTCAGCAGAGCAACGCAGTCTGCACCAGATTGGGAGTCCCTTTTAGTTATTAATAGTAGTGCTTGATAGAACATTCTAGTAAATCGGATTCTAGCTGCTAATGCAGCCCATAATTCAGCCTAAAAATAACAAAACTAGCATTATTATCAAGTCTCAAACTAAATAAAATTCTGAGAGGTTTTTTCAAAGTAAATCTGTATTATTATAGCTGTGATCTAACAGGACTTTTTTTTATAAACGTAACGGCAATTTTTATATGAGTTATAGTTACGAAAAAGCAGTTAAAGCTAAACTTTAATTATAAATACAACTGTTTGGAAGATCTGCAAAAAGTCGCACAAATAATTTTTTTCCCAAGTATTCCTGCGTAGTAAAAGAGGAGTGTAGTAGAAAACACAAATTATAACATTAACGGAATAAAATATAGGTAAGGACCTCATCATCTTGACTTCTTGCTTTCTTATTTAACTCCTCTTCTTGTTCTCGTAGCATAGAAACACATTTCTGTTCGCTGACTTCTAGACTGGCGTCATATGTATTCCCAGATTGTAAATTTGAACCTAATCGATAGCCATAGCCCATTGGTAAGAAATCCTCCTCTTCAAACACTTGAGCTCTGCAAATTGAACATGACTTAGTTCATAGAGTACAAACAAAACCGGCCAAGTGCGAGTCAGACTAGCGCACCGAGACTTCCGTACAAAAATTATTAAAAATATTATTTTTGTATGATGTAACTAAAAATTTATGATTTTCGCAACATAATAATTATAAGTAATACAATAATAATACATAATAATAATAAGTACTTACTTATTTATACAATCTCTGATACTGTCCAGTAGCTTGTACACAGCGATACAAAATGCTTTTAAAGGTTTATCTATAATTGAGTGGGGCTGGTGTAGATACACATTTGTGAACACAGTCTGTGCGAGCGAGTGTCCCTCCAACCAAGACACAATACAAGCTATTGTTGCATCGATAATTCCTATTACTTCACTTGGTTGTAAATTTTCTATCTTCAATTTTCCACACTGAAACATGAAAAAGAATATTTTTAGGAAATACGAATAAAAAATTTTGCTAGGTAAAAAGAATTAAAAATTTTATTGATAGGGTAAGGTTAAAGTTTATAATATGTATGTTAGTAGGTACTAAGACATGTAATATAAAAAACCTTATGTTATGAATTGTTGGCGATATTAACAAAATCAACAATATTCATAAAAACCTAGAAATTATCAGAGCATTAGTAATCATAATTATGTATAAAATCAAAAGTAATATTAGATCTGTAATTTTAAATGAATATCATTTAGAATTACAGATTTGAGTAAATTGTTTTTAATATTCTGAGCCTAAAAAACAAAAATTAATAATAACAATAATAACAATTTAAAAAATTAAGCCTGTAACATCCCACTGTTGGGTATAGGCCTCTTTCTCCATGTACGAGAAGGATTGGACCTTAATCCACCACGCTGCTCCACTGCGGGTTGGCGAATATATTCCCTACTATGAGTAACAATCGCTATCAGATATTTTTGATAACAACCAGGACCGACGGCTTAATGTGCTCCCCGAGGCACGGTGGAGAGTCCCACAAGGACAGACATCCAAACTGGATAGAAATATTTGTACAAATACAAATATCCATTGTGGGATCAAACCCGCACGCCGTAGGGAGTTTTAGGCAACTACTCGCACCACTACACCAGAGTAAATTATGGGTCTAAGCACCAGGATCGAAAAAAATTATACAAATATAAATTTTAACAATCTAACCATAACAGCTTGTTGAAAATTTAAAGGCTTTGGATTCCCTCTGTTGCATAACATTCCAGCATCCATTTTTGGATCCATCATCTCAATGGCTGACATCGCCTCGAACAAACCAAAGAGATGACCATCATGTAGCAATTCCCCTAGTTGAAGATCTAAAAATATTCAATAAAATATTAAATAACTTTATTAAAGCAAATAGTATATGGTTTCTTACAAGGTTTGTTTCTACTTTTCCTTTATTTGTCTTAATAATTAACTTTTATGGTTAAAGAATTGAATAATAACTTTAATAACATATTTGAATTTCATAACAATACACAACAAACCAAATACAGATAAAAAGATATTGCTATAGTACAGACTATATCAAATTTTATTAAAAGAAATTAAAATATTTCACAAATAAAAAATATGGAATTTGAGCATCAAACTACCTTGTATGTGTTTAAAGAAGTCGGCAGTAATGTCAACCCAGTTGTAGGTCACTTCAGGTGAAGTTGGAAGCGACTCCATTGTCCTGTGACAGTCACAGAACACAGACCTGATACAGAGGCATAACGTAAATAGAATTTCTTAGACGATATATATTCAAACATTTTACTAAACCAATTTAGAAGTTAACAAATCAACGATAAGTTTGAAATTTTTAATTTCAGAAATTGCCTTTTTAAACAAGTAGTAAATTTCTTTAATTGAATTTTAATTGTATTACACATGAGCTATTGCACCTGACTTTGTATGATAATATTTATGTGTACATGCTACACTTGATATTATAAGATTGTATCCTATAGGATCTATGATATAGGTACCGTGTATTTTTGGAAGATATAAAATAATATGTAGCCTAGTTACGTGACTACTTGTATTTAAAGTATCATGGTAATACCATGTCAATAAAAAACAAAATCAAACTTATCAACAGGAACAATTGTTTTTTCCAGGATATAAAAAGTAAACATCCTGTACCATGGGTGTACCTACAATTTTATAAAGATGAGGCAAACCAAAAAAATTAAAAACTATAAAAGTAAGTAGTAGAAAAGAGAGTCGAAATAAGAGTTTTTTACTTTATATTAAATTAAGCTGCTGTATTAAGCTTTTTTATTCTCGGAAAAATAATAAGCACATTTATAGAGCAAAAATGTACATAAAAGGAGTAGTTTAACGAAAATATGTAATCAATAAAATATTCTAACGACGTCAATCAAATAATTGTGTTTAAGTGAAGATACAAAAATTAATTATTACCAAGTAGTAATAATTAAATTACAAAGACCGACAAAAATAAAAGAATTTTAAAAACTTATTACATGCATAACTATACTAACCCGTCACCCTCGTAAAAATCATCAGTATCGCCCATTTTTGACGCAAACTAAAATAGATTAAAATCAAAAAAATAATATTACCATTCAATTTTTGGGTATATATACCTTTTACCAAGAAAACAATAAATATGTACCTAATCAATACTTAATGAAGAATAATTTTGGTTACCGCTTTTGACTTTGGCTATTGACAATATTGAATATTGACATTTGACATTTAGAAATTTAGAATGACAGAGTACAGACTAGTAATGAGCAGTGTTTCCACTTTCCACTTAGATAATTTCCTTTCCCCATCCTCATGCCTCAGTTGAGATTTCCACTTCTCAGGAATTTTTTTCAAAAATTATTGTGGTGTATTAAAAAAAAAAGGTCATCTGGCAGCTCGGACTTAAGAATCAATGGCAGTGTAGTGTGTCATTTTTTTCCTTCAAAATATGGCGACCGCGAAAAAAAAGTGGTAATGGAGATAGCCAATGAGATAGCCCCATTTGGCGCTAAATAGCTAATTAGCCCTATCTTGCAACACTACCATTGTGCTCATTAAGCCTGATTTACACCAAGGCAACAACGTGCGGCATTGTCGCATGCGACATATTGTGGCGTGCGCCATCTTGTGGCATGCGACAAATTGCGGCATATGTGGCATGCGACAGCGTATTTTATGCCAAGGCAACAGTTTTTAAGCGTCGTGCTGTCAAATTTTAGTCTGCCTACTTGATTGATAGAGATAGGTTAGAATTTCTTCAGACAAAAAACACAAAAAAAGTAGATTTTATATATTTCTTTTTTAGATTTTCTGTAGTAAGGGTACAATTTCTAGAGATACCAGATGATTAGTGAGTTTGTTAATTTTTTTCGTCTACGTAGGTACATTGTATTACTTGTCGATGTGATCTAAGTCGGTTTTTTTCGTTTGCTAACAAATATAATTATCATTACACCACTCCATGTCTGATTTATCTCATTTTGTAAATAAAATAAATAAGTACAATCAAAACATAACCTAGAAACTGGCTTGACGCATCAAAAATTGTCGCACGGAATCCATCATGATCGGATACAAGCTGCAACACTCTGCCACATGACGCAAGGTGTTGCCGTGCCGCAAGGTTCTTGCCACAACGTGCGACATTTTTCATGCGTCAATGCCGCATGCCACAATGCCGCACGTTGTTGCCTTGGTGTAAATCAGGCTTTAGAAATGATAATCGATTTTATTTAGGAAGAAATTCGATTTAATGAAATATTTTTAGTTTAAATGTAAATTATTCCTTTATTAATTTTTATTTTTATTATATTCTAAATAAAATAAATAAATAATAAATCAGTAACATAGAAATATTTGTGCATATAAATAACATAACGTCTTATAGTTATATAGCGCATTATAAACAACTTAATTCCTTGCAAATAACAACCTTGGAGTCATAGATACTATTTTTATTTTTATTAAATTTATTGAAACAATAATTACATGAAGTCATATTATTTTTATCATATGATCACGATCACGATTCAGCCTGTAATATCCCACTGTTGGGCATAGGCCTCTTCCCCATGTAGGAGAGGGATCGGAGCTTAATCCACCACGCTTCTCCAATGCGGGTTGGCGGATATATTCCGTACTATGAGTCAGTGGCGTAGCGTGGTTGTCGGCCGCCCGGGGCGGAAAATTTTTTTGCCGCCCTCTTATTTAGGTATTTCAATTTAATGTATACTATACATTCAGTCAAAAAAGTATCGGGAATGGATTATTTGTTTATGGTTTCAATTTTTTTGTTGTTGTTAGTATGGCGCAACTGTTTTCCATTTTGGCGCGGAGTTTGAGTTGCATTTGTTATTTATATTAAATACTGTGCTGTTTTTAGTTATATCATATCTAGTGTGTATTGCGGATTTCATAATGGACAAACAAATCGAACAAAGAGTTTGTCTTAAATTTTGCATCGTCAATGGAATTTTGTGTTCGGAGTCAATGAAAATGTTACAGAAAGCTTACGGTGAATTGACTTTATCAAAAACTCGTACTTATGCGTGGTACAAAATTGTCAAAAGTGGTCGAGATGTGATGGAAGATTTGCCTCGCTCGGGTAGGCCATCAACGTCTGTAACTTTAACATCGCAAAAGTGAAGGAAACAGTGACTGAAAATCCTCATTGAACTTTGAGATAGATAGCCACCGAACTTTCTGTATCTCACGAGTCGATCCGTACCATTTGAACTAATCATTTGGGTATACGACATGTTGCCGCTCGGCTAGTCCCAAAGACCCGAATTTTCTCCAAAAACTCAATCGCATTAGAGGCGCTGGGGACATGCTAGAACGAGTCAATTCCGACCCAACATTTATGAAACGCATTGTTACTGGTCACGAGACGTGGGTTTACGAGTTTGACATGCAAACTAGTCAACAAGCTTCGGAGTGGCGACTTCCAACTGAACCGAAACCAAACAATCCACGCCAAACTCGTTCAAAAGTCCAAGTCATGTTGAGTGTTTTCTTTGACTATCGCGGTGTTGTGCACTCGGAATTCGTCGATTTGAGCGTTATGCGGCGTTTAAGAAAGCAAATTCGACGAAAAAGGCCAATTTGTGGAAAGAAAATTCTTGGATTTTGCACCACGATAATGCACTTTCGCACAAGGCCATCAGTGTGAACGAATTTTTGACCAAACACTCAACAAATACCATCGAGCAACCACCATGTTCACCAGATATGGCTCCAGCCGACTTTTTTCTTTTTCCTAAACTCAAGCTACCACTTCGTGGCACCCGTTTTCAATCGGTAGAAGACATAAAGGAGATTTCGCGGCGAGAACAGAACTTAATTCCGGAAACAGCATTTAAAAAATGTTTTGATGATTGAATTATTCGTTGGCGTAAGTAATTTCTGAAGGAGCATACTTTGAAGGTGATAAAATAAAGGATGAATAACAAACAGGTTTTATATTGATGTGATATTTTGATCTTTCCCCGGTACTTTCTTGACAGAGTAGTACATTACATACATTATTATAGAGAAATTTTCGGCAAGAAAAGTCATCTTTATTTTGTACTGTTACAGGTTATATTTGAAATAAAAAATTGCGAGCGTACAAAACATGTCAGAAGTGAAACTTCTTTGGCAAAATAATTAAACAAAAAAAGTAATTTAAAAAGAAAAACAAACAAATTGAGTGTCTACAAAGTACACATGTCCGAAGTGAAACTTCTTTGGCAAACTAATTTAAAAAAAGTGATTCAGATAACTAATTTAAAAAAACGAATTTAAGATCACAAAAAAAAAATTGAAAAAAAAAATAAGCCAAAGTCACACGGTGGTCCCAGGCGGTCACCCATCCAAGTACTTACTGTCCCTGACGCTGCCGCGTTACCGGTCGTTCAAATTTTACCCCTCATGCGCCCAAAGAAGTTTCACTTCAAAAGTTTATAAAGTTGTCCCTTACATGTAATTTAGTATGCAGGGGGTTTCGGGGGCGACAAATTGATCTAGCTAGGATTCACTTCAGCCTGTAATATCCCACTGTTGGGCACAGTCCTCTTCCCCATGTAGGAGAAGGATCAGAGCTTAATCCACCACGCTGCTCCAATGCGGGTTGGCGGATATATTCCCATTTCCCTACTATGAGTAACGATCGCTATCAGGTGTACATGATAACAACCGCGACCGACGGTTTAACGTATTCTCCGAGGCACGGTGGGGAGACCCACAAGGACTGCACAAACAGCCAGTCCACGGCAAACATCAGTATGATGATCTAGTTAGGATTCATTTTTAGAAAATGTCGTTTTACCCGTGTTTTCACAAACTATATGACCCTGGTCCAAATCCACATGTCACCAGATCGATTATCTTTTACCCTTTTTTTTTCTAATTGCACTCGTGTTTTTTTTTATCTGAATAACCATTCAATTTTTTTTTATGTCGGTAAGATCTAAAAATATTATTGATATTTCATAAGTATGTAATTGGGATGTAAATAAAATTTCCAAAAAATACGATATAAACCGAGCTAAGCTCGTTCATCCATAGGTAAGACTAACTCCCGTTTATGACTAAGTTAGTCACCAAAGGGAAATTCTCACAAGCATAGACGTTGCCAGTCGCTACAAAATAAAAGGGATTCACCGACTTCACCACAAAATAAGTAAAGAAAAATTCCGTGATCCTTTTAATCGGTCCGAATGTGTAGTTCCGATAAAAATGATATAGAATGGTTCAAATATTTTTATTTAAAAAAATAAAAAATAAAAAAATATTTTTATTATTTATTGTTAAATTTTGCCGCCCCCTAAAAAGTGCCGCCCGGGGCGGACCGCCCCCCCCGCCCCCCATACGCTACGCCACTGCTATGAGTAACGATCACTATCAGCCGGGCTAGCATGCGCGCCACGACAAAAGTTTGTCTACCCCTTTTCTCGTATTATCTCTTTATGTCTACAGTAGCTAGCATGCGTGCACGTGATACTCTTCTCGTCACGACAATTGAAGAGATAACAAGAAATGTTAGTTATCGTAGTTTTGTCGAATTTTGAATTGATTTTGACGTTTTAAGAAGATAAACTACTCGTTGTCAATATTAGAAAGACTACGATAGACGAAATATATTAAAATTATAAATATTATTATAATATATTTTGTATACCATGGCGTTTCCGTTCCGTTTTGTCTTCGGAAGAGAATTATGTATCTCGTATTGCGCATGTTAGGTTAATCGAGAAAATACTCGATGTAGACATTATCTATCTCTCTCGTCAAGAGATTATCTCGTTGTACGCATGCTAGCCCGGCAGGTGTACATGATAACAACCGGGACCGACAACTTAACGTGCTCTCCGAGGCACGGTGGGGAGACCCACAAGGACTGCACAAACACCCAGACCACGACAAACATCTATATGGCCAATACAAATGTTGTCGTGTGCGGGAATCGAACCCGCAACTGCCCGCGCAACAGCCAATCGCAATCTAGTGCTGTGACCGCTGCGCCAACGCGGCGACCATATGATCGATTTATCATATTTCAAGAACTATTTCATAGTCTGTGGTTGTTAGTTATACACGGGGCACTTCGGGCACTTCACTACCCGTCAATAAAGTACGACATTAAAGTAGTACATTATTCCGAAAAAAATATACAAGTAATGGAGAAATTTCTTGCAGATATGGATTCTAATGATTCCACGGAAACTGTAGGGCTGTAGGCTATTGGAAAGAAATGTTTGAACAAAAAAAAATGTTGAGGGCAGATGCAAATTCATTCAACTACCAATTTTGGTTTAACTATTTTATAACTATTTTATGTAACGAGTATTTTATGTAACGTTCAAAACGAGTTAGTCATCTGGGGTTGAATTCAAACCCGCAGTAAACTGCGGAGACAAAATTTGTTGCGTGAATTCAACCCCGTGGGAGACTACTGAGTACAACTTATGAGATCATGACATCAGTCAGTCAGTCAGTTCAGCCTGTTGCAGTCCACTGCTGGACATAGGCATCCCCAAGTTCGCGCCAGACATCCCGGTTTTCCGCAATCCTCATCCAGCCTACACCGGCAATCTTACGAAGATCGTCGGTCCAACGGGCCGGAGGACGTCCCACACTGCGTTTGCCAAGACGCGGTCTCCACTCCAGGATACGTCTACTCCAACGGCCATCGGTCCTGCGACACAGATGACCAGCCCACTGCCACTTCAACTTGCTAATTCTGTGGGCTATGCCGTACCTTCGTTCTCTCGCGGATAGTCTCATTTCTAATCCTATCTTTGAGAGAAACCCCAAGCATAGCCCGTTCCATTGATCGTGACATATGCGTAGAAAAATAATCTGTGGTGGTAAACACATAGTTAATGAACATAACAATAATGTATAATTAATGAGTTATTAGTCATAAACGTTTTGCTTTTGAGTAACCAGCAGTAACGTCCTACTTGGTCCTACTGTTAGTGCCAATATTAGGTATTTAAAAGTTTTTTAAAATATGACTGAATTTCGATTAATATCGGTTCAAGAACACATGGATACTCTTTATAGCATTCATGTGTTTTTGAATCGAAATTGAATAGCTTAAGCCTACAGGCCGCTACCTGCTACAACATCTATAACCTACCTACTAATATGTATCATAAATGCGAAAGTAACTGTGTCTGTTTATCTATCATTGTTACCGTTTCGCTCAAACAGCTGAAAAGATCTCACTAAAATTGTTATTTAAGGTTGAATTACCTATATCTCGAGTAAATATGTAATAACAGCATTCAGGTGTTTTTGAATCATTTAAATTTCGACGAAATTTCGTAATTTAGTATACCAACTGCCTTTTTTATATATCTATTTAAAATTACATTATAGCGAAACTTTGTGGGTTATTGCTTACTAGCGACCCGCCCCGGCTTCGCACGGGTGAAATGCCGATACTAAATATACTACACACTTTGAATTTCAAGTCTCTTACTTCAAAAACATAGGACTTTCATGCAAACTTCCAACGCCCCGTTTAACTCCCTTAGGTATGGAATTTCGTAAAACCCGTTCTTAGCGGATATCTACTCGACTACTCCCTATAAGGGACCTACCTGCCTAATTTCAAGTTTGTAGGTGTATTTTTAATTCGACTTTCATACAAACTATCATCCCCTGTTTTAACCCCAAGAGGGGGTTTATTTCTCAAAATACATTATTAGTACACCTCAACACCATCTATAGAGCATACATTTTGAATTTCAAGTCTCTTACTTCAAAAACATAGGACTTTCATACAAACTTCCAACCCCCTTTTAACCCCCTTAGGGGTGGAATTTCGTAAAATCCGTTCTTAGCTGACCTCTACTCGGCAAAAGGAATATTCCTACCAAAATTCAAGTCTCTACGCCTTATGGTTCCAGAGATATCGTGATGAGTCAATGGGTGGGTTACTCTTTTATATATATAGATAATAATACATGCAAATAAAATACCTACGAATCATAAGAATTTAATTTAATAAATATTTAATGAATAATAATTATAAATTACATTGATTTTACTATTTAAATATATGTTATGCTTTTAAATGTCGACTTTTCTGATGTATTTTCAATTTCCGTAACAGGATCGTATACATCACTATCTAATTGTATAGGTTCAGATGTGGTAGCACTTGTAGAATCTTCAGATAAATTAGACTGAGTTCCACCTGGTTTCGATAGACTCACACCACTAGCGCCCATATCCATACAGTCGAAATGTAGAATCTGAAAGTAGAAGTAAAGTTACATCTATGTACCGGTTCCAATATTGTGAGGCTTTGAGCAGTTCATAACATGATTTGAAGTCCCAATTCTGTAATACACTAGAATTGGTGAAATCTAGTGCGGCGAAAAGAATTTTTTTTCTTTTTTTAATTTTCTCTGGATATACCTAGTACCAAAATGGAATTAAGTTATAATAGCGTTCATATTTAAGTAGGTATTTACTACCACTGAATTCAAATATGCGACACTTGTCACAATGATTGTTGATTGACATCTATACGAGACTGATTATAGGGCTTCTGCATTTTCTCTACATTCAGTACCTACCTACTTAATAATCTATACAAATAAATAAAATTGGAGTGTCTGTTTGTAATATTAAAATGACCGCTTTTTACTAAATGCATATGGATCTATACACGGTACATATACCAAAATAACATTTTTTTACAATTTTCTGTTTGTCTGTTTGTTCCGGCTAATCTCTGAAAAAGCTGGACCGATTTTGACGTGACTTTCGTTGGCAGATAGCTGATGTAATAAGGTGTAACTTAGGCTACTTTTATTTTAATTTTTTTTTAAAATGCAAACTGAACAATAACTTTTTTGTTAAATTCCACGCGGATGAAGTCGCGGGCACAGCAGCTAGTCATAAATAACTTTATGATACACAGTAACACCAAAATTATATATAAGAAAAGCGTAAAATTAATTACAGAGAACGGGCGAGTAACTAACTAACTATACTATAACACTTACTACGACGGGAGCTTTATCAATCCGTGTGTCCATATCCATACAGACGTGTAGCTTTTGTTCAACAAGGGATATGTCGAAGAGACGCACGCACATATCGACCAGGCCCGGTGGTAAATATGGAACCGGGATCGGTACACAGAATGGTGGCGGATTACGTGCTAAAATAAAATAAATCATAAATACCATATAACTGTAAAAAAACTTTAAGTTTGGAAAGCGGTAAGTATAGACACATGTGGAAAAAAATATCTTTTATAAATTTGATTAACAGTCTAGAAAGATAGTGATTTTATATTATGGTATGTGGTTGTGGGTAGTGGTATTTCTGTAAAATGCTGTTACGTATCTTCGTAAAACTATGTTGGTATAACTGTGCCAGGCGCGGTTGCCTGTAGCGTCATCGCTCAAACCTATCATAATTCCTTTTTTAAATTTTTCTATGAAGTTAATGAAACACGAACGTTTCTTTATGCCCAAGCTCAATCAGTTGCAAATACATTTTTTATCTTTTTCTGCTAAGCTTGTGGACGTCTCCACAACAGACAGAAGATATGTACAATTACCGCATAGGTCTAAAGCAGCAGTCGGCAACCTTTTGGCAGGCAAGAGCCACAAGGTGGCAAAATAAACTAAAGGCGGGTCGCACTGGTGATATAAACCCTTGATTCTACCTGATATACGTATAATTGGTCATTATATAAAATACGGAGTAAATTATTAATCTAAATATAAAAATATCTTGATGAAGATTAAAATTTACTACAAAATGAAGACAATCAATATGAAATGGGAAACACATTACAACTTGACGAATTATCATAATAATGTTATTAACATATCTCATTATTGATTCCCAAGGAGGGTTGATGTCAGGCAGGCGGCCGGTCGTAAAAAATAATATTATGCCAAATCACTTACAACATGAGTCTGAGGAAGAGAAGAACATGTTGTGCCGACCCTATATAAATAGGATAAGGACAGGGAGATGATGACGGAATTTAATTCGTACACGTAATGCTTACATTATGCTTATTCGTAGTTTTAACGCGCAGCCTGTGGGCCGCATGTTGGCAACCGCTAGTCTACAGCAACGTTAGTTTAAAATGAAACGGCCACTGACAGTTACCCATGAAGCCTGTGTTTGAGAGATGCTCTTAAATACTATGGCAGGTAAATTTTTTCTATTTTTAAGATAATCAAGAATATTATCGATCGATCGATTCAGCCTGTAATATCCCACTGTTGCGCATAGGCCTCTTCCCCATGTAGGAGAAGGATCGGAGCTTAATCCACCACGCTGCTCCAATGCGGGTTGGCGGATATATTCCCTACTATGAGTAACGATCGCTATCAGGTGTACATGATAACAACCGGGACCGACGGCTTAACGTGCTCTCCGAGGCACGGTGGGGAGACCCACAAGGACTGCACAAACACCCAGACCACGGCAAATATCTGTATGGCCAATACAAATGTTGTCGTGTGCGGGGATCGAACAAACAACCGCCCGCGCTACAGTCAATCGCAATCCAGTGCTGTGACCGCTGCGCTAACGTGGCGTCAATATTAAGAAGTCAAGTCAAGAATATTAAGAAGAATTCAATTACCACTTACTTGAAAACGTATCTCTGAAAACACTTGCATTGTTCATTTTCACTTCCAAATCAACCGTGGAATCTTCGGGTTCATACGATAAAACTGCACATGCTAAAATAAATAATAATAAAATTAATCTAAACTAAATGTATTTAATTTGTAGGTTTATTGATTTGAGATATTGACGAGATTTTGATGAATATAATCATGTAGTAGGTAGGTATCGTGAGTAAATAAAATATTGCTAACAATCAAAATGGCCTTTTAAATTTAATTTTTAATTGTCTTGTTAAATTTTCAATCTGGAAAAAAAATTTATGTAGTCATAGGAGCGTAGCACCAATGAAGAATGTTTCAAAATTGGGTTTTTTTTTCCTTTTGAGAGCTTCCTAGAGAATTGGTCCTATTCCACGGGGACGAAGTCGCGCGCAGAAGCTGGTTTTTAAAAAATAATTGTCAGAAGTAAAGATATAAAAAGTTCCAATAATAAAGTGAAACATTACTAACAACTACGGTAATTTTCTCTAGTTAGTTATTATCCGATCACGAAGACAATTAGACATTTTTTTTGTAATTGATAAACGAACTGAAATATAGCTAACAAAAACACCACATACGAATACTTGTGTATTCGTATGTGGCAAAATGAGGTTATCTAATAATATTTTAAATAATATTTTAAAAGGGGTAAACAATGTCCTAATTCGTTACAATAGTATTCGGATATCTTCTTTGAAAATTACAACAAGAATGAAAGCAATTCTATTCTATTTTATTCTATTCTATTCAATCGTTCTGATAGAATAATGCTTAATGATTTTTTTTATTTATTTAAGTTGGGCGACAAACAAGCGTACGGCTCACCTAATACCGTAGCTTATAGACGCCTGCAACACCGGAAGCAATTGCAAGCGCGTTGTAGATCCTATCCCCAATTCCCTCCAGGAGCTCTGGTCACCTTACTCACCAACAGGAACACAATACTGCAAACAGTATTATTTAGCTTTGATCTTCTGTAAGGTCGAGGTACATCGCCAGTCGGGCTGGTCCATATTTTGAGCAGCATTGATGTTTTGGTGTTTATTCAAATAATAAAATGAAATTAAATTAGGTTTTATAAGTTCACTATATATTATAAAAATATAAAATAATATATACTTACTCTGTCTATCAAAATTGAAGGCTTGTATTCGAATACCGGTACAGCAGTTGCATTGAAAACCACTACATTCACACGGACCACCTCTGAAAGGTAGTCTCAACAACCAGCCCGGCTTATACCAGGGTCTGGGCATCATTCGTTTTATTGTCTAAGAAAATAATTAAACGTGTACACATATTAGTATTTTTAATATAACAATATTTATTGTAATAATATAAAAAATGTATTAATGTTTATAAAATAAAAATCTCTACGAAAAAGGCGCTGTAAGATCTAAAGAAGATTGTAATGTTTCGTTGAATATTAAAGTGTATTGTCTTTATATAAGAGACTAGCCGACCCGTGCCCACTTCGTTGGGCGTTATAATCCATTTCACATAAGAAGGGTACGGTGAAATTTGATATGTTCCAATACACTCTCACTATTTTCAGCAAATCAGATAAATATAAATGTTTTAAAATCACCAATTAATTTCTAAGGCAAATAATAATGCTTGATTAGATTGAATTGTTGACACGGCACGTCAGAGGGCGCAGGTTCAAATGCTGCTGATTTAAAATCTTTATATATTTTTATCTTTTTCCTTTTATCTTGTCACTCCTGAATAGTGTAGCTTTTTGTTAGCGAAAGAATTTTCATGATCGGATCAGTATCTATTTGCGAAGATTACCCCGTATATACAAACAAAGTTATAAACTTTACCTCTTTATAATATTAGTATAGACAAAAAATAAATTCTTACGTAAGAAGATAAAGCGAGAATATAAGTTGTGATAACTTTTGTGCTTTTTCGTTTATACTCGTACTACCTATAACGAGAGTTCTGATGCGAAACAGTAGTCTGGTTGGAAGTCTTTAAAAAGGCATTTTTAAAAATTTATACGGTATTTTTATAAGATTTCGAAAAGGTTAAACAATTTTTACTATGGGTATTTTTTCATCAGATGCAAGGTATTGTTTATAGGTTGATGTTCAAATTGGAATTGCTCAACTGAACTTTTGTTAAGTATAAATAATATATAATTCGTTGTACCTTGTTTGTGTGTATATCGTAATAAACTGAAAAGTCCGTAACATCCATAGAATTATCTTCTTTAATAGTATCCAAATATAGCAGTCTATTTTGCAACTCGTCCTCTGAAAATAATTAGCCAACATGTACGTAAATTACTTCACTAGTTTTTTAAAGCTTATAAAATTTTAAATTATAGATTTACAAGATATGATTAAAGTTATCTTGTCCGAAAAGATCCTAGAAAATAGTATAGGTACCTATTATAATAAAATGAATTCTTTTACTTTTTTATTTAATCTACATTAATTATGATATAACTATAAAAATAATATAACAACTAGTCAATAAAAAAGCATACATTTTTGTACTTACCGGAATACACTGAATTCACATAACAAACACTAAAGAACAAAATCGTTATAACTCTCATTTTCATTTTACTTGTGTGGCTTTGTTGCCGTCTATTCTTGTCGTCTCAGGGGACACAGTTCAAATGACTGTACATCGCTAAGTTACGTCAATGTAAATAGATTAAAGTTAGTCTGTCATTATTTGTATGCAAGAAATGCTCTGAATGGGCGCAACTGGCTGGCGGGACTTTCTAGAGAGAAACTCCTGCGCATACGTACACTGGACGCACCACCACCATACGTCATTAAATATCCATCTATTCGCAGCCAGACAAATCATTTTCTCTTTCATTGAGAAAATTGCTGTGAAACATGTCATTAAGAGACTAATGATATTAGTATTTTTATAATAATAGAAGCATTTTTTTTAATAATTAATTTATTACAAAGCACGTCTAATACAATCATCAATACACAAACCAATAAATAATCGCATTCAAAAGCATCTAGAACGTTACTAAGCGATAAAACACTTTATTATTTATCAAAAATATCCAACAGGGATTTCACAACATTTTCGTCATAATCTTCGATGTCATCTTCTCCGGCGTCAATGACAGCATCGACACCACCTTGTGGGTTTGGAACGACTATTCCACCGTTTTCTTCAGGGCCAATCATGACAATGCCGTTTGCACCCATCCTACGATATAGAATAACAGTAGTAACATATTTGTAATCTACGTTATTTAAATAAAAAAGGAACACAAATATATAAAACATACCTCAAGCAGTCGAAAACAAAGTTGAACAATTGAAAGGATCCCCATTTTCCACTCATCGCCAAACAAAAGTGAAAGTTTCTACCAGGAAAAAATACGTTATAAAATTTTGCGCATACTTTTAAATTCGAGATTCTTGGAGGAGATATACATATTGGTCGTGGATTTTTACCTATAAATAAATGTAGTAAAATGTATATGTACCTATAGTAAATATTGTGCATTAAGCAAATTAAACTACGACAAAAAAATTTAGTTATTACCTGATACGGAGTTTTCATAAAGAATCCTGTCATTCATAGACATAGCAACATCAAATGCGAAATCCCCTGGATGATATGTGACTTTCATACAAGCCTTCTGATTTATTAAATCCATCAGATAACCAGTGCAACATTTGCAAACGCCAAGGGAGCAAGAACAACGTCTTGAAGATGTAGAATTCTGTGCACTTGTTTCTGGATTTTGCCTTCCGTAGTACGACAATGTTGAAAGATGACGTAAGGTTAATCCATCAAGTAACAATAAAGGACTATCAGGTACTTCGATATTATTTATGTTAGTTGTACTATTGTTAACATTGGCTTCCGGTGAAGCTAAAAATACAATAATCAATCTTATTTCAAAATTTTAAAATTATTTTTAATATAGTTTTTTTCTTGATACTTACGTTTTCCTCGTACAGCGGTACTAAGCAAGATTATGAAAAAAAACGCGAAATTTTGTATAAAGAAATTCATGTTAAAGCTTACTTCGATAAGAAGCTACACGAATGGCGGTTGTATGAATAATAAACTTGTCCCAATTCGATAGAACACTTTTGAACCGGTTTAATGATGATAGCGAAATTTCACCACAGGCATATAAAGACTTTCTCACAGAGCTAATATTTATTTATAATATATATTTTTCCTTAAAGTGTCCGTTTTTTTTACATTTTAATTTTTATTGAAATAATAATGTGTTAAATATTCTATACATGTGTTCTATTCAGATGTTTTACTTTTACTGCGGTTTAAATACCTTTGCAGGGTATTAAAATGTAATCAAGATAACATGGATGCGTTTTTTTATAACATAGGGAAACCACAGAAAGAAAAATAAAAATTAAATAAATTTTGTGAACTTATTTATTTTTTCTCAAGTTACGCACTTAAAATTAATTACAAAATAATTGAAATAAATAAATTATAAACAAGTTTAATTAAATTAAAATAAAATTAGTTTTCTCTTCCGCCAAAAAAGTCACCTACGGCGTTGCCGATGGCGTCTAATGGACCATTTCCTCCACCGAAAATTCCTCCACCATTTCCTATAGGTATAAGTGATCCAGCTGCATCGAGTATTGTACCATCATTGGTATTACCACTTCCAAAAAGACTTACTGGCTTAGGACCTGATGATACTGGCTTAGGTTTTAACCCAGTTTGTAATCCAGATGAACCCAGGCTAAAAAAAAATCGGTTAATAATTTAACAAAATATAATGTCAGGAAAACAATTAATATAAGTGATCGTGATGTTGTAAATTTGATTTATTCTTGTGTATGTACGTTATTACTGAGTATTATAAAAATATGTGTTGGTAGTTAATGAAACTTGTAAAATACATAATTCAAATATTGAATATACCCAATTTAAATGTGTTCACCTTCTAGGTTAAAAAAAAATCTCACCCAAAACATCTGAATGAAGCTGAGTAGATCGGAAACCGCGCAATATCTGCATTAATGTCTAAACAAGCAAATGCGTTTCCATTACGAATGCGAATGTTGCTTATTTCGGCACAAACGCGAACAAACGGTGCTCTTCTGGGATTGAAGCATATAGGTGGTGGGTCACTTGCTAAAACATAATTAAGATTCTATATGAACTACTCAGGCTACAATGCATGGGTTTATTAACACTAAAATATGTGTATGTGTAGTACCTGAAACTCTGCGCCGAACAACAGTGTTATTGTTAACAGTTAATCTTACATCAAATACAAAATCTTCAGGTACAAAAGTTAAATTGCCACAAGCCTTCATTCGAAATCTCTCAAGTATAGTTCCTGTACAGCAACCACACTGACCCCTAGCGCAAGTGCATGGAAATCTTGTAACCTGACCATCAACTTGCTGAGATGGATCTTCTGTAATTTCATCTTGCAGTACTGGTTGTTGCGTCACGTTCGCAACATCTGATGACACTGTGACCTGTGTAGGTACTTCCGATATTGGTTCATCACTTACTAATGTCGAATCTACCAGGACACTTACTTCAGTTGCATCATTTTCTACCACTTCGACTTCATTGTCTATTTCTTCATTTTCTTCTTCTTCTTCGGCCACGTGAATTGGTATAGTTACAGTTACAGAAGACTTAAGTACAGGTGTTGGATTTAAAGCTTGATACCAAAGTTTTTTTGGTACTTTAAAATTTATAACATCATATGATCGATCTTGCTTAGACATGAATTCTCCTGTGAAAGGTAGATAAATTCATGTTAATTTGAAAATTTTATTAGTATGATTAATGGGATAAATAATACTTACCATGTCTTGCCAAGTTAAATGGTATAATGCATATTAATACTACTAATTTTAAAGAAAAAGACATGTTTAATATATTTTCCATTGGTACAACAACAGGTACGCTAGGCTATCCAATTGAAATTGTTAGTGAGGCATGACGCTTCCATCTATTTAACTGCTGTCCAGTAACAAAGGTTCGAGACTGAAAACAGCTGTACGGTCATTGAACATAGTAAACAAGTTTTAAATTTTAATGTGCCGTCTGGAGAAAGTGGCTACTTTAAATGACAGTACTGATTCCTACTTTCGGTATTGAAAACGCACAACAACTGCAAGATATTTGCAATCAACGTGAATATATCAATGAATTACCACTAGATCATTATAGGGGTAAAACTCTCAGATCACGATTCATCACACACACATATTATATATGTATGTGTGTATGTGTTTGTAAGCAGTTTTTTGTTAACTAAAAATTAATTACGCCAAAGATGCATTAAAATATTAGATACTCGCATATTAATTAGGATACAGATATTTTAAGGGGATCGCAGCGTAAATTGCAGTATAAATATATAGGAAATTATCAATAATTGTGTATATTGTATTATTCTGTATTTTATAAATCAAGCAAGCAGCATTTGTTGATTGACTTTTTGCCATTGCTGAACTTGAAGTATCATTTTTTTATGATTTTACTAATAGAAACATTCTTCGTCTTATTATTTAAATTAATCATATTTTAAAAATATTTGATCATTAAGATTAATTTAACTTTAGCGATATTTTTAAAAGTTTGTTTTTATATTTGATCATATCAATACTAAAAACTACTAAATCGATTTTAAAAATCCTTTTCATCGTAAAACCACAGATGGTTCAAGGATGGCACAATTCTATGAAAAGTTCTAAAAAAAATTAAACAGCATTGGCATTGGCAGTAGACATATAGGTTACTCAAATGATTAAAAGAGTGTTTAAATGTACTCGTAACTGTTAAAATCGGGGATCGTCAAGTTAATATAATTAATTTTACGTGTGTAGGTAACTATGTAATAAAACAAGTGATGATAAGTTTATATTTTTTACTCATGAAAAAAATAAATAAAATCCTTACGTATGTTTACTATTTACAATGAAAATAAGTTAAGGTGGTGTAATAAATAAGTAAACTTAAATTAAGAACTAATGTAAATATAGATATTATGCTTGAGGCCATAATCCACGCATCATTTTATTTTGTCGTCTTCTATCTTTTCTACTCAAATCGTCTATATCAGGTAAACCAATTGATTCACTTAAAGCGTCTAGACCAAACATATCATCATAGTCATTTCCATCCTTTATGTTATGAGGTGAGATGACTTTGTTTCTATTTTGTCTCTTGTTCTTACCAAAGATTCCTAATTGATGTCCAACACTTTCACCAATGCCTGTTAAATCGAAAACGTCTAAATCACCTAAATGAAATGGTCCTCCTCGATGTTTCTTTTTCGGCAATGAAAGTCCTTCGTAATGGTGACTTGGTGCATTGTTATGAGATCTCGTTTGCTCTACCACATTTTCACCATCTGCAGCATGTTCACTATGTGCAGCAAGCTCACTATCTGCTGCATGCTCCTCAGAATGAGAATCAAGACTTTGTACGATTTGCACCATATCTTCATTATTATCATCGTCTACTGTTGTAGCAAATGGTATGGTTGAATGTGGCTTAACAGTAACCATCTCAACTTTTTCAAACTTAACGTCTTCTTTATTGTCTATGTTATCATGTGAATCTGTAGGTACTAATTGTGTTACTGGTAAAATAGAAAGCTGGCCTGTAATATGTGCTAAAGACAATTCTAAGCTAGGGTCTTCAAAAGAGGTTGCGCTTTTGGCTGTTGTTGACTCTAAAGACAATGAAGATTTTTCAGTTATAGGTATAACTTGCTCTGTCTCAATACTTTGCGAGTTAACTTCATCATTAATAGAAGTTTTTGTATTCATTAAACTGACAGGAGCAATAGTGGTAGATATTGTCGATACAATAGTGCTTTCATCAGTTAAAGTGGTCGTGCTTGTTGTTGGTCGTCTTGTTGGTCTTTGAATAGGTTTACGTGTAGGTCTACGGTTAACTGGACGAATCCTTACCGTAGTTGTTCGCGTGACTACGGTTCTAGGTGTAGTAATTCTATTAGCCGGTCTTCTTGTTGGTCTACGTGATGGACGAGGACGACGTGTTGTTGTTGTAGGCCAAGGAGCTTGTTTGTTTTTATTTTTGCTCGTTTTTTTGCCTCCAGTTGAACCAAACAGACCTCCTAACAAATCTTCTCCGAGTAGACTAAAACCTGTATAATCAGCACTGTCTACATCGTTGACGGCATCAAGTCCACCTAAAATTTAATTACAATTAATTAAATAAATTATTAAATATCAAATCTTAGTGTCTGTATATAATGATTTTTTTCACCACAGATAATCTATTTAATCAAATTACCGTCGTCATCATCATCGTCATCGTCATCTTCTTCATCATCATCGTCGTCGTCATCGTCAGCTTCGAGACCAAAAGCGTCATCATCGTCGTCGTCATCGTCATCGTCTTCGTCATCATCGGTGACCTTCTCATCCTGAGGTACAAGAGGTAAAGGATCGGCAGGCTCAGATACGACACCCCTTGATCCAAATTTGAAACAAGATACTCTGACAGCTGCTTCTACAGTGCTCTTAGCTTGTAGTTCCAAGCCGAGACAGGCTCTAAATTCTTCTCCAGCTCTTGCAATATTATAAATCCGTCCACAGAATTTTGATATACCTCCGGGAAGAGGCATGCAAACTGGACTTGGTTTGCGACCTAAGTATGATAATTATCAATAAAAAATTCATGATGTTACATAATGTTAAATATTATTTTACAAGATAATTATTTATTTAACTTACTTGAAAGTGTCCGATTCGTAATAACTTTATTGCCAAAACTTAATGAAATTGACATTTTGTCGCCTTTTAAATACATTAGTGAAGCACATCCTGGAAAGTATAAGATATTTCAATTAATAATTACTGATTAGTTACTGATTGTTGGATTTTAATTTTTTATTAATAGTTTGGAAATAATCTTACCGGGGCCATTTATATTTAGGACAGGAACAGCAAAGTCTCTACAACAATTACAAAACAACTCTGAACATTTGCAATATTTATTGATGCTATTGTCTTCTATTTGGATGCCGTCAGTTTCTTTTTGTATTTCTTTTTTCTGGTTTTTCTGACGACCTAAAATACAGAAAAAATAAATCATAACAACAATAATCTCGTTATTTGTAATTGTAAGTAATCTCGAATACTACAGTTCATTTATTAATTACGAATGTGAAATTAGTGACTTCGAGTCACGCTAATATTTTATCTACGAATAAAAAATGCTTAAAAGTTTATATTATATATTCCCAATATATCATTTACACATTATACGGTAAAATTCGTTACATTGAATATATGAAGCTTGATTATTATTAAATTAATTTATTATTTACAAACTAAAATATTTTCTAGACACCATATTATTAAGAAATTATTGTAATATTAATATATCTTAAATGTCAATTTATCTGTAGAGAAGCGTTAGTAACTAAAGGCCTGCTTTATTAAATTGTTCTTTCTTACCTATATTTTTAGAGGCTGCAAATGCTATTAAAACAAATATTAATAGAAGCTCAAACACTAGGGAGAGCTTCATTTTGAAGACCCAACCCCTTTCTGAAAATATAAAAAATACATATATTTTATTTTTATTGTTTTTGTTTAGTTAATACTTTTAAATGAATTCAGTATTTTATATGGATAGAATTGTATCATAATTTTATAATTTACATTCCATTTAGTAATTATAAACCCCACCTATCTCAGATGTTTGCAAATTAATAATAATATAATAAATTTCCGAATAATCCAATTTGCCGTTTTTATCTACCAGGAGTCTCTCTCATTTATTTATCGTATTCAAAATGACAAAGAGTCATTTTATTATTTATGAATAAGTAGTATCTAGTTCTATGAAAAAGAAGAAATTTATTTCTAAAGCAGCTTATGAATATCTTTCAATTTAATTCGCTACTTAATATATAGCTACTATATTTATTATGCCAGATCATTTATTGTAAAAAAAGTTCAATTCACTAAATTTACTTCTAACTATAATCCACATATATACATTTGGTATATATTATGAGATCTAAATCAAAAAGATGCTGTAAAATCTAATTACAAACTCTAACTCCGCCCGTCTGGTATTTAACACTGAGCTATTTATATAATAACAACTACAATCGTCAATCACAGAACATAATTGTAAAATTAAATTGAGGAGGATTTTTTTTTACGAGAATGTATTTTTATTTCACATTTGAATCATTTAAGTGTGGAATCACTACATAGTATAAAACAAAGTCGCTTTCTCTGTCCCTATGTCCCTATGTATGCTTAGATCTTTAAAACTACGCAACGGATTTTAATGCGTTTTTTTTAAAAGATAGAGTGATTCAAGAGGGAGTTTTATATGTATAATAAACACCCGTGCGAAGCCGGGGCGGGTCGCTAGTTGAGGATTATAATCCTTCTTCAGCGAGAAATCGACTCACTGAGATTTTTATTAACTTTGCTATAAAAAAAATTTAAGAATCAAAGTCAATTTTAACAAAATGCTCTATCATCACATCATTTTTATTAAAATATGGATTTTAATTTTATTTTATATGCCCTCATATTTATATAAAAATAATCATATGATAACAAAAATGGTAAATTAAAAAGCGCAAACTAACTTAAAACCCGTTGAAGTCTTTAATATCAAAACATTCAAACGATAACAATAAGCCTTTTGTTATTTACTTATATAAACTTATAGACACACGATTCAGTCATATATTTCAATGATAAATTCTACACTATTAATTTTTACTAATAAACTACTTTTACTATGTATCTGACACATTGCAATAAATAGTATCGTACCTTGTAATTGTCGTTTATTACGTGTCACAAAAGTGATGAAACCGATCGCCACCAGTCACCTGCTTGAGTGTTCACGGCCAATTAAATTATAATTATTAGAGACACTAGCCCTAAAACGAACCACACCGATGTTACAACTGATTCCATATAACTCGACACAGAGAAATGTGAAACGTATGACGAGAAAGGAACGAATCCATCTCTTTTACTCGCTAACGGTTCGTGAAGGACAGGTGAAAGCATTTGACCGCTTTTGTGGAAGTAGTATCATACTTGGATTAGTGTAAAAATACGTCTATCGAAGGAAAATGAATGAATATGAGCAATGCGGAAAAATCATGTCATAAATATTGCGCGATAAGTTTTAAAATAATTTTAGAGAGTTATAAAGTTTCTTATCTTTTTTATATATTGTAAAGTCACTTATATAGAAAATAACTTGATTTTATTTGAAGAAAAAGCTGTTCTTTTCATGGTAAATTCTAGAATGTACTTTTAAAGATCGTTGATCTCGAATTTACTTAGTAGATGTGACACGAATTGGTCACTAACTCTAAGTTTTGTAATCTGCTCTTAATATTTTTCCACGTAATTGGCTTTTCACGTAATTTACAGTCCACTGCAGGACATAGACCTCCACAAGTTAGCGCCAAAAATGGTGGGAACTCATGTTTTTTGCCCACAGTCACCATGCTGGACAGGCGGGTTGGTGACCGCAGGGATGGCTTTGTCGCACCGAAGACGCTGCTGCCCGTCGTTGGCTTGTGTATTTCAAAGCCAATATATATGTGTATTATAGTGTATTATATATATATATATATATATCCTATCTTTTATTAAAATCGATACATAGATTCAATTGTAAGCCAAATAAAAAGTTAAAACAAAAGATGATAAAACATTTATTACATTTTCTTTTCTCAGGTAAACAGGTACAAAAAAACATCTTAAACGCTGCCTATAAATTGTCTCCATTTTGATACAAATAATTCATAATTTTTATTATTTAACAATGCAATGACAAAACGTATCCCACATTTAAAAAACATCTAAGTTTCTCAAGTGACCATTTCATGTAAAGTAGATAACGTCCGCCTGCACCCACTCAACACAAGCTCGTTGTTGACGCGCGGGTCACTTTCTACAGGAGAAAGTTACATCGGAATTATGTTTGTTTTTTTTATCTGACTTCATAACTTGTAATATTACAAAAAAGCGCTAAGTATTATATATTATTGTATATTTTGTTTAACACTTTTAATACATATACGACTGGACTGTATGGTAGTACTGTTCTAACTTCCTTATAACTGTTTAATTAAATAAATAATTTGATCATTCTTAATCCGATTTGACCGCAAATATACTCGTATAATTATGCATAATGAAGGTAAATAATGATTACGTACGTGATTGTAACAACAATTATTATCGATTGACAGCATGGTGCTGTTTATTTTTCATTCAAGACTGTTGTGAAATGTAATGGTTACAATTTTACAAACAATTACGTTACACTTGCTAAAAATCTGCATCTCTTCATTATAATAAAAAAAAATAGATTTTTACTTTCAAATCACATTCGAAAAGAATGAGTAAATATAGCAATTTTTAAATTTTCAATAATAAATTTAAAGTATACCTCAAATTTCTAAATTCCTACAGCATAATAAAACCGTAGAACGTTCTTAAAGTTAATTAAACTATGTATATTATTTTTATGAAACATATATTTTTAAGGCGGTTATAGCTTGTGTTACACGATGTGCAAACAAATTTCATCGTAAACACATCCTCTTAAAGAAGCCAGTAAAAACTAGATCCATTTTCAATTCAATCTTCACGTCTGTTCATTGACCCCCATGTGGGCTAGTAGAGCGCGCTGCACTTGGCCATATGCGTTCCAGCAGCACCATTATATTTTATAGGGAAGGACCACAACCTATATAAGGAAGCACTGTGCAAAGGTTGCTTGCTATTCCTATTCCCCATTTACATATTATAATAGACAGGACATCAATTAACTCCAATATTGACGGTTATGTCTTAGTTCTGCCTACTAAATCTTTTAGGTTACAAATATTGTTATATTTTTCAATTAAACATGGATGAGAATTAAATAGTTATTTTTGAATTGGGATAGTCAACTTACCCAGAAAGGCTATATATAGGCTATATAATATTTTAGTACGTTTTTTCCTCAAATTAACGAGGGTGAAACCGCGGGGCACATCTAGTAACAAAATAAAATCAGTTAAAAATAATGTAATAGGACAATCTATAACGACTTTAAGGAGCTAGGTATATATTATATGATTATATTTAAAGAAAAGTTACCTTTTAACCGAATTCCAAAAAAGGAGGAGGTTCTCAATTCGACTGTATTTTTTTATGTATGTTACCTCAGAACTTTTGAATGGGTGGACCGATTTCGATGATTTTTATTTTAATCGAAACGTAGTGCGTGTCATTTGGTTCCATTTAAATTTATTTGACTTCTAACAAGTACTTTTCGAGTTATATCTAATAATGCGTTTTTACTTGACAATTTTTTCGTCGACCTATACACATAACTCTTTACTGGGTGTACCGATTTTAATGATTTTTACTTTAATCGAAAGCTGATGTTTATCATCTGGTTACATTTAAATTTCATCGAGATCTGATTACAACTTTTTGAGTAAT
This sequence comes from Melitaea athalia, assembly GCA_905220545.2. Lineage (NCBI taxonomy): Eukaryota > Metazoa > Arthropoda > Insecta > Lepidoptera > Nymphalidae > Melitaea > Melitaea athalia. Next base: position 17,060,490 of record HG992178.1, read on the forward strand.
CTTTAATAACGCGTTTTTACTTGACTATTTTTTCGTCTACCTACGTTGTATTACTTGTCGATGTAATTGAAGTCGATTTTTTTTCGTTTGCGAGCAATCACAATTATTTATTTTAAAATGGAAACCTTTATTGTTATACCATACAATATTTAGAAAAAAAATAGGCTTTCTCAAGACTGATACATAAATTGTATAGTTTGATTATCTTTACTGATCCTTTGTTGGTGATGAAGCATTAATTATTTTATTGAATACTAGCCGACCCGTGCCCACTTCGTTGCGCATTAATTATTTTTAATAATTACTTCTAACGACGATATCTCAAAAACTATTCATCTGATTGCTATAGTGTAAAGGGCAATTTTAATCTGCATTAAATTCTTAAGCTAACTAACATATTTATTTGGATAAGGATTAATACCGAACTAAAGAAAATAGCTTTGAAAATAACGTAATGTTTTTAATTAAAAATTTGAACATAAAAGTGGTTATTGTAAGTCAACCGTAAAAGATAGAGATATGCTTAACTATATCTTTGCTACGAGTAGTTTACGCGGCGTTCGCAAGGAAAGGTCCCCGTTGGCGAGATTTTTTGCGATCTCTTCAACATTTATCGCCGTATTTCTGCTAATTTACATAAAAGCATAATAAATTATATACCCAAACCTTCCTCAAGAATCACTCTTTCTATTGTTGAAAACCGTGTTAAAATCTGTTCAGTAGTTTTCGAGTTTATCGCGTTCAGACAGACAGACAGGAGGACAGAAAGACGCGGCCGAGGGACTTATTTTTTTTACCCGACTGCCAAGGAAGGGTTATGTTTTTCGCGCGTATCTTGTATGTATGTATGTATGTATGTATGTAATATTCTTAATTACCTCATTTCTCTAGAACCGCTGAACGGATTTGCATAATTGAGATATCGTTAGATTTGTCTTAGCAGCCCAAGTGTTCTTAGATAGGTGACATTAAAAAAAAAAAACATGGCGGCTGTGCGAAGCCATTGTAGTTAATGAAGAAATAATTTTTTTTTTAGAATACTATAGTATGGGTATCAAATTAAAGGGCTTAATACAAGGATTTCAAAAATGTATATTATGATTATTATTACTGTAATAATAATAAAGAAATACAATAAGAAAGTTTAAAAAATGTTGACTTTGCTCTTTCCGTTTTTTACGCAGGCGGGTTTTTTGTTTTCTTTTAATTATATTACTTGTTATAATAAGTATAGATCACCAAAATATTCATTTAAATTTTACACTATTATAGGTTTAATAAATTCGCCTTTTCTTTCAAAAACATTAACAGATATTAATAAAATTAGAAAGTAAATTTCGCGAAATCACTGTAAGTACGTAATTTACTTTACGATACACGTATTACTTATGTATCGAATTGAATGTATGTATGATTGGTGAAAGCCGAAATCAATTTCTACAACCTCAGTAAAGTTTGTTTTTTAAATAGCATTTAATGTTGTTATGTTCTCGGAATATTAATATTCAACTTCCGTATTTTTTGCAACAATAAGCAACACAAACAGTTAGAATCGACATGCAATTAACTTAGTTTGTTCTTACCGACACAGTTTGTATTAAATGTTTATAGTTTTGTATCATTTTAACAACTTGAAAATAATTAATAATATAGGTTTATTACTTTATTACTTGAACCTATCTAGCTTTCTAAGTGCACCTCATTGGTGCATGTCATTACTAGGTATACTGCGTTATGCTTTATTTAAAATTTCACCTTCTATTGTGAGTGTGGAGAAACCGGCCGAGATCCGAGGAAAGGACCAGTGTTGGCTCAGCGTTGGTGACGCTCGCCTCTTTCGAAACGTATCAAGACTAGCATTAAAAACTTTAATTTATTTTCATTTTCCATCGTATCGACGAAATGTCGGCTAAAGTGGCGCTTTCGCTCATCGTTGTATTATTTGCATTTGCTAACAGTGCAAGCATTTTAGGTGAGTACGATTGTCATACCTTTTTTGTTTCGAAAGTTAATTTGATTGATGTATAGTATTAGTAGAATGCCTTTTTAAATTTTTTTTATCGTTATATTTTAATTAGGATCGAAAGCGGAAAGTGATTATAAACTGTTTATAATTAAATTGTGAGTAATGTTATTTTTTGTTGAAAGACGTTACAATAATTAACTGAAATAAAATTATACTTAGTCTATTTGAAACATAATATTCTTAATTAAATTTTACGATCTCTGCTCAATTATGTAAATATAAGGTGTGACAAAACAGAATTTATTTTTATTACTATAAACAACTTTTTACTTTTTTTAATAGATTTCTTACAGGTATATTACAAAATGAAATGTAATTTTTTTCGCTTTACTTGCTTGATGTTTTCTTTTTTCGCATATTTTGATGTTTTCGTTTTGTGTCTGTAGTGTGGTCTATATGGATTGTGTATAGCTTAAATCCTCATTGAAAATTATAGCGTGTATTGTACATACACAAACATTAAATATCAATAACATCGTCTCAATATTATGACTCTGTAACTTATACAAAACAATTAGAAAATTATTACCATAACTTTACCCAACGATTATCTAATTCGGAGTTCGAGTGTTGTTATATAAGACTCAGAAGGGTTAATGACTGATCTTTGTGTTCGAGTGACCGACAACAATAACCGTTTACGTTAAGTGAAAGCGACTCAATTTGTGAAAGTAAAAAGTTTTAAATTGATCTGTAAATTCGATTCATAAATTTATGCCTAAATAGGCATAAATATATTTTTATAAGATGTTTGATATTCATTTATTGAAATAGCTTTCGACCGCCTAAAATATAAAGATGATACCGAAGAATTAGTACAATGCAACATGTCTCTGACTTTGTTGATCAGAGACAGGCTTTTGACACAATAAGTATAAAATTTCTGTCCAAATTGTATATATGTACCTATATAGTCCAGTCCAGATTGACTCAAGGTCAATTAAGCCGCAGGAACCAATGGTTATTATTATGCAGCACAAATATTACGTAAATAAACAAAGCCTTCAGCTGCTATGCCGCTCAGTTCTCTTTTTTTTTTTGTAAATATGAATTATTATTTTTTTTATGAGTGTCTGAAAATGTACAAAAAATTAGGCAATATTTCTAGTTTTTGAAGACTCCTAATATAATAAGAATATGAAAAAAACAAAACGTAGTGGCATGGTCATGGCAGGTAAAAGTTTTATGTTAAAAAATATTTGATCTAGTGTCATTATCCAGGGAGAAAACAGTCGACTACGTTTGTATGGAGAAAGAGCCGGTATCCTTTCCTCTTAAGGCAGATTATGACATTAAATTAATAATGTGACATTTATGTGTATGACGTCATAATTTTGTTGAGACACAATTATGATAGTAGAATATGGTTAGACCACTATGATGACTGTGCTAGTTATATGAGTAATATAATGAGTAGCTACTTATTGTGTTATAATCCATGACCCTCCTCAACACAAACGCTTTTTCACATAAAGAATATTACAATGAGATTGACCTTGTTTACGCTTTCAAATAAACAAACTTTGTATTTTTTTATTTGTAGTTTTTTTATGTTTTTTGTGGTTGTCTATAGACATGGTGTAGATGACTAAATCTACAACTATACGGAATATAAAAATGCTTTTAGGGTTTCGGACTGATTTCGAAAAAGACTAATATTATATCGTGACATTAATACTTATTAATTTCTAACTTGTTAAGTTCTAAAGCTGATTCTTAATTAGAAATTTTTTCTAAAAAGAAATATTCTAAGCTGAACTAAAGAAACGATCTATTTTAGCAAAATTTAATTATCATCGTTAATATCGATCGTTATTACATTTTTGTTTCAAAATAATTTTTATCATGATTATAAGTACTGATTATTTCTCTTTCAGCTAAACAAGGTTAATTTAAATTGATAGAATTGTTTTTTTTTTTTAACGATCGATATTTTTGATAAAACCAAATCCGTAGCTATTTCTACAAAACTACTTGTAAATTTTAGCAACGTATTAAATTGATAAAAATAAACACTTTATGTTGCTTATTTTTGTTTAGATTATTTCGATTGGGAAGATGGGAAAAAGCTAATCGAGGTGCCCGAACTGCGAAATGATCAACCCAACAGGAACTGTATGTGCAAAGGACCGGCCTGCGTGTGTTGCGTTGATTTTAATATAACATTTATTGATCTTGGAGGACCTGGTGAGTACAAAAATAATAACGAACTCCTCACACTCGACGGATCCACTAGGATTTACTTCTGTGTTGGAAGTCTGGATATACATACTACATCCCTACAAGCATGAACGCTAAGATCACGGCGTACACCTTTACAAAAGTTTTGCCATGAAAAGGCATTGAACCTGCAACAGCCAGCACTTAGTAGTATAACCGCTGTGCTAACGCGTCAACATAAAAATAAGTGAAATTAAGTAAAAGTGAATTAGATATCCCACATGGCTTTGCCTGCATTAATGCTTATTACTTTTCACTATACTTCTTCTGCAAAAATAAACAAAAAAATGTATGGATTGCTTACTTATATAAGTGATAGACATTTTTTAAATAATTTAAATTCTGGTAGGTACCTAAGGATATTGCATGTATTGTTTATATCATATTATTAAATTTCTTAAGCATATTTTTGCAGTGAAAATGGCAAATAGAAACAACAAATAATTTGATTTCCTACAGACCTACACTATTAGTGAACCCCCACAATTTTAGACTTAAATTAATTAGTATTTAAGTTGAATCTATATAGTTATAGAATAGTTTTATTCTTCAAATTCGGACCAGCACCTATGCACGTGCGGGACCGAATTTGAAGCAGAGCTACTATTTTTCAACTATAGCTACTTTGGTTTAAAAAAGATCTAATGTAATTGTATTAATCTCCAAAAGATTTTATTATAATTATGCACAGATTTCTATAAACATGTCACCGTCAGTCTGTCAGTCAGTCAGTCAGTTCAGCCCATTGCAGTCCACTGCTGGACATAAGCCTCCCCAAGTTCGCGTCAGACATCCCGGTTTGCCGCAATCCTTATCCACCCTACACCTGCAATCTTACGTAGATCGTCGTGTCATATATTAGTTCTTAACTAGAAAATACATTAACTATTATATATGAATTACATTCGTAAAATAGGAATTTTCTTTCTCAACAAGAATAGTTTTTTTAAAACAGAACTGTTTTTATTGCAAAATTATACGAATAATCTACTCTAATATGTACTTTGCTTTAATGATTGAAACTTTAAATTCAGGTATTTGTGTTTTGAAATCACCGTTTTCGGGTCATAAAAAAACTCCTTATTATTCAGAAGAAATCCTGAGATAATTTAACCCGCTACTAATCAATGGCTGTTAAATTGACGAATTACACTAAAATATATTCTACCGAAAAGTCTTTACCCCGTAGTAAATATTAACTGGGGTTTTAAACTTTAGTATATTTCCTAATACCATAAGACCGTTTAATAAATATGTTATTTATTATTTCTGTAATTTTCAAATTTCAGGTTGCGTTCACATGAAATATGTATCACCAGAGGACGGATTTTCAGTTAACGTATCGTACGGCAAAAATCTTATACATTCTTCTAAGATTCAAGGTAATATATGATATATTTAATGTTTTGTATAAATAAGCAAAAATTTCGAGTTGCCTACTTCCAATTTTTGTTTACGTAACAGAATTTCTTTAAGAAAGCGAACCCGTGAAAGTTTATCTTTATATTGTATGAGTGTAATTAAGATATAATCTTCAAAGTTTTTGAATAACGTGTTAATATTTTTTCTTTCTATTTTTCAAAAATCAGTTGTATCTAATATAAAATCAATCGCCTTCTAACTAAGTCTTATAGCGTATTTGAGCACAAATAATAATCTATGAAAAGATTTCAAATATCTTAATAATTGAATTATAGCAGTGGAAATAACTTTTAATAAATTTTATATCCTTATACGTTCAATATTTAAAAAATACAGTTTTTACAATGATGTATATAAATATTTTTATAGGAAAAAATCCAGCACCAATATGTCTAGAAGTGTTTGGTAAATTTGCGCAAGTTTGTGCTAAGTTCAGTGACCTAGCGCCTACTTCTGATGGTCTCCGAGGTTGTTTAGAACTAGAACCCAGATTACTAGGAGAGGCGCAATTGGATTTCCCTATCGGATGTTTCAAGTCTACTTCTGGTGGAATGGAAATGGAAGATCCACCAGCTGAGCCTGAAGAGTAAGTTGATATCAAACCACTCAGCACCTTGAGAACTGACAAACAAGACTATATATTTTTCATGCTTAAAACCTTGATTTATTTTGGTTAATATTTATCACATTTTAAGAGTCGTTGCCAACGTAAAGCTTTAGTTATTTATACAAATTTAAAAAATTGATATAATGAATCTGCTTTATATTCATTCATCAGTTCTAAAATTTGTTTCATATTTAAATAAACTATTTCACAACATAAATAAAGTCATCTTGTGTATTTATTTATTACTACTATTTTGTTTATTGAACAATATCAATTTTTCAGAACAACCGAAGAAAATACCACGGAAGAGAACAGTACTTCCGAAGCGGAAACGTTCCTTTTAAATATATACCAAACAGTCGGAGAGAGTGTTGCATTCCTCAGCAGTCTTCTAGACATCCCGGTGAAGAACAAGACAAATACAGTGACCACGACTTCTGCACCGCAAGAGATTTCCCAGAGAGGAGCAAAATATTTGAAACATCCCAACCAATTGTGATAGACTTAGATGTCAACATATTTAAGTACAAAAAAGGCATTTTGTAGATTAACTTTAGCTTGCCAACGTGTTAACGCTCTCTTTTATAAAAAGTAAGCGATGTATTTTCTCCTATTTATTGCTTTAATAATCGTATAGTTGTTTTTATGATTAAAAATTAATTAGTAGTATAATAAACCATTTTTAGATGCTATTTCTTTATTTAACAAACGTTTTTAAGTTTTCGTTATTGAATTTAGATATTTGAAAAATATTGTTATAAACTTTAACTGAATACATTTCTTCGTTCAACCCTTTGAGTATGGTGCAGCAGCGTTTGTTTCGAGATAGTATACACCATAGTGTCTGTAAAAAAAACAATAAAGGTATCTATAACCAGTTAAATATAAAATGTTCAAACATATTCTGATTTCGAAACGTACCCGTTCTTTGGAGTAAGTCCACCCATTTTCAAAGTTCTCTCACCGAAACACATTCTTAAAACAGCTGCGTAGTAATTTAAGCATTCCGTGCCAGTAAATCCTCCGGAGGAAATAGATTCTGCGAAATAGTGGTAGCCCATTGCATGGTCACAGCTATTCGAATCACAGCCAGGCATCGAAATGGCTCCATTTGGGTAAAAATCAACTATACCAAGATCGCCTATGTATCCAAAGATTCCATAGTTGGTATGAATAACTTCAGTATACCACCCATCGTTGGCTCTAAATCGGTCAATATTGTTAACCCATCCAATTAGAGCCGGATCAAGACCTAAAATTGCATTAAAAATTACAAAAAGACTAGCTCGCGTAACCGATACTAATAAATTAATAAATAAACGCTTCACACTCAATGGCCCCCAGTAGGATTTTCTCCTGTGTCGGGGCTCCGGAAACACACACAGTACACAAGCACAAACGATAGATTACTATGCTTTCAATTTTACACTAACAATTGTTTGCTTTTTAACCGACTTCTAAAAAGGGGAGGTTCTCAATTCGATTGTATTTTTTTATGTATATTAGATCAGAACTTTTGACTGGGCTGATATGATGATGATGATGACTTCCAAAAAAGGACGAGGCTCTCAATTCGACTGTTTTTTTTTCAATTTTGTTTTAATTGAAAGGTGTTGCGTGTCATAAATTATAGTCCCATTTAAATTTAATTGAGATTTGACAAGTACTTTTAGAGTTATATCTAAAGGTACGTTCTACGTTGTATTATACCGCATAACTTTTCACTGGGTTTATTGATTTTGATGATTCTTAGTTTAATCGAAAGCTTATACTTGTCATGTAGTTTTCTTCAAATTTAATTGAGATCTGATTACTACTTTTTGAGTAATCTTTGATAACGCGTATTTACTTGACTATTTTTTCGTCTTATGACGTTGTACTACTTGTCGATGTAATTGAAGTCGGTTTTTTTCATTTGCGAGCAAACACAATTATTACTATCAAGAATACAAAATAATTACTTTTCAATGATTACGTATGTATTAGTTACTGAACAACTAAAACTAAAGTTTTTGTTGCAATGTTTTTTTTTTCAAGTTGTTTGAGTAAAAACACTTTTATATAAAAGTTTTTCAACAAAAGCTGAATATGATCAAAGTCATAAAGCAATAAACAATTATACACAAATATATATAACACCATACACATATAGATATGATATACGCAGTGGCGTAGCGTGGTTGTCAGCAACCCGGGGCGGAAGAAAATTTTCCGCCCTCTTATTTAGGTTTTTAAATTTAATGTATACTATACATTACATACATTATTATAGAGAACTTTTCGGCAAGAACAGTCATCATTATTTTACATTGTACAGGTTGTATTTTAAATAAAAGCTGTACCTTACATCCTGCATGTAACAGAAGTCATTCTCGCTGATTATTAGTCATAAACAGGGATTTCCCACAAGTATAGACGTTGCCAGTCGCTAGAAAATATAATTCAAAGAAAAGGGATTCCTCGACTTCACCCCAAAATAAGTAATGAAAAATTTCTTTCAAACGGTCCGAATTTGTAGTTGCGATAAAAATAATATAAAATGGTTCAAATATTTACAAAATATTTTTATTATTTAAGAATTGTCAAATTTTGCCGCCCACTAAAAAGTGCCACCCGAGGCAGGCTGCCCCTGCCGCCCCCACTACGCTACGCCACTGGATATACTAATATATCTACAGTAAATAAAATTGATGTAATGTTGTAAATATTTGAGTCGAAAGGTGACAAATGAAACAAATATGAAAAGCAAGGACTTTCATACGCTCTATATAAAACCAAATTATTTGAAAATATCCTTACCAGTAATGTATGGTACGTTGCTGTCCAAGTTTCTTCCTACGATACCTGCTTGATGTCCACCGACTCCATGACCAATGATATGATACTGACTAACTGTTGAGCCACTTGCTTGGTTCAACCATTTAATAAAGTCGGCTACCGCGGCAGCGGAAGTTATACAGTTGAAATTCACTTCTCTGTAACTTAAGGAACCTGCTCCAGCACTCCAGTCTACTACTATTACATTAACATCTTCAGCAGCCAGAAGAACTGCAAAATGAAATGCATTATTAGGATAATTATACTGCTAATAATATAACTTTACTTTGAGTACTTCGTGTTTTATATAAAACTAGCTTCTGCGCGCGACTTCGTCGGCGTTGACTCCGCTCCTATTGGTCTTAGCGTGACGATACATAGCCTATAGCCTTTCTCGATAAATGGGCTATCTAACAGTGAAAGAATTTTTCAAATCGGGTCAGTAGTTCCAGAGATTACCGCGTTCAAACAAACAAACAAACAAACAACCAAACAAACAAACTCTTCAGCTTTATATATTAGTATAGAGATATTTAACGTTATATTTAAAAGTATCAGTTCATGTGTAGAACAAGTAATTTACGACTATCAATCGTTTAGCTCATGCAACGCAATTCAAGCTTCAATAACAGTATTGTCATTTAGCTTAATATAAATAATTTCTTTCATACCGGGTATAAGGACTGTATTAAACTCCGATGAAGCTGAATTTCTCCATCCGTGAATAAGAACAATAGTTCTTCTTGAGCTCTTGTAGTTAGTTAAAGACAACCAGTATTCGTTTCTAAATATAATTTGACCATCATTTGGATTTTCTCTGAAATTCATAAAATACTTATAAAATTCATAAACTTATCTCAATGTTCATTTTGTTTTTGACGGTAGAAAAAATACCGTTAGAAAAACTTTGTTTCGAATAAATTGAAATATAGATTCAATGAAGACGAAACATGATCTGATAAAAGCAGTGTCTGTTTTACAGATTTAGGTACAATTTAAGTAACCAAAATCAATATAAATATAAATAAATCGCTGAAATGTATGTACGCTCCATGGACGTAATATAATATACTAGCAAACGTTGTTTTGCCATATATGTTATTAACCCCCGCAACCCCCTCTTGTGGGTGGAATTTCGTAAAATCCGTTCTTTAGCTGACCTCTACTCGGCAAAAGGAATATTCCTACCAAATTTCAAGTCTCTACGCCTTATGGTTCCAGAGATATCGTGATGAGTCAATATATGGGTGGAAATCTCGTTTATATGTATAGATTACGCCCATGGTACCCTTAAAACTTTTGAACGACTTCACCAAATTGGATTATTATTATTTTGCGTTCGTTATGGTCTGAACAAGGTCAACAAAAAATGTCGGTACGAAGTTCGCAGGATTAGCTAGTTTAATATATTTAAATCTAGACAACACTTAGATAGTTCTTATTAATATATTTATTACCTGGTGTATAAATAGTATAAATTGGTTACTTCGGGTCTAAATCTTGCTATATTCAAATAATCACTCAGCGACACCCATAGATCCTCCAGGTGGATCTCGCCGTTTGAATCACCAACATACTGATAACGTGGTCCATCGTCTAACTTCCTTAGGATTGGATTTGATGGTAGTGCTAGAAATTATTATTAAATATATCAAAATTTTCCAATTTTTTTTTTGTAACGTTAAAAATATTCTTCCCAATTTAATGTTTATTATAACAGCAATAAATTAAGTAGGTACCTACATATGTATATAAAAATATTACCACTTTAATAGAACTTACCAGAACATGCCGCGATACACAGAACTATTATAAACGGTAACATGTTGAACAAAAACGTATCCAATGAATAAGTTTGATATTCTTATTAATAATATTATTACTGTAATTAACTATCATAATTCTATTTATTATCGGGTTGATAAAAAAAGATTTTAATCTGTATTTTTTAAAATAAATATCTAAGATATTTGTATACGATAATCTGCTTACGTAAATACTAATATATCTACCGTAATTAAAAAAATATTATTTGCGTCGAATTATGACAAATGAAACAAATAGAAAAAGTAGCTTAAAACTGTTATCCGCCAACCCGCATTGGATCATCGTGATGGATTAAGCTCCGATTCTTCCCCTTCATTGGGAAAAAGACATTAAACAGGATCCTATATTTAATTACCTAGGGAAATACATTAATTTGTATGTTTCTGTAGTGGTCCGGGAGCCAGGTCAAAAAACGTTCAATCATTTCCTCCCAATCGAAACTTAGTAAAATGCATAAGAGTACTGTTTTTGTAGTATCAACTTTATGGACCGGGAGCCAGTGACAGGTTGACATGACCAATAACCTCTCAAACGAAACTTCGTAACATGAATTAGGGATTTTTTTAATGAATTTTCGTCTTTGTCAGCTGCCACTCCGTGGGTGGGTTGGGCAGTGGCAGCCTCCCAAACATAGAGATAAAATTTTTTTTGTTACTTCCTCCCACCTTAAAATTTGTCGAATTATATAGTTTACCTAATATCTTGAAGGAAAAAATAATGTCAGCTGACCATAGCATGGTGGAACATACGTCAGCTGGCTGCTTGAACGTGAAAAAAAATTATATTTTTTCAATGATTTCCTCTCAACTAAAAATTTACCTGGTGATAGTTTACATGTTACTGTGAATGTAAATTAATGTCAGCTGGCTGCTTGCTAATAGTGTGAACATTCGAACAATTACGCTAAAACTTGTGTAAATGCCCGTTATAGAGCAACACATACACACACACACACACACACACACACACACACACACACACACACACACACACACAAGCCTATCGCAGTCCACTGCTGGACATACGCCTCCACAAGTTCGGGCCAAAATGGCAGTAAGGTGGGTATAGTATAGTCATATAGAGTTTGACAATATTAATTTTAATACCTGAAGCTACAATTATGTTTAAATTTACTTTATGTATATTGTTTGTTGTATGTATATTTATTTATATGTTATTTTGTTTAATAAAACGTCAAATCAGCGCAAAAGTGTACACCGTTTCCTAATAATCCGGTTTCTTTGTTTTAAGGTCATTTATCAATTTTTGCCATTTTAATTTATCAACGTAGTTACGAGTAACATTATTATTAATCACCTAAAGAGTCTCTATATTTATCATTTATTATCGTTTATTAGTTGACATTGCTACCTATTGCTAGCAGTTTGCCTGCAAAAATATTTGAAATGACCAAAGTAAATTGTATTTGATATCTTTTTACTTATATGAATCTGTTAAAAAAAAGATTAGAGCATGTATAAAAATTTCCTTTGGTCTTTCAATATTTCAAATATTTTATTTGTCGGTGTTCGAATTCGTTTACAAAAACGCTTAAATTTCGAATACGTTTCAGTACAACGAATTTTAATCTCTATTTTATCCCTGTGAATATGGCGCAGAATCATAAGCGGCACATACTCAAAAAAGCAGCGCGGCACAAAATTAATCAGAACCCATAAACATTTTAAATTTTATGCACTATGTGGTTTACCCCGTAGAGCCTACCGGGTTAACTACTTTAACCACGAGAAAACTATAACACAAATACAACGATGTATTAATGAAGCTTCTTTAAAAATAATATTTTCTTTTTCAAAAAACTCGTTATTCCTAATATTTTAAAAGCTTTTTTTATTACTTCTTCAGGTTTCTGTGGATAATTTATTTCTTCTACTTTAACGAGTATCGTGTCAAACTAACAACTTTACTGTCACCTTACAGTCCTTACAAAGCTAATACGATATCTACCAGCCAGTTTTGAATAACTGATCCTAGTTTGAACTTATATAGTAAACTGTAATGTACTTAATACTTATAGTGAATTTGTAATGTATCTAAATGTACAAATTGAAAATCTTTTGGTATCTTCTAAGGGCTCTCTATAATCGATAGTGAAGTTAAAAATCTATTTTTATTCTCAGTTATCATTTGTAACTACAGAAATCAAAACAGACTTCTTTTATGATATCTAAAATAAAATATTATATAATATTATAGATAGCAACAACTGACTATTCGTTTAAGGGTTTGTGTGCATTTATTTGGCTGTACTTGTAGGTCACCCCACCGTGCCTCGGAGAGCATGCTAAGCCGTCGGTCCCGGTTGTTATCATGTAGGTACAGCTAATAGCGATCGTTACCTACTCATAGTAGGGATATATCCGCCAACCCGCATTGGAGCAGCGTGGTGGATTAAGCTCGGATCCTTCTCCTACATGGGGAAAGAGGCCTCTGCCCATCAGTGTGATATTACAGGCTGAAGCATAAGCGTAATATGAAAAAGCATTGACGACAAATAAATGGTGGATGTACTTTTTTTTTTACAATATCCTATACTCTTTCTCCTTCTTTGGGCTGGTCACTTGTGTCGCAGGACCGATAGCCGTTGGAGCAGACGTGTCCTGGAGTGGAGACCGCGTCTTGGCAAACGCAGTGTGGGACGTCCTCCGGCCCGTTGGACCGACGAGCTACGTAAGATTGCCGGCGTAGGCTGGATGAGGATTGCGGAAAACCGGGATGTCTGGCGCGAACTTGGGGATGCCTATGTCCAGCAGTGGACTGCGATAGGTTGATGTGATGATGATTATGGTGGTGATGATACTCTTTCGATTTAAATTTGGTGGTCTTTAATCATCAATGATTTAATATTTATAATATATATTTACATATTTAAATTAAAGAAATTAACATAAATTTGAACCAAATTATTAATGACCCGATTAAGTAATCCATCGCTAAAGAAGACAAATTTTAATAATGAGTTGAGGTGAACTACAGTTACTAAGACTTACATACAAACAAAATATTTATTTATTTATTTATTTATACTTTATTGTACATCACAACTGCAAATATCATTTACAGACTGTGAAGTACAATGGGCGGACTTATGGCTATTTAGCCATTTCTTCCAGACAACCCAAATATATATTCCCTACTATGAGTAACGATCGCTATCAGGTGTACATGATAACAACCGGGACCGCCGGCTTAACGTGCTCTCCGAGGCACGGTGGGGAGACCCACAAGGACTACACAAACACCCAGACCACGGCAAACATCTGTATGGCCAATACAAATGTTGTCGTGTGCGGGGATCGAACCCGCAACCGCCCGCGCAACAACCAATCGCAATCCAGTGCTGTGACCGCTGCGCCAACGCGGCGTCAAAATATATAAAGTATACAAAGAAATGAATTACTAAAAATCAATGGTTAATGTAACTGCTAACATTAACGGCTTAAGGTGAACTCCTTATGTAGAGAAAAATAACTTTATTTATATACCACGATCAGAAACTTAAAGCAATTATATAAAAAAGTTCGTATTCATATACATATTTAATCAAAAAATAACATGTAAATAATTACAATGGATATTAAAAAAGAAACAAGTGGTAGGTCATTAATTCACATAGTTGGTAACACTAAAATTATTCAACCTCTTGAATATGGTGGAGCGGCATTAGTATCAACAGTATATATGCCAGATTGTCTGAAATAGAAAAATGTATGTATATAGTTAACCTTTTCTCTTGCTATAACTATATTTTAAACAAATTTAAGAGCTTACCCAGTCTTAGGTGTTAATCCACCCATTTGTAACCTTCCTGGTAATGGACAAATTCCTAAAATAGCACCTAAAAAGCTTAAACATTGTCTGCCGGTAAAACCTCCAGAAAGTAAAGATTCCGCAAAGTAATAGTAGCTTCTCGCGTGGTCACAGCCGTGTGAGCTACACCCAGGCATTGATTCTCCTCCATTAGGATAAAAATCTACATGGCCTAAGTCTCCAAGATATCCATTCATACCAGCATTTGTGTGGATAACTTCTGTGTACGCGCTATCCTCAGGCTGGAGGCGGTAATTGTAGTTTAGCCATCCATAAAATGATGGATCCAATGCTACAAAAATATTAATTTTGATTTTAAAACTTTATTACACAACTTAAAATAACTTCAACGGACTTAACTTCTTTGGCAAACTAATTCAAAAAAACTAATTTAAAAAAACGAATTTAAAATACAAAAAAAACTAATTGAAAAAAAACACAAAGTCAACGTCACGCGGTGTTCCCAGGCGGTCACCCATCCAAGTACTGACCGCGTGACGCGTTTCCGCGTTATCGGTCGCTCAAATTTTACCCCTCATGCGCCTAAAGAAGTTTGACTTCAACAATAAATAAATAAATCGGCTTGCAACATAATACAACACAATTCTTCTTCTTATAGTGCCATCTTCTCTCGAAGTTCGGCGATCATTTTGGCAACTTGTACCCTTGATACCGCGGCCCTGAACAACGAACGGGTGCTTTTCCCAAACCATTGGCGTAGATTTTTCAGCCAAGATGTTCTTCTACGACCCACACTGCGCTTTCCTTGGATCTTGCCCTGGATAATAAGTTGAAGCAGCTGGTATTTTGAGTTTCTCATGATGTGGCCAAGGTATTCAAGCTTTCTCTTCTTTACCGCGTACACAACTTCCGCTTTCTTCTTCACACGACTTAGCACAGTTACGTTCTTTATTTTATGTCTCCAGGATATCCTTAACATTCTCCTGTATACCCACATTTCAAAAGCTTCAACCTTCTTACAGGTCGATTCGGTGAGGGTCCATGCTTCAACACCATACAAGAGAATGGAGAAAACGTAACAACGTGCTAATCGTACTCGTAGCTCGATGTTCAGCTTTTTATTGCATAGAAGTGATTTAAGGTTAAAGAAAGCACTACGGGCCTGTTCTATGCGGCACCTTATTTCCAGACTGTGGTCTCCCGTATCATCGACCCAGCATCCTAAATATTTGTATTTGCTAACTTTTTCTAGTGGCTCTCCATTACAAAATAGAGTGGGGTTAGCAGGTGGTATTTTACAAACTGTCATATACTTGGTCTTCTTGACGTTGATACTGAGGCCATAAGCCGAACTGACAGATTCAACACTATCTACAAGGACCTGAAGTTCTTCCATTGTAGATGCAAGTAACACGGTGTCATCGGCATAACGGATATTGTTAATAATCTGGCCATTCACCGTGATACCTACATCCACCTGATCCAATGCTTCTCTAAAAATCATCTCCGAGTATATGTTGAAAAGGATCGGAGAGAGAATGCATCCCTGCCGCACTCCTCGCAAGATTTCCGATTCATCCGTCAGTCTTCCGTCGACAACACAATTACTTAAACGCATTAATACAACATACACAAATACATACAAACTTATATACATACATACAAAATTAAATACTTTTTGTTAGAAATTAGCATTAATAAGTTATAATTGGTCAAAGTTGTAACTACTACACTTAGAAGAAAAATTTACATTTGCCGAGATGATGTAGAAATACTTTTTGCATACAATATTATAGAATAATATATTTATTTATTGTTTCATGTTATGTACCTGTTACGTATCCAACTTCTCCTTGTACATATCTTGCTGCTATACCAGCTTGATGACCGCCAAAGCCGTGGCCTATAATATGGAATTGTGATGGTGAGGAACCAGTTGATTGGTTAAGCCAATCAATAAATTTGGCAACAGCCCGTCCAGACTCGACACAATTATCGATAAGAACAGGATAGTTAATGGTATTACTGCCGGCGGTCCAGTCTACCAGGATAACATTTAAATCCGCTGCGGTTAATAGTGCTGTAAAAAAAAACAAAATATCTTTTTATTACCAAAACTGAGTTACGTTATTGAATAATACTAGGGTTCCTATAAAAGAAAATGGTACGTATATTTAAATAAATAATTCATGTTACTGCTATTTATATAGACTTCTGGAGGTAATACTCAAAAGGGATAAGTTCATTTAGAGCAAATCTTTTCATTACTTCTCGTGAGAGTTGGAACCAATTTAATCCATTTCAAGCCAAGTCTAAATGAAAATTAGTACTAAATAATTTTAAGTTTGTCTCATGTTTAAAAATGCTTTGTTAAAAATAGGTTTATTTCGAAATAATTATGTGAAAAAGAAAGTTTATTGTGAAACTTGAGTAAAAATACAGTTGATTAGTTTTGAAAATTAGATCCAAATTTCAAATTTAGTATGTGAGAATAGGTGCTTCTGTAGTTTGTAGGTATTATGTAATGGATAAAGTTGATACTACAAAAACATTACTACCCGCCGATATGAGTTTAGCCGTGGCGCAATTTGAAATTTTGTGTCTTTTCAGAAGATAAATTTATTTATATTTTTATCTATGACTTTTACTTATTCGAAATGTAGAGTATTTTTTTTTAATACAAACCAGGAACAAGTGTTATACTAAAGTCTGAAATGACTTCAGTTCTCCAAGTGTGAATAAGAACTACAGTCCTTTTACTGCTGTCAAAGTTTGAAGCCAGAAGATTAGGAATATTATTAAATAGTAGATTTTGACTTGTCGTTGGATTTTGCCTGGAATTTAGTAAATTAAATTATGATAAACTTTAAACTTATAAACACACGTAATAATACAATTAACTTATATACTAAGAATAACAATGGTACTTAATATTTCCGTAATTTATTAAAACTTTGAAATCTGTTAACACGAACAGTATTGTGCATAAATAATATAAAAATTATTAAGGTGTATTACGTCACTACAAACGTTGATGAATTGAATTGTATTGCACACTACAAGCGTTAAAAATATTATACTATTTACCTGGTAAATAAATTATAAGAGTTTGTTGCGATAGGGTTGAATCTAGCCGTAGCGGCCAAATCGCTCAGCTTCATCCATGTATCGACCAATACATTTTTTCCACTGCCATCCGTTTCATATTTGAAACGTAAGTTTGGATCTAGTTTTCTTATAACAGGATCAGCTGGGAGAGCTGTAAGATAAATAATACAGTACAAAGATTAGCTGTATAATTATACAAAAATAAAAATATGTTGTAATACGAGAACAAATAAAAGAGAAAGGAGGTAGATTCTTTCGGACTACACGGCCTTTCCTGCAACAAGAGTTCGGGTAGGTTTTCCCGCCACGGTTCCCTAAATGATACCATAAAAAGAGCTCTTGCCACCATCGACGTTCCTGCTCTTATCGAGCCTACTGGAATTAGTCGCGATGATGGCAAGAGACCTGATGGACTGACGTTGGTTCCCTGGGAAAGGGGACGGGCGCTTTTGTGGGACGCAACCTGCGTTGACACACTTGCTCCGTCTCATGTCAGGGAAACAGCCTTAAAAGCGGGTGCCGCGGCGGAAAAAGCTGAAACGATGAAACGGCACAAATATTCGTCACTAATTCCAAATTACATCTTTGTGCCGTTTGCAGTCGAAACACTTGGACCTTGGAGTAGCAGTGCAAAAAAATTCTTAAATGAGATAACTCCTCGCCTTATTGCCTCCACTGGTGACAAGAGGGCTGGTGCATTTTTTGCCCAGAGAATCGGCATAGCGATTCAACGGGGAAATGCTGCCAGCATTCTTGGCACAATTCCACGCGGACTTGATTTGTATCAAAACTATCTGTAAATATTTAGTTCTTAAGTTGTGACTTGTAAATATGTATAATGTTTTTTTAGAAATAAATTAATTAAAGAGAAAACGAAAAGTAAAAAATAATGAAAAGAAAATATCTCCAGGGCCACGTCCCTGTTCCCATTTTCAAAATAAAATAGAATTCCAGAATAAAGAAGTTTCATACATAGAACAAATAAGTTTTTCTTCCATACTTATTACTACTATTTTACATCTGTTCTATTATTAAATCTTTTAAAATTAAGCACGGGAGAACTTCTTTAGTTAACTCTTCGTATAAAAAAATATAAAAATCGATTTACTGCTTATAATGATATCACTGAAGACACTTAAAAAGTACCCGCTAAAACCCATAGGTTATACTAGGCTTTTAAAAATTGGTTAAAACTTATATCGTAACTCATTTATCGATAACATTAACACTGATATTTTATTTCGATATTAGCTATTTAAAATACATTTTAAATACACTTACCAGCTGATATTCCAATGCAAACAGTTAAAAAATATATTGAATACCTAATCATTGTTTTAAATAGAGTGTTATTTTGTTGGATTCATTCCTATTTAATAGCTATCGATACTTGATAATAATGTAGATTAAACGTACAATTAATTAAAGATTTAATCTAACCAACCAAAGTTGATAAAATGTTACGTAAGAATTAAATTATTACTTCAACAACATTAGGTGAGTCAAGAAATTCTTCAATATAAAATTAAAAATATAAAATCTGTATACTTTTACACTTTTATAGAAAATAGTGTGTTAGTTGTTATAAAAATTAATTATATATATTGCTATATGTCAAGACATTATTTTGAACGTTGTACATTTATAATTTACTTCGGACAGTGAAAAACTGTACACGCCAGTTTTAAAATGTAGATACCGAAGCGTATTTTGATAATACTTAGCATAATTATCTATAGTGATTTATATGATAATGTCTTGATAAAGTTTAGATTATAAAATAACAAACTGTTATACATTATATAATTACCGTCACTTGATAATTATTATTATTTTAGTCAATCAATGCTGTTCACGTAGCCGACACATCATTGAGGGCTGGACTTACGTACATGTCTTTACCATACGCATATCATTTAACGATATACAATTATACAGTCCTCCCTATCATATAATTTTAAGGAATCAGGAAATAGACGTTCACCACAATTAGCTAGTCAGAAAGGCAAACTTTATAACTCGCTCATTGTTGCATATAATCTTGAACTCTCTGCAATGTGTGCTGCTAAGTCTCATTTTCATAAAAAGTTTCATATACATTTCATATAACGTAATTTTATTGATGTCACATTGCATAAAACGTTATTGACAGGTATTTGATGACAAACGATAAATTGTCGGATATCTATAGGTACTATGTATGTTTAGATATCTAATTACTAACTTAAGATTAAGATCTATAATTACTTACCATATACCGTAATCCTCTACCACACGAGTGGTCTATAAAAGTGTATTTAATTAAATCTTCAATTAAAAGCTACAACACCTTTGTGATGCTTCTGGTGTCGCAGGTTGTAATCGCTTACCGTCAAATAGCCTATGGACACCTAGCAATTTTATTGCACAGTTTTAAAGAAGTCGTAATGAATTAGAAAAGAAAATATATTAATTTAATATACTACATACATGGGGGGTAGTCCATTAATCATAATGTTTCCTAGAAACTTTTTAACCCCTCCCACTGGTGATATGTGGTGAGGTTTTAGGCTACATAACCAAAAAAACTACTTATATTTTTTTACCCTATACGTGGTAAAAAAATATAAGTAGTTTTTTTGGTTTGGCATATATTAAAATTTTCGGAGTAAAATCTTTAAATACAGCTATTATTTGATTGAATTTTGGAAATTAAAGCATCGTGATAAAAATATCGAAGCAGACATTATGGTATCTCGTTACAGCCCCTTCCTCCTTGTGATTTTTCGTGTTTTTTTTCGAATCCCTTTCGAGTTTCACGTGATTAATGGATGACCCCTTACGTGATACAGTTAAGCACTCCTATGTAGTCCTAAAACCTATCTATAGTCTTGCTATTAAATACTTAACTCAAACGTGTCCCATCTTACTTTGCCATTTACCTTCATCACTTCAGCCTATCGCAGTCCAGCAGTGGACTTCGATAAGCTCCTGCCTGCTAGGCTGCTGCCTCCACAAGTTCGCGCCAAAATGGCGTGAACACATGTGTGTTACCCATAGTCCCCACGCTGGGCAGTCGGGTTGGTGACAGCAGGGCTGGCTTTGTCACACCGATCACGCTGGTGCACGTCTTGGACTTGTGTATTTCAAAGCCAGCAGTTGGATGGTTATCCCGCCATCGCATCGGTTGGCTTTTTAAGTTCCAAGGCGGTAGTGAACTGTGTTATCCCTTAGTCGCCTCTTATGACACCCACGGGAAGAGAGGGGGTGGCTATATTCTTTACTCCCGTAACCACACAGCAAATTATTTTACTTACATTATCATATTTTCTGTACTTTTTCATATCAACAGTATCGGTACACACCAAGGTATTATGAATAATAAGTACCTACCTATCATTTATGCTATTTTTATTTTATTTTCTCATAAAGTCATAAAAAGTGGTTTTAACTAATAGATAATAACATAATAATAACCAGATTAACTTGATGAAGGAACTGTAGTTAGAAAAATGTTGTTTTTATTACAACATGAAGCTACTTATCAATAGATGGCACAATTGATGTAATAATATGTAAAATTAGAAATTTAGTAATTTCATGATGTAATTAAAATTTTGCCCTAACGTTTAAGTACTGATTTTTATGTGAAATAAAAAAATCTTAGTTTTTTAGTTTAAATATCTACTGGTTGATAGATGGCGCTGTTACAAAAACGAATGCATAGCTCTAGATAGAGCATAGATAATAATATTTATCAAATACAAACAATACACACAAAATTACTTTGTTATCATTATCTAATTGTAATCCATATAATATTATAAAGAGGAATTGTTTGATTGTTTGTTTGCATTGAATAGGCTCCGAAACTCTTAAACCGGTTTGAAAAATTCTTTCACTGTTGGGAATCACACTATCACATCACAAATTCTACACTATCCGCGGATGACATAGGCTATATTATTATATTTTCAAAAAAATTAGGAACACAAATTATTTTGAAATTTTTATTAAATACCCGTGAGAAGCCGGGGTGGGATACGTATTTTTAACCCACTTAAAAAAAGGAGTAGGGTTCTCAATTAGATTCTAATTTTTATTTTATTTTTTACTAGCGACCCGCACCGGCTTCGCACGGTTGCAAAAATGATCAGTGTTTTTCTACTATATCATGCATGTATTATACATATAAACCTTTCCCTTGAATCACTCTATCTATTAAAAAAACTGCATCAAAATCCGTTGCGTAGTTTTTAAGATAGACAGACAGCGGGAAG
This sequence comes from Melitaea athalia, assembly GCA_905220545.2. Taxonomy (NCBI): domain Eukaryota; kingdom Metazoa; phylum Arthropoda; class Insecta; order Lepidoptera; family Nymphalidae; genus Melitaea; species Melitaea athalia. The sequence continues at coordinate 17,082,568 of HG992178.1, forward strand.
CGACTTTGTTTTATAATATGTAGTGTTGTTCATGTTACCTATAACTCTACGTTGGCGCACCGGTCACAGCACTGGTTTGTGGCTGTTGCGCTGGCGGTTGCGGGTTCGATCCCCGCACACGACAACATTTGTATTGGCCATTCAGATGTTTGCCGTGGTCGGGGTGTTTGTGCAGTCCTCCGTGGGTCTCCCCACCGTGCCTCGGAGAGCACGTCAAGCCGTCGGTCCCGGTTGTTATCATATATACCTGATAGCAATCGTTACTCATAGTAGGTAATATATCCGCCAACCCGCATTGGAGCAGTGTGGTGGATTAAGCTCTGATCCTTCTCCTACACGGGGAAAGAGGCCTATGCCCAACAGTGGGCTACTACAGGCTGAAGCGTTACCTATGAACTCGATTTTGACGGTTTTTTTTTAATCGAAAGGTGGTGCATGTCATGTGGTCCCATTTAAAGATTGGGCTTTGATTACTACTTTTTGAGTAATCATTAATAACGAGTACCTGACTATTTCTTCTTCTACTTACGTTGTATTAGGTACTTGTCGATTAATTGAAGTTGGTTTATTTTCGTTTGCGAGCAAACACAATAAAAAAAGTAGTTATAAATTATATTTATAAGTATTTTTCAATTAAATAAAAATATAGGACAAAAGTAAGTTTTTATTAAAGATAAAATAATACGACGGATTAATATGGCCTAGGCATGATGTTTATTTATTACCGATAAAGTCAAATGGTGTAAACTGTTTTCAGCGTAATGTTATTTTATTATGCAGTTGATTGCATACTGATAATGAATAATATGTTAATCTGATGTAACAAAATTAAGCGTGTTAAAAGTAAATAATTTTTTTTTATTAAAAAGCATTTAAAAGCTAAATCTTAATTATTTGGTACAAAAGAATATTATGATAAGGGTGTGTAGATTTAGAGGCCCTGTATTTCATGCTGGATTTTACCAATTTTATAATAAAACTTTTTTTTAAAAAGTGGAAGTTAAAGTAAAAATAAAATCTATATAAATATTATAAAAAGAAGTCCCTCGGCCGCGTCTTTCTGTCCTCCTGTCTGTCTGAACGCGATAAACTCGAAAACTACTGAACGGATTTTTATACGGTTTTCAACATTAGAAAGAGTTATTCTTGAGACAGGTTTAAGTATATAATTTATAATGATTTTATGTCAATTAGCAGAAATACGACGATAAATGTTGAAGAGGTTGCAATAAATCTCGCCAACTGGGAGCTTTCCACGCGAACGCCGCGTAAACTAGCAAAGATATAGTTGAGTAATGTAGGTATAATTCAAAATCTATAAAAATGCTACAAAAAAGTCCGTGATAGCATATCTCTATTTCTAACGGTTGACTTACAATAACCACTTTTATGTTCAAATTTTTTATTAAAAACATTACGTTATTTTCAAAGCTATTTACTTTAGGTCAGTATTAATCCTTATTCAAATAAATATGTTAGTTAGCTCAGGAATTTAATGAAGATTAAAATTGACTTTTACACAATATCAATCGGATGAATAGTTTTTGAGATATCGTCGTTAGAAGTAATTAATAAAAATAATAATTAACGCCCAACGAAGTGGGCACGGGTCGGCTAGTATATAATAAAAGTAGCCTAACTTACTCTTTATTACATCAGCTATCTGCCATTGAAAGTCCCGTCAAAATCGGTCCAGCAGTTTCAGAGATTAACCGAAACAAACAGGTAGACAGACAGGCAGACAGACAAAAATTATATAAAATGTTATTTTGGTATATGTACCGTGTATACATCCATAATTATTAATTTAGTTAAAAGCGGTTAGTTTAATATTACACATTACATACAATTTTATTTATTGCTATAGATAATCAAAATCAATTTTGAAGATATTATTTAGTTTATTTCTTTTTTATTGAAACTGTTGTTGTGATTAAAAGTAATTTGGTAAAAACAAAGCCTTCATCTCAGCCCCTGGCGAAAGGTGGTGCATTATTAGTAGCGAACCAGTAGACACCACTGACACTGCAATAAAAGATACAAATAATTAGTAGTGTTGTTCCCTGACCAATTTATTCGATTTCTCGAAAAAAAAATTATGTAGTTTTTAAAATTTTAATAATTGTCAGTTATTAAGTGGTAATATTCGATACATCCACATTTATTTTGTTTCTTAATGTATTCATTAAAAAGCTTACCCCTCCTTGAGAGCAGAACCTCCAAATGATACATCACGTGCACCGCTACATTCTGCTCGAAGGGCGTTCTCGTAACTATCGCAAGAAGTTCCGACAAATTGTGGCCCATTTCCTGATTCCGCATTTATCGATTCAGCATAGTAAATGAAGGACAGGTCACTAGAGCATTCAACATCTGCTCCACAATAAGGTTGGAGTTCCCCGTTAGCGTAAAAATCGATGTCGCCAAGAGGAAAGTCGTAGCCATAATGACCGGCGCTAGTGTGAAGAACTTCAACAATACCAGCATCAGTCGCATTCAATTTTTCGGGATGATGAGTCCAACCGAGAAGAGCTGGGTCAAGAGCTGTGAAATACAAAATTCATACTGTAGTATATTAATACTTATGTTTTTTGTTTGTACAATATATTTTAGAATAAATAAATAAGCTAGCTAGGATGAATTTTTAGAAAATGTCGTTTTATCCCTGTTTTTAAGCAATGAAAAAATGCCTAAAATATCGTTAGAATAGGAAGTAAGTTTCGCAATTGACATTAAAGTTGTGAAACCTGTGAAGCTGTAATAGCTCAGGTGGGAAATCGGACTGTTTGACCGAGAAAACCATGGTTAAAATCTCAGTCTCCAGATTAATATTTTTTCTTTTTTTTTTTAATTTCACTCATGATTTTTTATTTAAATAACCAGTTGATATTTTTTATTATTGTCGGTAAAATCAAAAATATTATTAATATTTTATCAATATGTACTTCGTTTTTTCATATTATTTCCAAAAACACGATTTACTAAAAATACCGAGCTAAGCGCGGTCACCCGGGTACTAATCTTTTAAATGAAAAACTATCTATATTTTAACACGGTTGTCTCAAAATACCTCTATTTATAAACAAACATCTTACCAACAATATGCGGCACATTTCCATTAATTGTTCGGGCAGCAATACCAGCAGCATGAGCGCCTAAGCCGACACCAACAATTTTTACATTATTAACATCATACCCAAAGTTGTTTGCTAGAATATTCACAAACTGAGCAACAACAGTGCCAACTTGAGGGGTGTTGCTAAGAGAAAACGGGTATGCAGTAGATGCACCGATACTCCAATCAACGGCGATGAAATTCACATTACCAGCTGCGAGATGGGCTGAAACATAGAATAGTTTATAATTTGAGAAAAATAGTCACAAGGACCAAATAATTTGGCAAGTATTAAAAATTTAAATAGGGCAAAATAGATCGATGTTTATTTTTCATTCAACATAATATTTTAATATGTTCGTATAAACTACTAAATTACAATTATTTTATAAGAGTTTAGAGACATACCACGTTGAACATGAGCATTAAAGTTTCCTTGGACACTATCGCCATGGTCATGGATAGAGATGATGGTTCTCGCCGATATTTGGAAACTAGATTGCGCGATAGATGCCTGAGAAGCCACTAGGTTCTCACTTTGTGTAGGATTATTCCTTACATGAAACATAAAAAACACCTTCTTATTGTTACGTACCATATACAGTTAATCTAGTCAGAAAATTCATGGTAAAAATTAAAAATAGTTAGGGAAAAATTCAACCCAATACATATACGGAACTCGTATTGGGTTGAATTTTTGGCGCGAACTTGAGGAGGCCTATGTCCAGCAGTGGACTGCAATAGGCTGAAGTGTGACATATAACTCGTGTCAAATGAAAATTTTTCTTTCGATCCATTACAAAATGTTTAGAGTTTATCATCGGGGACCGACCTCAGACTTGAATGCTCATTGTTCATCCTTTTATATTATGTTAAGGATAAGATTATGTGCCTGTTTTTAGGCAGTATCTAAGATATTCGATTCTTCAGATTAATAATTTTATCACTTTTAAAACTACTCGGGTTGGGCTAGTACATACATGGCTCAACAATTTTTAATAGTCACTTAAGCATAGGCTACACTAAGCTAGGGCTTAAAACAAAGTATCTCTATGAAATATAAAACATAAATGAAATAATAATAAAAAAACCTTGTGTATAGATGGAAACGAATTTGTGTCGGGCTTAGACTGAATCCGTGTGTTGCTGAAATATAAATACAAATTATAGTTTGGGCTTCTTCAAGCAAACCAAAACTTATGTTTAATTTTAAATTCAGAAAAAAAAATTATAAGATCTTATTTGTTTTTTTAAATATTTCTTTACAGAAAGATGGCATAAAATTAAGTTGTGATGATTTTCTCATTAATGAACTAAATAAATATAATGTTTTAACTTTAAAAATTAGATTTTATAAAATATAGCAACAAAACACTTCTAGAATCACGTAAATGATAAACTTGAAGTGCTCGTTTGTTGCATCACATTACATTAAAAAATTTCTCACCGGCAATAGCAACACACAGAATTACAAAGCACTTTATAGTCAACATATTGTTTTCCCAACAAATACTTTATCAAAGTAAGCAAGGTTTTTATACATTTTACTTATCTTTTCGTTTGTACTTCTATGAATTGTATCTTTATCTTATTAAAATTTTAATGTCCTTTATTGATAAGAATAAAATAAAATTAAACTTTTACCGTTTAATGTATTATTTATCACAATTACTTAGTACCGATAATAATTATTACATTTATTCATTTATTCCATTAATTCTACATGATAATCGTTTTAAGTTAATTAATCCGTTTTCATGCAGCGTATATTTTAAGTTGTTCTGAAACAATTTTGACAGGCTTTACGTGCATTTTAATGTGAAACGTGTAATCTTCTCTTCTGTCAAACAATAGATTAATCTCCAGGCAGTCCTGGATTAGCCTATAAGCTATTTAAGCAATTGCTTAGGCATGCCGTATACGGGGGCACCAGAGATGACCGAGAAAAAAAAACGAGCACACAAAAGTTAAAGCAATTTCAAAATTCGCGCGTTTTAAACGATACGTATTCACATATATTTTTTTCAATTAATTCTTTGTAGTTCACTTAAGGATAGGGGGGCCCCATAGGGGAAGATTGCTTAGGGCATCAAGTTACCTTAATCCGGCACTTACTCCAGGGTATCATATTGGCCGTGACGGGCAATGTCCTCCAATCTCTTTTAATGTCTTGATTATTCTTGAAGTAATAAGCCCAACAAAATGTACTGCCAACATGCCCCAAGCTTAGAGGAGCATTTCCAAGGAAAACCGGTAGTGTCCGACCGAAGTTTCGGTTTCGGTTTCGGTTTCGGCCGAGTTTCGGCCAAAAATCAAGTTTCGGCGGCAGTTTCGGTTTCGGCCAAAATTGGCCGAAACTTTTGCCGAAACCGAAACTGATTTCGGAAGTTGTCGTGCATGCTCGCCTACCTGTTTTCTGTAGCTTAGTAGTGGGTTACTTAATTCTAAATGTAAGTATGACTGTCCTACTAATTGTGATCTAGGTATCTTTGTTAATTCTAAATGTGTGATTTGATTCTTGATTTTTGTCGAGACTGGAACTAAGAGTGTAATAGTAATTTTAGTCATTATTATTTTTATATAAGAGGTACCTACCTAAAAGAGATTGATGATTCTTCTAAGTACAAATACAAACCAAAGTATTAATTAATAAGATTTCAAAATACCAATACTTAGTATTTAACGAAACAGTAACAATTAGTGATTTGATTATTGATAAGTGATAAGCATTTTGCTATGAGAACTTAATTTGAAAAAAATAATTAAAATATTATTAATATTTTTGAAGTGAAACTTCTTTAGGCGCATGAGGGGTAAAATTTGAGCGACCGGTAACGCGGCAGCGTCATGACGTACAGTACTTGGATGGGTGACCGCCTGGAAACACCGCGAAACGTTGTCTTTTTTTCAACTAGGTAGTTTTTTTTGTATTTTAATTCGTTTTTTTTTTTAATTAGTGTTAATTCCCAAAACCTTGTGTAACACAACCAGGAGCACAAATAAAACCTGTACTAGAGATGCTCCAACTTGATGTATTGGATTGTTCAATAATTACACAAATGTATGGTGGCCATATAATTATGTACTAACAAGAAGTAATTTTGCCAGCGCAATTTAATCTACTACTAGCACAATCTAGTCGTAGACGTGTTAAACTTCGAACAAAAACTAAAAAAAAAACTTAAATAATTGTAAGTTTCAGCGTTAACGATTAGTTTGCCAAAGAAGTTTCACTTCTGACATGTGTACTTTGTACGCATGTAATTTTTTTTCTTATATTATCTCTACTTCTATCTTAATATATATAAATCTCGTGTCACACACAATGTTTGTCCTCAATGGACTCCTAAACCACTTAACCGATTTTAATCAAATTTGCACACCGTGTGCAGTTTGATCCAACTTGAAAGATAGGCTATATTTTATTTTGGTATATGTAATTATTATATTTAAGAAAAAAAAGGCGGTACGAAGTTCGCCAGGTCAGCTAGTACTAATATATAAGGCTGAAGAGTTTGTTTGTTTGTTTGTTTGAACGCGTTAATCTCAGGAAGTACTGGTCCGATTTCAAAAATTCTTTCAGCATTGGATAGCCCATTTATCGAGGAAGGCTATAGGCTATACATCGTCAGGTTAAGATCAATAGGAGCGGCACACTAATGAAGAATATTTCAAAATCGGAAGGTTTTTTCCATTTTGAGAGCTTCCGCTGCGAGCACTGCGTAAACAGTTAAAATTTGGCAAAAATCATGCATGACAGAATTGTTTCACTTTAAAAGTTCTAAAAAAAAGTCCGCGACAGCACAATATGTCTATCTTTTAAGGTTAGCTCACTCTAACCTTTTTTATGCTAAACAAATTTGTTCTAAAATAATGCAATATTTGCGAAGGTGTTTTTATAAACATGATATAAATCCTTATGCAAATAAATACTTTTTTTTTATCACAAGTATTTAATTTAAAACAAAATTGCCCTTCACACCATTCGATTTCAGTAAATATCTTAGGAGATATCGCAGTTTTTAAAAAATATCGCAGCAAAAATATTATAAAGCTGAAAAGTTTGTTTGTTTAAACACGCAAATTTCAGAAACTACTGGTTGGAATTTAAAAAAATCTTTTTGCTTTGGATAGCCAATTTAACGACGAAGGCTATTTTTTTCTTAAATTAACGCGTATGAAACCGCGGGGCATAGCTAGTATTAAATAAATGATTACAACAAAATTAATATACGTACTGTGTTTCCATTTCATGCCATGCCATGCCATGTGTGTAAATGGGTAAAATGCACCAAATTTCAGTATTTTAAGGAATTTTATACTTGACCACGTGAGTTTCGGTTTCGGTTTCGGTTTCGGCCGAAACTGTAGCCACGGCCGAATATTCGGTTTCGGTTTCGGTTTCGGCCGGAAACCGACTTTCGGTCGGACACTAAAAACCGGTCGTCCTAAGCTTGCCAGCGCCATCTATTGACGAGTTGCTTAATACGTTACTTGTCAAATGTCAATAGATGGTATATTTTTACATTGTTTAAATATTGTATACATATCATTGTTTAAATAGTGGATATATCTACTAGATATAATCTAGTTTATTTTTATTTTACTCGTCAAACACGTTAAAAAACGATTTTGTAATCAGATCAGTTTTAAAATAGATTTCATGAATAATAACAGCTTTAAATAATAAAAGCTGCAACTTAGGTACATTACGTTATCAATGAACTATCTATCGAACGATATAGGTAAGTAATAAGAAACTATTTTGCCAGATGAGACTTTAGTGCATGGACATCATCATACAGAGTTTCCGGGAAACCATATACGTTTTACAATGAACAGCTGTCGAATCAAATATAAAATTTAATGAGATTTGTAGCCGAATAATAGTTATAAAAGGACTTTGAAACAAAGCGACTTTATTGTATTACTTACTAATGTTGATTCTATATCTAATAATTATATATATATGCGTTAGTAAAAAAGTTTTTTACTATGTCTGTATAAAATAATTATAATTATGTACGGCAGTTGAGTTTGGTATTATATATTTGTAATAGAACAGAGCCGATAATTTTTGAAAGAAAAAAAAATTATAGTAGGATGAAACCCATTATAAAAGGAAGAAAATACAACGAAAATGAAAGGAAAAATAAATTACGGGCGATATGTGATCGGGAAGTGGTAGGGAAGGGGCTTAAGGGTAAAAAAAACGGTTTATCTTGATTTCCGGCTAAACTACAAGTCCTATGGAAAAAAGTAAAATCGCAAAGGTGTAGGTAATAAAAGGATCTACAACTCTTGTATTCGCATTTTTTTCAGACAAGCTCAAAATTCAAAATTCTAGCCGTGTCGAAATTCTTGATATGATGATTTTAGGTTTTTAAGCAAACCTTGGCGCCGTCTATAGCGAGTTCTTTACAGACCGTGACTACTCAAAGATTTCATATTACAATGAATTCTTTGACAAGAGACGATACCATGCTATTTTTAATTCGTTTTTATTTTTGCTAGATGCTAGATGAGGATCCATAGCTCAGTTGACAGAGCGCTGACACGGCACGTCAGAGGGTGCGAGTTCAAATCCCGCTGGGTCGAAAAATTTTGATATGATTTAAAATGTTTATAATTTCCTCATGTGTGTCAATATTTTATTACGATTTCCTAACACCTTCAACTAAAATTTATACACAAAGATACTAAAACATAGAACAATCACACAAATACTATTCTTGCAAACTTATAAAAAAAACGTACAATTACAGTAGCAATTTAACTTTTACTAAAAAGAAATATATACAAACTAAAACGTTAAGAAGTTCTATTGACCTAAGGAAATCAATCTCACTGCGTATCTTTCAACGATCTTCTCTTTGTTTGAGACATTTGAACTAACAGTCACTGTGACTAACCTTTTGGATCAAGTACGAGCCCTTCCAACGATATCATCTACTGAATATCATTGTTTTGGATAATGATTTATTAGCGTAGAGTTTCGAACTCCTATTCCTGCGAAGTCGGAAGCCGCTTGAGTGTTTCGTGTACAGTCCGTTACAGATAGGTATTGTTTACACAAAGTTTCTGAAACTTGCTTATAAAGATAAACAGGCTAGATAATATTTTGTAAGTTTAGGTATAATTATAATTTAATAAAAAGGCGTAAGCCTAGGTTTGTTTTTACCTTTATTTATATCTTCTTCTGCTGCTTCTGTGCAATATCCGAACAACTCTCTAGAAAATTATGCTTTGATTATTTATTTGTAAATAAAGTAAATATAATATTAGCGATAATTTTATTAATAAGGAAACATAAATTTAATTCCAATGATAAGGGTTTGATTTGATTTGATAAAAGAATTGCACAAGATAAACGGTAAAATAAATGCGACAAAAATTATAGCGGCGATGGAGTCTAAACCATGAAGCTTGCAGTCGTTTTATTTGCCACATTTGTATGTAAGTACAAAGCTGGATTTATTTTCATCTTTTTGTTTACTTGCTAGTTGCTCTAAAATATAAATATGGAACCGAAGAAAGAAGAAGGTGGACCTTCTTGTTAGTAGAAAAGACTTCACTTAGAAATTCGATATTTTCTGTCCTTAACTTTTCAATTGAGTCTAAAGTACGCGTAATTAAAATAAGATGGACTTTTAAAGGGTCTTGTAGTGTATCTACTAATTGTAAAAAATTAATTCACCTAAAAGTTACAAAGTCGTGACACAATATTATACTTATATTACTATTAGTATAACGTTTGCAACATATTTTCATAAGTAAATTTCACTGGTCAGTTTCGTAGGCATCTTTAGAACCGTCTCGAATAAATTTTATGACATTTATTCTAGAGTAGGTAATCTAAAATAATACATATTATAATTTTATGTTACATACTCCCTTATTTTGTGATTGTCGTATTTTGTTTAAAAATGTTTTAATGTAGTAAACTAGAGCTAGTTTCAATTTGTATTTGTGTATTTTATTCCAGTGTGTGCTGTTAGTGCAATTCCTTTTGTACCAGGAGATAACAGACATTATGTGGAAGGCGAAAGTCGCTACATTTGGATGCATGATAAAGAAGGTAATCCACTCCTTATAGACCTGGAAGCTGAGGTTAATAATAGCTATGAAACCAGAGGTGGTAATCGCAATGAGTACTGGTTATTTACAAGGTAAATAATGTATAAGTTTACACATATATCGTTAGTACATCAACATTTTAATATAAAATATTTCTATAAAACTTCTGGTTCGTAGGCGTAATCAAAGCAATCGACAAGTTTTAGTTAACGGAAACGCAAACTCCATCCGCAATTCCAACTACAATGGAAACCGTCCTACTAAAGTCATAACGCATGGTTGGATCAGTAATGGAAACGAAGGCTGGATTAATCAAATAAAAGACGCTTTTCTTAACCAGGCAGATGTTAATGTTATCGTTCTTGACTGGAGAGGAGATGCTTCTAATCCCACGTACCTTCCCGCTGTACGAGCTGTACCTGGTGTTGGTCGAGCACTAGGAAACTTCCTTAATTTTCTTTTTAATACCGCTGGCGGCAGCTGGAATAACGTCCACCTAACTGGTCACAGTTTAGGTGCTCATGTTATGGGTAATGCAGGTCGCGTTAGCCGGCCAGCTCGTCTGACCGGTTAGTATAATTAACGTTTGGCCTTTTTTTATGACAAAATTTCGGAAACTGACTACATCTATGGCGTAAAAAAACTGTTGCACAAATATTCTTTAGGACTTACCAACTTAGGCTGTCATGCTGTGTGTGTATGACTAGTTGTTTCCACTTCAACAAGTTGATTGTACAAAAGCATTTAATATATTATTTTGTTGTTTGTCATTAAATATCATCGTAATAACCTCATTGTTTACAATTCTAGGGTTAGATCCAGCTGGACCGAGGTGGCGTAACAACGCAAATGCTCTAAATCGCAACTGTGCTGTTTACGTTGAGTCTATTCACACTAATGGTGGCGATTATGGCATTAATGACGCTATCTCTCATGTTGACTTCTACCCTAATGGTGGCCAAATCCAACCCGGCTGTTGGACAGCCGTTTGCTCTCACGGACGTGCACCTCTCCTTTTCGCTTCATCTATCACATCGAATCACTTGGTAGGAAGACGTTGTACAGGTGTCCAACAAGCCATTAGAAATCAATGCACTGGCGCTACTTTTCCCCTTGGTAACAATAACTTAGGAAAGCAGGGGTACGTATTTAAAATTTAATATAATGATTTAAAACATATTTCAGTAAATGACTGTATTATACAAGACTAGTCATTTGTCAATATAAAATTAAAAGTTACGTAATATATTTTACAGATCCGGCATTTATGCACTAAGAACGAGCGACAGATGGCCTTATTAAAAAAAAAGTTACGGGAAGATGACATGAAGCGCTGTGATATTATAAATAGGGATTCACACTTTATGTTTATTCATTACGATATCATCTTAACATTACATAATACAGCTACAATGTATAGCGATTATTTTAGGGACATAAACAGTTACGGCGTAGAGTGTTATTACCTTGTCGACGTAGAGTGTTGAATTTTCAAAAGTATTGTATTAAAATTGTTTCATTTTACCCTAACAATTGTTTTACTTATTATATAAACTAAAATTACTTGACAATAGCTTAATAAAGAATTAAAGACCATTAAAACACAATTAATGGTATAACAAAAACTTATATACTTGTAGAGATAAAAAATGTTAAAATTAAATTAGTATTTTATTCTGATTAGAGACGAACAGAGCTAATTTAACATCTTTCAAAAAAAATTTAGAGTGAAGTTTGTAAACTTTTCAAAATAACCTAATACAAATGGATTTACTTTTCAGTGCTACGAAATTCAAATCGACCAATCACTACTCGATAATTGTCGAATATTTACCGGGTTAACAGTTTGGCAATCGACTCCGATATTTGTATTGAAAAGGAGGTTTTTTTTTTAACTATCTAAATATTTTTAAACAAATACACGATCACAAGAATTATTAATAACTTTCGCAAAATATACTTGTTGCAAGGCAACGTTGATTGATGCTTTTAAAGTTAGGCGGTGGTTAGGGTTTTTGGATCACACTTCAGCCTATCGTAGTCTACTGATGGAGATAGGCCTCCCCAAGCTCACCTCAAACCACCAATTTTTTTGATTGTTCACAAAGTGGATAAACCCCAAGTTCCTTATCCATTGATTAATAATAATTAATCCTAGCTGATTATTATCGTCCATTCATTAATTTGTAATATTGTTTTTTTTTTCATTCAATCATTAATTATTACCCAATGCGTGGAATTTAGAGATTGTAATCAACACATCGGCAATCCACTTGCGATGCTTCTGGGGTTGCAGGCGTACATACGTTAAGGCTTGTTGATACCTTTTGACATGTCATACGCCCACTCCTGGTATTACAACAAAAACAACTACAATAAAATTAATAAGAAGAATCATTTATTTATATTTACTTTTACTGTTTTGTTTGGTTAGGTTTCTTTGAATTGTTTTAACTACCTATAATTTATAAGTTGTGTTGGTGTCTTCATTCAATAAGGCCAATTATCTCTCGTGGTTATGCCATAAATGCCACTTCTGAAAACGAAAGATTTATTTCGATAAAACTATGAACATTTTTGAAATTTTATAATATTAAACATATACTGACAGGATTTCCCAGTTGAATCGTTATACAAATTGTCTGGGAAAAAAATGCACCAGCTATCTACAATAAAACTATCAATACGATACAGTATATAATAAAAAATTTGAGCATCAATTACTTAGTCAATAAACTTAATCAAGTAATTGATGCTCAAAAGTAAGCGGATTACTTAAAAATACATTCCTCTATTTTATATAAATATTTTTACATTACTCGTATATACAGTTACATTTTTACATTAAAATACACAATTGATGTTTTTTTTTAAGTGAAACTTCTTTAGGTGCATGAGGGGTAAAATTTGAGCATCAGGTAACACGGCAGCGTCAGGGATGGTCAGTACTTGGATGTGTGACTTGCCTGGGAACACCACGTGACGTTGGCTCTTTGTTTTTTTGTTTTTTTTTCAATTAGTTTTTTTTATATTTTAAATTATATAGTTTTTTTAATTAACTTTTTGAATTAGTTTTTTTATTATTTTTCCAAAGAAGTTTCACTTCTGATATATGTACTTTGTACGCACTCGATTTTTTTTCTTAAGTAATGAATTCGGTTACAATGTTTCAAATTAAAACTCATAGTTAATTAGATGGATGGCAATGGTCATAGCAACTGATTGTTTCGCTAACTGTCGAATTTCTGTACCCACTCATAACGAATATCGTGTTTTTGGATTCAACACCTACTCAAGTCATTAATGTCGAAGTTACAATGTTTATTAAATACTGAGCATGACGAAAGATTTTGAAAACCTCTTTCATAATGTGGGTACACATTTACTATTTACGAAAATACCTATATTTCGGTAATAAACATAAGTTTAAGGAATTTTAAAACTATTTTTCTAATATGTTTTCAATAAGAGCGGCAAAACGGCTGCAGGTGTCATGGCGTCGGCTTTGACGTCACAATATAAAGTGAGCCTTACTTTTTACTTTACTCTTTGAAGCGCGCCTGACGTATTATGTTATGTTGTGACGTCATGCGCTGTAATTTGTGTTTCAATCAAAATGGCCGATTGCAGTATTTTAATGTTTTATTTTATCGAAAATCACCATAATCTTATTATTTTACATAAAAGTAAACCAGTATTTTGAATTTTTTAAATATGAGTGTTTCCCTAAAATCATTAAATTGACGATTTTTTGATACTGTCGTCATGCCCATTGTATAAGATATAGAGCGTTTAGTTTAATGTTACAATAGTTTATTAAACATTATTTATATTTAGTTTAATAATATTTTTACTTATTTATTTATTCCTTAAAACTTTACTGCACACAAAAAGATACAATTTAGTACCATTAGATACAAAACAAAATAAGTATCGGCCTTATCGCTTATAGCGATCTCTTCCAGGCAACCTTTAATGATAGTTGTATAATATATATGTTATTAAAGATACAGAAATAATGATCCCACGTAACAATTTAAGATAACATGTGAACTCACCCTGTTTTACTTAATATTCCATTTCCCATGTTTAACGTAGAACCGTTACATCTGTTAAAGAAAGCTTGCCACTGTGCATTTTCTACCTATTAAATGATTTGTTCGAATACTTGAAGCAAAAAACTGGTAAGAACGTATGTGAGAACAATGAAGTACATCTTCTACGTCTTCACATCCAGGCTGTATTTGGCCACCGTTAGGATAAAAATCAACATGTCCTATGGGTTCTGTAATATCCATACCAAAAATATTCGTGTGAATAACTTCCACGTATCGCCCAGAATTCGTTTTTAAAGCAAATGGATTGCTCCAAAATGGGCCTGCAGGGTCAAGACCTAAAATGAGCGACAAAATACTTTAATGTATGTTTTCTTGTATCTGGTAGTTGACTTTTTCATTTGATATTTGTTATAAATGTAATAGAGCGCTTAAATTACGTCATACTAACCAGTAATTCTAATGGATTGCCCTCCAACTCAAAACACATGAGTTCGCGTCATAATGTCGGGCGCGAACTTAAAGAAAGAAGAAAGAAAGAAAGAAAACTTTTTTATTGGCCTATTTACTAGTTTACAAGTATTGAAATAACACATACATTATATAACAACAATTAATACAATAAAATTAAAAAAAAAAAAATTATATGAAAAAATGACGAGGAATACATTGCTAAAACTAAAAAAAACAGGCCAACTGGTTACTGCCTCAGCATTGTTTTTGACAGCAATCATTTGCTGCCAAAAACGCTGATATTCTGGCAGAACCTGTAGCGGCATAATATCATATAATACAAACAGACAACTTAGAGGGATAAGTGAGTAATAACGTAACAGATACCTATATTTAATACTAGCCGACCCGTGCCCACTTCGTTGGGCGTTATAATCCATTTCACATAAGAAGGGTACGGTGAAATTTGATATGTTCCAATACACTCTCACTATTTTCAGCAAATCAGATAAATATAAATGTTTTAAAATCACCAATTAATTTCTAAGGCAAATAATAGTGCTTGATTAGATTGAATTGTTGACACGGCACGTCAGAGGGCGCAGGTTCAAATCCTGCTGATTTAAAATCTTTATATATTTTTATCTTTTTCCTTTTATCTTGTCACTCCTGAATAGTGTAGCTTTCTGTTAGCGAAAGAATTTTCATGATCGGATCAGTATATGCGAAGATTACCCCGTATATACAAACAAAGTTATAAACTTTACCTCTTTATAATATTAGTATAGATGGGAGTGTAAGATATAAGAGGAAAAATAAAATAAAACAAGATAGTTGTAGGTATAATATATTAAAATAAAATATTATAAAAAAAAATTAATAAATAAATAGATCATAAATATATGCTAATATAATATCTGCAAATATTTAGTTCTAAGGTTGTGAAATGTAAATATGTTAATGTTTAACAAACTTTTGTTATAATAATAATAATAAAAAAAAGATAGATAATTATTAATAAACAAATAATAATAAAAAAAAAGTAAAGAAATACTGGGCCAAAATGCACACGTCCAGAGCTACAGCTTGTGCCATCACAATAGGAATGTCAAAAATATATGAGTTATAAGGTTATGTAAGTTGACATTTAATGTCGTGCTGCTATTCGGCATGGTCATCGTCTCTTTATATGCTGTTTGGGCATGGGCGACTGGTCGTCACTCGTCAGTAGTGATGTGAACAAATGGAAGTGCTAGACAGCTAGGTGTTAAACCATTATGTGGTAGCCGGCCCGCCTATCACACAATATTAGTCTGTCAAGGAGCGCGATCCGTTCCCGGTGACCGAACAGAGAACGCCCCGGCATGTCGTGAATACCATAAGGTACGTCAAGGGTTATTTTTTTGTGCGTTCAATAATCTAGCTTTAATACAACGTTTAAATGTGCTTCTCGTTTTCAGCTCACGTATTGGTGGCGGGAGATCGTTCCAGCACCGGGAGGCCGCGAACCTAAACGAACCGCGGAAGGCCGCTGTTCGGTGCGCCGGCATCACGAATGTGTGAGCACACGCACGCTGAGGATACCTTTTGTGTTCTTTAGCCCATGTCAACTTGCCGAACAGATATTTCGGTACACCAGTGCTCAAAATATCAAACATAAGTGTGGCTAAATGCATTTTGCGACGAGATTCCATTTTGAGAAAGTTTTTATCATTTAGGACTGGCGTGACGTGTGTTCTAGGCGGTATACCAAAACAGTACCGTGCGCAGGCATTTTGTACACGCTATATCAGCTTTGATGTCCTAGCAAGTAAACACGGGCCATACACAGTGTCGCAGTAATTTAATTTAGAAAGTATGAGTGACTCACACAGGGTTGTTCTTACTTCCTCACTTATGTAGGGTCTTATATTATATAGTAGCTTTAATTTAAAAAAGCAGTTTTGCACACAGTTAACAATGTAGCCCTCGAAGTGCATACTGCCATCGAGGGTCATGCCCAAGCTTTTGACACTGCCCACGCGCTCTATTTTTTCTCCGTCAATTGTTATATTTATAGGTACATTATTGAATAGAGCAAGCTTTTTCTTTGAGCCAATCACGAGAAGCTTGGACTTTTTAGGGTTGAGGACTAGACAATTGGACTTACACCAACCTGTCATCCTCTGTAAGTCACTGTTAATTCTAACAATTGCTGAATTGTAATCAGATGGCAGGAAGGAACAATACAGTTGTAGGTCATCTGCGTATAAATGATAGTTACAGGAGGAAATACTATTAACTATGTCCGCACTATACAACGCATATAGGATGGGTCCCAGAATGGAACCCTGAGGGACCCCACGGTTTATAGTTCTGACTCCTGACCTATGCCTTGACCCATCAGCCTTGACTATTTCTACATACTGCTGCCTGTCACGTAGATAGCTGTGGAACCACTTTACAGCCCCATGGTCAAAACCATAATATGTTAACTTAGACAGCAGTAGTACAACTTGTGGAGGCCTATGTCCAACAGTGGACTGTGATAGGCTGAAGACCAGGTGGTGGTGGTGGTGGTGGCCCTCCAACTTCCCGTCCAGCGTTACCAACTAAATGTGCTCCTAAACTGTAATCTATAAGGTGTACATTGTCCCAGTTGCCACCTCCAGTATGAATCAACCAATTTAAGAAGTTTCCATTGAACCTGCCAAGTGCAGGCACTCGTTTTGAGACAGTAAAATAATCACCACGGGCACTTTCTCTCCAGTCGACTATAATTACATTTACATCTTCGGTGTCAAGAAATGCTGTTGTGATCATAGTGTTTACAGGAGTTGTACCATTGCTATCCCAACCGTGGGCTATTAACTTCAGTGGCTTGCTGCCATCGTAATTGGAAGTCCATAACGAGATTAAGTTTCCATTTTCAATAATTTGCGGAGTTATTGGATTTTTTCTGTAATTTTATAAGTTAATCTTCTATAAAAAATTGCTTATATCTTTATTTTAACAGTGACTAAAAATTATATTACATGACATTAAATTACAATAATTATATGTGTACCTCGTGTATATCCAATAGACAATATTGTCTTCCGTAAGCAGGAATTCCTTCAAGACGGCTTGCTCAAAATTTTTAGCTATTGATTTGTCTTTAACAGGTAATTCTTCTTCAAATTCAGCGTTAACATCTTTATCATCATAATATTTTTTTAAAGTTGTAGCACTAACACTGCAGGCATACACTAAAAAAATAGCATAATTACAATTTACGAATGTTCAATTCTTTTTCTATTACAGTTTCAAAAATTGGTCAATACTAACGGGTTGAAAGTAAAATAATCGAAAGAGAATATTTCATTCTTCTTACGTAAATAGCTGTTGCAGTACATAAAAAACAGTTGTACTGTAATATGACCAACTACTTATAGAACCTGCTATTATATTATTGTATTCTAATCACATAGATAATTTAATTACAAAAGTAAGGTGGCTAATCGTTTAGGTGATTATTAAACATAAAAACTTTTCACTAGATAATGTTTTAAATAATGACTTTGTTATAAAATCGAATCGAATCATCGAATCGAAACATTATTTTTGTGTTGACTAGTCCATTTACCTAGGAAGGTTTTATAATATTTTAGTACATTTTTTCGTCAAATGATTGCGGGTGGCATAGCTATTTAAATACATAAGAACGAAATAATGGACAGATATTGAAAATCACATTATTCAAATTAATTATTTTTAATGCAGACATTCATTAAAGACAATTTTTTTGAAGTCGTAAATAATAAGTTTTATTTTTTTTAAGGATTTATTGCTTTTCTTTAGTTAGTAAAACATTTTAATAATGGTATGACTTCAATTGCATATCATATTGGAACGTATTTGTATAATATTAATTTACAACTCTGTAACAACGATGATTTTAAGTTTTTATTTAAAACTGTAGTTTATGCCCTTTCTATTATTATTTTTTTTGCTATAATTATTATTTTAACTAATCAAAGATCAGAGATGACATAGCTACTAATAACATCATTAAGGTAGAAAATAGCAAATAATCTTATACATACACGTAAATTAAATTTCTTATAGGCGTATTTCAAGTAAAAAATTAGTGTGTAATTACCACGTTATCAATCAATGATAACAAAGGATTAATTAGATATAACTGAGGATATCGGTTTTTCCATTATAATATTAAACGAAAGTCATTATATTTTCTATACAATTACATGCTCAATTTCAATTAAAGAACAAGCCAACAATTAAAATCAATAGAATTAATACAAAATTACAAACTATTTTTGTTTCTTTTTTTGTGTAATTGGATAATTAATTTCTTAAGTTAGGTTAGGTTAAACAACCAGCCACTCTCCTTCTGCGAAGAGGTAATGACGCAGAAGGAGGCCGCGGAGCGGGCCAGGGAAAACGACGTCTCCGCAGACCCGCTCCGGCGCAGACGTACGGGGGCAAGGAGGAGGCGGTTTGCCCATCTCCTCCCCCCCTCGTAATAGTGGGGACGCCGGCCGATAGTCGGGGGATTTCAGCCGGCCGGACGACGTGACCCCACAGGTCTGCGGGGTGGCCTTGTTGTGAGCGAGGCCAACCCAACTTTGTGTCGGGGCCCGGACGTTCAGACGTCCGGGCCTACCGCCGGGGTGAGGTGGCGACTGCTAGCGCGACCCCATCTCGCCCTACCTAGGCGCGGCTCACACGTGGTGGTTTTTAGTCAGTAGGAGTCTGACATAACCCTCTGGTGCCCCCGCGCCGGAGGGTATCCATGATGGATTCACGTTAAAAAAAAAGTTAGACAACCAGCCAGCCCATGGGAGTTGCTGGACCTTCTACTTGGTGCGTCCCCGAATGGCGGAACGCTACTCGCTTGCGAGTGGTAGGGCTCTTCGGAATCCCGCGTACCAAAACCTGCAGGTGAGGGCGCGCTCCGGGTACTACTCTGATTCTATCAGAGTGGACCCGTCAGCGCATAGGTGTGCACGTATGTGTGGAGAATGGTGAGGTGGCACGTAGGTGTGGCGCCGGGTGTGGCGCCACAAAGGCACAGAGAAGTGGGGTGGGGATTTAAACCATACTAGTGGGACGGGGTGCGCGGGTTAGCTTGCTTATTCTAAGGTGCGCAAGCGCTTGCCATCGGCGTTGTGGTGGGCTACGTGCAGCGCATGCGGAGAAATTCCTGGCCTCCAGATGGTGGGGCGCTTCTGGACCTCTCCTGCACACGGCGGTAGGATTGACGTGGACCAGTTAAGTGTCACTACGACGGGGCACGCCCGTTGCCCTCGGGCGGCGGGGCTCTATAAAAAAGGAACCCAGCCAGCGCTAAGGCCGTAATAGGTGAAGACCTTTTGTCGCTGAGCGTGGTCCGCAGTATGCTCGACGTCGAGAGGTAGATAATGGTCGGCCGTGGCTTACTTCTGCGGGGAGTTCATGGCTATAAATGAGAACACGGAGTGATAGCGTAACCCACGCTAACCCGCTCGGCAGGAGACAATCAGGGAAAAGCAGACTCTGATATGCCTCCTTCACCCCTCCCAATAGGATAGGAGAAGATCACCATTTCTCTCACTCGCCACCCGTGTAATAGAATGCTCACAGTGTCCATGGGCGTACGTAAAGTATATCCAAAAAAATTGGTAGTTTTTTTACCAACTTCAAAAAAAGGCGGCTCTCAATTCGACTGTATTTGTTTGTGTGTTACCTCATAAATTTTTACTGGGAATACCGATTTTGATGATTCTTTTTTTATCCAAAAGCTGGTGCTTGTCGTTTGGTCTCATTTAAACTTGAGAGAGATCTGATGAGTAATTTTTTAATAATAATGAATAATACGTATTTCTTTAATTATTTTGTAAAACTAGAACCATCCCAAGCACGTTGCTGAGCCTAACCCCGACTCTCTCCCAGGAGCTCTGGCCATCTTACTCACCACAGAAACAAAACACTGTCTGAGTTTGCTCGTTTTAGAAGTGCTATTTAGCTATGATCTTCTGTATGGTTGAGGTATTACCCCAAATGGACTTCTCAATATTTCAAGCAGGATATTTCGTCCTGTGCCCTACCTCACTAAAACCATTCGACACCTTCGGCACCCTAATGCACCCGTTGATTTGTGGTGGTGCCCGTCGTAAGGGCCGCTCGACCAGTCTCCTCCACCGAGACAAAGGAGTACTTAAAAAATCTAACATAACCTAACCCAACGAACCATTTATCAAATTACACGATAAAAATGATTTTTGATGATATTATTTGCAATGTACCTATAATTTTGAAGGAGTATGATAAATAAGGAAGTTAAATATACAACTTACTTGTTGCATTATTATAAAGTTAACTTAATCTTAACGATAATGATGTTGTTATTACATAAAAGTAAACAAAAATTTATATTTTAAAATTAAACATATGTTTAGTGGTGAAATTTTAGTCTGGTGTCGGATCTACCAGGAACTAGAAAAGTTGGATGAATTCATTTAAAGATGTCTGCTTGATTCTAAACTCTACGAGGGAAGACATTTTTCTTGTAATTATAATAAATTTTCACGCAAAAGTACATTAATTTAATTTTTTTACTATAGTATCACATTCACAATTTCCTTTAAAGTCAAATCTAGAATTATTTCCTGTTGACCCGAAAAATACCCCATCTGAAAATATAACAATTTGTTCAGCATTTTATTAGTCACATAAATATTAAAATTTAACTCGTTGTATTAATACCTACCTGCCTGACACTAAAATCAAAACATTGTTACTTTACTATGTCAAAAAAGTGCAAAAGGCGTATTATACATACAAAAATATAAATTAATAATCAATAACGTTTTTAAATGAATATCAGGTTTTTAAATGAATATAAGAGAAACTAAATAAATGTGGCAAAAGCAAATTACCGTGTCTTATTTAAATCGCTATTACCCATTGGATATATATCGCCACTGCAAGTATTTCTTTTCACGTCACTTAAATCTTTACATTCATAAGCATGAAAATTGTTATATTTGACAGAATCTGCCATGTATTCGTACGCTTTGCTGTGCGAGCATACATTAAAAAAACACCCTGGCATAAGACGACCACCGTTGGGATAGAAATCAGCGTGACCACAGGGTTGTTCATAACCGTACATGTTTGTATTCGTATGAATGACTTCCACGTATTGCGCATCAGTTTTTCTTAAGCGATTTTCATCATTATTCCATAATGGGCCGGCTGGGTCTAATGCTACAAAATTAAAGAAAAAAAAATTAACAACTTAAATACATATCGTTTTAAAATTACATACAGTTTGGAGAATTACCTGTAATTCTTTTAACTGAAGCACCAGCGTTGCGACCGGCGTTACCGACAATGTGCCCTCCGAGACTAAATCCTACGATATGCATGTTATCGTAAGGAACCCCTAATGATGCAAGCCATTTAATGAACAAACCAAGAGTCTTTCCTAGAGTAACAACAGCCCATTTCGCTGTTACATAATTCTGATTGGCCAATCTGCTCCAGTCAAAAACTATTACATTCACATCGTCATTTTCTAGAAAAGCTAAAACAGATTTTTTTTAACATTCGTTTTATATCTTTGAAATGTAAAAGTAACTGTATCTAAGCTCTCTATATAACTAAGCTCATTCGTACCTTCTGTTAGTAATCGATTCATTGGATTGACGCCGTTACCAAGCCAACCATGAACTAAAATAACTGTTTTCTTATTCATTTCTAAATCAGAATTTAAAACACTTTTGACATCATCGTATATAAGAGGAACTGCTACTTTCGGATGAGACCTACGAAATATTTCGCATTATAATATTTTTCACCACTTTAGTGTCACCATTTCTTATTCGATGGGGTGAAACTGTTACAGTAAAGGTTGCCATGATCAGTGTATAAAAAATAATTTAGATGCAATTGGCCTATCCCACCGAAGCAAAAAAAAAACTATATTTTACACACATGCTTTACTATTAGATTTACATAAATATTTACTATCAATTAAGTCTACGTTATCCGCCAACCCGCATTGGAGCAGCGTGGTGGATTAAGCTCTGATCCTTCTCCTACATGGGGAAAGAGGCCTATGCCCAGCAGTGGGATATTGCAGGCTGAAGCGTAAGTCTACGTTAGTTTATAATATTTATCTAGTATTAAACCTTAAACCTATGTGAAACGACTTTCTGACGTAGTCTATTAGACTTATTGGTCAATAAATTAGCAGATTTTTTTTTCTAGTACATTCATGTCTACCTTTACAGTAAAGACACGGTATCAGGTATGTTACAGTTTTTATCAAGCAATTGGTATAATTGTACCTTGTATACAACCAATAACCATTGTTATTCGGATCACGAGCATAGGATTTGATAACATTATAATTTACTGGTTCGTGGATGTCGACTCGATGAAGCTTATTGTCTCCATCACCAGGGAAATAGAAAAACTGTCCTCCTTTATAATTCTCTCTAATGTCATCGGCTAAGCAAACTGTAATTATGACAATATTATTGGTAACATATTGTCAAATTGTTCTTATTAAAAACCATATTCCAGTTGTTACAGTACTAAAAATGTTGTTTTAAAAACCAAAATTTTCGTAACAGATGTACTAAACATTTTGTATACACAAACATTACTAGCTGATGAGGCAAACGTTATTTTGCGACATGGATAAGGAGTCTGGAATCTAGAAATATACACAAAAAAAAATTCAAAAAATTAATCAAACTGTTTCAGAGGAGTTCTGTAAAAAACACTGTGTGTGATACGAGATTTTTATATATTAAACCTACGAAATATATGTAGGTACACAAAAAAAAACATTAAATCCGTCAAGACTCAAGTCGTAGATATCGGAGTTCTATAACAAACAATGTGACTCTAGATTTTTATATATTAGATAGAAGTAATTAAAATTGTTTATATAATATTCTAATTAAATAAGAATAACAAATAAACTTTAGTTAATTATAAGTTAATTAATTTAATAGAACATTTTAATTTTTAAATATCACGGTAATAGCTACTCCAGTCTCGTGTCGGAGCTGTTTTTTATAATTACATAGTTATAAATTAAGTTACATTTACGTAATTCACGTCTTATTATGTTCATGTATTCTAAGCCAAATCGCTTGCAATATTTTGCAAGTAATATAGGAAACAAAATATTTAAATATGGTGTCTATAAGATAAATGATTAAGGTAAGATAATTTTTCACTTTCATCTTTTGGTAGCAATATGAATATTAAATGACTTTTTTTCAAATTGAAATGATTTTTTTTATTCAAGTTGACTTCAAAGGTACTTTTAAATCATCATTTCGACACCTGAAATGAAGAACATTGTATCTGATTTTGTTAAGTTTTCAGGAGTGATTTAAAAAGTGGCTAAGTGATATTAAATAAATTTATTAATAATAAAACAATTTATTTCATTATGGTACGGCTTTATTTAATACTAGCTTGTGCGCGCGACTTCGTCGCCGTGGAATGGGACCACCCGATTTTGAAACATTCTTCATTAGTGCTACGCTCCTATTGGTCTTAGCGTCATGATATATAGCCTATAGCCTTCCTCGATAAATGGGCTATCTAACACTGAAAGAATTTTTCAAATCGGTCCAGTAGATCCTGAGAT
This sequence comes from Melitaea athalia, assembly GCA_905220545.2. Classification (NCBI taxonomy): domain Eukaryota; kingdom Metazoa; phylum Arthropoda; class Insecta; order Lepidoptera; family Nymphalidae; genus Melitaea; species Melitaea athalia. The sequence goes on from HG992178.1 coordinate 17,106,905, forward strand.
TAGCGCGTTCAAACAAACAAACAAACAATCAAACAAACAAACTCTTCAGCTTTATTATATTAGTATAGATCACTTGGCCACTTTTTAAATACACAAAAAATTGTAAAATGCTCTCCTGAAAACTTAACAAAATCAGATACAATGTTCTTCATTTCAGGTGTCGATTTTACAAATTATTATAACTAAACAAGTCCGTGAATATTTAATTATCATGAATATGAAGCTACTCCAAGCCAACCCATAATGTAGATTCTGCAGAAAATAATCGGTTAGAAACTCGGCAATAAAATTAGTTTTTAAAAAAACTGTCAAGCATTATAAATTTAGGAAAATCGTTTGTGGAATTTTTTTATACGTGCGAATATTATAGTCTAGAAAGAAAACTTTTGCTTTACTAGGTTAGAAACTTTCAATGATGTAATTCTTTCTCGTATCTACACAGCGTTTATTACATTAAACATTTTTATACTTAGTAGTGGAGTGTCTGGGGGTTTTGACCTCAGACTTTTGTTACAGTGAATGAATTTAAATGGTCGAGGGGGGGTTTTCGTTTTCATACTATAAAGTGTAAAGTTTACCCAAAATTTTTTTGTCCTTTTGATTTTTTTTTATTTAAACCAAAAACTATAAAAAATTAATAATTCTATTTAAAATATTTTTTTTTCGTATTATATACGTTGAATAATACCTAAATAGACGTAAAATAATATTTTCTTGAAATATTGGAGCGTATGAAGGGTCATAACGACCTTGGACAGGTAGTAGAACGTGAAGAGGGGAGAACGAAACCATGACTTGTTACCTCATCTTCAAACTTAATTCATTTAGATTGTCGCCAAAAATATATTCATACATACACACACACACATCAGCCTATTGCAGTCCACTGCTGGACATAGGCCTCCCCAAGTTCGCGCCATACATCCCGGTTTTCCGCAGTCCTCATCCAGCCTACGCCGGCAATCTTATACATAGATCGTCGTAGAGAAAAATATATTCATAAAAATATATTGAAACATATAAGAAGAGGCCCAATGAAACTCCAATTTCGCCTTTGAAAAAGAAACTCCGAAGTAGCACTGATTTATCGAGCTTTGAGTGGGAAAAAAATACTGTTTCATCTGTGGCCTAGAAGCTAATAAACAAATTTAAGCAAAATTAAATAAAAATGACGAACACAAATCTCATATATTAATGCTCCAACTTTAAATGACTCCATTGTAAGCTTTATAGCTGTACAGAAAAACGATTGTTATCAAGAAATTCTGATATAGCAGATTTACAAACACTCCAAGCAAAATATCATGCTGATTGTTATAATTCTCTTAAAAATTCTATTCATCTGAGCTCTGCTGATAAGGAGGTTTATTTGACAATTTCGATGATAGATGAAGCAATGGAGCAAATATACAAGTATATAGAAGAGAATGACGACTGCCAATTTTCTATGCAAGAGTTGAAAGATACGATGGTATATACCATGCAAACTCATGTGTTTTGCCCATAGTTACCAAGCTGGGCAGGCGCGTTGGTGACCGCAGGACGGGCTTTGTCGCACCGAAGATGCTGTTGCCCGTCTTCGGCCTGTGCCTTTTTAGGTTCCAAGGTGGTAGTGGAACTGTGTTATCCCTTAGTCACCTCTTATGACACCCACGGGAAAAGAGGGAGTGGCTATATTCTTTACTGCCGTAGCGACACAGCAAGCAGCAAAAAAACTAATCATAATGATAATAATAGTAAAAAAAGGGTTGTGGAGCTGCTTGTGGATGTCGAAAGAGTGGCTTATACTGCAGTGTAGCATGTCTACAGTGCAGCGAAAATACCTGTTTTAATACTCCGCCAATCATTGAAATAAGTGAAGTTGAAGAAAATACTTAAATAGACAAAAATATAAATTGTTTGAAAAAAATTGGTTGCCTGTAAAGTCGGTATACGGGCGAAAGTTTTACGTAACAACGACTTTGAGTGGTAAAATAATTTTAATGTGAACTGTGCTCGAGTGGAAGGGACGCGTGCCTTTCACTTTTTATGTCTGTCTCTCTCGCTCTTAGGCGGGCTAACCATGCCCGAGTGGAAGGGACGCGTGCCTCTCACTCGCTCTCATTGTGAGCGCATAACGTGAGCGGAGCGTAACGCAGTTTCTTGAAGTGTCACCCGGCAAACCAATTTATAAGACGTTGTCACGTCAAAATGATTTCTTGATATTTTTTTTTTTTCATTTTTTTCATTTATTTCTTTTTCCTAATTACTATCTCTATATGAATGTATCAATTAACTTAATTATGGTGTAAAAAATGTTCTACAGGGTTTAAACGATTAAAATTATAATTATTTCTTTTTTTTTTTTTTGAATCGAGATCACAATTTTTTAATAGGTAAACTTTTTTGTATATATTATAAGCTAAACATTCCACTTTGAATTATAAAATTTCATTCACTGTAACGGAAATCCGAAGTTTTCGTGTTTTTAACGCCCCAGGCACTCCACTATAGGTATATAAAATTATTGAAATCAAATAACAAAACAAAGTACCTGTAGTCGTAGAAAAATTTTAATGAATTGTTTTTTTTTTGCATTTATTTTGATATAAGTTAATAATTAAATAATATGAAATAAGTATTTTACTACCTGACATAACAGAAGCCAATAACGTAAACCATTGCATATTTTTAAAACACTGGATCACTGATATAAATCAAAATAAGAGTAATAATATTTATAAATGTAATAAATACTCTAAAATATAGTTTATCTTGCAATTAGTAGATAACGCATACTGTTGAGATATTAACTGTTCATCTACTTACATCATACTTATCTATGTACTATTTATATAGTACATGGATATAACAATAACCTAACGTATATTATCTGTAGAACTATATAATAGTATTTACTGACTTCAACTATTTAATTATTGTCATATAAATTGCATTCAATTACATTGTCATTGAAATATGTTCGTATTTCATTGTACTAAGAAAAGTCTTGTGTTAGTGACAAAATATAGTTATATCTATCTATTAAATAATATACTCATTTTGACAAACATTAACGGATCGTGATTGGTAGTGATATTCTGTTAACAATCACCTGATTTCTGATATGGCCATATATTGTGATGATATTAGATATAACTGTCGTCATAATTATGGTAGTTGTATTATCTTATACTATTAAACCAGCAATTCTTGTATATATATATATATATATATATATATATATATATATATATATATATATATATATATATATATATATATATATATATATATATATAATCTGAATCTTGGAATCGGCTCCAACGATTTTCGTGAAATTTAGTATACAGGAGAATTCGGGGGCGAAAAATTGATCTAGCTAGGATTCATTTTTAGAAAATGTCGTTTTATCCCTGTTTTTAGACCATGAAAAAATGGCTAAAATATCGTTAGAATACGAAGGTAAATTTCGCAATTGTTAATAAAGTTGTAATAGCTCAGGTGGGAAATCGGTCGCTCGGGATCAACCGATAAGACCATGACCACGGAAATACTAAAAACGTCGATTTATTTTCCAATACAAAATGTTCCTAGCGGGGAAATCTAATATCTTTTGTCAAAAACGTTGTCAATTGGTTGTCAAATATTTATAGGTGCATTCAGAAAGTGTTTTGTGTATATTTTTCACAAATATATGTAGGTGATACGAAGTTCACCGGGCCATCTAGTAATAAAAAAAAACCGTCAGCTTCAGACCACGTGCTTGTTTTACTAGGCAGTCACAGGACTGTCGAATTATAGCTTTAATGCCTGTAATATTATAATGCATGCTTAACAAAAGGCATGGGCATTTTGAGCCCGTAGATGTTCATTATAAATAAATAAATAAATAAACATTTAGTGTCAAATAATTAATTTTTAGCCATTTGACTATTTATGCCACTTTTTTTTGCACTCTTTTTTTGTTATGGCCCATGTCATCTGCGTAAGCAAAATTGCACCCATTAGAAGGATTGTAGTTGCAGAATTCATTTATATAGACTAAGAAGAGACTTGGGCCTAGAACAGTATCTTGTGGAATACCACATGCTGTAGCAAGTAACGCGCTTGTGATGCTTCTGGTGTTGCAGACGTCTATAGGCTACGGTAATCGCTTACCATCAGGTGAGCCGTACGCTTGTTTGCCGACCTAGTTGCATTAAAAAAAAGTCTATGAGTGGAGACCATGTAGGAAGCTTTTGGCCAAATCGAGAAATATACCCCCTGCCCTGCACGATGCGCAAAGCGATGGCAACTTAGTCGCCGAGCGCTCAATATCACTGCTGATACCTACATTGTAACAACCTTTTAGATGATGATATTATGTACGCGTGACGTTGGTGATAGTGTGATATATTATGAATTCATGCAAAATATATTTCGATATTTTGTATCAACACGTTTGTATTCGTTTATTCCCCGTGAATACGTCTTTATATGTCTGTTAGGTTCGCATGACTGGGAGTGAAAGGAGTCATGAACGTGACATCAGGCTCAGATTCAGAAAGTAAATGTCAGACGGTAAATTACATAATATCTACATGTTTTTACTCAACCGCTTTTATTACTTTTTTGTACATTGAAACTTTAATACACATTGATATTATATTGCTATTAATACTTATTTATTTCGTTAATATATAATAACTGGTATACATCTTTGAAGCTTTGTCACTATAAGGGTATAATAAAGGTACAGACGATTTTTAGTGGAACTAGGTAGATACATTCAAAACGGCCAGCTACTTTCCGTGCTGAGACTGTAAATTCCATTCCTGAAACAATATACAAATTCATTGTGGTTGACAACAACTTTCTACATAATATAACCAAATATTAATATTCTTGTTCTGTATTTAATTACATTAACAATAATTGTGTTTGCTCGCAAACGAAAAAAAAACGACTTTAATTACATTGACAAGTAATACAACGTAATAAGACGAAAAAATAGTCAAGTAAATACGCGCTATTAAAGATTACTCAAAAAGTTGTAATCGGGTTTCGATCCAATTTAAACAGGACTACATGACAAGTACCTATTAGCTTTCGATTAAAGTAAGAATCATCAAAATTGGTATATCGAGTAAAAAGTTATGCGTTATAATACAACGTAGGTGTACGAAAAACTAGGTAGTTAAATAAATACGCATTATTAGATATAACTCTAAAAGTACTTGTAAAATCTCAATTAAATTTAAATGGGACCACATGACACGCAACACCTTTCAATTAAAACGAAATCAAAAGTCAAAAGTTCTGAGTTAAGTTCTAACATAGATACATTTTAAAAAAACAGTCGAATTGAGAACCTCCTCCTTTTTTGGAAGTCGGTTAAAACATCAAAAGTATTGGAATTAAATAACAGGTACTCAAAAGATGTAGATATAAATTGACTCATGAAATTTCATAATATAGTGCAAAAAGTAATATAATAATAACCAACTTATAGTGTGCATAAATCTATACTAATATTATAAAGAGGTAAAGTTTATAACTTTGTTTGTATATACGGGGTAATCTTCGCAAATACTGATCCGATCATGAAAATTCTTTCACTAACAGAAAGCTACACTATTCAGGAGTGACAAGATAAAAGGAAAAAGATAAAAATATATAAAGATTTTAAATCAGCAGGATTTGAACCTGCGCCCTCTGACGTGCCGTGTCAACAATTCAATCTAATCAAGCATTATTATTTGCCTTAGAAATTAATTGGTGATTTTAAAACATTTATATTTATCTGATTTGCTGAAAATAGTGAGAGTGTATTGGAACATATCAAATTTCACCGTACCCTTCTTATGTGAAATGGATTATAACGCCCAACGAAGTGGGCACGGGTCGGCTAGTCGATATGCAGGGTGTTAGGGGAATGGTTAGCCATAGAGGTATGTTGGGTAGGGGGGTCATTTGGAACTTATTTAGGCTAACTTACCTATATGCAAAGTGTTACGGATTTTTTTTATGATTATTTTTTCATTTTTCGAAAAAAGTGCCGAAAATTAGTGGTTTGACCATCATATCTTTTTTGTTTATTGATATATCAACGCCATTTCTTTTTTGTTTTGATCATCAATACATTGCGCATGTAAAATAAATGTGATTTAATTTAGAAAGCATCTACAAAAAAAAATATGGGCCAAAGAAATCTTGACAGAGACAAAAAGTAAATCAAACCTTCAAGTTTAGGTATAAATTTAAAAAAAAAATTAAAGCGTCCAGACAATTTAAAATAATTTAAAAAATTACTCTAGTTAACACTGTTTTAAATAATATTACTTTCATTCACCTACCTTACTTACTTTTTTTTAAATGATGAAATAACGAAATGGTTTCTACCTGAACCCGCACTCTACGCTGACAATGGGCATGACGACAGTATCAAAAAATCGTCAATTTAATGATTTTAGGGGAACACTCATATTTAAAAAATTCAAAATACTGGTTTAGTTTTATGTAATATAATAAGATTATTGTGATTTTCAATAAAATAAAACAGTAAAATACTGCAATCGGCCATTTTGATTGAAACACAAATTACAGCGCACGACGTCACAACATAACATAATACGTCAGGCGCGCTCCAAAGAGTAAAGTAAAAAGTAAGGCCCACATTATTCTGTGACGTCAAGCACGCCATGACACCTGCAGCCGTTTTGCCGCTCTCATTGAAAACATATTAGAAAAATAGTTTTAAAATTCCTTAAACTTAAGTTTATTACCGAAATATAGGTATTTTTGTAAATAGTAAATGTGTACCCACAATATGGAAGAGGTTTTCAAAATCTTTCGTCATGCCCATTATAACAATAATTGTTACTACGCAGGGCGGTATGTCCCTGTACAGCACATAGTAAACTACCTGCTGTCTCTTTTTATCTTGGAATTTGGGGTATGAGTTTCCACGGGCACCACAAATGTCTCTCATAGGGTGAAATTAATGCCGGTAGGTATCAAAATAAAACAAATCATAAATTCGAGTAACAAATTTATTTTATTTGTATAAATACAGTGAATTCGGTCGTGAATTTCCACAATCTACATTACTGGAAATAAGGATGATCTTCAAATAAGGATGTAAATCCTCGCCTGATGAGAGCGGACAAGATTTTTTTTTATAATAAACGCTTCACACTCGACGGCCCCCAGTAGGATTTTCTCCTGTGTCGGGGGTCCGGAAACACACACAATACACAAGCACAAACGCCCAGACCACGACAAACATCTATGTGACCTATACAAATATCTGCCGTGAGTGGGAATCGAACGCGCGACCACCAGCGCATCAGCCAGTGCTGTGACAGCTGCGCCGACATGTCGCCAAAGTCAAGATGGTAGTTTACCATGTGCTATACAGGGACATACCGCCCTGCGTAATAACAATTATTGTTATAATTGTCAGCATAGAGTGCGGGTTCAGGTAGAAACCATTTTGTTATTTCATCATATAAAAAAAAGTAAGTAAGGTAGATGAATGAAAGTAATATTATTTAAAACAGTGTTAACTAGAGTAATTTTTTAAATTATTTTAAATTGTCTGGAGGCTTTAATTTTTTTTTAATTTATACCTAAACTTGTAGGTTTGATTTACTTTTTGTCTCTGTCAAGATTTCTTTGGCCCATATTTTTTTTGTAGATGCTTTCTAAATTAAATCACATTTATTTTACACGCGCAATGTATTGATGATCAAAACAAAAAAGAAATGGCGTTGATATATCAATAAACAAAAAAGATATGATGGTCAAACCACTAATTTTCGGCACTTTTTTCGAAAAATGAAAAAATAATAATAAAAAAAAATCCGTAACACTTTGCATATAGGTAAGTTAGCCAAAATAGGTTCCAAATGACCCCCCCTACCCAACATACCTCTATGGCTAACCATTCCCCTAACACCCTGTATAAAACAATAAACACTAAAAGTATCATTAGAAATACAAATAAAAATAATGAGAGTGAAATTGCTTGTGACAATCATAATAACATTATGAAAAAACGGGAAACAGTTAATCTGTGAACTAAATAATCTAAAAATTAGGAAAACGATTAATCATCGATCCGACATTTAATTCTTTTGAAAAAAGCGACATCTGTTACAAATCGGAAGAACTGTTTATATCTCTTAAATACCGATCAACTTATCTAAGGGCAAAATCCAAGCTAGTACCACAAAGTACCGTTCGAGGGCAGAAAAATAAAAAATGGAAGAAATCACAAAACTGTTAAAAGATTTACAAGCAATATTCAATGAACAATCAAGGGAGCTAAAAGAGATGAAAGAGAGTATTCCAAACAGTATCAATAAAAATATAGATGGAAAATTTATAGTATTTGAAACTATAGACAACAGCAGTTACAAAAAATTACAGAAGAACAGGCACAAAAAATTCAAAAATTTGAAAGAATAATAAGAAAGAAAAATGTAATTTTTTTTGGAGTACAAGAATCTGAAGATAGCTACTTTACCTTACAAAATAACATTTTGAATATTATAAATAATATTATGAAAGTAGATTGCGAAAAAAGAGATATTGAGTGTGTATCGCGCATAGGAAAAAAATCTGAAAAGATAATACCTATAATTGTAACCTTCACTACTATGGGCAAAAAAATAGAATTACTCAAAAACAAGAAAATGCTGCGAAATTCGGATAATTTCTATATTAGAGAAGACTTTCCCTCGGAAGTTATTGAAGAAAGAAAGAAGCTTAGTACCCAGCTACAACAAGAACGAGAACAAGGAAAAAGGGCATTTATAAGATACAACAAACTAGTAATTCTACCTGAAAAAGTTAACACCAAAACATGAACGTCAAAAGAGAAATTTATCGCAGTCCCCGAAAGCAGTTACAGTTGTTGAGAGAGAACACGAAATTATTTCTAAAAATCGAACCAAGAAAAATAAAATGGATCTATATTTCGTAAAAAAGAAACCGGAAAATACAGGATACTAAGTCTCTTTTGCAACAAAAAGCAAAATGACACGAAGAAGCAACCTCTCCATGTCCCCCACCACGGCCGGTCACCGCGGGGGTCACAGACCAAAACCCTCCACTCCACCCTATACACATATGTACATAATATGATGCTAGGTCATAACTACCAGATAAACGGCTACATACGATACTAGGTCATAACTCATAACTACCAGATAAACGGCTACTTGAATTTAAACAATCAGTGAAGAGAACCAAGGATAGAACGGCGGAAAGATGGCTCGATAAAATTTTTGAAACAGCGGGAAAAGAATGGTCTATTAAAGCGAATGACAGAATTATGTGGAGAAAAAATGGAGGAGGCCTTTACTCTATAGAGAGGTCCTCAATAAATAAAGAAATGTTTTCACTAACTATCAAATAGAATTAAATTTACTCAATGAATTTTTAAATTTATTTAGGAATTTTATGTACTTATCTTTTTTATTGTTTTGAATTTTAAAAATATTATTGCATGCTATTGAAATCGTAATATAATTAATGTAAAATTAACTTTTTTATTGAGGAAATAAAAAAGGCTTAATTATTAGTACCTGGGTGACCGAGCCCAGCTCGGTATTTTCATTTTATTTTTTGTTTTTCTTTTTTTTCCTCGGTATTTTTATATTTTAATTTTATTTAAATAATAAATCACGAGTGAAATTAAAAAAAAAGAAAAAAAAATTAACCTGGAGACTGAGATTCGAACTCGGGTCAACACGATTTGACACCCGCCGATTTCCTAATTACGCTGTAACAGCTACGTTGTCAGCAGTGAAATTAAGCTTCGTATTCTAATGATATTTTTTCATTGCCTAAAAACAGGGATAAAACGACATTTTTTTTTAATGTATCCTAGCTAGATCAATTTTTTGCCCCCGAAATCCCCTGTATACTGAATTTCACGAAAATCGTTGGAGCCGATTCCGAGATTCAAATTATATATATATATATATATATATATATATATATATATATATATACAAGAATTGCTCGTTTAATAGTATAAGATTATTATTAAACTACACTATTGTTATTTCTTTAATCTATGTACCTATATTAATACGTGAAGGAAAAACTTTGTAGGTACCCATTTTTACGAAAATTGTGCGAACGGAGAAGTATGAAATTTCGCACACTTAAAGTTTATATAGAGAAGGCATGAAGAATGCTAATAGTTTTTTTTTTTTTTATTATATACAAAAAATACATTAAATCAATAAAAACACCTTACACACACTACCATCTATTTGACTCATAATTTACATTATGGTCGAATTTCGACCACTGGGCGACCACACCACTAGTATAGTTAGTAAAATCATCTCGATTTAATATTGTTTCAAAATTTGGCCCTGTTTTCATAGCAACTGAGTGACGCGCTAACGATCGTGGATTCTATCCCCCAGCTTATAACAAATGTATGTACATGATGTAATCATTTGTTGTGTATTGTGTGGTCGCTTTCATGGTCAACAAATTTTAAAAAAAACGTATATTACAGGTTGCTTAAATTATTCACTTTATGATAATGATAAAATATATTTCAGACACGTTTAGTTACAGTAGACAGATCAGTTTAATTTTACTTTAAGGTAACATGTGAACTCACCCTATTTTACTTAAGTCTCCATTTCCCATGTTTAACGTAGAACCGTAACATATGTTAAAGAAAGCTTGCCACCAGTACGTGCATTTTCTACCTATAAAATGATTTGTTCGAATACTTGAAGCAAATAACTCATAAGAACGTCTATGAGAACACCGATTTGGGTCATCTGTGTCTTCACATCCTGGCTGTGTTTGACCACCATTAGGATAAAAATCAACATGGCCTATTGGTTCTGTAATTCCCCTGCCCAAGATGTTTGTGTGGATTACTTCAACATATCTACCAGAATTTTTATTTAAAGCAAATGGATTGCTCCAAAATGGACCTGCAGGGTCAAGACCTGAAACAAGTGTAAGAAAAATTTAATTTTTGTATTCGTACAAAGTAATACAGAATTAATATTATTTTGTCAATATGTAATACAGCGCTAAAATTACGTCATACTGACCTGTAATTCTCATGGGTCGACTTCCCACTTCCCGTCCAGCGTTTCCAACTAAATGTGCTCCTAAACTATAACCGATTAGGTGTACATTATCCCAGTTGCCACCTCCTGTAGTAATCAACCAATTCAAGAAGTTTCCAAGAAACCGACCAGCTGCAGGAACTCGTAATGAGGCACTGAAGTAATCACCATTAGCACTTTCTCTCCAGTCAACAACAATTACATTAACATCTTCATTGTCAAGAAATGCTGACGTGACCTGTATATTTACAGCAGACGTTCCGTCGCGATTCCATCCGTGCGCTATTACTTTCAGTGGCTTGCTACCGTCATAATTGGAGGTCCATAAGGAGATTGGGTTCCCATTCTCAATAATTTGAGGAATTAATGGATTCTTTCTGTAATACATAAATTACTAGTTATGAAATATTATTTTCCGTATTTATATTACCTACTGTTTGATTTATATTCACTACAAAAAATACCTTACAAGATACGTTTAATTAATGTATAAAATTTACCTTGTAAAAAGCCAATAAGACTGGTTATCTTGTGAAAAGATTACGTTCTTCATGATGGCTCGTTCAAAATTTTCGACTTTTGATAAATCAACGGGTAATCCATCTTCATGTTCAATGTTAAACTTATTATTTAAAGGGGAAGCAATAACATCCCATATACATACTGAAAAAATATTTTGATTATAATTTATAAATACTTCATTCATTTATTGAAATATCGTATCACAAAATATTAAAACACTAACGCGTTGATATCAAAACGAACAAAAGCGAATTTTCCATTGTTTTTTGAAAAATTGCTTTAAAAAAAATGGTTAAAAAACGTTAAAAGCCAGCAGTACTATAATCTTGATGTTTAAATACTTTGATACTATATTCTAATCACGAAGATAATTAATAAAAAAAATAATAAGACAGCTAATCTTCATAGTGATAAATAAACATTAAAAATTTTGTATAGATAATGTTTAACGTAATTACTTTCCTATGTGTGTGATTATTATGTACAAAGGTGTGTTGACTTTAAAAATAAAATGTAATAGGTAAATTAAAAGGCAAATAAGATGTCATTTTTGGATAGTAATTGGTTTTTTATTTATTTATAAAAGTCAATAATTAATAAAAGACTTAACGAAGCCTTTTATAATATTTCAACATCGCAATCACACTGACAATCCCTTCGGCGTAGCAGTGCGCGTAGCCGCCTAAAGACGTGTAGTCACGGATTCGATTCTCGCTCGAGATTTGTACAAATATTTATTTCCGGTATGAATGTCTATTTTTCCCGGTTTTTATCATAAACAACTGAAAGCGACCGTTACTTATAGTAGGAAATATATCCGCCAACCCGCAGAGGAGTAGTGTTAGTAGAGGACTAATCTCCGACCCTTCTCTGATATGGGGAAAGAAGCCTATGCCTAGCGTTATGATATTATAGACTGAATCGTAAAAAACTTAATTCACTATCTTCCTCATCCAGCTTACACCGGCGATCTTATGTAGGTTGTGGGTCCAGTGGGCTGAAGGACGTCCCGCACTGCGTTTGCCAACACGCGGTCATCTCTCCAGAACACGTCTGCTCCATCGGCCATGGGTCCTCCAATACAGGTGACCAGCTCACTGCCACTCTAACATGCTAATTTTGTGTGTTATGTCAGTCACTTTCGTTCTTTCGCGGATAGTCTCATTACTAATATTATCTTTGAGATAGAACCCAAGCATAGCTCGATCCAGTGCACGTTAATCGACTTTAAACTAGTGGACCAGTCCCTTCGTCAGTGTCTACGTCTTGGCACCCGTATGTCAAAACAGGTAGCACGTATTTCTTGAAGATTTTTGGCTTCAAGCTTTGTGGATTATACGAAGTGAAGACTATGAAGCACCCAGCCTAACCAAATTCTCCTATCAGCTAGCTCTAGCTATCAGCAGAAGGATTTTCGAAGTTCTTTCGGCCTAGCTGGATGGTATGACCTAGGTAAACATAATCTTGTACAACTTCGAGAAGGGTACATCGACCGATACCGGTCTCGCGGGTTTTGCTTCTTGCTACTGGCCGATATTTACAGATGTACAAATATCTATTTTTCATCTTGGCGTATGTCCATATACTTCCACTATACATATTTAAGAAAGCTCCGCCAACCAGCAGTAGATTAAGTTCCAATTAAGGTTATTTTTTTCTCATTTTAAGCCATACAGTCATTTGAATGAGAAACAACAACATTTACATAACAGATTTCGTTAGAGTTTAGTTTGTAGGTGGCAGACCTACTCAGCGATTTATTTATTTTTTTATATAACTTGGTCGGCAAACAAGCATAAGGATCACCGATTACCGCAGCTTATAAACTTCTCCAACACTAGAAGCATCGCAAGCGCATTGCCGACCCTATCCCCAATTCCCCCCGGGATCTCTGGTCACCTTACTCACCACAGGACCACAACACTGCTTGAAAACAGTATTATTTAGCTGTTATGCGCTACGCGTTAGTTGTTACGCGTTGTTTGCATGATTTACTAAATCATGCAAATAACGCGTGAGAAAAGTGAATAGAGAAAAGAAAAAAAATAATGATGAAAAAAGTTTGCAGTCAAACTACGTGTAATGTATTGTCTCCGTTTGAAAATACTGATGGAGTCTGCGAGCTTTACATGATCGGTAAATTTATTGAATAGCTATCCGCCAACCTGCATTGGAACAGCGCAGCGTGGTGGATTAAACTGCGATCCTTACCTATACTACACGGGGAAAAAGGCCTATGCCCAGCAGTGGGATATTACAGGCTGAAGCGTATTCTCCTTCGTATGTTATTGGTCTCTGTCCATAATTAGTTCTAGTTTGAAGTGTGACTAGCTTATTGTGTCGTCAAGTGAGTGTACCTTGGCAATTCGTATTTTGTAATAAAATTAATTTAAGAGTAAATTTTAACCTAATTAGATTCATTGATTACAAATGAGCATTATTTGCGTATAATATAGACACAACAATGACCTTCTTACTGTGAAGTAAGAAAAAAGAAAGAGTATGCTTTTGAAGAGCACATAAAGTCATCGGTGCTAGTTTTACATATTATAGACATCTGATTTAACAATCATTCCCCAACTCACGATTAAGTGTGCGGGTAGACAGACAACCTTTCTCCCATATAGATAAGGAGCTGCATTGAGATGTTTAAATGTTGATTCAGTTCGTTTTAGTTCATAACATGACTCGTCGTTGTTGTAAATCTATAAAACTGAAACGCTAGTTAAAATGTACCGAAATGAAACATACACCATGTAATAACAATTTTATTTTGGAAATCAGTTTTTAAACTTCACACTCGCTAACACTACACGTGAACTTTTCATCCGTGATCATGGCCCAAAATGACCAACAACAAAAACAGTAAATATCCCTTGATACAGATAATAAATCATTTTATTATAAAATAAAAAAATATTTAATCAAGTAATAGTACTTTATTATCAACTTGGAGTATTTTTTAAATTTATTTGATCGACCTGTAAGAAATATAAATAATAAATTTAATATAAATACACAATTAGAATTAACATTACATGCATAGAATAAATAAGAACCTCTTTTTTATCCCTCAGCCAGGACCTTAGGAACGGTGCAAATAGTCTATGATCATTTTTTACTTTTGATGATATTAAACTAACAAGACACGCCACTATAACCGTTACCGAACATCCAAGAGCAGTAAACCACAAATATGAAATTCTATAAATATACCACACCTCCCTGAAACCAGTGCATTTAATAGTTCAGTAAAAATAGTTAATACCTACCAAAGTTATCATAATACCAAACAATTCTTTTTCTTAATTTTAGATTTAACATCTAATTGCAAAAAGAAATTTACGCTAACTGTTTATAGTTTATTGTTAACGGATTACAAAAAAAATATTACAATTTAATACCAGTCAACTAAAAATTATTACGTATTCTTAATAAAATGTCACAACTTATTTGTAAAACCAGTATTTACTCTTGATCATCATTTGTGACATCCGTAACAGCCTCAAAAGCGTAAGTACAATTGAACGTGTATCTATCCTTCTCTTTGAATCTCAAAAGACCTCTAGCCTGCGCCAGTTGCGATTGCGCCGCTACCCACCATGCGATGATTAAACCAGAAATTCCTCCAGTCAGAGCACTCTAAAAAAATCGAAATATTAATTTTATACTTTATAGGTACCTACTTTTTAAACATTACTTTTGTCAATTTGTTTGAATTATTATTACGTGATGAATAGAAATCACGTCACAGTCATACTCCGAACCAACTTTTTTATATTCGTTCCATTTAAGCATCTCCTAGTCAATACTACTACAAGAAGATGCTTTAGTCTACAAAGAGGAAAAAGATCAAAAAATATGTTGAAGGTGGATAAGAGTTTTCTCTTACCAAGTACCTAAGCAGTTATTAAAAATGCAGTTACAAATTAAAATGATTAGTAAGTGACACAGATACTATTATTTATAGATAGGTCAAGAAGAACATTTCAAGTTGATTGTTATTCATGTGTCATCACAGCCGAACTCTGAATTTACTTAAACATAATTCTTGATAATCGAGCATTCCTAAATCTTTTAAAACAGAAGGATATATAGGTAATACTAGAGAGAAATGATAAGTAATATGTACCAACCACTCCATTAATAAAAGGTAAAAATAATCCCATGAGAAATATTCCGGCAAGCGGACCCATTGATGCTGAAGACAAGCTCATGGTTAGTTGTAACACTGATCCTAACTTTTCCACTACAAACACCAATCCTACAACACATATAGTTTTTAATTTTGTTAAAATTTCTTGCAAATGTTTTACCTAAATTAATTCTTATATAAAAAAAAAATTGAAGAGCTTGTATTGTTTCACGCGCTAAACTCTAAAGTAAAGGTTTGAATTGAAAAATATTTGAAAAGCCCATTTATCGAGTACGGCTTTATAACCAATAAAAGCGAATCAATACAAAATATTGAAAAACAGGTAAAATTTATTCCTGTAGATAGCATAAACATACGGGATAATACAAAAATTACGAATAAAATCCGAAGGACCTAAACGGTATGACTAGTTAAGACAAAAATAATATTCTTACCTACACAGACGCAACCAAGTACAACAACAACAGTTCTCACGAGAATTTGTGTTTGTTTTTGACTAAGTTTTTGGAAAAATGGCTTCCAAAAATCTTCCAATACAACAGCGGCCATTGAATTCAGTCCAGTAGATAATGAACTATAATTTTAATCATATAATTTACAAAACTGTTATTTGAATCGAATTACATTAGTTGCAATTTTCTAGCTACGAATAAAGAATTTATTGTAACACTATTTATTAACTAATGTTGTCAACACTCGGCTGTAACATTATTTCTTAATTAATTTCGTTGAAGGCATCACGGATAACGAAAGTGGTAAGTACTTCATATTCGTCCCTTATGATTAACCACATAACATAGACACTACTCTAAAAATTCCAATATTAAATTGTAATTTAACTATCTAAATTGAATATAAGCAAACCTTAGAGCAGCACTGAAGACTCCTGCTACAAAAACACCAGGCATACCTTTCCATTCAGCTAATACGTCCATAACTAACAATGGTAGCAGTTGATCCTTTGCAAGTACTAACTTAGAGTTTAAAGGATCGCACGTATAATACCTTGCGTAAGCTAAAAGTCCACTATAACTACAGGTAATGACGATTAAAAATACTCCAAATAAAAATCCCCATACGGCCCTGTAAATAATAAAAGATTAGGGCCTATTGCACCAGCTGTGGATAGAGTTTATCCTGCAAATAAGTTACGATTAGACTTGAAGAGCAAGACGTATAATATTATGCCTTTGGGCATTTAGGTTTCATCTCAACTAATGAACAATAGATTTAATAGATAGACACTCATTTTTGCGATTAGAAATATCTCATAATTACAGTGGAATTCGATAGTGAAAAAGAATAATACATTGACATAATTTATCTTATAAAAATATCGTTAAAAATATCGTTATCCACAACTGGTGAAACAGGCCCTTAATCGTATGAAAATATTAACTATATCGCAGTATTCGTATGTAATACTCGTATATATATACAGGGTGTCCCAAAATTCAACGATAAGCCGACACTGGAAGATAGACCTACCCATGACTACTTGGGAAAACAAAAGAAAAAAAATATATCTCAATTTTTTTTTAAGTTACAAGAAAAAAACGAAATTCTTCAAAAATTTAGACCTCTTATGATCATTTTCACTACCATGACCACAATTTTTTTAATATTTCTGTTTTTTTCTTTTTATAGGCAACCTGAATAGCATTGCTGTCTACCACAATCCTTAAAAATTCCAGAATGCCTCTAGTTTTTTCATAAAAATTTGTCAAAGTTATTGCTTTCCCTAAATTTTTTCAAGATTTTTACTTTCAGTCAACTTTAACTCATCGTGGTGTAAAAAAAAGTTATGAACACTACTATGGCAAGTTTTTTCAAAAGTTGGCGCAACTAACCAAGATTCCAAAATGGTATAATACGCTAGGAAAACTAACCATAAAAAAATAATATGCGTACTAATTCAAAACAAGAACCAAATTAAATAAATTGTAGTTTACAATAATCACTTTTAATACGTTCCCAAAGCGGTTTCTAGTTACAATTTCGTGAAATTTGAATGGGGTAGAGAGAAAAGTAGAGAGATATTTCAAGAGACAGGTGAACTTTTTTTATTGAATAACAACAAGGAAGGTAGAGAAGCTGTTATTATTCTCAGTAACTCAGTTCAGTTTGCTCTGCTCATTTGTTTACTGCACACCCTTCCGTCTTAAACTGACGTGGCACTTGTACGTACACAACCACTTATGGCTTGGATTTTTGGACTGGAATCGATCTGCAAACTTAACTGACCTGATATTATTTTGTACTACGATTGTGTGTATTATGATTTGGAGTTCTGGCGCATTTTGGACTGTTTAGCGTTTATTATGCCACAATCATACACACGACAGGATTACGCTAATATGCACCTCATCTACGGAGAATGCCGATGCAATGCTAACGCTGCTAGCAGACTGTATCGAAAAAGGTATCCAAATGATCAAAGATATCCTGATTATCGAGTGTTTATCAATGTGCATCAAGAGTTTTCGGAAAGTCGTATGCCATCTAGTGGGCGAAACGTTGGAAGACTTAGATTAGATCGTGATGAAGAAGTTATCAATGAGATAGAAAATGATTCAACTACTTCGGCACGTGCCATAAAAAAGCTACAGGGATCCCGAAAAGTTCTCTTAACGCCACAGGCTTCACCCATATCACTACAGGCGTGTGCAGACGCTATTACCGTGGGACTATTCACTACGAGCAACATTTTACCCTGTGATGCAAAGGAACAGGGGAAAATCCCCAATTCCTAGACAAAATTCTATGGTCGGATGAATAATTAAACATTTTCCATCTTTCTCTTTTTAACGTAAATATCTCTCTACCTTTCTCTCTCTAACTTCTTAGGCATGTATATCCCATTCAAATTCCACGAAATTGTAACTAGAACCCGTTTTGGGCACGTACTAAAAGTGATTATTGTAAACTACAATTTATTTAATTTGGTTCTTGTTTTGAATTAGTACGCATATTATTTTTATAAGGTTAGTTTTCCTAGTGTATTATACCATTTTGGAATCTTAGTTAGTTGCGCCAACTTTTGAAAAAACTTGCCATAGTAGTGTTCATAACTTTTTTTTACACCACGATGAGTTAAAGTTGACTGAAAGTAAAAATCTTGAAAAAATTTAGGGAAAGCAAAAACTTTGACAAATTTTTATGAAAAAACTAGAGGCCTTCTGGAATTTTTAAGGATTGTGGTAGACAGCAATGCTATTCAGGTTGCCTATAAAAAGAAAAAAACAGAAATATTAAAAAAATTGTGGTCATGGTAGTGAAAATGATCATAAGAGGTCTAAATTTTTGAAGAATTTCGTTTTTTTCTTGTAACTTAAAAAAAAATTGAGATATATTTTTTTTCTTTTGTTTTCCCAAGTAGTCATGGGTAGGTCTATCTTCCGGTGGCGGCTTATCGTTGAATTTTGGGACACTCTGTATAAAGATGCTATTACTTTAATAACTAAATTTATTACCATATTATACTACATACGTATACAGCAATCAGAAATAATGTGCACCTTAATCTTTAAATTAATTACGTCTACACCTTAGTTAAGTATGTTTCACAAACATAGAAATAGGACAAGAACCCACAGAACCCAAAAATTGGACCTACTATCCTTACAATATAAATATTCGTTTGATACATTGCATGTACTCGTACATAACGGTAATAACAACACGTACATCTAACAAGTGAAACATCCTTATCGTGTTCTTATGCTGTATTGAGGTCAAAGTTTTGTTCGAAACTATAACGCTTATTTATTTCATTCTCAAAACTGAAATATTTGAGACATTTGTATATGTATATTACCTATACAGTTTCATTAACAGGATATATGTAAGAATATAAATTAAAAACGTACCATTTTGACTTCTTTACATCGGACAAAGCAAGAAAACGCTGCATCATAGACTGATTAACTGCAATATTGCCAATCCAATAAAATGTCGATCCTATTGTAACTGACCAAATCGTGTGCCTTTCCGTCAAGTCGAAATCGAAACTAGAAATAAGTATTCAAATAATGTGTAAAATACTCGTATTTGTAAAAAATTAACTGTTCTTAGATACGTTGCTATGTTCTCCACCTTGGGAATTCTATTCTGTTTGTCGCGCAGCTTTTATCAAGGACTTCTTCTACTCCACCAACTATTATGGTTCCTTTAATAATAACTATAAGCATAGCTCCGAACATAATAACGGTTTGTATTACATCAGTCCACACAACTGCTTTAAGGCCTCCCTGCACAAAATCCACATCTCAAATAATCAACTTTATTGTTGTAGGATAAAAAATTAAATATTAAACATATAATATGATGGAACTTACCAAAGAAGTATAAAATATACACACAATACACACTATTGGAGACACAACGTGAATATTGACACCAGTTACTAGAAAAACGAAAACCTCTTTTTATAAGTGAATATTATAAAAGTTAGATGAAGTTATATGAAATGCAAATTAGCAACGAACACATGAACTCTATTTTACCTTGATTAAATGCAAGCGCTGGTACATAAATCACGATCGGTAGCCAAGCCATCTAAAAATCAAATTAATATTTATAAATCAAATTAAAATACCTTCAACAAATATAGTTCTTATTCAATTATAATAGGAATTACTACTATCCTTTACATAATTATAGAAAATACTTTAAACAACATCTATTAATTACCAAATAAACGCTGAATAATACAGATCCAAATACTCTTGTTCTTTTGTCATAGCGCAATTCTAAGTACTGAAAAAAATCACAAATTTGTTAACTTTTTTTTTTCAAACAAATCATGCGTTTTTATTTTCTTATGCAAATATATTCACCTCATATGCAGACGTTAGTTGTAATTCATGGAAAACAGGAATAAATGTGGTTATTACTACAAATGACATTATTAAAGCTCCTATTATACTAAAAACGTATGAAGTACCGTATAAATAAATTTCTGTCGGTATTCCCAATAAAGATATACCTGAAATGAAGCTAAGACAGAAACAAAACGAAGATAAATTAAAAGGTTGTAAATACAAGTGAAGATGCTCAAATACATAAAATCTTAGTTCGGTCAAATTACATATATATATTTAAAATAAATCCCAAATATGTAATTACAAGTCCCCTCCAATGGATATTAGTCATAAGTTAATTCATCCATTAACAATTTAAACTTTAAAAAAAAATTGTGAACAAAAACATAAATAGGCTACTTGGGCTTTATTAACTGAGAAGTTATCTTTACGATTTAAACTCATTTATTTAACTTATATTTTATCAAATGAATAAATTAATACAAATAGAAACTAAATGAAAATGCACACATACCCAAAATAGTTTACAAAAAAAAATTGTATCGATTTAATTTTGCAACCTGTTATTGAATTTTATCACACCATTTAACTTGTAGTGCTTTATAATATTTTCCTTCGAGGTGTGAACTTATATATGAGGTATTATGACAAACTTACCTGGCTACCAGAGAAAAACAAATTGGAACCAGTTTCATATTCCTTCCTCCCATCAAATAATCATTTGTTGAAGTCTGTCGTTTAACAAATCCGAAATAAATACCAATACCACAACAGACCGACAACATCACCATGAAAATGGAATAATCTATCCATGAGAAATATTGGAATGATAACCTAGCAGAGTTAATATCATCATCTTTGTAAGACATGTCTTTGAATATTTTAGTACCAGTGGCCACGTTCACCCTGACCCCAGACAAAACCGTAAGTGTTAGTCCATAAGGCAATTTAACAATTGCCACCCGCGATTTTCTTCCCGATCTATTTTAATCTGTTCCTTTATTAATCGCATCCTGCTGGATTAAAATAGATCTTATTCTTGTAACGAACGAAGGTCTTGTTGTTAAAGGATATTATTATTTTATCGTGCGTATAGATTTAATATAAATATTTAAATATTAAAACTTAATTTAAAAAATATAAGAGACTTTTTCCTCACGATTTACTTAGGTGGCATAATTACCTACATGTATTTGTATACGAGTATATTGCATTAGGCGGTTAGACGGCATAACTATAGGCTTTACCAGATCTGAATATTTTTGATTAGAAAATTTTAGACGAAGTACCTAGTTGAAAAAACTTTTTCTAATTTTCTGGCGTCAGCGTCAACGTAGGATGATAGACAGTCAACGTAAGATCAATAGGAATACAGTAAATGTATAATTATGAAACTTGGCGTAAATTTCGCTACTGAATAAATAAATCAAGAGCAATTATTTTAATTTAATATCAATGCCATAGCCAGTATCGGGGAACCAAATGCGAAAAAGGTTTAATTGATCATTTACAAATTTTATTTATTAAACAATGTTACTTTGTATAAAATATATATTTTTACAATATATTTATATCCAATATTTCATTCTCCTCAGCTCAATTCTTCACACTCCTTGATAGGTTTCATATCTATAACTGAAGATTTTTTTTCGTTCTGAAATGGAAATACATAAGGCGTTATGAAAATATTATTTAATTAAAAGGCAATATGTACCTATCTATATAGTTGTATATTTTTATACTATATTATAAATATAGTTTTATACTATGTATATTTTTATACTAAGTATATTAGACACGCGTTGGCACAACGGTCACAGAACTGGTTTGTGCCTGTTGCGCTGGCGGTTGCGGGTTCAATCCCTGCTCGTGACAAACATTTGTATTGGCCATACAGACGTTTGCCATGGTCTGGGTGTTTGTGCAGTCCTTGTGGGTCTCCCCACCGTGCCTCGGAGAGCACGATAAGCCGGTAGTCCCGGTTGTTATCATGTACACCTGATAGCGATCGTTACTTATAGTAGGGAATATATCCGCTAAGCCGCATTGGAGCAGCGTAGTGGAATAAGCTTTGATCCTTCTCCTACATGGGGAAAGAGGCTTTTGCCCAACAATGGAATATTACAGGCTGAAGCGTATACTATATTAAAGCTCTATGATTCTGACCAAATTAGAAAAACTAACATCAATAACTAAAATTTTAAATAAAATAAAATTGAATATAGCGTTCGTTGAGTTATTAGAAGTTAAAATCAGTTCAACCTATCGCAGTCCACCGCTGGACATATGCCTCCCTAAGTTTGCGCCAGATATCCTAGTTCTCTGCTATCCTCATCCAGCCTCCATCGGCAATCTTACGATAATCGTCAGTCCAATAGGCCGGAACACATCCCACACTGCGTTTACCAACACGGTCTTCTCTCCAGGACACGTCTGCTCCAGATAGGTCCTGCGACACAGGTAACCAGCCCACTGCCACATTAACTTACTAATTCTGTGGGCTATGTCAGTTACTGTCGTTCTTTCGTGAATAGTATAATTTCTAATCCTATCTTTGTGAGACCCCCCAAGTATAGCCCGTTTCATTGCTTTTTTTACACTTTTTGGACAGGTTGACTTGCGGCCTCAAGGAGCTCAGTAGTAGTCATATTTTTGTATGTATTTTTAAGTGCAACAAAGAATATATACATAAAATTTCACGACCTCTTCTCGGATCTGAGGGCGAGCGCAAACTATTCTGCCATCCGCTGTTTTTAGCTTCGCAAGAAGGTTTCTCCCCAATGGTTTGGAAGACTTTGGACCCCCTATCCTGCTTTATAAGAGTAGTAATGTCTCTCATATTTGAACAGCAGAGCTCTCTGCGTACAAGTTTCTGTATCTTCTTGGAAAGACCCTTCCGTTTTAGCGAAGCTGCTTAAACAGCGGGTATCTTGCGCCTCCGCCTCATCAGGTCTAAGGCTTCGGGAGAAATTTCGAACTGCTTCATTGACTTCGCTGGCGAAAAGTGTATGCGACCCAGTGTACACACCGTCTTCACCACTGTTTCGATCATCTCGTCCACGTCTCTAGTGGTTTCCAGTGTATATAAATTTTGGACTTCCAGTTAGAACTGCTCGGAGCCAATTAATATATGGGGCAGCGTAGGTCAGAAAATAGATATCACCAAGCTGGCCAGCTCTTTATAGAGGCAAAAAGTTAAAATAGCTTCTACATTAAATTTAAACAAAGATCTGCGTAAGATCGCCGATGGAGGCTGAATGAGGAATGCGGACAACGGAAATGTTTGTTATGAACTTGGGGAAGCTAACAACAGCGGAATGCCAGATGCTAAAACGAATTGAAATTTACTTACTTTTGTACAGCCATATGCCCTTATAAAAGGCTCGTCTGCTGGATGCGGTGGCTCGCGATAGAGCTTCCGTATCATAGGCGCTAGTAGTTTGGGTGCGGGAGGCACGTAAGCCCGACCACGCCACCTGTTTATCTGAGACACGGTGACACCGACAACTATCGTCAGCGCAGCTCCCACGAAAGTGTACCACATGTAGGACACGTGCAGTATTGGACTCACTTCTGGTCTGGATGATACATTTCTTTTAGTATTTTAGTCGAAATGGAATTCAAAATACATATCTTTAATCAAGTAAAATTAAAAAATCACTTATTAATCGTCATTTTACAATTATCATTGTATAAATATTCTATTCTAAATGATATTCTACTGACAATAATACGCATGAAACCCGCAAACGCTACGCAAGAAACAGTTATGAACTCTTTATAAGGAACTGTCAAACGCTTAAAATCAAAAGGTCAAAACTTTATAAAAAAAGTTATATATTTTTAAAGAAAATAGTTGAATTAACTTTTTGTCTTTTTGTTAAAGTCTGTTAGAATGCGCTGATTGTTGAATAATTCTTAAAAAGAGATTTATTGAGCTTTTAAAAGTAGGTATAGGTACTAATTAATTATTGTTGGCTTTTATATTATAGATAAGCGTATAACCGTTTAATGTCTTTAATAAAAAAAATAATTTATATATATAATATGTACAATACAAAACACATTTATTTACATCGAAAAGGAAAAAAGGTATGTACGTAAACATGTACATAAGGCGGTGTTATCGCTAAAAGAGCGATCTCTTCCAGACAACCTCGAGCATGTAAAGCATATGAAAAATAATATTAATTAGAATAAAGAAGAACAAAACTTTAATCGTAGATGTATTAAAATCATATAAAAGATAAAAACCGTTCAAAATTTTCAGATTTTGCTGTAATAATTGATTAATTAAGTACGCAAATTTAATAATAATAAAAAAATATGATTATTATTTTTCATCTGCTTATATTTACTACTTTATTTCTACGCATTTTGTTGTTTAATGGCCTAAGCTCCTATTTGAATATCAGAAATCAGTCCTGTACATTCTGATATTAATTCATTGCAACACAATTTGTAATATTAATACAGATTATATTTATTATATAAACATACCCTTCCACATGTTGTGTAACTGTCTCAACAACAGTATAATTGTACTGGCATCCCTCTGTTGTGAGGAATTTGTGAGGGTGGACGATAAGACCCTTAGCGATAGCTAACTGTGCTGACAGACACCACCATGACATGATCACCAATCCTGTGATACCACCTACTAAAGCTCCCTATTGGAAAAAAAAACATTAGATAGTGTTGTCCACAGCTAACAGTAGTTTTAGGAATGTCTAGACGCTAGAATACAAAAAAAATAGGTACTTGTACGTTGGTTCATAATCATTTGAATTATTACGTGAAACTCAACTGATAATTAAAATTATAATCCATTATTTTTATCGCTTGTTTTTCTGAAAAAGGGTTATTCTATATTAATTAACACTAATATAGGTATAATAAATATCTGATAATTTAAATAGGAGAGCTGATTTAAATAATTATAGACATTTGTAAGCAAAATAAGGTAAGTCGTACCATTGCATCGACCCATGGCATAAGAATTCCCATAGAGAAAACACCAAGCTGTGGTCCCATTGTCATTGCTTCAAGCGTCATAGTGAGCTGTAAAATGGTTCCCATTTTTTCAACAATGAAAACCATTCCTATAAAATTAAATCAATACAATAAATAACCTCGTATAATTATTTATTTAATCAGATTTAGAAATACTTTATTTTACCGTTTTTACAAATTTTTCATGATAAATTCACAATTTACCTTTGTACATATGTACATAATTTTTTTTTGTGAGAATTTAACGTTCAAATTAATTTATTATTTAGTCCTCAATTTTATTGAGCTATTATAACAATAAGTAAGTCTCGTGCAATTGCATTAATATAAGACAAGGAGAATCTTGCTTATATAGTAATTAAAACTAATTTAATAAAATAAAAAAGTAATTATTATACATTTCTGTATGATATTTAAATTTCAATACAATTTCGAGCAGCGCCCATCAGTTTCAACCGTAATAGTGGATTATCTAACTTAGCTTAACTTAATAAGTTAATATGCTTTTGTATTATTTATTTCAATAATAAGTATACATATGTATATAATAATAATATACTACTACTATAATAATATACAATAATATGTTTATATAACAATACTAATAATTTTCGTATTAAAAGAATATATTTACCTAAGCACAATACTCCCAAAAATACGACGACACTTTTTAAGAGCCAATTCGTTTGCCGCTCAGATAACTGTCTCTTAAAAAACGGTTTATAGAAATCTTCCAATACAACCGCTGACATCGAATTTAAACTTGTCGATAAAGAGCTAAAATAACAAGAAAATCATCGTTATTAATATGCGCCCAGTGCTATTTCGTATTCAAATCCCAAACATTCGAGGCCCTAACGTCCAATCGTTATTTTGGTTTCTATTCTTTCTATGAGATATTAGAAATAGTCACAAAGCACAAAAGAAATTTTAAAGACACGTTCTGGTGACATATTATAAAAAAAAACTAAAACATGTATAAACTATATAAAGACGTTTTTCAAAAAGCCAAATTCATACCTGAGAGCTGCGCTAAATATTCCGGCGATAAATACACCTGGTAATCCAGGAATTTCCCCAAGGACATCCATAACTAGTAATGGGAGTAATTGATCTTTCGCCTTTGCCAACTAAAACGTATAAAAATATATAAACGTATAAGTTTTTACAAATTTTACTGACAAATAACAAACATGATGAATGTCACGTTTTACATAATATAAATAATTGTAAAACGTAAGTGTTTAAAAATAAGTATAACACACGTTATACTTATACTATCTTATACTATTAAACGAGCAATTCTTGTATATATATATATATATATATATATATATATATATTTTCTGAATCTCGGAATCGGCTCCAACGATTTTCGTGAAATTTAGTATGCAGGGAATTTCGGGGGCGAAAAATTGATCTAGCTAGGATTCATTTTAAAAAAATGTCGTTTTATACCTGTTTTTAGGCAATGACAAAATATCATTAGAATACGAAGCTTAATTTTACTACTGTCATCATAGCTGTAACAGCGTAATTAGGAAATCGGCAGGTATCAAATCGTGTTGACCCGGGTTCGAATCTCAGTCTCCAGATAAATTTTTTGTCTTTTTTTTTAAATTTCACTCGTGATTTATTATTTAAATAAAATTAAAATATAAAAATACCGAGAAAAAAAAAACAAAAAATAAAATGAAAATACCGAGCAAGGCTCGGTCACCCAGGTACTAACTATTATAACTACTATTGACTAGCCCGTTGGCGCAGTTTGTAGTGACCCTGCTTTCTGCTCCGGGGGTTGTGGGTTCGATTCCCACCCTGAGTCTGGGTGTAATATTTATTTGTATATGTATGTATTATTTATAAGTATGTTTATCGAAAAAAAAAATATATATATAGCTATACCAGTTGGCTGTTGTGTGTATTGTGAAAACAAAACTACGTATCTTATATAGTGTTTTAATGTATATTTCGTGTATGTGTTTTATTTGTTTAAATATACGCAGATAAAACAATCATATACAAAAATCAAATATTCAAATCAAATATAATAAGTACCTTCGTTTGGAGCGGATCACAGTCATAAAACCGAGCGTATATCAGCAAACCGCAGTACAAGCAGAAACAGTAAATTGTTGATATACCAATGCAAAATAGAAAAACTGCCCTGTAGATAATAATAATAATATAGTAAACTTTGTTGTACACCATAAAGAAACAAAATTAGGTAATGCATATAAAGAAAGACGTACAAAGTCGGTCCTATCGCTAAGAGTGACCTTATCCAGACAACCTTTGGGTATATATAACAAATAAAATATGAATACTGAGCTCTGTTAACCATCGGATCAAATTCATCCCGGCACAGGGCCGGATCTACCATATGGCTTTTTGGGCTTCAACCCAGGGCCCCGTGGATTCAAGGGGCCCCCAGGCCCAGCTAAGTCAATTCAAAGTCAAAAATAGACGACAATGCGAAAGAATCAATAATTTTATTCTTTATTCTTATATTACTTCGAACTGTCAGTTAAAATGTTCGGCTGCCATTACACATTCATCTCAATCGTGGTCAAATTTGGTGGGCCCCTAATTAGTATTAGCCCAGGGCCCCCTGACCGGCCTGTCCCGGCATGTCCTTTTAATAATTTGTAACAAAATATTACTATTTAGCACAAGGCCAAATTTAAAGGTCCTCAGACAATGAAGAAATAGTGTTAGTGATAAAAGTGAAAAATATTAAATAGATAGTTCATTATGTGTAAAGAATTTGTTTAATCTGAAACGAGTATATATTGTTATTTTATTTTTTCTATTTTTATATTTTATTTTTAGACTAGCTACTAGTTTTTGGCTTCCTTAGCTATAAAAACTTTACCTTTAAAACATTGAACAACGGTGTAAGATAATACCTAATATATCTCAAATTCCCAAAGATATAATTGTGTTTGCTCGCAAACGAAAAAAACCGACTTCAATTACATCGACAAGTAATACAACGTAATAAGACGAAAAAATAGTCAAGTAAATACGCGCTATTAAAGATTACTCAAAAAGTTGTAATCAGTTTTCGATCTAATTTAAACAAGACTACAAGACAAGTATTAGCTTTCGATTAAAGTAAGAATCATCGAAATCGGTACACCGAGTAAAAAGTTATGCGGTATAATATAACGCAGGTCGACGAAAAAGTAGTCACGTAAATACGCATTATTAGATATAACTCTAAAAGTACTTGTCAGATCTCAATTAAATTAAAATGGGACCACATGACACGCAACACCTTTCAATTAAAACAAAATTGATCGAAATCGATCCACCCAGTCAAAAGTTCTGAGCTAACATACATTAAAAAAAAAAAAAAACATACGTGTCGAATTGAGAACCTCCTCCTTTTTTGGAAGTCGGTTAAAAAATATGATAAGTAGATAGGCAGGTATCTAAACGGGCTATCACACTTCACTATTACATTCTAAGAATAGCTATGAAATACATACATACAGTGCGCTAGTAACGCCTAATTCAATTTAAGCTGGAAACAATTTCTATTGCTTCATCCCAGTTATGAGTATATGTATTAACATTATGCTTTATATTGCTTATGAACGTAGAGAATATAAACAAACAATTTAATACTACTGATTATTTTATTATACTATTATTGTAATGCGTTACCATTTAGCTCCCCGTAATGTTGGCAAAGCTAAGTAGCGTTGCACCATGGACTGATTGACAGAATTAGCTTGAAGCCAATATATGAGACCACCGAAGACCAAATTCCAGATAGTATGACGCGCAGTAGGTAAAAAATCCCAACTGAAAAAAGTAGTTATAAATTCTTCATATAACTATCAAAATTAAACCGTGAAGGATTTTTAACCGAATAAATAATAATATACATGTGTTTTAATTTTATGATAATTTAGTAAATTTTTACTTGGGTGCTTCGATCCGACCGCTTTCCATATTTCTCTGCCATACTGTGCCAAATCCACCAATATCGATGGTTCCTTTAATAGCTACTAAAGCCATAGCACCAACCATAGAGGTAATTTGAATCACATCGGTCCATACAACAGCCTGGAGACCACCCTATTGATATAAAAACAAACGAAACATAAAAAGTAAACATAACTTAAAATCATTTAGAATTTTAACTTTTTATTTTTTCACTAGCTTCTGCGCGCGACTTCGTCGGCGTGGACTCCGCTCCTATTGGTCTTACCGTGATGATACATAGCCTATAGCCTTCCTCGATAAATGGGCTATCTGAAAGAATTTTTCAAATCGGCCCAGTAGTTGCAGAGATTACCGCGTTCAAACAAACAAACAAACAAACAAACAAACAACCAAACAAACAAACTCTTCAGCTTTATATATTAGTATAGATTACATATGTTTAAATTAATCGGTATGAAGTGAGAATAGAAAAAGAAGTGTGTGTGTCAGCTCCGACGCACGACTGGAGTTTACTTCTTCAGATCGACTGTCTAAATATGCACAAAAAAGACTTTACAGTGTAAGAAAAAGATTAATACCATATCAAATGGTAAATAAATGATTTAAATAAATGGCATTATTAGAAAACGTCATAACCGATACCGTCGTAACCGTCGTAGCCGGTAGCGTCGTAACCGTCGTAGCCGCTACCGTCGTAAACGTCGTAGCAGATAGATGGCGCAAAAAACGTAACGAGGTCATTCGTTCAGTAGATTTTACTCCTCATATTATTTTCATACCGGGGGCCTTATATAAAAATCGATTCTTAAGGAGTAAACTCCAATAAACTCCAAAAAAAACTTAATAAATATATCTTTATCTATTTAATAGAACGATCACGATCACGATTCAGCCTGTAATATCCCACTGTTGGGCATAGGCCTCTTCTCCATGTAGGAGAAGGATCGGAGCTTAATCCACCACGCTGCTCCAATGCGGGTTGGCGGATATATTCCCTACTATGAGTAACGATCGCTATCAGGTGTACATGATAACAACCGGGACCGACGGCTTAACGTGCTCTCCGAGGCACGGTGGGGTAACCCACAAGGACTGCACAAACACCCAGACCACGGCAAACATCTGTATGGCCAATACAAATGTTGTCAACAAATGTGTGCGGGAATCGAACCCGCAACCGCCCGCGCAACAGCCAATCGCAATCCAGTGCTGTAACCGCTGCGCCAACGCGGCGTCATTTAATAGAACATAATTATATATTTTTTTATTCGTTGTTGTCGAGAGAAAATTTGCATAAAAGACAGTTTAAACGAGAAAATCCATACATCCACAAAAAAATATGCGTTACGAAGTTTGCCAGGTTAGCTAGTTAACCTTGAAATATTTCGACAGTTTTGTAAAAAAGTAAAGGCCCTCTTTACTTACCGCACTTGTGTAAAATATGCAGACTAAGCAAACAATCGGCGTTATAATGTGAACGTCCACTCCAGTAACTATGGAAGGAATAAAGTATAAATTGAATATAGTATGTGTTTTAATATTTGAAATTAAAAATGCTTGGATGAAATTATTAATTGCTGTTACCTTGATTAAAAGCTAATGCTGGTACGTAGATTACAATCGGGAGCCAACCTATCTGGAAAATATGAGAAAGTGATAACAACTTTTATAGAAATACTTACATAGATACAATAATAAAATTAATTTAAAACTGATCTTACAAATGAACTAAATCATTAAATCATTCATTAATCATTAAATCATTCATTTATCATTAAATCATTCACTAATCAATCAATCATTATTTTTTGAGCACAGCAGGATATATCCTGCTTGAAATCTGGAGCAGCCCGTCAGGGGAAGATCCCCAGCCTTTCAGAAGATCATAGCTAAATAATGTACTGCTCATGTAGTATTGTGTGCCTGTGATTAGTAAGTTGGCCAGAGCTCCTGGGAGGGTCGATGGTATAGTTTGCAAGGCAACTGCGAATTTGATGCGTCTATCTATCTACCATCAATCGTGCTGTACGCTTGTTTGACATCCTAGTCGTATAAAAACAGTACCTACATATAGTGTAGTGTGTCAGTTATTTAAGTGTTTGTTTTTCTTATTTTAAATTTATTTTATTGTTAAATGTGAAACTTTCGTCTTACCAACGTAATAGCGAATAGAATCGATCCAAACAGACGTACTTTGTTGTCAAACCTCATTGATAAGTACTGAAACAAAAGTTTAAATTAGACTACCATCATTCCAATAAGATTATAATGAATTATTCTACTTTTGTTTCCGCATTTTAATAGCTGAGAAATTAACTGTGTTAATTATTATCATTATATATTAATTCTTGGATTATATACTGTACGATTTCAAAGCGACACCGAATCGGTATAGTCACTGAAATGTGATAATTATAAATACCACCCCAAGCATAGGTATAAGATATTTTTGAAATGAAACTTCTTTAGGAGCACGAGGGTAAAATTTGAGAGAAAGGCAACGTGGCAACGGGTAACGCGTCAGTACTTAGATGGGTGACCGACTGGGAACACCGCGTGACGTTTTTTTTTCAATTGTTTTTTTAATTATGATACCGCCTACTTTTTCAATTAGTTTGCCAAAGAAGTTTCACTTCTGACATGTGTACTTTGTACGCACGCAAATTTTTTTCTAAGTTTTATAGCCCCACTGCATTGCTACATAAGATAACAACCCGTTAACTTTTTGCCCTAACGTATATTTTATCAGCGATATTAATAACGCTAACTTGGCAATAAATAGTAGCGATAGTTTGATAATAACAGGAAGAAGAATTTTATGTAATTATTTTATTTCAATAATATTATTTTACCTCATAGTTAGAAGTAATTTTAAGGTCATGAAACACTGGTAAGTAAACTTGGGTCACTACGATTGACATGAGAAAAATGCCACCTATTATGTAGGCGTATTGAGTTCCATACATGTAAACTTCAGTTGGAGATCCCAGTAACGTAATACCTGAAATAAAACTGAAACAAATTGTAATAAATAAATAAATTGTATGTATATAAGCTTTTGATTTTCTAACTAAATAAATAACATTAACGCATTAAAACAATATTTATTTTACTCCTATAAAATGTAAGTAACATATATTCGGAGGTCATTTTCTAAATTCGGCCAGCTCCAAATTGAAAAAAAAAATGAGTGTACAAGTGATGTAACGATTTTGCGCATTAGTAAAAATAATTTTAAGATCGTCCTTATTTAAAAAATATATATAGGTAGGTATAGGCAAATCGAGGATCTCTTCTTTTTTTGAAATCGGATAAAATTTATCCCTATTCAATTTTATTACTTTTTTTAATGTTGTCGTAAAGTAGGAAGTGTGTGGAAGAATGGACTTATCTAATTTTGAAAACACTTCAGCCTGTGATATCCCACTGCTGGTCATAGGCCTCTTTTCCCATGTAGGAGAAGGTCGATCGAGCTTAGTCCACCACGCTGCTCCAATGCGGGTTGACGGATATATTCCCTACTATGAGTAACGATCGCTATCAGGTGTGCATGATAACAACCGGGACCGAGACGTTCTCCGAGGCACGGTGACAAGGACTGCACAAACACCCAGACAATACAAATGTCGGTTGTCATGTGCGAGGATCAAACCCGCTAAAGCCAGCGCAACAAAGTATCTTCATAAAATAAATTGAAATTTAAGTATTATATATATATTCTCTACTAAAAATAATGATCTTTCGAATGGTGAGATAACGAAAGGAACTCAAGGAACATCAAGGAAATATTTAAGAACCTCAATACAAAATATCACTTTTAACAAGGGAACATTGATAATGACTACATTTGGTTATACTATTTATATTGGACACCGCTGTTTGACATCTACCTACACACAAAGTTTGGCTACTAGAAAATTCAGTAGTGCTAATCCCGATATTTATCTATACTTATTATAAAAATAAGTCCCCCGGCCGCGTCTTTCTGTCCTCCTGTCTGTCTGTCTGAACGCGATAAACTCGAAAACTACTGAACGGATTTTTACACGGTTTTCAACAATAGAAAGAGTGATTGTTGAGGAAGGTTTAGGTATATAATTTATTATGCTTTTATGTAAATTAGCAGAAATACGGCGATAAACGTTGAAGAGGTCGCAAAAAATCTCGCCAACGGGGATCTTTCCTCGCGAACGCCGCGGAAACTAGCAAAGATATAGTTAAGTAATGTACTAGCGAATTCAAAATCTATAAAAATGCTACAAAAAAGTCCGCGACAGCATATCTCTATCTCTTACGGTTGACTTACAATAACCACTTTTATGTTCAAATTTGTAATTAAAAACATTACGTTATTTTCAAAGCTATTTTCTTTAGTTCAGTATTAATCTTTATCCAAATAAATATGTTAGTTAGCTTAGGCATTTAATGCAGATTAAAATTGTCCTTTACACTATATCAATCAGATGAATAGTTTTTGAGATATCGTCGTTAGAAGTAAATATTAAAAATAAAATTAACGCGCAACGAAGTGGGCACGGGTCGGCTAGTAAATTAATAAATAAATATTATGAATATTTGAAAATATTTCATTTTTGGGCAATGATCACATGTAGCATTATAAAATAACTTACCTAGCCACCAAAGACATAGAAACAGGTACCACTTTCATGTTTCTACCTCCGAGAAGGTAATCATTTTGTGTCGTCTGTTTTTTGAAAAATCCCCAATAAACGCCGACGAAAGCACTTATAGCTAACATGAACACGAAAACTAAATAATCTACCCAAGAAAATTCATTCATCTGATACTGTACAACGCCAGCATTTTCACTTTCGAATTCACTCATTTTTTAAATGTAGTTTTGTCCCGTCCTACCCACAGGGAATCCCTACGCAAATGACACGTGAAATAAAAATACAAGTTCAATCTGTTACAATGAAACAATTACGATAACTCGCAATTTAAAAGAGGATGTTACGAGTACCCCTCCAATAACTGCCAGGACCGAATCGGGAACAGACTAATATACAAAATGTTCGACTCCTAACTACGTTCCTTCAAATGGCTTTAAAGGATCATGTTCCGCGTGAAAAAAGGCCATTATTAAATTTGACTTTTCTTTAATGGACGTCCCTGTGGGTCTTCCCACCGTGCCTCGGAGAGCACGTTAAGCCGTCGTCGGTCCCGATTGTTATCACCGCTGTTACACCTGATAGCGATCGTTACTCATAGTAGGGAATACATCCGCCAACCCCCATTGAAGCAGCGTGGTGTTTTAAGCTCTGATCGTTCTCCTAAATGAGAAAAGAGGCCTATGCCCAGTAGTGGGATAAAACAGGTTGAAGCGATACGAAATTTTTTTTATCCGAAATTGTATTATCTAAACTGCAAAAAAGGCCTCTATCCAGGTTTAGGAATAATTAAAAAATAAACATAATCTAACCCATACCCTAGATCAGGGCTGTCCAAACAGCGGCCCGCGGGCCGCATGCGGCCCGCGGCTTGTTTCCATGCGGCCCGCGACGCACTTTTGAAAGTGTAAATTAATCAGAAAATAGTGTTGGATATAAATAGTTTGGATAGTATAATTCTTTGTCAAAACATATTATTATATTTGGTATAATTTATTTATCTTTATTACATGCTTTTTATTAGGTTCACCTGTATGTTTGTATGTTTGTAATCGACTTCTTTGGACTTCATTTTGACCCACTTCAAATGCAGAGATTTCAGTTAAACTTAGTATAGTCTAGTCGACAAGTTGAAAATAGTCGAAAATAGAGATACTGCTCTTAAAATTATGTCTGATAGCTCATTGGATCCGGAATAATGTCGAGCAAAATTTTCTAAAAGCGTGTATTAGCACATAAAAAATTGCAAAAGTATAATATATAAACAATTAAAAAAAGGAATTAAATGGCCATTCGTTTTTTACAAATATTTCATAAACTATTAATGTTTAAGAAATGTCAAAAAAAAGATTCTGAAAAAGGAGGAAATTTCCAATAAAAAACTTTCAGCTCCTGGAACTCTATCTCCGTTATTTATAATTTCTATTTAATGCTGAAATGGGTCTCCACGTGACGTTTTTATGTTGCGCGCGCGGCATCAAAAACGAGTACGACACATTGATTAATTTATTTAAGGTATTGAATATTTATTTTCGATCGAATTAACGAAGGACCAAAACGTTTATTGGTTCTTTATACGGTACGGTATTGGTACTTTATACGTTTATAAAGCAATTATTACCCTGTATTTTTTACTACAAAACTGAAAAAAAATCTGCGGCCCTCCAGCTTTTGTAGTAAATTTAATTAGCCCGCGAAGGTATGAAGTTTGGACAACCCTGCCCTAGATTATGTTAGGCTAATTTAGTAGTTTTTTTTTTGTGTAGTTATTTTCAATTACATATTGATAAAAAAAATACCTAATCCATCGAAGTATTTATAAAATGTTGTATACAACAATGTCATGCAAAAATTTCTTGCAAAATAATGTCTTGCAATGTACAGGGCAGTCTTATAAATAAGTAGGTAATATAGTTCGCGCCACGTAAAAAGAACGCTGGCCTTTAAGCTGCGCAAAGGCGATTTATCGGTCTATATGGTGGTATGAGGTCTATCTATATTTTTAATGTACCAATAAACATTATACAAAGCCACGAGTGAAAGGTTAATTCAAAAATAAAACAATAGGTCTAGTACTTTAGTGTGCGAGATTACATAAGCGCAAACAGTTTCTTTCAGCGTTCTTTTTACATGGCGCAAACTATACTAGTATTTATCATCTGAAAGCCATGTGAGAGTAGTGTCGAGATAATGTGATAAATAAGGAAGTTCAAATCATAAATTATTTATTTCGCCCTAAGTAACTTGTACGCGAGCATTATAAAAAAATGCTTTAATAAATTAATCCCTTGGCCGGGTATACAATACTGGTCGAGATATTATAATATTTATCCGAACCGTTGGTATACAAAACCGATGCAGAATTTTTAATACATAGGTATCGATTTTTTTTCTATCATAACACAACAAATTTATTTAACTTGCAATGTATATATGTATGTATGTATGTTTGTTTGTTCGAGATCTTGCAACTCAATTTTGAAGCAAATATCTTCAACCAAATAAGCTGAAATTTTGTATACAAATTCAGTTTGGACGACAATGAATGACTTACCTTTGTTATGTCAGTGTATAATCTATGGTTATGTCATTCTAAATATAACATGGTGGTATGTCTAAGATGGCGGACTAGTAATTTTTGATGCACTTCTACAATATAGGCCTATAGGTCAAATCAAATGAAAGGGCTAGCTAAGAATAATTCGAAAAAAGTCACGTCAGTCTAAATCCAACATGGCGGACCATTTTATGGCTTACTATTTTAGTTCAGCCACAATAACAGTTTTGTTTAAATAATAGACTAAGAAATTTTCCAGCGATAACTAAAAAGTCAAAAATAAATCAGAAGTAAAAAACCTTTTTAAAAAAGAACCTTTTATTTGAATGTGCTAAAACGAAAAAAAAATTTACTTTAATACTTTTACTGTCTACTTACTTACAGTATTAAAACGAGCAATTCTTGTATAATTATATATTTATATCTCTATATATATAAAAATGAATCGCTGAATGTGTTGCTAAGCGCAAATCTCGAGAGCAGCTGAACCGATTTCGCTAATTCTTTATTTATAATATTCCTTGAAGTACAAGGATGGTTGTTACGGAGAGAAAAATTTAAAAAATCCCTTAAAAAGTCTAAAAACAACACTTTTCTATAATCCCATACAAAAGATTCGTAATAATACTTAAGTCAATTTGAACTTTAATACCACGCCATAAAGTTTAAGTGTGTTTAAAAATAAAAAATTAAAGAATCGACTGTTAGGCGGTACGAAGTTCGCGCGGGACAGCTAGTATATTATATAATTATAAATGTCGTTTTATTCCTGTTTTTAGGCAATGAAAAAATGGCTAAAATATAGCTAATTGATAGAATAGGAAGATTAATTTCGCAATTGTCATTTAAGTTGTAATAGCTCAGGTGGGAAATCGGACGGTCAAGATTGACCGAGAAAACCATGGTTCAAATCTCAGTCTCCAGATTAACCCTTTACGGCGCAAGATCATTAATTTCGTTATTTTCACTGATACTTGATGGCTAATGGGGTATTATTAACGGGAAAAATAATAAAAAAAATTAATTATAATTATAAGGATTTATTATTTAAAAAAAACTATATGTTGCAGAAATGCAACATTGCATCAATAATGCTGAAAAATACCAGAGAAAGTTATTATATAAAAAAAAGTTTAAAAAGTTTATATATAAAAAATTTAAACCGTTATTTTGCTTATTGTGACACAAACTAACCCTACATTGTTCACAAAATGTTTGAGTATACCCTTTGCAGCCTGGAAATTTGCACCTCATTCGTGTATCCACCCAAGCAGGCCAGTGACCGTATCGGTCTAACTTCATATCCTTTGGAGGAACATGTTGAGATGGACCTTTCTTCTTTTTCTCTTGTATGAGACCTTCAACATCACTCCTGCACTTTGTACGGTTGATTATTTTATATTTGCATAACGTCTCTGCTACAGCTGCTCTAAAATCAGCAGAGTTAAGTGTTTTGCTGGTACTACCCTTTTCAGCAATTATTCTACGGTACAGAAACCATGCGTTACACATAACCATATCTAATAAATGATAAAAAATTCGTAGATACCTACCTTTACTACGTAGTTTGATTTTGTAGTGGCCCACACAATCTAATAGCTTGTCACCACCCATATGTCGATTATATTTCGCCACAACAAAAGGGCGATCAACAGAAATGTATTGTTTTCTAGATCTATCCCACCTTCTTACTACGAGTGTTGGGTTTTTTTCCTGCAAAATTCGATGCTACATTTACAATATTGTTGTCTCTCCAAGTGACTACAGTCCCGTAATGTAGTTGTCGTGGCTGTATTCACTTGGAGAGACAACAAGATGGAAACAATACATTACTGTTGATCGCCCTTCTGTTGTGGCGGAATATATTCGACATATGGGTGGTGTCAACCTATATTAGATTGTGTTATTGGCCACTACAAAATCAAACTCCGTAGTAAACTTTGGTTCCTACTAATTTTTTATCATTTCTTAGATATGGCTGTGTTCACGGCC
Source organism: Melitaea athalia (assembly GCA_905220545.2). NCBI lineage: Eukaryota > Metazoa > Arthropoda > Insecta > Lepidoptera > Nymphalidae > Melitaea > Melitaea athalia. The sequence goes on from HG992178.1 coordinate 17,145,634, forward strand.
TCAGTACCGCAGAATAATGGCTGAAAAGGGTAGTACAGGCAAAACCCTTAACTCTGATGATTTCTACTCAGCTCAGTATTTATGGATGTAGTTGCTATGCTGCTGACAGCCTGAACTTCACTTTCTAAGTCAGGTGGTTGCTCTGGGTCCTCATTAGAACTTTCAGCTTCATTCGTCTCGAAGGTGAACGTTGGATCGGCAACACCATCGTCGTCGGAAAAATCCAGGCCGTCCTCACTGTCTTCCCATTCTCCTAATGTATTTTGAAGGTCCTCAATAGTCAAGTTTTGCAAGTAACGTCTCATCTTGATACTGAAAAACAAATATTCAAATTGAAATAAATGGTAAAAAAAAACTATCGCTAACGCGCAATGTTGCAGTCATGCAACAAAACAAAATCGGACCAAAAATAACATAAATTCTTGATTTTACAAAAATAATAAAATTTATTATCAAAATTCACCCACTTACCTTTTACGGAGATCAATTCCAATAGCTAAATATCAATATTTTACCATAAAATAAATTTTTGTAAACGAACTCAAAGACAGAGAAACCGGTTTGTGAACGTTCATCACTTCAATCAAAAATAAATACAAATATCGCCATCTAGTTAGGGAAATTTGTTACTAAATCGTTAGAATGCTTTGTTGCCAACGTACAACACGAAGCAAAGTCATTATATCGGGCTTCCCTATATTTTTAAGTATTTTAGAATGGTGTGTTGCAGAACTGCAACCAGGCGCCGTAAAGGGTTAATAATTCTTTTTTCTTTTTTTTTAAATTCACTCGTGAATTTTTATTTAAATAAAATTAAAATATAAAAATACCGAGAAAAAAATAAAACAAAAAAATAAATAAAATAAAAATAAAAATACCGAGCTAAGCTCGGTCACTCAGGTACTATCATATAAAAGCATGTCGTGAGATTTACTTTTCTATAAACAAGTAAATTAAATAGCTTAATGTGATTGATTTTAACTATTAAAATTTTCAAAATAAGGAAATACGAGTACATATAGTCTGGCTAACGAAAGATGAGGACTGAAAAAACGCGGCATATTTAAAAAAACCACATCCTGGCAACTTCAAAGACGCGCCATCTTGTTTATTTGTGACTTTTAAAGTATTACCATACTCTGATTCGGATTCTTCCCAATCTCTGTTAAAATCGCCGAAATTTATCAATGTTTATAACAAGATTTATGTTGGCCAGTGATACTTAAAAAAAAAAACTAATATACAAGATGGCGCGTTTTTGGAGTTTTGTTGTGGTTAACTCATTACTAATCTTTTAAGGATCGTGCGTATTAATATTGTTTAAAATGCATAAAACTATTATAAGTGGAGTGCGAGAGGTATTATTTAGTATAATTTCCAAATGTGAAGCGACGAAATAGGCGAAAGATGCGAAATTTCACCAAAAACAAGATTGTTTACGTATTGTGAAGGAATTTTTAGGTTAGTGTGAAAAATTGATGTTGATACTTGATAATTACGCTCGATTTAAATCTTTTATTATTTGTTTATTCACATGAGATACTTTTAAGTTTTTTTAAGGTTTGCATTGGTTGTAATATTATGTATATTTAAATCTTAGTAGGTTTCCACTAGATAATTCCCAATTAAAGAGGTAATATACCCGATGGTGGGAACCCACAGTGTTGTCATTTAAAAAGTATGCAAAAAAATCGAGTCTCATCTTTCGTTAGCCAGACTATAGTAGTACATACCCCAATCTCACGACAAGTTTTTATATCATATAAATTTAAAATTATTTATGTAATGACTTTTTAAGTAGATAGTAAAAGTTTTAAAGTAATTTTTTTTTTTTCGTTTTAGCGCATTCAAATAAAAGCTTGTTTTTTACTTTTAATTTATTTTTCCGGGGTTGGCTTGGACTTAATTTTTTATGCAAACATCAATCGATCTTTAATTTTTGTGGCTGTCTACTAACAAAATGGAGTCTAAATAAAGCTCTATGGTGTAACACTTTTGCTTTTTTTCTTTAATGGATTACGAAATGATTATGGTTTATGGTGGGAAAAATTGACATTGCAGACATTGTCATTTGTCAAAAATTACTGTCAAATTACTGTAAACAAACAATCGTTAGGTACACGTGCTTTGTAAATTTTTTGAATTAAGTAGAATAATTTAAATTCTAAATAGTATTGTATACAGTGCTTTATTTTATAAATAATGGCAGGACTTCTGTTAAGTCCAACAGAAAAAATATATATTTTACATGGTGTTCAGGTACAAACCAAAAGATTAATTTTAATGACAAATACTGTTTTGAGTGCTAAACTTATTTAAGTTTATTTTAAAAGGACGACTACCGATCAGATGGAAGAACGAATATTGACTACAGACCCATGGAACTTGAAACCGATGTGGTTAGTCACGCCAGTGGGTCGGCGAGGCTTCGGCTTGCAAATACGGATATCTTAGTCGGTGTGAAGACTGAAATAGATGTGCCTAAGCCCGATAATCCAGGATTAGGGAAGATAGAATTTTTTGTTGATTGGTATGTATAATATCTAACTAATATGTGTATTATATATAAAAAATGATATTACACATACAAGAAATTAATGAATAATTAAAAATTGTATGCAATTCATTACAATTGTCTGTCTTGTTTTTCCCAATTTTTTATTGATTTACAACTAAGTGTTATAGCGTAATATATCCTTTCTCAATACTTCTATTTTTAATAATTATATACATATACACACATTGAATTATAAAAGTTAGTAATATTACTTTAAGCCCCTCTAGATAGTCTTCAATGTTATTAACACATTAAACACCGGCTTGATCATTTAGGTTTTCTGTTTGGGCCATGGGGGATACCATGTTGTCGACACACTATTTTTCCGTTGGTGACGCGGGGGGCACCACATGACTGCGAGCCAGAGTCAATTTAAAACATATGACTTCGAAAAATATGTCATATAGTGTAAGGAAAAATAAGTAAGATCTTTAAGAATGTAAAGGTATGGTAGTCAGGGCCGGACCGTGAGGTCAGGGGGCCCTGGGCTACTACTAATTAGGGGCCCCGGGCTACTACTAATTAGGGGCCCTGGGCTACTACTATTTAGGGGCCCTGGGCTACTACTAATTTGGGTCCCACCAAATTTGACCATGATTGAGATGAATGTGTAATGGCAGCCGAACATTTTAACTGTCAGTTTGAAGTAATTTAGGAATAAAGAATTTAATAAAATTATTGAATATTTCGAATTGTCGTCTATTTTTGACTTTGAAATGACTTAGCTGGGGGCCCCTTAAATCCACGGGGCCCTGGGCTGAAGCCCAAAAAGCCATATGGTAGATCCGGCTCTGATGGTAGTGCAATAAAAACTTATCATAAAAATATTGTAAATAAGGACTTTTAAACTGGCCCCATGGACTAAACAAGTGAGACCCAACTGGTGTCCCCCATGGCGTTCAACGTGTTAATGTAACTTTCTTATTATAGAATTTAATCTTTCAGTTCAGCAAATGCTACTCCAGAATTTGAAGGTCGGGGCGGAGAACAATTAGCAAATAACATATCAAATATGATGCAGCGTGCCTATAACTCTTCACAGGCGTTTGACTTAAAACAACTATGTATATTGGAAGGAAAACAGTGCTGGAAACTTTATGTTGATATATTGGTAGTAAACTACATTATATATACTGTGTAAATTAACAAAACGTTAAACGTATTGCACACTACCGTAATGTAGTGTCAATGTAACAAACTACATGATGTGGCACTGTTTTTTATTTGCTCATTCAGCCTCTACCAAGTGATCTACCAAGCGGCTGCAACAATAAATTCCTCGGTCAGATGACTGATTTTCATGCTCATAAGCTAGCATGACTGATATGAATTTTTTTATAACTTACAAAATAAAGTAATGTAATGTATTACAAAGTACATTTAAAAAAAATTGTAGCAGTGGAATATATGTTAGCTTTAGACGAGTACATTAGACTATAATTTACATTAAATTGTTTTAAATATTAATAAAGTTGTTTTTAGATTCTAGAATGTGGAGGAAATCTATGTGATGCGGTATCCCTTGCTGTAAAAGCAGCCCTGTTCAACACAAGAATACCATTTGTAAAAGCAGCTCTGATGGACGGTGGCAGTGTTGACTTTCAGCTCTCAGATGACCCTTATGACTGTAAATTGTTAGAAACAGGGACTGCACCACTTTTAGTAAGTTATATCCAAGTTTTAATACCTTTTTTCAACTAGATATAAATATTTATGTTTCAATTTTGTCAGATTACCTATAATTTGTGATTCCTGAATACTGTGCTGTGCTTTATAGTTTGACATTTAATTAGTTAACCAAGACTAATAATAATAATTATTACTAACCAGTAAAACACCCTGAACTTATAAATGTATTGCCAAACCTCCTTACTACCCTCTTCCTAGAGTTCTGACTACCTAGTTCACCACAGTTACACAACACTACTTAAAAGCAGTATTATTTAGCTGCAATCTTCTGTAAGCTAATAATACTTGCTCAGTCATGCTGCTCTAAATTTTGAGTAAGATACTCTACTGTGCTCTATCGCAACAAAACGTTACTAAACCAGTTTTAATGAATATTGCAGGTAATAGATAATTATTTTAGATCTCGTTAACTTCATATTTACAGGTAACACTTTGCAAAATAGGTGATAAATGTGTAGTAGATCCATCAGCTGAAGAAGAGAGTTGCAGTGTTATATCTCTAATAGTTGGTATAACTGGTAATCCTAAATACTACAGTAAAGATGCAGTAGAACCGCCTAATTTCGAATGTAAATGCAGTACAATCGGAATGAATGGTCCAGGCAGTGTGGCCCCCGAAACATTCAAAAATGCTATTAATCAGGGAATGTAAGTACATTAATCGAAATAAAATTTAAATAATTGTGTGCATTCAAACAACAAAAACCGACTTAAATTTACATTATCAAGTAATAAATTGAGAACATCATTAATTTATTAACATTAATGTAGGTATATATGTATATACTTTATTGCACTCAAAAAATACATGTAGAAACAACATAATTATAAAGTTTATGGCAAAGGTGAATATTGTTAGTGTTATTGTAGTGTTGTGGATAGTGGTGTATTGTTAGGGATAAATCAAAAACTACTCGTCAGATGACCACATGACAAACAGCAGCTTACGATCAGGGATGTTGCAGATGTCGATATTTTCACATCCGCGGATGCGGATGCGGATGCGGAGTTTAGCAGGCTCACATCCGCGGATGCAGATGCGGATGCGGATGTATAAGATATTATGTAAATAAAGACTATTAATGAAGAATTAAAACAATGACAACGTAATTATTTACATTTTTATTCTAATCCAACATAATTAAGTACTTATTTTTATGTTAAATATAAGTAATGTATAATGTAACAAATTTTTTAAACTTCACCTACTGTTTTTTATATCAGTAATTGAATTTAAAAATAGGAGCATTATACTTGATGAAGAGTAGTATTGCCGCCGTTTCTGATTTAAGTCTGTTACGCAGAGGTTCGTAAATTAATACCGCGCTACTAAATAGTTGTTTGCTAGGAACACTGCCCGGTGGAGCAGATAAAAATCTTCGTACTATCGGCGATAATACCTTAAATTCCCCTCGATGTACACTCCACCAGTTTAAAGGATTTTCATTCACATTTATTCTTTTTTTAGTATGGTAAGCAAGTAACTCTTTTTTGAATACAGCTTCAATGCTACCATTTTCTGGCTCATCTTGACTCTCGTCTTCACTCGACGAATCTAACATTATGATGTTAGATTCTTCGAGTCTGGCTATGGCCAGGTCGTTTTGTAAGCATGGCTTTTGTTGAAACCTGAAGTCCCTGGTCCTAGTTGTTCCGTATCATTTTCCGTGCAATCAGTTATTTTAATTATTTTAGCCCTTTTGGCATTTGTATTATGAGATTCAAAATTGTCATTCTCAGTATTTATCATTTTTAAAATGTCATCTTTAATCTTTTCTTCAGTCACCGGTGTGAAAAATTTGTGCTTATAGCGAGGATCTAAGTAGGTAGCGATGGTCTATAAATTGTTTTCTCCCAAGCTAGAAAACTTTGTTGAAAGTTCGTTTTTCAAAGTCGTAACAGCCTGACGAATCGGATCAAACTCTTGCGATCTTGTTAAATAGTCATCAACTTTTTTTTCAAGCATTTGTATTATCGGTATCACAGATGAAATAAGAGCACAAGAGCTGCTCAGTTCCCTCGTTGCTTCCTCAAAAGGTCCCAGTAAATGAATGAAACTTTCAATCATTTTCCATTCTTCTGGTAGAATAGGGTCAATTTCATCATCATTCATGTAAAGACTCAGAGCATCCTTTACCTTTGAAAAACGCTCGAACATGTAGAATGTACTGTACCATCGCGTTACACAATCTTGAAACACTTTCAGGTGCGGTTGATTCAGTCTGTCCTGAATTAATTGCAGTTGTTTCTGAGCAATGGTAGAGTGATTGAAATGGGTCGAAATTCTCTTACATTTTTGTTTTAGTATTTTTATGTTTTCTTGAGAACCTAAACAACTACGGATAGCTAGTTGTATCTTGTGAACAGTACAGTCTATATCATTTAATACTGCTAATAGCTTTATCCTGGTCTTCTTTATTTGGTTCAAAATAATCCCATACATTACTTTTGGTCGGTGGTGACATTGTTGACTAAATAGTTAGATAAACTATCAATAACGGGAATCACACTGGAAAAATAACGAATTTCGTCATAAAACGATAATTTTTCCTACAATAAAACGTATTACCGCCGTAATATAATAGAATTTACCTTGTGATCTTATGGATATTAGTCTTAAATAATATAAAGTTTTCTTGTAAACTCTTTTTATTTACACACTGTATCACAACAATATTAAAAATACCTATCTATCTATATGATACGATAAGTAGTTCACTTTCACTTCACAGCGCAAACAAACACGTAATATTTATTCACTTGCAAGAAACAAATGATGCACTAGCTAGAACAAACAAAGTAACAAACGTGTCGAATCTTGTCACCAATTTCGTCGCTCCCATTGGTTATTGTCACGTGCGACCGGCACGCGTCAATCACCGGCCCTGCCCAATTTCTTTCTTGTCGCTACTTGTATAATATTCGCATCCGCATGAACATTCGCATTGATTAATGCGGATGCGGAAGCAGATGCAGATGTCCAAATCAATGCGGATGTTCCGCATTCGCGGATGCAGATGCGAATGTTCGCAACATCCCTACTTACGATTATAAAAAGAATTATCAAAATCGGCACAATCAATAAAAAGTTATGAGGAAAAGAACACTAATTAAGAACTTCCTACTTTTGATGAAATTGGTTACAAAAGTAGAAAATAATTTCAATATGTTTTTAATTTCTGTTATGGGCGTAATAATAAGCTTTCCTTTTTTTGTGTGATAAACATAATAGTTAGGGATCCCTAGTACATTTTTTTCACCTGATCAGTATCAAGCTAATTTTTTGGGAGTGGCTACATTTTGATGAGGCGAACAAAAAGTTCCTCTTCGAAAACTCTCGATTGTGGTAGATAATAGAGTTAGCAGGAGGTAGAGCAGCAGTGAGCGAAGGACCGGGATAACGTAGCACGCAATTTGTAGGACATTATTACTATTAAATTATATAGATATTAACTAACTAAAAGCAAAAAAAAAATCAGAAAAAAAATTAATTTTTGATGACCTTACGAGGTCATCAAGTTGATGACCTCGTAAGGTCATTAAAAATTATTACTAACCAGCTGATTTTTTTTTCTTTTAGTTACTTAATATTTATAGAATTTGATGGTAATATTGTCCTCCAAATTGCGTGGTACGTTGTCCCGGTCCTTCGCTCACTGCTGCTCTACCTCCTGCTAACTCTATTATCTACCACAATCGAGAGTTTTCGAAGAGGAACTTTTTGTTCGTCTCATCAAAATGAAGCTACTCACGGAAAATTAGCTTGATACTGATCAGGTTAAAAAAATGTACTAGGGATCCCTACCTATAATATAATCCCTCTAACCAAATAGTCAGAAGAATATACATTTATCACAGTATATGGTAATCCACATTAGGACTCACTGATGAGAAAAACATCATAAATCCTATACCCGTTTGAAGGTCATAATATAGTACATATATGTAAATTTGCTACCAATTAACAGGACATAATTAAGGAAAACTTAGCACTTTCTATCACGTTGTAATTGAATATGTTTTCATTGTTATAACAATTGTTTAGAACTGAGTATACAACAGAACATTATAAATAGCTAAAAAAATATTTATTTCAGCATTGCAGCTAAGAGCTTAGACGAAGCTTTAGGAAGAGCACTACTAAGAGAAAGACAAGAGTGTGACAATTTTAAGAAAAATTCGTATGGATTCCTGAAATAAACTATAAAAAATTATATAAAGTTTGTGTTTAATAAAACAACCTTATTGTTCCAATACACCTTTATTATAGAGAAGTTAATAGAATATATCCGGCATTACAATATATAGCCATTGTTACATTATCACAATAAAATTATCACATAATTCTACAGAAGAAAGTCATGTAGAGTTCTCAACTCATCTTGGTGTATGGCAGAATGCTTTAAAAGTACAAAAAGTTCAAATTTTAACATAAAATAAAAGTCATAAATAAAATACTTTTTTAGTAATTTAACATGTAAATAAAAATAAGAATTATCTAAATTTGAAACAAATTGAATGTGAAAGTTGTTCATTACATTTTTATTGAGCAACACAGAATAGAAGATCTTATTTGAAAATGCAGAAAATAATATTTGTCAACCCACAATTGTTTATATAAAATATAAACAAGACATACTTAAAATATAATATAAGGTATTCAATGCCTGCGTCCCTTGAAATGGTATTCTGTGGGTGGATCACGGTCTGCGTAAAAAAATCCTAGACCATTTATATTTTATGTTCTGTTATAAGTATAACTATACTGCTCGTCAACATGGAGGTCTCATACGTCATGCACAGATTAGTATTACCAAGATGACTTGAAACATCAAAACCATATTAAAAGAGCATAGCATGAAGATACAGATTCAAAATCTACACATTAAATTGTTTACAACAACTAATGCTACTAAACATAACAAACATTTATTGAAATTGTTCTCTGAAGTGAATCTTTTTAATAAAACACAATGATTAACTAATAAAAACTTACTCAGTTAATCTATAGCCAATAACAATTGAAAGGAATGTATTAAAAAAATTTAAAACAATAATATAAAATAATATATTTTTAATATATTCTTATTGCATGAACTAAAAACCATCTCATAATAACCATTTAACTAATCCATTGCCAAAATCATTAAATTCATAAAACAAAAGCTTCATCCCTATTGAAATATTATTTTAACAATTATTCATTTATGCCATTTTGTCATTATTTTTTTAATGATTTATCTAATAACCAAATTACAAAGAAATAATTGATTTGAACAAGTATATTTTGGAGTAAATATGTGAAATCATCAACAAAGAATTAATCCCTACACCATAAGTTCTAAAATAATACTTTACTAAATACCCCTACAAACTAATGAATATATTTCTTAACTATGTGGCAAGATCGAATGTCACAAAAACTGGCATAAAACTTTAAATTAGACCAGTTTACTTCTTGGGGTTGACGGGTGTCAACAGGTCAAGGACAGCTGCAATGTTTCCATTCTTGCTTTCAATCAGTTGAGTCAACCAGCCACCATCGTTGGTAAAGCCCATAGCCAACATTTGCTCAATAGCTGCTTCAATGTGAGGCACTGTAAACAAAAGTGGCGCCTTAATTTAAATATTTAATACTAACTTGTGTTACACATGATTTTACTATTTCTTTTTTTTTCATGGTTTTACTATTTCGGTTTTATATTGGTTTGTCTATTTCAATACTTATTGTAATGCAATAAGTTTGTTTGTTTTGCTATATAGGGTAATGGCACCAGTAGTCAGCCCTGCACCAGTGCTCAGCCTTTTTCGGATAAAAACCTATAAGAATAGTGTTCAAATAGAAATTAACCAACAAAATTGTACTTTTCTGATTCCGTGACTTGTCATTGATCGATTCAAAACATCAGATATAAGGTTAGTAGCTGCAAGGAAGAGAAATAAGTATTCATTTTGGTGTCGACGCCTCGTAAGTCGACACGCGGCATGTGCGCTGACATTTCAACAGTGACGAGCGTTCTTGAAAAAGGTGAGTAATAACGATTGTTAGTTAATTTATTGCAAATGATTTACTGTAATATTTATTTTAATTAGTTTTTCTAATAAAAGCAGTTAATCACATAACAGTTGTTCTTCAAAATTATTAAATAATGAGGTGGCTGACTACTGGATTCCATTTTTTGAACATTATCTAGTACTCAGCCACCCCTGGCTGACTACTGGATTTAATGCTTTTTTTTATTTTCAAGTAATATTGGTATTATTTTAAAGTTTGAAGTTTATCCTTTAAGTTTAAATACTCATCTCACATATATATTGTCAAAAAACCAGTAGTCAGCCGTCTCACTAGATTGATAGTTATTATGGCTGAGCACTGGAAGACATGTTCCCAGTGCTCAGCCGCGCGATATTAGAATTAATTATTTTATTGTTTCCTACGTTTTTATATTATTTTATGACTTAAATCATTTGTTACATTTAGCAATGTCTTCTTCGAGGCCGATATTGCAGTACCCAGAAGAAAAACTAACCCAAGCTTTAGATGCTATAAGGAATGGCATGTCAATTAGAGAAGTAGAGCTTATGGCGTACCTCATGGCACACTTCAAGACAGACTTCATCTGCGAGTTCCGGAGGGTCCCAGAAGAATGGGTCCCAAATCAGTTCTCATTCATTCATTTCAATTAAGAAAATTAAATCCGCTAACCCGCATCGGAGCAGCGTGGTGGATTAAGCTCCGATCCTTCTCCTACATGGGAAAGAGGCTTATGCCTAACAGTGGGATATTACAGGTTGAATCGTGAATCGTGCAATAAATTCACCACAACTTCAAATCCTAGATACCGATAGTTTAAATACTTTGGCACTTGGCGATCTCACCTTTTTAAATAACAAGTTATCAGAGGACGAAATTAATTTAGGAACTTTCAAAGTTAATGATAATTCGATACTAATATCTTTAAATGAGAGTGCTTCAAACCTCTTGGTTTGATATCTTGGTTAGATACCTCCTTGGTTAACCTCTTGGTTAGATATCTTTATCTAGCAAGTAAATAAACAGAATTATGATGGCGATATTCAAAATAATTCAGCAATAAAAATTACGAAACAGAAAGTGTCACCTTTTGTACGAAAACATCTTACTATACCGTCACCGATAAAGAAATCTACTACACACAGAGCTATGAACAGAATTAGGGCTATTTCTTCTGAAGAATGGAGACAATTTGAAATTTTAAAAGAAGAAGAAAAACAAAAAAAGAAAGATGCCATTCAGGTACAACTATTAACTCCTCTAAAAAGAAATTTAAAAAGCCTACGAAGAAGGAAGATGATGATTCAAATGAGGAATTGAATATCCTACACATCCTATCCTTACAAAGTAATAAAAAAAGGAAATTGATCGATAGAAATTATGCAATGGAAAATGAGAAAAAGATGAATTTTCATTTGATGGAATCTAAACCTAATAAGATTACCATTCTAAGTGACGTACAATTAACACCTGGAAGTTATGACAAAAGAGAAGAAACATGTAAAGAAACTAAAATTCAGAAGAAGATTGTTAATAGAAGGGAATCTTTTAGAAGTGAAAAAGAGGAAAACTGAGGTAGGGCACAGCAGGAAAGTTCCTGCTAAAAAATGGAGCAGCCCGACTGGGGCAGTACCTCGACCTTACAGAAGACCACAGCTAAATAATACTTCTTTCAAGCAGTGTTGTGTTCCTGTTGGTGTGTAAGGTGACCAGAGCTCCTGGGGGGGATCGGGGATAGGGTCGGCAACGCGGTTGCGATGCTTCTGGTGTTGCAGACGTCTATAGGCTACGGTACTTGCTTACCATCAGGTGAGCCGTACGTTTGTTTGCCGACTTACTTACATAAAATAAAAAAAATAACGTTGAAAATTTTTTGAATGCTGAACTCGAAGACTTAAAATACTGATATTAATGTAAAACTTACGGAGTAATTTGAGGAAAAGTTATTTTTTGTGTTTCTTTTTTATAATAATATGTTAATTAGGTCAAATTACTTTTATATAATTTATATTAGTGTTCTTTATTGAACATACAACTATTGATCTCAGGAGAGGCTGACTACTGGTAGCATCATGGCTGTGTACTAGATTTTAGCGGCTGAGCACTGGTGAAAAGTGCCGTATTAAGTTTAAATATGATATTTATTTAAAATTAAGACGATATCTGTAATTTTTGTTATTTTGTACTAAACTTTAATAAATAAATAAGTCAATTAAGACCATACCATCTGGTTACTTTATATATTATTTTCCCCATACGAGTTTCAATTTGCGGTTTCAACTAAAAGGCTGACTACTGGTGCCATTACCCTACTAATATTAAATAATATTTTCTCATTATAATCATCAAAATTTTATGAAATAGGGTATAATTATATGGTGCATAAATTACAAGCAGATACATTATAATTATACTCTAACTCTAACAAATTACTGGTTTGAAAAATATTCAATGTACTCGTAGCGAATGATTAGCTACACTATGATAACATTATTATACGTAAATATGTATTTTATTGTAACAAATGTAAGCCATTCAAATAAATTATTAATATTGAATTTGATAAATAAGATAACCTACTTAATATACATCAGTTTTTGATAAACATCAAAGTCATTGCCCTGTTTAAATGATCTGAGGAATGAATACATAGCTATGACAGAATATCATACCTAATATGATTATTGTATCTGGCACATATTTACTCTTTTACTTATTAACAAATGACAATGAGAAACTTTTAAGAGAAATTTAAATGACTTATACCCCGTCCGCCCATTTATTATCTTTTTGACAGTTCACGCCTACAAATTACATCTGTTTTTATTTTTCGGAATAACGTACCAAAAATTCTACAGTAATTTCATACTTTATTGACGATTTGATTGATTGAGTGAAGTACCCTGTGCGTAACAAACAACCACAGACTATGAAACAGTTCTTGAAATAATAAATCGATCGTATGATAAAAAAAATTTACGTCATGTGATTATTGTTTCTATATCATACTAATATAATAAAGCTGAAGAGTTTGTTTGATTGTTTGTTTGTTTGTTTGTTTGTTTGTTTGTTTGTTTGAACGCGCTAATCTCAGGATCTACTGGACCGATTTGAAAAATTCTTTCAGTGTTAGATAGCCCATTTATCGAGGAAGGCTATAGGCTATATATCATCACGCTAAGACCAATAGGAGCGGAGTCCACGCCGACGAAGTCGCGCGCAGAAGCTAGTATTTAATAAAAAAAAGGAAATAAAAATAGTATCTATGACTCCAAGATTGATTATTTGCAAGGAATTAAGTCGAAATCTTGAAATTTAATTTCAAACCAAGAGTAAAGAGCAATAACTCTGTTCATTCATAATTATATTTATTATTTATATATTTCGTTTATAATTTAAAAAAAAAAACGAATAAATCTATACTAATATAATAAAGCTGAAGAGTTTGTTTGTTTGTTTGAACGCGCTAATCTCAGGATCTACTGGTCCGATTTGAAAAATTCTTTCAGTGTTAGACAGCCCATTTATCGAGGAAGGCTATAGGCTATATATCATCACGCTAAGACCAACAGGAGCGGAGTCCACGCCGACGAAGTCGCGCGCAGTAGCTAGTAAATAATATTTTTAAACTATATGTATTTCATTAAATCGATTGAAAGTTCTTCTTAAATAAAATCAATTATTATTTCAAATCGAATAAATAACGTGTGAGGCAGTCACTAATGTCAAAATTTCTTGAAGTGTCAAAAAGATAATAAATGGCCGGACGGGGTATAATATTTAATCTACATAAGTAACAAAAATATCTCTTATATCTCTATATACAGGATGTCCCGCGATAAAGTGCAACCCCGAATGAGGGTGAAACTAGACCATAAATTATCGACAAAAAACATAGAAAAAACTTTATGAAAAAAATATTTTATTTCTTATTGACGAATTAAGATTTTTATATCTTACGTAGACTCTATGTACAAAAAATGATGATTTCTTCCAATGTAGTAGGTCAATTACTTTAAAATAAAATAAAATATTACGCCACGTACTTAGCGGTAAGGATAAAATAACAATTAGCTCGCAAAAAATTGGCATTATGTCTTTAACTATGCTTCTTGTGAAAAAAAATCCATTTTTATGACTGTTTTTTTCAATGATCTCTAATTTTCTCAGAATTATGCCCCCAATACCAGGAAATTTTATGATTTATTATTATTTCTTACCATATTGCCATTCAAATAAAAAAAACTTGACGCCTGTATCCCAAAAAACACGTACAAAAATCATCATTTTTTGTACAAAGAGGCTACGTAAGATATATAAAAATCTTAATTCGTCAATAAAAAAAATAAAAAAATTTTTTTTATTTTTTTTAATTTTTTTCTGGTTTTTGACGATAATTTATGGTCTAGTTTCACCCTCTTTCGGGGTTGCACTTTATCGCGGGACACCCTGTATATAAAAATGAATAACTGAATATGTTGCTAAGTGCAAATCTCGAGATCAGCTGAACCGATTTCGCTAATTCTTTTTTTATAATATTCCTTGAAGTACGAGGATGGTTCTTACGGAGAGAAAAATTTAAAAAATCTATAATAGTTTTCTATACTCCTATACAAAAGATTCGTAATAATACTTAAAAGTCAATTTGAACTTTAATACCATACCATAAAGTTTAAGTGTTAGTGGAGAGGTTAAGTATTAAAAAAAAAAATAAAAATAAAGAATCGACTGTTAGGCGGTACGAAGTTCGCCGGGTCAGCTAGTAATCTATATATATAACAGCTAAGATCTCTCGAGTTTTCAACTGCTAAGACATTAAACTATTTTTTAAAGAAAAAAAAATATGAGAAATTTTCGGGACATATTATTACTGCACCTGCCAATCAACAGTGGAACAAAGCGACAGACGTGGATTTACATTCAATAGCACAATATCTATACTAATATATAAAGCTGAAGAGTTTGTTTGTTTGTTTGTTTGAACGCGGTAATCTCTGGAACTACTGGGCCGATTTGAAAAATTCTTTCAGTGTTAAATAGCCCATTTATCGAGGAAGGCTATAGGCTATGTATCATCACGCTAAGACCAATAGGAGCGGAGTCCACGCCGACGAAGTCGCGCGCAGAAGCTAGTTTAGTATATAAATTAAACTTACTTGGGTGACGTTTTTGAGGTTGTGGTTTAGGTTCAGCTTTGGCTTGTTTGGCTTCCTCTTTGGGTTTATCAGCAGATGGAGCAGTTGGTTGAGGTCTGGCAGCTGAACTTTGAGCCTGAGTTGCCACTTGTGGGTTTCCAGCTGGGTGTTGTGGTTCTTTAGGATTCAACACTAAATGTTAAAATTTTTAACATTATGACAATGAAACATAGAATGAATAATGAAGTGATATTAAATTAATGATATTTTACAGTAATAAAACAATGCGATAATGTACCAATTTTCAAAAGAAAGCTTAAAAATCATATTTTACAACCCGTTCGAATTAACTTGAGACCCGGGCTGATGATGTAATTTTATTATAATCTTAGTAACAATAACTAACATAGTTTATAAGTAAATATTGTTACTAACACACTAATACACTATGGATGTACAGTCGGAAATAAACTACTTTTATTATTATTGAATACGACTTCATCGGCCCGGGCCTCAAGTTAATACGTACAGACTATACATGGTATGTAATTTATATTTAGCCAACACTAATTCTAAAAATGATTAACATAATGAATAGACAAAATACTTAACCTTGAGTATATATATTATTAGTGAGTCATGGTTTTAAAATGGTGTATTAATGGGCATGACGAAAGATTTAGAAAACCTATTCCGTAATGTGGGTACACATTTACTATTTACGAAAATACCTATATTTCGGTAATAAACTTAAGTTTAAGGAAGTTTAAAACTATTTTTCTAATATGTTTTCAACGAGTGATACAAAACGGCTGCAGGTGTCATGGCGTCGTCTCTGACGTCACGGTATAGTAGTTCGTTCCACCTACGACCCACAAGTGCCCACAACGACATCGACCACGACCGCTGAAAACCGCTCAGTGGTCTATACACCGTCCAATCGTTTATTATCTTTTTGAACGCTCACGCCTATAAATTACAGGCTATTTTTCAACTATTTTCAACTTGTCTACTAGACTACTGAGTGGTTTTCAGCGGTCGTGGTCGATAGCGTTGTAAGCGTTATGTGGAACGCGTATTATAGCGTGACGTCATGAGCTGTTATTCGTGTTTTAATCAAAATGGCCGATTGCAGTATTTTAATGTTTTATTTTATTGAAAATCACGATAATCTTATTATTTTAAATAAAACTAAACCAGTTTTTTGAATTTTTTTAATATGAGTGTTCCCCTAAAGTTATTAAATTGACGATTTTTTGATACTGTCGTCATGCCCATTAATACAAGTAATGGCATTAGTAAACCACTTTGACTTCTTTAACAGACAACATTCTGTTAATGTGAAAATGTTTATTTTTATGATACTTAAAAATGTATATTTTAACCTTGAAGAACTTATTTATTTCATAAGCATTATATAATTATATGATTTTTATTTAATTATATATGTATTATATACAGTATAAGTTTCAGTTTAACTGAGGTAGGGAACTTCTTGCTCAAAATTGGAGCAGCCCGACTGGGGTAGTATCTCGACCTTACAGAAGACCATAGCTAAATAATACTGTTTTCAAGCAGTATTGTGTTCCTGTTGGTGAGTAAGGTGACCAGAGCTCCTGGGGGGGGATTGGGGATAGGTTCGGCAACGCGCTTGCGATGCTTCTGGTGTTGCAGGCGTCTATAGGCTACGGTCTTACCATCAGGTGAACCGTACGCTTGTTTGCCAACCTAGTTACATAAAAAAAAAATCTAGAACTAGATTATGTACTTTATCTTATTTTTTAATTATTTCTCATTAACATCACAATGCAGCGTGGAAATGATGAAGCAATAAGCATAAGAGCATGAAAAATAATGCATGTCATTTAGCGTGATTTGGCCTGATGTAATTTCTTAGTTGCTTATATTTTTATTGCGGATATTTCAGCCCCATCATACCCTAATTCTTTAAATATGTGAGAAATTTTAAGTGAATCAAAGTATTTTGAAATTTTATGTACATAAAAAAGAAGGGGTAGAGGATGACCATACTAATTAATGATTTGGTGCGTCAGATAAAGGCTCTGCTAATAATATAGACTATATGACTTACCAGCAGTTGCTATGTTAAGTGGAGGATACAGGCTTTGTTTTCCATCAGAAATTTTCAAATGTTCTTGAAATTCTTGTGGAAGGTTGAAGCCAATTGTTGGCTGAGATGACGTGTCACTTGAAACATATGTGTCCATAATATCTAAACAATGAAAAAAGTTAAATAAATAGGAAATAAATATTTTTGGTATAATTTTTTGTATTTTCTGTAAAACTATTGAAGCAAAGACTAGACTTTGACCATTTTGTCTAGTAAATACTTTAGTCAAGATAGTACCTATTAATAAGTTTTTTTTTCAGAACTATTATTTGTTGGAGTTACTGCAACAATTTTAATTACAATGTGCTAAGCCAAATATGATGCTGTTATACAATGAATCAGCACTAAACCAATGCTAACAAAATATTGTGCAATATTGTTGTAGCTTGTATTAGTTGAAATTTATGTTACATATTGTAAGAAAATGCATTTTTTTATACAACTAGAATGGCAAACAGCATCTGATGGTGAGTGGTAACTGTAGCCTACAGACGCCTGCAACACCACCAGGATCACAAGCACAGTGCCAACCCTACTCCTGAGCTGCTCCCCAGGAGCCCTGGCCACTCTACTCACCACAGGAATACAACACTAATTGAGAGCAGTGTTATTTAGCTGTGATCTTCTGGAAGGTAGAGGTACGTCCCCAGACAGACTGCTATAAATTTTGAACAGGATATATTCTTTTTTTATATTAAAAAAAAAGTCCTACTGTGCCCTACCTTAAATAGCTTTAAAAAGCTTATTGGCTTATGAAAAAACTCACCTTTGTCATTGTTAATGACAGTCCACTCATCAATTTTATCTCCTTTTTCTTCTGGGGTGGCCGCTCTTTTAGGCTCATTTGTATTAGTTGAAGAATGTGAAGATACCTCAGACTTAACACTGTCTTTGTCTACTTCTGAAGTTTCACGATCACCTTGACCCATTTCTACACCATTGTTGGCAGAGGATGTTTGGGGCTCATTTTGAGCAATATTACTTTTGGATGTGCTAGGTTTAGGCGTTTTTAAGCCTCCTAAATACATATTCAACAGTTTCTGAATATTCTCTACATCCAAATTTTCCATGAAAAATGGGCATTCAGTTTGCTCCTTAGCCTTTGAATTTGAGGCTTCTTTAGGTTGAGCATTGCTATCTTTGGGAGATTGAGCATGGTTTTCTTTGGGAGATTGAGCATGGTTTTCTTTGGGAGGTTGAGCATTGTTTTCTTTTGGTTGTTCTTGTGGTTTTTTCTCAATGTCAATGTTAACATCTCCAGCAAGATTAGCAAACTCATTCATGTAGCTAGTAAAGGTTTCTAGCCAACTGATACTGGTACGTGGGCGACGATGATGTTCACGATCACCATTATGGTGGCCATGGCCATGGCCGTGACCATGACCATGTCCATCATGGCTATGACCATGTCGACCGTGACTGTGGTCCCCACGCCGTTTTCTTTCAGTGCTCTTTTCACGTCGCTGTTTTTTACACTGTTCCTGTTCAATCGCACTAGCAACAGTTTTCAAGAAATGTCTGGATCTCTTAATTGCTGCTCTAATGACGGTGCGCTATAAACATACAACTCATGTTAACTACAAGGCTGAGGATATTCGGGCACTCGCGCAACTCTAGTGAATTTAGCATGGCTGGTACTTCTTGAAAAAAAAATAATCTATTTACCTTCAAAATTAGACCGTTTATCTACAGTATTTACCTGGTTGACCGAGCTTAGCTCGGTATTTTTTTTTTTTGTTTTTTTCTCGGTATTTTATTTTTATTTAAATAAAAAATTAATAGTGAAATTAGAAAAAAAAAGAAAAAGAACAATAGGTCGGAGACGGATTTGAACCGTGGTCTCATCGGTTGATCCAGCGACCGATGTTCCACCACGCTGTTATAACTTAATTAAGAGACGTGAAATTTACTTTCCTAATCTAACGATATTTTAGCCATTTTTTTATTCCCTAAAAACAGGGATAAAACGACATTTTCTAAAAATGATTTCTAGCTAGATCAATTTTTCGCCCCCGAAATCCCCTGTATACTAAATTTCACGAAAATCGTTGGAGCCGATTCCGAGATTCAGATTCTATATAATTATATATATAGGTATATCACTACATAGTATAAAACAAAGTCGCTTTCTCTGTCCCTATGTCCCTATGTCCCTATGTCCCTATGTATGCTTAGATCTTTAAAACTACGCAACGGATTTTAATGCGGTTTTTTTTTTAAAGATAGAGTGATTCAAGAGGAAGGTTTATGTATATAATTTAGTATAGTTTTATGTAAATTAGCAGAAATACGGCGATAAATGTTGAAGAAGTCGCACAAAATCGGGCCAACTGGGAGCTTTCCAAGCAAACGCCGCGTAAACTAGCAAAGATACAGTGGAGTAATGTACTAGCGAATTCTAAATCTATAAAAATGCTACAAAAAAGTCCGCGATAGCATATATCTATCTCTTAAGGTTGACTTACAATAACCACTTTTATGTTCAAATTTTTAATTAATAACATTACGTTATTTTCCAAGCTATTTTCTTTAGTTCAGTATTAATCCTTATCCAAACAAATATTTTAGTTAGCTTAGGAATTTAATGCAGATTAAAATTGCCCTTTACACTATATCAATCAGATGAATAGGTTTTCAGATATCGTCGTTAGAAGTAATTAACAGCGAAACATTTAACCCTTTAACCGCCATCGCCGTAATATTACGTGTTGTAAGAGTAGTACCTCAGCCGCCACGTCGGAATATTACGTAAAGATCCTGTCATTTAAAAATGTCATCATTGCACCCGTGCGAAGCCGGGGCGGGTCGCTAGTATATCTATATACAAGAATTGCTCGTTTAATAGTATAAGATAATTTCGTTCCATGGGTATTCAGTGAGATTAAATTACGGCCCTGCGGTCACCAACCCGCCTGCCCAGCGTGGTGACTATTTTGTCCATAGTGCACAGTTCACTTGTGCTGTGTGGTTACGGCACTAAAGAATGTAGCCACCCCCTCTCTTCCCGTGGGTGTCGTAAGAGGCGACTAAGGGATAACACAGTTCTACTACCACCTTGGAACTTAAAAAGCCGATTGATGGCGGGATAACCATCCATGCTGGCTTTGAAATACACAGGCCAAAGACGGGCAGCAGCGTATTCGGTGCGACAAAGCCAGCCCTGCGGTCACCAACCCGCCTGCCCAGCGTGGTGACTATGGGCAAAACACATGAGTTCGCGTCATAATGTCGGACGCGAACTTGTGGAGGCCTATGTCCAACAGTGGACTGTGATAGGCTGAAGTGGTGGAAATTACGGAAACGGAACCTCAATAGATTTGAAACTGTACTTAGTGCCAGCCACGCTAAATTCATGCTAGAGTCACGCTAGTGTCCGAATATCCTTACCGTAACTACAAAGTAGTATATGTCCAATTATTAAATATAGTTTTTTTTTTTTATTTAGTAATAATAAATAAATAACTTTGCACATGATAGCAAAAAAATTAATATACATCACATTACTTTTATTTCTTAACAAAGTGATTAAGAATGACTAATTTTAACCAAAATTTAATAATTTTAGTATACATACAGGCATGTTGGGCATGGGCACTCGCACCATACAATGTTCTGGGTGCAATCCAGCGCCTTCACATTTAGAACACAGATCATAATCATCGCATGTTGTACATTTATAACGGAAACCAACCACTGGGGAATCGCATCCATCACAAACTACACCGCAGTGAGGCATTGTAGTGTAATCTGTAAAAAGATATATGGATATAGCATGTTTTACAATACAATCAAATATTATTTTGCAATGAGGAAATAATACTTTACCAGCAGTATTGTTAGCAACAGCAGTTACAACAATATCACAGTCATCATCATCTTTATTCACCCTATCTTCACAGTGAATGTACAATTTAATGATGTCTAGCTCCTCCATTGCAGATAAAGCAATCATGATTTCATCATCCGATGACAATACAATATCATCACTGTCTTCGTCTGAAAAAATAAATAGCTTGTTTAGCAACATTACTTTTAAATAAACGAACTTCAGGATTTTCAAAACTATTTTGTATTTTATACCTTTCCAAGAAACTTTATAACTCTTGTTTCTCAGCCTCGGGAAGACATCTTGAAGTTTAGCAGTCAAGTAATGGTAACTTGTAACTACACTCCTCTCTACTCCGAATCTCCTGACTTCAGGCTTTTCATTTTCATTCCAATAGGTGTAAACTTTAAATGGGACGAGTTCCTCCATTTCTATAAAAGTATGTTTTGTAAATATTTTGATAACGATTTATGAAAAAGTGGAAGCCATTTTGTTGTGGTAATAGTACACTGACACGAGATTCGTAAATCTTGTTTTTTACGCCGTGTAAGCAAGCATAAGTAAAATTAAATCAACTAGCGTATATTTTTAACATAGATATTTTTAATTTGTAAATGCTTTAAATACAGTACCTACATCGCATTTTTTATATAAAATATATAAAATAAAATCTTTACCTGATATCAACACTATTCACTAATAAAACAGTTGAAAGAAAATAAGACTTCTAAACGTTTAACACTCCTCTCACTTTGATATGAACGTTGTTATTGTGCTGCGTTCACTATATACAGCCTTTATATACAGAAACACTATGATTCATCACTTACCGAACATTGTAGAAAAACAAAATATTATGATGCAATTTTTGTCAGTGTTGCCACCTTCAATTTAGACAAGTCACTAGAAGTACAATCAAATCTCGCTAGATAGTAAGAATTTAAAATATCAAAAATTCCCTAGAATTCCCTAGATCCTATTCGGCATAATTTTATAAAAAAATGTGTATATTAATAATAATAATATTAAAATATAATATATAACTTTGCAATTTTTCATGAAGTAGTCACAAACAAAAAATAATAACACAAAAATCGTGATTGTTTAATTTAAATTATTCATAAATTTAAGTTAGTTAAGTAAGTTAAAAATTAAGGTATTTAATTTAGCTATTTAAAGGTAATAAAAATATTTATTTTTAAAAATCCTCACATACGCCAAGAATTGAAAATATGTAATTTTTCACTATTCATATCCGTCTCGTCCATCAAATTTTGACCTACTGATGATGATGTTGACGGCAATATGGCAGTAGATGCATCACCTTCTTCTTTTGAATATTTATAGGAATACTTTTTACTTTTACCTATTTCCACAATAAATTACTTCTTCTGGGAGTTCGTAGGTAAAGCCAATGCTTTTCATTCGTAAATTTCAGTCTGATTTTAATATAAAAATAATGCTGTTCAAAGTGCTAATGTTCATCTTGTATCTTAACTAACTTACATTACTTTACATCAAATTATTTATTATTTTCCATTCTTCACGATATTTTTGGCTTTATAACTTCTTTTTTAAAGGAGTTTCCATTGTGACTCTCAATTCACAACGATATTATAACAAAAGCTTTACAAATTTACAATACAGCACAAACCGCGTCAACATAAGTTAAACAGAGTGAATATGAATGAAACAAAATCGGCTGCACGGTTATTCCCCGTGTCGTAACAGGGGAATCCATTCCGTGACTAGATAAGGATATCAAATAACTGATCCAGTACGTCAGAGTAAGAGCACCAATACATGATTCTCGTCCGACGAACAGTCGCATTAAGTATCGGTACTGTCAACATTATAGTAAAAAATACCTCATAAAGTTTCCTTTATTATTTTCTTATATAACGTTTCCTATATTTATTATTCAGGGGAAAAAATCGTTGTCATTGATCGCCAAAAGTCGCTAGAAGTCACCAAGTCTATGTCTAGTGACTTAAAAAAATCAAAAATCGTTGAGCTACTGTAGAATTCCCTAAATCTAGTGACAAATTCCCTAAGGTGGCAACACTGATTTTTGTCAATACAAAATTTGTCAGCGAAAAATTGAAATTATCAATGTCATCCACGTCCACCACAGACTAAGTAATATATTTCTATTCGAATAGGTAATACAGGTAATAGAATTTTTCAAAAGATTAATCGCTCATTGTAGTTGATTGTACGATGTTTCCGATCAATTTCCGAAATCCGATTATAATGCTGATAATTACTATAATCACCTAACAGTTAACACTGTATTGCCCTGCTTAGGGAAAAGGCGGTAATGTTCATTTACTACTTTTTTCAAGTTTCAGTGCCAATATGTTTTTTCAATGTTTTTACATTTGCCTAATATAATATTTTATGTTATTTCAATAAAATAGTAATTTTTACATTCGACAAATATTTTGAATTAATTAAATTTTCTAAGTATAAAAGAAGTACCGTAAAACGGGGTGAATAGGTATGTTTTCGATCTTTCGTAACGGTTTTCGTAATGTTGCAGTACTTATACCCAACTTTCTAACCATGTATTTATTGAGTCTTAGGTCAAACTACTGAACTATATTTATATCTATTCGCATATGTTTATAGTTAATGAAACAAAACACAAAATATACGTGATTTCTTTCTATCTCTCACTAGGGGACAATAGACACACCTGAGGGGTGATTGGAAAAATATCGCAGGGCTGCCTCGTTGTAGTTTCCCTGAATTGATTATTGTTCAAGGTTAAGGAAAGCAAATGAAACTCTAGTAGGTAATAAAAGAAAATAAAATTTATTGAATGTTACGTTCTCTCAACTATTAAAATCAATAATAATCAACATATCAACAATATCTAAGCAAAATAAAACTTTAAAACTCGAAAACAAAAAAAACAAAAAATTGCACTATGAGTTATGACTATAAAATAATATTTTTATATCAAACTAGTTTGGTCCATAATCATATCAAATGAATAAAGATTTAACGTACTGTCATATTTACGATACCGCTTACCACGTGGATCTGGTTTATAGTTTCGAGGCATTTTTTTATCTGAGAAATAAAAAAAATAATGAAATTCTACCTTGGTATTTTTATTTATTTATTTATTAAAGAACTAGGTAACGCCAATGACCTTGAAAAGTACAAAATCATACGTGCGGAATTTTCGAGCTAGCGCCTAGTCAAACTGATATTTAAAATTAGTTTTTTAAGCTATATTATAAATGGACTAAAAATACACCATTCTTTAAAACGAAACGAACACGTAGATGTAAATGGGTGTTTAAGTAAAGAGAACAACGGATACAAAGTTAGGGATACCTAGTGCCTAATGACGACGATAGTATTTAGTTAATACATATATGGTTTTGTGAACAAAAAAATTCCAAAATAATGCACTGAAACTAAGACTAAAATTTGTACCGTTGATAACCACCTACTACTAATAGTGCTTAAGCTTTGTGACAGCCCTATCGTAATCATGACTAATCACCCCTCTTTCGTAACTAATCACCCCTTTGCTGTGTCTATTGACCATATTCCCGTGCCCATTGTCCCCTCAGGCGCGTCTATTCACCCCTTTCGTGTGTCTATTCACCACTTCAAAATTAAAGAAAATATGGTTTACGAAATAATACCAATTCAATGTAATAATAAATGTTCTTACCTCAATTTATGCAGCAAAATATGTTTATAATAACACAGACAGTAACTTAAACCTAAATTTAAACTTATAACACCAAAATGCAGTTATCTAAGTAAGATCAAACTTACGCTCACTTAACCACTTGTTTTTGATGTCAACTTTAACGACCATTTTTGACGTTTTTAGTAATGTTACCAAACATAAAATGTTGTCAGATTAAGAAAAACAATACCACCAAACTACTAATGATTCGGATTTTTTTGCAGGCTTCACGGAGTTTGCCACATAAAATGTTAAAAATTATACCAAAAAAATTTTCTATTCCCCCCGCGATTTCTATACACCCCGTTTTACGGTAAATTATTTTGTCAAAGTGAGAAAGCAGTAGAATTCAAACTTTACTGCTTTTATCTTTTGAAAGTAATAAGTACTGCTTTTTAAAATGATAAATACTGCTGCTTTTGAAAAATTAAAACGATAAAAAATTGTTAAATATGTATTTTGTATTCATCGTTAGCTAGAGGTGTTCGGTATATTAGGTAGCGGATAAAATCACCTATTATTTTTAAATCATTTTATCACCTATTATTTTTTTTACCTGGGAAGCGTGATATAATATCACGCTTCCCAGGTAAGGTTTGAAAGAATATTTTTATTTTTACTACTTTACCTCAAATGTACACAGAGCCAAATTGTACTCTATGGTCACAAAATTCCTTATAATGTCCAGAACATCGTATAATATGTTAGTCCCATGTCAAATCGTATTCTATTGTACGGACTAAGAACTATTTTGCTTTGAATGTCCAGAACACATGGACGTAATACCTACCTAACAGGACAGAGTACTCTGAAAGTATGTATTTACGAAAATGAACACTAGTTCAACGACTTAAGTATTATATTCGGTTGCGCATTATACAAATGCAAAAACGAGCCGAGAGAGATAGTCACAACGGAGGCCTTGTGTCTCGTTCTTTCATATTGCCAGCATAAAAATGTTTCTGATCAAAAATTATGGCTGACCTAAAACTCCATTGAAACAATTGTATTTTAATGTTATTTTACCAATTGTAAGTCAGCAAATCATAATTAAAATTAATTTCTTTAAATTTATTCTTAAATAAAAAGAAAACATAAATTATTATTTTGCCTATTTCTTTTTTTTCTTACGGTAACTCTCGTAAACATCACAGTGGACATTGTTTAAGACTGTAATAAAACTGAATATAATGCTTAACACCTTGTGTTAGTGTTCACTTTATTCACTTTTATTGATATTAAAGAAATGTTTGTGTTATAAATACTATTTGTTGTTCAAATAAAAATAAAATATTAAATTTAAAATAATTGTAATGACATTATTTGGACTGTATTTACTTGCCAACTGTAACAAATATAGCATTAAGGTCTAAGATTAATAAATAAATAACTCGTACTATTTGTATTGTTTACTAGCTGTGCCCGCGACTTCGTCCGCGTGGAATAGTGACTTTGGACAGCATTTTTTCAATACATGTTTTGGTTTATTTTGGATTATAAGCACCGTCGTTTGGTTATTTACATGTTCAACGTGATTCTTTAAATTGGCATAACTTTTTATTTAAGAACCGATTGACATAAAACAAACACTAAATGTTAAGTGCAGCCTAGCACAATATATTAGTGAAAACTACACCGAAATTGGATAAGCCGTTTCTGAGATGACAGACAAACACATTTCTGAAACAGACAAAAATTCTAACAATCATTGTTTTGAGTGCTATTTGCGTTGATAAAGGTCCCAATAATATTTTTTCTATATATCTTCCATTTCCATTCATACAGAAAGCGATCTGTTACATTTTTATTATATGTATTGATTTTGTAATCCATCCCTTGTGCAAATGTCTGTATATTGACACACATGAAAACAAATAATAAATATAATAATATAATATTTATTATTTATTCATTATAAATAAATATAATAATAGTCGTCAATACTGGTGTCAGATTTTTCAAGTTTCCAAATCTTAATGTCACCCTATTAGAAAGGGACACAAGGCCTCCGTACTAACTATCTCTGTCGGCTCGTTTTTCAGCTGCGAGTGCTCTGTCCTTTACGTCCATGCCAGAACATTCACGTTGCGTATAATATCTTAGCTTAGTCCTATGTCAAATTGTATTCTATTGTAACTGAATAAGAACTATTTTCCTTTCAATGTCTTTTGAAATAAATTCCAAAAATATTTTAGTTCGTATTATTATTTTTATTATACTATACTACACGTTAGGCTTATTTTTAATCGACTTCCAAAAAAGGAGGAGGTTCTCAATTCGACACGTGTTTTTTTTTTATGTATGTTAGCTCAGAACTTTTGACTGGGTGGACCGATTTCAATCAATTTTATTTTAATTGAAAGGTGTTGCGTGTCATGTGGTCCCATTTTAATTTAATTGAGATCTGACAAGTACTTTTAGAGTTATATCTAATAATGCGTATTTACGTGACTACTTTTTCGTCGACCTACGTTATATTATACCGCATAACTTTTTACTCGGCGTACCGATTTCGATGATTCTTACTTTAATCGAAAGCTAATACTTGTCTTGTAGTCTTGTTTAAATTAGATCGAAAACTGATTACAACTTTTTGAGTAATCTTTAATAGCGCGTATTTACTTGACTATTTTTTCGTCTTATTACGTTGTATTACTTGTCGATGTAATTGAAGTCGGTTTTTTTTCGTTTGCGAGCAAATACAATTATTTTCATATTATTTCGTTTTGTTTAACGGTTAAAGTGTCAGTATGGACAACGCGTTTGTTCTCGTATGATGTTCGTCATTTTCGTGAGTTTATTTACGAATTTTACGATTGCGGTGTTGCCTTTTGAGAAACTGTAAATATAATAATTAATAATTATATGTAAGTTGTTTATATAATTAAGTATAGTTGTTTATATAATTAAGTATAGTTGTTTAGTGAGTATAGTAAAATGCCACGAAAAGGACAAATGTGGAATTATTTTACTGTGGTGGATGAAATTGCAAAAAAAGCGCAATGTAGATATTGTAAAAATATACTTTCATTTAAAACTACTATAACGAATTTAAAAAAACATTAAACAAAAGCATTTAATTATATATGAAGAAATAAGTAGAGAAAATAACAGGAATGTTGAATGAATAGTTACATATATTGTGAGCAGGTGGCATGTGGTGGTCTCGGCACGCAAGATTGGCTGTCTCGTGTTTGTCCTGATTATTTCATGGTCCACTACTGCGTTTTTATCTTGTATCTGACTTTGCATTTTTTAAAAGAGTACCGAGAGTTTTTTTTCCGCCGGCTTTTTTTCTCTCGGTCTACACTAGGGATTCTGTTATTTATTGTAATATTTAATAAAGCCGAGGATAAAGTAGGTAGGTAATGTCTACCGAGACATTATAACTTAATATTTTGACTAAGTTAAGGCTGCTTATAACACTGGATACATTATGTAAGTTTGTAATATACCTAATGTTAAGATATACATTTTTATTTTTTTGTTTGATTTTTGCTGCCTTAACTTTCTGTTATTATTTAGTTTTTTTTTTTTTTTTGTAAATGATTTTTTTTTTTACTTTCGTTAAGTGTGTAACATACACCTTATGACGAAATAAATGTTTTGATTTTTATTTTTGATTTTGAATGAAAATTAACGTCAGCTGGCTGTATCTCGGTGGAAAGTTTGTTAGCTGGTACCTTGAAAGATGTAAAAAAAATTTTTTTTAGTCACTTCAAAATTTGTCAGATTATAGTTTTATAGTTTACCCACAGAGTACATTGTAATAGTTTACCTAATATCTTGAAGGAAAAATAAAGTCAGCTGACCATAACATGGTGGATTATTATGTCAGCTGCTGCGTTACACCCACAGAACAGTTACACCCAAGGGCGGATTATCCGTAAGGCAAACTAGGCACGTGCCTAGGGGCGCGTAGCTACAAGAGGCGCGCGAGCCGGGAATTTTTAAATAAATAAAGAAAATAACATATCGACGATTAAGAACTAAATGCTGATCTATAATCTAAATCTTTAATAGATTATATTGCACAAACATCGAGAAAAACATCTGAGAAATAAAGAGCTTGAAACAATTTACCCCAACATTGACATAGCCTTAAGAATGTGCGTATCGACGGCAGTTAGTAATTGCAGTGGGGAGCGGAGTTTTTCCAGCCTAAAGAGAGTAGGCCAGTAATTTTGGCCAATAACTCTTAAAATATTGGATTAATCAATAAAATGCATCTATCCATTTTTTAAGATCACTTTTTCTACAACTTTTGTTTAAAACTTTTTTTCCTAATGTCCATACTTTTTGAGTTATAAAATGTTTAATGTGGAAACGCCGGCGCTCGACGGGTGTCGCGGCAGGTAGTTGTACGAAATATAATAAAATAAAATATAAAAAAGTTAATTACTATTGCAGGTAAGGAAATGTACTATCAATTTTTAAGTACATAAATAATCGGGATATTTTTTTTAATTAGTTTGTTGAATTTGTACCATTATACTCTATGCGTACCTTGTAATTTTCGACTTTACGCCCGGTAGTCCAACATTAAACGTTTGGAACGCAATCAAGGCGGGGGACTTTCGTGCTAAATAATAAACTTAAGACTACACAGCTTCAAAATGCTTAAATCTAAAAGAACATGTTAAAGTTAAATGTAGGTACATTTTTTGTGATACATTTTAGCTACGTATAAAAATATAGCTAACTAGCCGACCCGTGCCCACTTCGTTGGGCGTTATAATCCAATTCACATAAGAAGGGTACGGTGAAATTTGATATGTTCCAATACACTCTGTACATCACATGTTTTAAAATCACCAATTAATTTCTAAGGCAAATAATAATGCTTGATTAGATTGAATTGTTGACACGGCACGTCAGAGGGCGCAGGTTCAAATCCTGCTGATTTAAAATCTTTATATATTTTTATCTTTTTCCTTTTATCTTGTCACTCCTGAATAGTGTAGCTTTCTGTTAGCGAAAGAATTTTCATGATCGGATCAGTATTTGCGAAGATTACCCCGTATATAAAAACAAAGTTATAAACTTTACCTCTTTATAATATTAGTATAGAAAAAGTATGGACATTAGAAAAAAGTTTTAAACAAAAGTAGTAGAGAAACGCATCTGTTTTTTAAAGTGATCTTAAAAAATAGATAGATGCGTTTTATTGATTAAACCAATATTTTAAGAGTTATTGGCCAAAAATGAAAAACGGGTTCATTAAATGGGCCATAAATCGTAAACGGTAAGTTTTACAAAAAATTTTAGAGGAAATAAAAGATGCGAAAGTTTATTTTCTACAAAAAGGTCTGAATAACTTTTGCCGTAAAGTGGAGTAACCTTATTAAGACCCATACTCACCTACGGTTCCGAATGTTGGGTGCTGAGCAAAAAAGACGAAAACTCCTTGTTGGTATTTGAGCGGAAAATACTAAGACGCATTTTCGGACCTGTGATGGAAAATGAGAGATGGCGAACGCGTTATAACCACGAGCTATACCAAATGTACGATGAGCCAAACGTAATTAAGACCATAAAGATCGGGCGCCTGCATTGGGCAGGACACGTATTGCGAATGGACGAGGCCAGAGTACCCAAACGCCTTTTAGAAGGCCGACCGGAGGGCCGCAGAAGTCGAGGCAGGGCCAAGCTCAGATGGTTAGACGGCGTCGAAAAAAATATCAAGATCTTGGGAGTAACAGGTAGGAGAAGAAAAGCCTCTAACAGATCGGACTGAAGAGCTTTGCTGGACCAGGCTTAGGCCCACCCGCGGCTGTAATGCCTCAGATGATGTAAAGTGGATAGTTTCCGAGATATCGGCCAAAAACTTTTCTTTAAGATCGCGATCGAAGCTCCACCTGGATCTGTCAGCATTTTGTGTTTTTATGGTCAGTAAGTGACCCTTAAACGAGGTTATTCACCCCGTTGTTTTACGTCAGTCTTCAGCAAGGATGTGGTACTTCCGCGATCGAGCCGGCCAGTTATGAGCTGCAGTGCAGCTGTGCTCTACCACTCAAGTAAAAAACTACTAGACCGACTTCAAAAAATTTTTCACCTGTAGAAAGCTACGCTACTCCCAGGGTAATGGGATCTACGCGGGTGAAATCGCGGGACGTTCTCTAGTGATATATTCATAACACACTATCATCTGTCAGCACACATACCTACATTAAGGCCTATTTCCCAGAGCAGAGAGGAATCATGAATTTCGATGTTCGTTCTGATGTCCCTTTTGATTTCTTCACAGTTATAACGTCATATTTAATTCGCGCATTAGCGTAAGTACAAGGGTCCTGGTCTACTAAAGTCTAGAGTTTGATGATAGAACGTCATCGTAATTGCAAAAACAACTAGTTAAAAATTATAGTATTATGATGGCCATTTATGGCCGGTACAGGGGCGCCAATAAAGTGATTGCCTAGGGCGCTCTGGGCCCTTAATCCGCCACTGGTTACACCTTTTTCAAGATTTTGATAAAATTGTGGTCCGGTGAACTCGTAAATTAAGGTGGCCTAATACCACAGAGTACATTGTAATGCCTAATAGTCCTAATACTTATGCACACCGCCGAAAATCATTTCCCGTGATACAAAGAAAATATTTATGCTGAAAAAATAAATAATTTATTATGTTATTATCTATACCTCGATATTCTTAAATTGCTCAAATAATTAATGACTTGATGAGTCATGGAATAAAATATTTCGGATAGACTTCGTTCTGTCAAATGTTAATATCTTGATTAATTTAATAGTAAGTACCTGGGTTGAGCCTCTTTGGTTGAGCTTAGCTCGGTATTTTTACGTAGTGGTTATATACTCTTTGATTTTTATTTTTATTTTATTTAATTTTTTATTTTGTTCTCGGTATTTTTATATTTTATTTTTATTTAAATAAAAAATCACGAGTGAAATTAAAAAAGAAAAAAGAATTTAATCTGGAGACTGAGATTTGAACCATGGTTTTCTCGGTCAATCTCGAATTCTCGACCGTCTGATTTCCCACTTGAGCTATTACAACATTAATGACAATTGCGAAATTAACCTTCCTTTTCTAACGATATTTTAGCCATTTTTTTCAGTGCCAAAAACAGAAATAAAACGACATCTTCTAAAAATGAATCGTAGCTAGATCAATTTTTCGCCCCCGAAAACTCCTAAATACTAAATTTCACGAAAATCGTTGGAGCCGATTCCGAGATTCAGAATATATATACAAGAATTGCTCGTTTAATAGTATAAGATAAATCGGCCAAGTGCGAGTCGGAGTCAGTCGGACTCGCGCACGAAGGGTTCCGTACCATTGACTAAACTAAATGTAAGTAAATTTTCTGTAAAATATTTATTTAATTGTGACGCCATCTATGATGCTATTAGAAAACTATTATTAGTCTATTGACGAAGTTTTCCTAATTTCTTATAGATGGCGTTTTAGACTAATAAAAAACAAAAATAATTATCGCCCCCTTAAATGTTTATTTTGTTTTTAGTATTTGACTATTTGTTGTTAAAGCGGCAACAGAAATAAATAATTTGTGACAATTTCAACTGTCTAGCTGTCGCCGTTCTTGACATACAGCCTGGTGACAGACGGACGGACGGACGGACAACGAAGTCTTAGTAATAGGGTCCCGTTTTTACCCTTTGGGTACGGAACCCTAAAAATGAAAACATCAGGGTGGCCCGAAACTTTTGCACGTCATTGTATATCACATAACAACAGTCTTTAGCGAGCTTGCTGAAAGCTTTAGAGTTGTAGGTTCGATTCCGCCTCCAAACTTGGTCTAAAATAATGTGTATCATTTATAATTATGTATGCACATTTACAAAAAAAACAACTTTAAATACGCGTCTTAGCTTAGCTGAATCAGTAGTAATTATTATTATTATTATTTATTTATTTTTGTTTTCTAATGTTTACGCGAATTTCACGCATTGTAGTGGGGCAGATTTTCCGGATTTCGTCACGGTCTATTGGGTTTTTTTTTGGATGCCGGACGTTATCATGGGGTCTGGAAGGGTTGTTTCAATGTAATTAGTCTTTTTTTTAATAATTAGTCTTAAGGTGTTTAGTACATAATTTAGTTTGTAAGAAATTTTGTTATAATTATATAAATAATATAAAAAGCATGTGGTGTATACCTGTAATTGATTGTGCAATTAGCGCAAATAAATTAAATATGATACTGTAGATGTAAGTAACATTGTAACAATCGTTGGTGTACCAAATAAATAAATAAAAAAAATAAATAAAAATAAAACAACTCAAAAGAAAAATGAGACCAGATGATAAGTAGATACAAGATAATAAGTAATATTCAAAAGTTGGTACTTTTGAATACAAAAGAATCATCAAAATCAGCACAACTAGTAAAAACTTGACAAACCCACATAAAAAATACAATTAAATTGAGAACCTATGTACTCTTTTTTTAAAAATCTGTTAAGAAGTAAGAAATGTGTATCAGTCAGCATTTAGTTAAAACAAAGGTATTAAGTTGGCTCTATAACCTCAGAAACAGACGACTGTGGGTAAACATATTCATAATGTTTGAATAAAAACTGTTTTGCGTAATAATAAAATTGTATTTTTAGGTTCTTACATTTAAATGGAAATTAAAATAATTTAATTTACACATTTTCTATAAAACAGATAAAATTATTAAAATTATAGTAGGTAATTAATCTTGATGTTGTTTTTCAACGGTTGTTTTAGTAGCGTTTGAAGAGAAATTTTGTTGATCAGCAAATTTCAGAGGCCCTCCTAGTTGCACTGTTTCGGGAATGTTAAGTTCTTCATTAAGTTTCTTCGCTAAAAAGTATATTTCAGCAAGGGCAATCACTAATGCACACATAACACCTAATAGTAATCTGAATCCAAAGTCTAAATTGCCCACCATCCACTCCACACCTTTAAATCCAAACAGGAAACCAGCAAATATTGAGATTATGAATTGTCCAATGGCTATGAGTTGACGATTTAGTTGTTTTACTGTAAAAATAATAAAAAAAGCTTTAAAAATATTTTTCATAATAAATAATTATTACTTTTGTTTTATCATTAGTATGAATGGTATGGACAGGTTATTTAATATAAAAGTATTTACCATAGCACAAATAATTAATATTTCACATGTGTATGTCACTAGTATTACTTTTAATATAAAAATTAAGATAATATTTAATCTTAACAATAGATATTTAACACACATAAAATATCTGTGATTTTAAAGTTGGTAACTGAAATTAATACATACATTGATATGAAATACTATCTTCAGGAAATTTCATTCTAACATTGTCAACACTTTTGGTCATTTTCCTGTATTCACGAGCTTCTTGCTGTGCTCTCAATTTAACACACCTAGCTTCTAAATCTGGATTTCTTTTTATAGTTTCATTTTCTGGCATTTCTATGTGAGCTCCTTCTAGCAAAGTGTGAAGATAAGGTATATCTTTTTCACCTTTACTTCTTCTGCTTTTTAAATAATCATGTAACCAATCTATATCAGCTGTTACAAGAAATACATCTCCTAATTTTACAGATTCTTCTTTATCAATTTTTTCCTTATCTAAGTCTATTTTTTCATCACTATTATCCATACTTTTATCATTATTATCTAAATCAGGTTTGTCTTCATTTATTTCTTTGGAACTGGTGGTTGAAGCTTCTATAATCTTTTTAATATTTTCTATATCTGAACTAGATATATGTACTGATTTCGTTTCACTACTGTAAGTTTTACATTTTGCTTTATCATCTTTTACTATTTGATTTATGTTATGAGGTAATTGATCTGAGGATATTGTTTTCAAAAATTTTATAAATGTTTGGCTTGGATAAATCTTAATATTAGTATTGACGAGTGAACCTTTTAAATCCATTTTATTTGTTTGTTATATTAAGTTTGTGATTCAAATCTGCGTACAAGTCCCTCAATTCTTCTTCTTTTTCTTCAAATGTATTGTCAATTCTTTGGCATTTGAAGTTCATGTCATCAATGAATTGGTCCCATTCCTTCTGCCTTTTCTCACGATTCTCAAGCAGTTTCTGCTTATTAATCTACAACATGTAACAAATAACAACTTAACTAGGTTCTCAAGTACACTCAACATCTGTAACTTAAGTGCCGTTCTTATATGCAACAAGTAAAACGCCATGATATTTTATAGGCAGTGGAATAAACTAATTTACTCATAGAAAAGTCAACATATAAAAAGAATTAATTTCATCTATTCACGATTCAGCCTGTAATATCCCACTGTTGGGCATAGGCCTCTTTCCCGTGTAGGAGAAGGATCGGAGCTCAATCTACCACGCTGCTCCAATGCGGGTTGGCGGATATAATATTCCCTACTATGAGTAACAATTGCTATCAAGTGTACATCATAGGAACCAGGACCAACGGCTTAACGTGCTCTCCGAGGCACGGTGTAGAGACCCACGAGGACTGCACAAACACCCAGACCACATCAAACATCTGTATCGCCAATACAAATGTTGTCGTGTGCGGGGATCGAACCCGCAACCGCCCGAGCAACAGCTAATCGCAATCCAGTGCTGTGACCGCTGCGCCAACGTGGCATCCAATTTCAACTAATTAAAATCTAAATCACATGTACATAAAAAATTATAAAATTCTTCTAAGTTATACCTTTTGTAATTCAAGATATCCCGTTTCAATTTCTTGAGAAAGTTTTAATGCTTGTTCCAACTTTTCTCCTAGGACAGGCAGTGCTGCTGTTGAACTTTTTATGGTCTTCTCTGCTTGTGTATCTTTGATGTCTGTAAGATTTTCAAGAATGACAAACAAGTTTTCAACTTCTCTGTCCCCTCGTTTTTCCTAAAAGCATGAAATTTATTACCACATAAATTTATTACAATACATTTTTATTTGTAATGTATAAGTATTTAAATATTAAAACTATATGGCAAATAAACAAAACACCAGCTTGAAAAAATATTTAATAGTTTAAACATTTGAGAAAACAAGATTAACATACATAATTATGTACTTAAATATGCAACACACAAAATACTTATATTTATACATTACATTGATTGATTGGTTAGTTCAATGGCTTTCCATGGTGCCAGTGGAGTATAAATTACATAATTGTAAACTTAATAGGACACTTTAATCTACCTCAAATTCCTTTAGCATAAACTTTATTTCACCATTAAGAAACGGGCGATGGTCGAATAGTCTTGACCAAATTTCACTGATCTCTACAAAAAACAAAACGACAATATTTAAAATATTCTTCGTGAGAACTTTTATTTAAGTTAATTCTATTTTATTGGCAAAAATTAAAGAAAAAATTTAACTGACATACATAGCACTTTATTACGCCAAAAGAAGATGACACGCCTAAATAATTTTGTCCTTTACAAAATAATAATATTGGTAATTGTTACTGGCTAACAATTACACCAAATTACACCGAGAGGATAAAGATAATTCTATTAAAATTTAGTAAGATATACCTCGTGACAGCTCCGTCATTATCAAATATCAATATATTTTTTTAATTCTAATTCTATTCTTTATGCTCTTTGATTCTATTCACAAATCACACGTTCATGAAAGTGAAACATTCTTCATAGTCAACAAGTTTACTCTACACTCCATATCAACAAGGAACGGTACATTTCGTTCTTCATTCATTATATCATTAATAGGTTGTCTCCCGTGAGGTTAGATCTAACCTCAAATTATTTATCTACGCATATGTCACGATCTCATCCGTTTTGTAGTCTGTTGTCTCCCGCGCGGTTATATCTACACGACAAATTTTTTCTCCGTTGTTTCCCGCGCGTTTATATCTAACCTCAGGTAATTAACTCGTTTTGAAACCTTATTTAACAAAAATAGAGCTTAAAATAGTTTACAGGCGTATTTTAGTATATTCA
Organism: Melitaea athalia; assembly: GCA_905220545.2. Lineage (NCBI taxonomy): Eukaryota > Metazoa > Arthropoda > Insecta > Lepidoptera > Nymphalidae > Melitaea > Melitaea athalia. The sequence goes on from HG992178.1 coordinate 17,182,634, forward strand.
GTACGAAATTAGATACCAATTAGACCAAACATTAATTTAGTTTTCATATAAGTTTTCCAAGATTCAACCAGTCAAAGTCTTCACTTTCGTGTAGACGTTCCATTTTTTATTATAGTATTTTATTATAGTGTTTTTCTTAAACTTTATTACGAAAAGGTAAGTTACTGTTATTTTTTACAGTATTTATATCATAAAGATGACAGCAAACACAATCATTGGCTGTTCTAATGTCCGTACCTACAAAAAAAACTCAAATAGAAAATGTACTTAGACAAGTAGATGACCTTTACAACATTTTCAACGTGCGATATTTTATTTTTTTCCTTGAGACCTTAGTAAAAAATATAATTATTGTAAAGTAAAGTTATTGCAGATTACGCATTAGTTACTGTTTTGGTAATATATTCCGTAAATATTTTGTTTTTCATAGGTAAATGTGAAATGGCTGTTTTTCTACTTACACATATTCAAATTTGTTTGTGTGCGTGAGCTTCAAAATGGCCGGTTAACGTTTTTCAAACACAGGATGATTGTTTTTGCGTTTTCAACCCGAACAAGTAAAGTTTGCGACATTATACTTTTAAGCGACTTCAAAAAAAAGGAGGTTTCTTAATTCGACCGTATATTTATATTTTAAGGTGTTCGCGGATAACTTCATCGTTTTTAAATTCGTCAAGTGATAATTCTTTTTTTGTTGGAAAGGAGATATTACATGGGGCTAAGCTTTAGAAAGACGGACATCGATTTATGGGGTTTTGTGGGAAGAGTGGGGGAGGGGGGGTGGGTAACCGTCTGGTACCACTCCCGCCATGTGCGAAATCGATTTATGGGGTTTCTGGGGAAGAGCGGGGGGGAGGGGAGGGCTACTCTCTGGTACCACTGGATTTATGAGGTTTTGGGGGAAGAGGGGAGAGGGAGTGGGGTGGCTTATCCTCTGGTACCACTCCCTCACTTATTAACCGACTTTATTAACCGACTTCCAAAAAAGGAGGAGGTTCTCAATTCGACTGTTTTTTTTTTTTTACTTTCGTTAAGTATGGCGAAATAAAAGTTTTCATTTTTGATTTTTGTTCGTGTTATTGTAATTAATTGTTTTAGTTTGTAAAAAAATTATTGTTAAAATTATTTATTTGAATTTGGTATTATTTATTATTATTATGATTTTATTATTGTATTTGCAAATTGTCGTAATTTTTACTTTTATTTGTTTTATCCATTTTAAGACGAATTGTTTGACTTAATAGGTCATTTGTTACCTGAAATAAAAAAATGTTTTTATTATTAAGATTATTAGAAAAAAATGCTGTCTAATGGGTTTGTTGCTACATCTCTTCTCTTCTCACGTCGGTTTAAAAGGAACGGGCAAATTGTAATGGGTTTCTCGCGACATGTATATATAATTATATACGCGACGCGCATACATGGCAAACATGATTTTCCTCTGTAATAATGATTAGTTTAGTTTTCTAGCACTGGGAAAAACAGAAATGTGAATGTTTCCTCTATAATATTTATTACTTTAGTTTTCTTGTACTGGCAAAGAGATACATGTTCCTGATAGGTTTTGTAATCGAAGTACATTTTCCTGGACGGCCAACAAACAGGAAAACGTTTTTTATAAGTTGTATTCGTTAATAAATGATAATTATTAAAAAAAATGCTGCCTTTTTATTTGTACATATCGTTCACAGGATTACTGCATCATTTCATCTGAAAAACTGAAAATAAATGGATATCTGTAAGTTGTAAAGATCAATCCCATACTGAGCCATACAATTTTTATTTTACTTAATCGAAAAAAAAAACTTTGTTTTAAGTGAAACTTCTTTAGGCGCATGAGGGTAAAATTTGAGACAAAGGCAACGCATCGTAAATGATTTTATACCACATTGAATACACGAGTTCTGATCCGATCACCGAATTTAAGCAACATCGGGCGCGGTCAGTACTTGGATGGGTGACCGCCTGGGAACACCGCGTGATGTTGTCTTTGTTTCAATTAGTTTGCCAAAGAAGTTTCACTTCTGTAAAGTGTACTCTGTACGCACGCAATTTTTTTTATGTAACTAGATCAGCAAACATGCGTACGGCTCACCTGAAGGTAGGCGATTACCGTAGCTTATAGACGTAAAAAATGTTATTTTGGTATTTGTACCGGGTATACATCCATAAAAATTTAGTCAAAGCGGTTATTTTAATATTACAAACAGACACTCCAATTTTATTTATTTGTATATATACATAATATATTATATATTATTATTACATAACGTATTTATTACATAAACAACCCAAACCCATTAACTAAAAATTCATTTATTGGCCAAAACTACGTTTATATTGAAAACGAGCATAAAATGCATTGAACGAAAAAGAACATGCTGTAGATTTTGTGTCATACATTAACCAAGGTCACTAACGTCACCCCATACCTATTTATCAATTTCTGCACCGTTTTGCTCTATGTTTGGATCGAGATTTCTTATTTTCTTAATAAGAAAATTGTATACATATTATACACCGATGCAAAGTGTATTTTGTGTACTTTATGAATATTTATAATGATATTTGTCGAGAATACGTAAAATATGTATAGTTTGCTTTCAAAAAAATATCCTACTTTCTCGCCCTCTTTTGATATTATTGTCCAAAAAATATTGTTTTCAGTTTTATCGTTGCGTTCTTCATCTTCAATACTAATTTTAATTAGTTTTTCTAAATTAACTATGAAGTAGAAACCCCGTACCTAAGGTAATTGCTTTACAAGGTGTAATTGAAATGTCGATCGTAATTCAAGCGCTCTCAATCTAGACCACCTACTTTCAAGTATAAAAAAGAAACTTTGAACTGTATCACAATTTATTTATTTTGCTGTTAGAGCTAGATAGATACTATTGGGAAACAGAATACGTAGAATCAACGACAAATGTATCATAATACTTTATTTTTTCGACATGTTTTTGCACCAAGACCACCTTTTTCTCTCTCCCTCTGAAACAAGCGCGATTTTATAATTGATATACGCACATGTACAACACTTTTTATACATTAAATTAAAGCTTAGTTCATACTCTTCAAAATAATATAAGCGTTTTTGTTCTAAGTGTAGAAACTTGTGAGATAAGAGGAAAAAACTACGACTCAAGTAACGCGCGCTTATCGAATCATATTACCGCGGGAAATGCGAGGTCAGCGCCGTGCGGGCGGTGCGGTAGACTCAGTGCTGAGGTTAGATCTAACCTTGCGGGAGACAACGGGAGTTCGCGCTGGGCGAGTCCGGTATACCAGAGGTTAAATTATAAAACTAAAGGATAATTAGATTCTTATTTCTTTGTTTGAAATTTAGTTATCTTAATTTCTGTTGTAGGCTTATATTTTTTTTTATAGAGATAAGAGTGGATATGGCCCGGAAGCCAGTGACAGGTTGACATGACCAATTTCCTCTCAAACGAAACAGTCTATGAACGAAACTTCGTAGGTAACATGACTAAGGCATTTTTTTAAATGAATTTTCGTCTTTGTCAGCTGCCACGCCGTGGGTAGGGTGGGCAGTGGCAGCCCCAAACATGGAGAAAAAAATATTTTTTTAGTCATTTCCTCCCACCTTAAAATTTGTCAGATTATAGTTTACCTAATATCTTGAAGGAAAAAATAATAACGTCAGCTGACCATAACATGGTGGATTATACGTCAGCTGGCTGCTTGAACATGAAAAAAAAATTTTTTTTTTCAATGATTTCCTCTCAACTAAAAAATTACCTGGTGATAGTTTACATGCTACTATGAATGAAAATTAACGTCAGCTGGATGTATCGTGGTGGAAAGTTTGCCAGCTCATACCTTGAAAGATGTAAAAAAAAAATTAGTCAAATTCTCTCACTTCAAAATTTGTCAGATTTTACAGTTTATCTAATATCTTGAAAGAAAAATAACGTCAGCTGACCATAACATGGTGGATTATACGTCAGCTAGCTGCTTGAAAATGAAAAAAAAAATCAAAAATTTCCTCTCAACTAAAAACTACTACTACTACTACTACTACTTTTTGCATTGTTATATTTCTGGCATAACATCTAAAACACTAACAAAACATAATTAAAAATATCTTCTTTGAAAGTTTGAACTAGGTATATAATTTGGTTCATAGGTAACAACCACGGTTTCATCTACAGGTTAGGAATGTTAGGATTAGGAAACTAAACCTATTTCCAATGGTCAGAGATTAGTACGATAATCGGATAATGTCATAACTTTTCGTTCAGTCCAAGGCCGCTGTACGTCACTGCTATCATTGTGTGCGATTACGTTGTGGGGTTGGAACTGCGCACGCCACACGGCGGTTGAGTGACGCTTCATTGTAATTGCTTATATTTTAAAACATAAATGCATGACGAATGATATAAAAAGAGACAGAATGCTATTCTGTCTTCGTTGCACAGCACACCAAGCGATCGTCATGCCCCTAGCGGCTGTAAACCATTAAGCCGACGTACCCCCACCACTGTAGTGTCCCGACCTGTGTATAAGACCGTGATGACAACAATAACTTAAAAGCTTTTTTTTGTTTAAAAATGAGGTAAAAGATCTGTGAATAGTAGTGAATAGTATAGTGTATCAGTGAATTTATAAATACCGTGAGGAATAGAAATGTACCACACTACTTTTGTTTTAATTTCCCGCACTGTTTTAAACATTGACTGTACACCTTTCAAATGTCGACTACGTTTGAATCACGGTTTTATATACAGGTCAGAAAACTAAGCTCAATTTCAATGGCGAGAGCACGAAGTATAGATAGAAAGGAGTCCGAACGTAATGTTTAACAAATGGTCTCAATTTAGACGACTATATATATATATATATATATATATATATATATATATATATATATATATATATTTAAAAAAACTACATATATATATATAGTCCTCCTATATATATATATATATATAGTCCTCCTCATCGATTTCGATGACGGTGACCCAGGGACTCATTACGTCTTATTTCTTTGATGGGCCCTAATATGGCTCGCTAATCCGATTTTTGTTTTAAATGTCCTGGAACAAGGGTGACAGTAGAGCTGACCCGCAAGGTTGTAAGTGTAAGTATAGGTGGTTTTAGGTCTCTGTTTATAAATATGGCGTTTTGCATCTAGAGCTAGAAGTCGATTTTCTTCAAAAGATTTAATTTTATAATTGATAGTAGATCGCCAAGATGACCTATTTAATGCGAGTTCCTCCCAGCTTTCGGGATCAATAGCGCAAGCGTTCAGGTTCCTTTTAAGCACGTCCTTATACCGTAGATGTTGACTGCCGTGCCTTCGTTTACCCTCTGCCATCTCAGAATAAAGGACCGCCTTGGGCAGACGGTGGTTATCCATACGAAGGACATGCCCACACCATCTCAGCTGTCGCTGGATAAGCAAGGCTTCCACTCCGCACATTCCAGAATTACGTAGGACCTCGGTATTTGGCACACGGTCTTGCCTTCTAATCTTCATAACAGATCTTAGACATTTTAGGTGGAAAGTGTCAAGTTTTTTAACATCTGATTTGTACGTGCACCATGTTTCTGCTCCATAAAGGAGGATGGGAATGATTAGCGCTTTGTAGACACTAAATTTTAGACGACTACTAAGCTACTAACTGACAACTGTTAATTCTAATTTTTGCCTAAGAGCGCCACTGCTTCCTCTATGCTTCGTGGGTGAGAGCTTAAATAAAAAAACACGAGTGTACATCTCAAACAAATCTTTGAAGACAAAAAATTTGGCCTTGAATAGGGTACTTTCCGTAGTGAAAAATAAATTATAAAATTTGATAAAAATTAAAATGTATATAGAAATACACCTGAATATTCTGATTTGGAATCATAAAAGCACATTATTGATTTATTATATTGAAATTAAAAGTCGTATATTTTAATCTGTATATCACGTGACCTAAAACACGAGCCGCCATGGTGTGACGTCATACGGGCAATAACAAAGTTCTGTCAGTGCTTTCAACAGCTAGTGTACATACTAATATCTATCAATTTTAACTTCAAGAAGTAATAGTTGTGTTCTTTCGTATAATAACTCTTCATATCTTGTTCCAACTGAAATAATATGCATTCATTACTAATTTGTTGATGGTTGTCATAGTAATTGTAGGTTATGTTACTCACTTACGTCATACACTTTTGTTATTGCACATATTACGTCACCAAAATGGCTGTAGCGTTTTCGCGGTAATAAAAAAAAGTTTAAAATTTAATTTAATTTTATGGCATGAAAGCGTGTTTATTTTGCCGAAATATATTTTTTTGCGGCTTTTTATTAGAAAATCAACATTTTGAAGTACTTTTTCAAACATAGTGGAATACCCTATTACCTCAAGTATGTTCTTTACATTTTTCTTTCCGTATTATTATTCTGTATTATATTTTTTCTTATTTGGTCTTGAGTCCAGACACTTCTGCAATTTCGCACAACACAATACATTATTTTATTACCACATTTAACAAGAATTTATAATTATAAAACAATTCGTAAAAATATTCGAACCGGTCGAAAGTTTTAATATCTTTAGTTTTGGTTTTAAAGTTTCATTTTCTATAATTTCCGCATGTGTGGGAAACACAAAAAAAAACGAAATAACTTTTTGTTAAATTCCACGTGGACGAAGTCGCGGGCACAACTACTTTATTAATAAAAAAAAAAATATACAGATATTTTTCTCGACTTCTCGGAAAAGCGTGGGGTGCATGGGGTCAATAGTCATAAATATTTTATTGACAGATATGAGTAGAAGGATTATCATTTCGACAAAATCTTAAAAAGTACTCCACGCTTTTTTAGTGAAATACATTTTTTTATTTACACTATTATTTATTTATATTTATTAAAAAAATTTATACACTATTCTTAATTTAAATTTATTTTCTATTTTTTAGTTCGGTTTTCTACAAAAAGCATGCGTTTTAGTTTTTTTTTACCTGACTGCCAAGGAAGGGTTATGTTTTTCGCGCGTATCTTGTGTATTATATGTGTGTAATATTCTTAATTACCTGATTTCTCTAGAACCGCTGAACGGATTTGTATAATTGAGATATCGTTAGATTCGTCTTAGCAGCCCAAGTGTTCTTAGATAGGTGACATTAAAAAAAAACATGGCGGCTGTTCGAAGCCATTATAGTTAATGAAGAAATATATATTTTTTTAGAATACTATAATATGGGTATCAAATTAAAGAGCTCAATATAAGGATTTCAAAAATGTATATTATGATTATTATTACTGTAAAAATAATAAAGAAATACAATAAGAAAGATTACAAAATGTTGACTTTGCTCTTTCCCATGGCAAGCAAGATGCGAGCCGAGCTTCTTCAATTTCCGACGGTCCGACAAGAACGTTGTCCGACGGTCAATTTCAGGGTGTAGCCTTTCCCACAAAAAAGAATTATCAATTTCGGACTACTCTGTAAAAAGTTATGCTCGGAAAAACATAAAAATGATATATACGTGGCAACTTTAGAACGGCCTCATTTTTTTTCGTCGTTAATAAATTACTTAATCAACCACATGATGTAAACTATTTTAATGAATTAAACCGATTACGTAATTTGTCTAACTAAAAAGATATAAATAAAATAATAATTAAAAGAAATCAATACGGTACATAGTCCTTCAAAATTTTATGCAACATCGTACATAATATGCAGTCGGAGACATGCACAAAGAGAGAATGATTTGACTTATCCTTCAATTTCATGTCTCCGACTGCATATTATGTACGATGTTGCATAAAATTTTGAAGGACTACCGTATTGATATTTTTAAGTGTATAGTACATAATGTTTGATATTGTTTCAATTTGTTTCGCTAGCTTTGTGTAATTTTGAATTTTTATCTTGTTCCAGTCTTTTCAGTTCATTTTCTATTAGTTGTTTTTTATGCAGGCGGGTTTTTGTTTTCTTTTAATTATTATTTTTTTTTTCTTATTTTCTATTACCTTCATAACGGTAGGTGGGTAAGGCCGTGGTTTTTTCCACTTTTTTGCAAATTCCGTTCAGGAGCCAACACTTAAAATGTACTCGATGTGTATGACATTAGTAAGGCTTTTATCAGTTTAATCGTGTGTAATGATATATATCCTTATACAGAACATATCCTTATATCAGCACTACGTTACAACGGCAAAACGTTACATAAGTGCTATGTAAGTGTGACGTAAGTGCTATGTAAATGTGCAATAAATAAGTCATAATTTGTAAATCGCGCGGCAACTTTCAAGAGTGAAACGAAACGTTACTGAAACTGTCACCCGCACCATGCTACAGCGCACGAAGTATAGTAGACTTTTTATTTGTATGATTAATTCATGTCTTGCCCTGGTAAGGATACATATCATTACATACGATTAAACTGATAAAAACCTTAACTAATTTCATACACATCAAGTACATTTAGGAGACAAGAAATTGACAAAAAAGAGGAAAAAAACCACGGCCTTACCCAGGTAGGAGAAGGAAAAAATGTGTTTGGTCTAAACTTTATGCGTGAGCACATTATTTTATTTTCTTTATTTATTTTAGTTAAACTATAATATACCAATTAATTGCTCCTTATGTTTATGTGTTGACGCATGTGTAGGACACATATTTTCGTTATATACATTCAACTAATTATAATAGTTAATTGAACGAAAAAATAAGTAATTTCGAAAAAGAAAAAAATGTATTTTATGCGCGAACAATAGAAAAAATTTTATGAGTCATTAACTCATTATAGACGGAAAAATATTAAAAACTAGCTTTTGCGCGCGACTTCGTCGGCGTGGACTCCGCTCCTATTGGTCTTAGCGTGATGATATATAGCCTATAGCCTTCCTCGATAAATGGGTTATCTAACACTGAAAGAATTTTTCAAATCGGACCAGTAGATCCTGAGATTAGCGCGTTCAAACAAACAAACAAACAAACAAACAAACAAACAATCAATCAATCAATCAATCAATCAAACAAACAAACTCTTCAGCTTTATTATAATAGATTGCTAACTTTATGGTAGATTTTTAATTTTTTTTTTTGTAATAAATAAAGGACGAACAAACAATTATTAACAGTGAACAATTAAGAACAAAGGATGAACAAACGAATTCATAGAATAAAAGTCGAAAATACGAGAAAAAAATTTTTTTGCGAGGCGAACTTCAGTGAGCCTGAGCTATCTTTTACCATTGAAATTGAGCTTAGTTGCACGACCTGTATATTAGACCGTTTTTTGAATTTTGTCTGTGCTATCAGTTATCCGTCACTTTGTAATCATTCAGTCCTGTATGTCATACATTCTACGTTCTACATTTATGATTCAATTCAATTCAATTATTTCAATTCACTCAATTCAGTTTCTTCAGTTAAGTTCACAGAGATGGATGTATTTGTTGGCTGAATTAAATACAAATTGTTTTTATTTGCGCAGAAGTGATTTGTGCCTAACAATATGTGTTCGATTTATTGCGTGTATCTATTTCGATAAATATTGTCAATAATTCGTGTATATTGATTTAAACGAATGTGATTCAAGACTCGAGTTTAAGTGCAGTTTATGTATTGTGGTCATCATGCCGGGTCTTATTGGTATTGGTGAATTTATTGACGAAACTCGAGAGGATTACAGTTCACCAACTACATCGACATTTGTTTCGCGTATGCCACAATGTCGACAGACGATTAACGCTTTAGAAGAGGTATGCAGTATTATTTTATTTATATTTTAACAGAACATCGTAACTGTATTATAATATCTTATCCTCTTTTTCTTAATTGCTATAATTCTTGGCATTGTATAAAATTTTCGTTCATTGTAAAGATATTTTAAATTCAATATTATATATTATGCTCACAAAGAAATAGGTAATTAATATGCCCACTAAAACAAATATTCACATTCTTAGGGACATTATGTATTTCATTTCGTTACCGCAAATATGCTCTTATATCCTTTATTTATAATATTTATTTTTATAAGCCTATAAGTATGTGTGATATTTACATACCTCCAATATATAAATTTCAAACATATAAATATACTCTTTATAATCAAATAAATGATTTAAATAATATTCATACAAAAATTGATAAAATAATTTTGTTCCATGTTCTCAATGTTGTTTTGAATACAATAATATAAATAAACATTACATAATAAATATAGTGACATCAAGTAGAATAATTCCTTGATTGAGTTGTTTGAATTCTGCACACATCTAGACTTCCTTCTTCTTCCTACTTACACAATGAAAAAATAAATCTTTAGAATTGTAACTTAACAAATACAAAATAAAAAGTTGAATTTATATTATAAAATTTTTTATTTTTATTAAAATTACTAGCTTCTGCGCGCGACTTCGTCGGCGTGGACTCCGCTCCTATTGGTCTTAGCGTGATGATACATAGCCTATAGCCTTCCTCGATAAATGGGCTATCTAACACTGAAAGAATTTTTCAAATCGGCCCAGTAGTTCCAGAGATTACCACGTTCAAACAAACAAACAAACAAACAAACAAACTCTTCAGCTTTATATATTAAGTATAGATTTCTAATGAAATTGTAATTCTTTTTGTGGTGGCTATTTAAATAAATGTGGCTAACACTTTTTTTTCTATTCTCTTTCAAGGTGAACCTGTATTTTTTTAAATAGGTAGTAAAAATTAATTTATTTGCAGTTAATATTATGAAAATAAAACTATGTGAACGAAATAGTCTATCCTACTGTTGTATTCAATAAGTATATATATGTCTGTATATCAATCACAATAAAACCATGTTATTAATTTATCTTTGTATAAAACAGTAAATCCTTTTAGAAGCATTAAGGCCAATGTGTTATCGAAGACTGTTGATATAGGTAATTGTAATTGTAAAATTTCTGACCAATAGTAATCACTAATCAGTCTCATTGTTCCTTTTCTCAAAACATGTTTTCTGAAGAAATTAGATCAGAGAAGCAATATTATTGAGAAGAATAATACGCCTTGTTGTTTTAGTCAATTATTATTTAAACCTTTAAAAACATTTATTTTTTTATTCATTCAAATATAATTTATATATATTTTTGCTTGAATGAATAAATAAAATAAATATGTAGTTGTTTAAATGTTTTTTATCTTTTTAAATTAATTACTATGTTTTCAAATAATTGATAAGCTCAATATAAAAAGCCCCTTTTTAGTCATTAGCAATTTTTTTTAAGATTTACTATTTTCCATGCAATAATTTTTTTTTGCATTGTAAGTTGTAACTCATAATTATGTTGTACTTTTAGTTTAAAAAAATTGCAACTTTCCTCCCCTTAGGTATCCCTAATAATATTATAAATGTTAATGTAAGTTTGTTTGTTACAACGCCGCAACCGCCAGCGCAACAGGCACAAACCAGTGCTTTACCTTAACACCAACGAACCGTCAAGTAATTAATATTATACCTAAATACTCAAATTTGGTTCAGTATTCTTAGAGTTACAATTACTAGAAAATTTCATAAAATTGTTAAAGAATTATTAACATATATATGTAGTGTGAAGTCACTACAGCAACAAAAGTACAACATAAAAATAATATATATATACGGTATTAGCCTCATTACGATTTTCTTATATCCTCCCTTCCTTAAGATATTTATCGCGAAAATGTTTTTTTTTTAATATAACAGCTACTAGCTAATTCAATAAATTGACAAACAAATAATGCTTATGTCTGTTTATACAATTCAAAATGTTCATTCAAAACTAAGGTCAATAACACCAATGACTCATTACTGGATTATAATTGAAACCGACTACCCGTTTTCGAAGCTATTGTACGTATTAAAATCATTTTGTCTATTTCGTCCGTTTAATACTGTACTATTAGATAAAAGCCCTATCGGACGTGAGTCATCTTCTTACATAATTTGGACTTTGGGTCGAGCTTCGACGCACAATTCTCTTTAGTTGACACATATCTATACTCTATACCAGTGGCCGGCAAACTTTTTTAATGGTGGGCCACAAAGTTTAAGAAATTCTAGAGGAGGGCCAGAATTATAGAAAAATTGCGTGCGTACAAAGTACCTACACATGTCAGAAGTGAAACTTCTTTGGCAAACTAATAAAAAAAAAAACTAATTAAAAATTAACTTTTATTCGAAGGCTCTGCTAAGGTCTCTTTTAACGTTTTTTTAATATATAGCCGTTGCGAACACTTCCACCTTCCTATGGGTTATGCATCTATTATTCTACTAAGAGAATCTTCTTTTTCTTCCCGACCGTCAAAACGTAATTTGTAACGGGCCATATACTAACTACCCATGTCGATGGACCGTCTCGGCGGGCCGGAGTTGGCCCACGGGCAGTACTTTCGCCATCACTGCTCTATACAAATAAATAAAATTGGAGTGTCTGTTTGTAATATTAAAATAAGCGTTTTTTACTAAATGCATATGGATGTATAATATACACGCTATATGAACCAAAATAACATTTTTTACCATTTTTGTCTGTCTGTCAGTCTGTCTGTTTGTTCCGGCTAATCTCTGAAGCGGCTGAACTGATTTTGACGGGATTTTCACTGGCAGATAGCTGATGTAATAAGGAGTAATATAGGCTACTTTTATTTTTAAAATTATTTATTTTATCTCTGCGAACTGATGTACAATAACTTTTTTGTTAAATTCTACGCGGACGAAGTCGCGGGCACAGCTAGTACGTAAATATATATCTATGTACAGTTTTAATGATATAAGAGTACAGTCTCTGGATTCATTCACAAAAGAATTCTCATTTGAATGTAAATGTGAATGAGAGCGATATTAAAATATCGTGACATTAAGGGCCTATGCAAACCACGTTTTTTAATCGCGCCGTCGACGCGCGTTTCTAAGGGCCTATGCAAACCGCGTTTTTTAAACGCGCCGTCGACGCGCGTTTCTAAAACGCGCGTCGACAGCGCGTTTGTATCGTAACATACGCGCGTCGTATGACGCGATACAAACGCCAACAAACTGCTCTGTAGGATAAAAACGCGCCGTTGACGCGCGTGTCACGCGATACAGACGCGATGCAAACGCGCGTATGTCGCGATACAAACGCGCTGTCGACGCGCGTTTCTAAAACGCGCGTCGACGGCGCGTTAAAAAACGTGGTTTGCATAGGCCCTAAAACGCGCGTCGACAGCGCGTTTTTATCATACAGAGCAGTTTGTTGGCGTTTGTATCGCGTCATACGCGCGCGTTTGCATCGCGTCTGTATCGCGTGACACGCGTGTTGACGGCGCGTTTTTATCCTACAAAGCAGTTTGTTGGCGTTTGTATCGATTCAAACGTGCGTCGACGGCGCGTTTGTATCGCGTCATACGCGCGTTTGCATCGCGTTTGTATCGCGTCACACGCGCGTTTGCATCGCGTCTGTATCGCGTTTAAAAAACGCGGTTTGCATAGGCCCTAAGGGCCTATGCAAACCACGACGCGACGGCGCGTTTTTATCCTACAGAGCAGTTTGTTGGCGTTTGTATCGATACACACGCGCGTTTGCATCGCGTTTGTATCGCGTTTGCATCGCGTGACACGCGCGTTTGCATCGCGTCTGTATCAGTACATTCGGCACATACGCGCGTTAACGGCGCGTTTTAAAAACGCGCGTCGACTGCGCGCTTTTATTATACAGGTGTGCAAAGGTCTACAGGCTGCGTCTAACTCGCGTGTGTATCGCGTTTGTATCGCTACAAACGCGCGTCGACGGCGCGTTTAAAAAACGTGGTTTGCATAGGCTCTAAGAAGTTGTTACTATGTGTATTATAGGTACAACTGCACGTCTGTTTGTGGATCGCAAGTTTCGCGTAAGTAACAGTGAGTTATATAATAAAGCTAAAAGGTTTGCTGTTATTTTTTTTATCTTGGAAGTCGATAGTAGATTTTAAAAAAAACTGCATTTAATAACTGTGCTGCGGCGTGTTATTACGGCGTGGGTGTCGTAAGAGGCGACTAAGGGATAACACAGTTCTACTACCACCTTGGAACTTAAAAAGCCGACGAATGTTGGGATAACCATCCATGCTGGCTTTGAAATACACAGGCCAAAGACTGGCAGCAGCGTCTTCGGTGCGACAAAGCCAGCCCCGCGGCCAACAACCCGCCTGCCCAGCGTGGTGACTATGGCCAAAACACATGAGTTACACGTCATAATGTCGGGCGCGAACTTGTGGAGGCCTATGTCCAACAGTGGACTGTGATAGGCTGAAGTGGAGTGGTGGTGGCGTTTTATTATCAGTTGTAATAAGAAAGAATGTGAACTCCCTGATATATTAAAAATACTGATACACAAAAATACCGATGTATCTTACGAGTTATTTAGGTATATATATCTCGTTAGAAACATCGGTATTTTTTGACTTCGAAAAAACGAGGAGGTTATCAATTCGACTGTTTTTTGTGTCTTACCTCATACCTTACCCATCTTTTTACTGGGTGCACCGATTTCGATAAATCTTTTTTAATCGAAAGGTAGTGCTTCTCATGTGGTCACATTTAAATTTAATCGAGATCTGTCAAGAGGTCAAGTGCTTTTCGAGTTATATCTAAAATGCGTATTTACTTGACAATTTTTGTCGACCTCGTTGTATTATGTACATCATAACATTCATAACTTTTTCTGGCTGTACCTATTTTGAAGATTCTGGTTTTAATGTAGTAGTTTCGTATGTCATTTAGCAACAGTTTAAACATTTTATACTTAAAGATGTATAAAAAATGTTAAGCATTACCCTCTTTTTAAGGATGTCGTGTAAACAATTCGTGATTCATAACGTATACTAGAATACTAGTTCAGTAGGTTTGTGTTTAGTCTATTTAAATAATTACTCAGCCTTAATTATCTACGATATGAAATAATGCCTTATTTTTCGCGCGCGAGGAAAATGGCGAGCATATAACTTAAAATGACCGCAGCGTAATGTACATAATTTGTCATACTTAGCGAACCTACACTGTATTAGTAATGTTTAGAAGAGGAAGATTCTTTTGTTTATTTGTTTGTCTAATCATGTTAATCACAAGGCATACTTACTAGTCTGATTTTATAAATTCTTAGTTAGAAAGCCTACTTATCGACGAAGGTAGGCAAATTTATTCACAGTTTTGATCCATGGGAGTACAAATAGTAGCGTCATTCCATGTCAAATCAACCAATAAAAAAAGGTTTTCAACTTGACCATTTCAGATTTGGCTGAAACTTGGTTTATTTATACTCTCTGACATTCTGAACACAAAAATAATTTTCAATTTTTTTTATCTCTGGTAGTTGTTTAATTATAAATTTTTGGAAACCACAAAATCCGCGTTTTTAACGTGTACTAAAATATGAAATCACATGATCATGATCTCACTTTAACTTTAAAGAGGGTTTAATGGGCTTTAATGTGATACCCAACTTGAACACATTTTAATGTATAAAATATTTTTTGAGACAAACTCAAAAATCGTTTTCGAAAAATCTTTGTGTTGGTGCTTTTTAATTTTTTTCTAATTTATATACAGGGTGTCCCGTAAAGAATGGATAATCCTGAACGTGCGTGTGTGGAGGGAAAGGTGGGTAAGAAAACCAAAAAAATTTTTTTTTTATCTCATACAGTTCGCGGTCTACGCCATTTTTTGTAAAATTTAGAAAAATCCCAGTTTTTCTCACATTTGTGGGCACCACGTCCGCTATTTGAGACCTAGATCGGATTTTTTTTCATTAAAGTGTTCCCTAATAATGCTGTTCCTTAATTATGTTTCAAAAGACTCAACTACTATGAATAGTAGTTTACAAGAAGTCGCTAAACTTAAATTTTAATTTTGAAATTTACTTAACTGCAAAGTTTGAGCACCTGTGGTGTAAAAAAAATGTATCGGAGTTGTCGCGGCCAACTATTTAAAAAAATAGCCTACTTCATAAGGATTCTAAAATAGTACCATATTATCTACTTTATATCGTAAAATTATTGAGCTATAGCCATTAATATGTAAAAATAGGCATTTCATCAAAAAATTGCAAAATCATTTGCAGATATTTTTTTTGAGTTTTTATTAAGTAAATAGAGCTGTTGATCCTAAAAATTAGATTTTACCACTTACTCGGCTTATTCAGATGAATTCTAAACTATGTGAGAGAGGCAAACAGTGCTTGAGACTTTTTCTGAATAATTTTTGATCTTCGATTCTTCTTAACATTTCTCTGCAGAAAACCATTCGTGCTCGGCAGTTGCGTTATTGCATCGTTTGTACATGCGTAACTTGATACGGATGAAGTCCAAATTTTTTTTCACAATGCGATGTGCTGTAGATATGGATATTGTACTGGATTCCCGATTTGTGCATTTTGATTGAATTTTGTTTATTTGGTGATAGTTGCGACGACTTGCCATTCTATTGAATATTTGTCTTGTGCTTATCATCAGGACTGTGTGATGTCACGAGAAATTTAAATACTTCCCAAGAGTAGGCTAACTTGCATTGCAATTACGGAAAATGTGAAGGCAATGCAAGTGCTGATATCGGGAGAGATACCTGAACGCACGGCATCCCGATTATCACGTATTTACTAGAGTGCACCAAGCTTACTCAGAGGGCAGAAAACTTGGTACTGGCGTTGGTGGCTCAAGTAGCAGAGGAAGACCCGAAAATCCTGTTTTTGAAGAAATCGTCCTTGACATGTTGGACAAAGATTCCAGTATTTCGATGCCAAATATCGAACGCCATACGAAAATATGATCATATTAGAGAATAGCATCGCATTGTAAAAAAAATTGGATTTCATCCGTATCACCTCACACGTGTACAAACGCTGCAACAACGCAACTGCCGAGCACGAATGGTTTTCTGCAGAGAAATGTTAATAAGAATCGAAGATCAAAAATTTTTCAGAAAAATGTCTCAAGCACTGTTTGCCTCTCTCACATAGTTTAGAATTCATCTGAATAAGCCGAGTAAGTGGTAAAATCTAATTTTTAGGGTCAACAGCTCTATTTACTTAATAAAAACTAAAAAAAAAATATCTGCAAATAATTTTGCAATTTTTTGATGAAATGCCTATTTTTACATATTAATGGCTATAGCTCAATAATTTTACGATATAAAGTACATAGTATGGTACTGTTTTAGAATCCTTATGAAGTAGGCTATTTTTTTAAATAGTTGGCCGCGACAACTCCGATACATTTTTTTTACATCACAGGTGCTCAAACTTTGCAGTTAAGTAAATTTCAAAATTAAAATTTAAGTTTAGCGACTTCTTGTAAACTACTATTCATAGTAGTTGAGTCTTTTGAAACATAATTAAGGAACAGCATTATTAGGGAACACTTTAATGAAAAAAAATCCGATCTAGGTCTCAAATAGCGGACGTGGTGCCCACAAATGTGAGAAAAACTGGGATTTTTCTAAATTTTACAAAAAATGGCGTAGACCGCGAACTGTTTGAGATAAAAAAAAAATTTTTTTTGGTTTTGTTACCCACCTTTCTCTCCACACACGCACGTTCAGGATTATCCATTCTTTACGGGACACCCTGTATATGTTTTTATGTATAATTTTGTGAGTACACCATAAAAATTTCAGAGTAGGACCATGATGGGATCAGGAGATATGTTAAAAATACATCACTGAAGTACCTTTCACAAAATTTTCAGTGCTAATATCCTGGTTCTGAGACATAGGCTGTATGAAACATAACTTTGGAAATGAAATACAAAGATTTTTCTTTATTTTTTAACCGACTTTCGAAAAAGGAGGAGGTTCTCAATTCAATTGTATTTTTTTTAAATGTATGTTACTTCAGAACTTTTGACTGGGTGGACCGATTTCGATAACAAATGTTTAATCGAAAGGTGGAGCGTGTCATTTGGTCCCATTTAAATTTATTTGAGATCTAAGAAGTACTTTTTTATTTTCGAAGGTTCCCCTCGATTTCTTGCGATTTACATATCTTTATATAAATACATATCTTTATCTGCATTCATTTACGTATACAGGGTGTGGCGTAATTAATGGATAATCCTTCACCTGCAGCTGGAGAATATCATAACGGATCAGAAAAATAAAATTCATGTTTAGTAAAAGTACCATGGTTTTTTAGTTATCGGCCATTTTTTTAAAATCTATAAAAATGACACCCTAGCTCACTAATTTTGTTGTCACAGTCGCAAGAACATGAATTATCTCTATCAGATTTTTATTTATTAAACTTGAATAGTTGTATTATTATCAAATGTATCATGTCATTTTTGTGCTGTCGTCTTTTTAGTTTATAAGCAAACTCAATTACTTCCATTCTACTTACGTTAACTACTTATAATAGTAGCATAAGCATCAGCATCAAATCCGTTACGTAGTTTTAAAGATCTAAGCATACAGACATACAGCGGGAAGTGACTTTGTTTTATACTATGTAATGATATAGAAGAAAGAATATTTGTAAATAATTAGTCGGATACATGGTTACGTTTTGTAGTGAATATTTGGCGAAAGTGATTTTCGAGCTTTAGTCTACACTCTACAGCGATCTCCGAGCGATTTTAGTTTGTAAGAACTTTCTCTTTTAATTCGTTAATACTCTGAGTAGGTGTGTCGAATTATAAAAGTAATAAATATTTAAGGTAACGGTACTTCATATATAACATAACTGATTTTTGTGAACGGTTATTTATTTAAATACAACCTGATCCGACACTGACGTCCTGTCCGTCCTGTGTTTGTTATTTAACTAGATCGGAAAACAAGCGTTCGGCTCACCTGATGATAAGCGATTACCGTAGCTTATAATAATACGATAGTCTACAACACCAGAAGCATCTCAAGCGCGTTGTCGACCCTATCCGCATTTCCCCCAGAAGCTCTGGTTACGTTACTCATCAACAGGAACACAACAGTGCTTGAAAACAGTGCTATTTAGCTGTGATCTTTTGTAAGGTCGAGGTACTACTACCCCAGTCGGGCTGCTCCATATGCTGAGCAGGGAATTGATGATGCCTAATCATCTAGTGGTATGAATTATACTTAACGACCTCTTTACCAAACTTTATCCCATACCTACTAAATATACCCAAAAAAGTATAAAAATAGGTCGAATCGCGAAGTGCGATCTCAAACATCGTGATTCGTGACACGATATTTTGATATATTACTTAGACAAACTACACTGATTTGAAAAAAGGTGAATATTTAAAATGACTTCTACGTACATTCTTTAAAATATTCGGTACTTATTTTTATTTGATATCCGAAAAATGCCAAAACTTATATGTTTAACATTCTACTCAACAGAGTTTAAAATAATGAATTATTTAATGTAGTTTTCAACGCCTACGCTGACTGCGCTTTTGTATTCCATATAAGTAGGTCTTACAAATGCATATGATGTTTGTATTGTTACATATTAGTGCTGGTATCATGTTTATTTTTTAAATCGAAGTACTCGTAAATCTAAAAAGCAACGATACAAATCGAATATTATTCTTCTATTAATTTTCTATAAACATAAAAGTGAATCGCCGAATGTCGCGTACATACTTTTGAACTAGTGCACTAAAGTTGATAATTCATTTTTAGCCTGTTATTGTCGGGACAAAGTTTGTATAAAAAAATTTATACATACATTAAAAATAGGCGGTACGAAGTTAGCTAGTGAACTGAAATTAAATGTATCATAATTATGAATCTTTCTTTGCATATTACGAAAATTTTTCAATATTAAATGAAATCCCGTTTAAAAGCTTTATAATGAACAAGTTGTTGAACCGCGACTAAACGAGTAAAAAAAACATAAACAATGCCAATTCATACGTAGTGGATATTTTTATTATGCACGAGTTGAATGATTCGTGCAATAAATTGATGATGCGCGTATCATATCTAAGAACTCTTGAATTTCATACTTGAACGAGCATTGCTCGCAACTTTGTTTACACCTTTGCATAATTCGATTTGAAACAGCTTCCTATTCCATTTTTAAACTTACCTTTTTTACTTCGTGAATTTATATCAATTGTACAAATCTTACAAGCAAAGTATGCAAACGAGGGAAGACGTATCAAAAGAGAATTATTATTTATGAAGTGGTTCTACTTTTGTAATATATAAAAGTAAAAATCGGCCAAGTGCGAGTCGGACTCGCGCACGAAGGGTTCCGGTACAATTGATGAGGTAAAGAACAGTAGGTAAATTGATTTTAATATCGGGCAAAAAGCGGCTAAAAATCACTTTTGTTGTTTGAGAGCAAAAATAGGCAAAAATGTGTATGGGTTGTCTGGAAGAAATGGCTAAATAGCCATAAGACCGCCCATTGTACTTCACAGTCTGTAAATATCTTTAAATGTGTTTAATGTTAAAATGTAGTTGTGGTGTACAATAAAGTATAAATAAATAAATAAAAATGACGTTTTTTTTGTATGGGAGCCCCCCTTAAATATTCATTTTATTTTAATTTTATTATTTATTATTAAAGTAAAAATAAAACTGAGTATTTTGTGAATATTTCAAGTGCCTACCTGTTGCCATTATTGATATCGAGCAAAAAAGGGGAAGAAAATCGCGTTTGTTGTATGGGAGCCCCCCTTAAATATTTATTTTATTTTGTTTTTAGTATTTGTTGTTATAGCGGCAACAGAAATACATAATTTGTGAAAATTTCAACTGTCTAGCTATCGCCGTTCTTGAGATACAGCCTGGTGACAGACGGACGGACGGACGGACAGACGGACAGCGAAGTCTTAGTAATAGGGTCCCGTTTTTAACCTTTGGGTACGGAACCCTAAAAAAGAATAGATTGATACAATTTTATGTCGAACAATAGACAGTGACATACAGCCTGTAACTGATAAGATGTTAGTAATGGCTGGTTTACACGGTGCGAGCTGCTGCGTGGCGAGTTAGACAGCTACTCGGTTTGCAACTCGCACCGAGTAGCTCGGCTCGCCTTTGCTGTCTACACGATACCAGCTACTGCCCAGTCCGAGCCGAGTCGCGATGTCGATTGAATTTATAATTTTATCATTTATTACTTATCTTAAAAGAAGTTTAAACGTAATAGAAAAAAAACCGGTCAAGTGCGAGTTGAACTCGCGCACCGAGGGTTCCGTACAAACATGTAGGTATATAAGTAAAAGTTATGGTATTTTGCTGCTAAATGAAATACATAACATTACAATGTGGAAAGTTGGAGGAGCATAAATGTAAGACAAAGGTATCTTTATCTTTTCAGTAATCCTTTAATTTATATTAAATAAAATAAATAATTATATAAAATAAAAATAGCCATTATTTCTATTACTATTAAAATTTTAATTAATAATAGCGTAAGTATTCTTAGTTTAAACATATGTTATCTATAATATTAACCTATGTATATATTTATTCTATACTCGGATAATTAACTCGTCTATATAATTATTTATAACATCCACTACAGCCTATCACAGTCCACTGTTGGACATAGGCCTCCACAAGTTCGCGCCCGACATTATGACGCGAACTCATGTGTTTTGCCTATAATCAACACGCTGGGCAGGCGGGTTGGTGACCGCAGGGCTGGCTTTGTCGCACCAAAGACGCTGCTGCCCGTCTTTGGCCTGTGTATTTCAAAGCCAGCATGGATGGTTATCCCGCCATCCGTCGGCTTTTTAAGTTCCAAGGTGGTAGTGGAACTGTGTTATCCCTTAGTCGCCTCTTACGACACCCACGGGAAGAGAGGGGGTGGCTACATTATTTAGTGCCGTAGCCACACAGCACTTAATTAATATTACTAATAGTAATAGTCGCCTCTGTGGCGTAGGCCTCTCCTAAACCTTTCCATGTATCCCTTTCCCGTTCTTTCCGTTTACATAGCGGTCCACATCTCTGGTTGAAGATATCTCTCCACCTTTTACTTGGTCTCCCTTTTTTCCTTGACCTGTCTCTTGGTACCCATTCTGTTAGGCAATCCTTTAATTTATATTAACACATAATTATCATTTATTTTATATTTTAAACAACTTTGTTCAATACATTTTTTCTCGTAAAAAAGACAATTAACGTGATAATACAATGATAAGATTTCATCCCCTCGCACATATTCTCGGGTATAAAATTATAAATCGAAAAATATAGATCCTATAAAAAAATTGATAAGAACCAAAATTGTAGGAAATTTAATTTTAAACAACTTTTGTAATAACAATTTTTCGTGTAACATTGAAAATAAACGAGTTATTCAAGAGACAAAAAATTACCCTGTAAATCAAGATGAAGCAACAAGTCTGGTAGCCCTACTTTTTAAATTTAAACTACCAGTGACCTCCCCCAACGAATTCCGAAGGAAAATTCGGCTGCCCCATTTCAAAACCTAGTAAGTGTGACTGACAAAATTTTACAGGAGACCAAAAAAACATGTTTTGTGCTAGCCCTTCTGAACTATTCAGTACCTGTTGATGAATTGATGTTTCGTAAATAAGCTACTATGAAAGCTTTTATTTGATATATTTATTAATTTGCTAAGCCATTTAGGACAAGTTTTATAAGTCTTACTAATTTTGAAAATAAACATCTATTAAAATTTAAATTTCTTGTACAACTTTACAACCTAGTAAGAGCTCTCACTGTGTTCTAAAATGGTTAGCGTGATCAACAATGTATCGATTTTTGTAGACCAAAACCTAGCAAGATCTATTACTAGGTTTTGACTGGGTTCATCTAAACGCAATGTGACGATTTGTCTAAATTAAACATAGTAAGTATATACCCATCTGTCATAATGATAAGTTTATTGTACTATAAGAACGGTATTGTAAAGAAAACCATAATAAATATTTAAAAAAAATTTAATTGTACCTAATTAAATAAAAAATAAAGGTTGACAGACAGACGGACAACAAAGTGATCCTATAAGGGTTCCGTTTTTTCCTTTTGAGGTACGGAACCCTAAAAAGGTATTATATAACTTTGTTTGATATAAATTAAACACTTAAAAATTCTCCACAAATAATATGATAATTATAAAAAATGTATATATGAATTTTTCAACTAAAATCGAACTCATTTTTATTAGTGTCCGACCGAAAGTTCGGTTTCGGCCGAGTTTCGGCCAAAAATCAAGTTCCGGCCAATTTTATTATGTCGGGTTTATCTCAGGTTATTGTGTTGGTTTTTTTTTATTTTTAATTTTTTTTTATTAATTAAATTTGATGGCGCTCTATTTCTCTCTTCTCGCCAATTTAGATTCATTACTGAAAAAACTCTTTCATCTAAAGCTTAAGTGATGGGAACGGAGATTAAATAAGAAATATATTTTTTTATATTTATATACATTTGGTTTATTCAGTAATTATAAATCGTTTCCATCATCCGTTTTAACTTATTTGTACCGTTAAATAGTTAAGTACCCTTAATGAGTATTTTCAATTTTGTTTTACGCATCACAGTAAAGATTGAAAATAAAGTATTTTCACATGCTTTATTTGTATGCAAAAGTATAAAGTATATTTACCAAAAATAAAGGAGGATACATTATTATAAAGTATAGTCGACAGACCTATATACACGTGTAAGTTTTTTATATCTAAACTACATAAATATCTAGCTTATAGAAAAACACTCGATGTATGGAAAACATCGATGTATTTTTTGATATAAAGGTATCGATATTACATCGATGCCACTATCCGATGCATTGAATCAAAAAAAAAATCAATGTATTTTTGAAGTGAAACTTCTTTAGAATCGTTGTGATTTCAAACCGGATGCAACGACAGGGAAGGACGCGCCGCGCTGCGGCCGGGCCGCGCTGCACGCCGCTAATTTTAAATTAATTTTTTTTAAATTAGTTTGGCAAAGAAGTTACACTTCTATCGTGTGTGAATCGCACACACACATTTTTTTTCAATGTCCATCACTGTGCCGAACGCGTCCAAACGATGCGAGCGACGGCCGAGCCGCCGTCATGTGCGAGATGCTGCCGAGCGAGCAGGCGAGTGATTGAAAACAAAAAAGTTTGAAGTAACTCGGTTGCGAGCTACTGACCAACTCGCACGTGCGAGTTACTCGTAATTCCCGTTCACACGGTGCGAGTTACTGCAGTGCAGCTACTCGGAAGGCTGACTCGTACGCTAGCTCGCACCGTGTAAACCAGCCGATGCGAGCTACTGACCAACTCGCACGTGCGAGTTACTCGTAAGTTCTGTTCACACGGTGCGAGTTACTGCAGTGCAGCTACTCGGAAGGCCAACTCGCACGCTAGCTCGCACCGTGTAAACCAGCCATAATACTCGTACATACAATTTACAAGTCAATTACCCATCTCATGTTGAACTAGTTAAACGAGTTATCATTTTGTCATATCGCGTAACACTTTTAAAAACATTACTTGGCTGCTGTAGATTGTTATTCTTATATTCTTCTTTTTATTGTTATACTACAGTAAGTACTCATCCAGTTTTTTAAAACGCCGCAGTAATGATTTCTTTTTCTTTATGGTAATCTTTGTAGTTTAATGGTTTTAAGCCAAACGTAGAAATGTATGTCACATCCATTTTCTGTGTCTTGTGTATTTGTCCCTGTATTGGATTTTTTTTTAATTGTAGGCCATTCAGTTGATTGATTATTATTATAATATTTAATATCGCCGTTTTATAGAAGACACGTATGTGAAAGGGTTCTCAGTCAACACTTGTATTTATGTGCCGGTGCGATCTTATTGGGACCAGTTCGACCCAGATTGAAATCTTGTTTCGAGTTTTCCATTACTTTCTAACGACGTTTCTTTGAAAACAAAAATGTTACATACATGTGTATACTTTCGGTTTTTTATCCGTTTAGTATTTATGTTAGAATTATTTTAAGTTAGTTTCATTCATTCGAATGGCTTGTAATAGTACAAAGATAACACAGATGACTTTGCCAATGTTACGTAGAACGATATTATAAGCTATTTTCTGATTTTGTAGATCCATTCAAGGGAATGATATTCCCAGAGTATTGTATAAACGAGATTTTTATCTTAGCGCAACGGAAAATGTATTTAAATCAAAATCAATTTCTTCTTTCTAGAAGTTTATGGGTTTAATGAGTTATTTGATGAACAACAACGCTGACGCTTTGTAAAATCCATTAAAATGGAACGTAAAACAAAATAAACTAACGTATCAAAATTTTGTATAGGTATTACCGGTTAATACAGGTTTACCTTTTAAGCTTTAACAGGGAAGTCTGTGTTTCGGAAAGTAAAAATATATTATACAGTCATCATTGATCGCTCGATGCCCGGGGTTACAAGGTCAACAGCTTTCGCTATCGCATTTATATCCGCGTGTATATTTCGCGAGCTCTGTTCTCTGTTCATCTCAAGTCTAGTATAAAGGTCACGGATGCTAGATTTACTAATTGGCGTGAACGAGCGCTTACAGCAATATGATTCATAAAGCTGTAAGTTGCATTGTTTTACATCACTTACAATCTCTGATAAGTGCTTGAGTTTTTATATACATATTTACGTAGTTATTTTAAAACGAACGAGACGTGAATCATTGATAATTAAAACAAACTACGTCATTAATTCTTAAGGTGGCGGTTATCAAAGTTTTGTTTAATGGGCGTTTGATAAAAAACCTAACGATTTATAACGTCCTTTTATAAACAATTCATTAATGAATTTATCTTACATAGATATTGTCCGGTTTTATTAACTTTTTAGTGTCGTTATTAATTATCCGATTGTGTTAATGTTTTGAATTAACATTGAATAGTTTGTATAAAATATTTATTTATTTATTATTATTAAATAATTATTTATTCTATTTAGTATTATACTCTTTAACTTAGTTTACAAGCGCTACGTACAACTATAAATAAAATATAATTGCTGTTATTGTTTGCGAATTGCAGCAATGTAGACTTAGATGAAATACCTAATGGACATGACGAAAGATTTTGAAAACCTCTTTCATAATGTGGGTACACATTTACTATTTACGAAAATACCTATATTTCGGTGATAAACATAAGTTTAAGGATGTTTAAAACTATTTTTCTAATATGTTTTCAATGAGAGCGGCAAAACGGCTGCAGGTGTCATGGCGTCGGCTTTGACGTCACAAATCACAATATAAAGTGGGCTTTACTTTTTACTTTACTCTTTGAAGCGCGCCTGACAATTATGTTATGTTGTGACGTCATGCGCTGTAATTTGTGTTTCAATCAAAATGGCCGATTGCAGTATTTTAATGTTTTGTTTTATCGAAAATCACAATAATCTTATTATTTTACATACAACAAAACCAGTATTTTGAATTTTTTAAATATGAGTGTTCCCCTAAAATGATTAAATTGATTATTTTTTGATACTGTCGTCATGCCCAATGTCGTGTTCGAGGATATTTTAAGGCTACTAGTTCGTATAAGGGCCTATGCAAACCACGTTTTTTAAGCGCGCCGTCGACGCGCATTCCTAAAACGCGCGCCTGTATCGATACACACGCGCGTTTGCATCGCGTCTGTATCGCGACACACGCGCGCTTGCATCGCGTCTGTATCGCGTGACACGCGCGTCCACGGCGCGTTTTTATCCTACAGAGCAGTTTGTTGGCGTTTGTATCGATTCAAACGCGCGTCGACGACGCGTCTGTATCGATACACACGCGCGTTTGCACCGCGTTTGTATCGCGACACACGCGCGTTTGCATCGCGTCTGACTCGCGTGTGTGTCGCGTTTGTATCGATACAAAATTACAAACGCGCGTCGACGGCGCGTTTAAAAAACGTGGTTTGCATAGGCCCTAAAAGTTGATTGTTAGACATTTGTTGTGCCTTAAAAGGCAAATTAAATTATATTACTTTTATGAAACTTAAAATGTAATTTTTAACAAACATTAACTTGAATAAATCACCGCGTCGTAAACCCAAAATTTATTTTATTTAGTAACAATAATAACATAAATAAATAACCTGTTTAGATTACACTTAAATTTATATGAGTATCAAAATGTATCCGTTCGTACTTAGGAACATCTGCTAAACGAAGCGTGTTGCTTTAGCAGCTGTTTCTTGTACCAATAAAAACGTCTACTTAAAAGTTTGCTTATCTTGAAATATAGGCTAGGTACTTATTTAATACACGATCAAGACGATACAAATGGACGACTCTTCGATCGTTGATATTATAGGCTAATAATAATGAACCCGAGTAAGATAAAAGAGAGAATACAATTGACTGATTTAAAAAAATATATTCGTGTACGTACATATTTAATTTGTTTTCCGTTATAAGTACATAAATCAAACAATAGTTTTTGTTATTCACGGGTGTACCTATTATAGGTACCTAGTTGTAAACTAGGAAATTAAAAAAAAAAAAAACAATGTTTATAATATAAATGTACATGGGACGTTCTTCTTTTTTATCGACAATGACTTGTCTCCTCGGTAAAAAAGTAAATATATTGATTGCTCCTAAATACCAAATTTCTTATATTTTTTTTATAAAAATAAACTTGATAAGGCAATAATTATAATATCTTCAAAAGAAGATTTTAATTAATCATATTTTTTACAAAATTAGTGTGACATAGTATACGAAAAGCGTAACGGAGGTGTTTTACATACAAATAAAGTATGTCCCTCTATGAGCACTAATGTAAACAAACTGCTGTCGTGAAAAAAAATCACATTGAAAGTTTCTAACCAAAAATATTTACTGAACTACTTAACCTTTGTTATTAAATTAATAAGAAGAAATAATTTTTAATGTTACTATTATTAAATAAAATAATATTTTATTGGCTGTCTCCCGACGTACATGATTTTTGTCGCTACCTTCTGTCATTCATTTTATGGTACAAAATAATGTGCGTTAACGATTTTGATCTTGGTCACTAAACAAGAGAATAATCCCTCTCCACCCCGGATCCGCGCTATGCGTCCCTCCGCCCTGGCATTACCAGTCAGTCGCTCGAAAGCAGTAAAAGGAGGTGCGAGTGTTTATTTAGCGATCGATCTGTCACGTAAGTTACTACTTCCAAATGTTATTGTAATTTATGTGATTTGATGTTATTTTATTGATTTCTGATAAATATTTCACATATGACCAGTTTTCTGCGTAAATTATAATTAGGAACATTCTGAACATCTCGAACACTACTATTTTACACGTCTGTCACGAAGCACCTCTGTCCCAAAAATGTGACAAGGTGTTAGACCTCGTGACGGAGTGGTCATTTTTGTATGGAGCTTAGAGCCTTAGTTAATTTTAATAATAGATGATTGTTACTTTTCTTACGGTGGTTATTATATTGTCATTTATTTTGTTAATTTAAAGTGTTACCATCAGATAAATTGAAAAATTGCATTATCTACGGCTGAAAAACAGGACGGTGTCGTGAAACAAGGAAACAACCCTGAAATCAACACAAAATTAAAGAGTAGAGTAAGTGAAAAGATATTGCAAGACTGAATTAATATATCTACCGAAGAATGGTTATTGTTTTCTAAAATTAAACATTGTTATAAGGTTAACTTCGTTCGGCGGGTAAACATTATTTACCACTCCGTAGCTTCGTATACAACTCTGTCACAATTGTCCACCTTATAATTTAATTTCAAAGTAATGCATGAACCACTCCACTGGCAAAATTTACAAAAATAACGTTTTCTTGTATTACATGCTAAACAATAAAGGTATTCACTAGATTTTCAAGCTATTTTATTGGGTGACTTTCATAATATTAAACAGTTTTTTGTCTTAAGAAGCAAAAATGTGACAGAGTGGTATTGGATATATATTTTTTAATGTTTATTTTAAAAATTCCGTCCAATGGAGCTAGTTACAAATAAATGTTTATATTCTTGATAAAAAAGTAATAAGAAACTGAAAATCTGATTTTAAATGAAAAATTAAAAAAATAAACATTTTTGTGGCTGAGGTGTTATTTTTTGATACCATTCCTACGAAATTTGAAATAAAACAAAAATTACAAATAATACTTCGATGCATTATATATTTTTGAAATCTAGAACAACGAGGCAATGATTTAAATCACATTTTACTAAACAAATCACATGTTTATTTTGTTTAAGAAATATAAAAATTTGCCGGTCTGATGTCGATAAAAAAGAAGAACGTCCCACATACCGAATTAAATATTTCTAATATCTAATAATTATCGGCCGATGCCGAGCATAATGTATAAAAGAGGCGATCCTCTCTTATACAACATGTATATTGGATAAGCATACTAGGTAGATTGGCATAAATAAAAGCCAAGAAAATTAACAAGACATGGTGTAAAAATGCTTTAAGAACCTAAATACTATTATAAGAAAAATAGTAGATTAAGGAAAATACAATACAAGATTGCGCGAAATCCGAGTGACCTCATTGTCTAAAGCAGTTACCGTGCGAGGCAGCTGTATTCCCTGAACTGATGGCAAAAAGTTATTCGTAAGTCGGAGAAACAATTAAGTACCGCGGATTGCGACTCAGGTATTTAGATGAAAGGCCTAAGTGGTATGATTGCGTTTGACGCGACTGCGGCGTTTTTGTTGTGTGCCTTGATTGAATTAAACTAGATTAATGTTTTAATTACACCTATCCTTTTTTGCGATTCATGTATGTATGTAACTAGTTCATTCATTTTTTAACAACTCTTAAAGGAAATTTTCTAAAATAAAAGGAAGTAATATAGATGTTTTTTTTATTGAATTAGTTAAATATTTATATAATAAGTTACTTACACATTAGAATTTAAAAAAAAAAACGCGCGTGGTTTCGACCACACGACTGAAGTAAAACTTCTGAACAATAATAGGCTTACATTGCGTCTTAGATAGGTACTCGAAACGTAACTCCAGTTATATACTCCAGATTATGAGAGAAAGAAAATGTGTGCTTGCATCTCTCTCCTTTGCTCCGTTCGCCTCAACCGGTCACACTTTTCGTTACGCTCTCATCACGCATTCACCAGCTTCCCCCAGGGTTGGATTTTGAGGTCTGGAGGCCTCGGCCCTTGGCTCCAAATTATTTTCCAAATAAATAAGACAATTTTTTTTTAAAGGTAAAACGCGCAAAAAAAAAATGAAAGGAAAAGTTGTTTACTAGTGTTTAAAGTGAAATTATATTTCCGAAGTCTGTATTGTTGGGGCCCCTCTTTTGTGGAGGCCCCATGGCTGTAGCCCCGGTCGCCCTTCCCTAAATCCGACCATGTTCCTCCCCAAGTCAAGCGTGCGTAAAGAAGTTTCACTTCAAAAACGAAACCAACATTCCAACCACTGTACTAGTGCCTCTCACTATATTAGGTACTAGCTTCCGCGCGCGACTTCGTCGGCGTGGACTCCGCTCCTATTGGTCTTAGCGTGATGATACATAGCCTATAGCCTTCCTCGATAAATGGGCTATCTAACACTGAAAGAATTTTTCAAATCGGCCCAGTAGAACCAGAGATTACCGCGTTCAAACAAACAAACAAACAAACAAACAAACAAACAATCAAACAAACTCTTCAGCTTTATATATTAGTATAGATATAATTTAAAAGATTAGGTATTTACAAATACAAATTAACAAACCAACAGTGGACAGTATGATGTCAAGAAACGAAAAAACAAAGAAAACCACAAGATGACGGGGCCTGAAATATCTGTTATGCATATATGTACATGTAAAGATGAATCAGAGGATTCTTAATTATTACAGACTACTTTTGTGCATATCCGTACAATGAATTAAACAAGTCTTATTTACAAAGCTACAAAGTCCTAAAACAAGAACAAAGATAAAAATAGGCAAATCTTAGAGCACAATTGTCTCTACTATTTGAACATTGGTCGATCGAAATTTAGAACAAGACTGAGGATGGAACAGAATAAGATAATTATTTCAATAAGACCACCTATCGCTGCATTGACAAATGAGTTAACAATGGTTTTGAAGCGTTAAGTTTAAAATGGTAAACATAAAAAAAGCTATTATAGTTTAAACAGGTAGGTAATTTCGTTGGTATGTTTCATAGTTAATTGTTTATATACGTATAAATTTTATGACTCAGTAACAATTTTGTGGGCGGACAACTTTATAGTTTGTACTCGGTATAAGTATACCTACTGTATTGTGCTGACAAAATGCGTTACACGCTAGGCACAGCTTTTTATTTGCAAAGTGTAAAAAAGTGCGTAGGTACTGTTCTAACCGTTCTAACCATACAAGCCGTTCGTTGTCGATTCATTCGAGTTTCGATTGTTCTTAGATTTTTTGTGATTAAATGTGAACAAATTTGCCATCCAACAGTTGTTGCTCTACGCGTATCTAACAGCAAATCAATTGACGAAACAAAAATGAAATTAAAAATGTATTTAGATAGTTATTAAATCAAGCGATAACGTATTCGAAACATGTAAAACTTCAATTGACTTCAACCACGACGCATAGGGTCCGTTGCATTTTTTAAGGTTCAGTTGTTCATATCCCCTTGGCTTTGATAAATCGTTGTTTGTGCGACAGATGTTTGGTGCTCGAGTTGAATGGCTCGTGGATCCTATTGAAATATGTTCACAGAGAAATGACCCTGCTCCTAAAGAATGGGGTCAGGGACTCGCTTTTAGACGCAGTTTTAATCGAATTGAATGCTATGTTGTTGCACTTATATGTGCACGTTTAAAATTGTAAACGTTCCTTTATAAAAGTAAAAGATGAATTTCAATGCTGATATTATATTAAACAGGATTTTGTATGTATATTCAATGATTATAAATAAAACTTTTATTATTTAGAATGTGACTTCAATTCTGGAATAATTCTGAGTTCTTTTCAATAAATTGAGGCGTGTACATTCTGATGATTGTTTGTTACAGACCCTGGATTTCGACCGCGACGGCTTAACGAAACTCAAGAAGGCGATAAAAGCGATTCATAATTCTGGAAATGGTATGTTATATTAATTTTATTCCATATAAAAAATAGAAGACGTTATCATAAAGCCCGTCTGGGTGGAATCGTAGATGGGGTATATTTTACCCTGAAAGATAATTATTTTTTTCATCGTAGTATAATAGTGTCAAGGTTGAAGTGAACGATGTGATATTAAATGTTATACAATGTTTTAAACAGCTGGTTGAAGTTGGTCAATATTTCTCAATTCGCTTTAAGCATGTGTGACCAAAATCAGATGTCACGCAAAATGCATGTGCTGGTGCGCGAGACAATTTTTTATTTTTACCAATACTTAGAGATAAAGGCTAAAATCTATTTTGTACTTTAGTAGTCGAGGAAAATACGAGTATGTCTAAAAATTTTATTATGTGTACAAAAAATAATTGATCTGTATGTGAGATTTAAATGAACCAGCGATGATCTTAAGTAAGACCGTGTCTAAACTTCTAAAGCATGTAGAAAACATTTGACGGTTTATTTTAGTCTCGGTTGGTATGTCGAGCTAAGTTGTTAGGTACGGCACGACGCGGACGGCAGCGGCACGGCGGCGGCGGGCGTCGCAGTATTCAAATGCCATTATGCCAGTCGGATAAAAACAGCACTCTTTACGAAACAGTTTTAGATATAGTTAAGGTTCGTGTTCCGTTAGACGACACAAAATTACTCAAAATAGACGCCGAGGATGTGTTATGAATAGACAACGTCTAAATATACTCGAGGAATTCAAGAGTGTGTAGGGTAAAGGTGAAACTTTTAACTTTATTACAATGTTAATGGAGAGCTTGCTTATGAGTCAAGGTTTGAACATTAAAACCATAGTAATGGATGGAAATCTGTATTTAAAAACGTCTCTTTTACAAGAAACGTTGACGACATTTGTAATATTTTCATTAACGAGTATACAATTTTACTTAATCTACTGTGACAGAAAATATTGTTTAGCAGTTTTGCACTTTAGGCGTAACTCTTTGTATTTAGACAATGTATGATAATTGTCTGAGTAATGAGAAGATTTTTTGTAGTATAAATTTCCTATAAAGTTTTTTTTCCTTAGAATATTTGATAGCTATCAATATATAATTTACATAAATAATTATGTTCGAGGTGCAAAACCTTCGGGTCATTTCTTTTTTTTCTATGACCCATATAAAGGAATTTATATACGTTAGGCGGCAAAAATATACGTTCATATGCAATTCAAAGAAAGTACGTTCATATTCAGATATAGTATTGAATATGAGTACATATATCTGCGCTTTATATTATTCTTATTCAATTTCGTGAAGTGTTTATTTAAATGGCTTGGTATATTTTAGTTCTGCGGGAATGAATAAAAGTTGTGAATATATATTCTTAACATGTTTTTTTTTTCCTATTTACTTTCATCTGTCCTCCAAATTTTTGATGAAAAATGTAACTAAATTGATATAAAATATATCACTTAGCAAAAACGAATTGTAATATGGTGTTTGTAAATTTTAATATTTTGCATTTTAATGCTTTCCAAAAAAATCCTCACTCACTACGAATTACGATCACAAACAACATCTGAAAGAATCGAACCATTAGATTTACCATTGTAGACAGTCAAGTTTTAAGTATAATATTTACATATTTGTAGGTAGGTACGTAAAACATATACCTATAGCAATTCCATGTAAGGCAAAGTATATTTGCAAATTCAAATAGGTATCATTAATCCAAACGAAACCTTAACTCTCGCTTTTATGATAATTCCACAGCGTTTAGGTAGTATGTCGGAGTTTATTGACTTTACAATTCCATCGCGTGCTAAAGTTTGTTTACTGCCTCCCGAGTTGAACTGCGAACTGGTCGTACGGGTTTGGATTGCGCTTAGCCGCAACCGGCAAGGTCGCGCGCGCGCCTGCAAAAACAACCAAACAACCTCACACATTTTTATTTATATACCACGTTAAATTGAACAAGTATTACGTTAATGTAAAAAAGTTAACTTCTTTCGTCGTATTACTTACTGTGCATCAGTTCGCATTCGTTATTGGAATCGTCCCAAAAAGTTTTTCATGTGTATATCATCGCTTCGTTCATGAGAGTACCTAAATGGCTCGGTAATGTGTTTATCGATGAGAACATTGTTATTTTCTATTGTACTGTTGTTATGATTGGAGTTGAGAATAGATATTTCTTAAATTTGTTTACCATGTAATAAATTCCTGTGTGGATATTTGCGATGCTATACGCCAAATGTATAATGTATTTAAAATACGTTTCGGAGTTTTAGTGATGAGATCTTGGGATTATAGCTTTCATAACGTTTTATATGGCGTTTTCTTATTCATGGAAGACCTTCGAGCCTTCGTTTAGTGCGTACAGAATGGTAGAGAAATGATTAAACGAACCCAGCGGAGAAATTGAAAGGCGTACAGCTCAGGTATCGTCATTTAATATTCAGAAAGCGTCGATAAGATAGAGCTAGCGAATGTGGGCCTCGACACGGATCAACGTCTTCATATCTCCTTACCGTCAACGCAATTAGACTTCTTGTACACGAAAGGGCTAACTAATATTCTAGATTAGATAACTCACAGCAGTGGACAGTTATCATACATTACTTCTTTAATTATAGCATAATTATATAATCACAGTAAAAAAATATTTGAAATATTGTATGCGCATAATTATCTCGATCGTGGGTACTTCGTGGTCCATATTGACCTTTTGACGGACGGGTTTGTCGGACGGATATTTTGTATACACAAAATATGACCAAATATTTTAGTGCGAAAAAGTGCAGTTCTCTAACTTATATAAAAAAAATTAATTGGAAATAGAATTTTTTTGAATGATTGTCGTTGATTTCCCAAATTCAATGTTTATGACACAAGTCAAAAAAGAGAATGAAAAAACATTTTTTTGTCGTAGACGTAGAGTCATAAAAATAACGTCAGATTAAACATATTTTTAAAGAATATCGTAATTGATTTTTAAAAGCAGTGTACTTAGTTATAAATGTAGATAAAATTTTTAATTAGTACGGGATTAATAGGATTACCAACAAGCTAATTATTCAAATATCCAGCGCTGTGAAAATGCTTTATCAAGTTCAGCAAGTTCCCGTGTACAATGAAACAAAGCCTGTAGCCAGTGTAATGAAATCCCGAGCTTAAGTTGAATTCGCTGTACTAGTTGTATGATGAAAGAAACCGACCTACAAATGCTGGGCTTAAGTTACTATCTCTCGTATTTCATTCCGTTTGTAGGATTAATTACTGCGTTGTGCGGAAAATGAACCTAGGTTTGAGATTAGGTTAATCAGATAATTTAAATTAAAATGAAACAGTGACTTAATGTAAAACAATATGATTTCTGGTCTTTGTGTCTACATATTATAGGTTAAAAATTAGTTATGCAGAGTAACTTTTATGAAATAAAAAAATTAGTTATTTGATTTTATTTTTAAATTGGTTATTGCTTTTTATACTTTGTATTAAAATTATAGTCGGCATGTGTGTATTCTGTGTACCTACCATTTTCTTAAAATTAAAAT
The DNA here is from genome assembly GCA_905220545.2 of Melitaea athalia. Classification (NCBI taxonomy): domain Eukaryota; kingdom Metazoa; phylum Arthropoda; class Insecta; order Lepidoptera; family Nymphalidae; genus Melitaea; species Melitaea athalia. Next base: position 17,218,102 of record HG992178.1, read on the forward strand.
TATACATGTTATTTACGATTTATCGTTAGATTATATACTTTGTAAGTAAGTACAATCGAGTTTATTTTCTGTAATGTTTTCTATTATAACAGCCAACAGCGCATTAATATGTCACTTCTGAGCAGATAGTATATAATGCTAGCTGCCATCTTTTGTACATCTCGTAACATAAAGTAGCCTATGTGTCTACCTATATGTACCAGTGGTTATATACTCTTATCAAATTTCATTACAATCGGTTTAGTACATTTTTTAACGTTATTCTCACAAAGTTTCGCTTTTATAAAGTAGTAACATTCTCTGGATGTGATTTAATAATATCATTTTGTTGTTCTAGCACACGTTGACAATGAGATGTACCTGTCTCGAGCGCTGGAGCGGTTGGGAGAGAACGCGCTCAGCAAGTACTCAGAGCCCGACATTGGTGCTGCATTCTTCAAATTCGCTGTCGTCACCAAGGAACTCTCGGCACTTATGAAGACTCTGGTTAGTATATTTATATATGTGTACGATAATTGATAAATAATTTTGCCTTAGTTACAGTTAGTACATAACCGTACATTTAACTGTGACTGTGTACTCAGTGTACATAAAATATTATATACAAACATTTTTTTTAGAATTCTGTGCTTAACTCAAAATTTGAAAAAACTCTTTTATTTCATTTGTAAGTAAAAAGAAGTTTTATATTTTGTAGTATTTTAAAGGAATATGATATTTCGATAGACCTATGTATAGGCACATACGTACAAACATTCGTGTTGATAGTAGCTCGTGTCTGCATAAATGGCATTTGGTTTTCAATTTGCATATTACGTACAATGTGCGTGTAATATACTGACTTGCTCCAGTTCAGGCTTATACGTTAAGCTGTAACGGTAAATTCGAATATAAAGGGCCCCTGAAAACGATCAAATAATTTGTCAAATTTGTTTGTCAAACTTCATGTTTTCATATAACAAACACATCAAACAAGCTCGCACACGATCAAATAATTTGACAAACACGTAAAATTTGTCAAATTATTTGATCTCTAATGACCACTTTTCGATAGGCAAGCTATCATAGGCATATTTGTTCATAAATTATATTTGATAAAAAATATGTCTCATCGAGTAATCAGATCGGTGAAGGTGAGGATGTTCCACGTCTCCTCTACTACGGGGCCCTTTAAATATTTAAATTCGCGAAGTTTCATTAAACTGAAAATGCAATTTTAAATTTCTATTCAAGTAAAACTTAACAAGTAAGTGCTCTTGTGTTAAAACAGTCAGCCATTTATTACTGAGAAAAGGAGCTAGAGCAATCAAGTGGGATCGTTTGCGAGGATGCTGCGAAAAGCGTCTCATTAATGAGAAAATTTATTTCAGCTCGAGTTAACTTTCATAACGACAGTATACAGTAATTTAATAACATGATAACTGAGTGCCGAATCTATTTAAGTAGCTCATCTAAATTTCGTAGTAGGTACAGTATACACTTGTATAATACTAGCTGACCTAACGAACTTTGTATCACCAGTTTTTTTCGTGAATACCACCTATATATTTTTCAATTTTCTTTTGTACAATCCTATAATACCCTGAAATAACGAAGACAAAAGGATAGTAACTCAATAGGGTGCATTCGTTCGGAAATTATGGGAGCACGTACATTTCGGTGATTAATTTTATTTTATACCATTAGGTCGGCAAACAAGCATACGGCTCACCTGATGGTAAGCGATTACCGTAGCTTATAGAAGTCTGCAAAACCAGAAACATAGCAAGCGTGCTGCCGACCCTACCCCGCAATCCCCCCAGGAGCTCTGGTCACCTGACTTACTGGTACACAGGAACATAACATTGCTTGAAAGCAGTATTATTTAGCTGTGATCTTCTGTAAGGTCGAGTTACTACTTCCCCAGTCAGGCTGATACAGATTTTGAGCAGGATATTTTCTGTTGTGTCTGTGTGTCTACATAATTATATTTTTTTAAATTACATTATTTTCATTATTTACATTTTATTTAGTTTCATTATTACATTATTTTATTCATTTATTTTGAGTACCTACACACTACCATATTCACTCATCATAATATTATGCATATACACACTCTTGGCTGAACTATGGCGTTATCTTATGGGGAAATAGCACCGATGCCCCCACTTTATTGGTACAAATCTCTGTTTAGCGATAATAAGGCGACAATTGTTTGTTTATTTGTTTAATAATAACAATTTATGTACTTATTTCTTAATTTAGATGTATAATACAGTAATCGTCAAATTTTTATGGTTTTTATTTTGTTTGTAATTAGAGAAAAAGAAAGCAACGTCATATGTTTACCTCACGATTGACCCCGATTTTGTCGCTATAGAAAGTAAAATTGTAATCGACTAAAGAATACAAAGAAGCAACCGGTACAGCAAAAATAGTGATGTACTCATTCATACAAGTATAAAATAAAAATTAAGGACATGTAAATAAGAGTACCTGGGTGACCGAGCCTTGCTCGGTATTTTCATTTTATTTTTTGTTTTTTGTTTTTTCTCGTTATTTTTATATTTTAATTTTATTTAAATAATAAATCACGAGTGAAATTAAAAAAAAAAAGAAAAAAAATTAATCTGGAGACTGAGATTCGAACCCGGGTCAAGACGATTTGACACCCGCCGATTACCTAATTACGCTGTTACAGCTATGTTGACTGTAGTGAAATTAAGGTTCGTATTCTAATGATATTTTTTCATTGCCTAAAAACAGTTTTTTAAATGAATCCTAGCTAGATCAATTTTTCGCCCCCGAAATCCCCTGTATACTGAATTTCACGAAAATCGTTGGAGCCGATTCCGAGATTCAGATTCTAAATATATATATATATATATACAAGAATTGCTCGTTTAATAGTATAAGATAACAATAGCAAATACTATATTGCCTATCGCGAATTGAAAATAAAAGAGATTGAACTCAATTTTCTTAGTTTCGAGTTTTTATTCAAATTTCTCGATTTGTTTATTTTTTGGAAACTATATAAAATGTATATTTTATATATTACACCTAAAATATTATTTTATTCTGTACGTGTTCACACAAAATATCATTTTATATTCCTGGGACAGAGATTGATGTTTAAAGATTTACATAAATGTTTATGGTTTCAATGGCAATTCTTTAAAATTCTTTTTCTATTTTTTTGCCGCAAGTATTAAAACGACGTACTAAACGTTTAAAGGTTAAAAAGATTCTGTTTGTCGTTATCATTACCGTTTATGATTAAAGCACGATCTTTATGACTCTTACGTACATGTAACAATGACTAAACGTCAACTAATTTTCTTGATGAAATTCCTTAACTTTATTGCGAAACGCTTGCGGTTAAATTGTGATGTTATAACGATTGTAGTATACTTATGAACATGTTAACGGTCCATTTTCCTGTTGGCGAGAAAAATATCCTGCGACGTCATTAGTGTTAAGTAATTAATGGTCTTTATGTACCTACGCGTACAAGGGTTTCATAGAATTATTAAATGTATTGGTCGATCATTAGATAGCTCACACAGCATATAACGATGAGAGCTACACGAGGTGTATACAGTTATCAACATAATAGAATCAGAAATTAAGACATCCATAGGAAAACAGGTGTAACCGATATAGATTGATGGGACAATGAGTGGGTCACATAGTAGCACCGATGGTCGTTAGAATCCCAAGGTATCCGTATCTATTTCGGATTGAAAAATTTGACATCAACGGGTTACCAACTAGCAAATCTGAACCTAGTTGACTTGAAAACTGTCAAGTAGAGCCACTGGATTCAGATGGGCCAAAAATGCGAATAATAAAGGTTCACACAAGAGACCTTTTGTCCAAAACTGGACGAATATACACCTATCAAGACGACAACGTGAAATATAAACGAGTTTCAATATGAAATAAAGAGAGTAAAAACGGCACCGCCTATTGCAGTTAAACGGAGTGACATTTTCATTGAGGATTATGCCAATGGGTAGTCATAATAAATAATTAAAAATATACAACATGGTTCACAGCGCAAAACGGATAAATTATATAAGCGTATGCGTATCAAGTATCTTCCATTCATATTGTGTTTTATCAAGTAATCCGAGTCAGTCGCGAACGGAAATTATGTTATTGAGGGTCGGCTGACATCTTACGAAGCCTCTGAGGGAACGTGAAATGTGTTTCACTCTAAAGTCTAAACGAAAGTAGATTGCCGCGTCCCTTCGCTTTGATGTGTATTTTTTTATTTTACTTTTACAAGCACGTGGTTCTGAATCCTTACTTTCACTTATAAATATTATTTTTTTAGTGAAAATCATTCTAGTAACCAGACAATGTAAATTAATCTAGATTTATTACTGCGTTTTAAACAACATTATAATCACAATAAACAAAATAAAAGTTATTTTTATTTTATTGCAACATCATTAAAATACGCGTTTGCCATTTACCTAGTAGTAAAATCAATGTAGGTTTACGTTTATTTCGTAGAAGACCTGCTTGTAGAGATTTAGCAAGTTAAACGGTGATTGACTTGACGCAGACGAGGTGCGTGGGCGCACACAGATTATATTAACAAATAGGTCAGGGTAGCGATCAGGCGACCCTGGGTTGTTGCCGGGCGACGTGTTAAGGTATCAATTAGATCATCGCAGATTTATATCTTCGTTTACCTTAGCACAATGTTGTGCCTCAGATCATTTGCCAATACAATTGTTTATAGGGGATAATTATATCAAACATTGTAAGAAAAACTATGATATTTCGTTAATTAAAAATGCGCTATTTTTTAATTTTATATCACAAGTTTGATGTTAGCAATTTATCTATCTATAGTATATGTATATCTAAAATAAAGAGTTAATCAAGGTAAGTATACAAAAGTTAACTACTACTCGAAACCAAATAATGACAATTTACGTCCGTAGAGAACCAAAAAAATATAAATACATAGTTTTAATGTAATTCAAATAACTCAAGCAACCTCGTGCCAATTCTGCTCTCCTCGTAACCCGGGAACTGCGCAGAATCCTCGCCCTGCCCTTGACACGTCGCAATCCTTTGTCCTTCTAGCTGTTTTCACTTTATTACATTTATCGTGCACTGAGTACATTTTTAAACAATAAGTACGAACAAACGAGAGTTAGATATAGGTATTGTCTTTGAAACATCTTGGAAATAATGGCATTTCAGTGTTTCTATGGTACGGACAGGTTTAAAATTATGAAATTAAAATGTTGTCGTTAATACTTTAATGAATTGGTATTCATTAATTGAAATTATATAAATGATATCTGTCTATATCCGCAAAGCGAGAGGCGAGGGAATTTAATATAGTCTATTCTACGTACATATTACTCAATAACATTGTGTTACGTTCAGCTTGAGTGATCTCTGCGTTTTCTGCTCCGTTTCCTTCATTCATACTTCTATGACAGTCTCGAGAACTATATGATTTGTTTTTATTTTTTTAGAGATTTATATGGTACACGTTTTTGTGTATACTATTTTTCTACTCGTTTTAACTTATCTTGATTGTTTCGTGCAATTAATCGAAAGAATCGGTGCTCATAATGTTGTTTTGGTTTTAAATAATAATTTAAGAAAAATGGCTCCAAGTACACTAACATTAATATTTCTGTCCTATACGATACTAGTACGCGAAGAGTACGCGAATTCTCTCCTCAGAAAATGTTGTTGAATATCGAGAAGAAAATACCCAGTACATTAACTCTTAGTGTAGAGATTTCGAGTTTCATGCAAATTCATTCATTACTTTTGTCGTAATGTGCAGCTAAGATGTAGACAGTCACAACAATGAAAAAAATCGGCCAAGTGCGAGTCGGACTCGCGCACGAAGGGTTCCGTACCATTGTCCAGGTAAACAACAGTAGGTAATGTGTTACCTATATTGATTTAAATATCGGGCAAAAAGCGGGCCAAAAAGTCACTTTTGTTGTATGAGCCCCCTTAATATTTTTTTTTTATTTTAGTTTTATTATTTATTATTAAAGTAAATATTATATACAATTTACAAATTACCACTTATTGATATCGAGCAAAAATCGGCAAAAAATTGCGTTTGTTGTATGGGAGCCCCCCTTAAATATTTATTTTATTTTGTTTTTAGTATTTGTTGTTATAGCGGCAACAGAAATACATAATTTGTGAAAATTTCAACTGTCTAGCTATCGCCGTTCTTGAGATACAGCCTGGTGACAGACGGACGGACGGACAGCGAAGTCTTAGTAATAGGGTTTTTACTTTTTACCCTTTGGGTAGGGAACCCTAAAAACGACACTTAGCTTTAGCATCGATTAATGAGTGCCTTGCCACAATGTTGATAATTATGTTTTTAATGTCTAGAATTGGACCTGTTACAGATTTATTATAAGAATAGCGAACTACTGTCGGTCTGTCGTAAAAATTAAGAGTTTAGTAATATGACGTAATATGAAATGTGAAGGCACGCTTATAGACGCGCATATCAAAAATGATCTAACTGTTTGTTCTCTCAAATGTATCGTATTTACATAACTTTTATAACATTAAAATATGGAAGTAACCTTTTATTTTACGGTCTAGTTAATTTGCAATTGTAGGACAATGAATGTTTTGTAAACTTTATTTAGATTTACTAAAAATGCCGGAACAAAGCTGTAGAATTTTTTAGGTATTGTTAGGTATGGATTCTTTAAATACAAATTAACTATATCAGATTTTGATGCTATGGTGGTAGCCTCTGTAAAATTTTGTTTTCATTAAGGCTCCGTCGCACGACAAAAGTAGGCATTTAACGTCTACCCCGTCCCCCTTGGACACACGTCGCGCGAACTCGTTGCTGTTGAACTCAGTCCGTGACCTGAAAGCGTCAGTGGCTGTAAAGCGAACTAATTTGATTTGACTTTAAAATAGAAATGCATTTATTATGATCATTTTTTAAAGTAGTGATAAATATGTAATACTTTCGTAAATAAATGAAATAAGTAAATGATTTCAGGGTTATTTATTATAAAGACTGTTGGACATAAATAGAATAAGCTATATAAAATAAAACAAATTACATATTAAATCTATACAAATAAATAAAATTGAAGTGTCTGTTTGTAATATTGTAATACCCGCTTTTAACTAAATTACATATTATATAATATACATGGTGCAAATACCAAAATAACATTTTTTATAATTTGTCTGTCTGTCTGTTCCGGCTGAAACGGCTGGATCGTTTTTGACAGGACTTTCATTGGCAGATAGTTGCTGATGTAATAAGGAGTAACGTAGGCTACTTTTATTTTAGATTTTTTATTATTATTTTATAACTGCGAACTGAACAGTAATTATTTTGTTAAATTCCACGCGGACGAAGTCGCGGGCATAGGTAGTTTAAAATAATTATTATTCAATAAAACGTATCTCAATAAATTCCACAATACAATTACAATATTTAAAAAAACTAGTTGGAAAAAAAAGCGGTCACCCATCCAAGTACTGACCGTCGTGACGCTGCCGCGTTACCGGTCGCTCAAATTTTATCTTAAGTAACTTATATCTCCCTCAACTTCCGTTCTCCTCGACCGATCACACTTTTCGTAACGCTCTCGTCACGCATTAACCTGCTTACTACCCAATTTAAGCGCGCCTAAAGAAGTTTCACTTCAAAAAAACTAGTTGAAAAAAAAAGCGTCACGCATCCAAGTACTGACCGTCGTGACGGTCCCGCGTTACCGGTCGCTCAAATTTTACCCCTCATGCGCCTAAAAAAGTTTCACTTCAAAAAAACTAGTTGAAAAAAAAAGCGGTCACCCATCTCAGTACTGACCGTCATGAAATTTTATTTGGCTTTAAAATAGAAATGCATTTATAATGATCATTTTTTATAGTAGTGATAAAAATAATAATAATACTTTCGTAAATAAATAAAATAAGTAAAGGATTTCAGGGTTATTTAGTATAAATACTGTTGGACATAAATGGAATAAGAGCTATTAAATGAAACAAATTACATATTAAATTTAAAATAATAATTATTAAATAAAATTTATCTGTATAGGTACAGTAGGCAGTATTAGCTCTCCGATGTTGATGAATTTTAAAATTGCTAATTTGCTACATCGCCATAGGCGTAAAAATGTAACAGACACACTTATACTTTTGAATTTTGTACCTAATTGTATTAACTCGAAATAAAAATATAATTTAAATTATTCATTTTGAGCTGTGTAACATACGAATGTAAAGTTTGTCATGAAGCGCTGCTTAGTACTAGTGGTCTAAGATCCGAATCTAAATCGATCTTCACCGAGCTGATAATATAATGAAACATACTTTATAATAAATTTAGTATATATATTAGATAGTATATTAAAAATGGTTTACCTCTATTTTGAAAACTCTATTTTGTTGCTATGTATTATTATTATTATAATCTATATAATAAAAAAGAATGTTGCTAAGCGCATAACTCGAGAATGGCTCGACCGATTCTAATTTATTTTTGTATGTTCCTTAAAAATTCCACAGTAGGTATATTTAATAATTCTTATTTTAATATTAATTAAATATAATTTATTATAACAAAGAAAAAAAAAATGGCAACGTCACGCGGTGTTCCCAAGTGGTCACCCATCCAAGTACCTGACGCTGCCGCGTTACCGGTCGCTCAAATGTACCTCATGTGTATGTAATGCGCCTTAAGAAGTTTCACTTCAAAAAAACTAGTTGAAAAAAAAGCGGTCACCCATCCAAGTACTGACCGTCGTGACGCTGCCGCGTTTCTGGTCGATTAAATTTTATCTTTACTAACATATCTCACTCTCAACTTCCGTTCGGCTCAACGGATCACACTTTTCGTAACGCTCTCGTCACGCCTGCTTACTCTCCAAGTTAAGTGCGCCTAAAGAAGTTTCACTTTAAAAAAAACTAGTTAAAAAAAAGGGGTCACCCATCCAAGAACTGACCGTCGTGACGCTGCCGCGTTTCCGGTCGATCAAATTTTATCTTAACCAAAATATCTCCCTCTCCTCCCCTCATGAGCGTAACGCTACAAATAGCGTAACGGTACTATGAGCGTAACGATATAAATAGCGTAACGCCACAATGAGCGTAACGCTACAATGTGTCATCCTTTTTCATGCAAGTCGCTGCGCGGCGCACCCTTCCCTGTCGTTTTTCCGTTGCATCTGGTTTGAAATCACAACGATTCTAAAGAAGTTTCACTTCAAAAATCTAATTGAAAAAAAAGAGGTCACCCATCCAAGTACTCGTCGTGACACTGACGCGTTACCGGTCGCTCAGATTTTACCCCTCATGCGCCTAAAGAAGTTTCACTTCAAAAATGTTAATTTGGTGTAATATGTACCGTGTATATATACATACATAATTATGAATTTAGTTAAAAGCCGTAATATTACAAACAGACACTCCATTTTTATTAATTTTATATAGATAAATAGTGTTTACAAAAACTTAAACAGCAACAAAATAATTATATTAAACTAGCGGACCCGGCAGACGTTGTCCTGCCCGGAAAACAGCTACCAAATTTGATTGCTTACATACCGATAGCAGCGCCACCTATCGGGTCAAATTGAGATAAAAAATTCCCTATCTCTCGAGTTGGACCAAAATACAGATGCTTACGAAATGTGATAAAAATTGGTTCAGTACTTTCGGAGTTACATACCGATAGCAGCGCCACCTACCGGGTCCAATTGAGATAAAAACTACCCTATCTCTCAAGTTAGACCAAATTACAGAAGCTTACAAAATTTGATACAAATTGGTTCAGTAGTTTCGGAGTTACATACCTATAGCAGCGCCACCTACCGGGTCTAATTGAGAAAAAAGTACCCTATCTCCCAAGTTGGACCAAATTACAGATGCTTACAAATTTTGATACAAATTGGTTCAGTAGTTTCGGAGTTACATACCGATAGCAGCGCCACCTACCATACCCCTCATGCGCCTAAAGAAGTTTCACTTCAAAAATGTTAATTTGGTGTAATATGTACCGTGTATATATACATACATATGAATTTAGTTAAAAGACGTAATATTACAAACAGACACTCCATTTTTATTAATTTTTATATAGATAAATAGTGTTTACAAAAACTTAAACAGCAACAAAATAATTATATTAAACTAGCGGACCCGGCAGACGTTGTCCTGTCCGGAAAACAGCTACCAAAGATTGCTTACATACCGATAGCAGCGCCACCTATCGGGTCAAATTGAGGTAAAAAATTCCCTATCTCTCGAGTTGGACCAAATTACAGATGCTTACGAAATGTGATAAAAATTGGTTCAGTACTTTCGGAGTTACATAGCGATAGCAGCGCCACCTACCGGGTCCAATTGAGATAAAAACTACCCTATCTCTCAAGTTAGACCAAATTACAGAAGCTTACAAAATTTGATACAAATTGGTTCAGTAGTTTCAGAGTTACATACCTATAGCAGCGCCACCTACCGGGTCTAATTGAGAAAAAAGTACCCTATCTCCCAAGTTGGACCAAATTACAGATGCTTACAAATTTTGATACAAATTGGTTCAGTAGTTTCGGAGTTACATACCGATAGCAGCGCCACCTACCAAATTTTACCCCTCATGCGCCTAAAGAAGTTTCACTTCAAAAATGTTATTTTGGTATATATACAATGTATGTATATTATACATACCTACATAATATGAATTTAGTTAAAAACCGTAATATTACAAACAGACACTCCAATTTTATTTTATGTAGATAAATAGGTATTTTTTACAAAAACAGCAACAAAATATATTAATTTAAATTTATAAATAGCGAATTCAAATTTCAGTAGGTACGAATATTGAATGCATACTAATATTTAAAAAATACGAAATACGAATACGAAAAATCGAAAAATTTTTCACACGTCCAGCGTCTATGACGTCCGACAGGACACTGCACAGTGCCGCTAGAGCAAAAAAGCGGTCGAAAATCACTTGAATAATCGATTAAAAAAAAATTATGGAATTAAAAAAAAAAACACTTGATCAAATTATTCCAGTTATATATGAACTTTATTTTGGTAATTTATTTATAATATCAAATCAGTTATTTTAAGAATAAAACCCAATCATAGTAAATAAAATGACCCGAAAAGAGGTAACTTTGTGAATTTATTCTATCGAGCCAAATTTATCAAATCATGTTTCCGACAAAAGCCTGAACTAGAATATACCCTCAACAATATCAATTAAATTTATTAGATAAAAATTTCACTGTTTACTATTTCAAAACTGAATTCATAGAAACGTGTTTTGCAGGAATACATCAATTACCTCACCTTAACCGAATCGCGTAATTCATCATTCATTCGTATCATCTTTGTAAATAGTTACTGTTGAAATAAATATTATTCATATAGTGAAATTATATTGCTTAAGATATGGATATGGATAAGGATATAGTATATATATATATACCTAAGTATAATTTTGCTAAATTTCATAAAAATAAGATGCTAGTTTTCAGTACATTGTGAGGTTCTTGCGGTTATACAAACAAACAGAAAAAAAAGAAATGAAAACAAATAATTATATTTTAATTACTGACCTCAATTTAATTAATGCAGTTTTATAATAATGAGTAACTATATATTTATTAATAACTGTACAAAATTTCGACATTGTTATCGAATCAAATAAAAGGAAATAGTTTTTATTTTAAATTATATCGCGTACAATGACCCCAATTTTTAAAATTAAATTAAAAATAATTTGCAGGTCAATAAATTTTCAAGTTAAAATATTTTAAATTGTAATAATTTCTTTAAAACTTTATTTTAATAAAATTATGTATAGTTTTAATTCATTGAAGAAAAGGAATATAAATCTATACTTATTATAAAAATAAGTCCCCCGGCCGCGTCTTTCTGTCCTCCTGTCTGTCTGTCTGTCCTCCTGTCTGAACGCGATAAGCTCGAAAACTACGCAACGGATTTTTATACGGTTTTCAACAATAGAAAGAGTGATTCTTAAGGAAGGTTTAGGTATATAATTTATTATGCTTTTATGTAAATTAGCTGAAATACGGCGATAAATGTTGAAGAGGTCGCAAAAAATCTCGCCAACTGGGAACTTTCCACGCGAACGCCGCGTAAACTAGCAAAGATACAGTTAAGTAATGTACTAGAGAATTCAAAATCTATAAAATTGCTACAAAAAAGTCCGCGATAGCATATCTCTATCTCTTACGGTTGACCTACAATAACCACTTTTATGTTCAAATTTTTAATTAAAAACATTACGTTATTTTCAAAGCTATTTTCTTTAGTTCGGTATTAATCCTTATCAAAATGAATATGTTAGTTAGCTTAGTCATTTAATACAGATTAAAATTGCTCTTTACACTAAATCAATCAGATGAATGGTTTTTGAGATATCGTAGTTAGAAGTAATTATTAAAAATAAATTATGCGCACGAAGTGGGCACGGGTCGGCTAGTGTACAATAATGTTAACGTTTTGTTCTAACATCAGTCAAATGAAGAACTAAAGCGATCTCATGACAAGCAATTTACATACAATAGTCAAGAATAAAGCACGCGCGTGCTCTCAATTAGAGCAACGTTCATTGTTTCATTATCATTATATTATGTGGAATACATGCGCGTCGCACAAAAACCAGACACTACATTCTAGTGTTACGGTTTGTTACATAAGCGTATAATGCACTAAATAATGATCAACCTGCGTGGCTTTACCTGCAATGACGTTAGTAACCACGCTATTAACATCCGATTTTTATTGTTTCAGTTCATCAAAAGTTACAAATAACGTAATAATAATTATAAAAACATTTTTATTGAAATATTTACAATTATATTTCTTATTATGATTAAAAAGGTAAGAACATGTTCTGTAATTTCTTACAACACCATTATTTTATTGTGATGTTTTTAATTTTAAATATTGGACTTAAGTAAAGCAAATACTACGGAAAATGATACGATTTTTCCGCTAGATAAAATTCGACATTCAGAATAATTATATTCTGCGAATAATCAAGCGTGCTTATGACGTGCTATGAGAATAGCGCGAGGCATTGTGTTCGAGATATTATTTAGATCTCAAGCAGACAAATACGTATACCTTTAACATTAAGTACAGCAGTTTTGAAATCAACAACGAAAAAAATGCTTACTGTAAGTCTTTTAATTAGAATCTGTTGATCGAATGTCGTTGTCGTTTTACTTTAATAATGTCTTAACAGTCTTAAATGCAGTCGACTCAAACAAATTATACCAAGTAAAATTTAATTTTGAAGTCCATTTTTGATAATTAATAAGACCCTGTATGCTCTACAAATTAGATTGTAAATAATCATTAGATTTTTCATAATTTGAAAATTTGAAACGACGTTTCATTTGCATCATTGTTATGCAAGGTGATAACAATGATTATGACGATTAAAAAGAATTAGCGCAGAACAGGTTATTTTACTTTTCGCATTCGCATTTAGCCTGTAACATCCCAATGTTGGGCATAGACTTCCTTCTCCATATAGGAAATGGATTGGAGCTTAATCCACCACGCTGATCCACTGCGGGTTGGCGGATATATTCCCTATTATGAGTAACGAATTAACGATCGCTATCAGGTATTTATGATAACAACCAGGACCGACGGCTTAACATGCTCTCCGAAACACGGTGTGGAAACACACAAGGACAGACATCCAAACCGGAATGAAATATGTGTATAAATACAATTAGGGGAAAGGTGTACGAGATGATTCACTTAAGGAAGAATGCTTGTAGTTTAAATGATATTCTACTTATTGCAGATATAAATACGTTTATCCATAGTAAATTTATCTATCTAATTGTTGCAATACTCAAAATATATATTTTTTGATGTTTTATTATTATAAACACCATTTTTTTTAAACGTTATGAAAGGATCATCTTGTACACCCCGGTGTCCAAGATGATCCCTGTGGTAGATTATCATAGGTTATGGTAGAATTATCTAAATAAAGTCAAAATCAGGGTTTACTATCTTTAATCAAGTCAGTCAGTCTCCATTATAATTCAAGAAGGAACCTATCATCACATTGTATAAGATCTATGGTTCTAGCTTTCGTTCGTTCTAAGCGTCTCTTACCTGGCGTTATTTTACACAAATCAAATGTGAATTCATCAGAATCATCGCTATCTATCACTGCACAAGCTTCATGGCCCCATCTTTGGCATATACAACATTTTATCCATACCTCGCCCCTATCATCCACACGGATCGTCTTGTACACCGGTAACATAATCATCTTGCCCCAATGTAACCTTTTTTATTCAATGATCGATAACATAACCTATGTGGTTTCAACTGTTTCCATGCTGTTAAAAATCAAAATAGAGTAATATACAAAGCTAAGTAATGCATCAGCCACGGCAATAAAGTACGTTAGAACACATTAAACATAATTTTAAAGTCAACCTTACCTTAGATCAAAGTTACGTAATATTCGTTTTCTTCCTCAAAAAATTTCACTGTCACTGAAGACGCGATTACGATTGACTGAGGCGGGGGAATACCGGGGTCTACATTTTACCAATAAACACAACTAGGTGGCACTACTAGATTCGTTGCAATATAAAAGGATCATCTTCCCCCAACGGATCATCTCGTACACCTTTCCCCTAATATCCATCCCGTGCGGAAATCGAACCCGCAAACCGTCGGTGTTTTAGGCGACTATTCGCACCACTACACCAGTGTTTTTTTTAAAGTTTACTTAATAGGTTGTCTCCCGTGAGGTTAGATCTAACCTGTCATTATTTATCTGACGCATCAATTCGGTGACACTCATTTACTATACTTTGTATACCAAACATGAATTTTTGTATAAATTGGCAGTAATGTAGTGTGTCAAACGTCATAAACGTCAAGTATATCATTTTTTTTTTCCAAATGTCACTTACTCTAAGAAAGAGGTTATTTATGTATAATATGTATTTTATTTCGGTAAGCCTTTAGACAATAGTATTTCGATTTATGGGGTTTTTTGAAAAAGTGGGGGGAGGGGGTGTGGTGGATTATCCTTTGGTGCCTCTCCCATCTCCAGCAATCTCATGATTATAACGATATCACGGCAAAACATTTTAAGGTAAAAATTATTTAAATACTTACCGAATACCTAATTTTAATCATACGTATTTTATCTCCGATGCTGCAAGAAGTGCATTCATACTCCGTTCCGTGGCTTTTGAAACACACATTGTAATAATACACGTATGTACGTAGAAACTATTTGTAACACTTTTATACATAATATTATTCGTATTCACGTTAAAAATATCTCTTGATTGACAAGAGTTATATACGATACGAAGAACAGATTAATATGAACTGACATATCGATGTAGATGTTTTCGTTCTATCTATCAAACAGGCAAAAGTCTAAGACCATACAGCCTACTCAGTCGGGATTCTTTTCAATACATTTTTTTATATGAAGGCAAAACCTATTTAATCGAAAATATTTTTAATTTTGAGCTTAGGTAAATTAGATTATCGACATAATTTCGTTATAAAAAATAAATAAATAACCCTAACCTACCTAACTTCAAAATTAGACGGTTTATCCACATAATTACGTTACGAAAAAAATGTAACCTACCACCATTGAAATTAGTATAACACGGCTCCGGCGCGGAAGGAGGACAGACCTCTCCCGCTGTGCGAAAGCGCATGAACGAATGCGTAGGGAGCGGATGAGGCTGGTCGCCGAAGGCAGGCTATGTTCTGACCCGACTTCTTAATAATATTCGTGCCAAATGTGAAGTAAATGCATGCAGTACTTTTTGAGTTTATCCCGGACATACATACAGACAAACAGACGAACAGACAAAAATTCTAAAAAATATATTTTTGGCTTTGGTATCGATTGTAGATCACAGCCCAAGTATTCTTTAAAAAAAATATTCAATGTACAGTTTTGACTTTCCTACCGTTTTATTATATGACTGTATAGATGTATAATATTAAAAAGAAATTTATTTCAAATATTGTCCAGACAAGTTAGACGTATAATGTCAATGTAGATTTGTGCTACAGGTGGTATCTTAAAATAAATAAGTTTGCAAATTGTTGAGAATGTGAAATAGTGAACATTTGTTGTTTTAGAAATTTACTAGCAGACCCGGCAGACGTTGTCCTGCCCGGAAAACAGCTACCAAATTTGATTACTTACATACCGATAGCAGTGCCACCTACCGGATCCAACTGGGATAAAAACTACCCTATCTCCTAAGTTGGATCAAATTACAGATGCTTACAAATTTTGATAAAAATTGGTTCAGTAGTTTTGGAGTTTATTGGCAACATACATCGTGACACAAGATTTTTATATATATAATTATGATGTACTAAGATTTTTGCCATAATTTTATTTATTTTGGTATACTAGGATTAAGTTAATTTGTAATAATTAAAATAAATTAAACAGAGGATAATTAATATTTTAGAAGAGTTTAAAATATAAATAATTAAAAAGTTTGTTTTATTTATAAAAAAAAAAAAAAAAAACCTAGCAAGCAGCGGCTACGCGGAAAAATATTGATAATTTTATCGACTAATTTATCGACCTTTTTCCACACTATTATCGATATCCGGTACGATAGCAGTATGACAACACTATGCTTCATTATTACCAATTTAACGAAAAAAATAGAGCTCAACCGCAAAGTTGGTACCCCAGGGTATAGTAAAATTTGAAGTCTTGTCTTGACTATGAAGTGACACCTCTTCTCTAAATATGCTCTATGGTTCGGGCAAGTCCGGTAGACGAGAGGTTAATATCCTTTAAAATGGAGATTTTAAGTTCCGAGCTAAGTTAAACCTTTTTTTCTCGAAGAAAATTTAAATTATTTCTTAAAACAAATTTGGACAGCGGCCAATCACTTAGCAGTCGGTCTGTTAAAGTTAGATTTTGTTTTTGTTAAAATCGAGCTTTAATTTCAGATATGTCGTATAACTGTCTATCATATATCGGATTCCGTAACAGATTATTTTTTTTTTTATAATTTTGTAACGTATTTACCGCTTCATCGCTTAATATTCGTTTGAAGGCATACTTTTGTAATTAAAGTTTTTTTTACGCTCGCCAAGAGCGTACCACTTGACATTATATTTTCTCATTCCCTTTTATTTTTTTACCACAAGTGCTTAAGTTGAATTTATTTTCTCCGTATCTTTTTAGATTCTGTAATCTTTATTTTGACTTAATCTTCCTTTTTTCTTTCTTAATTATTAAAATTTCATTGTTTTAAGTATATTGGTTTATTTCGTTTAGACTTCGTGAGATCTATCAGATATATTATTTTAAAATCTTGTTTTATCTTCGATCTTTTTCGTTTTCATACATTCGACAAGAATAATCTTTACTGCTAAGTATCGGTTACTTTCGTACAAATTTTATTTGCAATATTTATTTCACTTAATCTATACTAATATAATAAAGCTGAAGAGTTTGTTTGATTGTTTGTTTGTTTGTTTGTTTGTTTGTTTGTTTGTTTGAACGCGCTAATCTCAGGATCTACTGGACCGATTTGAAAAATTCTTTCAGTGTTAGATAGCCCATTTATCGAGGAAGGCTATAGGCTATATATCATCACGCTAAGACCAATAGGAGCGTAGCACTAATGAATAATGTTTCAAAATCGGGTGGTCCTATTCCACGGGGACGAAGTCGCGCGCACAAGCTAGTAAAATATATACTGACTTTTCTTTATTTAAAACTAGCTGCCCGGACAGACTTCGTTCTGTCTGTTATGTTTTTTTTTTGTTTTTAGTATAAAAACCTTCCGTGGGATTTAAGGAACATACAAAAAAAAAAATTCTCCAGTTATGCGCTTAGCAACATTCATTTTTATTATATAGATTAATTTATCTCTTGTTGAATTAGACGTAAAAGTAAATCATTATATTTTATGTTTAAAACCTATACCTACAACAAAATCATTTCTCACACATCTTAATCTATACCAATTTCCTTATTCTAATGAACAGCTTTTAGGTAAACCTTCAAAGGATTTTTTAAACATATCCTAAAAGATTTATAATATTTCTCATATTACGTTATGAGCCTTTGTACTCGTATGTGCTGAACCTAATCTGTTAGTTAATTAGTTTATAGTAAGAAAAACTCCTATAATAACTACAATCGTTCATATTGTTCAAGAGCATTTAATTTTAAAAGGCCTAGATTCATTTTTTATATAAAATTATTGATTTTTATAAGAATAGATTCTTAATTAAGGTATCTAGTACCTACTTGGGTGTTGTAGGGCAATTTAGATTAGATAGGATCCATTTTGCAAAAGCAAGACTGCTTTTAGTAACTTTTAGATCGAGTATATAAGAGTTTAAAAATAATAGATATTTATTCTGGGTAAATTAAAAAAAAATAAGTGATGTAATATGCAAATAATATCGATACGTAACAAATTAATAATTTCGCAACAAGTTAAGTAATCTTTAAACGCGCTGACAACAATTTCCTGTACGGTTTATTAATTAGCGCGGTGTTCAATGGCCTAAGATATTGTTCGGGAAGGGTTTCACTGTGACGACCCTTTCGTCCCTCCGGCCCTTCGTCCCTCTCTGTTCGTGGCGCGTTCGCTCCATTGATTACACAATTAACCCTCGTTTTGAGAGATACTCAATTTATATAGTTTTTTTTTAAGTGAAACTTCTATAGGCGCATGAGGGGTAAAATTTGAGCGACCACTAACGCGGCAACGTCAGGGACGGTCAGTACTTGGATATAGGTGACCGCCTGGGAACACCGCTTGACGTTGGTTTTTTGTTTTTGTTTTCAATTAGTAAAAAAAAAACAAAGAAACTCTTGAGCTTTATAATATTTGTATAGATTAGCGAATATTACGGGTCACGGTCGATTCTTGTACTCATGTATCTAGGCACCATATATATGACTACATTAAGGTTGCTCAACAGCCATCGCTATTCAGCACAGCGAGCTTGCCGCCTATTCGGCCGGTGCATTTGCAACCAGGTGAAACATTCTAACAGATGTGAAGCAATTGGGCGTATTATTGTGGTTCAAATTCACGACGATGGTCGGTACTCGAGGAATGCAAATGCTTTGTAAGAAAAAAATAATTTAGCTATGTTACATTAGGTTATAAATGTGATTTCAACTTTTCAAGAAATATTTTCGAACACATGTTAATTTCTTTACTAGAAAAAGTTAAGCACATTTTGAACTTATATTTTAAATGTTCCGTATCATCTACTCATATTGTACACAATATTTTATATAATCAATACTTTTTTTTTTCAATTATGACTATTACGGTTTTAAAGCTTTACATTATAAGAACAGACGAGATAAACGAACAACAAAGTATATGGTAATGAGATTTAGCAACATTTATGTTAGTGAAATTATTTCATTTAATCAATCGTACATTTGCATATTACTTAAATCAGCTTATTAAATTATAAAAACGAACGTGTATTCATTTTTAATAAAACTGGTTATTAAAAGTGGAATCCCGTTTCAGTATAATCGTATACAAACGTCGAACATTAAATAGTCACTGCATTCTAGCAACAGAATTTATTCGTCATCGACATATCATTAACCCAAATGCTGTATTCAATTACGTATTCATGTTTATAAAAAGCTGTTCACATGTCGAATTACTTCCTTTTATGCTTTATTTATCAAAGATTTTTGTCCTCAGATGCAAAATATAAACAACATTGTGATGTTTCCCGTGGACAGTCTCCTAAAGGGCGATTTGAGGGGAGTTAAAGGGGATCTAAAGAGGCCTTTCGATAAGGCGTCCAAAGACTACGAGTCGAAGTACCTGAAGATAGAGAAAGAGAAGAAATCTCAAGCGAAGGAAGCTGGTCTCATCCGTAGTGAGGTCACTCCAGCTGAAATAGCTGACGAAATGGAGAAAGAGCGGAGGTTGTTTCAGCTGCAAATGTGTGAGGTAAGACCAAAATTATATATGTACATATTTTAATGCATGTTTTTGCAATGTGATTGTGTCACTATATGTATATTATACAAAGTGACATAAAAGACTAAATCTGTCCTGTGTATGTAGGTTTAAAATTTTACATTAATACTTTAAAAAGTTGTTCTCGTTTTATGTACTCGGCAATTAAGCTTTATTAAAGCAGAAAGTTTCTAGTGAGTCGTCTTGTAAGAGCAGTTTTCGCAGAGAAATAGGTTATGGCACACAAAGCCTTTTTGTTGCTCGAACACTTTATTACGTTAAAGTCGCTATTTTTCAAAAGAATATTCTGTAGCCAGGGTAGGTATTTTTAAAACAATTTTTTTGACGGAAAGTTCTTGTTCAATGAACACGTGATAATACTTGTAAGAGGTAACCCTGAAGAGTTCATGGTTTGTAGACGACGTATTATTGTCAGACAATTGCCAAAATCCTAGCGTTTTTAATACGTACCTAACATGCAAATACTGCCAACGTTCGTGTACGTGTACAGACACATCAATGCAATAGTAGCAACCTGTTGTCTTTTAAGATGTAAATTTACAATCAGTATATTAGTGTATTGATCATATAATTTTTACAATTTTATTATATGTAAATTATCGTCTCGAATATAAAAATTAATATTTTTTATCGAGCCTTGACGTAAATCTGAAATGTATTTCTTTTCATTCTGTAATAAAGCTTCTTTGACTATAGCCTCTTTTGTTGAAACTTCATTGGATAGCATTATTAAACACTTGAATAGGCCATCGATGATTTATTAACTAAAGTATAATCATGTTGATAGAAACGATATTTAGGTTATTATATTAGTGTTAATTTTATTATTAGGGTTTATAATATTAGTGTATTGTATCCGGACATCGGTATTTTTATTCGTTCCTAGTTTTCCGCCCTCAGCATCACCAGAGTGGACCGATTTCGGCTGTTACGTTTTCTCCCGCTAAAACAGTTTATGCCACGAGGTGATAACGTAGCACTTACCTGGTGAAAGAATTTTTAAAGTCGGTCAAGTAGTTTTTGAGTTTATAAATTTGTAATATTAGTATAGATATAAATGTGTTATCAAATTATCACTATCACGGGCGGAGTAATGAACGACCTTTAAAATAAATGTAGTTACTCGTCCTACATAGGTGTATCATTGTCCTTTTTAATCTATAAGCGTAAACACATACAAGCGTTGTACAAGAGCTGCCATTTAATTTTATCTTATAATTCATCGCTACTGATAATTTTACAAAAAGAAATTCAATTAAATAAAATGCTAATTATACTTATATATTTTTTGGAAAATTGGAATATATTAAACTCTAATCAGTAGAAGAATAATTTCGACCTCTATTGGCTATTGTCAATCTGACAGTCTGATTATTATATTGGAACCTCATTAAGTGATAAATAATTCTAAGCTCATTCGGATCCTCCTTATGTAGGACAATACAAATACAATACAATTTCAGTCGTTATAAAATATTACGTGTATGTAAAAATATGTGAGTTATAACTTTTAATTTTATGGTGGTGTTTTACCGTAAATAGTTACCAAATGTTCGCTGAAAATGTAGTAGCTCGTGATTGCCATGTGTCGCTGTCATCAACCGGACGGGTCATTGTGGTCTCAAGTGCCGTTACTCGCATGATACTGTCACACTGCGGAAACAAATTTTACAATTCCGTAAGCTAAACAATGTACATGTTTTGTTTCAATTTGTACGAAGTACGAAGAATTTATTTATATCTGTCGCTATAAACGGTACCTACAAAAACAAACACAAGTTGGCAAGTCAAAACAACAAAGGTCATACAAGGTCAACAAGGCCTTCGACAGCTTGACGACGACTGTAATTTATATTTAACAGTTTGTTATTTCGATTATGTCTTTAAATTGCTTGTAGACAGCTGTACGAGACATAATCGTATCGTGCCAATTTTCGTAGCACTTAAAAACTTGTGTTAAGTTTTGTACAGTTGAAAGAATGAACGATTCAAAGATATAGCTATAGTGCGTTTCACGAAAGAGTTCCCTTCGTGGTTATATTGGCTAAACTGATTTTAATGTTGCTATATCTTGATATAAAATTCCCTTACTAAATATTTAATATTAATACTTACTAATATTAAATTTCAATTTTACTAAAACTTAATTAAATATCAATTGGTTTGCTATATTTATTTATTCTAAAATGTTCTTAGTTATTTAAAAAACTAAAACATTAATGAAATATGCCAGGCATGTGATGATTAAGAAATTAAAATTTGTATATACTGATGACTAACCATGCTACTGACAAAATCTACTAACTACTAAAAATATTTTTTTTCTACTGTTCAAAAATAAAAAGTACTAAATTTAGTGGTACAACTACTGAGTTGGCAACGCTGACAGTACGACAACCGACAAACAGAGCTACCAACATTTAAAACAGAAGGGAACTCTTTCGTGAAACGCACTATAGTTGGCAGTTTCGAAATCCACGTCGCTCCGGAATGCCAAATGTCTGTTCCTCGCTTATCTATGACCTTAATAGTATGTGTCTGTAAAACGTTCGGGCATTACTGCACTGTGCCAGCCTTAAATTGATTGCCCCGCTGTACTCATTAATGCTGCAGCTTTATTTTATTTATATAGATAAAGATTCAGTTTAAATTACAATGAATGGAAATTACGTTTGCTTTTTCGTTTTTAAAATCAAAGCGCAGTTTTGTTTTTTGTTTGATTAGCAATTACTTAAATTAGAGAAAACCCGCTTTTTGTTGAACATTCGTGTATGTTTGTTTTTGGAACGTCGAGTTCAGTTTTTGTTTTTATCGGACTTCAAAAAAGGAGGAGGTTCTTAATTCGACTATTTTTTGTGTGTTATAATTAATGAATAATAAGAAGATTATTTTTTGAGATACCCTTAATAATGCGTATTCAATTGATTATTTTTTCGACCAACTACTTTAGATTACTTATATATAATGTAAATTGAAGTATTTTTTTTTCGTTTGCAAACAAACATTATTTCTTTACAATATGTTTTATTAGTGTAGGATGGAAAGGAAATATAAAGCTAGTTTAGTTATATCAGACAATATGGAAAGATTTTTAATAATAATAATAATAATAATAATAATAACTTTATTTGTTAAACACACTGAGACACACAATATATATAATTATACATACAACATTTGAGGCAAGCATTACATTTGATGTTTTAAATTTAACACAAAATAATAATAATAAAAAAGGAAATAAAATAAATAAATAAAAAAAACAATAAGATAAGACAGCAGTGCAGTGTGGGCAACAGTGTGTTTCACAAAAAGGTGGGACCTCAGCTATAGTCGGGACTAAAAGCCCCGACACTGATTTTCAGGACCACCGTTGGTTTTCCCATTTTGGCGGCAATCGTAACGAGAATAATAATAATAATAATAATAATGCACGAATATTAATATAAAAAAAGATAATGAGTATTTAATATAATATTAATAATAATTATATTAATATATAAATACAGCGAAAAAAAATATTATAATATGTGGCATATTAAAGATAACTATGACCTACATAATAATGCACATATATGTGAACACATAGACACACACACACAAACACACACACACACACGCACATACTCAATAGTACAGAAAACATGTGACCAAATCCACCAATGCTGCTAAAACTGATAATGGATATTTACCTTTTTATTATGTTAAATGATACCGGTTAGTAGTTATATATAATAAAACTATACTTGTGACGTATTTACCTAATAATGACAGAGTTATTCACTACAACAAACAGGTAACGGTTACCTTTCGAGGGAACCTAAAGTGTGACGCTGATGTGCGCCGCTGACTTCATTTCCTGATGAGATTTGATCATTTGCCTGTACACTGGAAACATGTCGGAATTCTAAATTAAATACAGTTTTTATACAATCGTTAATTTACCTCAATAATGATGTAATATAAAACGAAAACGGATATTTTTTGATAATTTATGCCATCGCAATCAACCCTTACTCAGAAAAAATACGTATTTAGTCCATTTATAGTAACTCATAAATTAGTTAATTTATACCACAATGCGGTTGCGGTGCAGTAAATAATAAAGGAAAGGTAAAGGTTTTAGTCGGTGCGGTACTGTAGCGTCAGGTCATCGACCGGCCTTGCGCCGCGCAGGGCCGCTGCCGAGCCGTCTTGACCCTAGCTTTGTTCTCTGTTCCACCGTGAACACACTCCGACCTGGCTTCGATAAACCGTAATCCCCAGCCTACGCGTCTACAGGACTCGTTAACTCCTTGCTTATAACGATCGGTCGCCTATCTATAGTTATGATGATATATCGTTACTATTTGTAGACATTCATTTGATGGTATGTATACTAATATTAGGTTCACTTTATTAGCAAAACAGTTAAATAAATGATAACAAAACAAATGTTATGATGTAGTGTACGAAGCAGGCGAGACGCCAAGACAGTTGGGCAAGGTCGTGTATTATTATTGCACAACTTCGAAATACAGATTCGGATTTACTATGGTACGCGTACGCGTGCGTCATCAGATATAATTTTAGCTGCGGAAGGGCGAATAATTTGCGTGTTTCCACAGTGCGATTCCCGCTCAAGTTGATCCCGACGCGTGATGGTACCCTGATGCGGTAATAGGCCCACGCGCAGCTAACGGCGTCTCCCCGTCTGGCTCCGTTCCACATTTAAACGTATAGTGATTTAAAATAATTGTTCCAGTACCTGATAAAGTTCAACGAAATAAAAACGAAAAAGGGAATCGAGCTCTTGCAGCACCTGGTGGAGTACTACCACGCACAAACAAATTATTTTCAAGACGGTCTGAAGACGATCGAACACTTTGGACAGTATGTTGCGGATCTGAGCGTTCAGTTGCAAAAAATTAGGCAGCAACAAGACGACGAGCGACGGCGGCTTCTGGAACTAAGGAATATGTTACGAGCTGCGACGCCGCAAGACAGAGAGGTACGATCATTAATTGTTATTCCTACTCTTCATTATTAATTTTTAATGTACAAAACGTTGCGAATCTTCGTCACTGTGACCTCTATCGAAAGCTAGTAATTATCTAGTAAGATAGATCACTTAGGAAGTTAGGAATCCTTTTAAGCGATTATGCCAACTTAGTCACGTGTACTAATTGCATTAGTAACGATAACGACTAAAGATACGTCTTTATTTTATAAATAGCGTACATAAGTCTTCCGTCGTAATGGTATTTTACGCTTTATCGATTAGGCCGCGGCGGCTGTGGGCGGTTATTCGCTTCACCAATTACAAGGCGACAAACAGCACGGTGTGACACGAAGTGGGTATCTTCTTAAGAAGTCGGAAGGGAAAGTGAGAAGAGTGTGGCAGAAGAGAAGGTGCAGGGTCACGGCGGAAGGTTTCCTGGACATCTTTCATGCTGACGAGAACAAGATTCCGGCCAGGGTTAATTTGTTGACGTGTCAGATAAAGGTCGCCGCAGAGGATAAGAGGGCGTTTGATCTAGTCTCATGTGAGTAATTTTATATACTAATAGTTGTCTGCGGAGAAGGTCGCACTAGTTTGTATCTGTTTTTCTATTTCAACAACTTTTTGGAGTAATGCTATTTTGTTGCAGTATAGACTAAAAGTAAACAGATATTTCAACAAGTATCTACTAGAAATTTAATGTAATTCTTTTTATTTGCTTTAAAATTCTAAAATGCGAAAATTACATTACATAATTATTATATGTCATAGATCTGCTCGCAAAAATTGTTTGGTTTTTTTTTTCATATCTATCTGGGCGGTAGGTATTTGGGTGCATTAAACACGGTTTTTCCCTCATAAATCCCGATTTCCGAGATCCCGGGAATTCTGGTATAAAAGTATATGTATATGTTGCTCCACAACCTCCTCTATCTTTTAGTAAAAGTCTCATAAAAATCGGTTGAGCCGTTTCAAAGATTAGCCCGGACAAACAGAAAGAACAACAATTTTAAAATAATCTGTTTGTGTTTTACTATCGTGTATATAACTAATATCTGATGTACACTTGAAAAAACACAGTTATTTTGTAATTATAGAGCGACACTTCAATTTTATTAATATGTATAGAATTATAGATGTATGTGACAATACAAATATTAAAAAGCTAATGTCGAGTTCGTCATTACTCATTATAGATTTCCCCAAAGATTAATTATTATAAACATTACAAGAACTGACTTGACCTAATTGTAACTTTTTAATATTACAGAAAGTCGTTCTTATATTAATTTTCGTTCTATATACTCAGATATTAAAACGAGTTTTAAACTAAAATTCGTAACGTTTTTATAAAAATAAAAGAAATTTATGAATACATTAGTATTTCGAATGCTTTTAATTTATTTTTTAACGTAACTACTTTTTGAAAATGCTTTTAAAAGATTGAGGTTAAAAATTATTAAAATTCATAAACGTGACTGAGCTAGAAATGGACTTCCGACTTCCGTGTACTTGTACTAGTGGCTAGGGTATATTAGTATACAGAGATATTATGGTGTAATGAAAATATAATAAATAAGACTGTCTATTATTAGTACGGGATCCCTAGTACATATTTTTCACCTCATTAGTAACAAGCTAATTTTCCGGGAGTAGCTTCATTTTGATGAGACGAACAAAAAGTTCCTCTTCGAAAACTCTCGATTGTGGTAGATAATAGAGTTAGCAGAAGATAGAGCAGCAGTGAGCGTAGGACCGGGATAACGTACCACCTACCACGCAATTTGGAGGACAATATTACCATCAAATTATATAAATATTAACTAACTAAAAGAAAAAAAAAAACCAGCTGGTTAGTAATAATTTTTGATGACCTTACGAGGTCATCAACTTGATTTTTTTCTGATTTTTTTTTCTATTATCTACCACAATCGAGTTTTCTCGAAGAGGAACTTTTTGTTCGTCTCATCAAAATGAAGCTACTCCCGGAAAATTAGCTTGTTACTAATCAGGTGAAAAATATGTACTAGGGATCCCTACCTATATGTATCTACTACTATATTTTTTATACATCAACCGCGTGTTTTTGATTATTTGAGATATTACATATTGATTGTTATATGATATAATTATATCATTTTTTAACAAGATTGATATCGTTACCAAAATGCTACCATTATGTTAAGTAGTTCTGCGCTTGATATTTCATCAATTGATTATTATTTATGAAATTTGACAAGATATCATCTGTATGACAAAATTACTATTATGCAAATAAATAATCCAATGATTTTTGAAATACGTTAAAGACTTCCTCCAAATAAGACGAATGTTTTTTTATATCTATTTATAATAAAAAAATGTATACATTTAATTGAGATTTATATATTTCTGCCAAAAGTATTATTTACACTTAAACATTGAAAGTCGTTTAAACTAGCGATCTACAATCCAAAAAGAGACTGATAACTTCAAGAGAGGCCCGCGCTGTATTTATTTAGACGTGGGATCCTTTAAGTACTATTCATACGCAGTTGAGCGAATAAATATTTTATATACAAAGTGAATTTAAGCGAGAAATATTAAATTAAATTACAAATACTGGGTACATATCTCTTCTTAGATGCTTACAAAAACCAGACAAAGAATCGTTAGTACAGGAACGACGTAGGTTTTTAATTTTGCGATATCTATATATTAATACGTGAAGAAAAAACTTTGTACCCCTTTTTACGGAAATTGCGCGTACGTAGGAGTATGAAATTTCGCACACTTATAGGTAGTTTCTATAGAGAATGAGTGCGGAATGCTAATATTTTTTCAAAATTATACACGAAACATATATTAAATTAATAAAAAAAGCATAACACACTATCACACGCACACACGCATATATACCCTTTTGTTAACCGACTTCCAAAAAAGGAGGAGGTTCTCAATTCGACACGTATGTTTTTTTTTATGTATGTTAGCTCAGAACTTTTGACTGGGTGGACCGATTTCGATCAATTTTGTTTTAATTGAAAGGTGTTGCGTGTCATGTGGTCCCATTTTAATTTAATTGAGATCTGACAAGTACCTACTTTTAGAGTTATATCTAATAATGCGTATTTAACTATTTACGTGACTACTTTTTCGTCGACCTACGTTATATTATACCGCATAACTTTTTACTTGGTGTACCGATTTCGATGATTCTTACTTTAATCGAAAGCTAATACTTGTCTTGTAGTCTTGTTTAAATTAGATCGAAAACTGATTACAACTTTTTGAGTAATCTTTAATAGCGCGTATTTACTTGACTTTTTTTTCGTCTTATTACGTTGTATTACTTGTCGATGTAATTGAAGTCGGTTTTTTTTCGTTTGCGAGCAAACACAATTATTTATTGTTAAAGTCTGTTGTCAAATTGAAAACTTAAAAAAAAAGGTTCTTTATTATCATAATTATTTGGTTTTCTTTCATTTAAAATTTTAATTATGGTCGAATTTCGACCTTTGGAATCTCTGTCAGATGTAAAAAGAAGCACAAATCTAGTCTCGAAATTGATAAAATAGATATCTAGTAAAGATCAACTATTTTATTTTACTCCATTACTTTATTTGTTTGGTACTTCAAATTATTTCATAAGTTATCTTTATTTATTTATTCAGTGCGACAGGTACAATACTGATAACAGTTCTGTAACAGATAAGAACCGCATGATTTTTTCGCATTTGTCTCGCAAGCGATAAGCCGAGCAATTTTTTTATTTGCGTTATATTTTTCCCGCATTAAAATCACGTGGTGTTCCACAGATAATTGTGCATGTTCGTGCCGTTGATGGTAATTGCGATGTCAATTTGAAATGTCTGCAACTGACGTGATTATGATGAGCTATACTGCAACTAAAATTATGAAACGCTTTGGTTGGATGAATTCGCGCTATTAGTCTAACGTTTAGGTGTATTGGCTAAGCCCCGTTGTGGACTGATATTATATTTTATGAAATTTATAGCAAGCATTGTCAATTTCAAATCGTTGTTTTGAATTATATAAAGACAAAAGGTAGATCGTGTAATTATAGTTGTGTAAAAAGGAATTATCTTTTAATTGTTCTAGTAAGCCAAGATAATATTTCCGTTTATATTATTGTATATAGCAAGAAATTGATATTTAAATATGGTGAAATGTATAAATAATAATTTTAATCTAATAAAGCATAAATATATCATTGACATAATTAAAAAAAATAGTTGTTATTGAAACTTTGTTTTGATATAAACACTTGAATTCGAAAATTTGTACTTAATTTTTAATATTACATAAACCTATTGAAAGCTACGGTATTAACAATAAAGATTAACAACATTCAAATATCACACGGGACTCCAGAATCTCCTGAACTTTCAGATAACCGTACGTACCACTTCCAAGCCGAAGATGAAAACGAACAGAGGGCGTGGACGTCGGTCCTCGTTAACTGTAAGGAGGGGGCGTTGATGAGAGCTTTCCACCAGCAAGCCGGCGAGAGCAACGACAATGGACATTCGCTGTTGGATTTGCAACGTTCCATCATACGAGCTGTTCGATCTCTGCCCGGGAATCAGGTCTGCGCTGATTGCGGTTCCACGAACGGTAAGTTTTTTTTTGTATCATTAATGTGCCGAACAGCGTACGGTCCGCCTGATGGTAATCGGACACCGTAGTCTATTAACGCCTGCAACGCCAGGAGCATTGTACCCTTTACCCTCGGAGCTTGACTACCTCTTCCACCACAGGAACACAATACTACATGTGAGCACTGAGCAGTATTATTTAGCTATGATCGTCTGTAAAGGTTGAGAGACTTCCTCAGTCGGACTGCTCCAAATATTGAGCAAGAGAAAAAGTTTGATTGGGATAGATTTTTTGTTTGCCAAATTTAGAGCAGCATGGTAGATTGTGTTCCAACACTATTCCTAGAAATGATAAGAGATCTTTACCTGCCTTCACCTTTTTTATTATTTAATATTTTATTCTGATACCTAAACGGGTTTTCTAAAACAAATAGAATTTACAGAATTGAAGATATCTATCTTATCTATCTAGATTATCGTCTTAAAATAATATTAACTTGTTCATTTTGTTTACATCTTTTGGTGTATATTGTACGTATACAGATGTGTCTTGACTTGACATTATGTGATGCTTACAATTACTTAATACTGCCCTGAAGAAAAATATGGCAGATAAAAATTGTTGCTATTTCACTATCATTTGAATCTGAGTAGTATTATTTTTGGAATAGATAACATTCAATATACCTATATAGGTCTATTATAAAATCGTAAATAATCATAACAACCGTAATTTTAACGTATAAAGATTACGATTATCCGTTTCTATTTTACGATCAATAAAATGTAATCACAGTTAAGAGAGGAAGCTTATCGTCCACCGTTACGCTAGTTACTATAGTCTATTCGCGTTAAGAAAATATTTAGTCACTTAGCTATCACTTAGCTTAGCTACGTCCCTTGACCAATTAAATCGTATTAAATTAGAACGTCTGTATAAGATGTCTTACTTCAACTGGTCAATTTGACGACTTAATTGGTCAAAAACGTGGCTCAGCTAAATGACAGCGATGAATTACTGTTTTCTTCACGGGAATAGACTACAGACCAATTACGACCACTTATAATGTCTTTAAAATGTTGATGATAAATAGGTAATTATGGCAGTCATTGCTGTCATCTGTAATTGTTAAGCCTTATGTGCCATTTATACAAACAATCCATTGTTTAAAAATCAAGCTCTAATTGCGATATTTTAACTGTATGACAAGTTATGATTGAAGATTACTTTCTCTAATAATTGTCGGTTACGTTCTATTTATCCGGATGAAATATTGAGTTAAGGTTTCGTTACAATAATTAAAATATACATATTAAATTTTTTTTGTAATTTATTAAATAGAAATGTTACAACTGTTATTATTTCGTAAATAAAAATGATTATTATTTTAATTTGCATAGATTTGTTAAAAAAATATTTTTAAATGTTATTATTCTTACCTTCTCTGATTTTCTTTTAAAGCCTTCGCTCTCGTAAGTGTCTGCCAAAACAGATTAAGGAAAGTTTAAAGATTTGAATTGTAAATATAGTATAATAAATGTGTTTACGTAATTTGTAATCTTATCTCATGTTATAAAAATACTAGTCGAGCCGTGCCCACTTCGTTGGGCGTTAATTATTTGTATTTATTGTTATTGTGATGTAAATGATATATAGTAAAGGTTTCATCTCGCTCGCATTTCTCCGACTTAATTTACATATACTATTATTTTTCACTGAATTTTATGTTCAATAACAATAAAATATAGCCTAAGTCACTCCTGAATAGTGTAGCTTTCTGGTAGTGAAAGAATTTTCATGGTCGGATCAGTATTTGCGAAGATTACCCCCTACAAACAAACTAAGTTAGAAACTTTACCTCTTTATAATATTAGTATAGATTAGGATTTATTTTTTCCTGTATAATAAATTGTCACATTAATAAAAATGAATGGCCAAAGTGTAGGTATTTTTGATGCAGACTGAACGGCTGCACCAAATGAATTGCATAATTCCTGTTTGTGTTAATTATTGTCAGGGACAAGGACGACAAGAAAAAAAAGTACATATTTACGAAAAAAAAAAATAGGGCGTTTCGGAATTCGCTGGGTCAGCTAAAAAGTATAAAAAAATATGGTTACAATTTAACATTTTCATTCCAACAAAGATAATTTTGTCCAGTGCTTAAAATGAAATATGTTTGTAGTGTATAAAGCGAACGCAGTATGTAGGCCATGTTTCCGCTGTCCGGATTCCGGATCTGCTGACTTTACAGCCAGGAAGTTTTACAATCTCTATTTTATATTAAAATACAGTTGAGCCTAGGCATCTTATCCGAGTTTACGAAGATTAATTTTTTACTCGAATAAAGCTCTATGAAATGTAAGCTGTACCCACGGTTTCGCATTTTACATTTTGACTTACATCACTTTTACAACAGTTCAACAAACAACCAAGTTCGGGATAAAAAGTAATGTGTCGTAACTCATTGCATGGATTCAAATCGTGCCCGCTGTCATTTAAATTTATTTAATGAAAAGATAAATAAAATGAAAAAAAAAATCTAGTTTTAGCTTCAGTATCAATTAGAGAATGCCTTCAAATGTTTTTTTTTTTTCAAAATAATTAACCATTATTTTTTACGTAATTTCATAAGTTTCATTATAAGTTTAGATAAGATGTCACGCAACACACTTATTTAGTCTATTATTTTTATCATAGTAATAGTATAACTGTGATGTTGAAAAAGTTATTGAAGTCCGCTCAGTAAATATTTCAAAAGTATCTGAAATCATTCTTTTGACATGTTTCTAGTTTCTACATATATTTTCTAATTATTAACAGATAAGGAGATTAAAATGTACATATGTTATTGCCGCCTATTTAGAAACTATTGAAAATATGTACATATTTCTTAAATACTATTCTAATATAATCATTTTACCGGTTAGATACCGTACCTTACTTTTAACGATACCTTTATAATACAGTAGGAGGGGGGGGGGGGGTTAGTTGTTGTAACAGGGGCAAGTAGCAACGCGCATTTTTTACATCTGAAACTTTTATTACATCGTCTCAAACTTTTTCGTCTGTGTGTTGCATGTCGCGTGACGGTCGGCCGCGCGGTAAGATTGATAAAGCGATTTTTATACCCTTAATGGAATATTATTCCAAAATTTTTTAGTTAAATGTGTATAATGTGAAAAAAAGTTTCACTTTTACCGTGGTTTCATAAAACCACACAGGTTTTTTTACTTAGATAATAAAATAATTTTTATTTGAAAATCAACTAACCCATTCTATCATACGTGATACGACGTAATCAGTATTCTGTAGGAAGGCCCAGCAGGCCGTGTTGAGTAGGCGTAAGGCGCTCTGAAAAGTCGAGGTAATGGAACTTTTTTCGTTTGTGCAAAACCTATTATTGTTGATTTCAATTTGTTTAGCTGTTGTTGATTGATTCGAATGCGTTAAATATATATTTGGTCTTATTGTGTTAACTATAATTTTGAACCAAATAAGGGATTAATTTTTTTATAGCAGTTATTTCGAAAAAGCTAGCAGTGGGCTATGTTGTAACACTTTCATGGTACGAATTCGCTTCTTTTGAAGTCTAGGAAAATAAAACATAACTATAACTATACCAAAAGCTGCAAAACATTTTAATTTGTGTGGGGTGCCACTATATAGGCGTGTAAAAAATAAGAGTGACAAATCTCTATTAGTCTGCTATATCAAAACAAAACCCAGATCAGTTCTTATTGAAAAAAAAAATCTGAGTACCTACTATCTAACTTGCACAAACATCTACTTAGAAAGTCAGAGTTTTGGCATACTAGACAGTGTGATGTTACGATTAAAGCGAAAACTTTATGCCATAATCCCAAAACTGCATCTGAGGACGCTTGAAGCTCTGAGCCGCGGAAAATCCTTTAGTAAACCCATCGTACAAGACTTTTTGGCGAAACTTACGGAAATTATTTAGAAAGAAAACGTTTTAGTTAATAAAAAAACGAGTGTGCTTTAGACCACACGACTGAAGTAAAACTTCTTTAGTTGCCCCTACAGTAATATATGAAACATAATTCTCTCTCTTTCTATCTTTACTAATTCATATGTCCCTCTCAACTTCCATCCGCCTCGCCCGATCACACTTTTCGTAACGCTCTCGTCACTCATTCACCATCTTACTCTTCAAATCAACGTGCGTAAAGAGGTTTTACTTTACTTACACAAATGTGCAGAAGTTTTACTACAGCGGTGCGGTCTAACTCTAGCACACTCGTTTTTTTTCTAAGTCGTTTTTACAAAAATTCGTCACAGTTTTGACCAAAACCGATAGTCGAATAGGATTACATTCAATCAGTACATTTCGTAAATACCTGACGAATATCAGCTCAGCTCTCAAATTAAGATACGAAAAATTGTTACAACCCAACCACGCTCCGCTACATATTTTCGTGTTTTGGACTTGTTTTATATCTTATCTTATTAAGTTACTAATCTTTAGGTTATTACTAATTGTTTTTTATTTATTTATTAACATACATGAAAGAATATAAATTATAATAACTAATAATAAGATGCCACATAAACTCATTTGAGTTTTATCGGACATCAGTATTGTCGACCTTATCAGTACTAACTAATTAATAATAATAATAACCAACTAATCTTTAGGTATTAGGTAGACGCCGCGTTGGCGCAGCGGTCACAGCACTGGATTGCGATTGGCTGTTGCGCGGGCGGTTGCGGGTTCGATTCCCGCACACGACAACATTTGTATTGGCCATACAGATGTTTTCCGTTGTCTGGGTGTTTGTGCAGTCCTCGTGGGTCTCCCCATCGTGCCTCAGAGAGCACGTTAAGCGGTCGGTCCCGGTTGTTATCATTTGTACATCTGATAGCGATCGTTACTCATAGTAGGGAATATATCCGCCAACCCTCATTCGAGCAGCGTGGTGGATTAAGCTCCGATCCTTCCCTATATGTGGAAGAGGCCTATGCCCAACAGTGGGATATTACAGGCTAAATCGTGATCGTGAATCTTTAGGTGCGTAGGAAAAATTAAAAATTAATCTAGTAATCTATATTATTTATAAAATTAGCCTTTTATTTACTTCTGGTTCGGCGTTAAAAGTAATCCTACCAATATGTAGAAGAAAAGTCCCATGCCCAGGCGTGGGACGTTTACAAACTGTCCCAGTATTGTTTACATTAACCATGAAAAAAATTTGTGACATTACTATTTTCTTACGTGATATAAAAATGTTTAAGCACAAGTTAATATATTTGTACCGCCGATAGAAAACAAAGTTCAAAAGATATTTAAATAAGCAAAGTTCAAGTATTTTTTAAACATTTTTGCTATAAAACCAATATAGGTTTATTTACTGAAGTTTATTTATTTTGCCGTATATATTTGCACAGTTTGAGTGGTTTATTCACAACTTAATAACCGTACCAGTGCGACGCTCGCTATGAGACAAATATCAGATTCCGAATCAGACGGATATTGAGTCAACGTTATTTCGTTACTTTGACGAGGAGTTATTGGAATAGAGAACGAAATGCATGCAGAAATACTGAAATAAATTGGATTACATTCGGATTTTTAGTTATTTACTTTTGGATTTTATTCTAACTAGAGTGTACATTTTTATTCGCTCTTGTCACATTTACTCTTTAATATTATACACAATGGTGTAATAGGGAGAAACTATTGGAGGAAAAACTCACCATAAAAATGTTTTTCTCCATTTTAATTACTATATTCTGCCCTATTAGATTGTTAAATAAAACAAAGCATTGGAAATAACCAGACGATAATAAGGATTGAATGAATTGCATTATCATTTGTTACTAAGAATAAATTTTTTATCCTTCATTTAATGGCTGGCTAGTTCAGCCAGAACATGACACCAAGAAAAAAGCCCCTGGTAACAATAAAGATAATAAATAATACAGCTTACAATTATCATAAGTTTCAAATATTGTCTTAAAATAAATCGCCTACAAATCGTCTTATTTCCCATAAAATATTAATTATTTTGTATGTTATTTATTTAAGACTACCAACAGAACCAGAAGGTACAATATTAATATTTAAATACAAATACGTAATCCCTACACGGTAAAGTTTGTGTAATTAAAGATTAATTATGTTGGTTATAAACCTAATAGGTATATGTATGTCGTAGTAATTATGTTTATATACGATATACTTGACCAAAGACCTTGACAGCTGATTGGTAATTTCAGTACCAATAGGAAGTTAACTTCCTGCGAAACGCCGATAAGAATAATTAAAACATTCATGAAACTATATACCTTTTGTTATTGTCATTTTATTTAAATATACATAAAAGCGCACTAGAACAGCGTAGTGGACTAAGCTCCGATCCTTTTCCTACATTGAGGAGAGGCCTATAGCCGTGGATTGTTAGTTTACTACGAGTAGTATTACTTAATATATGTGTCACATTAATTTTGATGTCCACTAAAAATTGTATTACTACAATAGCTTAATTTTTCTTTTGTCTATGATTATGATAATAGAAAATTTAAAGAATCGTATAATCAGAACAAAATAGTCACAAAAAATGTAATACTTTTGCTAAATTGGTTTTTATAGAAAGTAGCACAAACGTGCACTCGAAAGATCAGAATAAATAAATTACGTCGACAAAAATATGCGTATTTTTTTAAAAATATATATATATTTTATTCATGTTTTCTAGCTATTGAAAGGTGGTGGGAGTATTGGTGTTAATTGGGCGATAAATGTATATTGTTTCAATAAACACGATATGAAGTCAATGTTGCATATTTTATTGCCATTGTTTTTCAGAACGCGAAGTTTTTATGTCTTTTATTCTTGCGCTAAAGACTTTTATTTATCTATTAATTTATCAGTTACAGGGTTATGTCTATTAATTAGGTAATTTTCTTAGGTATTATTGTCTTTATTTGTAATGATGATATCGAGAATAGTTTAGTGTTTAATTTTGAATAATTTTAAAGTTTAAATTTTGGAAAAGAAAACGACATAATATTATGTTTTCAATTAAATTCATAGAAAAAGAAACGCTAGGTTGCATACATATAAATTAAGCACAAAATTAAATTAAATCTATCGGAATATAATTTGTAAAGTATGAATGTCAAAGCAATTAAATATGTACTTATCTTAACATAAATCATTTTCAATTGAAAAAGCAACATAACTAATTGGTAATAATTATTGGCAGATTGTTTTGAGCCCTAAAAATATATTAATAACTTGCAGATCCCACCTGGCTATCAACAAACTTTGGTGTCATCGTGTGTATCGAATGTTCTGGAAGCCATCGGGAATTGGGTGTCCATATATCAAGAATTCAGTCATTAACGCTAGATAGGTTGAGCACATCCCAGCTCCTACTCGCAAGGCATATGGGAAACCAAATGTTCAACGAAGTTATGGAGAATACGCTCGATGAAAGAGATAAGCTGACACCAGAGAGTTCTATGTGAGTCATGTAATTTTTTTGTATTTTTTTGATTTTGCAAATTGCCCTTTTTTAATAATACCTGTGTACTGCTAAAGTAACAGTAGTATCACAGAGAACGTTCATTAACCGAAACTATAAAATAAAAGAATTTAGGTGACATTTCTACTGCGTTTTCTACCATATTTTTAAAATGATGTTAAAGATTAAAAATATAAATAAAAGTCATATAAAGAATTTTTCTTATCTATATATATATATAAAAGAGTTACCCACCCATTGACTCATCACGATATCTCTGGAACCATAAGGCGTACAGATTTGAATTTTGGTAGGAATATTTCTTTTGCCGAGTAGAGGTCAGCTAAGAACGGATTTTACGAAATTCCACCCCTAAAGGTGTTAAACGGGGGTTGGAAGTTTGTATGAAAGTCCTATGTTTTTGAAGTAAGAGACTTGAAATTCAAAATGTATGCTCGATAGATGGTGTTGAGGTGTACTAATAATGTATTTTGAGAAATCAACCCCCTTTTGGGGTTCAAACAGGGGATGATAATTTGTATGAAAGTCCAATGAAAAATACACCTACGAACTTCAAATTAAGAAAGGCTATAGCTATGATTTTCCTCAAATTAACGCGGGGGTAACCGCAGGGCACAGCTAGTTTAAAATATTTTATCATCTCAAGCCACGCAGATTTTTGTCAAATGTTCATATTAACACGTTAGATTTCATTATGTTTCCTTTTTCAAAATTTTAACCTCTTAATTGTTACAGCAAATATTGCTAAAAATCACGAGTTATTTTAGTTAGCGATAAAAATATTATGAAACGTTTTCCTCTAATTAATTAGTGTTTATGGACCGAACAAATTTGATAACAACTTGTTGGTCCTGCGTTTGTTATGACAAATGTAACAAATAGAAAAATGCCAACCGATCCCTCCTTTTAAAGTCTGTAAATAATCAAGCAATTGTGTATTGGAATAAGTGATATTTTTTTTTATGTAACTAGGTTGGCAAACAAGCGTACGGCTCACCTGATGGTAAGACCGTAGCCTATAGACGCCTGCAACACCAGAAGCATCGCAAGCGCGTTGCCGACCCTATCCCCAATCCCCCCCAGGAGCTCTGGTCACCTTACTCACCAACAGGAACACAATACTGCTTGAAAACAGTATTATTTAGCTGTGGTCTTCTGTAAGGTCGAGGTACTACCCCAGTCGGGCTGCTCCATATTTTGAGCAGGAAATTTCCTGCTGTGCCCTACCTCAGTTACGATATGATTAAATTGTTGAAATAAAATTAATGTTAAATTGTAAAATTATTTACAAGCATAAGAGGAAAAAACCTGTACTTAGTTTTAATGTTTTCAGTTTGAATTAGTAGTTACTTGATTATGATTTTTATATAAAATAGGATATTTACAGATTGTAGTTGGTTATTTAAGTTCCTAATATTTTGGTACTAATGCAAGCGAACAAAACTAATAATTAATTAACATATAAAATATATTCGTCGTTATCTTGAAGCTATATTATTTTTGGTTGCCTAAACGCTTAAGCTGCTAATTTTGGCGATAAAATTTCAAATATGTCGTAATCGGTTGAAGCCAATTTTAATTACCTATAAATTTTTACCCGTGCTTCTCTTTTCGTTATCGAAGATTTATAATGTAATCGTTATTAGCTGAACTTTTAAATATGTTCCAAATATTTATTCAGTTTTCCTTTCCGCAAAAAAAATTTTTAAATAAAATAGAGAACCGAACTCCTCACTTGTAAACTCTTGGTTTATAAAATAAAAAACTTTAAGCTACTTAATGGAAGCAATTTAATTTCTATACGACCGACCGTGTAAATATTACATAGTTCATTATTACAGTTTATAAATTGAATCCCTCTTCAGAATAAATGACTCGAATCTAGGATATAAGAGAATATCTATAATTTATATTATAATCATATATTATTTTAGAACGACTTTACATATTTCATTCATGTTACCTTTTAAAGTATTTCTAAAGATTCGTAGAAGTAAAATAAATATAAAAAAAAAAAAAAAACAGAAAACATCACGACGCGTGTAACCTTTGACATTTCGCCAGACAGGACAATGTCTTTCAGGTTAAAGCTCGTGAAAGTGAAAACGAAATGATAATATTTATTTCGTGATAATTTGATTATACATTTATGTACTTTAATGAACGTCAAAAAAAAAAATCTACGATCTCAAAAAAAAAAAGACTAATAAAATGTCATCACCATCAGGGACGAACGTCTGAGGTTCATACGAGAAAAGTACGTGTATAGAACGTGGGCGGCGAGGACCTGCAGGGATGCGGCGGAGCAGCTGTCCGAAGTCGAGCACGCGGTCAACAACGGTCACCTGCAGAACTTGCTGCAGGCGTACGCGGAGGGCGCTGACTTGGGCTCGGCTTTGCCAAGTTCGGTGAGTGATGTATGTATTAGGTGTATTACACGAGCTTTTTACAGTGAAACATTTATTACATCGTCTCAAACTTTTTCGTCTGTGTGTTGCGTGTCGCGTGACGTTCGGCCGCGCGGTAAGATTGATAAAGCGATTTTTATACCCTTAATGGAATATTATTCCAAAAAATTTTAGTTAAATGTCTATAATGTGAAAAAAAGTTTCTCTTTTACCGTGGTTTCATAAAACCACACAGGTTTTTCTTTTTGGAAGACAGATTTTTTGAAGATGTCAGTGTCGGGGATGTGTGGTTGTTTGTTACATAACATGTTGAATTAATTGAATTCGAAATGTTAAAATATAACTATTTAAAATTGTTATAAAAATGTTAATGAATTGTTGTGAATGTACCCGTCACCATCGCGTAACAAAAGTACAATAAAATACAAATCTGCGACGCAGCGCCGAGAGCTGATAAAGCTGTTTGGTATCAAACAGATTTGATTTACTTAGCCTTGTTATATAGATGTCACAGTCAAAACTCTTAATCAGTCAAAAGTACTATTGACTAGCGAAATCAGTCAAAAGTACTTTTGACTAGACAAGTTGGTCAAAAGTGGTTTTGACTGAAAATTATTGGTTATTAGTACTTTTGACTGCAAATTTGCGGTTAAAAGTACTTTTGACTGACGCTCTCCGTCAAAAGTAGTTTTGACTGCAAAAAAGCGTCAGTCAAAAGCACTATTAACTCTTAAACTCTATTAACTCTTAACTAGTTTAGTTTTAACTGCAAATTAGATAGGTTAGGGTTATTTTTTTTGTTTCTGTGACAAAAATATGCCGATAAACAGTCTAATATTGAAATTAGATAGGTTAGGGTTATTTTTTTTTGTTTCTGTGACAAAAATATGCCGATAAACAGTCTAATATTGAAATTAGATAGGTTAGGGTTATTTTTTTTTTTGTTTCTGTGACAAAAATATGCCGATAAACAGTCTAATATTGAAATTAGATAGGTTAGGGTTATTTTTTTTTGTTTCTGTGACAAAAATATGCCGATAAACAGTCTAATATTGAAATTAGATAGGTTAGGGTTATTTTTTTTTATTGTTTCTGTGACAAAAATACGCCGCGACCACCTTACTTTTTAAGAGTTTTGACTGATACAACCAGTCAAAACCACTTTTGACGGAATCATTTAGTCAAAAGTACTTTTAACCAGCTCCATTGGGTAAAAGTACTTTTAACTGTTATTTTAGTCAAAACCACTTTTGACCAACTTGTCTAGTCAAAAGTACTTTTGACTGATTTTTTGCAGTCAAAACTACTTTTGACTGATTAAGAGTTTTGACTGTAACATAGAGATGAATTAGTTGTTAGGGTACTTAGTTTAGTTAACATTCTGTGTCAATTACACAATTCTGATGTATTGGTGCGGAGACCGTTTGACGATTAACTCTTACAGTTCAACAATTAAATCCAACAGCCCAAATATTACTTCGACAGTACAAATATTAACTGACAAAATTAGTCTCGTGAACAAGACATCGTAAATATCCCATTTTTGAATAATTTTCGCAATAAAAATAAATCATAATTTAAAATCTTATATTAACTTTGACAGTTCTACAATTTCAAATATTTGTTCTTTGTCTTGTTATTTCTTCTTGTTGATCTCATCACCGTGCTCTTGGTATAAGAAATCGTCTAAAATTGAGAGACATCCTTTGACCAACACTGAGACTTTACGGCATTTTAATTTTGTTTTGTGCCTCATTCTTGTTTGAACTACAAGAAACGACTTAAGAACAAAGTAGTGCAATCTAAAGTTTTATATTTGTTCGAAAGGTAAAGTTGGATGAACGACTTTCTATCTTTGAGACGAAAGACGATGCCTGTTCAAAATAAAACTATTTTAATGCAAAAGTTAATATCTCTATAATTATATCT
Source organism: Melitaea athalia (assembly GCA_905220545.2). Taxonomy (NCBI): domain Eukaryota; kingdom Metazoa; phylum Arthropoda; class Insecta; order Lepidoptera; family Nymphalidae; genus Melitaea; species Melitaea athalia. The sequence goes on from HG992178.1 coordinate 17,259,572, forward strand.
TTTTATTACAAATCTTCTGTTTGTTTCAACTTCATAGATTAAATATCATTTTACCATCTGTGAAAGATAGTGAATTGTTAATACTTTACGTTACGTTAAACTTTATATATATATATTTTAAAGCGTCATCCCTTCGAAATAGTTACTAACTTAAAATTTTAAGTGTTTAAATTTTGTGTTTTATGTTACAATTACATAGATTAAACAAAATTTGGCAGTCTTTCGAAGATAATGTTGACTGCTAATTCAAAAATTGATGACATTACATTTAATACTAGGCGTACTCGGTTTCACCCGTGGTAATTTGAGAAAGATACGTACTAAAATATACCTTATCTCGCCTTCTGTCGTTCTTATCTCGGCAAATGGACTGTCCAACATGAAATTAATTCTTCGATTCGAATCAGTAGTTTTTGTTATAATGTTAGCATTTAATTTTTCCAGGATTGCGGCGAAACTGCCCTCCATCTAGCCATATCACGTGAACTTGGCGATGGGTCGTGCCTACACATAGTAGATTTTCTAGTCCAAAACGGTGGTTCCCAACTGCTGGATAAGGCGACTGTGTCCGGTATGACGGCGTTACATTTGTGTGCCGCGATGGATAGGACGGAACCCATGAAGCTTCTTCTAAAAGCCGGTGCGGATTCTACACTGAAGGATGCGAGCGGTAGAACTGCCTTGCAAATAGCTAGGCAGCTGGGGCATCACGCTTGTCAGGAATTGGTAGGTTTTTCAAAGTCATAAACAAGTTAGAATATTAAAACATAAACTTCTGTAAAGAGCAGATTTCTTATTTATGCAGAATTAAGTTACTAGATTTTGGTTTTATTATAATAGAACACCTGTATCCAGTTTTAACTGCATAAATCACGATCCCAAGAATAAAAAGTTACTTATGTATGTAGTATGTACAACTGTACATAGATTTTCGTATTTATCCTTTTTTTTGAATAAATAAGTGTATCATACATAAACTATAGTTATTGCATACACAGGGATGGATATATTCCGCCGATAAACTGTCACTTAGTTTGGGAGATTATGAAATTGTACAGACTACAGTATTTGGTCAAATAAAGAATTGATTATTATTAAAAAAAAAGGGAGATACTACTGTAGCTCATGTAAATTTTATTTTTCAGTCGAGATGTTTTAGAAATTAAATATGCATTTACAGAAGTTATATTTGGTATATAAATACGTGTGTTTTCAGCTCGAGAGCGTTGATAAAAGGGAGAAGAGTATATATGAAAATATCAATATCGACTGGAATCTGTCGCACGACGACGGTTCCACCGATTTCTCTGATGACGACACGGTCATCGATGAAAGGGTGAGTCACAGTTAGCTTTTATTGAGGTAAGTCACAGCGGCCTGTAAGGGCCTGACGAGGCACGCCGCCGGGGTTTGCAGAAGAATACGGACTCCTGCGACCCCGGCACAGGCGATGAAGGTGGACACCGTGTGGTTTTAGTGGGTGAGTCGGCAGGAGTCCCACGTACCCCGGTCGCTTCCCCAGCGGCCGGAAATGCATAAAGCATTTCCGCCCGTTAAAAAAAAAGTCACAGCGGGAAATATCTTGCTCATAATTTGGAGCCCGTCTGAGGAAGTATCTCGATGTTACAGAAGACCACAGCTAAATAATACTGCTTTCAATTATTGTTATGTTCCTGTGGTGAGTGAGGTAGCCAGAGTTCCGGGAATGCTAAGGGGGTTAGGGTCAGCAACGCGCTTGCAATGTTCTAGGTGTTGCAGGTGTCTATAGGCTACGGTAACCGTTTACCATTGTGTGGACCGTTAACTCGTTGCCGACCTAGTTGTATTAAAAAAAATTAACTAAAGTTGCTAGATTTCTGTAGACATAACTATAATACGATGCTGTCTCCTTAAGTTCTTACATATTTTTAAAGACATATAAAGTGACAGTAGAACAAAATCTAATGAGAACCGTAGTAATGTATCGTAATTTACATACTAATACTTATACTTACATACTTAGTTTATACTTATAATAGTTTTTGTATTATTTATATAAAGCATTTGTTATGTATCTCGACTTATACTTAACTATGAAATAATAGATATTTTAGTGTATTAGTACTGTATTATTTTGTATATAAGGAATTTTAACAAGTCGTGATATAAACCGACATATCTATATAGTAGTGTGCCGGATCGTCAAAAATGTATATCCGCGGATACGGATCCGGATACGGATATTTCGTGTCAAGATCCGCGGATACGGATACGGATACGGATCTTTATTTACTGACTCAAAAGGTGTGCACGTGACCTTGAAACGATAGTTGACATCACCCCCACTGCAACTACAGGCAGGACATTTTTCGACTCGCTTTGCGCACGTATTACTTTTGTTAACCGACTTCCAAAAAAGGAGGAGGTTCTTAATTCGTCTGTATTTTTTATGTATCTTACCTCAGAACTTTTTACTGGATGGACCGTTTTCGATGATTCTTTTTTTAATCGAAAGGTGGTGCGTGTCATGTAGTCTCATTTCAATTTAATTGAGATCTAAGAAGTACTTTTCAAGTTATATCTAATAATATGTATTTGCTGGACTATTTTTTCGTCGATCTACGTTTGTATTTTACCGCATAACTGTTCACTGGGTACACCGATTTTGATGATTCTAGTGTTAATCCAATACTATGCTTGTCTTGTAGTTCCTTTTAAATTTGATCGAGATATAATGAGTAATCTTTGATGACGCGTATTTATGTATCGTTGCGTACGCGTCGTTGTCGTATTATTATTATTATTTATTTATTAGAAACTATTTCTATATTTTTATCATTTTGATGACACTTGTTTTAATCGAAAGCTGATGCTTGTCTTGTGGTCCCATTTAAATTTGATCGAGATCGAATAACTACCTTTGTAATTGAAGTCGGGTTTTGTCGTTTGCGAGAAACACAATTATTTAGCAACCAAATCCAGGAAACGTCGGGCTTCTAAAAAACTTAATAAACCGCGATAAAATCCGAAAAAGTTCTTTCAATAAAAAAAGTTATTTGTTTTTCATTTTCTTATATTTATAAAAGTAATGTCATAACTTTCTATGTGTAATAGTGATCTCGTAAGATAGTTGATATAGTATATTTGTGTTATATTCTATTTCTATGGTAACTTACTAGATTATATATTTGAGATTAAAGGTGCCAAATATTTAATTTTAAGAAATAAAAAATATTCCGAATTGTTTTTTTTTAATTATACTACTTAATCTAAGCTATTATGCAGTATTTTATCCTGTCAATTGAATTGAAAATTAATAAAAGATCCGTAAAAGATCCGCGAGAAAAGTGACGGATACGGATACGGATCTCATTTTTCCCGCGGATATCCGCGGATACGGATACGGATACGGATATCTGGAACATCACTACTATATAGTGACGTAAGCAAGGATGTAAGGCGAGATCCCTTTCCATGCGCTCGGAAAGAGCTAAATAGTGTTGTCTAACAGCATTTTATCAAAAATGCAATTATATTCCAGCAAAACGGCAGCGTGACTCCTGAGAAGAAGTGCCCCCGCTCCCGTCCTCCGTCATACGCGGGGACTTGCGGGGGTGGGGGTGGAGGCGGAGTGGGAGGGGGAGGAGGGGGAGACTCGCCAGTGCTCCGCTCGCGCTCCTCCACGTGCGACTCGCTGCACCACGCGCCCCCCACCCCCACCACACTGCCGAGGAAGCCGAATGTTTGTGAGTATTGTCTGCGGTGGATGAGTTGGATTTGTTACGGTGAATAGACGTTGTGAACTTTGTGGTTGAGTTCTAACTTCTAGTTAGTTATAAGTTTGAACTGTTACGGTGAATGAATATCATTGATAAGTTTTACTACGCCACAATTAAACCGTCAGAAAATAACGTTTCTAACAAGTTTATTGTAAAGACAAAATCAGTGCGTATTGTTCCGGCAGATAACATCGGCAGCCTGAAGAAGCGCGCGGCGCCACTGCCGCCGGGCGCGGCGGGCGCTCCGCTGGCGCACGCGCGCTCCACGCCCTCGCCCTCCGCAGACGCCGCGCGCTCCATACACGGTGAGGGGCTCTAGCCTTATTACATAACATTAAAATAAAGTAAATACAAGAAAGATCTAGTCTTAATCTAATTTTAATTATAGATTAAACACGTTTCAATTTGTATACAATTCTAAAATGGAAAAGAAACAATTAGACACAAAAATAAAACTTGTTACAAAACCCCTATTTCCCTTGGTCACGCCATAATTAACCGACTTCCAAAAAAGGAGGAGGTTCTCAATTCGACACGTATTTTTTTTTTAATGTATGTTAGCTCAGAACTTTTTACTGGGTGGACCGATTTCGATCAATTTTGTTTTAATTGAAAGGTGTTGCGTGTCATGTGGTCCCATTTTAATTTAATTGAGATCTGACAAGTACTTTTAGAGTTATATTTAATAATGCGTATTTACGTGACTACTGTTTCGTCGACCTACGTTATACTATACCGCATAACTTTTTACTCGGTGTACCGATTTTGATGTTTTTTCAACCGACTTCCAAAAAAGGAGGAGGTTCTCAATTCGACTGTATTTTTTTTTTTTATGTATGTTAGCTCAGAACTTTCGACTGGGTGGACCGATTTCGATCAATTTTGTTTTAATTGAAAGGTGTTGCGTGTCATGTGGTCCCATTTTTTTTAAATTAAAATCTGACAAGTACTTTTAGAGTTATATCTAATAATGCGTATTTACTTAACTACTTTTTCGTCGACCTACGTTGTATTATACCGCATAACTTTTTACTCGGTGTACCGATTTTGATGATTCTTACTTTAATCGAAAGCTAATACTTGTCATTTAGTTTTCGTGAAATTAGATCGAGATTTGATTACAACTTTTTGAGTAATCTTTAATAGCGCGTATTTACTTGACTATAGTTTTGTCTTATTACGTTGTATTACTTGTCGATGTACCTAATTGAAGTCGGTTTTTTTTCGTTTGCAAGCAAACACAATTATAATTGAATCGAAAGCTAATACTGTCATGTAGTCTTGTTTAAATTAGATCGAGATCTGATTACAACTTTTTGAGTAATCTTTAATAGCGCGTATTTACTTGACTATTTTTTCCTCTTATTACGTTGTATTACTTGTCAATGTAATAATTTGAAGTCGGTTTTTTTTTCACAATTATTTGACTTATTCCCTTCATCTTATTTTTAATAAAAAATTCGAATACATTGTAAAAGGTTCTTACGATGTAAAAATTAAGAAAAAAAGTCCATACAATTAGAAGATTACAAGAAAAATTGACGAGTATTAAAACTTAGCACGTATCACACGTTCTTGCTTTTTACAGTTGAGTCAGGACGTCTGTTGGGTCAGCTAGTATTTGTATACAATAGTTTGAATTCCCTGGCAGGCGTGTCGGCGAGCGCGGTGAAGCACCGGCCCGCGCAGCCGCCGCCCACGCCGCCGCCCGCGCTGCACAACGGCGCGCACCGCGACGAGCCCACGCCGCCTCCGCGCAAAGTGAGACCACACCCTTATATACGCTACCACACCTTTATACGCTATACTTGTAAACTATTTTGTTTCATGTTCACTGATCAAACTGTTAATATTCTGATAATGGAACCGTTATTAAAATTTAGCTATTAGAACTTGTAAACATTCTGGCGGTTGCGGGATCGAACATTTGTATTGGCCATACCGTTGTTTGCCGTGGTCTGGGTGTTTGTGAAGTCCTTGTGGGTCTCCCCACCGTGCCTCGGAGAGCACGTTAAGCCGTCGGTCCCGGTTGTTATCATGTACACCTGATAGCGATCGTTACTCGTAGTACGGAATATATCCGCCAACCCGCATTGGAGCAGCGTGGTGGATTAATCTCCGATCCTTCTCCTACATGGAGAAAGAGACCTATGCCCAGCTGTGGGATATTACATTATGACGTGTATCTCTGGAAACAATGGGAACTAATTTTTAGACATGTATCAAATATAATATTTTACGCAAGTTATGTGGTGGAGTAAGTACCAGAGAGCCAGTAATGTACACTATGACAAAATTAAGAATTCGAAAATTAACAACCTGAGGGACTCGCGCCTATTAGTAGCGTAACACGGAAAAGAGTTTTTCATCAATAAATCAATAATAATACAAGAATACGATTGTATTCTTGTATTATTATGTTGCACACCATTGTGTGCAAAATCAAATAGAACGTTCAACGATGATCGTCACACATACAAAACAAGATAAAATAAAACGTAATGGTCATTACATTCTTAATTTCTTTATTAAACTATACAAGAAATTTCTGTCGTTATTTTAATTTGTTCATGTCAATATGCAACAAAATACAAACATAATTATATATTATTGATAAAAAATCAACATTTAATTAACTAAATAACTTGCAAAATGTAACATTTTGTATCCTTAGCTCTTACACATGCGTAAACGTCACATTTACATACAATATATTTATTTGGATTTTGCTAACAAACAATATAACCGACTTTACTTTCTATATTATTTACTTGTATTGCTGTATTACTTAGTATTTAAATTAAAATAGGTTTAGAAATAGCAAACAATTTGTAGATACAAGTAAAAGTGATAACAGAATCACATTTTTTTCTATTTATTATTAAATCTGGTGAACTGAACAAAGTTTTTTTATTTTATTTTATATAGTGTCTAATGTTATTTATTTCTTGAATCATTTTAGTTCACAACCTTAGGCAGAATAGTTTATTCATATTGTAATACACATCATAGTAATTCAATATTTTCCACAAAAGATAATTAAAAGAAGATAATTCCCATAAATATTTACAACCTAAAAGCACGAACAGTTATTTTGACATACATTATTAATTGTCATAAATGGATACTACCTAATTACCTATTACAAAAATCAAAATCTAACATTACTATATTCAAGGTGCCTTCAATAGCACTTTTCAATCGTCATTCACAACAATGTCCTTTAGATAAATGTGCATTTATTAACGAAATAAGATGAAGTACACGATTTATTTATTTTTGCTTCAGAAGAAAAATAGATTGCACCTGGAAAATGCTGTTAAAGGAAAGCTGAAAAGGGTAAAGAGAAACTGAGAGAGCTTTGTGTACTAAATCGCTTACCATTTACGTCCTATGCGTCGATTGTTTTGTTATTATTGTCAAGAGAAAATCGACAAATCGGTTCATATAATCGGCAACCATTCGTTTTGCATACGAATCTGGTCTAAAAACATTTATATTAACAGGAAAAAGTCAAAACCTTATTAATTTAAGGGGTTATATATTTTTTTCTAAACGTCTACCAAAAAGAAGAAGTATCATTGTAATGGAAGTAACCATATTGGTTACTTCCATTACAATGATATTGGTTACTTCCATTACAATGATACTTATAAAAAATATTTTTTTGGTCATTATTAGGTTTTAGTAAACCATGAAAAATAAATTACTTTTGGCTGTATATTACTTCGATTAACTCTCTTGGCAAACCAAGTCCTACCCCTAGCGTAAATAAACATGTATTTCTAATTATGTAAAAGTTACATTTTTATGTAAAACTTAAATATGCATGATCTTTTATCCGACAGCTTTCTAGACATTAAAACTCCTGATGCCGTTAGATTAGATATAGGTAATATTTTTTTTAACATTTAGTTTATTGTAAATAATAGAAAAATATAGCGAAAACAATAATTCGTCTTGACGATTAGTATGCACATATTTTAACTTTTGTGATTTACTTTTTGTACTAACACGTTCAGATTGTGTGAATTGCATGTTTTATTTAATTTGAAATCAATACGGAACTAGTTTTAAAAATAGAACATCATATTATTTTTCTTATAAATCGAGACTATAACTGAAGGTAGTTTGAAATTTACGTAAGAACGCTAAAAAATAGGATTGATTTTCATTTTACCTATTCACTGCTTTTATAGGAAGCATAGTAAAACTTTAACGAGTAGACTTTACGTAATAGTTTTATAGTAATTTTAGTGATAAATGTAAAAGATTTTAGGGTGGCGTTTTAATACATAATTATGTTGTTTATAGGAGTGTTCTAGTCAAGATTCGTCGCTGGAGTTGTGCGACATTTCTGACGGGTTGGACGACAGTCGCCTGCAATCGCTGTCGGGAGACAGCGCTCGGTCTCGAGAGCGCTCTCGCCGCAGCGACAGTCGCTCTCTCGACGTGTCCGACACTTCGAGCGTACACTCGAGATCGCCTTCCACGTCCATTACAATGGTGATTACTTTTGCTATTGATATAACATATAACAAAGGTAGATGCAATGAGAGGTATTAAATGAAATCATTAATTGTATTGCGGTAGAGCAGAAAATATCTTATTTAAAATCTAGAGCAGCCGGGCTGGGGAAGTATCTCAAGCGTACAGAAGATCTTAGCCAAATAATACTACTACTGTTATTCATTCGCCTTTAGAAATATTACCAAAAATACTTTATCTAGAAAAAAACATAAGCTATTTGCGCCTTCGTAACATAAGTTAGAAAGGTAAAAATGTGAACGTGGATGAAATTGAGAGAGATGTCAACGTCTGATAAGTCGATGAACGCCGGCTGCATGCACGAAAAAGGATGACTCATTGCCCCGTTACGCTCATTGTACGCTTGCGCCGCATCTATCTCTCTTTCACTCGATGGGTCTATGCGTCCGAGGAGATATTTTGTTGTTTCGTATAAGCCTACGTAACAAAATTTACTATTTAGTATAAATATTTAGTATAACTTATATAATGAAATGAAGATGTAATTCCAATCTACTTTTATAGATGGGCGGTGGCATGAGACGGTGTCGAGCTCTATACGATTGTTCCGCCGACAACGAAGACGAACTATCGTTCAGAGAGGGAGAGGTGATCGTAGTCATCAACGAACGCACCGAAGACGACAACTGGATGGAGGGACAAGTTGAGGGCACAAATCGACGAGGCATGTTCCCCGTCTCTTTCGTTCACATGTTACCCGACTAATTAGAAAGAGACGGGTATAGATTCGGTTAGTCCATATCCAATTAGTCAGTATAGGTCAGTTATCGAAAGCTGCCTCGTTCACAGTACTCGTATAATTGCAGTTTTATTGTAGTCTGCTTGAATTAAGAAAACATTTTAAAATAGATGAGGCAAAGATCAAAGTAGACCGAAAGACAGTTGCAAAAAGATTATACGCTTATTTCGTAGTAGTGTTCAAATGAAATATTATCTATCTCTATCGCGGTCGTAAAATTAGTCGTGTGTGAGGTAGACAGATTTTTTTTTCTTTAATGCGTATGAAACGTCAACTTACACACATACATTGCATTTCATATGTAAATGTGTAGTATGCGCCGGCTTTAGTTAATTTACCTGTAACAACGTGTTCATTATTACTGCAGAAATTAACTCTATGGCTGTCGTTTTATAGTATTGTACACGTCAGTATTTCCAAATCGGTATAGAATTTTTAATCGATCCTATAAAGATCTACAATCTTTTAGTACATTTTTAATGAATTGAAGTCGAGTGAATGTTTTAATTAGTTGTTATGAATCATATCATTTTTTCGAAATCAATATTTTATAAATCAGTAATGTTACTTGAAAAATTCGGATTTGGCCATATTAGATTAAATAAGAAAAATTTAGTAATGCAATTTGGCCTATAGCTTCAGCATTCATTTGGAGGGCAATGAGCTTATTTACTCTAGCATTTTATATTCAGTATATGAATATAGATAGACATCCGTTTAAAGAGTGCACACTGTTTGGTTGTTATTAAACGCAAGATGCTCTCGCTCTGATACACGGGGCCTCGATGAATTACTTCAATGTGATATCATCTGCACAAACATTGTTTTTATACAAGAATTTTAATAGTTCGTGTACATTTTTGATGTGACATTTTGAAATATTTTATTCATCTATTTACACAATTGTGAGTGTGAAGCGTTTATTTATTTATTTATCTATTTACACAATTTTAACAAATAATAATGTTTTCTTAGTAAATAATTTTCAAACGCTCATTTTTGACACAAACGTAGAATATCATTACAAAATACTGCTACAGTATTGTATCTTGAATTTATAACACCAATATAAATAAGTTTTGCCACTAGCAACTCCGTCCCGATACGGATATTAATTTAAATAAATGTTTTTTACGATACATTATTTCGTAATGGCTGTAAAACTTTTGTATATTATTTCATTTAATCTCTTCGTCTCGTTTCAATATTATATACTACTGCTCAATCTAAATAGCAATAGATATTTATAAGAAAGCAGATAGGATTTCGTCAATGTGTTAAATTTCGATTTGACGGTTCTTGTCGAGAGTCTTTTATATATATTTGTCTAAAGACTTTGTACAGCTCAGATAGTGGTTTGCCAAAAATTATAATAAATGTGATCTTGTAGTTGGAATGATAATATATATAAATATATATTCAACGACAAACTTTTGGACCAGTGACCGTTCGTTGCGTAGTTGTTCTCGTAGTTAATGTCTTAGATTGTTGGTACATGTTGCCTAGATATTGTGTCGCTTGGATACTGTAGGCCACTATAACAAGTACAATATAAATAATCTGTAACTTAAAAATAAAATAGCAATAAAACATGAGCACAAATATTGTAACATTTTTTTTTAAATAATGTAGATAACAAATTTATTTTAACTAGTGTTACCAACTTGTTAATAATAACTTTTAATAAGATATTGTTCACTAATCACGTGGCGTGCAGTATCCGTCGAGACATAGACTTTTGAAACTTGTTATAAATGTTAAATTTTATCAATCCACAGAGAATAATAAAACTCGATATAAATTCACGCAAGTTTTCATAGTTGTGCAAAATTAGCATCGCTATAAATAATTTACATACAAATAGTATATTATTGTGATACATTTAGCTGGGTACCACACATTCCCTTGTTTAATTAATTATTTTTGTATATTAGGTTCTGAAGTCCTATTATATTCATAGTAGTAAGTGATACGTAAACTTGTAAAGTTACCTTCATTACCGCACGCGTTGCCATAACTAGTATTATAAAAATAAAATTATGCGATTTATGTATTTTGTTCGTAAAATCATCCTCCCGAATTCTTATACTATCCCGTAGTTATCCAGTGTTTTTGTGAATTTGATAGATTTTATTTTGTTTAAGATAAATGTCATTTTTTGTTGTAAATAGTATGTTTAGGTAAACAATATCTTCTTTTAATAAATAAAATTGTTTCCTAATTTATTTTGTACGATATTGTTGTGCTGAAGTATAAGCACATTTTATTATTCCTGTTTTTAATATTTTATCTGTATTTATTTAACCACAAAAAATTATGTGATGAAATATTTAGATGCCATTTCAGCCTATCTATATATTAGATTTAATGACTTACTTCCTTAAAAAAACTGAGCTAAATTTGACGTGAATGGAAAAAAAGAAGAAAGAGATAGTTGGCTTTATACATCAGAGCGCCTAAAGTTCTAAAAAAATATTTATTAACCAGTCAAATTTAGCATATTCTTTGAAGAGATAAGATCTAGTAATTTACTTATTTTAAAAAAGTTATGTAACCAAATGATGCTATAGTACGTAAGATGTTCTAATCTATAATGTAGTATATTAAATGGAGTTGTAGTTGATATAGTTTTTTTCTATTGTGTATTATCTGAATGAAAATCTGTATGAATTTATCAATACATCATTTCGATGTCAATATTGTATTTAATTTTATCCTTCCTATATCTCGTAAAATAATAATTATCATATTAAAACAAACTGTCTAATTTTAGTCTATTTATGAATATACATAGTTTGACTCGAATAGTAGTTTATGCAACTGTCATATAATGAAGGGTATTAAAACACGAGTGTGAGTTTACGAAACGAGCGCAGCGAGTTTCATAATAGTAACGAGTGTTTTAATACCCGTGTTATATGCAGTTGCATACACTACTTTATCTTCACTAATGCAATTAATCAAACAACAAGAGTAAAAGCTGACAATAGTTTATTTATAATAATTGTTCAAATTTTGGATGGTACAATTTTGAAAGTTAATGTTAATTATTGATCCAATATATAATATAATATCCGGAGGCGTACAAATATCATCGTCGCTATCCATTTTTAACTTTTAATTTATTAAATTAAATTCACGCGTACGTGTATTGTCACAGTGATTTTGCCGCCATTAAAATCTAACCAATGAGAGCGCAGCTGCGCGCATGCGCGCGATGTTATAATGAGATTTTACGATATCGATGTGGATATTATACCATCATGTGAAATTGCTTAAATTGAGTGTTTTGTTGTCTGTGCTATAACAGTAGTAATTATAAGTCAAGTATTGGAAACATAAGTAGAATGTTACAACATTAGTGTAGATAAAAGTATTAAGCATTTCAAATCTAAATTATTCACTTTTTTACAAGCTTTTATTTAACTTGCAATGTATGTATGTATGTATGTAAGTTTAATGTATGTTTGTTCGGGTGAAATCTTGCAACTCAATTTTGTAGCAGATATCTTCAACCAATGGGCATGACGAAAGATTTTGAAAACTTGTTCCGTAATGTGGGTACACATTTACTATTTACGAAAATACCTATATTTCGGTAATAAACTTAAGTTTAAGGAACATTAAAACTGTTTTTCTAATATGTTTTCAATGTGCGCGGCAAAACGGCAGCAGTTGTCATGGCGTCGGCTCTGACTTCATGGCATGACACACTTCAGACGCGTTCAACCTAAGACCAGCATGAAATTAAAATTATAAATAATGGAGATAGAGTTCCAGGAGCTGCAAGTTTTTTTGTTGGAAATTTCCTCCTCTTTCAGAATCTATTTTTGAAATTTCTTTAATATTAATAGTTTATGAAATATTGGCAAAAAACGGAAGGCCATTTTTTCCTGTTTTTAATTGTTTATAACTTTTGCAATTTTTGATGTGCAAAACACACTTTTAGAACATTTTTCTAGGCGATTCCGAATCCAATGAGCTATTACACATAATTTTAAGAGCAGTATCTCTATTTTCGACCTTTTTCAACTTGTCGACTAGAGTGAGTTGTAGGTGAACGCTCCTGACATATTATATTGATGTTATAGCGTGACGTCATGCGCTGTAATTTGTGTTTCAATCAAGATGGCCGATTGCAGTATATTAATGTTTTATTTTATTGAAAATCACAATAATCGTATTATTTTACATAAAACTAAACCAGTGTTACGTCCGCCTGACGGCGGGGTAACAATAAAAACACGAATAATAATAACAATGTACAGGAAAAAATACAAGGTCGCCCACCTTGTATTTTTTCCTGCTGTTAATTGTGCCGTTCAGAGTATATTGTACAAAAAAAAAAAAATTACAACCTCAAAAGAATAAATAAATAATAATAATAATAATACTAACTGAATTAATTATACTTAAAGTCTTTAAACAATTAATTTAACTCTCAGGGAGTAGGTCCTAAGCACAAGAAGGTTTCTTTGGCACTTTTTACAATTAGTCGACGTGCACTGGGGACTTAACTTATCACGGTCCGATCCGGTGACGCGTGGCTCGGTTCCGATGAATAGGAGCACACGGGTGTGTAGCGGGTCCCGGTGGCCTTTCAGAATGGCCCTCCGACGCAGCGGTCAGCTGATCTCTCTTTTGATCAGAAAATGTCCCGCGCAATACTCAAGATTTACAGACTAATTTAGATAACTATACCAGTTGAATTTATTTGCAATACTATCAAATCAATGATATTTAAAACAAGATCTACTTAATTCATCGGACGTGAAATTTTTACTATACTACTAGCTGACCCGACAGACGTTGCCCTGTCTTAATTTTTGTATGGGAATATAGAAAAGTGTTGTTTTTAGACTTTTTTCAGGTAATTTTTTAAATTTTTCTCTCCGTAAGAACCATCCTCGTAAAATCGGTTCAGCCACTCTCGAGATTTGCGCTTAGCAACACATTTAGCGATTCATTTTTATATATATAGAGAGAGATATAGAGATTTCAGGCTTTGGCCAGACTATTATGGACTTGGTTTCGAACTTGATTATCATTTATGAACAAAGAAGAGTAGACGAAAATATGATATCTCAGATTTGGCTTCAGCCTTACCAATAATGGAATCAGAAGAAAAATTAAGTTACTTCAGACTTGGCTCCGACCTTTTAGTACGGGAGGTAGCCTAGCAATTTTTTTAGGAATTTTATACCGAATAAATTGTATTTCAAATAGTTGTTTAATGGTCAGAAATCGGTAAAGTGAGCGTCAGTTGTCGCACTAGCGGTGGAGCTAAAGGAGACAGCACGAGAAAGTAATTGGAAAAAAATCTGCTCCAATGAATTTTATACCGACCGAAAATGTGTTATATTATATTATTGTTTCAATCACATACTTTAAAAAAAATAGTCGTCAGCTGTATTGATGAAGGTGGGTTATATGTCAGTCACGTGCATGAACCTCATTGAAAATTTGACAAATAAGTAATTTTATACCTGAAATTTGTAGATCTAAATTTTTATACTTTTAAAATAAAGAAAACCGTCAGCCGTATTTTTGATGGGGGAAAGACCGTCAGTCAGGGTGATAAACATTTTGCGCGCTCAATGCATTTGAGCGTTGCATAGTCTGGAAAATAAACTGATGATCTTTAAGCCTGATTTACACCAAGGCAACAACGTGCGGCATTGTGGCATGCGGCATTGACGCATGAAAAATGTCGCACGTTGTGGCAAGAACCTTGCGGCACGGCAACACCTTGCGTCATGTGGCAGAGTGTCGCAGCTTGTATCCGATCACGATGGATTCCGTGCGACAATTTTTGATGCGTCAAGCCAGTTTCTAGGTTATGTTTTGATTGTACTTATTTATTTTATTTACAAAATGAGATAAATCGGACATGGAGTGGTGTAATGATAATTATATTTGTTAGCAAACGAAAAAACCGACTTAGATCACATCGACAAGTAATACAATGTACCTACGTAGACGAAAAAAATTAACAAACTCACTAATCGTCTGGTATCTCTAGAAATTGTACCCTTACTACAGAAAATCTAAAAAAGAAATATATAAAATCTACTTTTTTTGTTTTTTTGTCTGAAGAAATTCTAACCTATCTCTATCAATCAAGTAGGCAGACTAAAATTTGACAGCACGTCTCTTAAAAACTGTTGCCTTGGCATAAAATACGCTGTCGCATGCCACATATGCCGCAATTTGTCGCATGCCACAAGATGGCGCACGCCACAATATGTCGCGTGCGACAATGCCGCACGTTGTTGCCTCGGTGTAAATCAGGCTTTACACCCATAAACACATGGAACATGATAAACCATGGACGTAATACCTACATGGACATAGTAACTAAGGACAGAGCACTCGCAGCTGAAAAACGAGCCGACAGAGATAGTTAGTACGGAGGCCTTGTGTCCCTTTCTAATAGGGTGACATTAAGATTTGGAAACTTGAAAAATCTGACACCAGTATTGAAGACTATTATTATATTATTAGATTCATTTATAATGAATAAAGAATAAATATTATATTATTATATTTATTATTTGTTTTCACGTGTGTCAATATACAGACATTTGCACAAGGGATGGATTACAAAATCAATACATATAATAAAAATGTAACAGATCGCTTTCTGTATGAATGGAAATGGAAGATATATAGAAAAAATATTATTGGGACCTTTATCAACGCAAATACGGACGCCGCGTTGGCGCAGCGGTTACAGCGCTGGATTGCGATTGGCTGTTGCGCGGGCGGTTGCGGGTTCGATTCCCGCACACGACAGCATTTGTATTGGCCATACAGATGTTTGCCGTGGTCTGGGTGTTTGTGTAGTCCTTGTGGGTCTCCCCACCGTGCCTCGGAGAGCACGTTAAGCCGTCGGTCCCGGTTGTTATCATATACACCTGATAGCGATCGTTACTCATAGTAGGGAATATATCCGCCAACCCGCATTGGAGCAGCGTGGTGGATTAAGCTCCGATCCTTCTCCTACATGGAGAAGAGGCCTATGCCCAACAGTGGATTATTACAGGCTGAATCGTATCAACGCAAATAGCACTCAAAACAATGATTGTTAGAATTTTTGTCTGTTTCAGAAATGTGTTTGTCTGTCATCTCAGAAACGGCTTATCCAATTTAGGTGTAGTTTTCACTAATATATTGTGCTAGGCTGCACTTAACATTTAGTGTTTGTTTTATGTCAATCGGTTCATAAATAAAAAGTTATGCCAATTTAAAGAATCACGTTGAACATGTAAATAACCAAACGACGGTGCTTATAATCCAAAATAAACCAAAACATGTATTGAAAAAATGCTGTCCAAAGTCACTATTCCACGCGGACGAAATCGCGGGCACAGCTAGTAAACAATACAAATAGTACGAGTTATTTATTTATTAATCTTAGACCTTAATGCTATATTTGTTACAGTTGGCAAGTAAATACAGTCCAAATAATGTCATTACAATTATTTTAAATTTAATATTTTATTTTTATTTGAACAACAAATAGTATTTATAACACAAACATTTCTTTAATATCAATAAAAGTGAATAAAGTGACGCATGGTCACCATAGTTGTAGATGGAAATTTGTTTATACGAAAATGAACACTAACACAAGGTGTTAAGCATTATATTAAGTTTTATTACAGTCTTAAACAATGTCCACTGTGATGTTTACGAGAGTTACCGTAAGAAAAAAAAAGAAATAAGCAAAATAATAATTTATGTTTTCTTTTTATTTAAGAATAAATTTAAAGAAATTAATTTTAATTATGATTTGCTGACTTACAATTGGTAAAATAACATTAAAATACAATTGTTTCAATGGAGTTTTAGGTCAGCCATAATTTTTGATCAGAAACATTTTTATGCTGGCAATATGAAAGAACGAGACACAAGGCCGATTCTCTTTTTTGGCGGGAAGAGAAACGCGCCTTTTTTAAACTCGTCTAAGAAATAAAATTTATTTTATTAGACTTTAATAGTAAATTTAATAATAACAGTATAAAAATGCAAGGAGAAAGCGATGGAGATGAGGACGAGAGATCGGTGAAGTCCTCTACAACCAAAAAAAGAAGAATTACGATCCCACCAATAGATAAGTATAAGACCTTCATAAAAAACGGATATACGAGACAGTATCCAGACAATAGTTCTAATGGGGAATTTGTGGTTTATGTTGAACATTTGGATAGAGAAATCAAAATTGGCAATATGAATCCCTTGAACATCTCTAAATATTTTAAAAATATCAAGGGGGTTCATGAGAGAGCAAGGATTAATTCCAACAAAATTAAAATATCTTTCAAACAGGCAGCTTTAGCGAATGACTTTTTGAAATCCCGATGCTTAAAAGAGCATAATTTGAGAGCATACATACCTGCATCCTCTGTGGAAAGGGTAGGGGTTATTAGATATATTCCGAAAGAAATAGGTAACAACGAATTATTTGAGAAAATTTCGTGTGATAAAGACATTGTTGGTGTACGTAGATTCATGAAACGCGAAAAAGATAATTTAATCCCATTATCAACCATATCAGTAACATTTTCAGGTACTTCTCTACCTGATCATATTTTATTAGACGGATGGAGATATAAGGTACATACTTATATTCCTCCGGTGTTACAATGTTTTAAATGTTTACAATTCAATCACTCAGCTAAAATATGCCGTAGTGAACAGGTATGTTCTAAATGCTCGGAAAATCATTGTTATAAAGAATGTAATTCTGAAATATTAAAGTGTACAAATTGCTCTGGAAATCATCTAGCTATTTCAAAAGATTGTCCAATAAAAGCAGCTAGAATATTAAAAAATAGACAATCTTATGCAATGGCTACTTTAAATAGAGATTATACTAACTTTCCAGCTCTTCCTAAGACAAACATTCAGAAATACACAGGAAAATTTGACAATAATAAAAATAAAACATTAGAAAATGTTCTACCAAAATCAGATAACTTTAATATTTCAGATGTCATAAATAATACAAAACTTATGAATTCGATAATAAAAACATTAGTAGCATTAGGAAATTCTGAATCAATTAAGACCACATCTCATATTAAGGAAATTTTTATTAAAAATTTATCTGAATAATGGATAGTTTAAAACTAGTACAACATAATATACAAAGTATTAATAATAAAAAACCTTTGTTACAAACACTTTTATTTGATAATGAAATAGATATATGTTTATTAAATGAAACATGGTTAAAAAGTTCCCAGTCACACTTTTACATGCCTGGATATGATTTTATTTTTAAAAATGCTGAAAATGAACATGGTGGTGTAGCCTTTTTAATTAAAAGTTCTATTAAATATGTCCAACTTTCAACTCCAAATTTCCAAGATGTTCAAACGATTGCCATTTCTGTTGATACAAAAGTCGGTCCTCTAACTATTCTATGTGTATATTGTCCACCTAAAAATAAAATTAATATTTCTAAATTAAAAAATATTATAACCAGTCTCCCTAAACCATATATAATATCAGGTGATTTTAATGCGCATCATGTAGCATTTGGATGCACTTTAACTAAAACTAGGGGTAAGAATCTATACGATTTGATAGATGATCTAAATTTGTGTATTCTTAACACTGGTAGTGCCACTACTGTACGTAGGCCAAATGAAAACATATCTGCCATTGATGTTACGTTAGTTAGTCCAGAGTTAGCACCCATATGCGACTGGTACGTTGGTGAGGATCCATTAGGTAGCTATCATTACCCTACATTTATTAATATAATTGCATCTCCAAATACTTATGATTTTAATGAAAATGTAAATAAATATATGTATAATAAGGCTAATTGGGAAAAATACTATTTTCTTTCAGAAAGTCATTTCATTAATTTTAAGATAACAAATGAAGATCCGGTAGGATCTTACAATAAATTTTGTAATATCTTGAATAACTTAAAAGAGGAATGTGTTCCCAAATTGAAATATTACACAAAAAAGAGAGATAATAAAGCCCCTTCCCCTTGGTGGAACGACATTTGTGCAAAGGCTGTAAACGATTGTAAATCCGCGTTATAAATATTTACCGACAGAATTTGAATATGGAAAATTATCTTAACTATAAAAAAATGGAAGCTAAGAAAAAGAGGATTATTAAAGAAGAAAAAAGGAAAAGTTGGAAAAATTTATGCACTTCATTTAATAGATACACTCCCATTAGCAATATATGGAATTTTATAAAAAGATTTAATCGCATAAAAATAGGTTCTAACAGTAGAAATGATAGTTTTATACCAAACTTTTTCGATAAATATACAAAGACTGAAGTTGAAAATGATACTTGTTTAGATAAATTATTTGATAAAACAAAAGTAGATAAAAATAACGAATTTCTTCTAAAACAATTTAGTTGGGATGAATTTAATAGTGCTTTACTGTCAAGGAAAGACTCGACACCTGGTTTGGATGATTTTCCATATTTAATGATTAAAAAGTTACATAAAGTAGCACAATTAGTTCTTCTAAATATATACAATCTTTTATGGTCTTTTCAAATTATTCCTGAATCGTGGAAAACACAATGTATTCTTCCAATTTTAAAAAATAACAAACCAATTCAAGATCATAACTCTTATCGACCTATCTCTCTCACTTCTTGCATAGGGAAAATATTTGAACACATGATTAAAGTAAGGTTGGATTATTTTGTAGAAACAAATTCTTTATTACCTGATTATCAACTAGGTTTCAGAAAAGGTAAAAGTGCAGTTGAAGGCTTCGTTTCATTCATTGCTGATATTAAAAATTCTGTCTTTGCTAACTCTAATGCAATCTGTGTATTTCTGGATGTTGAGGGTGCATATGATAATGTGAACCTGTTTCAATTGATCAGAGTTTTGAGTGAATTAAAAATACCTGGAATGTTATTAAGATGGATATTCAACTTTTTTTATAATTGTACAGTATATGTTAAATTTAATAATATTATACATGGGCCTAAGTATGCACATAAAGGATTAATGCAAGGTGCTATCTTATCACCAATTTTATACAATCTCTACACCTCTCAGATCCAAAATAATGTAAGAGAAAATAATGTAAATATCCTACAATATGCAGATGATTTGGTCATGTATTCTATTAATCAAAATATAAATATAGCTAAATGTAGTATAAACCAAGGTCTTAGTCAATTGCAAACTTTTTATCATAATAAACTGAAATTAAATATTAATTCCTCCAAAAGTTCTGTTATGTTATTCGGAAAATCAAATTGTAATGTTCAAGTTACGTATAACAATGAAAACATCCCTATTGTAAAAGAACAAAAATTCCTTGGTGTACATAGATCTAGTAAAAAAAGGTAGATAACGCACGTAGAACTAAAAAGTGAAGCCACTTTTTTTAGCGTTTTTAAGTATGTGTGAGTGAGTGAAGTGTTGACACCTGTTAAAAAAAACTCCCTGAAAATTTTATTAATTGGGATTAAACACTATTAATTTAATATGGGTAAAATGGGTATGCGAAAATAAATCTGTTCGTGGTTTTAAATAAATTTATTAAAAATAAAATATAAAATCGTATGAATAATAAAAAAAAAAACTCTTTTCAGTTTGGAGTCGGGTTTTTTAAACTGTTTTTATTAAACCTAAAATCCCTTTAGTTGTATGAGTTTCTTAAATTTTTGTCGGTTAGAACTCAGAGTCATAGTAGTCATCGTAGTAGTCTTATAGCAGCTACCCATTCATCTCTTATTAAAATATTCGTTGGAAACCTAAAACCATGATATTTGATAGTAAAATATGAGCAGTTAAGTCAAAAAATTTAAAAAAAAAACGAGTTAAAAATTCACATTTAACGTGACTTTAATTTATGTAACATAAAATCACACGATAAAAAAACAATAATGATGTCTACTTTGTACTTAATTATTTTTCTATGATTGCCTACAATTTACTTACCCACGTTTTGGGGTATTAGAAATATGAAATTACTGGCAACACTCCCCCAGTACGTCCTTTCGTGACATTGAAATTATAAGTTTCGAATAACCTCATAATTATTTTGGAATAACAATAAATTTAAAGTTTTGTGTGTGAAACGATATTCCTTCAGACTTTTTATTCACTTTGGTATTGTTTTTGCACCATTTAATTACACAAGACGGCATTTTGTAGGCAAAATTACTGTACGAAGCACCGTTAGATACTAACGAAAATGAGCGTAGTTTGATGCATATGTGTGCGTGAGCGCGTGTATTTACTTGAAGGAGCCGAGTTTTGTGGCTTCACTAACAACAAAGGCCGCGCATTATCTACCTTTTTTACTAGATCTATGTTGGTGTAATTATAGCAAACTTAAGTTTAATAGCCATATTGATTGTATATGTAAAAGAGCTTATAAAAGAATCAATATATTAAGATATTTAGCAGGAGTTTTTTGGGGTGCTGATGCAAAGATTCTAAGTATTTTATATAAAAGCATAGTGAGAAGCCACTTTGACTATAGTTGTATGGCCTATATAAATGCTAAACCATCTCTGCTAAAGAAAATAGATATTATTCAAAATAGGGCATTAAGAATAATTACGGGAGCTATGAAATCTACACCAATTATCTCAATGGAAATTGAAACAGGTATTCCTCCTCTAATATTAGGACGCTTGATGTTAGCCCAGAAGTTTTTTCTAAAAATGCTTGCAATAAACTCTTCTTTACCTGTTAGGAAGTTAACGTTAGTAGAAGAATTATCGAGTTCTATAGTGTCTTCTAATATTATTAACACTCAAACAATAAATTCAGCAATGCTTCCGCAAATGTCAGTTATTTTACATTTAACCATAGACTACTATTTAATACTAGAGACATTTAACGATAAATATCTCAAAGCATGTATATTCTACCTCTCTATGGCCTGTTTTTGGATATAAATTTGAAAGCATTTTGGAAAAAAACTTTACAATTATTCTCGATATCAATAGTAAATCAGAATTGCTTAGATTATTAGATAACAAAAAAGATTTTTATAAAATATATACGGATGGATCCAAAAGCACCCAAGATGTTAAAGCAGCATATTTCGACAGTAATTTAGGCTGTACAAAATGTATTTTACTAAACAACAATTGTTCAATTTTTACTGCGGAGTGTTACGCAATTTATATGGCATTATTATATGTAAACTCCAGTAGCAATATTAAAAATGTTATTATTATTAGCGATAGTAAAAGCGCTTTACTAGCTATAGACAGTTGTAAATTAACCTTTAAAACAAATTATTTAGTACTAGCTTATGCGCGCGACTTCGTCGGCGTGGACTCCGCTCCTATTGGTCTTAGCGTGATGATTTATAGCCTATAGCCTTCCTCGATAAATGGGCTATCTAACACTGAAAGAATTTTTCAAATCGGCCCAGTAGAACCAGAGATTACCGCGTTCAAACAAACAAACAAACAAACAAACAAA
This sequence comes from Melitaea athalia, assembly GCA_905220545.2. Taxonomy (NCBI): domain Eukaryota; kingdom Metazoa; phylum Arthropoda; class Insecta; order Lepidoptera; family Nymphalidae; genus Melitaea; species Melitaea athalia. The sequence goes on from HG992178.1 coordinate 17,282,070, forward strand.
CAAACAATCAAACAAACTCTTCAGCTTTATATATTAGTATTAGTATTTAAGATTAGAAATTTACTGTACAATTTAAATGCGAGAAATGTGTACGTTGAGCTTGCCTGGGTACCCTCCCACAGAGGAATATCAGGTAATGAAAAAGCTGATCAAGCTGCGAAAAGTGGATATGATGAGGACCACAGAGATGTTGTTAAAACACCTTTCTCTGATTACTTTCCAATCATCAAAGACGGGATTAATAAACTTTGGAGAGATTATTGGAATATAACAAAGCAGAATAAAGGACAATGGTATGCTAAAATTCAAAAAGACTTCAATATTAAACCCTGGTATAACATCATCAGCTGTGAATCAAGAAAATTTATCTCCATAATTAATAGAATGAGATTTGGACATTGTCTAATTCCCTCTCATCTTTTCAAATTAAAAATTATTCAAGATCCTAAGTGTACTAAATGCAGTGAGCCATACGCCGATATAAACCACATTATTTTTAATTGCGAATCATTGAAGTTGCATAGATTAATCCTGGCTTCGGATATAAATAGCATTTGCTCAGAAAATAAAATAAGTACTCCCCGCCGCCCAGAAGAAATATTAGCCAACCCAAGATTTTTTAAACCATTATTCAAGTTTATATGTTCGACAATAGAGAAGATATAATAAGGAAAAAAAAAAAAATGAAGTGTTGAAGATTTTGTTTATATATAATTATATAACTTTATTGTTTTATTTTTAATATGTAAAAATTTGTACAGTTTAGAGCGAAGGACTCGAATCCAGCTCTCAATAAATTAAAAAAAAAAAAAAAAAAAGACACAAGGCCTCCGTTGTGACTATCTCTCTCGGCTCGTTTTTGCATTTGTATAATGCGCAACCGAATATAATACTTAAGTCGTTGGACTAGTGTTCATTTTCGTAAATACATATTTTCAGAGTACTCTGTCCTGTTAGGTAGGTATTACGTCCAACTGACAATGACAATTGACAAATTACAAATGAATGACAAGTTGACAACTTGATAATGATAACAACTTCACAAGTTCACGAGAAATATATTTATAAATTTTATTTCTTTTTTTATTTTTGTGCTGCATTTAATCTAAATGTAATATAATAAGCTATAAATGATTTTTTTGTATGTACTGATATGTTAGTAAAGAGTGCAAAGGGTAAAACTAAGTAATAAATAATGAACTATAAAAGTTTGATACGCTTTATTCATTTTAGTTGTTATCAGCTAAGCCAAAAAAAAAAGTACCTAATATAAATAATAATATCATATTATCATCGAAACTGTTATTATGTAACACGCAGTAGTGAAAGATATACGTAAATATCTTGACGATTTGTGGTGAATGATCGTTCAATTATTAAAAAAGAACTTAAATAAAAATGGTTTCGCGTAAAAGAGTTTTTGATTTGTTCAGAACTATGAACGTTGCTTCGTAAGTATTCAAATTTTTTTAACGTTATTTTGAACTGTAAATATGGTTAAGAGAAATTATTACTCTGAAGTTCTGTATATTCGTGTTTTAGATGTCAATGTCCAGCACATAGTCATACAGGAAACATTCAGGTTTTGAATTCAACACCATCAAAGGATTATGCTTTTGAGGTAACAAATTGTTTGTGTAAGTGTTGATATTCATTTTAAATTTAATTTTTTTCACATTTTAATGAATCTGACAACAAGTTCTGGTAAAGGCGCCCAAACATGGGTGGTAGAGAAGTTAGAGAGCATGTAAACCTCATAGACACGTGATAGCGATTGTTACAGTAGGAAATCCACCCTGCAGTGGAGCGGCGCAGCAGATTAGATATTGAATAAAGCTCAGACTCTTCGCCCACACGGAGACAGAGACCTAGCCCAGCCATGGGATGTTACAGACACTGAATCTATTATACATATAATAATATAGTACCTATATGAACCATTTTATATTTGTGGATGTATTATCAGCCTTTGTTTTGTTAGATTATGAGTTTTAACATTTATTTACCTATCATGCTTTACTTGTTATCTCATATTGTCAACAGTTCTCAAAGTCAATTCAAAAATATAAAATATTATACATCACTCATGTTGAAACAGAAAATATTATAAGATAAAGAATTGATTGTACGTTGGTCTGTAAAACAAAAAAAAAAAAGTATTTATTTTGATATGCATTTTATTTATTAACCTTTTCTACTTTTATTTATATCAACATTTTTAAAGTAATATAAAGTTTTTGACTGTAGTATTGATATGAGTAAACACTCTACTAGATGAATTTCCCAAACATTTGATTTCTGTTTGCCCCATACTAATAAAATGATAATAATTATGTTCAACTAACCTCAGATCTATTCCTATACATCTTTGGTAAAATCCACTGTTTCTCACTGGCACAATTGAAAGCCATTGAACCCAGTAACTAAATTGAATTGCACACATTAATGTGCTTAATTTTGAATTTCAGATTAAATGTTCTACAGTGAGATACGGGTTAGGTGTTACAAGGGAAGTTGGTCTAGATTTACTCAATCTGGGCGCAAAAAATGTCTGTGTTATGACAGATCCCAATGTTGTATCTTTAAGTCCCATGAAAGCAGTTCTCGACTCTTTGTCAAAAAATAAAGTTAATTACAAAGTGTATGACAAAGTTAAAGTAGAGCCATCTGATTCAAGGTAATAAAATGTTTATCATTGAAAACTTGTATTTTCATGAATATTTATGGAAGAGTACTTTTTTTTTTGGCTTAAATAATACATGGGCTGTGATAGTTCAAACCATGTGGTGGCAAATAATTTTTATTTTGTTTACATTTTACTCAAAAATAATGTATGCTTATCATTTTAGCTTTAAGGATGCTATCAAATTTGCAAAAGAAGATGATTTTGATAGTTTTGTGGCAATCGGTGGAGGTTCAGTTATGGATACCTGCAAGGCTGCAAACCTGTACTATTGTGACCCCGATGCAGAATTTCTCGACTATGTTAATCAGCCAGTTGGCAAAGGAAAGCCAGTTAAAGCTCAACTGAAACCGTTAATTGCGAGTGTGTAGATTTTTTTTCAGTCCATAAGCTTGTAAAATAACATAATAAAAATAATTTTAACTGCTTTTGTGTTGCCTTGCTTCTTTTATTGATTTTTTATGAACAGATGTAATGGTAGTTTATAAAAAATGTTTTAGGTATATGTGTTCAAGATTGAAGTATGTGTTAATCCTGTATTAAATATAAATTTCAGTACCAACGACAAGTGGAACAGGTAGTGAGACAACTGGTATGAGTATATTTGATTATGAGGAAATAAATGCCAAGACTGGTATTGCACATACATCATTACGTCCTATTCTGGCTCTAATAGATCCTCTTCATACACTCACAGTACCAAGAAATGTGGCAATTTATTCTGGATTTGATATATTTTGCCATGCTCTTGAAAGCTTTACGGCAATACCATATACAGAAAGAGGTCCTGTTCCGGAGAATCCAGCTCTTCGTCCTGTTTATCAAGGGAGCAATCCAATATCAGATGTTTGGTCTCGGTTTTGTTTGCAGGTAAAATTGTATAGCTATTTTACTTTAAAAAATCTCAAGCGAATCTGTTAAAGTTAAAAAAATTCCATTTAATTTTTTAATGTTACCCTTGATGTATTTCGTTTCTTTTGTAAGTGGTTGGTTGGCCAATTCTTTAAGATTAGGAAACAGAATATAGATTATATCCTTGTTTATTATCGTTTATATAAACTCCTAGTAGTAAAAAAAAATTGCATTTTTTTTTCTACAGGCGTTACGTAAATACTTCAGCCGTTCTGTGAACAATCCCGACGATATCGAAGCACGGTCGAGCATGCATCTCGCAGCGACAATGGCCGGAGTGGGTATTGGCAACGCTGGCGTTCATCTATGCCACGGCCTGGCTTATCCAATTGCTGGAAACGTCAAAGAATTCGTGCCTGCAGATTACGGGTTCGTATTTTCATTGGTAATCCATTTAAGCATTTTGTTTTATTGTAATAATTCATTTTTGTCAAAAAAACTTGTCACTTTTCGATTGGCAATTTCACATTTTTTTTTAAATGCCAACCACTATGTTTTGTTGTATGTATTTGTTACGCCATGTATTATTCGAGTTGATTTCAATATTTTTATTAGTAAAGCCAATGTTGATGCCATTGTAAATGATGACAACTGTATAGACTAACTAGCAGACCCGTGCCCACTTCGTTGGGCGTAAAATCGTAATAATATCGTGTATTTATTATTTTAAATTACAGAACCAAATAACATACTATAAAGAACAAATTTTAAACCACTTAAATAAATAATATGTTGCTCCAACGCCATCTATCAAAAAGCGTAAAAACTTCGTCATCGATAGATTCAAATAGACAGTAAATAAAATAGAGTATTAAATAGTTAAATCTAACAGCGATAGATGGCGTTCGTTTCTTTGTCATTTTCATAATAATTATATTTTAATATTTTTCTTTTTTACTGAATTTTTTTGTACAATTACAATAAAATATAGCCTATGTCACTCCTGAATAGTGTAGCCTCTCACTATTTTCAGCAAATCAGATAAATATAAATGTTTTAAAATCACCAATTAATTTCTAAGGCAAATAATAATGCTTGATTAGCGTCAGAGGGCGCAGGTTCAAATCCTGCTGATTTAAAATCTTTATATATTTTTATCTTTTTCCTTTTATCTTGTCACTCCTGAATAGTGTAGCTTTCTGTTAGCGAAAGAATTTTCATGATCGGATCAGTATTTGCGAAGATTACCCCGTATATACAAACAAAGTTATAAACTTTACCTCTTTATAATATTAGTATAGATGAAAAACATTCGTGACTTGAGTATATAGAAATAATAACTTGTTAAGTACCTGTACAAACAACTGTTGGTGTAGATGTTATTGGCAAATGTATTTCGTTTATAGTACTCGTCCTTTAACGTCTGTAAGACTATAATTATAATATCTGGGGTAATGAAACAAAAAAAAAAATCCAAACTGGCACAACCGCTCTGGTGTAGTGGTGCTAGTAGTCGCCTAAAACACCGACGGTTTGCGGGTTCGATTACCGTTCAGGATAGACATTTGATTTGAACAAATATTTCTATTCAGTTTGGATGTCTGCCTTTGTGGGTCACCACCGTGCCTCGGAGAGCACGTTAAGCTGTCGGTCCCGGTTGTTATCATAAATACCTGATAGCGATCGTTACTTATAGTAGGGAATATATCGATTCGTGGTCGATTAAGCTCTGATCCTTCTACATGGGTAAAGAGGCCTATGCCCAACGAGATATTACAAGCTGAATGCCGGACATGCACATGAAATTTATAAAAATTTCCAAGGTACTAGCTGTTGCCTGCGAATTTGTGTCCATAAAAACTAATTTAGATTAAATAATCTTGAATTTTTATTTCTTATTGAAAAAAAGTGTTTCTTAAAATATGACTAAACATATATAAATCTTTATTCCCTTGTTAAGTTTCTCTTTCAAAATTTTAACATAGGCATGGCATGTTTTATTCAGAACCAATCCAATCATACCTCATGGATTGTCAGTAACAATGACAGCACCAGCAGTGTTTCGTTTCACTGCTGTCAGTGACCCTGACAAACATCTCGAAGCAGCTGAACTACTGGGGTCCAATATATCAGGAAAGAAACAGGCAGATGCTGGTAAAGTACTCGCCGATACTATATTGGAGTATATGGAGAAAATGGGCATTGGAAATGGATTATCAAGTTTAGGTTACACTTCTGAAGATATTCCGAAACTAGTCAAAGGAGCTTTGCCTCAGGTATTAAGTTATAATTAAACTATATTTTAAGTATAAGTAATAATGATCAAGAAAAGTTCAATAAAATTTATTTAATTAATAATGTTCTGACCGTTTATATATTTATTTGCATAAAATGATAAACCTTTTTTCCTTCTCAATATACAATCCAATTGCATAATTAAAAAAAATTAATAAATGAAAAAAGTTTTTAAGAAGTTTATTTAATTTATAAAGGACTGACAATTTTTATACTTCTTTGTATAAAATGTTTTTTTTTTTTACAGAAACGTTTGCTTCAGATAGCTCCAATACAACAATCTGAAGATGACTTGACAAAACTTTTGGAGGATTCGCTAACCATATACTAAATTATGTTCATGAAAAATTAAAATAATAATTTGTTATTATTGTTACCAATTTATTTACTGTTATCAATAAAAGAATATAACAATTAAGGTTTAATTTTATTAATTTTAAGTACATAAAATAATACCTATCAACTAATTTGTATAATATATAATTATGTATATCTTACATTAATTTGTTGTAATTTTACTTCCATACGTTACTTTTTTCTCTATAATCATAAGACAAGCGCTAGATTTTAAGATTCGGAAGTCATATTGTTCACATAATTCTCAAAGGCACTTAATGCATGCTCAACTTTTAAGATATGTTGGTAGTTTTGACTAGCGCTTATATTTATCACTTACTGCTTAAATAAAAGTTAACGCAGTTATTATTTTAATTGCTTACAAAGATGTTAATTTGTACCGTTTACACCGCCTCTGGAACAATGTTGTTGTGGTGGAATGGACTGCTTTCATATGATTGAATGTTGGATGCCTTTACGGTAACATTGTGCAAGGGCGCGTAGCGGTTAAGTTTAGGTGTAGTCGGACCCGTCAAGTCCTCAGAAAGTTGTTGGTATACTAATCCACAGTCCTTCTTTGTACGACCTGGATGGCTCATGGCAGCGATTATGGCACTGTTGTATCTTATTTGCTTATTTCTTCTACTGCATACAACCATAACAACCTTACCGATCACAAGCAAAAGCAATATTGCTCCAAAAATGGCAATTAACATTGGCCACAGATAGTCGTAGTGGCCGTGCTCGGAGTCTGTCACGGAAGCTCGGACATAAACTTCCGGTTCGAGATCATCATACACGGTATCTTTTTCTAGAAGTTTGATAGTAATCTTTTTATTTTCAGAAGGTTTAGGTGATGTCGGTTTTTCGATTAGCTTAACTTTGAGATCAACGTTTTCATCGTCTTCATCATAATCATCAGATAACTCATCGTCTTCCTCTTCACCGTCATCTTCGTCATCGGCATTATTTTCGTCATTTACTTTATTATTAGTAGCGTCATTTGTCATTTTAGTATCATCGGCCATCTTACCGTCATCGAGAGTATCTTTTAAGTCAAAGTTGCCATCTGCGTCCTTATCAATTCTTTCCCATATTTCTTCATCCGATACAGACGACAGAGGCTCAACGGGATGAGGCATTGGAGTACCGCAAGTTTTGTGCGTGAGGAACTCCCAACTGTAGGTGCCGTCCTCTTCTTTCACATCCTCAGCCATGTTTGCAATACTAGCAGTATTAGCGTTAGGTGAAACTTTATGGTTACTGAGCCAAGTCATAAGATTTTCAAATTCGCGGCTACAAGCTAATAAGTTGTTACTTACGTCAAGAGTGCGGAGTTTTTTCAAAGTATCAATTTCTGTTTGTTTTATCTCTGTAATGCGGTTGTGCGACACATTTAAAAAGCTCAAATTGTTAAGAAGAGTGGAGGGTTGATTCTTTTCTGCCTTCCAGAGACCGGTTAATTCAGCATGACTCATATCTAACCATGTTAGCATTGGTGTATGAACAAATACTTCTGCTGAAAGCACTTTTAGGGGGTTTCCTTGAAGGTTCAACTTCCCAAGGTCTTTGTTTTTCTCAAAAACTTTACTGTCTAAAGTTGTTAAGAAATTGTAAGAGAGATTAATTTCAATAAGTTTTGGGCTTCGGGAGAAAACACGGCTACTAATTGATTTTATTTTGTTTCCAGATAGATTTATTTGTGAAAGAGCTGTAAAGGTTTTAAGTGAATCGTCATAAATTTCTTCTAGTCCACAGTTGGATGCATCGAACAAATAAATATTGAATTGTTCAGCAGAACAATTAAACCCTTCTACTGGTAAATGCTTTAGTTTTGGGTTATTGGAAATTTTGAATATATCTAACTCGATGTTCTCTTTGATGAGGATGCTAGAAATGAAGTCTAAGTCATTGTAGGATAGATCTAAGTAATTAAGCTCAACTAGTTTATGGAAGGCTTGATTATGAATTTTTTCGATACTGTTACCGCTAAGATTCAGATTAGCTATGAATGTCATTCCATTAAACATAGAGGGTCCAACGAATTTAATATTAGTTTGCCCAGCATTTAAAGTAAGCAGGTCAGAAATTTGAAGACCGTAAACTGAGTCAATCGGATTTCTTTGTATATGGAGCGTAGCAAGCTCAGTATTCTCTGAAAAAATATCATCAGGGAGAGATTTAAGGTTGTTGTCACTTAAGTCTAGTTCTTCCAAATCGAGGAGAGATTTAAATGTATCTGCTTCCATATCAGACAAATTGTTGCCAGCTAGGTTAAGGTACATTACGCCAGGCATATTCTTTACAATATTAGCTGTTATGTATTGCATATTACAGTAAGATATGTCAAATTCTTGTATCGAAGAAGCATTTAAGAAGTACTCTCCTGAACCAGGTGCGGGAAACTTAAGAGGATTGTTTGAAAGAGTTAACAGTAATAATTTCTTGTTAGTAGCGAACGTCTCTGGGTGTAAACTCTTCAGTTTGTTATTTGATAGGTTAACAGCGTATAGTTCATGTAGTCCATGGAAGGCGTTAGCTCCAACAGACACAATAGTGCTATTCACGATCTTAATTGTAGCAACTTGGTGCAGACCTAATTTTTTGAAGATAAAGTCATCGAGTTGAATTTCTGTTTCTGCATTATCGATAACGAGATCAGTGATGTCATCACCAAACTTTTGTGTGCCCATTTCTAAGCGGTTGCACTTCGCTGTTCTGTATCCTTGAGATACAACACATATGCAATCCCTAGGGCATGGTCTGTCTTCATTGAAAAGCACTTCTTGGTCATCTGCAGAGTCATAATCTTCGTATTGATAAAGGAAATTTTCAGAGTCTTTGTTGGTATTCTTTCCAGTTTTGTTAACAGACTCTGAAATAGCAAGCGCACAAACTGCCAGGAGCAGTATTAACTCCCGGGACTTAGCCCCCATGTCGTAGTGAACTCTGAAAAAAAAAAAACAAAATTATTAATTTCTATTGTAAGTAGATTCAATAATTAACTTATTAATTAAATAACCTAACCCGGTTTACAAAATATACTTTGGAATATGAAGATATAAGATTTATATTTAATGTATTTTATTACTATGCGCCATTAAAATAATTATTTGTTTTAAACATACATTGCTACGTTGTATTACAATATTGCTGTTTTTATTGAAACAGACTACGGACAGATGTATCATTGATTGATTCATCGTACGATTCGTTCGTTTCGTATTCTAGCTGTTGGTACATTTCACATTTGTTTGTGTTTAATAAAACTATAATTGTAATATAACGTGAGCCAAAAACGCGTGTTCAGTAGTGTAAGCATTACAGTCAATTCTATATAAAGATATAGAAGTTAAAGTGATTCGCTTTATTGAAACCGAAGGTTAATCATAAAAAAAATAACTCAAACGTATGTAAATATTTTTCTTAGTTAGAATATTGTTATTTTCATTATGTCATTTCAAATGTGCGATAAAGTACTAAAGTGCAGTAGAACACAACAGCAGAACCCAACACGCGCAATTTGAAACAGATGTCGCTTTATAGTTATCGTGAAATCTTATATGCGGGCTATCCATCTGCCAACAGCTATTTAATCGTAATATATATATATATAATTTCGCGTCACGTTGTTTGTCCGCGGAGGACTCCTAAACTAGGTACTTAAACGATTTTAATCAAATTCGCACACCGTGTGCAGTTTGATCCAACTTGAAAGATAGGCTATATTTTATTTCGATATTATTTTATTCAAGGAAAAAAAAATAAATAAATAAGGCGGTACGAAGTTCGACAGGTCGACTATTCATTTATACAGAATAGTTGAAGGTGGTTATCGTGAAATGTACACCTTTTTTAATTGTTTATTAAGACAATATTTCCTCCTAATATTACCCGGAATAGATTACAAGTGATTACGGCACTCTCAAATGTGCCGAATATTTAGGTACATACGTCATAATAACAAGGAGGCATTCGTTAATTACGTGAGTTATTTTTCGAAGAGTTTTAGACTTCCCTTAGGTGAGATTTGCCTGGACCCCCAATCTCGTTACGTGCGATTGACGCTAAAATATTTTAATCTAAATTTATTTTTATTATTCAAGAAAATAATAAACTGTTCAGGTATACTATAGTTAATTTATTGAAATGAAATAAAATTCAAAGAAAAAACTAAATGATTTTAATAGCCATGAGATTTATTTTAGCGGGCAAAATGAACACTCAAATTTTTTTTTTATATCTGTAATCTATACTTATTATAAAAATAAGTCCCCCGGCCGCGTCTTTCTGTCCTCCTGTCTGTCCTCCTGTCTGTCTGAACGCGATAAACTCGAAAATTACTGAACGGATTTTTACACGGTTTTCAACAATAGAAAGAGTAATTCTTGAGGAAGGTTTAGGTATATAATTTATTATGCTTTTGTATAAATTAGCAGAAATACGACGATAAATGTTGAAGAGGTCGCAAAAAATCTCGCCAACGGGGACCTTTCCTCGCGAACGCCGCGTAAACTAGCAAAGATATAGATAGTTAAGTAATGTATTAGCGAATTCAAAATCTATAAAAATGCTACAAAAAAGTCCGCGACAGCATATCTCTATCTCTTACGGTTGACTTACAATAACCACTTTTATGTTCAAATTTGTAATTAAAAACTACGTTATTTTCAAAGCTATTTTCTTTAGTTCAGTATTAATCCTTATCCAAATAAATATCTTAGTTAGCTTAAGAATTTAATGCAGATTAAAATTGCCCTTTACACTATACCAATCAGATGAATAATTTTTAAGATATCGTAGTTAGAAGTAATTATTAAAGATAAATTAATGCGCAACGAAGTGGGCACGGGTCGGCTAGTATTTTATATTTTTTGAAGTTTGAGGTGAGATGTTCGATTATCTCTCGGTTTAAATGAGATTTGGTGAGATTTCATTGGAGCCCTCCCCCATCACATAATTAATGGATGTCCCCTAATGTTAGTGTGTAATTAAAATATTTGGGGGGGGGGGGGGGGGGCGGCTAGTATATTGAAAATTTATACCAACATCTACTAGAATTATGTTGTTTGATTTTCAAATATTTACTTAAAATACCTACGTATTTGTTTTGATTAGCATAGGTTAATAAGAAATAAAATATAATCCCGCAATATCCGCCAACCCGCATTTCAGCACTTCTCCTACATGGGGAAAGAGGCTTATGTCCAACAGTGGGATATTACAGGCTGAAACGAATTTACATAAACACTTGGTCAAAATGAAAAACACAGTAAATAAAAAATATGAAACGTTCTAAAATTAATTGTAATCGAATACATCTGATTAGGTAGAGCTGTCCGCTATCATAGAAAGTCGTAATACTTTCACATCGGGTCGGTCATAATGCAGAACTACAACAACAGTCAATAGTCAATATTTGTCACCGCACAAAATGTTCAATTTGTTAATATTGATATAACTTGTTTGAAGTCACATAAAATGTTATTTAATGTGGAAATATGTTTTGATGTTTACGTATACATATTTATGGTTATAAACTTATAATAGACTAGCTTCTGCGCGCGACTTCGTCGGCGTGGACTCCGCTCCTATTGGTCTTAGCGTGATGATACATAGCCTATAGCCTTCCTCGATAAATGGGCTATCTAACACTGAAAGAATTTTTCAAATCGGCCCAGTAGAACCAGAGATTACCGCGTTCAAACAAACAAACAAACAAACAAACTCTTCAGCTTTATATATTAGTATAGATGACATCTATATTAATTAATATTATATTATAAAGAGGTAAACTTTCAACTTTATTTGTTTGTAGGGTGTAATCTTCGCAAACACTGATCCTGATATATAATTGCATCACAAATATAATAATTAACGCTCAACGAAGTGGGCACGGGTCGGCTAGTATAAATTTTAATAAATGTAAAATGATAAAAATGAAGGAGGAAGAAAGTTTAATTTCCACTTGAAGCTTTCCATACTACTATAATTTTTAACAATGCGTAATTGTTAAGATTGAGCTAAAAAAACGTAGAAAAAGCACTGTTAGACAGCGGCGTCTTAATTATAGTACCTGGGTGACCGAGCCCAGCTCGGTATTTTTATTTTATTTTTTGTTTTTTTTTTCGGTATTTTTATATTTTAATTTGATTTAAATAATAAATCACGAGTGAATTTAAAAAAAAGAAAGAAAAAAAAAGTAATCTGGAGACAGATTCGAACCCGGGTCAAAACGATTTGAAATCCGTCGCTTTTCTAATTACGCTGTTACAGCTATATTAATAAATGGTGAAATTAAGCTTCGTATTCTAATGATATTTTTTCATTGCCTAAAAACAGGGATAAAACGACATTTTTTTTAAATGAATCCTAGCTAGATCAATTTTTCACCCCCGAAATCCCCTGAATACTAAATTTCACGAAAATCGTTGGAGCCGATTCCGAGATGCAGAAAATATATATATATACAAGAATTGCTCGTTTAATAGTATAAGATTTCCATTGGCATCTATTGATACGGATCTCTAATAAACAAAATAGAACAGAATTAAGGGTGTTAATGAAATGAACAAATTTAAAAACAATTTTTTTACAGAAGTCATTCTTAACAAGATTTTCTTGACATCTAAATCTGTTATGCATATTAAAAATACAAATTTTTTTAATGTTACTAAGTCGACAAACAAGCGTACTGCAAGCGTGCGTAAGCACCTGATGGTAAGTGACTACCGTAGCCTATACGCCTGCAACACCTGAAGCATCGCAAGCGCGTTGCCGAACCTATGCCCAATCCCCGCAGGAGCTCTGGTCACCTTACTCACCAACAGGAACACAATACTGCTTGAAAAGAGTATTACATATTTAGCTGTGGTCTTCTGTAAGGTCGAGGAACTACCCCAGTCGGGCTGCTCCATATTTTAAGCAGGAAATTTCGTGCTGTGTCCTACCTCAGTTAAATAAGCACAATACATATTAAAAACTTCAGGCAAAAATATAATACTTAACATACCTACATAATATATTACTCATGAAGACGTAGGTACAGAAAGGTTAAGATTATGTTGGAGTGTTTCACTGAATACAAAGTAAAACAAAGAATATATGGAAAACAAAAGTACGATCTCTTCAACGAGCAATATCATAGGGCGTTTGATAAGATAAGATAACAGTGCAGATTAAATGTTCTATATAAACAACGTTACGTTATGTGCTAGAATATAATTTAGTAACATGAAACATGGTTGAACTATTTATTATTTACTGATTTAAACTTTATACATTTTTAGTTATTATAGAAAGTAACCGATTTATAGAGAATATTTAGGTAGTACTAAATGAACTAACACAAGTAATTATAGAAATTAAAATTAATGATTTAAAAGTATAAAAATAATTTTCACAAACACTACTTTATTAAAATTTTAAACCAAATTTTTACGCATCGTGCCTAAATTATCACTAACTACTTTTTTTTTGTTTTTTTAAATAAAACCAGGTCGGCAAACAAGCGTAAGGTTCGTCTGATGGTACGCGTCTGCGTCTGATGATAAGCGATTCTTATAAACGCCTGTAACACCAGAAGCAACACAAAAGCCTTGCTGACCCTATCCCCAATCCTCCACAGGAGCTTTGGTCACCTTACTAACCACAGGAACACAACATCACTACATGAAAGCAGTGTTATTTAGCTGTCATCTCTTGTAAGGTGCTCCACATTGCTCCAGATCAGCTGATGTGCCCTATCTTAGGTTAATGATGTGTCTTCAATAATATTTATAAAAAGTGTCATACGTTGGTGCTAGTGGAAGTTAACGAACATCTTTTACCTCATTTTGTTATCGTTCGACAATTCTATATCAAATGTTAATATTGTAAATTACAAATATTTGAACACGCAGAGAAGGCGTCGCGTGTTTATGTGTAGATTATAATATCTTTATAAAATACGGGCAGGTGTGACCGAAATGTGTACGAAGTTACGAACACAAGTGTTCGCATCTGGATAACAACGTGCTTCGCGCAACCAGCTGATGACAAGGTGGCTTAAATAACCAAATTGGGAAGTTATTTATCGCATTTAATTCCTATTATTGATCACGAGACAGTTGTAAAAGATATTTTCGTTTATAAATAAAAAATACCGTTAAATATTAATTATAGAAATGGAAGGAAAGATGTTTTTAAACTTTAATTAGAATTTAGTTTCTCGGGTCTTTATACCTGTAACACATTGATATTTATTGTGAGGTGTTTACACGGTGTGACTTTAACATGATTACAAATATTTGTATAACGAAATTAAATTGATTTACAAATAAATGTTATACTTTTAAAACTACGTTAGACCGTTGGAGTTGTCACGTTATGGTCTAAGATCCGAGAAGGTAAATCTTCCCTCATCTGTTAATTAGATGAAACAATTTTTTATAGGCAGATTTCAATATTGTGAATTTATAAAAAAAACCTCTGCCACCCTACGCCTGCTACAATTGATAATACTTAATTAGTTAATCAGTATTTTTTTATGATCTTTTCCCTCTCATGTTAATTACATGTAGTAAGCTAAAACCGTTAATATTTTACATTATATACCTGACTGTAGTAGGCACCCATCTCTATGATTGCTATACTTACCTGCAGCCAGGTCAGAAAAGGTAGATAAATGTAGATTATTACCCTCACATGTTAATTAAAAAATTCAAGTACAATAATAAACGGCGGCGAATTCTAAACATAATAATGTTTGGCTGCCGTATTAACAGCTGATGCAGCCAAAGATAAATATGGTCTAAGATTCGAGATAGCTAAATATTCCCTCATCTGTTAATTAGATGAAACAATTTTTTATAGGTTGATTTCAATATTGTGAATTTATAAAAACAACTTCTGCCACCCTAAGCCTGCTACAATTAATAATACTTAATTAGTTCATCAGTATTTTTTAATGATCTTTTCCCTCTCATGTTAATTACATGTAGTAAGCTAAAACCGTTAATATTTTACATTATATACCTGACTGTAGTAGGCACCCATATCTATGATTGCTATACTTACCTGCAGCCAGGTCAGAAAAGGTAGATAAATGTAGATTATTACCCTCACATGTTAATTAAAAAATCCAAGTGCAATAATAAACGGCGTCGAATTCTAAACATAATAATGTTTGGCTGCCGTATTAAAAGCTGGTGCAGCCAAAGATAAATAGTAAAAAGATACAATTTACGATGAGTATGGGAGCTCATTGCGAAGAATGAGACAGAACAAAGACCACAGAAATAGACAGAATAATACTAATTCCTTCAACGAAAAGAGACAGCGTAAAATTCATGCGCGCGCATCACAGGCATACTAAAAATAATTAAACATACTAGAAAATTCGCGAATTCGAAATTTCGAAAATTGAAGAAAAATGTATACTAGAATAGAGAGAGAGAAGATGAGAATTGGAGTAAGTATAAGAAAGATAAAGACAAAAAAATCCTCCTTTGTTCGTCTCATCAAAATGAATCTACTCCCGGAAAATTAGCTTGATACTAATCAGGTGAAAAAAATACTAGGGATTTCGAAAATTTCGAAATTTCGAATTTTCTAGTATGTTTCAATGAGCCTGTGATGCGCGCGCATGAATTTTACGCTGTCTCTTTTCGTTGAAGGAATTAGTATTATTCTGTCTTACTCTTCGCAATGAGCTCCCATAGTCATCATAAATTTTTTCTTTTTACTATTTATCTTTGGCTGCATCAGCTTTTAATACGGCAGCCAAACATTATTATGTTTAGAATTCGCCGCCGTTTATTATTGTACTTGGATTTTTTAATTAACATGTGAGGGTAATAATCTACATTTATCTACCTTTTCTGACCTGGCTGCAGGTAAGTATAGCAATCATAGAGATGGGTGCCTACTACAGTCAGGTATATAATGTAAAATATTAACGGTTTTAGCTTACTACATGTAATTAACATGAGAGGGAAAAGATCATAAAAAAATACTGATTAACTAATTAAGTATTATCAATTGTAGCAGGCGTAGGGTGGCAGAGGTTTTTTTTATAAATTCACGACATTGAAATAAACCTATAAAAAATTGTTTCATTTAATTAACAGATGAGGGAAGATTTTGTTATATTCCGGATCTTAGACCATTAGTTAATGAATTTTATATATTTTTTAAAGTGTTTTAAAAATAGAAAGCTTGTAAATGTAAATATTTATAAAAAGTTGTTAGCATTAAAGGTGTAAAAGTTTCTGTCTCACCGAGGTAATATATTTTTAGTCTACGATGTCTCTATATAAACTTTCCTTAAAGAAAATGTGAAGATAGGTAGATGTTTTAAACTCGCATTATAGCACCAAATACCGCATGCATTTGGTGGTTTATAATAGTATAGAATCGCATTGAATATTAATCCGACCTGATTAATTTTGCATACAATGCTTAGACGTACATTGAAAGAGCATGCAAAAATGCGTAGCGCGATCTCTATTACCGGATAGATGACCGATATTATAGCTGTTTATAATCCTTCCGACCTTATTCGTGTTTTGCAAGAATGTTATGGAGGTTTGTAAAAATGTATTTTGTAGTTTTAAAACTATTTTGAAATATTAGAAAAAAAAGAAAGTAACATAATAAAAAAAAAAAAAGAAAGTTAAATTTTTTGTCACAATTATTATTTTTGGAACATCATTATTATTATATCAGTCTGTTATTATAACAATATATTTTAAGGCAATTTGTTAAAGCATTACAATAATCTTATACTATTAAACGAGCAATTCTTGTATATATTCTATCTATAATATATATAAAAGCGAAAGGTCACTCACTCATCACGAAATCTCTGAAACTATAACACCTACAAACATGAAATTTAGCAGGTAGATTTCTTATAGGGAGTAGACATCCGCTAAGAACGGGTTTTACGAAATTCCACCCCTAAGGGGGTAAAACGGGGGTTGAAAGTTTGTATGAAAGTCCAATGAAACTTACACCTATAAACTTGAAATTTGGCATGTAGGTTTCTTATAGGGAGTAGACATCCGCTAAGAACGGGTTTTACGAAACTCCACCCCTAAGGGGGTAAGACGGGGGTTGAAAGTTTGTATGAAAGTCCAATGAAACTTACACCTATAAACTTGAAATTTGGCAGGTAGGTTTCTTATAAGGAGTAGACATCCGCTAAGAACGGGTTTTACGAACATCCACCCCTAAGGGGGTAAAACGGGGGTTGGAAGTTTGTATAAAAGTCCTATGTTTTTTAAGTAAGAGACTTAAAATTTAAAATGTATGTTTTAGAGATGGTGTTGAGGTAGTACAATAATGTATTTTTAGAAATCAACCCCCTTTTGGGGTTAAAACAGGGGATGGGAGTTTGTATGAAAGTTCAATAAAAACTCCACGCGTACGAAGTCGCGGGCGGCCGCTAGTATTTATATAAAAGAGATTTCCACCCATTGACTCATCACGATATCTCTGGAACCATAAGGCGTAGAGACTTGAATTTTGGTAGGAATATTCCTTTCACCGAGTAGAGGTCAGCTAAGAACGGATTTTACGAAATTCCATAAGAGCCCCCCCTCTTATGGGGGTTAATAACTTATATGGCAAAACAACGTTTGCAGGGTCAGCTAGTATTTATATACATATATATAATCTGAATCTCGGAAACGGCTCCAACGATTTTCATGAAATTTAGTATGAATGGGATATCGGGAGCGATAAATTGATCTAGCTAGGATTCATTTTTAGAAAATGTCCTTTTATCTCTGTTTTTAGGCAATGAAAAAATTGCTACAATATCATTGGAATACGAACGTAAATTTCGCAATCTATACTAATATATAAAGCTGAAGAGTTTGTTTGTTTGGTTGTTTATTTGTTTGTTTGTTTGTTTGAACGCGGTAATCTCTGGAACTACTGGGCCGATTTGAAAAATTCTTTCAGTGTTAGATAGCCCATTTATCGAGGAACGCTATAGGCTATGTGTCATCACGCTAAGACCAATAGGAGCGGAGTCCGCGCCGACGAAGTCGCGCGCAAAAGCTAGTTGTTAATAAAGTTGTAATAGCTCAGATGGGAAATCGGTCGTTCGGGATCAACCGATAAGACCACGGTTAAAATCCGTCTCCAATCTTTTATTTTTTTTCCTTTTTAGGGTTCCGTACCTCAAAAGGTAAAAACGGAACCCTTATAGGATCACTTTGTTGTCCGTCTGTCTGTCAAGACCCTTTTTCTCAGAAACGCGTGGAGGCATCAAGCTGAAATTAATATTAAATACTCAGATCTGCTGCCTCTTAAAGCTGTGAAAAAATGAAACTTCTAAGCCAAGGCAATCAAAAGATACAGCCGTTTATGCTGCAAATTTTCGACACTCTCAAGGGAATCAAAACCTACAGGGTACTTCCCGTGAACTAAGAATCTTGAAATTTGGTACGAAGCAACGTCTTATAGCACAGATACAGGAAAAATTGCGAAAAGTGTAAATTTTTAGTTACTTCATATAAAAAAAAATATTTTAATAATTTTACACTTAATACCACTTTTCTCATAAACACGTAAAAGTATTAAATTGAAATTTATATCAAATACTCAAGTCTATAATACCTTTAAGCTGTAACAAAATCAAACTTCTATGTCAACGGTATCAAAAGAAAAACCAAGTTAAGCCGCATATTTTCATCGAAAATAGTCCCAAAGGAATCAAAACCTACAGGGTACTTCCCGTGAAGTCAGAATCTTGAAATTTGGTACAAAGCAACTTCTTATAGCACAGATACAGGAAAAATTGCGAAAAGTGTAAATTTTTAGTTACTACATATAAAAAAAAATATTTTAATAATTTTACACTAAATACCACTTTTCTCATGAACGCGTAAAAGTATTAAATTAAAATTCATATCAAATACTCAGGTCTATAATACCTTTAAGCTGTAACAAAATCAAACTTCTATGTCAACGGTATCAAAAGAAAAACCAAGTTAAGCCGCATATTTTCATCGAAAATAGTCGCAAAGGAATCAAAACCTACAGGGTACTTCCCGTGAAGTCAGAATCTTGAAATTTGGTACAAAGCAACGTTTTATAGCACAGATACAGGAAAAATTGCGAAAAGTGTAAATTTTTAGTTACTACATATAAAAAAAAATATTTTAATAATTTTACACTTAATACCACTTTTCTCTTGAACGCGTAAAAGTATTAAATTGAAATTCATATCAAATACTCACGTCTATAATAACTTTAAGCTGTAACAAAATCAAACTTCTATGTCCACGATATCAAAAGAAACAGCAATTTAAACCGCATATATTGAAACTAGCAAACAACTGACAAGGGAATAAAAATCTAAAGAATACTTCCCGTCGACCTAAAATCTTCAGGTATGAAGCAACGTCTTATAGCAAAGATACAGGAAAAATTACGAAAACCTTAAATGTATAGTTACATCGCAACCACAGAAATAGTATGTGTAATGTTGTTTATTTTTGCTTTGTTTTTCAATTATAAAACTTTGCAAAGTAATATTTATTTACTAACTCTTTTTGCACACCAATACACAAAAGAACAATACATAGAATTTATAACAATAAACTTGCATCAATTGCAACAGGCGGCCTTATCGCTAATACAGCGATCTCTTCCAGGCAACCTTTGGGCAGAGGACTTGCATATAAACTAGGGGAAAGGCGCAAAATTTTGTACGTAGACGGGAAGCAGCGTGTTCGGTGCGACAAAGCCAGCCCTGCGGTCACCAACCCGCCTGCCCAGCGTGGTGACTATGGGCAAAACACATGAGTTCGCGTCATAATGTCGGGCGCGAACTTCTGGAGGCATATGTCCAACAGTGGACTGCCGACTGTGATAGGCTGTAGTGGATGTACATATAAGTTTACTCATATGTATACACAAATATATAAATACATACATACATACGTATATACACTATAAGCAAATTGATAGATTAAGACGAATGACATAACAACATAACGCAACTTCATGAAAAATAATAAATCTATACTAATATTATAAAGAGGTAAAGTTTATAACTTTGTTTGTATATACGGGGTAATCTTCGCAAATACTGATCCGATCATGAAAATTCTTTCGCTAACAGAAAGCTACACTATTCAGGAGTGACAAGATAAAAGGAAAAAGATAAAAATATATAAAGATTTTAAATCAGCAGGATTTGAACCTGCGCCCTCTGACGTGCCGTGCCAACAATTCAATCTAATCAAGCATTATTATTTGCCTTAGAAATAAATTGGTGATTTTAAAACATTTATATTTATCTGATTTGCTGAAAATAGTGAGAGTGTATTGGAACATCAAATTTCATCGTACCCTTCTTATGTGAAATGGATTATAACGCCCAACGAAGTGGGCACGGGTCGGCTAGTAATAAAATAAAGTTGCTTAACATAATTTAATATGATAAGTACATTTCCTTAAAAAGTTTTTCAAATGTCATTAAAGATTGAGCGCGTTAGACAGTGGCAATAAGTTCCAAAGACGATTAGCTTCAATAGTGAAAGATTTAGAATAAAAGGAAGACGAATGTGAAGGTATCTTCAAAGTTAGGCTATCATTTAAGCGAAGAGGTACATATTATATATTTATCTTTAACGCCAGCGTTGATTCTAGACTAGAATGAAGAAAGTTCTTCAATATGTATTCGTAGCCGGCGACCATGCAAGTAACTATGAAACCAGTCAGACACCTTAGGAGATATGTTAAGAGAACCAAGTATAGCTAGTAGTAAGTCAAAATCAACAGTAGTGAAATGATTAATGAAATCAAGTAATATTAATACTGTAATGAGAATTCTAGACATTAAAAAATATATATGTTTAAACAATAGCAGACAATAATAAAAATAAATTTAGGAAAACATGTTTTATACAAACTTGAAAACAGGTACAAAGGTCAAAAAGGCTCGAATTAAATTACAAAATAAATGTTACATCATCTGTGGGACTATTTAAATAAATAAATAAATAATAAGTAAATATCTACTATATATAATATGGTTCAAATTTAATACTTAATAATAATAAAGTATTTTTGAACCAGATTTCTAAATAGTGACTAAAAAATTTGTAAATAAATAACTTCGATAAAAGAACTTTCCTACCAAGAGACAGGTCAAGGAAAAAAGGGAGACCAATTAAAAGGTAGAGAGATATCTTCAACCAGATAATTATGTGGACCGCTGTGTATACAGAAAGCACGGAAAAGGGATACCTACATGGAAATGTTTAGGAGAGGCCTACGCCGCAGAGGCGACTATTACTATTACCAATATTAATTAAGTGATGTTATAAACATGTAGACGAGTTAATTATACGAGTATAGAATAAATATATACATAGGTTAATATACATAGATACATATGTTTAAACTAAGAATACTTACGCTAGTATTAATTGAAATTTTAATAGAAATAGAAATAAAGGCGATTTTTATTTTATTTATTTATTTTATTTTATATAAATTAAAGGATTAATGAAAAGATAAAGATACCTTTGTCTTAAATTTATGCTCCTCCAACTTTCCATATTGTAATGTTACGGATTTTATTTAGCAGCAAAATACCATAACTTTTACTTATATACCTGCAGGTTTGTACGGAACCCTCGGTGCGCGAGTCCGACTCGCACTTGACCGGTTTTTTTCTAATATCACTGTTGATTTTTTATTTAAATAAAAATAAAGTACAAAAATACCGAGAAAAAAACAAAAAAAAAATAAAAATAATAATACTAAAAATACCGAGCTAGGCTCGGTCACCCAGGTACTCTTTACCTAATTAACTAACGTTTAACGTTATTATCAGGTTTCTATTACAGGAACGTTCAAAATAGTTCACTGGACGCCTACAAGAAAACCAATTAGGCAGCAATAGATGAAAATATAGATTTTATAAAATGTGATTACTAAACGAGCCATATGAGATTGCCAACTTCATACGATTTTTATTAATTATGTTTTTTTATTTATTTATAATATCTCAGTAAATTTTATTCATGAATAAATCAATAATTGGGTAACTACTAAGTACGTGTTGGTAAACATACCTACCTACTGAAGCCCAATATGAAGGTATACAAATTTTCTGTTTAACTATATATGGTTTTATCTAAAATCAGGATTCATTGATTGTTAACTTTGCAACAAATTGTTTTCGTTAAATGTTTTTTAAATATTGATATACGACGCAAGACATTATATATTTTGACTAGCCCGTTTGTGCAGTTTGTATGGCCCTGCTTTCTGCTCCGAGGGTTTTCGGGTTCGATTACCGCCTAAGTCTGGGTTTTAATATTTGTATTTATATATATCTATACATATATGTATTATGAAAAAAAAAAAACTAACATTCGGCTGTAACCTATACATATAGGTACCTACTTTAGGTTACATTCTTTATACTGAATTTCTATTTTGTTATGGAAGATAAGAACATAATTATTATATTAGATATACTTTTCACAATGGGCAATTATTAAGCTGTTGTGATTTGTTAGAAAATTGTAATTTATTTAATGTTTAATATATTAGTAGGTAATACTTAACTCGTTTTTGCGATGAGACATATCAATATTTTGAATCAACAAGTACAAAAATCTCATTTATCAAATTTTTTGACTTGTCCCCTTTTTCCTTGACACCACAGATTTGATCTCGTTAATAAGCAACCATTTAGCTTCTAGCTACATATGACCATGTCCAAATTTTTTATAATGCCACACATGTATGTATTTAACATTATACGAATAGCGTTTAAGATTAGATCCATTAGTTTAAATATATAAAGGTTACGTTAACGTTAAATATATAAAGGTACGAAGTAATTTGTTGACTTATGACCATATCACGTCACCTCGAAACATTGCATCGCGTCATTGTGTGTATGCAATTATTCTTATGACTACAAAAATTATGTAAAAATAACCTTATACTGCATTAAATTAGGTGCAAATTCGATTAAGGCAACGTCATGTGACAAATGCCGTGAACAATGTTAAAAAACAGTGTTAAGTCACGTGATATTCAACTTTAAATCTTTAGTAGTAGGTTTGTGAAGGCGTACGTTTATACAGAATCATTGCATATAAGACGTGTGGTTGACCACAATGCCAGTTCTGTCAACGACGACCATTTCGTAAGCCTTGTTTCGTCACGTAATGACATCTCGTGTGTTAAGAGTTTTATATTACGGTGCTCTGTAGGCTAATATCTTCTTCAATAACTTTTAAATGTACCTAATCGTTTTTGATATTGATTAATAATTTGCAAATATTCATAGTAAATAATGTATGTAAAATGTTACATTTTCGTAAAACAACGATTTGTTTTTATAAAGGTAAAAGAGCAATCGGAGAAAGTTAATGTAGAGTGAATCGTACATACCACTGTCCTCGTTCAGCCACCCGGTTATATGTTGTTACTGAGACCTAGAAAAAAAAACAACATATTATTAATAATTATAGAGCACTAGTTTTGTAATTACTTCAAAATAAAGTTGTTCTAAGTGATAAATTGATAATTCATGAAAATATATTTATTCTTAAATTTGAACTATGATTGTTAGCAGAAATCTATACGTTTAAAAATTTGACGTCATTGTGGGTCGTTATGCATGTAGTCGTAATGCATTCAAATAGCAGCGAAAAACGATTCCAGACGATTGTTCGAAATAACGGCGTATGAAATAAAAATTGTCTGGTACCTATATTATATACGAGTAGTTACGTGACATCATTAATAAATTGTAATAAAATTACTAAACCACATATTAGTATTACTTATTCGATAAAAGCGAGCGCATTACGTCAACTAAAGATTATTTTAATAATAAAAAAACAGTTACAATTAACCTAGACAGATAAAAATAAAAGTGAAACGATTCAATGATTTCATTGTGGTCGAACAAACGAATGGGTCAGTGGCCAAACAAGCGAATGGGTCAGTGGCCAAGCGACGAGTGTCCGATCCGTTAAATGTTCTATGTATTCTGCATTCAAATATATCGATCACGATCACGGATAATACTATCGATCGACGATGCAACATAGGCGTGGTTAGTCAACTCGCTAGTTACTATGACTGGTTTTCGTCAAACCGGCTCAGCTAGGGCCAAAGAATTGTGATTGTAAACCGATTCAGTGCGAATATTTACATCGTAATGGACGTTAACTTAAAATTAACTTTACATACTAATAGTGTTTGTACATTTTAGTATGAACAGCTTTTTTTTTTTTAATTTCTGAATTTGTATGGAGCTTTCTTAATCAATATTTTAAAGAAGTAGTTTTAGAGTATGTAGATATATAATTTAAAACAAACTTACAAACGTGAATTATAATAACAGAGCTATATGACATCAACGATTATTAAAAGCGTTAAACTAGCATCACCTTGTAAGTACAAGAAGGTCGTTAAAAATATACATGATTTGAATAATAATGTGTTGGACGATTTGTGGACTATTGGCAACTTACTTGGGAGTTGATTAGCACTTGTTTCGTCTTGAGTTTTTTAAATATATGCACTATTATTATTTTTGTAAAGTATTAGTTTTGTAGATAGCGCTAATAAAATGAAGTTCACCTGACGATGACTGCCTAAATTTTACTCTAAAAAAACTCTTCTTACTGCTTTATTTTGAAGACACCCGTTTGCTTAGCTGTTTAAATGTATTTTATTTTCATTCTGTTAACAAATAAAGGAATTATTTACTAACTGATGGTTTATAGTTAACCACTCAAAGATGCGTTCCATAAGATGAGCTACAATGACCTTGTGCTTTGTAGGCACCCGACGCATGTTTTTTTTTTCGTCGCGCTTAGTGCATCTTTTGTAGTGACAACAATAGTTTGTAACACACAAAAGGCGCGGCACTAGGACATGGACGCAAGTACTAAATTACTTAAATCCTATAGTATCTTTTGACGTTACAAAAGATAAAAGATTCTTTCTTTTAATAAAATAGGCAGTAGACAAAGGAGTTTTAAAATTTAGGTCAAGTTTTTGTTTGTGGACAATTTATACTTCAAAATAAAAATGCAGGTGTAGTAGACTACTAAAGACTACTTATAATTTTATTTTAGTACCTAGTATATATTATTTAATTTGTTATTGTGTTGTGCTTACCCAAAATTTAGAAGCTTCAATATCTAGGTAGAGTTTCAAAAGTATACCTATACGTTCAAATTCCTACTTTGTTTGCAATCGAAATTTAAAACCAAACATGTTAGTGTTTTCAAAATTTATTGAACTCGCTTTGCTTTTATATTCAAGAAAGAAAAAGCATTAAGATAACATCAAATGTCGTTGATTCTTTCCTATCAGTCAAGAGTCTTTGTTGATTATGAATTGTAAAGGCTCAAAAGGTATCAAGTTATCTTGTATGACACATTATTTTTTTTACATTGTATGTACTTATGTAAAATATTTATAAAATACTTCATCATCATCATCACTTCAGCCTATCGTAGTCCACTGTTGGACGTAAGCCTCCCCAACTTCGCGTGAAACTTCCCGGTTCTCTGCAGTCCTTATCCAGCCCCAAACAAATCTTACTTAGGTCATCGGTCCAGCGGGCCGGAGGGCGTCCCACACTGCGTTTGCCAACACGCGGTCTCCACTCCAGGACACGTTTGCTCCAACGGCCATCGGTCCTGCGACAGAGGTGACCAGTCTACTGCCACTTCAACTTGTTTATTCTACAGGATATGTCTGTTACTTTTGTTCTCTCGCGGATAGTCGCATTTCTAATTCGATCTTTGAGAGAGACCCCAAGTATGACCCGTTCCGTTGCACGTTAGTGACTTTGAATCTGTGGACCAGTTATTTCATCAGTGTCCACGTCTCGGCATCATATGTCAAAACAGGCAGGACGCATTGCTCGAAGACTTTTGTCTTCAAGCATTGCAGAATCTTCAAAGGGAAGTCTCATCGAAGCCTACCAAATGCCACCCAGCCCAACCGAGCTATCGATTTCTTTCTCGAAGTTGTTTCGGTCTAGTTGAATTGTATGGACTAGGTAGACATAATCCTGAACAACTTCGAGAAGGGAACCATCTACCGATACCGGTCTCGGTATGACTTGATTGTTAAAACAAACTGTCGTTCCACCCAAGTTCATACCGAGACCGACTCGTTGGGATCATTTGACGCATCTTATCCAACGTCTTTAATAGTTAATCTGATAAAATTTTGCCCAAGTTTGGCTATTGATCATTGTGTTTATAATTATGTTACATAATGCACATAAAATATTTCGGAACAATTTGATATAATTTAGCTTCATTGAGAACATCGCAGAAGAATTGCATCCTGTGTGGATATCATGTGTTCGTATCGGACGAAATTGCTAAGTTAAATATTATAAGTTTTCATGTCCATCATAGTACGTAATGTCCTCGTCGTCCTTGTACTGTGACATCGACGTTCAAGCAGGCTATTGTACACTTCGGTCGATACACCGTGTGCCTGATTGTGGCTACCCTAGACTACCGCTATGTATTATTGTTTTTTTTATTTACTATATACCTACCTTCGTATTATAATCAGTGTTTTCATTATGAATTATACTAGAACTAGCGGACCCGGCAGACGTTGTCCTGCCCAGAAAACAGCTGCTAAATTTGATTGCTTACACACCGATAGCAGCGCTACCTATCGGGTTCAATTGAGATAAAGACTACCTTGTCTCCCAAGTTGGACCAAATTACATATGCTTACAAAATTTGATCAAAATTGGTTCAGTAGTTTCGGAGTTTATAGTTAACATACATCGTGACACGAAATTTATATATATATATATATATATATATATATATATATATATATATATATATATATATATATATAGATTACAACTAAATGTTTCTGAGTGCTACGAAAGCTATTACAATGTCGAAGTCATTCAATACAGCACTTGAACTTTTGCTATAAATTCTGTAGGTACATTGTATTGGCACACAGATCGATCAAGTATAAAACGTGATAGTAATTGATGGCATGTTTTTAGCGTATTATAAATAGGAGAGGATAACGTATTTTATTAAAGCTTTTTTAAGACAATTTTCGTTTAACGTAAATTAAATATAACCATCTCATTAAAGCTGTAACTAATATATTATATTACAATATAAATTGAATTTTTGTAACCAATGCACCTATTTGTTGCACTAAAAACAATTTTAGAACTTCAAAAGAATAATGGAAGTCGACTTCAAACTGCCAAAGACATTTGAGAGAAACTTCATTTATGATAATTTGGAAATTGTAATTTTTTTTTTAGATATTTTGTTACATGGTGGATGCTGTAGTTAATTAAAAAATATTTATAAATATTTATTTGCTTTATTTTTTTTGCTTATAACTAATTGATCTTATGAACGTTGATAATATTTTACAAAAATATGGTTAACTAGCTGTGCCCGCGGTTTCACCCGCGTTGCTTTGAGAAAAAAAATACCCTTCCTCCTTCATAAAGCATAACCTTTCTCTTTAAATAGGCTATCCACCTCAGAGGAATTTTTCAATTCGAATCAGTAGTTCTTGAGATTAGCACGTTTAAACAAACAAACCAACTTTCAGGTTTATAATCCATACTAATATTTATCCATACTAATATTATAAATGCGAAAGTAACTCGCCGCGTTGGCGCAGCGGTCACAGCACTGGTTTGTGGCCGTTGCGCTGGCGGTTGCGGGTTCGATCCCCACACACGACATACTATGGTCTAAGATCCGGAATATAACAAAATCTTCCCTCATCTGTTAATTAGATGAAACAATTTTTTATAGGCTGATTTCAATATTGTGAATTTATAAAAACAACCTCTGCCACCATAAGCCTGCTGCGAATAATAATACTTAAAAAAAATTTTTTTCTTCTAAAAAATCGTTTCCATAACCAAACCAAACCAAAACCAGTTTCAATAACCTCAGTCAGCAGTAACCTGGCTGCAGGTAAGTATAGCAATCATAGAGACGGGTGCCTACTATAGTCAGGTATATAAATATAATGTAAAATATTGACGGTTTTAGCTTACTACATGTAATTAACATGAGAGGGAAAAGATTAAAAAAAAAAATTGTAGCAGGCTTATGGTGGCAGAGGTTGTTTTTATAAATTCACAATATTGAAATAAGTCTATAAAAATTGTTTCATATAATTATTAACAGATGAGGGAAGATTTAGCTTCTCGGATCTTAGACCACTATGTCCATCACGACATATATACAACATAATATGTCCATACAGATGCTTGCCATGGTCTGGGTATTTGTGCAGTCCTTGTGGGTCTCCCCACCGTGCCTCGGAGAGCACGTTAAGCCATCGGTCCCGGTTGTTATCATGTCCACCTGATAGCGATCATTACTCATAGCATAGATTAGTACAGATTAAGATATATCAAACATATCTTTTACACTTTCGTGATGAATTTTTGAAATATTAATATAATATATTGACTTTGACTGGATTGACAGAATAATCTGGAATGTTTCAATGAGACCAATCAATTGAACGTTTTTTTAAATTCATTTGTACATTTATCATTTATTGTATATTTAAGTAGCTTGATATATTTTCCTTTGATTACATACACTAAATAAATTTCTAAACGCTTGCATAAATATTTGACAACCAATACATATATATATATATATTGTCAATCCGTTTTCATTAATGACATTATTCTACATTTTTAAAATCTAAAATACGCCACTATCCGTATTTTGTAGATACATGTTGTCGATTCGAAATCTTTATTTAATTACGTTCTTTAATTTTAGGGCAGATTTTACCATATCCACGGGATGAACATTAAATGTTTGACAGTTACGAAACACGAACATTATACATACTTCCATACACATTTTTATTCCCACTTCTCAACACCTTACACCCTTTTCGCATTAAAAAGGAGCTTATGTCCTTTCTCAGACTCTAGACTATCTGTATACCAAATTTAATTTAAATCTGTTCAGTAGTTTTGGCGTGATTGCGCGACAGACAGACAGACAGAGTTATTTCGCATTTATAATGTTAGTATGGACTTATTTATTTCAGGACAATATTTTCTGGTTTTCACGTTAAATTCGACCAAGCACACGATAACTTATAGCAACGCAGGTAACCCCAGTTTCTATAGGTTGAGCCGACGACATTTGTACTCATAACATCACTTTTTGTGAACGAAACTATAGCACTATTTAATTCGACGCCACCTCCGTCTAGTTAGCAAACAGGAAACATTTTTTATATGGTGAAAAATTATAACTCATCTAAGTTATGACTTTACATGATCTTAACATAAAAAAATGGCTATGTGTGCGCAGTGTGCGTAAAAAAAATCTAGCTAGTTCCTCATCTCACTTAAGCTTAGATGCGACATGAAAATATATTAATTAAGATGCAATAATTACACCAATAAATACCGAACAAAAATATTAACAGTCAATGTGTATTTTGTGCTAACTCTATTACTATTTAAAAGAATAAGCATGTCTGTCATATGTCTTTATTATATATATTATATATGGCATGCTTAATTTTATTATACGAGGGCGGGTCAATAAGTCCGTGACTTTTTGAATAACCCGTCTCTTAATTAAAATAGCAACACTGCTCCTGTCAACAGGCAACTGTCAGTTGACTCCTGTCTAAATTTGAACGAGCTGTGACATGTAGTTTGTGTTTTACAGCCGTTGATAGCAGACTACCACGCGTTTTGAAAAGAAAATGGAAAAAGGTGATTTTCATGTGCTCATTAAGCATTATTTTTTGCGGAAAAAAACCATTACTCAAACCAAGGCTAAGCTTAATAAATATTATGGGGACTCTGCACCATCCATTTCCATGGTAAAAAAGTGGTTTACTGAATTCCGATGTGGTCGTACAAGCACAGAAGATGCCGAACGTTCTGGACGCCCACTTGAGGTCTCTACGTCCGAAACAATTGAAAAAATTCACGATATGGTTTTAGCCGATCGGAGATTGAAAGTGAGAGAGATTGTTGAAGCCATAGGCATCTCACATGGCTCAGTGGTTTCAATTTTAAATGATCACTTGGGTATGCGAAAGCTTTCCGCAAGATGGGTGCCGCGTTTGCTCACAATCGACCACAAACGCAACCGTGTGACAATTTCGCAGGAATGTTTGGCGTTGTTCAAACGCAATATGAACGAGTTTTTGCGCCGTTTCGTAACCGTGGACGAAACGTGGATCCACCACAACACACCGGAGATCAAACAGCAGTCAAAACAGTGGGTTTCTCGGGGTGAATCGGCGCCAAAGAAGGCAAAGGTGGTTTTGTCAGCCAATAAAGTCATGGCGACCGTTTTTTGGGATGCACGCGGCATAATCCACATTGACTACCTTCAAAAGGGTAAAACAATCAATGGTGAATATTATACCAATTTATTGGGTCGATTCAATGAGGAATTGAAAAAAAAAACGACCTCATTTGACCAAGAAAAAAGTTCTTTTCCACCAGGACAATGCGAAGGTGCACACATGTGTAGTTTCTATGGCAAAAATCCATGAATTGGGCTACGAATTGCTCCCTCATCCACCCTATTCTCCAGATTTAGCCCCGAGTGACTATTTCTTGTTCCCAAACTTGAAGAAATGGCTCGGCGGAAAGAGATTTGACTCCAACGACGAAATCATCTCACAAACAAATGCCTATTTTGATGACCTCGACAAATCATATTTTTCGGAAGGGATAAAAAAATTGCAGAAACGTTGGACTAAGTGTATAGAACTTAAAGGAGACTATGTTGAAAAATAAAATAGCTTTTTATATAAAAACCTGTGTTTCATTCAAAAAGTCACGGACTTATTGACCCGCCCTCGTATATGGCATGCTTAATTTTTCTCTTTTTTCGTTATTTAGCTCAAATTGCATACAGAAATAGCGTGCCGTTTTCGAGTTTAAATTTTGTTATAAATCTATGCGGTTCTTTTTGAGTTCTGTTTGTAATTACACATAGACAAACTCTATGAATTTTATAAGACATTGATGAAGCAGCTTAAAACTTATATAAACAGATTTTTTTAAATTGTGTTGCTCATCTTTGAAACGAATTAATGATACCTACAATTTTTAAGAAGAAAATGCACAACTCCATCTATGACTTTTAAAAATAACAATTAACCTCGCCAACATGATAAAATTTAAATTATTTATATCCAAAAAGGGATTGATGATGATGTTTTTGAAATCTCATAGAAGGCGCTGCTTTAAATTTGTCTTGAACTACTGATATTCATTTAATTACGTTTATCGGCCTAAATTACTTATACTGCGTCATTTTTATAGTGTGAAGCTAGCTTGTAGCATGGTTATTATTAACATAATAACAACAACATTCAAATATGCGTCGTTAGATTACACGTTGTTACAGAATGCGTTAAGTAATAAAAGTTCACTGCTCATTCTCCGTAGGTGATAGCGTGATAATATGTAGCCTATATGTTGACGCGACTTCTTAATAATATTCGTGCCAAATTTGAAGTGAATCCATGCAGTACTTTTTAGTCTATCTCGGACATATATTTGAAGATATAAAGGTTCACTGCTCGTTTCCTGTAGGTAATAGTGTGATAATATGTAGCCTATATGTTGACGCGACTTCTTAATAATATTCGTGCCAAATTTGAAGTGAATCCATGCAGTACTTTTTGAGTTTATCCCGGACATATATTTAAAGAAATAAAGGTTCACTGCTCGTTCCCCGTAGGTGATAGCGTGATAATATGTAGCCTATGTTTTGACCCGACTTCTTAATAATATTCGTGCCAAATTTGAAGTAAATCCATACAGTGCTTTTCGAGTTTATCCCGGACATACGTTTGAAGAAATAAAGGTTCACTGCTCGTTCCCCGTAGGTGATAGCGTGATAATATGTAGCCTATGTTCTGACCCGACTTCTTAATAATATTCGTGCCAAATTTGAAGTAAATCCATGCAGTACTTTTTGAGTTTATCCCGGACATACATACAGACAAACAGACAAACAGATAAACAGACAAACAGACAAAAATTCTAAAAACTATATTTTTGGCTTCGGTATCGATTGTAGATCACACCCCAAGTATTCTTTAAAAAAAATATTCAATGTACAGTTTTGACTTTCCTACCATTTTATTATATGTATAGATATTTACTATTACCATGAAAAACTAAGCTTAAGAGCGTGCATAAGGCGAGCAAAAAATCAGATTTCACCCGCGCGCCCGATGAAACAAAATATACACAAAGCCTCGTGTCAGAATGCGATAGACGATATAGTTTTGAGCGCATTACGAATGTAAAAAACGACAAATATGTTATTTTGTATATAATTCCGAAACTAAAAGTAATTACATTAAATGCCTAAGCATAGCCTTTACTCATATTTAAATGTAATTAATTATCAAATTTTTGTCTTAATGGTCATAACCATATCGAGTATAAATAGAAAAAATATAAAAATTAGAGGTTACTTCGTGATTATATTTTATCGAGGAAATTTCCTTATTTTATGTTTTTGATAAAGGTCAACCCTTGCAAATATCACGTAGTTTGTCATATATTTTTATTTTAAGATTTGGTCTGGAACTTTTCATGTCAAAACAAATAGAAGATGGTAATTTTGCATTATGCACACTCTTAACTAATTTACAGTACCACGGATCTAATCAGTATTATTTTATTCATATTATTCTTTATAACTAGAAAGCAAAATAAATACTAAATAGAACATTCTGCGGATAAATGAAATGTTATGACGTCAAACAAGATATATGTTGCAATGTCAAATATTGAGAGAGATTATTAAAGTATAAATAAATATCAGTCGTCATTTTTCAAGTGCACGATCTTAAGATTTACCGGCTCAAATGCTCAATTGATTGCTATAAAATTTTGCATAAAGATATCATACAACTCCGTGGACGAATATCCCCCGAAAAATTAAGTAGATAGGTATTTTGGGACAGCAAAAAATAGTTAAGCAAATACTGTACATTATTCGAAATTGCTACCAATAGAAATTGAAATTTAACACGAACTCATTTTTCACGATTTCAACGAAAATTATCGAGAGTATACTTTGTTTATTCTTTCTACCTCACCACCCTTGCTGTACTTATTATAAATATAAGTATATACCATGTAGTAAATCCGTCAGAAAGCTGGCAATAACTAATCAAAGACAATAGTAACAAAAAATGTTTACAAATAAAGTAATCTAAGCTCTACAAAATAAAATTAAAGAATAAGGCAAAAAAATAGAAGGTACTGTCAAGTTAAGGCATTAAATGGGTATACTATTAAACGAGCAATTCTTGTAAATATATAATATGTAAGTATATATATATTCTGAATCCCGGAATCGGCTCCAACGATTTTCGTGAAATTTCGTATACAGGGGAATTCGGGGGCGAAAAATTGTTCTAGCTAGAATTCATTTTTAGAAAATGTCATTTTATCCCTGTTTTTAGGCAATAAAAAAATGGCTAAAATATCGTTAGAATAGGAAGGTTAATTTCGCAATAGTCATTAAAGTTATAATGGCTCAGGTGGGAAATCAGACGGTCGAGATTGACCGAGAAAACCATGGTTCAAATCATAGTCGAGATCACTATTTTTCTTTTTTTTTAAATTTCACTCGTGATTTTTCATTTAAATAAAAATAAAAAATAAAAATACCGAGAAAAAAAAAACAAAATACTAAAATAAATCAAATAAAAATAAAAATACCGAGCTAGGCTCGGTTACCCAGGTACTGGGTATAAAGTGAGCTAGGTTAAGCAATTACATATTTCTAAATAATAATAAATATAACTTATTTAAGATGAGACAAAATTTGTTATCTAGTTTTATTTTAGTATTCTAAAAGTGTCAGACGTTTACAACAACAAGAAGAGTGTCTGCTAGTCGAAAATGTATTTACTGTTCCTTAATGACTGCTACGAGGTAAATATTAACGCATTTGCATTTATTTATATTATGCCAGAAGTTGCAAAGCTAATTTATGACATCAAGATATTTGTAAGTATCTTAAAAGGCACATAAAATTACTTCGGACACGATTTAAAGGTTATTTCCTAGATAAGAACTAAGATAAGGACGTCTTGAGATTATTAATCACTTGACAACATTCAAAACTGAGTTTCGTCAAGAATTTGATAAAAGTGACAAATTAATATTACCAATAGGTGGTGTTCATTTTAAATAATGCATGGATAAACTTCGAATAAAGTGGTATAATTATGCTATATATAATGCCTATGCACGTCCTTATTTTGAAGTAGCTCGTTCAGGTTTAATGACCTTTATGCGGTTTGAAGTCTACTACTAAATCATTCATTGTCGGTAATCGGTATTTATATGTCTAAACATATTACATTATATTTTCGCTACTAGAGTCTATCATCGATGAGTTTACGCTATAAAATTTATTCATATAAAGTTTTATGACGGGGACACTTTTATTTTACTTCGAAAAAGGAGATTATTTTGTTTTCGACTGTATTTTTTGTATGTTCGTTAATATATTTATAAATTGTGATCCGATAATGGCAATTTCTTTTTTCTCTAAACGGTATTTATAAATATGTAGCCATAAGAGAAGTAGAGTCACAAGGCCCAACATTCATTAATAGATAGATACCATAAAATATACTTATATCTATTAAAATTTTTACAAATTATATATTTTTTAAATCAGATATAATGCTGGAATCTCAGGGAATCGGAG
The DNA here is from genome assembly GCA_905220545.2 of Melitaea athalia. Classification (NCBI taxonomy): domain Eukaryota; kingdom Metazoa; phylum Arthropoda; class Insecta; order Lepidoptera; family Nymphalidae; genus Melitaea; species Melitaea athalia. The sequence continues at coordinate 17,317,008 of HG992178.1, forward strand.
AAATACTCCCAGAAATGAAATGTTTTTGCACTTTTGATTTTGACGCCCATCATGGGTTACTTAGCTGATTGTGTTCTTATTTTGTATCAAAGTAGAGACTAGAGACTATGCCTCAAAGGTTTCTTAGCAGATTTGCATAGTTTTTTTTAAGGGATAGGCGATTTGGGTGGTTTCGGAAAAGTATGTTTATGATCTTATGATAAACTCTGGAAATGTACAAAAGTAGGTACGAGTAGGTTAACTTTCTTACAGTTCCACGTTTGTTTGTAAGTCAAGATTCTTGCTGTGGCTAGAGATTACTTTAAATATTTACTTTTTTAAAAGCGATTTAAAATAGCTTTCAAAATAACAAACTATTTAACTGAGGCACAGCAGAAAATGACCTTACAGAAGACCACAGCTAAATGATATTGCTTTCAAGCAGTGTTGTGTTTCTGTGGTGAGTTTGGTGACCTGAGTTCCTGGGGTTAGGGTCGGCAACGCGTTTGCGATACTTCTGGTAATAGCTGACCAGTGACCATCAGGTTAGCCGTACGCTTGTTTGCTGACCTAGTTGTATATAATAATAATAATAATAATACGTCTTTATAGACGTACAATTTTCAATTTACCTTGTTTTATTCACCTTCTGTTCTATATATTATTTCTGGAGCGATACTATATAAGTATAACCTACGTTATTTGATATTTTGCTGGAACAAAACCACAGACATTACTAGTATAATACATACGCAATATTGTTTATACGTTTATTGAACAATCGATTAATTTTTATCAATTAAGAAGGCGCAGGTTTTCTTATCGAATTGATAATAGTTATATGTGTTTAGTGTCACTTTAGTTTTAACTCTATGTTAAATTAAAAGGTTAATAAAAATATAAAATATTTATACCTATGTACATAAATGCGGACTTGAGAGTGGAAAATCTGTTTAAATACATTCTCCTTTATTACGTGCTCTTACTGCGAGATTAGTTTATAAGTAGTTTGTGAAATTCAAACAACACGTTACCAGTCGCTTGTGCTACTTTGAAATGTTCAGTAAAACACCTTTGTTATGAATAAACAGTGTATACAATATGGTAAACTACAAGTATTTAAAAAAAATACAATACCTACAGTTTCGTTGAATGGAAATTTATTATTTAAAGACTGTTTGGTTATGAAATAATACGTGTCTGTGTTATGGTGCCTATAGAGCTTCCAAGTTCTACTGTCTGTTTTTTTTTTTTAATTTAAGCATCGAAATAGATAACTTCGAAGAAAATATATGGTATTATGAAAATAAAATTTTAATAAGTATTATATGTATATTTCGTCCGTGTAAATCTAAGGACTTAATAAATAATTATAACAATATAACATTCCATTTACAAGTTTGGCTTCCTCAGTTAGTACGTTCAATATGTGATTCTTTCGTATATTCATTTGCGCAGTCTGGTCGATGGTTCTCGTGATGACCGCGGTTCGTTCGGTCTGAGAGGCGTATTGTTTGTGATCGCTGTAATAAGAACTGTTTCTGCAAGAAACTCCAAGTCTAGACTAATCGATCTATACCATACTCGCTTTTATATGAACAAAAAGTTAGTAAAAAGTATTTTATAGCTAAAGCGTACTATTCGGTTAAATATTACCTATATGAATGATAATGATGTTTAGGTTTACTAACGCTACATTTATTATTATGTATTAACAGTTTTTTTCAAAGAGTAAATGCGGAGGTGCTTTCTAATTCTTCTTACAGAATCTAGATTCCGTATCTTTGGTAGCCTCACATAAACAATTGTAAAATAAAGATGAAGGTAGCCTGCCTGAATAAAAACCTCATGATACTTTAAGGTTAAGGTGTATTGAAGGTTGAGTTAAAATTTAAACGACTTATGATTCATAACATTAACTTCGATTGACTAAAATTTTGAATTACCTTAAATTAAAAATATATTCTTCCAAATTCTCTTTATAGTACCTACTTTTAAATAATCTTTAACTCTATATAAAGTTAAACGTTATTATAACAATATTACATAATATTTATGTTCCGTGTTTTAACATGATTTTTTTAATGATTTAATAACTTGAATTTAATAATTCGTTTTAAATAACAGATGAGACTTGACCATCGAAAAAAGTAAATCTACCACCTTCCTAATCCTTAGTTACTAACAAACTAAGATTAATTGTAATTTTTGAATGTGATTTGGTCCGCCCTCGACCATGGTTTGGTTTTTGACGGTCAATGACTACTTACTATTTTTATAACCTGACTTGAATTATTTCTGATTTTATCAGAATATATAATAACAAATAAGACATAGAAAATTATTTGAAATATCGAATATATTTTCGAGGTTGATGATATGGTATCTATTTTTAATTTGTATTATGAGACACCTGTTTTTGGTTCTTAATTGTTATTTTATGTTCTATAACTTGTTTTTATGTCTCGTAACGTTATCATGTAGTTTTTCGGCAATATCGAGTTACAGACCACCTGGCAATGCGAAGTAATATAATTAATGCATGGTTTTTATTCAAACTGTTTCGTCTGTTATTTCTACCGACAATTTCTATGAAATATTACTTCTAAAGCAATGTGTATTTTTATCAATGTTAAATTATGCATTATAATTTCGCAAACTAATTAATCAAAACGGACAAGTCAACAACTCAACATCATGTTTTTATTTCAACTAAAATATTTTAGACATTCTATTTCTATTTTAAAGGTGTTGTAGAAAAATCTACAAAAATGCTAATAATATAAACTAGGTAAACCATTAATGATTAACTGTGCCCCGCGTTTTCACCTGCGTTAATGTAGGGAAAAACGTACTAAAATTAAAAAAAAATTAAAAAAATTATTTATTTATTTATTACAGAGAAAAAAAAAACAAGTTATGTGATAAACGTTAAACAAAAACAATTTGCTGTTTAACAGTCCACTGTGTTTCTAAAGTAATAATATTAAATTACAAATAATATTATAAATTAATATTAAAATATGCTATTAAATTACACAAATAATATGACATACATTTGAATAATAATTGGGGAAAAAAACGAACATAGTTGTTTTGCGGCCATTTCACTATATCTATATGTTGTTTTATAAAGAATTTTTTAAGTATGTTTTTATAGTTTTTTTTTTTGGATTTTTTAAAAAATTATTTTATATAGCCTATAGACTTTCTCAGTGAAATAACTATCCAACACAAAAATAATTTTTCAATTCGAACAACTAGTTCCTGAGATTGGCGCGTTCAAAGAAACAAACAAACAACCTATTTAGCTTTATAATATTAGTATAGATTGATGATGACGCGTTGACGGAACGGTCACGGCACTGGTTCATGGAAATCATGGATGTTGCGCTGGCAGTTGCGGGGTCGAACCACTTGTATTGGCCATACAAATATTTGCTGTGGTCTGGGCGTTTGTGCGTGTGTTTCCGCCGTTGAGTGTTAGGCACACAGCTAAATAATACTGTTTTCAAGCAGTATTGTGTTTCTGTTGGTGATTAAGGTGACCAGAGCTCCTAGGGGGGGGAATTGGGGGTAGGGTCGGCAACGCGCTTGCGATACTTTTGGCGTTGCAGGCGTCTATAGGCTACGGTGATTGCTTACCATCAGGTGAGCCGTACGCTTGTTTGCCGACTGATATAAAAAAAGGCGTTTATTTATTATTTATTTATTAGATTTGGTTCCTTCTCCTACATGGGAAAGAGGTCTATGCCCAACAATGGGATATTACAGGCTGAATCGTGAATCGTGAGATTTGGTTTAATATATCTGCAGTTTATTTTGTATAATTTCTTCATAATTTTTACTTCACCTGTGGCACATAATAATTTAACGGAGACATTAAACAGTTGTTATCTGTTACACATTGATAACAGTAGCATCTGTGTATGTACGTACTATGTCGTGACCTACTTATCGCCACCTTGTTCTTAATTTCCATGAGAAACTAAAATAACATTAAATTTAAAAATATTAGATACTAAAAAATATATTAAGTACGTCAGATGCTTGCGTCTGCACCCGAAAAACCTGTTTTGCGACAGTCTCGCGTCTCGCACACGTACACAAACTCATACATCATACACTCAGATGTACACACACAACCATCTTACGACCATCTGACGTACATCACGTACATACACACATACGTGTGTAATAAGGACTTATTATGAGTTTTGTGAGGTATAATTAATTTCAATTAAATAAAGACTTTACTTGTCTTCATGAGAGCAATAGTGGCGTCATCATAAGAAATTTTGGACGTTAAGTGGTGGTAAAGTGGACACATGTTATTCAGGAGAACTGTTATGTTATTTTAGAATTATCTAAACGTCACTATTGGCTACAGCCGTGCTGTTTCTGGTTAATAACGATGATTACGTAGCAATAGTAAACGTGTTCTTTTTAGCCTTTGATACTTCTGTATAACGTAATTTTCTAATGGTGAAGCCATTATTATAAGTTATTAGTAAATTTTGGTGTTTATTAATCACAAATAAATCATTCCTCTTCAATAAATACAAATAATGACATTTAAATATAATTTTCTATTATTTCACTAAGTATACATAAAATTTAACTGAGGTAGGGCACAGCAGAAAACCTGCTCAAAATTTGGAGCAGCCTGACTGGGGTAGTAGGTACCTCGACCTTACAGAAGACCACAGCTAAATAATACTGTTTTTAAGCAGTATTGTGTTCCTGTTGGTGAGTAAGGTCATAAGGTGACCAGAGCTCTTGGGGGGATTGGGAATAAGGGTAGGCAACGCGCTTGCGATGCTTCAGGTGTTGCAGCCGTCTATAGGCTACGGTAGTCACTTACCATCAGGTGAGCCGTACGCTTGTTTGTTTGTTGTCGACTTTGTATCATAAAAAAAAAAATCGGTCCAGCCTTTTCGGAGGAGTATGATTAATTGATTACTAACATTGTGACACGAGAAATTTAGATATATACCTTTTTAAACACCTTGAACATTTAATTATATCGTCCCTAACACATGACTAATTCAAAGTAATTTCAAGTGATAACAGCCAAAGGAAGTCGTTGAAATAATTGTTATTCAACTAGGTCAAAATTACATTTCAACTTGTAAAACAATACTTAGAATTTTATAAACTAAGAAGGTACAAATAGATGAATTGTTGAATGATATTATGTTTCAAAACAAAGACTGAACGTGTAGTATGCAAAAACTTTTTGCTAGATCGGGATTTTCCAGTGTTTATGTTGTTATAAGCTAAAAATGGATTGGGTCTAAACTCAAAACCTATATTCGACATATTCCCAAAAACAATTAGTCACTTTTAACCATACAATATTCATGTTTTATAAATCAGTAATTAAAACTATAGATGTATTTTTAAAATCGTTTTAATGTTATGTGACATTCTCTCTTTTAGTAATTTTCTTGCGATTTTTGGAGTGGATTATATTATTTGTCTGTACTCTGTACCATGAATTTAAATAAAAAATAGGCGTCTTCCTTCTAAATGTTTATTTATCTGATTGTCTATATAAACTTCTGCGTACTAGTGTATGTGTAAAAAAAAATTAGTTTTGAACTGAGAAAAAAAAGTGAAATTTGGGACGTTTCTGTATGAATGATGCCTAAATACGGCAATATAATATATTTAAATAGAGTCGAAACTCGTAACTCCTTCCTTATTGACGAATAATTAAGTTTCGTTAATAATATTTATGGTTTATTGTTTTATGTCAAAAAAGTTTTATGTTAAAAATAAAAATAAATAAAAATAAAATAAAAAATGTCATAATTTATGACTATGAATATAGAATCAGATCAGGAAAAAAGTTTTAATTACAGGTTTATAAGTAGGTACACACCAATGTGTTTTCTTTCATTTCTTTTCTTTTATTTTGAAATTTTGAAAATTAGTAATTATTATAGGTACAAAGTAATTAAACGAACAACATAGCATTTACTATTGTATATTTAGACATATTTTACATACATTTCTCTACATCAGGGGTTCCCAAACTTATTTTTTCTACTTTCAGAATAAATTATTTTTAGTGCCCCCATTTTTTCACCTACTTAAAAACCACTATAACTTCAAACTAAAATAAATATTGCGCGCTATATTAGCGGAGATTAAACATTCATTCTAATGAACCCCAAGCCTCTACACAACGCCCCTATTTCTTTTCTGGGTCTTTTATCGCTAATTACTAATTAGAATATCTACGTGATGAATGAAGTCTGATCAGAAAAAAGTTATTTCTTTATGAACTTTTATTATTTGCATATTTAACCAAGTAACAAGAGTGCTGCAAATTATAGGATTTATGTTGAAAAAGATAGTCTAGAATCTAGATCAAATCACAACAACGAGGTAGATGAAAATGAAAACATAGTTAAAAATTTTGCATGTTGTATTTAATTAAATAAAAATATGAGGAATTCTTAAGACTTTAGAGTCTCATTTTTTACTTATTACGTAATTAATAAGGATACGGTGTTTTTAAGTCAGTAACAAATTCACGCAAACCTGGGATTTTCCCGCTATGTTTAACACTATGGGTTTTTAAAGATTTATCTGGCATTAAAGATAAAAGTTCATTTTTGTTTTGATAGTTATATGTATGTAGTTTGTTTCCGCCAATTCGCTATAAATGGCTGTAACCATACAATGTTACATTATAGCTATAAATGGCTGTAACCATACAATGTTACATTATAGCTATAAATGGCGTGACACCATAAACCGTGGGGCATGAAGCACATTGTACACCATGGCACCTATACATCTCTGTCAAAGGCGAACGGGACATTGACCCAATTCAAATAGGTTAACTGTATGGCAAATGTTAAATTAAGACTTTATGAGGTGACGCATGCCTATTAAGACAAAAGATCTAATTTAAAAGGTAATTATGAAAATAATCAGCCTATCATTTGTTCGAATAAATGTCTACTCTCTACTGTCTCAATCGTAACGTAAGAAGGTTATCTATATTTGTTATATATTTAAACTTTATGACACAAAATATTATACGTAGTAATAACAAACGTTCTATTATTGTCTTTATTTCACTTTCTTACTATAAATAAACACACACACACACACACACACACACACACACACACACACATACACTACACACTACAGTTTTTGGTAATTTTCAGTAACAGTAGTAATGTTTATCGATATGATAATGATAACATATTATATTAAAATGGCAGAGGTGACCATTATCTTTAACAAAGATAATGGTCGCACGATTGAGTAACGTACTTTATTAATGATTTTGAAGTCATTTGTTAGATATCCATACGTATATTTATAATACGTGAAGCAAAAACTTTGTACCCCTTTTTACGGAAATTGCGCGTACGTAGGAGTATAAAATTTCGCACACTTATAGTTTATATAGAGAAGGAGTGCGGAATGATAATATTTTTTCAAAATTAAACATAAAAAATACATTAAATTAATAAAAAAAAGCACACACTACCACACGCATACACGCATATACATATATCCTTTTGTTTATTATTAAAGTCGGTTCTCAAATTGAAAAATTTAAAAAAAGGTTCTTTATTTTCATAATTATTTGGTTTTCTTTAATTTAAAATTTTAATTATGGTCGAATTTCGACCTCTGGGCGACCACTAGTTTTTATAGAAGTAGATTGCGGTTTTACCCGTGATTCTACAATTTTGTGAGATTGCTTGATAGCTACACCTCTATGCTTCTACCAGTGAAATTGTAATTTTTATTAGACTGTAAACCTTTCCGTAAAAAAACAAAAATTAAAAATAAAATCGGAATGTATCTCTTGAGTTCTTGACGTTACAGACAAAACAAATAAGCGTTGTTGACTTTACTCTATCTGTATAAATTAAGACTGATTTACAAAGTACAACAATACGAAATAAATCAAAGTGGCCTCAAACATAAAAGGATATTATCTGTCTTTATCTGAAGAGCGTCACACTTTGAATGACAATGTTAAAAGAACAAAAGCAACAAAGGTGCTGATGTCTTTTTTTAGTAGCGCAATTAATTAATTATTACCTTACGCTAAGCTATTTATGATTCTAATATACTACTTTATACTTCTATGATTCTAATATATTGCTTCCTACATATATTGAAAAAAAGTTTCTAATTTAACGGTTCGCAATCATAAGGAATTTTGGTTTTTAATACAGTTGCTCAAAAAGTGGCGTATTGCAGGGACGTATAGCGATCGGGATGTGGGCTATTACACACTCTACTTTTTTTACCTTTCCCGCACTAGTGTGTTCTCTGTCCCAACTGTCAAAATAAAGTCTATTAAAAAGAAAAACCAACCATGAAGTTTTTACTAAAAAAAATCATAGAAGTTTATATGATTCATGTAAATACGTATAGGTATTTCTTAAAAGAAGCTACTAATTTGTTTCAATATCAGATTTAATGATTTGATTGAATGAGTTTGGTTAGGTTTCATTTCATTTCATCTCATTAAATTTCATTTTCATTTCATATCAATAACAAACTTCTACTGAAGACTTGGATGTATGGGCATAGTTTCCCTTTGCCTACCAGAATGGGTGAAGAAAAAAAAAAACTCTGCTTATATTCTACGGTTGGCGCCATTTTTCAGAAATTTTCTTTGCGAGTTTATTTTATTAAATTGTTTCATTTTTTGCAACTGTATTAAAAATAGTCGTTCAGTACACGTATGGAGTTTCTTATTACGTGTAAGTGTGTATTTAGTATTATGAATACTAAATACTTTTAAGAACCATATCACGTTGTACGAGGCGAAAAGGAGCGAAGGATGCCGATAGGCGGTGACGTGTGTAAGCTGTGTTTATACTAAGCTCCGTACGAGGTTGGACGGCGCGGTGGGTGGCACATTCACGCCATACTTACGCAAAATCAAATACTAATAAAGTTTTACAGTATATTCGTTTGTTTCAACGCCCTAATCTCAGAAGTTACCTGTTCTATACAAACTGTAAGTCTTCGCTTTACTCCAAGTAGGTTATTTTATGTGTCTCTAGACTTAACGCTTTCTCTTTCTTGTATTAAATGGGAGCAGTAACCTTTAACGTCAATATTTAAAATCGAAACTTTTAAGAGTGGAAGCACAAAGGATTTTTAGTAAGTATAACAGTAATAATAATTTTTTATTGTTAGTGTCGAATGTTACGATTAATTCTAAGATTTATTAGAACAGTAGCATGACGGATACACTTTTGCTATCTTATTACTTTTTTGACTTTTACTTTCATCGAAAATTAAAATAAATAAGAATAAAAATAAATTTGTAATTGTCGTCTTTTTTAACATTAAACCTTGTACTTTGTAACAATGTCTATACAAGTTAAGTTGTTTAATCAAAATAAAGCGTATTTTATATAAATATAAGGTTTTCTTTAAATCGATCTCTCGAAGTTAAGGTATTAAGGAAGTTAAATTTTTTCTTCAAGGTATAGCGATTTTCCATTGTTAAATTAAACGATTAAAATTGGGACTACTATTGTTAGTTTAATTTATTTTTCATTAAAACTGTATTAAGCTAAGAACTATATAACAAATAGTTGTACTAAATAAACATTTTTAATGTTTTTTTTTCTATTCATTCTCACATTGATATGTCCTTTAAAGGTAAAATTTATAACAGGTAATTCATTCATTTACATAAATAATTTTGTCGAGTTTTAGATTTATTTATCTATCGACTTATCTTAAATATTAATTAATGTTAATATGATGATAATGTTACATTACAATGATATATCTTATACTAATATATAAAGCTGAAGAGTTTGTTTGTTTGTTTGTTTGTTTGTTTGTTTGTTTGAACGCGGTAATCTCTGGAACTACTGGGCCGATTTGAAAAATTCTTTCAGTGTTAGATAGCCCATTTATCGAGGAAGGCTATAGGCTATGTATCATCACGCTAAGACCAATAGAAGCGGAGTAAACGCCGACGAAGTCGCGCGCAGAAGCTAGTTTTTAATACAAATCGTTGATGGCATATAGAACATAGATCTCATTGACTAAAATGGTATTGGTTGATTTTGAATGAGTTTCGTAGTCGAATAGAATGGACGTCACGTCAACTTGAATTTATTGCTATGTGACTGTCACGGTGCTTATACGGAAAGACCTCTGAGGACCTCCGAAGAAGGGTATCTATCATTCAACGTAAGACTCATCCTGTGCTAATAGACATAAATCTTCAAATGAGGCAGTATTTTAAATATCATTAAATAACGGTTGTTTTGGAAAAACCTAGTTCATACAAGACGTCATTTAGTCCAATAATGTAAATTTTACGTCCTTCGCTTCAAGAAAAATTTTAATTTTTCCTCCTATAACAAAGACAAGAACAACAAGATTTCGGTCAAAATATGATTTCAATTTTATTGATACTGTAATAAATATTATTTTATTTTATTTTTTTACAAAATTATCCAAGTCTACAAAAGCGGACATTAATAACAATTAATACTAAGAAGCAATTCAATGATGGCGCTATGTGTAAATGAAAAAAAAAAAAAAAAAAAACATGCTGCAAAATAGCCTCAACAGTAAATCGTTAATCTTGACAGTACATGAGGAGAATATAGAAGTAATTTATTCGAGACAATATGTTAGCACTACAATTTGCTTGACAAAGGTTATGATGCGTCAAATTTGCGTACAAAATTTTAATGAGATTGCATTAGCTTTGCATGTACATGATATCGTCAGATTTTCTGTTTGGAAATTGCTCGTAATATCAACGTAAAAGTTGACGCGAGTTTTGTATTTATGATTAATCAAATGTTCAAAAACCAATTTGATATTTACGTGAAATTAATTTGTGTAAAAGTCAAACATAAGATGTTTTAAAATCGATTTTCAATGCAAAAAAATTTCTTCACATTCATAATATGTATGTAATTTACTTTATAAAAGTATTCGTGAAATGTTTATATAAGTTTATTAAATAAAAACAAAGAATAATTTGTTTTTCTTAAGCTTATTTAGCGGTGGGTTGTATAATACCTATATGGTTTAGGAGGAGTTATATGTTTAAATTTTTAATTGTTTGGTAAAATAAATAGCTTATGTTAATTCAAAAAACCTTGTACACGAGCAATTTAAATTATTTGAGACATGTTTGGTTTACTGTGTTTAGTCTATGGATAAAGATCGTCTTGAAAAAAGAACCACGATAAAAATATTGTCAGATTATCACGTCGTAATAGGAAAAAAAGTATATTAAGTACTTGTAGTACATATTATGCTTTATAGGCAATAAATTAATAGTATATTTTTGATGATTGATATATGAAGCTGTGTGACTACGGCAGTAAAGAATATAGCCACCCCCTCTCTTCCCGTAGGTGTCATAAGAGGAGACTAAGGGATAACACAGTTTCACTACCACCTTGAAACTTAAAAAGCCGACTGATGGCGGGATAACCACCCAACTGCTAGCTTTGAAATACACAGGCCGAAGACCTGCCAACCCGCCTGCCCATCATAGTGACTATGGGCAACACCGATTAGTTTACGCCATTTTTGGCGCGAACTTGTGGAGGTATATGTCTTTAGCAGTGGACTGCGATAGGCTGATGATGAGTGATGATAATTATCTTGATAAAAATACTAGGATAAACGAAAAATAGATAATACATACTACTTTCAATATGATATCAGACCATTAGATTCCGTGATTAGCGGAAGCATTGTTCACATTTTATATTGTTTTATACGGAAAACTGAAAAGTAGCGTAATATACGTACATATGTACTAAATGTAGAAATTATCAAAACAGGAAAAAGTAAAAGAAACTTATATTCCTTTAAAACGAATTTGAAGAAACGATTATAAAATTCGATTAATTAGTATTCAAAGTGATCATGGACGTCATCGACTTAAATAAAAACATTAACAACGCAGGAAATGACGTAGTTAGTAACTTAGTACGTAGTATAGGTACTGTCTAAGTATAAAGTAAGTATAGTTTATCTTGCGTGACAGCCAATCTTGTCGTAGCAATATTGATAGTATTTTTGATATATATTTTTATATTACGCTGAGATGATAAATATTTTAACCCACACCTATTTACATATAATGTAGCATTTAGCGTCTTTGTGACAATAACTTTAATGTTATATTTACTATGTAACAAAATAAAACCGATGACATTCAGGCTTGTATAATACTAGTCATTTATAACATCGATATACAAGATAGTTTCACTCGAAAGATCTATTTTCTGATGTTATTAACAACTTTGACTTTTAATCGATAATTGTTGTTTGAACGAACTTTCTGGTAGGGTTCTTGTGAAGCCTACGACTTACCGTTATTTCGCCTCTTATCTTAAGTATTTTAGTTTCGAACTTATCAACAACACGCTCATTATTTAACAAAGGTTGCCGCAAAAGGTCTTTTTATTTCGATACGGGGAAAAAGGAATAAGCGTTGGCATTTTCATAACATCTGATAATATTATAAACATTTCGACATCTTCTAAACTAAAATGTATAAAATGCGTCACTTGTAAACATTTAATGAATATTTATTTGTAATGGAACATTTTAGAGTACAAGTTAAAATGATTTCGTGGATATAAATAATTATGTTATATAACGTGATTTACAAAACTGGTCAGACGGCCTCCATTAGATACTAAATGTTTACCTTATTACTTATTGCCGCCGACGTGAACAGAAATAAAAACACACCCACAGGTTCTACTACTATCACAGTCTAGTACGATGAAATTTGTTTTGTATTGAAAATGTTACGCGGTGAGATTTTTTTGTTTAAATCGGCCGTGTAATGAAACAGCAGTACTTGAATGAGTGATATTTTTGAACGTTTCAAGTACTAATTTTCTATCTCAATTCGACATTATTTCAAATGAGACACAAATAGGATTTTGACGTATACGCTCGTTCAAAATATGAACTGGAATTGGGGTATTTGACGTTCCAAATTCCGCTCGTTCATAATATGAGCTAGATTTGGGGTATTTGACGTTACAAATTCCTTTGATTATCTACTTTCAAAAAACAGTACTAAACAGTTAAAAAGTATTCGCGTGATAACTAAGCCATTTTACCAGAGTTCATTTTACATGTTAACCGAGTTATTGAAACGCAATGCTTTTCAACGAATCGAACGAGCTGGTTTTATGATTGTCAGATTCCTTGAAGCGTTCTACTGCGGTTCATTGAGGCAGACATTGCCTGATTTAACGATGAAAGGAGGTTCGCGTGACTGCCTCACCGGCTATAGGATTTAAAACTAAAATTGATTATCGAAAATCCTTAACAACAGGCATAGTTTAAACAAACGATTAACGCGTGTAGATGAAATAATTAATTTAACATGTACATGTTGTTGGAATAGAAATTGACTGTTACTTTCTTAATCTTGCGAAATGTGTGCGGTGGATGAATGATGCGAGATCAGTCGTGTATATATGATCTCTATTCAAATCAGATGCAGTGAATTCAATCGTTCCGCAGTATGATAACCTCTTCTCATACTAATGAACCTTGCATCTATGTACCAAATAGATACTATCTATGGAATCTTGTAACGTATCTTGATGTAAGCGCGTCTTATATTGATTAAAGAAGATTCCAAGTACTGTGTTCAATAATACGATGATACTTTTTGTTATTACTTTTTATCACAGACGTTGTAAACCAAGTCACGTCATTAGATAATTATAGCCTTGCAATTAATAATAATTTTATCTCGATATAATAAAAAAAACATTGTATAATATTTATGTTCTTAATACATTTACATATACAAAGATGTTGTGCTAATTATGTAAATAATACTGTCGACTGAATTACTCTTTTGATAATACGTAATTTTATCAAATTCTTAACATTCTATGGATAAATATAAATATTTATCCTTTTACTATGTCTATTACTTATTAATTAAATTAACATTTAAGATTAACTTTTTTCGACTTAAACACTCGCGGTTTTCAAACATAGTCTAATTTTTATAATATAACGAGTACATACCACGATATAGATTTTGATGATTGTTGTATCATTAAGATAGTTAATATATACATTAATATATACATAACATTTAAGAGTTTGAATCCAAAGATCTGCTTGTACGTTTCAATTTTATCTCCGACTTACCACAATCTTGTTTTTCTAGAACTTTTCTGTTTACTTGTCGCATTCTCGAGCGATAACAATTCTAATGTTTTATAATCATTCTAAGTGTGAATACTTTTAATATTTTTATAGAATTTACGATAATGTCGAATAAGTACATATGACTAGTGCGGCCATATTGATTTTGTAAATTATTAAAAATTCGATTCATGTTTATTTAACTTTAGGTCAAACATAATCAATAGGTATTTGATTGACTTACATGTTCTAAAATTCTAAATAATTGCTTGCTCATTACTTTATTACTTCGCTTTACTAAATTATTCTCTCCTTTAACACGAGAACACTTGTTTGGAAATTTACGTTTAGAAAACATTTTTGAAACATGACTTAGTTTTTGTTGAAGCATCAGGTTCAACTTCGCTTCAAGACACAACGGTCTTTATATTGGGTCTGGCGTCAAATAATCAAATTAGTGACGGTGAACATAAAATTATAAATCAATATACGTTAAGCACTGCTCGAAGCAAGATCTCGGTCTTTTATTTCAATTTCCTTAAATTCCCAAATTTTAAAACCCCCTGCACGCACATAATGGTCCATATCGAACCGGGTTGTTGAAGACTACATTTTTCTATGGAAATATATTGGAAATCAAGAAATATTACCTGGAATTAATTTGAAAGTTAAGCAACGTGTCCGAGAACAAAGAAACTGGAAATCTCTTTGGATTTAATAAGTGGCCTGGACATTAGAGTGTTTAGAATTAATAATATTACGGTGTATACAATTAATTTAATTAATATCACCCAGCACTCTTATTTTAAGGTAATATTTTAGTTATAAGAAATAAAAGGCAGTTTAAGGTCAGTAACTAATTTTTAATTTTTTTATTGAATAGTTTCACTTATCTATTAGCTATTTACAATTAATAAAGTTTTTTGTCTACATTATTTACAATTATAATTAGCCTAGTTAAATAATTATTGTATATCATAATTAACAGTACTTAATTAAAACAGTACAGTAATCTTAGTATTACATTAGTTAATTATTTTCATTTTATATAATAATTTTCATTTTAAGGCTTAATTTAAGCTTTTTACAAGCTTTTTTAGTAAATAATCAAATTAGTTACTGTAATATTTATCTACCTACATACAACAATAAAATTATATATCTACTTGCAGTGCTTAAATTTAGAATTTTAACTTTGTATTCTATTTATTAGTGTCCATTTTCATAATTTTTAATTATTTAAAATAATTTGTAACATTGTATAGTGATTAATTATTAAAAAATCGCAGGTTGATTGTATTATAGTCATTTAGTGTCCATTTTCATAAATTTAAATAATTTAAAATATTTGTTACATTGTATAGTGATTTATTGTTATAAAATTTCAGGTTGACTTCACTTGTCTTCCAAAATGACCGATATAAAAGAGCTTAAAAGGAAGCGAGGCAGTTATAAAGGTAGATTCACTTCATTTGGAACCTATTTAGGTCTACTAAAGGATTCTGAATTAACCCCTTGTCAGGTAATGGAGTTACAGTTGCGTGTCGAAAAATTAGAGAGTTTATATGACGATTTTAATGACATTCAACAACAATTAGAATGCTTATGTGATAATATTGAAGCCGAATGTATTGAGAGGTCTACTATAGAATCGCAATATTACAGTTTAGTAGCTCAAGCTAAAATTATGATAAATAACTTCTCAAAATTAGAAACAGTCGATGCAAAATCTAATTATTCAAAATCTCGGCATCAATTAGTCAAACTACCCACTATATCATTACCAAAATTTTCTGGATCTTATGTTAACTGGCTTGAGTTTCGCGATACCTTTACCAGTCTCATTCATGACAATGACGACATGGACGAAATTAACAAGTTCCACTACCTCCGGTCATCTTTGGAAGGGTCTGCTGCTATAGTAATCAAATCTATTGAGTTCTCTGCCCGCAATTACACACTGGCGTGGGAACTTCTTTGTGAACGCTTTGATAATAAACGTTTATTAATTAATAATCACGTAACGGCTTTATTTGATATCGAATCGATCACTAAAGAATCTTCCGTAGCATTAAAGCGCACTATTGACAATGTAAACAAAAATATTAGGGCACTAAGTTCGCTAGGTGAGCCTGTTAATAGTTGGGATACACTTTTAATATACATAATAAGCAAAAAGTTAGATTTTAAAACATTTAAAGAGTTAGAACAGTTTAAAGGGTCCTTAGATAAAAATAAATTAATGTCATTTGAACAATTTATGGGTTTCTTGCGCAACCGTGCTGATCTTCTTGAAAGCGTAGAATCATCACGTCCCTCTGTCACTAATGTAAAGCCAAATATCAAAATAAAGGCCGTGATGTCAACAGAGAAGTTCAATTCATCAGCTTCACACGGTTGTCCAAATTGCAGCGGCGATCACAACTTAAATTCGTGTCCTCAGTTTTTATCTCTTAGCGTCAGCGATAGAATATCATTGTTAAAGAATTATAAAATATGCTACAATTGCTTTAGGTCCGGTCACTATCCTAATTCTTGCAAAAAATCAGGATGTAAGGTTTGTAAGCGCAAACATCACACGCTTATTCATAACCCTGATTATTATAAAAATTCTGTTGCAAGCAAAACAGCTGACTGCCCGGCCGACAAGGCCAAGGTCGCGTTGAACAGCGTCAGCGATCACATAGTACTCTCGGCTAATATCGCTGCGCATACGCATACACACAACTCAGGTGACGTCCTTTTGTCGACTGCGTTGATTAAATGTTATGATGCGTATAATAAGGAATACATCGCACGCGCCCTTCTCGATATCGGTAGCTCATCTTGTTTCATGACTGAGAGATTATTTAAAAGGTTAAATCTACCGTATTTGAAAATAAAGAAATCTGTTCAAGGCATTAATAATAAAATTTCACCGATTAGTAAAATATGTCGAGTTCGTATTGAATCTATGCGTGAATCATACACTAATGATTTAATATGCAATATTTTGCCCACTATAACAGATAACGTTCCCGTTAGACAAATACAAATAGATAATATACCGTCGAATATACAGTTGGCGGATCCATACTTTAACACACCAGCTGAAATAGATATAATAATTGGAGCTGATGTATTTTGGAGTTTGTTGGGCACGAATAAAATCGTATTAGGTGATGGGAATCCAACATTATATCAAACTAGACTCGGTTGGCTAGTTTGTGGCCCAGTTAACGGCGGCTACTATAATATGTTGTCATCTCAATTCCCACCACTTCACTGTAATTTTACTAACTTTAAAAATAAAAATTCTTCTTCGTCTATTGAGTTAGATGACAATCAAAACCAAGTCACGCGTTTTAGGCAACTCAAAGAGGTATGTCATGAGTCATCTACTCATTCAATTAAAAAAAGGCATAAGAAGAACACTAATTTATCGAAAACAAGCGTTTGCCAGCCGCTTTTAAGTTAGGTAAACTTCCCTTTGAGGAATCATCCTAGGCTATGCCTTGCTAGGTTATTTATTGAAAATGCTGTTTCTGTCTTTAGAGCACAGAAATTTAAACAGCCTTCATTCGATTAAATATGAAAAGATTAATGCTAAGTAAAGTTCTTAGTTTCATAATCTGAATGTCGTATTAATTTTAATTTTAAATATATTGATGTACTTTAAATATTGTCATTCAATCGCGAAAAGAATCCTTTTCCAATTACTAATCAATAAATAATAGTTACTTCAAAGAATAAATTATTAAAATTTAACTGCTTTCTTAATAATAATAAAAGTTGCATGTAGGGGTAAAATAATATAACTTAGAATTGCAGTTGAATAAAATATCCTATAGGTAATATTACAGTCCACTCATTATTGTGTTAAGCATTTGTCTAGACATGAACATAATTATATATTAAGTTAATGTAGTTAATCTTCTGATTAAATAATTGTTAAATAAAATTTATTAAACTTCAATAACTGATAAATAAAATTTATTAAAGTTCATGATTATTAGGAGATGATATGACTGCCAAAGTCTGCAACCATCAGTAAAATTGCTGTCTGCGTATCAGGGGATACGTAATTCTTTCGTAAATAGAAACTTACCTATCAGCAGACTCTCGCCAGCTGACTATGTTTTTCAAACGGTGAAGTCGATTACGTTAAGAATTGCCTATTTCTTCAGCTGCTCGTCAAAGTCATGTCGGTAGGTTGGTAAAGGTATATATTTATGTTTCACTACTATCACTAAGGTCATTCATTTGAAATTGAAAAGCTTACAGGATAAGCTTACGTATTACTAATTTTCCATAATTTATAAGCTTTATGCAAGTTTGTGGCTACAATATGAAATATTTAAATATTTATTATAATAACGGCACATCATTTGTAGAAGCTTATAACAAGCTTTCTTTTTTTGTTTAAAGCGTAACTGTGACTCCTTAGCCTTTTAATCTTAGCTACCTTATTTTAATACATTCTGGCTAATGTCGCAAATGACGATGAACTTTGGAAGGCAGGTCTGAAGTCAACTATATGCCACTGAGTTAGCGTATTGGGAAATTGTAACTTTACGTACGATATGCTTAACTCTGCATTAATTGTAATTAAAGTTAGTTTAAATTCGCGGCCACTTAACCTTTTGTCTACAGACCTAGAGGATATATTTCCTTTAACTCCAGAGTACATTTATTCGGACGGCCAATTACCAATCCATTTGAGGATATTCGTTACGTTTCAAGTAACCTTTTACATCGTAACCAGCTCACTGAATATCTACGACAGCATATTGAAGCAGTTGAGATATAGATTGAGATTTCGTACATTTCCGAGCGCAGCGGTGGAAACAGTGGCTTAAATAGTCAACATCAAAGAATCTCATAAAGCTCAACACCTCTTCTTTGTCAAGGAAGACAATTTTAACTATTAAAGAGGAATATGACTCGAGTTGTGGCTGTTCATTTTGAGACGGATGACATTAGCAGAGTTGCCGATATCACAATGTTATTGGAGTCATATAATATACTCGTACGAGCCCGTTGTTGGAGTTTTTCGGTTGAAAGGCAAGCTTTCAACGGCCGGGGGCATGTTGAAGCATCAGGTTCAACTTCGCTTCAAGACACAACGGTCTTTATATTGGGTCTGGCGTCAAATAATCAAATTAGTGACGGTGAACATAAAATTATAAATCAATATACGTTAAGCACTGCTCGAAGCAAGATCTCGGTCTTTTATTTCAATTTCCTTAAATTCCCAAATTTTAAAACCCCCTGCACGCACAGTTTTGTTTACACAACTGTACACCACTAATTATAGACATACGAGGTTGTTGACTTGTTTTCATTATGACTTTCTATGATAAATAGCGATTGAGGTTATCAGGAAAATGACCCGATAACATACGTATAGGGTCTGAGCTCAGGTATGGACCTAATGCTTATAATTATAGCTGTATAGCATGGTTCTGCGTACAAAAGTATTCCACTGATATAAGTATAAATATAAGTCATGGCTACGATTTGTTCCTAAAAACGGTAATTAAAAAATCCAAACGATTTATTGTGACATTACATAACATGATAATTATATCGGTAAAATATCAGTATCGATTTCCCTATATAATCTTTACTATAGCTTAGGCGTCATGCGACTGTTACAATACAATTATGATTCGATAATGTTATGGTAAAAACTACCGTGATGTGAAATTATTGACCTACGATTGATAAACCATCAAGAAAGTAATTGATTAGAGAATCATGCCCCTGTATTTACGAGTAAATCTTGTTGTAATAAGTAAATCTTAAGTAAATAAACATAATTATATCTCTATATATAAATATATATATATAGGTTTTCTTATATGTACCTATTTCTCGTCTAACTTAATTTGCAAGTAATATTGGCACTGCAAATGTACAGGAAAACTACACAAAGCTTAGCACGTAAAAAGTTGTTAGTAAAAACTCTTTCGTATATATGTACTTTATAAAATATCGAGTTTTAAACCAGTCATCGCAAATGAATTTAATCTTGTGTTTTCTCTTTTATTACCAAATAGTCAATGAGTCACCTCGCATAAGTTTTTTTAACTTATTTAAAACATTTTTTAATTGTACTAACTAACACTCCTTAGTTCATTAATCTTATTTGTTATTGTACATTAAAACTATAATAATATGAGTCTAAAAAGCATGTTTTTTGTTAATCTGATTTGTACGTGTTTTCTATATATTTGTTTAGGTTAAGAAATATGAAATGTGAAATATTATTTTTATTCGTTTAGGAAATTACCTATGTCACATTCACGTAATGTATGAAAGTTTAAATACACGTTGTGAAATTGTAAAATAACTATGTGCAATTGTGTATGAGATCATGATCGCATTTTCCTTGTTGAAACATTTCTCTCCACTGTTTAGGTATATACGTTTAGTCTAGTTTTCAATAACGCATTAAAATTAAATTGCAATACATGAAGCAAAAACTTTGTACACCTTTTTGCGGAAATTACGCGGACGGAGGAGTATGAAATTTCCCACACTTATAGTTTATATAGAGAAGGAGTGCAGAATGCTAATATAATTGTTAAAATTATGCATTAAAATATATTAAATCAATGAAAAAAAAACATTACACACACTACCACGTATTTAACACTAGGTATAACGCATACTCTTTTGTATATTATTTTAGAAGTATACAATACTCTTAACTCATACTCTCTTTTGTATATTATTATAGAAGTATCGTCTTTGACAAAAGAATCTTAAAATGTTCAAACTAATAATTTAAATTAATTATGGTCGAATTTCGAGCACTGGGCGATCATTAGTGAGTGTTTAATAACTTAAAACGTTTTGTTAAAAATATCAACGCGTATGACTAGATTAATATATTTTTTATTTCTGATCAGAACAAAAGCAATAACATAACAGGAATTCTGTGAAAGAGCCTCAGAAATTATGATAAGGATTACGATGAAATACTTAAGACTTATTCTTCTGAATACAAGCGGAAAGACGATCCTCTGTTTACATTATCAGTGGGCGGAAATCGCAAGCTATAAGATATCGTCAGATGACTTCCTTAAAAATACAAATAAAACTATTTGGCGAGGCGTGCACAATAAAGATTTGCCGACGTGAGTGCATTTTGTAAAATGTCTGGAATGTTATTCGTATTCTAAGATACAAAAAGGAATGTTATGTCTGAAACGACTTTTTTTAAAGAACGAGTAAATGATCGCTTCTGCTATCTGCGTGTCAATTACTTTATTCTTAACTAGCTGACCCCTCAAACGTTGTTTAGCCATATATGTTATTAACCCCCGCAACTCCCTCTTGTGTGTGCAATTTCGTAAAATCCGTTCTTAGCTGACCTTCACTCGGCGAAAGGAATATTCCTACCAAATTTCAAGTCTCTACGGTCTTATGGTTCCAGAGATATCGTGATGAGTCAATGTATGGATGGAAATCTCTTTTATATATATAGGTTTAACTACAGAAGATTCGAATTTAATTATGAGGTAAAATACTTATTTTTATGTGTTAGCACATCCTGATAGACAAACATCCATAAAATAGTAAAATAACTAAGATAAGTAAACCAGTGCAGTGAGTTCTCAGAGATCATTGACGATACTTTTATCTCCTTTTGACAAAAATTCTTAACAACTGACAATATATGTAAGTGCAATACAATCTGTAAGTTTACTAGCTAAATTAACTAGAACAAAATCAATTTGCCTTAGGCTATAGAGCGTGCATAGGCACGTTTTAAAAATGGTACACACTAATACTTTTGCATTGGGCTAAAAGCTTACTTTACTCTGAATATGACTAGCTAGAAGCTACCTTCCTCGATATTGAATATTTTTTGTTTGCAACCGCAGTCTTGCTGGGGCTTCATCAAACTCGTTTTTAGCTGATCCGTATTTTATAAAAAGGACATGCTTACCAAATTACAAGCATGCAGATCTTGTTTCCGTGATTTTCGTCATACAATACTGAGTCAACTATGCTGTGGAATTTTTTGATTTGTTTATACCATATAGTACCAATAAACTTTTTCTAAATATCTCTTCTTGAAATGGCGCATTTTTAAATAACGCAAATATCGTAACAAAACTCGTAAAACGACGTAGGTCTGAAGAAAAATATTTGAAAATTTTAAGAAAACAAAAACAGCAAAAAATGCTAATAAATGATAATGGGTCCATTACATTACGTCCCTACAAACGGACTTCCTTCTTGCTTTGTATAATACAAGCTTGCCATTTACGTACAAGATTGTTTTCATTGAATTGATGATTCGCTAAGATCTCACAGTTCCTTTTCAGATTATGTTTGGATTTGTTATTAGACACATTTTATACCCTCCTTTAAGGGTACATAGTTTTAAGTAATTAGTTATTATCGAGTGAATTGACCACTTACAAGAGTATCTCCATGACACTACATTAAGAGACCTCGAGTAGAATTAAGACTTGTCTGTTTCTAGATCATCTTAATTGTGTGTGGCTGTGTGCCCATTGATTACTACGATCGGCAAATGCCTCGTCGGTCTGATGTCAGCTTCCTTTCATGCACAAAATTACCAATTAAGAACCATCTGTTTCTCTTTTTAATTTATTAAGTTCATTATTTAACGATTTTATTAATACCCTAAAATATAATGAGATTTCCGTTCTAAAGAAGCTTCAACTTCTTCGCTTTTAAACAAAGAAATTTAACAAAGGTATAATTTTCAATAATTTCCAATTACCTAAAGCATTTATAGATAGAAGTTTGAATGAGAAACACCATACTATAGATTAATATAAAAATTTTTGTATTAGTATTTTAAAACCGTTTTATGTGATGTGTTGTACTTATGTCAGAAAAACTATACAAGAATTCAAAAAAAGAACAAAAAATAGACAATTATTCATTTCGTAATATTAGGTACTATATGAATATAAATAAACATTACTAAAATGTGTGAGGGACAATAATAACGGTAAAATGACCTTCCTGTTATTTCCTAGCAGACAGATGGGGTGGCTCCGACTGAGGAAGTACAAAAACAATCGGTATTTATGTGAGAGCGAAACTAATAGAATTCAATACATGAATGGAATCAATTCAGTACAAAACTTGTACCAGAGAATATAGAGGTCATTCAATATGGTATACATAATATAAATCTAAATGAGAGCGAATGAATCAGCTTGACGATTCAAAATTTGATGTTAGACGAGAGAAACAAAAATTAGCAGTCATTTTAGGGTGAAATTACAGCTATTATCAAGTATTAATTTGAAAAGGACAATCGAATCGTTAAAGTCGATAGAGTGGAAGGATAAAAAGAATCTTCGATCTGTCAATCAAGGTTTTGATAATGTTCAGTGAAGTGTAAACGGCAGTCGTTCTGCTTGTCACGTATATTCGACGAAGGTCATATTTTTCAGTCTTACGAACGGATTCTTTGTACGTAATGTTTAGACTTCTTTCATCAGTTACTGTCTCAACATATGTATATATTAATTAGCACGTAATTTGCTTATTTTAGTTTCGAACATCAAAATATGTAGGTAATCTCTTCTCTATATATATATAAAAATGAATCGCTGAATGTGTTGCTAAGCGCAAATCTCGAGAGCAGCTGAACCGATTTCCCTACTTAATTCTTTTTTTATAACGTTCCTTGAAGTATGAGGATGGTTGTTACGGAGAGAAAAATTTAAAAAATTCCCTGAAAACTCTAAAAACAACACTTTTCTATATTCCCATACAAAAGATTCGTAATAACACTAAGTCAATTTGAACTTTAATACCATACCATAAAGTTTAAGTGTTAGAGGAGGGGTTCCGGGAAGGATAAGCATTAAAAAAAATTTGAATCGACTGTTAGGCGGTACGAAGTTCGCCGGGTCAGCTAGTATCTAATAATAATGGATATTTCTTGCTTAAATTTTACAGAGCAACAGTCCTACTTGAGTTTCTACTATAATACTGTAACAACGTCTATTGTTACAGTAAAAATAGATATAGATAACGCTCATTTAAAGTGAATGACAACGATTAGATAAGATGGTGAAATCTAATGTTTGCGAGACAAATTATTGTAACCAAGTGAGACTTATCCTCATAAACATCTACGTAATCGAAAACAGGATCTACATTTATGTTTGATAATATTTTAGTTTTAGTTTCTTAAAAAAAAAAAAAACTTTTTAGCAAACAATTACCTATGAGTCATTCGGAAAAATGATAACGTAACGGTGATTTTTATTTCGTAACGAACGTAGAATGTCATTTATGAGTTATACATAATAGAACGTTATTTTTTTTCAATTAAGCTAAACAAATAACATTGAATATGTAAAATAATTAATAACAATTCAGGTTAATCGGTATAATGTGACAAGAAGTAGACATTTTGTATTAATATATTCTTAGTTAAGGTCACACTAATGTGTTAAAAATGTGTTTAAAGTTTAAACGTCTATAGCGTGACAACACAATAATACTGGTATATTAAGTTGTTAGGTATGTGCAATAGGTATAAGTTTACATTTACAATAAACTCGTAGAGCGGGATAAAGCACTCAACCTCGACGAGGATTACCTAAGATGTGAGTACTGTGCGCCGACGCAAGGAATTAAAACGAAATGTTTCGTACAACGCACAAAGAACCAAAGCAAATAATGAACCGTAACGCTTCGACTATTGTTGTTACAAACAAAACACTACGCGCAGCAAAAAGACACAAAGTCACGGACACTAAACCAATCGAAATTAACACGTAAATTATTAAATTTGTCACTTTTATGGATGCCCACAGGGTGCGCAGGCGACGAAGGCAGCGCCGCTCGCCGCGCCTCGCCTGCGAGCCTCCGGCTCTTATATGCACACACGGACACACCGCCTTCGGTTAAATTCTTTGCATAAATAAGCGAGAAAGCTTTTCTGGCCCACAAATGATAATTATTATGCACTCACTTCGCGAAATTCGACGCACTGCTTCCGAAACAATTTATAAATTTATATTCCTTACCTTGCACTGCGCAGTAATGATGTTCTAACGCGATCGATGAAAGAAAAACCAGCGGAAAGTAGACACAGTCACGTTCGTACGGATACGTCGAGAGTAATGGCGCTGGCTCGTTCCAACTTCCAACCCGTCGAGTGTTACTCACAGACTCGGAAGGCTAAGCCTTGTTTGCTCAGTGACGCGATACCACAGTCTGTTGTCTTTTTCCCGCGTCGCTTTTAATGCGAGTGAAGAAAGAGACGGATATACTAAAGCAACTCCGAACTTTATACCTGTAGTGCAGCAACCTACATCACCGGTACGCTCAACAATGTCATGTCTTGTGTTTGATTGTCTCAAAATCATGCTAAATAAAAAATATAAACCTTAATATATTAATGTATATCAATTATATAACAGCCTAATACCTGTTGTGAATCGAAAAAACTGATTTTTTTATAAATTTAAAGATTTACAGGTACCTGACTATCAGTTAGACGAATCAACTCAATTTTCATTTATGTTACCTAAAATAAGTTATTATGATACGTTTTTAAAAAAAATAAATAAAAAAAAAATAATAATATTTTAAAACATGTGGTGCCCTCTCTTGGTATATTAGAAGAACACATAAACTGTTACCATCCACGTTAATAATATGTTTACTCTACATTTTGTAGAGCCCAAAGACTTAATGTTTCGGAACAATTCTAACAGATGGCTCTTAATAGAACATTGTAACATACATATATCATACTAGATGGCCCGGTGAACTTCGTATCACCTACGTATATTTGTGAAAAATATACACAAAACACTTTCTGAACGCACCTATAAATATTTGACAACCAATTGACAACGTTTTTGACAAAAGACATTAAATTTCCCCGGTTGGAATATTTTGTATTAGGAAATTAAATCGTCGTTTTAAGTAGGTACGTATTTTCTGTTACATATTATTTATGTGTACACCTTCCCTGAACTTCCACAAATATTTCAAGATGAAAATTAGCCAAATTGGCCCAGCCATTTTCGAGTTTTAGCGAGACTAACGAACAGCAATTGATTTTTATATATATAGATATTTTGAACTTTGTGATTTTTGGCCTATTACTGTAGTATAGTTTTACTAGCAATACTTGTGCAAATAATTCGCACTAAATAAGTATACAAATTATCACTTTACAAAATAATAATTTTTTTTAAACAAAAGCAATAACTTTTTTAGTTGTTGTCGCGCCGGTAGAGAAAGCAATTATCTATAAAATGATATACAATTTATATGGAAAAATTGTGAAGCTTTTTATGAAAAGGGAGGCAAACATCTTAAACCTTAGCATATGACAAATTTGATGGAAAATTTTTCGCCAATGTTTTTATTACAATTATGATAATGTCTCTACCTATACACAGTTACGTAGTACTATTTACTAATCTGTGACACAGTCACCAAGTTAAACAATAAATCGTATAATTTTAATTAAAATTATTTCATGTTACTACGAGGAAGTCATATTTCCATTTTATTTTATCAATGTAGTAGAAAAATACTGTTTAAAATTTACGTACAAACCGAAATTTGAGAAAAGAAAAGAAAATTTGAGAATTTCGTTGATAAGTGTAATAATAATAAACAAAATAAACAAATTTAAAAGAATTAAATTTTATTTCTTGATAGCAAATTTAATACTTATATAATTTAATTTAATAAGTATATAATTACAAATATTGTATCTACTTCAATAAAAAAGACTGTAATAATATTATTACCAGAACAATTTATTACAATTTTATTTCTAGGAAATCTTTATATCCTTAAAATATAATTACGTACATTATACACATAATTTATTCTCGCTGAATATATTAAGCATTTGTTTAATTCTCATAAAAGGTTTATATAAAAAAGTGGGACAACGTGTAGAATATATGAATAGTACTGTTTAGTTATTTCTTTGAGACGCCGACACTGGATCTATTATTCAAGCAAGCAATAATTCATCAACTTGACTGATGTTAAGCGCTCGTGAAAGTCGAAAACGATTAGAGCTTCGATCAAACGCTCGTAAAAAAGATTTCGATATTTTTTGCAAGTTAATAAATATAATTTTTATTACGCCCGCGCCACATTCGCCAAGATATCTATGCCTATTTTAAATGTTATATACGGTAAGAGTTCGTCTTTGTTGAGAAACACGTGGGAAACACAATAGAGATGAGACGATGATGAATACAATAGAGTTGCTTGACAAAAGTGTAGCAGAAATTTCTAAATGGGAAGATAAAACTAAATTGAAAAAAGTAGTAGAAACCAGCTTAAAGTATTTTATAATGAAATAGCAACATAAACAAAACATACCTAACATTAAGATTATGTAGAGTTATTGAGTAAGTTATTTATGTGGAAGAATATTTTAATTAGGTGTTTACGATTCGTTTCTAATATTGTCGGAACTGCTTCATAAACAATTCGCCAATCGAGTCATCAATTAATACGAATACATTTTAATTAACCATAACTCTGAAGCGCTACCCACTTTCGAATTCCCAGTAGTTTATTTATTTACTGCCAATTAACTTATATAAAACTCGCGATCCCATATATCACAGTTGCTACTTTACGGTGTAGAAATACTATAGTTAGGGATCCCTAGTACATTTTTTTCACCTGATCAGTATCAAGCTAATTTTTTGGGAGTGGCTACATTTTGATGAGGCGAACAAAAAGTTCCTTTTCGAAAACTCTCGATTGTGGTAGATAATAGAGTTAGCAGGAGGTAGAGCAGCAGTGAGCGTAGGACCGGGATAACGTACCACGCAATTTGTAGGACATTATTACTATTAAATTATATAGATATTAACTAACTAAAAGCAAAAAAAAAATCAGAAAAAAATTTTATTTTTGATGACCTTACGAGGTCATCAAGTTGATGACCTCGTAAGGTCATCAAAAATTATTACTAACCAGCTGATTTTTTTTTCTTTTAGTTACTTAATATTCATATAATTTGATGGTAATATTGTCCTCCAAATTGCGTGGTACGTTATCCCGGTCCTACGCTCACTGCTGCTCTACCTCCTGCTAACTCTATTATCTACCACAATCGAGAGTTTTCGAAGAGGAACTTTTTGTTCGCCTCATCAAAATGAAGCTACTCACGGAAAATTAGCTTGTTACTGATCAGGTTAAAAAAATGTACTAGGGATCCCTACCTACTAGCTCTGTACATGTTCAGAGTAAAATATACCCGTAGAGGTGGCATTTTATTATTATAAATGGGGTGTAATGTTTTAGTAGCGGGCTGACTATATAAAGCCTATCTAGATAGGCTATATTATTTTTGGAAAACTATCAAATACTAGAACCGTGTAGAGAGAAAGTAGGTTCCTATTTTTCTTTCAAGTGTATTTTTATACCACCACGTTGTTTTAATAATTATTCTAATAAATAAGAAAGTTTATCATAGAGACACTAATATCAAAAATTGCATATAGATATATACATATATATTTTTTATTTTACTTGTTAACGAAAGTAAATAATAGCGATAATCATAAACCACAATGAGCAAACGACTAGTATTATTTCGTGGGAACAAGGAATGCGGTGGCCACTGCCCCGGTTGCAATTGTGCAAGTTCTAATCATGGGTTAATAACCGCAAGAAGGCCGATCAGCATGCTGACAGCCTTTAGTATTGACGTGAGGTTAAATCTTGCACATATATGTATTCGATATAGCCAAAATTGGACACATGACTAAGAACGAAAACAATCCATAAATTATTAAATTTATAGTAAAGCGAATTTTGACATACTTTATTGAAGTAAAACTTCTTTACACACGCTTGACTTGGGGAGTAAGCTGGTGAATGCGTGACGACAGCGTTATGAAAAGTATGATCGGAAGTTGAGAGGGAGATATAAGTTAGTGAAGATAGAAAGAGAGACAGTTACGTTTCGTAAGTTTTACTTCAGTCGTGTGGTCTAAAGCACACTCGTTTTTTAATAAGGAACGTTATTAAAAACCGTTTATTATATTATGCATGTGTTCGATTTCGAACTGCGTTCCTTCAAATGGAGGTTTAATCTATAACACGTACAGTATGAATCCCCCCTATTTGAAGGAACGCACTTAGGAGTCAAACATCCTATATGTCATAAAAAATAACGTAAATTTAGTTAAAAGTATTTTATATGTAAATTACGAACATTTATTTGGTTATCGTAACAAATTCCGTTTTAAGTTAATTGTGATACGGAAATACTTGTGCTTAATTTTTTCCGTTTTAAAGTCAATAATGCCTTATCTGTAAGGCCGCGCTTAATGTTTTAAGCTTCAAAGGTTTGCTTGGGACGGCTTTCACCCGTTTGCGCTCATTACTCTACTCTATCTGCTGTCACAATATTTCTGATGAGAGACTTTAATTAGCTCTCCATTCCCACTGCGCAGTCCGTATAGTTATTAATATTCGTTAGACAACTGTTAGTTCAATATTGTTCAAAACGCAATTTTTCTTGCTACACGAGTCGTATGACCCGTTCCGTACAGCTTGACCCAGTTATCATTAGTTTAATTTATGATGTACGTAATTAAAGAGGTGTGTTTTAATTTTTTGACTTAATTTTTAACTTTTGTTTTTCCTTTTGTTTTTGTTATTACTTGTCTTAAAATGTAATAATAAAAAAAATATCGCTTACATCTCTATACAAAAGATAGATATAGGTATAATAGTAAGTACTTGTAATACTAGATAAGTAGATAATATGTAGTGTACAAGTTTTCAATCTTTATTGTCACTGTATGAAAACTTTTGTTTCGACGGGACTTAACGGGATACGTCATTTTGAAATTTCCTATATTTTGATGACATTGCAATGGTTACATTCATGGGTGATTGATGTAAATATATTTTGTAGATTATAGTAATTGTAAGAAAAATGAGTTTTTTTTTAAATTTCATGCAGAGCATTTGTTGAATAAATGATTATTGTAGTCGTTATAATGGATTTAGATCTATCATCTTAGCATGGTTCCTTAACACTCACTGTTTTTTAAGACTCTTTTAATTTCGTGTAGTATATATGTATACTTATTATATGTAGAGCGAGCTGATTCTGGTGCAAGGTTGCAAAATTGCTTTGTTATGATCTGTGTGCCCCGGCTTCGCTATATGGTTATATATATCTCGTTATTATCATGTCGTATATTTTTTTAGATTATTGCTAAAACACAAAATTATAATTTTTATTTTCTCGGTATGTATATCTATACAAGTATTTGTATGCATACTTAATAATTTATAAATGATATTCAATCTTTTTATATCATATACACTTGTACTTATCAGACTATTAATTAGACAGTAATGAGACTGGGTTAAAAAAAAAGATTCTTCAGCCTAGATTCCTGCTCTGTCAATTTCACGCTATTACCGATCGTTATCTATCCGTTAACATCGATTAGCCTCGATATAAACATGTATTAATCGCGTCAAGAGGACACGTTAACACATAACTATTAACTATCCGTAGGTAACTTTGCGTTGCTTATAAGATTGACATATAATTATAACATTATTATATTATTCTTTATTTCTCAAGTCAATTTACAATCATCTGCTTAGTAAATGTGTGAGTATGTAGTTATCCATAATGTTATGTTATGTATATGTAGTATGTATATATGTATGTGGTGTATATGTATATGTATATATATGTATGTATTATAGGTTTATGTGTTTATATTAGTAAGTATGTAATATATTATAGTTATGTAACTATTATTTAGGTTGTTATTTCTTGCACTGTGTCCCCCGCTATATGACACTCTCTCTCATGACTATTGGTTGACTGGAAGAGATCTCTCCTAGGGATAAGTCCACCTTTGCCATCCACTATATGTACATGTAATTTTCTGTATATTCTTTTTAGTGCAATAAAGTATATAATAATAACAATTATATTATAGAATAAAAAAAAATTATAAAATATAATTTATAACAGTGTTATTACTGAGTTTCATGTTGATTATTATCAGCAGAATCTACATTCCGGATTGGTGGCAGCTTCTCATTAACAAAAACAAACTTTTTATAGACTAGTTTAATTGTAATTTGTAAAATGACGTTAAAAAGTGTTTTAGAGGCTTACTTGAATTTTTATTATTCAATTTGATTCCATAGGAATCTTTTGGATCTATGTGTACCTACGAGTATATAAATGGTGCTATTACAAAACTGACGGTCATGTAAACATCTAATGACATGTTTTCGTTTACAATTTAGTATGTGTTGTTTAAAATAGATCTTGTTTATCGAATAAAAGATCGTTGTTAAAAGAAAGGAAATATAACAATGGATAATGTAAAGAAATATATCATATTTTGTAAAATATGACTATAGAAAACTAATTATTATCAGTTTTTTAAAAATATTCAAGTCCTTTCGAGGATTAATAGTAATTTAATAAATAAAACTATTTTTCAACATTCATATAGTATTTTTTTATTTATTTATTTTAAACGATATTAATAAAATTTAAAAGCATCAATATTTCAATAGAAAAACGATATTTTAAATTAGCTTGCCTTATCATTTAGCGATAGTAGCAAAAGATACATCATATCCTTAACATCTATACCGACATGCAGATTATTTTCTCGTTGTTTGAACTGTAGAGAGATTTATGGCTATTTCCGTTGCAAGATAAATCAAGAGTATAGTGCGTTTTCGATTTCTCTAAGTATTTTATCTTGTCTAATATTTCATTTTATTATACAATAGTGCTTGGAGCGGTGTACTAAGATTACCTGTCATGGTCGAGTGCACAAGGCGTACGGAAGAGGTTTGAATGGCATGGGTATACACCTCGAGGGTATACACGAACACTAGGTAGAATAGACTCTAGAAAGGCTTAAGATTATGTAAACATGATTCAAACGGTTTGTTTTGCATCCTCCTTAAATTTGTCTATATACAGTGCCTTATTAGTTGTATTATGTGGCAAGTTCTGTGTGTTTTATTAATTGTGAACAAAATAAATAAGAATCGAAAAAAATTTAAACTAAACCAGCTGTAAAGAATTTATTAAAATATATGGTATACCTAGATATTAGAAGTAATCTTAAGCATTTATAAATTAATATCAAAATATTCTTAGGGAAGAACTCGTACATGATAACTACTATGTCTTATTTTTCAACAGTGATAGAGTTTACTCATCCGGAAGTCGTCGGGCAAAGTTTCACTATCTTTATAATCTATACTAATATATAAAGCTGAAGAGTTTGTTTGTTTGGTTGTTTGTTTGTTTGTTTGTTTGTTTGTTTGAACGCGGTAATCTCTGGAACTACTGGGCCGATTTGAAAAATTCTTTCAGTGTTAGATAGCCCATTTATCGAGGAATGCTATAGGCTATGTATCATCACGCTAAGACCAATAGGAGCGGAGTCCACGCCGACGAAGTCGCGCGCAGAAGCTAGTTTATTATATATAACAAAAATGAGGATAATACCACTAAGGTATAACTGAGGTAGGGCACAGCAGGAAATTTCCTGCTCAAATATGGAGCAGGCCAACTGGGGTAGTAGTGGTAGTACATCGACCTTACAGAAGATCACAGCTAAATAATACTTATTTCAAGCAGTGTCGTGTTCCTGCTGGTGAGTAAGGTGACCAGAGCTCCTGGGGGGCATCGGGGATAGGGGTCGGCAACGCGCTTGCAGTGCTTCTGGTGTTGCAGACGTAAGCTACGGTAATCGCTTATTATCATCAGGTGAGCCGTACGTTTGTTTGCCGACCTAGTCATATATAAAAAAGGATACGTGGGTAGTTATACATTGTAGTATATTATAACACTGAGAGAATAGTTAATGACTTTTTTAATTTGAATTATATTTACAGTTAAACAACCTTTCCTAAGTAGTTATAAATTTACAACCAGGTAATAAAATTAACAAGAAGTGGTAACGTCATTAATGTTTGATAAAATCATCAAACTTTTAATTTACCGTATCAAATAAGACACAAGTACGAAATTAGAAACAGTTAAGAAAATATAAATTTCGAATCAGTATTATTTATACGAAGAAACAGTAAATGTAGAGCGCTAATTACATTGTTATACAATGCACTATGCTAGTACTTTCGCCTATAAAATACATAATGCCCTAAGAATTAAATTAAAGAGCGTTCGATAGTATAATTCTTCTTTTTTGCTTCGTTTTTCCCATTGTTTAGCGGACTTCAAAAAAGGAGTTTTCCATTCGAGTTAGCAGATTTACACTCTAAGCCAACGATATACCTACATAATTATATGCGATCTTAGTTTTGATCAAGTCCAGAAATACTATAAAAACTATAAAACATCACTCGGCGTCGGCATGATTAAAGAATGAGAACAGAGGTTATAAATGTCCACCAATCTTGCAAATATCACAACGTAGCATGGGTGAAATTAAGGGGAAATTGTGTCGTATTTTTATAAACAAAATTCTTAACTAGAATCCAGTTTTTTATATTTATAGTTACGAATTAAAATGTATTTATTCTAATATCGTCTACTTTCATTTTTAATTAATATTTATCGTATACAATAGGCCATAAAAAGTGTAGATATATTGTGTTAACAGTTCGAATCAATGATTCAATAAAAATATGTACCTATACATTTACATAATTATTTACGAGTACTATGAAAGTGATGAAAGTCACTACTTCCCAGCGAATCGATATAAATAAGAATATACGTTTTCACTCCAATAATCATCATCACTTCAGCCTATCACAGCCCGCTGCATACATAGGCTACAGCCACACAGGCCTCCCTAAGTTCGCGCCAAAAATGGCGTTCAGCCGTTCACTCATGTTTTTTGCCAAAGTCACCACGCTGGATTTGCGGGTTGGTGACCGCAGGACTGGCTTTGTCGCACCGAAGATGCTGCTGCCCGTCTTCAGCCTGTGTATTTGAAAGCCAGCAGTTGGATGGTTATCCCGCCATCGGTCGGCTTAATAAGTTCCAAGGTAGTAGTGGAACTGTGTTCTTGTGTGGTTTGTGTTATCCATTAGTCGCCTCTTACGACATCCACGATAAGAGATGGGTAGCTATATTTTTTCTGCCGTAACCACATAGCATACTTACTCCACATACACATTCACTCCAATACTTCTACTTAAAAAAGAAGTAATGTGACGTTTCTCTAGTGAAGAAGCAAGCTCGAACAGTAAGGGTTTTAGTTGTAAAATCTTTATTTAAGGACTTTTTATACATATGTACCTACATGAAAGTCCTATACTAAACTTAACTATATAACATAATACGGAACCCTAATAACATTCTAACATAGAAAAGTAGAAGAAGAGAAGAAGATTAAGCTCTGATCCTTCTTCTACATCACATGAAAGAGTGCCAGCAGTGGGTTATTACATTTACAGCCAGAATCGTATCGTATCGATTTAAATAATTTAAATTTAAGGGCTATTTTAATCGACATTTTTAGTAGAATCTTAGTTCCATTTAAATTATAAATAGGATATTACGGTCACGGAAGGCGCGTGCATCGTGCAGTTTGGTAAATATTAAGTGAACTCGCTGACCCTGGCGAATGCCACGTGCGCTCTCGATCTTTGTTCTCGAATGTACTTTATGTTTATAAATGTTCAGTTTACATAACAACTAAAGACTCGTACGAAACGCCGTTAGGCGCTAATTTTTGTTTTTATTATACATTCCTAGTCCATGATTATGTTTCTGATAGCTTGTAAATTGTTACATAGAAAACATATAACTAATATTTTGAACTGACTTCTTTAAATATTTTCTATTTACTCTTAGTTGGAAATAGTTTAAACTGTTTTCATTTTCAGTGAAATCGTGGTCAAACGCAAGCCTACCTTAATATTTAAAAAAAAGTCTCTTTTGTGAACCTTATGTATTCCTTATGTATATTTATTAAATAGTAGTTAAAAAGATAATGAGAAAATTTTCAAAGTTCGTTGCGCATTTTTTTAATTACACAATTTTATTTTCAATGATATAAATATTTTGGAGAAAATCCAAAAAATGATTGAATAAGAATTTTTTCTCATATTTTAATATCTTACGCAGTCTCTCTCTTATAATTACCACTTAAAATTAGACATGTAAAAATAACTAAAATGTAACTATGATAAACATAAAATAAACCAAATTTATAAACCTTCATTACTTCTAGAAGTAAGCGACTAGAAAGTATTCTCGTTAACATTATTTCCTATCTAAATTGAAAATATCATTGGCAAATTGCTAAATCAGCATCAGCTGCATTTCATGGCGTTCTATCTATTTGACTTTCTTTCTAATTTCTATTTACTTTTGCTTTGTATAGTTCGAGAGGTGTAAGGATGTCAAACGTGGTAAGTATAGTAAGTAGAATATAAGAGAAAATCTTAGAAGTTAAGCAGCAATATAGTTGTGTTCTTGCGACAGCTATTAATTAACACCTTGAGACGACGTTAAATTATTATGTCAAGTCATGTGAAAAAAATTTGTCATAACAATTTTTTGGTCAAGCGTGGGTTGTCTGAAAATCAAAAATGGAAAAAAATGTCAGACTACTGTATACGAGCTAGGTATGTTTGTCAAGCTGAGTTATCCAATAGTTACAAAAAAATAAATAATATATGTAGTTTATTTTATGAACAATTTACGCTTGACCAAAAAGTTACTACTTCGAATTTCTTTTTTTTTATGCAACTAGATCAGCAAAAAAGCGTACGGCTCACCTGATGGTAAGCGATTACCGTAGCTTATAGACGCTTGGACCACAGACAGATGAGTAAATAGTACTCCTGGACCACCAGAAGCATTGCAAACGCTTTGCCAACCCTACCTCCAATTCCCCCTAAGAGCAACAAAAATGCTAATGTTTTAATAAAAAAATCAAATAAACATAATGTCGAGTATTATAGTAGTATGGTTTTAATTTTCTTCATAGGTACTCTAGGTATCGAAAGTGCTTATGGAGGTAACAGTGTAATAACAATACTAAATTAGAATATAAAAAGCTATTAATTTGTTTGTTTTCATATCTATGTATCTGTCTCCTAGCCTGTCGGCTTAACTTGTATGTACCATTACATATAAAATTAAATGCATTATAGCAACATAAATTATAAACGCGATTAAAACTGCGGGGATTGTTTAGTATTGACCATCGTCGTATTTACTTCGCCACTCAAGCGTTCACACTAAATAAATTAAATGTGACCTTAGGAAATATTTAATTATTCAAATATATGTGTAGTGACAAGTGAAAAGTTGTTTAGAGGTAATCAAAGTACGAGCTGATTTATTTCAAAATAAAACCCAGTCATTCGTATAACAGTTCAAGTAAAAAATAAGTAAACTAAAACGAAAACATTTTTCGTAATTGATTCCTATATTTTAAAAAGCATTTTTTTTTTAAATTTTAAGTCTGTAATAAGTGGTTTTTACAATATTATTTTCCTGATAGTAAGTTTTTTTTTGATAAATTATGCCTTAAATCCGTAAAACATGGACTATATAACAGTTAGTTTACTCGTTTTTAACGAACTTTTGTGTCGTGAGACTAGCAAATAATAATTCTCTGCCACTTGGTAATTATTCGTACAGATATTACTTGTTTATCTATAAAACAGACTTCGTTGTAAACAAAACTATTATTATGTTTTACGTTTGATAATAAGTTAATACGGTAATATTAAAACTAATTTGTGACGGTTTGGTGGACAAAAACAATATTTTTTGTGGTCACGTCGTAAAATATCTCAAACAAAGGTCACTTTACTATTAAAGTCGAAAAGTTTTTTTGGACGTTAATCTGATTAGTGGCTTTGTTATAACAATAGCGGTTATCAATACGAGGACCACCCGAGTTTTAGAGGAGTTAGAACTTATACTATAAATTGTTTATTTAGAAGAATTAGGTTTGATGGATTATATTTTTTTCCGTAATATTTTAATCTAACGATGTGGTGTCGTATTTAATCACAAATATAACTTACTACTGCTATACGAGATTTTTTTTTTTCATATTAATACTTAAGATTAGGACTCACATAGCAAAAGGAGTTTTTTCTCATACATATTTCACATCAACTATATTATTGTCTTTTTTCGGTGTTTAGATTATAATAATAAGCACCTAATTAAGATACTCGTATTATAAATTAATATATAAACACTTTTATTATAACGCCTATTAAAAAAATATAGACCGTAAAGACAATTCTGTAGTAATAATTAATTAATTTATAATTAATACATACTTTCCCACGTAAAAAAATTGTCTCTATATAGTCAAATACTACAGATTCTTATACCGAGTTCTTATACTATGCTTATTTTAGGTACAGATAATTAAAAATGTGTCTGTGGTATAAACTTGGGTTTACTCAAAGATAACCTCTATGGACGTTTAAAACCACGTGACGCAGGGTCGGACCACACACTAGCATATTCGAACGTTTATTCGATTTATGAATTGAACGCGACACTCGAATGGGTTTTAAGAAAGCATTACGTCAATGCTTACGATCCGATTGTCTCAATTTCCAATTCACGGAAAACTTATGGTCATATTACTAATCGGTATAACTCGCACAATGCTTCGTAATAACTAATTTTATATTATTTTAATTTTAAATCTTTCCTGCAAAACAACACAGTTATATAGCATTCGCTTTTAACTATGTAAATTTATTTTGAGTTTTGTCATATTTGAGCATGTTCGTTACAATTAAATAGTTTGATGAATGTTTGATGTATTAGAATATGTTTTATCAAAGATAAGTGTTGAACGTTAATTAGCAACACTATTCTATAGGTATTATAGATATTTTAATTTATCTTAAGATACCCTTAAACGTGAGAATTTAAGCAAATTAAACGGATACCTCAGAACACGAAATATTTTTATTTATCCCAACCTTACCAACGTTCAAAATCTCAATGACGTTAGTTCGAATTTGAACGTACAATTTTGATTATAATGGGCATGACGACAGTATCAAAATATCGTCAATTTAATCATTTTAGGGGAACACTCATATTAAAAAAATTCAAAATACTGGTTTAGTTTTATGTAAAATAATAAGATTATTGTGATTTTCAATAAAATAAAACATTAAAATACTGCAATCTGCCATTTTGATTGAAACACAAATTACAGCGCATGACGTCACGCTATAATACGCGTTCCACATAACGCCCACAACGCTATCGACCACGACCGCTGAAAACCGCTCAGTAGTCTAGTCGACAAGTTGAAAATGGTTGAAAAATAGCCTGTAATTTATAGGAGTGAGCGTTCAAAAAGATAACAAACGATTGGACGGTGTATAGACCACTGAGCGGTTTTCAGCGGTCGTGGTCGATGGCGTTGTGGGCACTTGTGGGTCTTAGGTGGAACGAACTACTGTACCGTGACGTCAGAAACGACGCCATGACACCTGCAGCCGTTTTGTATCACTCGTTGAAAACATATTAGAAAAATAGTTTTAAACTTCCTTAAACTTAAGTTTATAACCGAAATATAGGTATTTTCGTAAATAGTAAATATGTACCCACATTACGGAAGTGGTTTTCTAAATCTTTCGTCATGCCCAAATTCTGGAGCTCTAGACCACCATTAGATATACCTACGAGTTACATGTACTTGAACTAGATGTAGCCATTATATCAAATAGACAGTTTTCTTTTGTTTGCGTCAATGATTCATTTCGAGTAAAGTTCAGTATGTTTCAAAAAAGTTTCATAAATGGTGCGGTGCATTTCGATTACGTGAACAAACAGAACAACTGATGTAACAAACTGCATTAGTATTCATTAACAATCATCGTTAGACAGCTTCCTGTAGGCAATTTTGTTTTTTTTTTGTTTTCTGTTTCGTTTTAGAGAATAAATAGAATTGTACGCATTTAGAAATTGTTCAATGTATTAATGATTTGTGTTTTATGAAGTGAATATCGTATCTTTTATGTCATTATCTTTGTTTAAAACGAACAAAATAATGCAATATCAGTAGTGATTCATGTATATCATTCTGGTAAGTTTTGCTAACAATCAAGTAATGTGTTTCAGACCTAGTTTTTAAGATCTATGAGCCGGCTTGTCTTTAAGGCTGTATGGCTATAATAAAGAATAAAAAAAAAAAAAGTAATGTGTTTGTGATGCTTGTACTAAAATAAAAACTAAATTTGGCATGCCAATCGAAAATAAAACTCCTTTCCTCTCCTTATGTATATTTGTGTTTAATTTATTTGTGTTCTAAAAATGATATTTAATACGCACGAGTATTTACGTAAAAAAGTATACCTATGTATATTTAATACCTAGGCATATAACTCATTGTAATTTATTTAAACATATAATTCTGTTGGTGGTTCTTATTAAATAAATAAAACAGCAGTAGCAGCTAATATAGTGAAGCAGAAAATTTCGTCTGTTTGTTTGAATGTCAATTTCAATTGTATTTAGCCCAGTTTTAAAATCCTTTTTAATTTAAAACAATTGGATAATGAGCGATATTGTAGATTATTATAATTGAAGATAAATAGGCTGTAAAGCATCAAGTAAGGATTCATATGACCGATTTTATAATAATTCTAAATACGAGTAAAACCATGCTAGTCAACTAGCCTTCTAATTATTTAGTAGAAATATGTGACGCTATTTCTCCAAGCTTTTATCAGCAAAGTATGGACGTTATGACATTAACATTAAAAAAAGTTGAGTTCGGGAAAGTCGTTTCTGATAACACTATCGCTATGACTAATATCCGTTACAACTTATAGTCTCTTTATTCTAGAGAACAGTTGCAGCTTTAAATATTGACTCATGAATTGCAATATAATGTACCTATATGAATTCTTTTTCCTATTGCGTACCAAGAAATTAGGCGGTTCCTT
Organism: Melitaea athalia; assembly: GCA_905220545.2. Taxonomy (NCBI): domain Eukaryota; kingdom Metazoa; phylum Arthropoda; class Insecta; order Lepidoptera; family Nymphalidae; genus Melitaea; species Melitaea athalia. Next base: position 17,357,094 of record HG992178.1, read on the forward strand.
TGCAATACATTTGAGGAAAAAAAACTCTTTATATTCGCGGTATCTTAGTTATGAAAATAGTTGATACTTGTAACGGATACAGATTAAGATGTCGGTTTGTTGTTAATTTTTAAGGCATATACATAGTTAGGTATATGTTATTGATTAAAGATCAGGCGGTTGTTGTTTTATTAAGGTATCCTCGAGAGTTTACAAAGTTATTAGTTATTAATTAAATTTTATGTTAAGAGACGTGTTTACTTAGATTTTTTTTTTAATAATTGGCTTGCGTTTGACCACTATTTTACCTGATGTTAAGTGAGAATGCGGTCTAGGATGGAGCACGCTTACCTAGAAATAGCCTATTCACTGACGACTTGAAGATCCATTTATAAAAGAAAAATTATTTCTATGTCTACATATACATGGTTTAATATCTAGAAGCTGCTGTGTGGTTACGGCAGTAAAGAATATAGTCACCCTCTCTCTTCCCGTGGATGTTGTAAGAGGCGACTAAGGGATAACACAGTTCCACTACCACCTTGGAACTTAAAAAGCCGACCGATGGCGGGATAACCATCCAACTGCTGGCTTTAAAATACACAGACCGAAGACGGACAGCAGCGTCTTCGGTGCGACAAAGCCAGCCCTGCGGTCACCAACCCGCCTACCATGAGTAACGATCGCTATCAGATGTACATGATAACAATCGGAACCGACGGCTTAAAGTGGTCTCCAAGGCACGGTGGGATGATCCACAAGGACTGCACAAACATCCAGACCACGGCGAACATCTGTATGGTCAATACAAATGTTTGTCATGTGCGGGGATCGAACCCGCAACCACCAGCGCAACAGTCGAAAACCACTGCTGTGACCGTTGTGCCAACGCGGCGTCGTAATTTAGTTAAACGAGGACAAATTATCGTGCAATAAATTATTATCTTATTTAATTATGATTCAATGATATTCAGAAACTTCGTAACCTTCTTAAATGGTCTTAGATATAGGTATAGTTAAGTTTTTGCTACACTTTTTTTATGAATTTCTACATATGCAATTTAATGTAAACAAGATAGCTAGATGTCCCACATGGTTTCACCCGTGTTGATACTTTGATTTCTCTTTTCACGATACAATTCGTAAATCGTGTTTCATCGATTACTGACAAAAAAATTTTTACGGGTAGGCTATCAGATACTTTATCGGCAAGAGGTTATAGCCTTTAACGAACGACGGGGACGAGAGCAGAAGTAGTTGAGTTTGCTCGCAAACGAAAAAAAACCGACTTCAATTACATCGACAAGTAATACGTAGGTAGACGAAAAAATAGTCAAGTAAATACGCGCTATCAAAGATTACTTAAAAAGTTGTAATCAGGTCTTGATGAAATTTAAATGTCACAACATGATAATTGATAAGAATCAGCTTTGGATTAAATTAAAAATCATCAAAATCGGTACACCCAGTAAAAACTTATGCGGTTTAATACAACGTAGGTCGACGAAAACATACTCAAGTAAAAACGCATTATTAGATATAACCCAAAAAGTATTTGTTAGATCTCAAATAAATTTAAATGAGACCAAATAACACGCACTACCTTTCGATTAAAACAAAAATTATCGAAATCGGTACACCCATTCAAAAATTCTGAGGGAACATACATTAAAAAAAATACAGTCGAATTGAGAACCTCCTCCTTTTTTGGAAGTCGGTTAAAAATGAAATTCGATGGTAGAACAGAGAAGAGTATTAAGTTGGATACTGTTATTCATCGGGTAACTATGCAAAGCTAATCAGAAACTGATGAAAAGGCTAGTATTATGTTGTTACTATGCTTCATAAGACATTTTTATAACATAGAGGTGGCAAACAAGCGTAGCCTATGGACGCAGGCAACACCAGGAGTATTGCAACCGCGTTGCCGACCCATTACTCTTTATACTCTGCCTGGAACTCTGGCTGCCTTACTGACCACAAGAACACAACACTTCTTGAAAGCGGTATTATTTGACTATGATCTTTTAGCTACCTAATAAGAAATAGGTATCATAATCGATTGTATAGTTTCAAAATTTTGTCTATTACAAACAAACTAATATTTTTACTCTTATAATATTAGTAAGTAACCTTCACTTTTTATCAAATTCTATTTAAATTTATTATGCAAGTGAATAAATGTCATTTAATAAGGGGTAACGCTTCATTTTTAATTTTTTTGGATCATTTCGTAAAAAAGCCATTTAATCTTTATTGCAAAATTGTTGCAGTTTTTTTTATTAAGTATTTATTTTAATTGGAGTGAATTAAAAAATATATTTTTTAATTTTAACCAACACAAGAAAATTAGGAAGGATATTTTAGTTTCCATGAAGAGCAAAAAGTTTTTACTGAAAATTTACCTTATACTCCGTGCGCTGTAGGATGGTGCGGGTGACAGATGCCAATATGACGTTGACACATGTGACTAGGGATGTGCCGTTATGTAATTCATTTTTATCATTATCGATACTCGCAGCATAAATCTAGCTCTAATTTAATAGTGTTATGAAAATTTGTGTGCTATTCAGTTGTGCAATGTAACTACGTGTATAAACTTGTCAATATATATATTTTATGGCTTCATAATAATATCTTTGTACTAATATAAAATTATCAAAATCGGGTTTATGATTTTTTTCGTGAAAAAATGTTTGCTCTTTGACTCTATGTCGTGGCGGCCATTTTGTTTACTCGTGCGAAGCTGTCAGTACGAGTGCTAGCGCCTTGCATTTTGTTTACTCCTGCGATGCTGTCAGTACGAGTGCTAGCGCCTTGTATGTGACACGTATTTATTGCTTTTCATTGTTTGTTTTCATTTTTGTTAAATTGTTACTTGTAATAGTTTGTTGAGTTTGTTCTTTATTAATTTGTTAACGCACCCTACCATTCGGTACAAGTAAACCCCCAAACCAATCCAACCGCAAAAGCGAGTTGGTGAAGTGGTTGAATGAAAACGGAGTTAAAGCAGATATAAAAATGTTAAAGACAGAGCTTATTGCCTTAGTACGGCGTCATAAGCCACCAACTCCTACCTATGCTTTGGACGAAATGGCAAAAGAAAAAGGCCACCAGGTCCTTCGAATACCACTCTACCATTGCCAATATAACGCTATTGTGCTGATTTAGGCCCAAATAAAAGGTAACGCCGTAAGAAATAATACATCGCCACCATTTACGGCAAATAAGATGTTGGCCTTATTACACTCTTGTAATAACACAACAGTTGTTTTCTAATGGTTACGCTAATTTTACTCATTGAAATGAAACAACTTTTTCGGATTGGTCAACCACGGTCACGGGAGGGTATCCTCCTGTGGCCATGGTTGCTGTAAAGTATCCGAAACGTCGGGAATTTCAAAACCTTAATAAACTGCGATAAAATCCGAAAAAGTTGTTTCATTTCAATGGTCATCAGCAATGTTCAACCCGAAGACTGGTCGAAGGTAGTGAATAAAATAAAAAGGAACATTATGTCTGATTGGGATCGTGACATCCATATTGACAATATAATGGACTCATCATTAATAATATCCGTCACAGACACAGATGATGAATTTAGTGACAATTCAGATGTTCTTGACTCTGATATGAGTTTAGACGAATAAATTCATTTTTTTATATATGTTCTGTTGTTTCATTAATATAATTATATACTACAATAATAATATAATACTTTTTACAATAATAATTGAACTAAGCCCAATATACGTTTTATATTATAAAAAACATCGACTATCTATCGTAGCAGTACATCCCATCACTAAACACGTCTATGGCGTTACGTTATACGCATAACACTTTTCTTAATTTTTCTTTTCATTAAATTTTATTTGTACATTCTGGTTGGGTTTAATTTAATCTACTACAGTAATTAATAATTTAGTATATTATGAATGTGGTACAGGTGAAATACTAAGTCATAATTTGTAAATCACGGCAACTTTCAACGGTGTAACGAAACGTTACTGAAACTGTCACCCGCACCATGCTACAGCGCACGAAGTATAGTTGTAACTATATTGTCAGTAAGATATTTAATAATATAAACGCCGAAGTTTGGATAAATGTTAATTACTCAGTACTTAGTAATCATAGCTACATAAATCTGGACAAAACATGGTTTGTAGACATTTCTACAACCAGAATTCAGACAACAAATAAGTGACATTGGCCTCGTTTCGTCCCGGAATTAGCAAAGGATTTATTTGACAAAGAGTCAGCGATGTGGTCACAGCCAGTGGCTTCGATCCCTGCACATGATAAATATTTGTATGGGTCATACCACAGGGTCATACAGATGTTTATTTTACTTCAGACGCTGGTGCTTGTATCGGCTGGCTTGAGCCGACCGATGGCGTCTATTCAAAGCCAGCAGTTGGATGATTATCCAATCATCCAACTGCTGGCTTTGAAATAGACAGACCGAAGACGGGCAGCAGCGTCTTCGGTGCGACGAAGCCAGCCCCTGCGGTCACCAACTCGCCTGCCCAGCGTGGTGACTATGGGCAAAACACAAAAGTTCACGCCAGGTTTGGCGCGAACTTGTGGAGGTCTATGTCCAGTAGTGGACTGCAATAGGCTGAAATGATGATGATGATGATAATGCTTGTATTGTATGTATCTCTACCGCCAACATGAGATTCATACCCTACTAGAAGTAATTGAGTTTGTGTTGATTTAAAAATACGTAAGTAGTTAAAACTTTAAACCACGAGAAACAGCTAGTTAATGATAAAATTGATGAAAAATAATGTTTTATTATATAACTATATAGTACAGGTTTCATAATGCTAATGTATTTTACAGAATTATGTAAGTTCGGCTGTGACACGTCCGAGGTCATCGATGGTCACGGTAGTTGACGCGGAATAACGATCACCGCGCGGACCGATTGAATGACCTCATTAGGGTTGTCGCATTTATTTATATATATCATTAAAAAATTAACTAAACCTTTGTGACATTTTAAAATAAACGGTCGACATTTTTTTTTCAGTCATAGCGTGACATTTTGTAACCCATGTCATTTCGGAAATAAACTATAATTTTTATAAAGCTATGCAATGTTTATATCCTAAACACAGGCTATCTAGTTAGGAGTCAGTCCCTACCTTCGTTTGCAAGCATCCAAGTTATGACCTTAGTAACATTGTAAGTAAATTTTATACCAGTATTGTATTGTATTTTATGTATTTTATTCTAAAAACTGGACTGTATATTTGTACGTGCTGTTGATTGTATAAATATTACATATTAAACTATTAAACTATTAACTATTAAAAAATAAGTTTACAGGAGTGTGCAAATATGACCTCTATTGATTTTTTTGTCTGATGTTACTTTTGACATACACCTTATGTAGGTACTTTTGTATTTTTCTAGCATAAAGTACGAAGCTGGATTGAAAGTAATAGAAAGCTAAAAATAAAATAAATCCCGAGTGAGAGTCAAACAATATTTTTAATCACCTTAAAATGGTACATGCAATTTATATTAAAATCACGCCTTTTTGCTCACAAACTCTTTGATTATAAACCATTGATAATGAGTTTATGCTCTAAATATTTCTGTTGCAAATCTTTGTTTAAAATTTATGTCATTTCACTGTGATCTGTAGTGTGTTCGAAATGGAGAAAAGAGAAAGAAGTAATTATAATATTTAATTTCAATTTCTGTAGGAATTTAGATATTCTGTAGGAATTTTTTAACTCCAATGTCGGAACCAGTCAAAATAATTCACAGTTTTAAATTAAAATAGAAATTAAGAATATAATATATTGTTGAATTGTCGATTGTGATCAGGATATAATGAGATTAGAGAGTTAAAGTCTTAGGTCGCCACAATTAAAATTAATTTTGTTTCGGTTGCCTGTAATTTATATGTACTTAAATTTAGGTTATATCTTACAGGCTTACAAGGTGAAGTTTTACAAGGTAAGGAGAATATTGTATTTTAATTAAATTTTTATCCACTGGCGGATTTTGTAATACTTTTTCATATTAGTTTTTTAAGTTGAATTTAAGCCATCAGTGACAACCCTATTATAATGGCAGGCCAATGAAAATGACAGTGATCACATTGACACGGCTTTCCTGTGATAGACATCGGTCATCGCGGAATGAATCACATCATGTGGGCATGTGCCTCTTTGATAATATTGTTTTGACGCGTAGTGGCAGCACTTGCTCGAATAACAATTACTATGTTGAGAAAAATATGTTTCATATTTTTATAATTTATACAAAGTTTTTCAAAATTTTAAAGTGTTTCTGAAAATTTGAGCATATGCTTAAGTTAGATATTTCATTGAATTTGAACTAAACAGATTTGTTACGAAAATTATTCGAAAACGGGATATTTACCCTATTTACTATTCCTTTGTTAAATGTCTTTCCATAAAAAATACATACAATATGATTGATCCGTTTAATATTACTGTGATATGAATAATCTTATGTTAATAAAAAAGCTAAAGTAGCTTATTATACGATAAAGAAATAATTATCACGGATGATTCTGCATTTTTATATGTCAAACGAAAATCTGCTGAATAAACGTATGTAAACTAACAAGGTTGTTTATTTATAGGTCAAGATATTAATCCCACTCATTATATTTTTATAAATATTTGTTTATGGTATAATTAATAAATTGTCTTAGAATATGGAAAATAACCTGGACCGCAAAGAGAAAGAGTTGGTTTAAATCTTCAATATCTTTAAAAGTATCTGACCTAGCTTTATGAAATGAAAAATCTAAATTAAAGAATATTTAATGCCACATAAAATAGTATATAAAACCTTATTATTTATTTTTGATAGTTGTATAAAAAACTGAAAATGTAAAATAATGGTCGTGACTCACTTAGTATTAAAAAATTCAAATCAATTGTTTCGCATTTGTTTTAGTTTTGTAATAATAATAATTGTGTTTGCTCGCAAACGAAAAAAAACGACTTCAATTACATCGACAAGTAATAGGTACAACGTAAGTATAGAAGAATAAAAAAAGAATTATCAAAATCGGACTACTCTGTAAAAAGTTATGCGTGGTCATACCTTACAATTAGTGAGTGAACAATCAATCATCCCCTGTTTTCCTACTCTTAGGGTTGTATTTTTATTTTCAAATGTATATGGGATACGCTTTCCAATAAAAAAATAATTATCAAAATTGGACTACTCTGTAAAAGGTTATGCGTGATCAATGATCATACATAAAAAAATATAGTTGTCGACTTGATAACCTCGGTTAAAAAGCCTTTGCCGTAAAAAATATATTCTGAAGTCATCATGTTGTTAATCCCTGAAGAATATACCAGGATCCTGACAACGTTTGAAGATGGGCACAGCAACAAATACAGCGAGAACTGTTGGCGTGACTCTTTCTATAGTTCAGTTGTACTCCAGCGTTTCAATGAAACTGGATCCAATCTTCGAAGAAACAGGCCGAACAAGGTACACGACGGCGCGGATCATTTTAGTTGGGCCCGATTGTAATCATTAGCACCTGATAACGATAGTTAATCTTAGTAGGGAGACTAAAAGGGACACCAACGGGTGACCAAATGAGAAAGACCTTTTATTTGTATATAGTACATTGTACTAGATCGTTCAATAAGTCCCGAGACTAACCTGGAAATGGCGCATATATTAAAAACTCTTTTGATTTTTAAAAAGAACTGGCTATCAATACAAGAATATGTGTCAAATTTTTAAAAATGGAACAATAAAATTATTGATTTTGAAACATTTAAGTGACGCTACGGTTGTAATTTCGATACAATGAAAAAAAACGAGTTTCGCGTGTTGATAAAACATTGTTTTTTAATGGGAAAAAATACCGTTGAAGCACAGCAATGGCTTATAAAATGTTATGCAGGATCAGCTCCCTCTAAAGCAACCATTTGTCGGTGGTATGCCGACTTCAAACGCGGTCGCATGGACACCAATGATGGGGAACGCTCAGGTCGTCCAAATGAAGCAGTGACTCAACAAAATATTAACCAAGTCCTCAAAATCGTATTGGAAGATCGGAAGGTAAAAGTGCGAGAGATAGCCGAGATAGTGAAGATTTCAGCTGGTAGTGTTTTCACTATTTTACATAAAAATTTGGCCATGAAAAAGCTTTTTTCTAAGTGGGTGCCGCGTTTAATTGCTTACAACTGATCAAAAGGAACAACGTATCAATGATTCAGAGCTATGTTTGGCGCTGATGAATCATAATAAAAAGGATTTTTTACGTCGGTATGTAACAATGGATGAAACCTGGATATACCATTTCACCCCGGAATCCAATCGGCAGGCAGCGGAGTGGAGAGCGGCTGGTGAAAGCCGCCCGAAGCGTCCAAAGACTCAGAAATCGGCCGGTAAGGTTATGGCGTCTATATTTTGGGATACGCATGGAATATTTTTCATCGACTACCTTGAAAAGGGGCAAAATATAAATAGTGACTATTACATGTGCTTATTGGAGCGATTGAAGTACGAAATTGCGGATAAACGGCCTCACATGAACAAAAAGAAAGTGGTGTTTCACCAGGACAACGCGCCTTGTCACAAGTCCGTGAGAACGATGGCCAAAATTAACGAATTGGGCTTCGAATTGCTTCCTCATCCCCCTTATTCGCCAGACTTGGCCCCCAGCGATTACTGGCTGTTTGCAGACCTCAAAAAAATGCTTCAGGGTAAGAAATTTGACTCAAATAGTGAAGTTATCGCAGCAACGGAGGCTTATTTTGAAGCCAAAGACAAATCGTTCTACACACATGGGATAGAAAAGTTAGAAAAGCGTTGGAGGGACTGTATCGCTCTTGGAGGAGTTTAGTACTTAGTCTCGGGACTTATTGAACCACGTGTTAGGTACACAAAAGTTCAGTTTTACACATACAAGATTTAACAGATGCGACACCCATAATCTTCATTTATACTTAAATCCATATGGAGGGTCATAAATCTCCCACGGAGAAAACGAACAGCTTTGCCACACAATTGTCATTGTTATATCAAAGAATCCATAAATAAAAATTTATTTCGTGTATCAAAATGTTACAGCCCAAAACAAATTTTCAAATAACAGACTGTTATTAAAGATCCTAGCTAAAGTATTACAAACTTTAAGCTGGTTATTTAAAGAACAGATCAACGTAGCAAAGTTGTACATATTTTTATTAAGTTATTTTTAAAGTGTTTAAAGTTTTAATGTACCATTAACATTCCTTGGCTTATTGAGAGATCGCGATCCTTTCTAATACGGGCAAAAATTTAAATAGTAACGGATGATTTATAAAAACACGTATATTTTAAAATAACATTTACTTTGGAATTTTGTTGATTGTGATATAAGGAATTGAGTTAAATTTGTTTGTTACAAGAAGTAAGTTTATTTGTATTTCATAAACTACAAAAAAAAATTGTAGTGTTATTATGTATATGTACTACGAGTATCAATCCATGCCGCAGTTGGTATTTTATTGTTTGTATTGTACAGTGGCTCTACAAGATAAGTTTGTTGCCATAACGGCGCTATGGCTATCTTATTGCAGGCATATTGCTACGGCCATTTTGTTGCGATTACCTTGTTGTGACCATTTTGCTAACTTGGTGTCTTTGTTCCGTTGTACGCAGTTTTAAATCAACGACTGGTCTTAGAGTATAGTAATGTATACTCTAAGGACTTGGTAAATGTTAGTGCTCAAAATATATTTATATACAATTATATATATGCATTGGGTACACTTATAGTGTGTTAAAGAAATATAGTACAGTAAAATAATAAATAGATTTATTTTTTACTTAAACCATGATTTACGTATGTGTAGTAATTGTCTAATATGTAATCTATACATATAATAAAATGGTAGAAAAGTCAAAACTGTACATTGAATATTTTTTTAAAAGAATACTTAGGGTGTGATCTACAATCGATACCGAAGCCAAAAATATAGTTTTTAGAATTTTTGTCTGTTTGTCTGTTTGTCTGTTTGTCTGTTTGTCTGTTTGTCTGTATGTATGTCCGGGATAAACTCAAAAAGTACTGCATGGATTTATTTCAAATTTGGCACGAATATTGTTAAGAAGTCGGGTCAGAACATAGGCTATATATTATCACGCTATCACCTACGGGGAACGAGCAGTGAACCTTTATTTCTTCAAATGTATGTCCGGGATAAACTCAAAAAGTACTGCATGGATTTACTTCAAATTTGGCACGAATATTATTAAGAAGTCGGGTCAGAACATAGGCTACATATTATCACGCTATCACCTACGGGGAACGAGCAGTGAACGCACGCAGACGACGTCGCGGGCAGCAGCTAGTTGGTAATAAAATGTTAACCAAATGTGTGAGTCAGACCCGTAAGAAATGGTTCCGTTTACGTTTTCCGTACTTTATTATTATTTCTGATCGAGTTATAAACTGAATAAATAAGTATCCAATAAATTTGAATAGTTTTGTTTATTTGATTGTACTTATAGACATTATTCACATTATTATTATTACTTAGATTTTTTACTCATTTTTATAATGACTACAGTATAAATACGAGTATGTACATTCTGTAAAAAAAAATGAAGTTTCTCATTTATAGTGATAATGTAAGACAGACGCAATTAGGATTTTAAGCAATTTAAACTTATTTTTTTTTGCATGAACCCTAAAAATGTGCATTCGTTATTGAATATTTTATCCCATAATGGACCTATAATAACTTTTTACGGTAGGAGCATAAAAACTAAAGCATTTGAAATGTCCACGGTAAAGAGCTTGCGGTACAAAAAAAGTAAAATGTCTTCACAGTCGGTACCAGAGATTTAGTACAGTAATAACATAAAAAATCATTCAAACACTTTGATGTATTTATTACAAGCTTTTATTAAACTTGCAGTAGGTATATGTATGTATACAGTAACTATGTTTGTTCGGGTGAAATCTTACAACTCAATAAAATTTTGAAGCAGATATATTTAACCAATTGAGCTGAAATTTTGTATACAGGTTCAATTTGACAATTTGGATGACAATGCATGGTTAAGTAGCGCATTCAAATAAAAGCTTGTTTTTAAAGTAAAAAGTTTTTTACTTTTAATTTATTACGTTTATTTTAAAACTATATTTGTGTATCTTTATTAGGAACTTTTATGAGTACAAAAAATAAAAATCGTTGCAGTGTTAGATGTATAAATGTATCTTAAAATACCTACGTTTCAACTTAATATGTTATTACGACATTGTGAGATGATTGCAAGGTGTCACTATCACTACATATTATAAAACAAAGTTGCTTCCCGCTGTCTGTCTGTCTGTCTGTCTGTATGTATGCTTAAATTTTTTAAACTATGCAACGGATTTTGACGCGGTTTTCTTTAGTAGATAGAGTGATTCAAGAAGAAGGGTTTTACGTATAATACATGCATAATATAGTAGAGGAACTCTGATAGTTTTTGCAACCGTGCGAAGCCGGGGCGGGTCGCTAGTTTTAAAATAAAAAAAGCAATAATTATTATAATTCACATTTGTTTAATTGATTATAATTATGTTTACTGATATATTCATAACTAAAAGTGTACCTACCAATTTTTATTTCGTAATGTTTTAATATGCTACATAATTATATTGCTGGTAAAAAATTAAAAATAAACATTCCAAATTATTCAATCTATAAAAAAACATACCTACATAATGATATTCGTATGATTCCATTTTTCTTATCATTCATATATCACCTAAGTTATCTTGTTTTTAAACTATCCGTTCAATTCAATGAGTGGAATAAATTGTATTTAGGTTAGCTAACTAGCAGCTGATTATAAAGCCGAGTGTGCTGAAGAACAACATAATTATTCAGTCTTACGTTTTTTATTACTAATAAACAATATCTATGGACTAATTGCCCGTGCCTTTTGTTGAAACATTAATCATTACTATGCTTATCCTCGAAGCGTAATCCTACTTATTTAGTCTTACGTGATTTTTTTTATTGTGATTTAGTTTGCTGCTAGTTAGCTAACCAAATCATATACAGGGTCTCCCAAAATTCAACGATAAGCCGACACCGCAGGATAGACCTACCCATGACTACTTGGGAAAACAAAAGAAGAATAATACATATCTCCATTTCTTTAAGTTACAAGAAAAAAAACGAAATTCTTCAAAAATTTAGACCTCTTATGATCATTTTCACTACCATGACCACAAATTTTTAAATATTTCTGTTTTTTTCTTTTTATAGGCAACCTGAATAACATTGCTATCTACCACAACCTTGAAAAATTCCAGAATGCCTCTACTTTTTTCATAAAAAATTGTCAAATTTATGTTTTTCCCTAAAACTTTTAAAGATTTTTAATTTTACTCAACTTTAACTCACCGTGGTGTAAAAAAAATTATGAACACTACTATGGCAAGTTTTTTTTTAAAAGCTTGCGCAACTAATCAAGATTCCAAAATGGTATAACACTCTAGGAAAAATAGCCATACTTACTTACTTCTTACTTCTATCACGGGCTATTACAGCAGCTCGACGTCTGATGCGCCTATTCTGCCTAGGTGGCCGGCTGAGGACACTACTCCTGCCAGCCCAGCTCCTTCAGGAAGCCTAGCAGACCCTTGACGTTGCCGACGACTTCCTGGAGCGACCTCGTATTCCCGAGGTGTCGTGCCCTGTAGTTCGCCACACCAACGCAATCCAGCAGAATGTGTGCAGCCGTTTCTTCCGCCTCCATGCACGCTCTACATAGGGGGCTGTCTGTAACACCCATATTATACAGATGTTTATTAAACAAGGCATGTCCAGTGAGAGCCCCTACCAGTAGTCGGAGCTGAGTTCTCCCATACCCGCGGAGTTTGCGGGATAGTCTGGGGTCGATCCTCGGGAGAACTTCTCTTGTCTGCCTGCAGGTACGTAGGTTTGTCCAATATTTTTGGTGCATTACCTTGGTGTTGTGTCGCAGCCGGTCGCGCAGCCAACCGAAAGGCAGGGGCAGAATCGGTTCAGGTCCATAGACCTTCAGCTCCGATCCCTCCTTCGCCAGTCTATCGGCCGCGTCGTTACCTCGCGATCCACTGTGACCCTTTATCCATTGAAGGGTGACAGTGTTAGTTTCGCTTACCTTCGTCAGAGCTCGATGGCATTCATATATTAGCCCTGATATCATAACACTGCTCTGCAGGGCTTGCAGGACCGATTTGCTATCAGACAGTATACGGATTGGAAAGCCCTTTACCTCTCTGGAGCTAATCGCCGCTGTTGCCATTATGATTCCCATACATTCCGCCTGAAAGACGGTATTGTGGATACCCAATGGCGATTAGATGTTGATGTTCAGGTCTTCTGAATGAACCCCCGAACCTGTGCCTGTTGCTGTCTTCGACCCGTCTGTGAAGATTCTTAACTCTTTAAGGTTAAGGCCCTCCACTGGGTCTTCATGTAAGTGTATCCTGTATTTTTTGTCGAATACGTACTGTTTGGGTATCCTGTCGGTGACCGCTTCGATGAGCGGTTCCCTGCTTACCAGTTCGCCCAGTATTTCTGTATGTGTTACCTTTACATTCCTCCAGAGGTTTAGCTTCCTGAGTCTTACCGCAGCCGCCCCCGCCTCCTGCTGTATGAACAGGTGCAGCGGCGGCAAGTTCAGTAGGGCTTCCAGGGCCGCAGTCGGAGTAGTCCTCATGCAGCCCGTAGTCGCCATACAAGCCAGCCTTTGAAGTCGTTGCAACTTTGCCTCCACGGTGATAAGTTTGGTTCTCGGCCACCAAACCACTGCACCGTAGCTGATGATGGGCCTGATGACGGACTGGTATAGCCACAGAGTGATTTTTGGGGATAGGCCCCATCTTTTACCTATCATTCTGCGGCACTGCCAGAAGGCTATTGTAGCCTTGTCGATCTTGCTGTTGAGATGGTTGCTCCAGTTCAGTTTACTATCCAGAATGATACCTAGATACTTTACCTCCGAGCTGAACTGCAGCTCCGTACCGAACAGCCTATTGGGGTTATAGTTCCCCAACAGTCGTTTGTTGGTGAACATTACCTGTATAGTCTTTGTGGGATTGACAGACAGTTCGTTGTTTATGCACCATTTCTCTACTATTCGTAGCGCCTGTTGCGTGACGTTGCACACGGTACTGCTGACTCTGCCGCTGATAAGAATGGCGATATCATCAGCATACCCGATCGTGAAGTAGTTGAGCTGGTTCAGTCTAGTTATGAGGTCATCTACTACTACGTTCCACAGTAGTGGGGAAAGAACCCCTCCTTGTGGACAACCTCTCCCTACCAGTGCATATTGTGTTTCAGATGATGTGAGTCTAATGACTCTTTTGCTGAGCATGTTACCTATCCAGTCGACCATTACCTGATGCACTCCGTGCTTAACTAGGGCCGACGTGATGCTGGTAAAGTTGGTCTTGTCAAAAGCTCCTTCGATGTCATTGAAGGTGCCGAGACACATAGATTGGTTCCCAGTGGCCTCTTCTATTTTGCAGACCACTGCATGTAGGGCTGACTCTGTTGATTTACCTTGGCTGTACGCGTGTTGATGTGAGTGCAGGCGTACCATAGCTAGGGCGTTTTCTCTCAGATCTCGATCGCACAGCCTCTCGAGGGTTTTCAGCAAGAAGGATGTGAGGCTGATAGGTCTGTGAGATCTGGGATCGGAGTAGTCGCTTTTACCTGGTTTGGGAATGAAAATTACCTTTACCTCCCTCCACTGCCTTGGCACGTACCTGTGAGCAAGACAGGCTACCAGAACGGCAGTGAGCCTTTGGATCAGTCGGTTATTTCCCCACTTCAGGAGTGCTGGGAAGACTCCGTCCAACCCCGGGGACTTGAAGGAGCTAAAGCTGTTGATAGCCCAGATGACTCTCGACGGACTTATTACCTTGAGTGCATACTTCCATTGCTCCTCTGTTGCGATTGCTTCCTCCACGGACCAGTCAACCGTCTGCATGATGTGACAGCCTGGGAAATGAGTCTGTACCAGGGTGTACTCTGCTTCTTCCGGTGTGTTCGTGAAGGTGTTGTCCGGCTTTTTCAGGGAGCACCCTATCTGGCTATGTTGGTGTGCTAGAACTTTCCTTACCCTGTTGGCCTGTGCGCACGTCTCTATATTGCTGCTAAATTTGCGCCACGACTCGGTGCTTCTGTACCTTAGTCGTCTCTTATATCTGGCCTTGGCTTCTTTGTACTTGTCCCAGTCCAGATCGGCGCATGTATTCATAGCTCTGTTTAGGAGTCGTCTTACCTTTTTCCTGAGTCTTGCCAATTCAGGTCCCCACCAGTTTGATTTGCCTGTGTTCTCTGGTGGAGTTGATAAGGGACATGCAGTGTGGTAGGCGTCTATGATGTTCCTAGTTAGCGCGTCTACCTGCTCTTCTATCTGTCCTGTTCCCTCGAGTCTGTCCGGACATGTCCGCTCACTGAGCAGCTGCTCCAGTCTCTTGGCGTATTGCACGCGATCCGTTTTGCGCGGGTTACGCCTAGGGGTTATTGGGACTGTATTTACCTGCACATCGAAGCGTATCCATCTGTGGTCTGAACATGATGCCTCGTTGGATACATGCCAGCCGGTGATGTTCTCGGCGGCCGCTTCTGAGGTCGATGATTGTCCTACTTCGCCTGTTCACAAATGTGGGTTCAGATCCCACATTTATGATCTGTAGGTTTGTTGTCATTAAATATTCAACTAGGAGTTTACCTCTTTCGTTTGTCGTTTTCATTCCCCAGAGGACGTGGTGTGCGTTAGAGTCCGTGCCAATGATGAGTTGCAGTCCGGATTCTTCGCAGTATGCTATCAGCCTCGTCATGTCGTGCGGCGGTGGCGCGTCGGCCTCCGGCATGTAGGCCGACGCAATCACCATTTCCGGCAGGCTGTGGTCTTGCGCTCTGTGCAGCTTTATAGCACACAGATCTCTGGAACAGAAACTTGTTAAAGATTGCGCATGTATATTCTTAGTGATGTAGATACAGGCTCTGGTGTTTTCCGGGCCCGTATGTGCAATAAGCTTACCTCCAGCATTTCGGAGTCCGCATATTGCGCCATTCCTGACCCACGGCTCCTGGATCAGTGCAATGGCCGTAGCATTGACCTCCAACCATTTCCGCATCTGAGCCGTTGCGGTTGTGCTGTGGTGGAGGTTTGCCTGGATAACTTTACAGCAACGGTGAGCTGGGTAAGCCATCATCAGACAGCACCTCCATCTCCTCTTCCGTTGCTGTACCCCCCATGGCCAGGTTGTCCAGGCTTGCTATGCAAGCCTCCTCCCCTGGCTCCCGTAGCAGCTCCTCTCCATCCTCTGCTACTTCGGCCTGGGGTTTGGGACTCCGCTGCCTCATAGGGGGTGGCTCGGGGATTGTCGAGATTGCTCCCGACCCCTCCCCCTCCGCCTGTTCCCCACCGCTGGCGACCTCCATTGGGTCGTCTTGCTCCGTTGGCAGGTGTTCGGTAAATTTACCTCTTTGGCCCTGGAATTTCACGTACACCGACCCTAGTAAATAGCAGAGTCGGCGCCCGCGCTCAATCAGGGCCTGCACCACATCCTCCGGAGCGCTGAAAATCAGGAAGGTGTTGTCTTCCTGTTTGTCGACCTTATGGAGGATCCAACTATCCACCTTAGCCCATTTGTTTTGCTGCCTCAGCGCTCGTCCCATCTGCCAGGTATCCAATTGGTTACCCGGGAGCAGGACGCCGCATCGGACAAGCCTGGCCAGGTCGCATTGGCGCTTGACCATGAGTCTAGCGCCAGTGGACAGGGTGAGCTCCGAGACTACACGCTTTAGGTACTCCACTGTGTCGTGATTTTCACACCACAGTTTTAGAGCTCCGTCGGCGTAAGTCGGCTTACCCTGAAACTTCGGTTCGTCATCGGCCCCTCCTGTGACGTCCTTTACAAGGCGCCCCTGCAGAAGGGCCTGAACCTCTTCAGCGGCCTGTGCAGTCAGCGGATCTCCGGTCATGGTTATCACCGCAACCAGTAGATCCGACCGCACAGCATCTGCATAGGGGACGTATGCTCCGTCCACTAGCCTGAGCCTTTTGGGAATCGGCTTCCTCGGCGACTGAGAGTCATCGAGATTCCTCTTGGCCCCCGCCGCAGACGTGCCTGCCCCCTTTGCTCCGCCCCTCGCCTGCATCTTGCCGCGTTGGTTGCGACCAGCTGCCCGGTTTCCCTGGCCACCGGCCGCCCCCTTCGCGTGCTTGATGGACCCCTCCGCTTGGGGTTCACCGGCTTGGGTTGCTGAATCGCGCTTGGCAGCTTCCGCCAATGCGCGTTTCTTCTTTTGTTGGCGCTGTTTTTTACTTTTGCGCTTGGGTTTAGGTTTGCCCCCTGACTGGGGCATCCCTGTCACCCTAGCGCTCCCCTCCGACTTGCCTCGGTTTCCCTTGGCTCGTCGTCGGTCAACGAGGGTCCATGCCTCGTCGAAACGTCTTAGTGCTGCCTCTTCCGCCGTCGGGGTTGCAGGTTGCCCCGTGGCCCTGGCGGCGTCGAGAGTAGCACCCTCCTTCAGAGTGGGGACTGGGCCCGCAGAATGCGCCGTCCATGAGGACAGCCTCGGTTCCTCCGGTTTCCCGGTCTCTCCTCGGCCAACCACGGGACTGCGCTTTGTGTGTGGTGGCGCCACCGTAGCAGCACCACCCCCGTGAGTGTGTGTGCTTGCTGAGGTCAAGGTCGACTTCGCTGCCTTGCCTCCGCTAGTGAAGGGGGGCAGTCCCACCGTTCCCGTGGTACTGCTCTCCTGTGGTGTCGTGTTGTGTTTAGCCCTTGAGGGCTTTTTGGCAGTCGGGTTCGCCTTAGCGGTTCCGGCTACAAGCGAGGTACCGTCCGGTTTCCCTTTCGGTCCCTTTGGGGTTTGGGATCTTTGTGTGTCCATATCTAGTAATTTTAAAAATTCATCCACCGCGCTCCCCACCCTCCCTGGAGCCCGCAACGTTGGGGATGTCGTACCTGTCATACCAACACCGAGGCTACGCAGTGGGTATAGATGCAGTAGGTTGGGTTCCAAGCGCGACATCGGGAGCTGCAGATGCCCGGCTGTTGACCGCGATCCCACGGTCCCCAGGTGCTCCGAACACCCTCGCCCCGTCAGCATGGCCGGACCCCATCCTCCCAGAGGACCCTCCCACATCTCGCCAGCGTAAAGCACCCAGCTCATCCGTGCAGTTACGCATGTCCATTTCCCCGCAGTGGCTAGCTACGGGGCTACCGTTTAGCCTGAAATCCGGACCAAAGGGGGCGTGTTGCCTCCCGGGGTTATAAACCCCGACCCCGTTCGGCTCAACCCCCCAGGACTCCTTCATCCCTGCGTACGGCGATCAACTGCGCAGGACACACGCAGGTAGGCATTAAATGAGGATCCACCGGGTCACCTACTAACCCGGCAGATGGCCTGTCATACTTAGCTACAGCAGTCCGGGGTGGGTAGTAATGTGCGACGCCCGTTCCGACTAACTGCATTACCAGGGTGTGCGACCCACACCAAAAAGACGAGTGCCCTGAGGAATGGGTTCGCCCCCAGCCCGTACGTCGGCGAAACTGGGAGCGACGTGGACGCGTATGACAGACTTGACAGAGACGAGCCAGTAGCTTAACGCCGCACTCTTAAGCGTACTCATACTCTGCCCAAACACCCCAAAAAAAATAGCCATAAAAAAATAATAATTTGCGTACTAATTCAAAACGAGACCCAAAATTAAATAAATTGTACAGTAATCACTTTTAGTACGTGCCCACAACGGGTTCTAGATACTATTTCATGGAATTTGAATGGGGTATATATACTTACCGAAGAAGTAAGAGAGTGAAAGGTAGAGAGTTATTCACGTTAAAAAGAGAAAGATGAAAAATCCGAAAAAATTAGCTAAAATAATGCCTGTACGACACCTAGTTTCCGTACTTGAGTTTGACTAGGATTGCAAAGATGTAAAATTAATTAGATGGACGAGTAGCACAGGAGCTACTTAATAAACAAGAATGTCTACAAAATCAAGTAATTTGTTTTTAGAAAATATAAAAGCAATAAAATGATAAAAGCTAAATTGCCATTAACATATTTAAAAAATATATTTTGCTGAGTTAAAAATTTCTAAGAAAAAAAGTCTAATGAAATAAAAACTTTAAAAAAATAGGACCTTATTCCAAAAATAAATAAATTTACTATGTACTTTAATTTTATAACACAACAATTGCATAATTTAATGAATATACCATTATTGCCTTCAGCAATTTTCATATTAATGATTAACCACTGTTCCACTATTATATTTCAACTGAGGTAGGGCACTGCAGGAAATATCCTGCTTACAATCTGGAGCAGCCCGACTGGGAATGTACCTCGACCTTAGAAAATATCACAGCTAAATAATACTGATTTCAAGCAGCGTTGTGTTCCTGTGGTGAGTAAGGTGACCAGAGCTCGTAGAGGGATTGGGGGTAGGCCGTAGAGTCGGCAATGCGCTTGCGATGCTTCTGGTGTTGCAGGAATCTATAAGCTACGATAATCGTTTACCATCAGGTGAGTCGTACGTACGTGTTTGCCGATCTGGTTGTATATAAAAGACACAATTGACACAAGACTTAAGTTAAATTTATGATTCCGTAGTCGAATAAAATTTTTAGAAGCTTTGCATTTCATTACTTGCGGCGATATCCCTAGACTGGGTATGCTTTTAAATAATTTAATTTAGTACTAACTTTCCAAGCATTTAACTGTTGGAAACGCTGTGATTCTTAGAATCGTAAAACTTAAGTGTTAACTCAGAAGTACAAACGTTTGCCGCCATTTTATATCTTAGTAAATGATTTCTCGCGTATTTGACTTTCGAATTTTTATTACTTATTTTTATTAAAGAATTATGCATAAATACTAATTAGATATTAGTGAATTAAAGAGCCAATTTATATATTTGTTTTAAATGATAAGTAATGTGTTATTTTACAGATTTTATCTTATACATCATTGATTAAATTAATTTTATTCAAAGTTGCAAACTAAGTAAATAATTAATTAAAAAATATTTTTTCTTTCACTTTTAATGCTTCTTCAAATATATACTTACTTATCGTTTATTGCACCACACATATAATATATATAAAGATAAATTAATAACATCTAACTTCCGGCTTTAAAAGTTAATAATTATGAAAGAGAATGTTTATACGTAGATGAGAGAGTTGTATCAATTATAAAATCCTGGAAACAATATTAGATTTGCCATCATGGAAATTTCAAACTACACTTTGCCATTTGCTATCATATTTTTAACATGTTTAGTATTTATTGATATTCTAATTAACACCTGATCATACTTCTGCTCGCATTCAACAACAATGAAATTTTTGTTTTGTTTTGTGTTTTTAAGAGTACGTTTTGTTAATTTTTCATTCACTTAATTTCATTCATTTCATGTCACGTATAACGGAAAAAAAAACGATTTTATTATGTTTCCCTGTTCTATTATTTTCAACATCGGTAACTATATCTATTATCTACATTTCTCTCTAAACTTCTTTAAACTTCCGTTACACTGAATTATCTTTCGATTTTTCATAGTCATGATCGGTTTGCGGGCAATGGTGCGTAGAGGAAGTCGTAAAAATTGTCTATTTGCAATTATATTTTACGATTTAGTAAATAAAATTAGACTTGTATAATACAATTATATATCCATAGAAACAATTTAGTTAGTACTTGTAAATAAAATATTGGTAGTAACTCACAAATAGAAGTTATTAATATATTTTTTAATTTTTGCATTCGAATTCCGCCTGGTTTGGGCATAAGCCTCTTTCTCCATGTAGGAGAAGGATTGGAGCTTAATCCACCACGCACGCACGCACCCGCAGTGGAGTACTCCACTGCGGGTTAGCGAATATGTTCCCTCTTATGAGTAACGTGTTCAATAATAAATAATTAATTAAATTAAGAATTAACTAATTACAGCATCAATTCTAATTTAAATCAATACAAATAATAAAAGAAATTAACCTAACTGCGATACTCGAATTATGTAGAAATAGTAACAATTTATATTTACAACATCAAAAGGTAATACTTTTTGGTACACAATAATTAAGTAAATAGCTGTCAACATAATTATGACACATGCTCATCATTCGTGCAGATGCAATTTCTTGCAGTACCTACTCTAGTCTAAGGCAATGACTCGTACAGTGCAATACTTTTTTATTCGAAACGGGTTAAACTAGTGCACCTACTATTGGTTACGAGTACGCCTCACTATCTTACAAACTATTTCATTACAAAATCACTTTCATTACCTTTCTCTGATGGAACTCTGACGGGATTAGTATTAATCATTTATGTTTTATATTTATTACTAGAGATCAGCCCGCGGCTTCAGACGTGGAACTTCTAAATCAATTTTGATTAGGCTATAAAACTGAATACAATTGATCGTAATATTTATGTTACGTAAATTAAATTTTGCCCTATAGCACCGTTCGGTTCGACTTGATATATGGTACAGCATTTATTTTCTAATCTATAAACTTCTACGTGTTACTTAGATTAGTTTTAAGATAAAGAAAAAGTAAATTGTTCTACAAACAAATTTTATAGGTATATAATTTTGTTAGTATGTCTATTAAATGAAAGGTGTTCGTAGCGATAAATGTTATAAGTTTTTCTTAGATCTACAATTTATGCATAGCGTATAGTCGAAAAGCAATTACGCATCTGGCACACCTGCGCGATAAAACAATAAATTTGTACACTAATTACACGTTTTCGAAACTCATTATATAAAATTTAATTTCTTAACTTTTTAAATGCTTGAGTATAATGGATATATGTATTTACTTATATCTCCTACCTACTTATCCTTGCGTATTAAAAGGTAAATAAATTAAAATAAACAAACAACCTTTACGATTTATAATAAATATCGAGAGGGAATAATTAATCATGAAGAAGCGGTAAGTTATTGAACAGCAACTTTCTCAGCTGTGGTCATAATCGCCATAGCGAATGTCTGTGTTGCTCGCAACATGACTTCTGGTCACTTTCTGTCTGAACCCGCTCCCGACATTAAGGAATAGCCACGACTTTATACGCACACAAGTTGAATATTATAATCTCAGATTAATAAACAAAAATTATAATGATGAAAGTTCTTTTCGTTCCTTTTGTTTATTAATCTGAGGTTCTAAGTATATTTTAGACTGCTATTTTTAGATGTAATGGTGAAAATAAGTAACACCTCTAAATACTCATTGTTACAAAGAAATCATAATTATAATCAGAATACCAATGTGTAAATGTTATAAAATAGTAAGATTACTAAATGCATTCACATGAATTCGTGTAATGCAAATTCTTATTAAAACCGTGCATCGGAGAGCACGTTAAGCCGTTAATGCCGAATGGATATTTTTATGTAACTTTCAGATTTTAGTTACCTACCAGGCTACCATTTACATGTTTTTGATGAATACTTAAAAATGTGTGCTTTTTTAGCTCTTCTCTAAACTGTTTATCGTTGGAAACTATATTGGTTTATGCATTAATTGCATCTTTTTTAATTTATTGTATTACTAAACTGATTATTTCCAAAAAAAAAAAAATTGCGTGCGTACAAAGTACACATGTCAGAAATGAAACTTCTTTGGCAAACTAATAAAAAAAAAAAACTAAAATGTTTTTTATTATCATATCAAAATTTCGATCCAGCGGGATTCGAACCCATGAATGATAATAAAAAACATTTTAGAATTTCCTCATGTGTGAGAAACACAAAAATAAAAAAAAATACAAATTAAAGAAAACTAATAAAAAAAAAACAAATAAATAAAAAAGAATTTAAAATACAAAAATAACTAGTAGAAAAAAAAAAAACAAAAAACCAACGTCATGGTGTTCACAAAGATTTAAATCGTGGTGTTCACCCATCCAAGTACTAAGCGTCATGACGCTGCCGCGTTACCGGTCGCTCAAATTTTACCCCTCATGCGCCTAAAGAAATTTTACTTCAAAAAAATGAATAAATTAGAAGCAGGCATCTTGCGACCGTTTGACGCCAAAGACCTTGTTTACTATCTCATTATGAAAGTAGTTACAATTTTAAAATAATTGTTTCGGTTTAATGTTAACATGTTATTATAAATGTGTGTACGAAGTTAATCTCGTAGTTTAATATCGCTGGACTAATTAATTACATATAACATAAACACGACTTATGAGTTTCATTTTGTATCGAAATCTTGTTATGTTTTAATACTATAAACGCAGTAAATTTCTAAGTACCTAATACAAATGTAGCAGTTGATAGATGAGTTTTTCTGATGAAAGCGTAACAGATTGAAATTTGATTAGATTTTATCTTTCATATAAGTTACTGATATACTTTATCAGAAGGAGAAAGAACTGTACCTTAGGATCCGCTTCACTTTAACTAACTACAATATTCGGATTTAAAAGTCACAAAATTAAACATATACATAGATGAAATATTTATCTTAAGCTATTATCTGTGGATAGTGTAGTCTTGGGTCGTCTGTAAGAAATGGCTAAATAGCCATAAGTCCGCCTATTGTACTTCACAGTCTGTAAATGTCTTTAAATATGTTTAATGTTTAAAATGTAGTTGTGGTGTACAATAAAGTATAAATAAATAAATAAATAATAGTGTTATGTCTCAGATAATACTCCTAAGGCCCTTTTTCACCGATTGCTGAAAACGTGTAGTTAAATAATACAATGTTTGTAACCTGTCTCCTTATTATGATTGCGATAATGTGTCGACTTGTAACGTAACACAGCTGACTCGGTTGCGCCGCAGGCTATTCTCTCTAGTTAATTTTCGTTATGTGAAACTATGTTTAGCTGGTTAGCGTATCTTCATTTTCTACACTTATCTTAAGCGACTAATTTCACCCGGCCGGCGTATCTCTAACGTTGTAATTTGCAAATACATTTAATGTAATGGATAACGGTACTTAATTAATATGATCGTATTAAAATTACGCTTATCTATTTATTTCAAACTAATGTGTTTGTGTTAAATCTTTTTCAGGTGTGTTTAATAAAACGAAATGGAAAATAAAGGTAAGTACCTACTGTTTCAAAAATTTAATGAAAAAAACGACTGTGCTTTAGATTTAGACCACACGAGTGAAGTAAAACTTCTTTAGCTCCATCTATATAGTAGGTACCTACGTTTATATGAAAGAAAGAGAGAAAGAAAATGTGTGCTCGAACCTCTCTCTCTTGCCCCTAGAGTAATATACGTAACGTAACTTTCTCTCTTTCTTTTTAGGGTTCCGTACCCAAAGGGTAAAAACGGGACCCTATTACTAAGACTTCGCTGTCCGTCCGTCCGTCCGTCCGTCCGTGTGTCTGTCACCAGGCTGTATCTCAAGAACGGTTATAGCTAGAGAGTTAAAATTTTCACAAACTATGTATTTCTGTTGCCGCTATAACAACAAATACTAAAAACAAAATAAAATAGATATTTAAAGGGGGCTGCCATACAACAAATGCGATTTTCTTGCCCTTTTTTGCTCGATATCAGTAATGGCAACAGGTAGCCACTTGAAATATTCACAAAATACTCAGTTGTATTTTTACTTTAATAATAAATAATAAAATTAAAATAAAATTAATATTTAAGGGGGGCTCCCATACAAAAAACGTCATTATTGCCTATTTTTGCTCTCATACAATAAAAGTGATTTTTAGCCGCTTTTTGCCCGTTATTGCAATCAATGTACCTGGTCAATGGTACGGAACCCTTCGTGCGCGAGTCCGACTCGCACTTGGCCGATTTTTTTACTTACTTATATCTCCCTCTCAACTTCCGTTCGCCTTACCCGATCACACTTTTGGTAACACTCTCGTCACGCATTCACAAGCTTACTCCCCAAGTCAAGCTTGAGTAAAGAAGTTTTACTTCAAAAATATGTAGTTCTAATGAGCATTACCATATTATAAAATATTTTATATATATACATATACTCGTATGTAGGTACATACTTTAGGAAACTCTTAGACACGCACACTTTATCCTGTCTTGTAGTTCCAAAGATCTTGAGAACAATAAAAGTCTTGCCCTCTCTGACGCTACTTGGAACGTGGGTCGCACGTGTGTTTCGCACATGTGTCTGAGCATTGTTTGTTTTTTATTCACTCTCCATCTCAATGCGTCCATTCAGATATCGAGCACATGTTCCCGTTGCACGCTATGATGTAAGCTTTGTTATACGATGCATTATCTTCTTAAAGATATCCAGTTCTGTTCTACCTGAGAATGTAATGGTATACATATTTATAGAAAACTGTTTAGTATATAGTGCGTTTTATGACGTTAAAACGTAGCTTGAAAAGATATCCAATAATGAAAAGATATAATACAATCTAAATATACTTATGCTATGAACTAGCTTCTGCGCGCGACTTCGTCGGCGTGAACTCCGCTCCTATTGGTCTTAGCGTGATGATATATAGCCTATAGCCTTCCTCGATAAATGGGCTATCTAACACTGAAAGAATTTTTCAAATCGGACCAGTAGATCCTGAGATTAGCGCGTTCAAACAAACAAACAAACAAACAAACAATCAAACAAACTCTTCAGCTTTATTATATTAGTATAGATTAGAAAGTACCTATGTCTCTCGAATTAAAAAAAAAAAAAACATTGAACAGTTTACACATCTATATTAATAGTACCTGGGTGACTGAGCCTAGCTCGGTATTATTATTTTTATTTTATTTATTTTTTATTTTGTTTTTTTCTCGGTATTTTTATATTTTATTTTGATTTAAATAAAAAATTACGAGTGAAATTAAAAAAAAAAGAAAAATAATTAATCTCAGACTGGGATTTGAACCATGGTTTTCTCGGTCAATCTCGACCGTCCGATTTCTCACCTACGCTATTAAAACTTAAATGACAATTGCGTAATTAACCTTCCCTTCTAACGATATTTTAGCCATTTTTTTCATTGCCTAAAAACAGGGATAAAACGACATTTTTTTTAAATGAATCCTAGCTAGATCAATTTTTCGCCCCTGAAATCCCCTGCATACTAAATTTCAAGAAAATCGTTGGAGCTGATTCCGAGATTCAGAAAATATATATATATATACAAGAATTGCTCGTTTAATAGTATAAGATTATATAGAGGTAAAGTTTCTAACTTTGTTTGTTTGTAGGGGGTAATCTTCGTAAATACTGATCCGAACATAAAAAATCTTTCACTAACAGAAAGCTACACTATTTAGGAGTGATATAGGCTATATTTTATTGTTATTGAACAAAAATTTAGTGTAAATCAAGTCGGAGATGTGCGAGCGATATGAAAACTTTATTATACTTTTGCATCACAAAAATAATTAACGCCCAACGAAGTGCGCACAGGTCGGCTAGTTAATGATAAAGAAACATATGATTATTTTAACAAGCCTGTATGATAAGGAAGGCTTGTAAGAGTGGTGTAGCAAATATATGTGTGGGTGAAAACACGCTTTAGTATTGTATTTTTATGATTCTTTGAGACCTAAGGATTAGTTTTTTTTTTTCTAACAAAATATCTGTAATATTCAATTAAGCAGACCATCAAAATATCAGTAGTTAGGTATTAATTACAGATTGTGGGGTTGTCTGGAAGAGATTGCTTTAAGCAATAAGACCGCCTTTGCATGTTGTCAGTGTAACTACTTGGTAACTACAATACCTTTTGTTTAATTTTATCTTTGTACTGCTGTTTCTTTTATTTTCTTTTACTACTTATGTAAAATTGTTGACTATCTATACTAATATAATAAAGCTGAAGAGTTTGTTTGTTTGATTGTTTGTTTGTTTGTTTGTTTGAACGCGCTAATCTCAGGATCTACTGGTCCGATTTGAAAAATTCTTTCAGTGTTAGATAGCCCATTTATCGAGGAAGGCTATAGGCTATATATCATCACGCTAAGTCCAATAGGAGCGGAGTCCACGTCGACGAAGTCGCGCGCAGAAGCTAGTATGCAATAAAGTTATAATAAATAAACAAATAAAATATATACTGTTCGATATAAAATGATTTATTTTGAAAACTGGAGAGAATCTTTTCTTTTTTGTTACTGAAATTAAGGATGGAGTATTAAAAACTAAAAAACTGTACTCTGTAGTCTGTACTTATTCGTGTATACGAGTTATGAATGCCCTAATTATATGATAACAATTGTTATGTACCAATATCTTTGTTAGCAGCATACAATATTAATTTGTTTTTTTTTTTGCAATAACATTTTGCGGTTCGAAAGCTAGAATAAAAAATCTCATTTATTTTTTGTTGATCAACCTTTCACTCTTAATTACTATTGATTTATCTTCAAGTTTAGATGAATCACTCAGGTTATACTTACTTAGAACAATAAGAAGAATAGTTTATTTTTAACTTTTTCATACCAGTAGAGTGGCGACAAGCTTAAGGTCCACTTGGTGGTGGTAAGTGGTTACTTACCGACATAGTCCCGCTGTTAACACATAGCAACTTAAACAGTCCTGGTTACTCACAGAGGATCATAAGACTAATCGATAGCAGTATTATTTGGCTGTGATCTTCTAAAAAGTTGTGGTACTTCCCCTGTCGGGCTGGTTCAGATTTATTATGCTATGCTCTAGCTCATAGGTATATCTCTATATCATCCATCTCATATGTACATGGAGATGAATGATATGATATGATATGGAGATATCATATCATTCATCTCATATTGACATCTCAATATGTACCTACTTTATTAAAATTTTGTCTTTCGTCTAATAATAAGTAACGGTAAACAGTTCCTGCTCAGAACAGTTATTTCTATTTTTGCAAATGTTTCCTTAGCTTAAGAAGCTTCAAATAATAAATATTAAAAGAAGTGTATTAAAACTGTGCTTAAATATTTCTATAGTCGGATATTATAAGATAGGTGAATATGCAATGAAAAGACTAGTTATCTTTCAAAGTATATTTGCGGTTAACTATTAAATCTAGGTAATTTCGGTGGATTATACCAAACAGTTTATGCTAAATCGTGCTTACGTGTGACCACGCCTAATGATCCATGTAGACACTAGACACCGAAAATTGTTCACGGCGACCAGAGACAAGACCAGCGCCAGACCGTAACGATGTCGATATGACCGAACAACTGAAACTGATGTAATTTTTCCACTGGAACAACCAACTATAAAACGCATTTACCTTTTTTACAACGGAATAAAACGGAAGAAAACAAGCGTCCAGTTTTACGTTATACCAACAAAAAGTCGACAAAACGTCGACACGTTATGTCTGATAAATTTGCATCGATGTCAAAGAACTCTTCGTTATTACATGTAATTTGTATAATTTTATTTTTATTGGGGTTATCTTAATAACTGTGTCGGAGCTAGCGATGCGTTGAAAGATTTCGATTGATTGTTTTTGTTGAATTACGAACGTCTGCGAAGCGATCTCATCAAATCGTAACATTTCTTTGTCGTCTAGATACTTTGTTGTGCAAGCCATTTAATCAATTGTTATTACAGTATTACTTTTGTTACTATTTACATTGCTTATTCTTGTCTTTACGTCGATCTATGAAATTGTATTATTAATGTGCATCACAAATTGTTCTGACCTCAAACTAAGATCAAAATGAAATAACCTTGATGTATCTTGTAAAATATTTCGAGCTCGTTTTAAGATTTATATGCGTGTTACCAAATTATTTTGTTAGAATGTCTTCATGCGTCAAACATGCAGCCTGTATTTACAGCTCAATTTAACGTTTAAGCCTTAACGTTAAGTCACACTAATTATTAATTATTAATTTATATGCAAAGTTTGATTGCAAAACAATTAAAGGTGATTGAAGTTTGTCTTTTTGTTTGGAAAGGGTCCGTGTACTCTTTGACATTTTTAAAGGGGTCCATCACTAGAAAAAGGTTAAGAAACCCTGGTTTAAGGTAAAAGTATACATCGGTAACAATGACTGTCTCAAATTGATTCCCAGCAAACTGTGAACGGAATATCTGGAAGTTCTAAGATATCTTTAAAAACTATTGCAGTTCGTTGGCACGCTTTTGCGGTTCTCAGAAGAGGTTGAACTAAACACGTGTAACGAGAAACGCGTGTTCCTTAATGTTTTATTTAGAATACAAATTAAATTGCAACGGGACCACCGCGCTAGATTTTATTTATTTTTCAAAAAAAGATTATCAATAAATAACGAAGCACGTTATTAATTATAATTACACTACTGACACATTTAAGACGGTATAGATTTTATAAGCTACATAATCAGCAATTTAAACAATTAAAACTTTGTAGCATTTAGTATTCTTTCAAATTTACGATATTTTTTTTAAAACAGCAAGTAATATGTTATCACTGGAATTTCGATTTTATTAGTTACGTAATTTAAAAGTTAAAATATTTAAATTGTCAATAACTACTTAGTACTTATTTAGTATTCGTTCAAAAAGTAACATCAAACAAGTCACTAAATAGCGTTATCACTGTAAACTTAATTGCAATGTTGATATAGCAAGGAGATATTAAATTAAGTATTGTATTTTGTATATCATGTATAACATTTAAAAATATTAAGAGAAATGTTAATGTAAAATCTTGTTCTAAAGATGTACGTGATGCAAAGTGGTCACGATTTAGAAAGATTGCCTATAATCACACATACATTTATAATACAATCGATTTTAATATTTACCTATACAATTATGGTAAGATAAAATTTTGTTTGTATATAGTAGAACGATTAGTTGTCTTCTACGCAAAAATCGAAACTTAATTATATTTTGAATTGAAAATGTAGTATGATGTATAATGATTGTAATGGCACAAAATCATTTTACTAAAAAACGAAGTTTCGACGTCTTGGTGGCATCGAATAGGTAACTACTATTTTCTACCTCTGCACAGTCTACTCTTGTCATTACCTACTGAATGAATGAAATATCAGTGATAAAAAATAACATATTATCAATACGACCACCCGCAGCGCGACAAAACGAAGACTAATTTGTCGTGTAGTGACAATACAATGTATCTAGATCTTTACGAAGTGTTTTGAGCTTTATAAGCGTATCCATTGCCTTGATTTTCAGATAAGTACATACAGTTATGTATATTTGGAATGGCGTTATAAGGTAATGCGAGGTTAATTATTATTTATAAAAGGTTTTCTATAGTATTACGGATTTTTTTTTAAATGAAGCATTATTTAAAGTAAGTTACAACTCCTGTCCTGCTTTCATTTACAGCTTTTTATTTTGCGTTTTTAAGCTCATTATCATTCATCATTATCTTATTGGTTAATCTAATATTGACGAAATATATTTTGTAAGGCTATACTAAATCTTACTTTCCACGAATCTATCTATATATTATATATATATATATATATATATATATATATATATATATATATATATATATATATATAAGAGATTTCCACCCATTGACTCATCACGATATCTCTGGAACCATAAGGCGTAGAGACTTCAAATGTGGTAGGAATATTCCTTTCGCCGTGTAGAGGTCAGCTAAGAACGGATTTTACAAAATTCCACCCACAAGAGGGGCGGGCGGGGGTTAATATCATATATGGCAAAACAAAGTTTGCGGGGTCAGCTAGTATGAATATAACATAGATCACAAATTTTTGGTAAGATTTAAAGGGACCTTAGGTACTCAACTGTTTTAGTTAGAAGAAGAAAAACAAAAAATTAAATTGTTCAACAGAATGTTGAAATATAATTTTTAATTCGGAAAATATATGACAGAAATTATTTAATTCTATTTGAATAATTGTTTAAAACCAGTACTATAGTGTTAATATCATCAATTCGATTCAATTTTAAGCTGTGATAGTTACCTTCAGTCATTATGTAGTATCACCGAGAGGAAAAAATAAAAGAAAATGATAAATAATTTATTATCTGATGATAACTTCCGTATAGGAAAAATAAGAGAAATGTTTTCTATGATACCTATTTTAATATACACATATATATTTTTCGTTTCAAATAAATTTATAAAAAAATGTAATTTATTAATAATAAGCATATTTTATCTGATTAAATAGTCACGGTCGGTGTTCGGTCATTCTCCAATTCAGCGTTATTTGCCTAATTACCGTGACGTTTTTTATTTTTCACTGATTTGCCTTAAACAAATTAAAATATGAAACAAATCAAAGATACGAATTCAATAATTAATTAGGCATGTAACAATTAATTGTAGTTTTCTAGATAATGAGACTTAAAAATTTTATGAGTACGGTAATTAGAAATGTTTTTATATTTAATGTAACGGTAATTAGAAAATAACATAGTCTATGTAAAATATGATAAATGATAATAACACACATTAATAATTCGTTCACATATAATTATAATTAAAGCGAAAGAATTAACGATGTCCCTCATAACCATAACCTACAAATAGTGAAAAAGACATTTTATCATTGCTCTAATTTAATAAAAATTAGAACACTTTCAACGAATTTCTTGTTGTCTCTTCTATTGACGTAACGAGAAGAGTATCACGTGCACGCATGTTAGCTACTGTAGACATAGAGATATAATACGAGTAAAGGGGTAGACAAAATTTTGTTTTGGCGCGCATGCTAGGCCTACTGAGCAACGATACTATTTGCAGTTCTTTTTATCGTTGCTCCTACGCCATCTGCTGAGCTTTTGCCATGACCACTCTCTGTATATTTCCAGGCAACCACTCTTAGATTAGGAAAGTGCCACTGAAGTTAAGAGATGATAGATATAAAACATTTTTTTATTTCGATATTGGTCAGTCGGAGAATCTGATATAAAATGAATGATATTTACATGAGGAGCTTCATTTTCAATGAAATTTAAGACAGGTATGGAATGACCTTCTATAAGGTCATTGCACGTATGAGATGACTCCATACTGCAACTGCGTCATGTCTATGAGTGAAGGACTCAAAGTGCAAGACTCTGGAATCACGACCCAAAATGGTCACATCTTGGAAAATGTCCAGTTGCTGATTTTATAAGAGTGAGTAAGTTTATCAGTGTGTGACGTGTGTGTGAGTAATTTTATAAGTATGTGTGAGTTTTCTTCCGGTTTTTTGGTGACATTTCGCAGACAGGTAGTATTTTTTTTATCTCTTTTACTTTTATTCAGTCAGTCAGACAGTTCAGCCTATTGCGGTCCACTGCTTGGTCATAGGCCTCCCCATGTTCGCGCCAGACATCCTGAATTTCCGCAATCCTCATCTCCAGCCTACACAGGCAATCTTACGTAGATCGTCGGCCCAACGTGCCGGAGGACGTCCCACACTGCGTTTGCCAAGACGTGGTCTCCCCTCCAGGACCCGTCTGCTCCAATGGCCATCGGTCCTGCGACACAGATGACCAGCCCACTGCCACTTCAACTTGCTTATTCTGTGGGCTATGTCAGTTACTTTTGTCTCTCACGGATAGTCTCATTTCTAATTCTAACTTTGAGAGAAACCCCAAGCATAGCCCGTTCCATTGCATGTTGAGCGACTTTAAGCTTGTGGACCAGTCCCTTCGTCAGTGTCCATGTCTTGGATCCGTATGTCAACACAGGCAGGACGCATTGCTCGAAGACTTTGGTCTTCAAGCATTGCGGATTATCTTTTATTGTACCTTTCTTTCTCCTTTTATTTTGATTGCTGATACAAAAAGGGTCATTTTTAATTCGTTGTCGGCGTTGATTGCGGTTCCAGTTAGTAAACAAGTATTATTTTTTCATACAACGGTAATTATAAACATATGGTAATTAGTATACGGTAATTAGAAAACGATAGATTTTCTTAAAAATGTCGAAAACCAACGCAGTATGCAAATACTAGCTTATTACAACGTACGGAGGCCAAAGTACTGTCTTCATTTACATGATCAACTTAGGTCTATCTTAAAAATCAAGTATTAAACTAAGAACAACGGTAATTAGAAAAGTTTTTAACCAAGGCTACGGTGATTATATTCTCACGTGCTTCATTGGAGGTACACTAACCATAGAGACATTCAGATGCTGATGGGCCTTGACACACACTGAGGAGACGCGACGCGTACGGTAGTGATGGTCCAAATACTTTTATTTAGGGATGTGCACCCGACAACAGCAAATGTTACGGGAATTATAACTTTCCATTGGACATGCGATTACTTAATTATAATTATTTGTAGACTGGTTCTATTGAGTCGATATTTTGTTGTGCGATACACGTTACTTAATATCATTTAAAACGTTGAATGAATCAAAGTAAATCTTTAAGTTATAAAAATTACAAGCAATTTTTAAGATTAAGTTGGTGTGCGGACACGCCACGGTAATTAGAGAACAGAGGTTCTTTGAACATAAGTTAAATTGATTTAGTCTTAATTACTTACAACAGAAGCCAATATTTTTTTTACAGCTAGATACGGATGCTTTCTAATATATATAAAAAAAATTATGATTGAATATGATAATATTACGGATTATACAAGCCCGGACACCTAAAATTTGCTACTCGGAGAATGGCCGTGTTATAAAAACCTGTCTTGTATAACTCCATAACAATTAATAATTGAACTCAGCATTGAACTCTACTTTAATAGATGTAGATAAGAAAAAAAAAATGTTGATTGTGATTATACTATTATGACCTGATTTAACCCTTATTGTTTTAAACAAGCATATGCTTCAATATGCAATCTAAAATAGCGCAGTACGCGATTGCGGTTTCGGTGGTTTGGAACACCGTGCGAAAGCACTATTATCTTACATACCAATACTTTTATCAGTACTAATATTATATAACAGAAACGTTTGTTTGTTTGAACCTACCGGGTCAAACCGTGAAATAGATCTCGCGCAATGATAAAGCCTTATCGAAACATTACCTATCATTTTGTATAGGTAATATAAACAAAGTTAAGCTCGTTTATTTAGGACTATATAATATGTATAGGTACCTATATAGGAACTAAGATATACGCTATTATCTGTGCTTATCTATAGTAGTCCATTGCTGAAGACATGACCTTCTTCATGGATTTCTTACATTCGAGATCTTGCTTACAATGAATTAGCGACTTCCTGTGGCTTTTAAGGTCGTCTGTTTACCTGTCAGTTGGTGCATATGCTGATACTGGATCTCCTCAAGTGTGATTCCAATTCCGACAACCAACTTTAAAGACACTCGGTTCTTTTAGCCATTTGCCCTACTCATTGGCAGTTCTAACTTGCAACGGGTTGAGATTTGCCAGTTCTTCTGTGGATTTCCTCATATCTGATTAGTCGATAATACGTCGAGCATGCTTTACTCTGAAAGCATACATAGGTCTTACATTTATATAATTACACTAACTAATCTAAAATCTAAAATACGAAACTCTTCTCGCGTGAAACCGCGAAATATTTCTAGTCATGTAATAAGTGGACGCGTGTCGCAACAAGCATGATCACCTATTGCATATAGGAAATGACCTATCAAGTTATTGTTATAAATACGCACAGATTTCAACGCATGTCATATACTCATATACCTAAAGGACTAGAATTGGACAGTACCAAATCTAGACTTACCTTAGTATGACACTTAGTTTATATGTTAGGGCGTAAATAAAAAATTTAGTTTGCAAAACGATTTGATTCTGATTTTCAACTATTTTTCATGTTGGACTTGTTCATATCATGATTTCTATTTCATATAATCTTTTGCCACATTGCTATCTTTGGTTAACTTGGGCTCTGAAGAAAACAGCACCTTTTTGTCTGCCGAAACGCCACGTACGCGCTTAAACATCGATGGTTTGCGGGTTTTTTGACTGTCTTGGTGAGTCTTCCGACCGTGCCTCGGAGAGCACGTGAAGCTGTCGGTCCCGGTAGTTATTATATAGGTACACCTGATAGCGAACATTACTCATAGTATGGATTAGCTCTGACCTTTCTCGTACATGAAGAAAGAAGTATGCCCAGCAGTGGGGTATTACAGTCTGAATCGTGATTCGTTATCCTACTTTAGTATACTAAATGCTGATAAAAGAAACTTAAAAGTCGTGTATTTTTTACATTTCTAAAAAGCCTATCATTTAAAAACTGTGTTTACAAACATATAGAAATATTGTATATAATGGGCTTTTAATGTAAATATATATCAGTTGAATATTTGTAAGTGAAAACTGAAAACGGGAGACCATATCTGTTGCGAGTATTAATTAGTGTTGCTAGGTATTACCTACTATAGTCAAATATACATTTATATAAAACAAAAAATAGAATGTACATTTTTGTTGCAATTTCTTTGCTATATTTTTAAACCTAAGATATGTATGACATTTAAATTTTAAAAGAAATGATAAATAAAAATATATTTTGTTATTTTAGTATGTTCAAAGTATACACAATACTTTAAATTTTAATTGTCAGTACTTGATAATGGCAATACTTATTAAAAAACCACATAGCAGGCATATATCAATAGCCACGACAGTTCTCGTAAGAAATAAAATAATATCAATAAATAATCTTTGATCACGTACGGATAAGCCGTCGAAAACGAAGCGTTCACTTTTCCCCGCATGACGCAACTCCACATAAGGTAACCGCTCTACTATACTTACTATTTCTATTTTTCAAGCTATTACACTAATCACTTATTATTTTTTACTTTTTAACAATCTGCTTGTAAGTGTAGTTCTTTTTCTAGGGTAAGTTCTTTGTTGATTGTAATAAAATACTTTTTATATGTAAGATTTTTCACGGTGAACAATAATGGTTTCAGTAGAGGTGGCTCTACGACAGATGCTGGTGTGGTACTTCTCAAGCGTATACGTGTATAAGACGTTTGGGAGAGATCACAAAATGCTATTGGTGTATTTTGCGACTTATCAAATGCATTTAATTGCGTGGACCACAAGATTCTATTAAGTTTTGAGTACTACGATTCAGCCTTTAATATCCCACTGTTGGGTATAGGCCTCTTTCCCCATATAGGAGAAGGATCAGAGCTTAAACCACCACGCTGCTTCAATGCGGGTTGGCGGATATATTCCCTACTATGAGTAACGATCCCTATCAGGTGTACATGATAATAACCAGGACCGACGGCTTAACGTGCTCTCCGTGGCATGGTGGGGAAACTCACAAGGACTGCACAAACACCCAGACCACGACAAACATCAGTATAGCCAATAAAAATGTTTGTCATTTGCGGGGATCGAACCCGCAACCGCTAGCGCAACAGCCACAAACCTTACTTGAACTTGACTTAAAACAAAATTCTCTAATAGTTTTAATGGTTTTATGTTATTACATAAAACGATGTATTAGTAGATAGTTAGATAAGTATGTAGTTATTAAAAAATAATATAAAAAAAACTGCAATAATAAAGTACAATAAAATGGCATGACATTATATGCAAAAATCAAGAATACGAATACATTTTTATCGCTCTACGTCATGATCGAACTGTTTCTTTAAGTGAATAACATTTTGCTCCATTTCACATGAGCACACGCTAATGTGATAAATGCTGCGCACGAGCAAACGTCGAAGCTGGGCTTGT
Organism: Melitaea athalia; assembly: GCA_905220545.2. Lineage (NCBI taxonomy): Eukaryota > Metazoa > Arthropoda > Insecta > Lepidoptera > Nymphalidae > Melitaea > Melitaea athalia. The sequence continues at coordinate 17,393,674 of HG992178.1, forward strand.
TATATTACGAAACACAATTCATTAAATTATATAGCATTTTAAAGGACATAATTCGTGTAAATTGATCATTAGCAAGCATTTAATTGTTAATACGTCTGTTACGTGAGCATTTTAGTGTTTGCGATTTCTTTTAAAATAAAAATATTATGAAATATATTCGTGGATTACGATTTATTATTCGTTCAGGCTTTTAATTACTTACTTATTGAGTAATTTTGAAATAACTTTCTTACTATAAGTTTTATAAATAAGCCTACGTATCGTCTGATGGTAAAGTACCGTTGCCATTGAACGCTTGCAACGCCAAAAACGTTTTAAGCCTACCCTTGACTCTGCCTAGCCTCATTTACGGAGACGCGGGGCGGGCGTTACGCGTAGCGTATGGCGTAGCGTCGCGCGTGTGTCAAAATGTATGAAAATGAACGCATGTAAAATCGCTTCTCCGTAAACGCACTCATCCAACGCCCTACATTTGAATTTAGTACGTTCCGCCACACCTCACGCTACGCACGACGCCCCACGTCTCCGTAAATGAGGCGAGATCTGACTACCTTATCACAAGAACACAATATTACTTGAGATAAGTATATATTATTTACCTGATCTTTTCTAAGGTTGAGGTAGTTTCCCAGTCGAGATTCTCCAAATTTTTCTGCTACGCTCTATCTCCATAAAAGAAGTAAACAATGTGATTTAGAGTTTAATATAGAAATATATTTAAGTAGAAACATTAACTAAAGATTTTGCTGCGTTGACAAACATACAACCTCAATTGAATTTTGTACTTTATTTATTTTTTAGAAATATTTAGACTTATAAACATGTAAAAGTGTCATCACCTGCCACGGTTTTCCTTAAACTTATAGGAGACGTTTTAAAACCTGAAATAAATATTTACTTAATTATTTTTTGTAATTTTTAAGTAATTACAGTAATTTACAAAGTAAATATCTATAAAGGTGTTCTGCAAAGGAAATATAAAATTGATCACTTAATCGTTTAAACTTGAAATTAAAATCATAACAAGCTTGTAAACTCACATAATTATTAAATATATAACTCTTAATGCATAATGGTCAAAAATATAATGGAATCAGAATTAAAGGCGATTTAAATTGGATAAGAAATAACAAGTTCTCGCAGGGTCGCCTCACTCGTTAGCGGTGAACACCTGACTCTTGATAAGCATGATATTTTAACCCTTATGTAACTAACTTTTACTTGTACTTTAAGAACTCAATACATACTTCGTTAATGACTTATAATCTATGTAATAAAAATTAATGTTGCTAAGCGCATAACTGGAGAAAGGCTCGACCAATTCGGCTATTTTTTTTGTCTGTTCCTTAAATCCTACGGAAGGTTTTTAAAAAAAATATATGTACAGTATACATGTATATAACAGACAGAACAAAGTTTGTCCGGGCAGCTAGTATAAAATATAATTAACATCTATACTAATATATAAAGCTGAAGAGTTTGTTTGTTTGTTTGTTTGTTTGAACGCGGTAATCTCTGGAAATACAGGGCCGATTTGAAAAATTCTTTCAGTGTTAGATAGCCCATTTATCGAGGTAGGCTATAGGGTATGTGTCATCACGCTAAGACCAATAGGAGCGGAGTCCACGCCGACGAAGTAGCGCGCAGAAGCTAGTATAAAATAAACAAAACAAAAACAGATTTAATATCAAAAAATAAATGACTATCCTTGTATATATTTTTTGCTGATCCTTCAGCATTGTGCAAGATCTGTGAATATATTAAGCAATGTATACATTAACCACTTGACACATGTGTGTAAAAATATTTCAAGGATTCGAAATCGGCTTGTGATATGAAATTGCATAGAACCAAATGCACCCAAGTGATAAATGATATTCTTGCACTTAATTTAAAAAAGGAAAACTGGATGACATAGGGAATCAAAAATTTAGTTTACTATTGAATGAATCGACGAATGTGAGTATAACAAAATATCTTCGTATTTAGTACAAAAGAAAGCCTTTACATTTCCACAATGCACTAGCACAAGCATACAAAATATTTCGTCAATAACACATGGCTTAATGTTAATAGAATATTATTATCTGTAGCTACTTTAGTACTTGCAAGGTTATTTTATTTCTTAACTGAATCCATTAAATTTATTGATGTACTAAGGATTAAAATTATGTATCGCTATCGAATAAGTTTGAGTACTTGTCTAGTGGTAAATAAAATTAATCTGAAATATGCTTTTAAATTGAATATTCGCACGAGTCTCTTTTAATACGCACCATTATGTTAGTAGTAAATACCTATTTTATTACTAATATAATCACATCTAATAAAAATTTAAGGCTTTGGATATATTTTTTCAGAGTTAATTGTATTGGAACTATTGGATGATGTCATCTATACTATAGAAATTGAGTTTAATAAAACTCAATTTCTAGTTCGTACTACAATAACTACTGCAACAAGATGGTAGCATAAAAGGAAAACATTTATTTACAAAAAAAAAATAGCACTATACAATTTTTAAAATTCCAAATTTAATAATTACTTACAAATAATTATGGTATAAATCATGTTCCTGTGGAACGGTGGCAAGAATATTAAGATATTTCACAGTTAAAATACATTTCCGATTCTTTTGGCACAATATGGCCCTAACTTTATCACTGAATTTTTTTAAACTTTCAATTAGTTCTGGAATTATACTGGAATACACGTTCTAGCTAACTTTAATTGAATTAGAATAAGTGGGCGGGTCGCGGGATTTAGCATTATATAGCTATTCCAGTTACTAGTCCTTTCACTGGATCCAGTAACTACAGTCCAGTGTGAGGATATCATGTCAACTACAGTCCAGACCTGATATCCATTGGTGTTATTAGAACAGTCCTAAATTGATTGTCCATTTTACCATCAATTCGTTTTTAAAATTTTGTCTAATTCTAGGTAATATAAACGACTAAGGTAAACGGTTTGTAATGCTGCTGGATATTCTACAATCTTAATTTTTGTTAAAATTAAAAATTGCTTTAGTTCCGTCAAGTAAAATACGTATAAATAACCCTTCCTTTGCAGTCAGCTTAAAAGTATTACTACTGTCATAACACTTCAACAAAAAAATCGCAATTATTTACCCGTGTTCTATAAGTACGCGCAAACAAAAACTTGTCTGCTTGAATAGTTAACGGATAATCGAAGTCGATTTTAGATAAAATTAACAGATCCAATGCTTGTCGTGAACTGAAATAATGTGTAATCGTGAATAAAATCAGCATTGTATCATTACCACTCCAAGGTTGTAAGTAATTGTACGATCATTCAGTACGCCGTCTAGCGGCAGTCTAGTCGGAGTTGGCGGTCCTACTTTCTCGGACATTGTATATGTAATTTTTTCGGCCGTTACTATAACTGGACAGCCATTGTGATTACAGGGAACCGACACTTCAATTATTTTGACTGTTGTAATTTATCTTAGAATCAATGTAACCGCTCGAGGTGTTTCGTTTTGCATTTAGTTTATATAAATCAATCCAACATTGTTATTTTCTATTACGTATTATTTTAACGGTGTATCTTAGACTTTCTTACTACTATCATACATATTTATAGCACTAGTCATTTCTCGTAACTTCACATGGGTGGTATTAGTGTACTAGACAGATTGGTTGACACTTTAGATGCGTACTTCGCTTCAATTCACGCTCGAACATACACACTGATTGTATTTTTATTTTCTTATAAATTCAAATATCGCCTTGAGCAATTAAACATATCTGTTCTAAATTCGGGTTAATTTAGATCCCACTTTTTTTACTATTTAATAGGTTGCTTGTTTTAGTAGGTTTTCAGTACATATTAATAACATGATTATGTTAGATCTAAAATTGACATCTATACTATCTATACTAATCTATACTAATATTATAAAGAGGTAAAGTTTATAACTTTGTATATACGGGGTAATCTTCGCAAATACTGATCCGATCATGAAAATTCTTTCGCTAACAGAAAGCTACACTATTCAGGAGTGACAAGATAAAAGGAAAAAGATAAAAATATATAAAGATTTTAAATCAGCAGGATTTGAACCTGCACCCTCTGACGTGCCGTGTCAACAATTCAATCTAATCAAGCATTATTATTTGCCTTAGAAATTAATTGGTGATTTTAAAACATTTATATTTATATGATTTACTGAAAATAGTGAGTGTATTGGAACATATCAAATTTCACCGTACCCTTCTTATGTGAAATGGATTATAACGCCCAACGAAGTGGGCACGGGTCGGCTAGTGTTTTATATAGAGAGTAGTTTTATCACAGTGGAGATATACTATCGCAATACAGTATTCTCTATGACAACATGGTTATTTTTAATACTAAAATTATTCAAAAATGGGAAATTTAGCAGTGTTTACGCAGCAAATGTACGAGAAAGGAGGTAGTCCGGTATGGATACTTCTAATGCCGTCAAGATGTACCCGCAAACTTGTCTTGTGAACAAGACATTCGTAGATAATGTCGAAATATCGAGCTCTGCAAAAAGAAAATAAAAAAAACATGGTAAATATCCCGTTTTTGGATAATTTTAATGATTAACATTATAAGAATTAAATGCTATAGGTACAAAAATACATTTACAGGAAACAGGAAAATTAATAAAATCGAATTAACTGCAGAAAATATCTCGCTAACTGTTATGTGTATTCATGTTTCAATGCTTACATACAACGGCAACCGTGATATATGTATTATGTATTTTACACTAATACATTGACTGCTTCTTATTAAGCGTACCTTAACCTACATTATCAGTTTTATTGTACGACTGACACTAAATACACACGTCTATCTCTTACCGTCTCGTCGGTATATGATTCATATTAAACATAAGCACAAAAAGTTCGTACATTTTTTTACGCTTTAATTACTGAAAAAATCTATTCTTCATACTAATATTATAAATAGGAAAATTTGTAAATATAGTTGTAGGATTGTAAGGGCTACTTATCTGTAACTACAGAAACGATTTTGAAAATTGTTCAGTTAACAGAAAGGTATTATAATCCGGAGTGTCATGGGCATCATTTTAGGTCTGCAATAATTTAAGTAAAACTTAATAATTTTTATTATTTTACTAGCTTCTGCGCGCGACTTCGTCGGCGTGGACTCCGCTCCTATTGGTCTTAGCGTGACGATACATACCCTATAGTCTTCCTCGATAAATGGGCTATCTAACAGTGAAAGAATTTTTCAAATCGGCCCAGTAGTTCCAGAGATTACCGCGTTCAAACAAACAAACAAACAACCAAACAAAAAAAAAACTTCAGCTTTATATATTACTATAGATATAGATTATATTCTTATAAGTTTTTTCAGAATTAAAATAAGTCACCTTGGCGCTTTATCCGCTTACGCTGACGTAAGTGATACGTTGATACATTGTAATAAAAAATTATAGTCTTTAGAAGATTTAAAAAAAAACCTCTTGTAGTTACGACTCATTTTGCTATTTGAAATCAATATTTATTAATATTTCAAACTTGATTAATGAGATAATATATTTTTAAATATTCCATATTGGACTCGAATCTCCTCATATTTTATGTAATAAAATAAATGTAAGAAGATGAAGGTTTTGATTCTTTGGGCTAATCATATCTGATAGTGGATCATATTTGATAGTTTTCAAAATCACTTTTAAATAAAAAAGATATGTTACTTAAAGTAACAATAATTGTGTTTTCACAAACGAAAAAAATTCAATTTCATTTTTGAAATCCTGTAAAAACCATATTCGCATCATTCTCCCACGTTCTATGATCAAAGAATTCTATGAAATTACAGAAAAATTAATAATAAGGTAAATAAAGAAAATATTCTTATAAATTAGTTATCTTTTTCACGATAACAAGTCAAGTAAAATTAATTATACGAGTAATTATGGCAAAGATTAATACATAATAGGTACATAATTTCATAATTAGATGCAAAAAGTTAGAAAATGTTTTCAGTGTCAGTTGTGTGTCTGACTAAATTATAAGATAGTAGGTAATTAGTGTTAGCTTTAATAATAATATGTTTTGTAATTACTGAGGTCAGATGGTAACCTCAGCATAATAACGGCTAATATCTGTTTAATGCAATTTATAACAAAGTCAGATTTAGTAGGAAACATATATTTTAGAGGATATTACGTTATTTAATTTCATGTTACAATTTAAAAACATCTATACTAAATACTAATATATAAAGCTGAAGAGTTTGTTTGTTTGGTTGTTTGTTTGTTTGTTTGTTTGAACGCGACAATCTCTGGAACTACCGGGCCGATTTGAAAAATTCTTTCACTGTTAGATAGCCCATTTATCGAGGAAGGCTATAGGCTATGTATCTTTATGCTAAGACCAATAGGAGCGGAGTCATCGCCGACGAAGTCGCGCGCAGAAGCTAGTTAAAGTATAAAACTCATTTGTGTAGTGTTATAGTGAAGTGATTTAGTATGTTTTCTTTTCTTTTTAGTAGTAAATATAAATACAAAAAAACATTTAAAACTATATAATCGTTTTAATTTAATTTGAAGTAGGTACTTATATGTATTTTTTAGGCAGTAAAAATTAATGTCGAAATAGACGGCGATAATTAGCATTGTGGCTTCAATACAGACTAAAAATTTAATCCTACGAACTAATGAGACTACCTAGTACTGTCATAATCGGCCTATTCTTACGTAATGGAAACCTCGAGGGCGCCGCTTATGCCTAGTGTCGCGATAGGGTCGTTTAGAAAAGTAGCATTAATATCCACAATATTTGTTATTATATAAATCGTTTATGTATTTGTACTTCAACATATTTTCATATTTCAAATAATTTCTTACGCCATGCATAATTCTGTTTTCACCGAAAGTATATAGATAAACTGAAGTTAACGATGTAGAACATTTAAATGCTAAGCTCATTCATTATTAACTCATTTATTCTTGATAAATTCTAGGCCATGTATATCCATTTAGGCATTTAGAGAAGAGGCGGTTAAGCTTAATTTATTCTCTATTGGAAGAGACCTTTTGTTAATAGTAAAACATTTTTAACTACATATTCTTACTTCTAGCTAACGTCCAACAAAAACTTATATAACAGTAGAGCATAATTATTTTAATCACTATATCACTGTTTAATTTTGAATTTCACGAGTATCTTACGAGATAATCGAGATATCAAGTGGTTGATATTTACCATTTTAGTCACTTGCGTGATACTTGTTGTAAATGTTATTCTTAAAGTGTATTTCAACATTCGTTAATGTTTCAACTTCCGTTCAGATACCTATAATTCAATTATTAATTTTCAATGCCTATAATATTCATCAAACCTGTTGTAATATACAACATATATATAAAAAATTTAGAATATGTTTTATTTTAACGCCGCGCTGGCGCAGCGGTCACAGCATTGGAATGCGATGGCTGTTGCGCGGGCGGTTGCGGGTTCGATCCCCGCACACGACAACATTTGTATTGGCCATACAGATGTTTGCCGTGGTCTGGGTGTTTGTGCAGTCCTTGTGGGGCTCCCCACCGTGCCTCGGAGAGCACGTTAAGCCGTCGGTCCCGGTTGTTATCATGTACACCTGATAGCGATCGTTACTCATAGTAGGGAATATATCCGCCAACCCGCATTGGAGCAGCGTGGTGGATTAAGCTCCGATCCTTCTCCTACATGGCGAAGAGGCCTATGTCCAACAGTGGGATATTACAGGCTGAATCGTCATGTTTTATTTTAATATGGGTACTTTTTAAGGTAAAAATATTATTATTATCTTTAAAAATAATATATTAACAACGGGTTATTCTTTTTTTGTAAATCAACAAATATAAACTTATAGCAAAATATAAAAGCGACCCGATCGAGTTCGCTTTTTCTTATCTTAACATTGGACTAATTTTAAACCATTAATAGAACGCAGTAGGACCTGCGCTCATTGGCGGCAAGAGCAATAGGGTAACCAGGCTTAGGCAAGTTATCATCTTCTAGAAAGATGCGGAAACTTTTCAAGTAATGGTGGCGAATAAAAAAGCTAACAGTAACAATTCATTTTCAAATCAAACAATTTCAATTTCATTTTCATATAATATAGTTTGTCATATAGATAGTTGTCCGGAAGCAAATAATGAAAACTTACTGAGTATTATTAGCAACATTTCCAAGATCGTACATACACTTTTATATAATATACATTATAAAAATACATTTATTTTGTTATTAACAGAGTTAGTTCTAAGAATAACGATTTGAAAAAACCCAAAGCTATTGTCATTCGCTTTCAATGTCCATGTAAAAAGATGACTTTTTGGCAAGGTTGAGAGAAAGAAAGAGCATAATTTTCTAGTGGTTTTGTGGGTAATAGCAATCGTATATACTTTAATGACCACCTAACTACATAGTTTAAAAAAATGCTTCTTCGCAAACAAAAGAACCAAGCTCGAGATATGTCGGCCGTTGTCCGGCGTGTTCAACGAGATCAAGTTCTGCTTTATAAAATTGTGAACCAAGAAATTGACTCGTTATATTTGATTTCAAAATTTAGGTTTAAATGTCCACGTTTTAATTCTAGACATAAAGTCACCTTTGAAGTACCAGCTACAAGAACAAAATTTTCTAATAACACGTTTATTAACAGAAGTTGTGCCTACAATGAATTGTTCAAAGATTTAAATCGGATTTGTTTATAAATTTTGACATATTTCATATTTCTCTCAATAGATTTTTTTTTGATTAAAAAATTGCATGTGATGAATGCGTTAATGTAATTTATATGTGATTTATGTTTTAATATTAGTAATGTTCTTTTAATTTATTTTTGATTTTAAATTTAATGTTTTCTATACGATAATGCCCTCATTTATTTTGAAAGTTCAGTTTCACTAAATTATTTTATTCTTTCTCGCTATTATCAATTTGTAATATATAATGATTGTAATAATTATTAATTTATTATTATTTAATATGTATGTAACTGTTAATATTAAGTGTCTCTTCTTAGCTTTGTTATATGTTCTATAGAAATCTATTTGTAATATATTGGAAACTTTTTGGTTAAATAATATATAATAATATTTCTTTGTCATTTTATACACTATTTTAATACAGTTTATCAAATTCCTTATCGTTAATTTATCTTGGGCGTAGGTATGGCCTTAATGATATGAAGATCGTAGGGATGGGTATTATGTTTGTTTATAAAGCTGATGGTAATGACGATGTTCAAATTTATTCGGCTACTTAATCGCGTCGCACGCCTACCATTTGAACACTTTTTTGGACTTTTTCCTTCCTACTCATTATATTTAATTAACTGTAATTTATCGTGTCGTTAAGCGTTTAATGAGTTATTTTTTTTTAATATTTCGTTTTGATGTAATGTTCATATGCTAAAGCTAAGAAATGATCCGTTTAAGTTTTCTGTACCTATCTACCTTTCATTTTTCAGGTTATTTGGACAAAATACTAAGAATTATGATGACTGTAATTTCTTAACTTACAAATTAAAAACTTTAAATATCTGCTTAAAATATCTCTTTTTCACAAATTATCTAAAATCTTTTTGGAGGGTACCTATTTTTTAAAAGTATATCCAACACATCAAGATAGTTTCAGTATTTAGCTTCACAATTATGTTGAATGTGACAAAAATCATCGTTTAACCTTATCGATATTTTTAGTGTACTTTTTAATGAACATAAATACAGTTATATTTATACCGACGTTTTATCGTCCATGAATAATTTAATAAATTAAAACTAATTAGTCAAATTATCCTAAGCGTTTCAATCTTGCTTTATTTATTAGATACTTCAAAAATGTTGATAGTTTTAAACATCTTAGATTTTCTGCGATACGCTGGGTTGAAAAAGCGACGAAGCTAAAACTGGTACAGCCATGACTGGTACCTATAGGTATACTGATAAGGTGATGTTTATTTCGAGTGTAGTCTTGCGTAAGGATGCACTCAAGGATCTGACTCGACGGAACACTAATTGTGTCCTGACTCCTGTAGCAAGGACGCGATCGCTAAGTGTATAATGCGACGATTGTCGAGATGCGGGTTGCAAGAGGACCGTCTGACGAAAAATTTTCAAACACCTTTTGAAAAGACTCAACAACTCATAATTTATACAGCAAAATACACATTTTCCTGTAGGTAATAAGATACGTTTTCCGCTACATGGACTCGAAGCTCAGATTTAATTTTTATTATATTATCTATAACGGTACAAGGCAAAGATTATTACGAGTAAAATGAGGGCAACTTTTTAAAAGTGGTTTGCAGAAAAAGTGTAAGAATAACTAATTTTTAATAGGAAGCGGTAAAGTGTTATTGCGCGTGCTTAGTAACTATTAAGCAATATAATTACGAAAACATTTTAAATTTTGTAAAGATTCTTAGAGCAAATACCATTTCGACTAATGAATTATATTTATTACTACAAGTTATTTGTATCGGAAACACTAATAATAATAAATATAGTTTTTTATTAGTAGATTGAATTCGATAAATTCGAGTATTTTAGACCGTTTAGTAACAAGCTTATGTCAACTGTACAACAGAAAGGACTTTATTTCGGTTTGCGAATGAAGATTGATAGCGTCGCATGTTATTTTTTCTCCACAACAAACTTCCTAGCGTGCGACGACATTGTTGTCAGAACTTCCTCATTTTGATTAAAAGCAGTGTCATTCAATAGTCAAGGTCTTGACCGTTGAGAAAAAACGCTAATGATATTGTTTTCTGCACCGTACCACGTTTTTATAGACGTCTTTCAAATTACCTCAATGCCAATGCAATTTTTTTGCTGTGTTTAAATAATATACGTAATAATATATTTTGCTAAAACCTTGTTTTTAGATGAAAAAATTGTTGGTCTTACTATTACATACTAATAAAAATTATAAGTATTCTTTTATATGAGGACACATTTTTCCCAAAAGTGTGATCGATATCAACTAAATTCTTCTATATGTAGATCTATTATTCTATTATGTACCTGTGAGTTTACTCCTACATAGTTTAATGTACTACTCATCTATTTACAAGTGTAAAAAATTTAACATGGTTTTCGTTTATACTTTCAAACAATAATAGTAATAAAACATGTGTAAGTAGAATCAATTAAAAGATTTATAAGAAGGAACTATCAAATGTTTTTTTTCTTTCTTTAAAACTATAGTTATGTGTATTGTCATTGGTTATTTCACAAGAGACATGCGCAAAGGACATGCCACTTTAGTTGCAGATTGCAACCATATGTCTGCCAGCGAAGCAGTTTAACATTGTTATACACATATTGAAAAGATTCATGACTTCCCGAATTTGTAGCTGTTCTCTGAATATCAAAATGAGTGGTTTATCATTTCAACGGTCAAGGTTGACATAAACATTCGATAGCTTGAGTATAGTGTAATAACACAATTTATACTACGAGTGTGTATGAGAAAGTTTTAATAAAAGTATCCACAAAACAATTAGCAACAATGTGAATAGTTTATTATTTATTGTCGGTTGATTTTAAGTGTTTTCATTTTCTTTTAATAATATAAATTGATAGTGATGTGAAATTATGTATGTATTTACAAATGAGTTTATTAGTGTCCGACCGAAAGTCGGTTTCCGGCCGAAACCGAAACCGAAACCGAATATTCGGCCGTGACTACAGTTTCGGCCGAAACCGAAACCGAAACCGAAACTCACGTGGTCAAGTATAAAATTCCTTAAAATACTGAAATTTGGTGCATTTTACCCATTTACACACATTTTTTTGGAATGGAAATGGAAACACAGTAGGTATATTAATTTTGTTGTAATCATTTATACTAGCTGTGCCCCACGGTTTCATACGCGTTAATTGAAGGAAAAAATAGCCTTCCTTGTTAAATTGGCTATCCAAAACAAAAAGATTTTTTTAAATTCCAACCAGTAGTTTCTGAAATTAGCGTGTTTAAACAAACTTTTCAGCTTGATAATATTTTTGCTGCAATGTTTTTTAAAAACTGCGATATCTCCTAAGATATTTATTGAAATCGAATGGTGTAAAGGGCAATTTTGTTTTAAATTAAATACTTGTGATAAAAAAGGTATTTATTTGCATAACGATTTATATCATGTTTATAAAAACACCTTCGCAAATATTGCATTATTTTAGAACAAATTTGAGATGAGAGCGTTAAGAAGTATGATATAGGAGTTAAACAGAGTGACATGATAAAAAATAGTGAGATAAGGAAACGTTGTGGTCTGAAAGAAGATGTAGTGACAAAAATTGAGAAAGGTATGCTGAGATGGTTTGGCCACGTCGAGAGAATGAATGAAGAACGATTGACGAAAAAAGTGTACAAGGCGAGTGTGAATTGCAGTGTTGGAAGGGGTAGACCTAGGCGGACTTTTCAAGACCAGGTCAGAGACGTCTTGAAAAAAGGCCAGGTCAAGAGTACCCTAAACCTAAGAGCATGTATGAAAGGAATAATGAAAGTGGATGAAGCGAAACAAGTATGTAAGGATCGTAGCAAGTGGAAAGAAGTGGTCTCTGCCTACCCCTACGGGAAAGAGGCGTGATTATATGTATGTATGTAGAACAAATTTGTTTAGCATTAAAAAGATTATAGTAAGCCAACCTTAAAAGATAGACATATGCTGTCACGGACTTTTTTTTAGAACTTTTAAAGTGAAACAATTCTGTCATACATGATTTTTGCGAAACTTTAACTGTTTACGCAGTGCTCGCAGCGGAAGCTCTCAAAATGGAAAAAACCTGATTTTGAAATATTCTTCATTGGTACGCCGCTCCTATTGGTCTTAACCTAACGATGTATAGCCTATAGCCTTTCTCAATAAATGGGCTATTCAACGCTGAAACAATTTTTAAAATCGGACCAGTACTTCCTGACATTAGCGCGTTCAAACAAACAAACAAACAAACAAACTCTTCAGCTTTATAATATTAGTATCTATACTAATACTTACTCTTCAGCTTTATAATATTAGTATCTATACTAATATAATAAAGCTGAAGAGTTTGTTTGTTTGATTGTTTGTTTGTTTGAACGCGCTAATCTCAGGATCTACTGGTCCGATTTGAAAAATTCTTTCAGTGTTAGATAGCCCATTTATCGACGAAGGCTATAGGCTATATATCATCACGCTAAGAGTAATAAGGGCGTAGCACCAATGAAGAATGTTTCAAAATCGGGTTTTTTTTCCTTTTGAGCTTCCGCTGCCTTCGCACAAATCATGTACATATATGACAGAATTGGTCCTATTCCACGGGGACGAAGTCGCGCGCAGAAGCTAGTAGATACCTTATATAAAAAAAATTGCGTGCGTACAAAGTACACATGTCAGAAGTGAAACTTCTTTGGCAAACTAATTTAAAAAAAAAAAAACTAATCGTTAACGCTGCAACTTACAATTATGTAAGTTTTTTTTTTGTTTAAGTTTAACACGTCTACGACTAGATGGTGCCAGTAGTAGATTAAATCGCGCTGGCAAAATTATTTCTTGTTAGTACATATATGGCCACCATACATTTGTGTAATTATTGAACAATCCAATATATCAAGTTGAAGCATCTCTAGTACTGGTTTAATTTGTGCTCCTGGTTGTGTTGGACAAGGTTTTGCAATTAACGCTAATTAAAAAAAAACGAATTAAAATACACAAAAAAAAACTAGTTGAAAAAAAGACAACGTTTCGCGGTGTTCCCAGGCGGTCACCCATCCAAGTACTGAACGCCATGACGCTGACGCGTTACCGGTCGCTCAAATTTTACCCCTCATGCGCCTAAAGAAGTTTCACTTCAAAAATATTAATAATATTTTGATTATTTTTTAAAATTAAGTTCTTATAGCAAAATGCTTATCAGTTATCAATAATTAAATCACTAATTGTTACTGTTTCATTAAATACTAAGTATTGGTATTTTGAAATCTTATTAATTAATACTTTGGTTTGTATTTTTACTAAGAAGAGTCTTCAATCTCTTTTAGGTACCTCTTATATAAAAATAATCTACTATATAAAAATAAGTCGGGTTTTCCTTCCCGACGCTATAACCTAAGAACGCACGAACCGATTTCCACAGTTTTGCATTCGTTGGAAAGGTCTCGGGCTCCGTGAGGTTTATAGAAAAGAAAATTCAGAAAAAATTTCAACAGAAAAGCGGGAAAATCTTTTTTTCATCTGGTGGCGAAACGGAGTTCGCCGGGTTTGCTAGTAATTACTAAAATTACTATTACACTCTTAGTTCCAGTCTCGACAAAGATAAATAATCAAATCACACACCCCCCCCACTACAGCCTATCACAGTCCACTGTTGGACATAGGCCTCCACAAGTTCGCGCCCGACATTATGACGCGAACTTATGTGTTTTGCCCATAGTCATCACGCTGGGCAGGCGGGTTGGTGACCGCAGGGCTCAAATCTCACAACAATATCAAATCACACATTTAGAATTAATAAAGATAGGTACCTAGATCACAATTATTAAAACAGTCATACTTACATTTAGAACTAAGTAACCCACTACTAAGCAACAGTAAGCATTTGAATTGAAAACAGTTAGGCGAGCGTGCACGACAACTTCCGAAATCAGTTTCGGTTTCGGCAAAAGTTTCGGTCAATTTTTGGCCGAAACCGAAACTGCCGCCGAAACTTGATTTTTGGCCGAAACTCGGCCGAAACCGAAACCGAAACCGAAACTTCGGTCGGACACTAGAGTTTATATTAATAACTAGCCCGTTAGCGCAGTTTGTGCCATTGGCCTTGCTTTCTGTTCTGCGGGTCGCGGGTTTGATTCCCGCCTGAGTCTTGGTGTAATATTTGTATTTATTTATATTATGTATTATTTCCATGTTTATTTATTTAAAAAATATTTAGCTATAACAGTCGGCTGTTACCTATAGGTATAGTAGGTGTGTTATAACACAAGCAAAGTTGCTTACTTTAGGAACAGACGACCGTGTGAGTATGTTATAAGATATTTAAAATTTAATCATTTTGTATTTGTGTTATAAAATAATAAAGTAATTATATAAATTTAATACCTACCGAATTTAATGATGAATATCAATCATTAAATAAATATAAGAATAAATAAAGAACTTTGTACGCGAATTTATTTTCATGAACAATCATTCTGGGTGCAAGATGTCTGATATCAACAATAAAGGACACACACGTATCACACACCTCCAGTTGTCAACACGTACAATAGTTGGAGGTACTTATTCAACCAAATGTTTAATGAATTTAATTTAAATTTTTAATACGAGCAAAACTCATTTCCTCCAATTCCTATTTTTTGTGCAGCATTTCTTTATTTCTATCACTATGGTGTATACCAGTAAGTATATATCGTATTTAACTGTTTAAATTAGCATATTAAAACCTTTATAAGACTAGAGGTAACTTGTATACTACATGCAGATAATTAAGATATTTTTTATGGAAATAGCTAGTAAACAAAAAGGCGGGTCATCTGATTAAAATAAGGTGACCTGCCTGAGCGTGTATTGGCTATCATGAAATTCGCAGCGGTACAAACGTATTACTGGGTAAATGTATTAAGAGTATATGATATGGGGAAAGGGGTAAGTTACCTCCCGGTTCTTACACTAACGTAAAAGTAGTAGAAACTTCACGCCTATTTTTTATAAGACTTCGTTGGTACTATTCCATTCAAGCAATTTGTATAGAAGTGTCACATCCAATTACATTCAATATTCAACCACAATAACAAATTATTATTTTTCACCCACAATAACAAATTATTTTTATTTTAAAATTAGAAGGACAACTTCGTTTTAAAGTGAAACGTTTTTATGGCAATAGTCGGCGATTACTTAATTGAGGTTTAAGTTGTCTCTAGAACATGTAAGTTAATTGTTGTTTGTGGGGGAACTGAGGTTATTTATTGATGTTTATTTATTGTTTATTGAGACAAATGATCAACTACCCTTATTATAGTTACGTTTGCTATAATTCACTTAACACGACGATTGCTTGTTATAATAGGTATGTTCAGTATTAATATTGTTCATTATTAATATTGTTAATATACAGAGCGACATAGTCGCAGTAGCGGCAAAGCTCTTTAATAAAGAAAAAAAATTGTTAATAGTATTCGTCTACACTGTTACAGAGTTATATTTTCACGATTATGACGATGATTTTAAATTTATATGAATGGAATAAACTGATACACCCACAAACACATATATAGAAAAACAATGTGCTAGTCTGTATAACTCTGAGATGAAATGACCTACTGAATATATCACATGGATCTCATATTGAGATTAAATCTCTTACTTCTTAATCTTAGGCAAAATTACTAAGTTTTTAAAATACTATCCTTTATTATCCTAATAAATCCAGCAATATGTACAGTACAGTGAAAAATTAGTAGGTATAACGTAGAAGATTCAGTGCCAATCCTCTTTCCTATTTAGAGAAGTGGTACAAATTGGGACATTAAAATCCTAATACTGATTACCGCGATTATTATATTTCGAGGATAATTAGCAATCACTTGGTGGTCTAATATTAATTCATTATCTGGATTTTCGAAAGGAAAATTCAGTATTATTAAAACTTAAACAATGTAACCTTTACACAATATTGCCGTTAAGTATTGCAAACTTCGCAAGATCACAGTTATAGAATAATAAAACATAACTTTTATGTTCGGTATTAATTGGTAATGGATTGTAAGTCAATGGAAATACTTTTAAAACTACCAAAATGCAATAATCGGTGTGAAATAAAATTTGACGATACATTCGGCTAATAAATATGTAATCGTATCTTTATTTGGTTTTTTTTCGAGGGACATGAATATGTAAATAATAATTCAAATGTTACTGCAGAATAAAGTTTCGTAATTCTAGGTTGAGTATACAAACACAATGTATTAGCTTAAAATGTTCTACATAAAACTTCTTAAACAAAACGCTTAGATGTTTTATGTTTATCACACACACAACACACACAACATGACTCATTTAGACAGAAAGCAATAAGTAAAGCAAAAAATAATTGCTAGGCGTCAAAATCGAAAATATTTTCATATAATCTAGAAGACCTGATAAAATAATTCAAGTGTGGTTTATGTAAATCTAATGACAAGTTTTATAACATATGAATCGTGTAATGACGTTATACGTTGATAGTAAAATTTTTAAAGTAAAAGTTTATTTTATTCTTTTCAGCGCATATAAAATAAAATCTTGTTTTTAAAAAGTTTTTACTTTAAATTATTTTCCTATACGATGTTTATTTGTTTCTTCATTTGGTGTAACTTATTCGACTAAATAAAAATAGGAAAATAAAATAAATTTAAGACAAAACTCTAACGTACCGAAGAAATGATTCCCACGATTATTTAATCAAACGATTCGGTAAGGACTTCCCGCCAATTATCGAAATGGTCCTCGAAACAGTTAGGACGGTTGAACGGAGCTCGCCTTTAGATGACTATATCGCCTTTAGATAGACGGATATAATATTATTGTTTTGTACCTAAGTTGTTTACTAGAAGAGAAAGTAATCAAATGTGATTTATAGAACATGTTATAATACCTACAAATCATTGTTCAAAAGTAAGAAATCATAGTTTTGATTAAATGTTTAAATAACTACCATATAAATATTTTCGTTCCAATAATTTAGGTTTTAATATTGAACTACTTGATGCTAAGATAAAAAACTTGAATTAGTTTCGATATGAGGTAGGGCACAGCAGAAATATCTGGAGCAGGAGGACTGGGGAAGTATTTTTTTTTTAATGTAACTAGGTTGGCAAACAAGCGTGCGGCTCACCTGATGGTAAGACCGTAGCCTATAGACGCCTGCAACACCAGAAGCATCGCAAGCGCGTTGCTGACCCTATCCCTAATCCCCCCCAGGAGCTCTGGTCACCTTACTCACCAACAGGAACACAATACTGGTTGAAAACAGTATTATTTAGCTGTGGTCTTCTGTAAAGTCAAGGTACTACCCCAGTCGGGCTGCTCCATATTTTGAGCAGGAAATTTCCTGCTGTGCCCAGTATCTGAACCTTACAGAAGATTTTAGCTAAAGAATACTGCTCTCAAGTAATGTTTTGTTCCTGTGGTGAGTAAGGTGGCCAGAGCTTTCAGGCAGGGTCGAGGTCGGCAACGCGCTTGCGATGCTTTTGGTGTTGCAGGCGTCTATAAGCTACGGTAATCATCTACCATCATGTGGGTCGTACGCTTGTCTGCCACCCTTTTAGTATAAAAAATATTCTATTTATATTTAAAAATGTATACTGATTACTAAACCACGAGTGAAGGCATTAAAAGGATCAATTAATTTGATTACTGTTCCACAATGAAAAAAAAATCTAAATTGATTTAGTTCATTAAACAATGGCATAACAAAGACAAATCATTCTGTCTAATTTCAGTTTGGACAAACTGTTTCAATTATTTGATAATTACGAGTAGAAATGTGTTTCAGTATTTCATTCTTTCATTATAGTTGTGCAAATAATATTTGAATTGTCTGAACAGTAGATATTCTCTTGGGTCTACTAAGTGTAGAACCTCTACTCATATGACACAACAGATGTCATATACCTACCTATAAATATATTCTATTTTTTTATAAGTGTCCCAATCGGTAAACAAATATGGCGTACTTACGACCATAGACAATTAGAGTAATACTAGAGTAATGTGTAGTTTAGTGAAGTGACACAAAGAATGAATGAATGAACAATATTAATAAGCCATAGATAAGTAAAATTCATTTTACATAAAAATATTTAACGATACCATATTGCTGAAATTATTTCAAAAACTGATAATATATTGAATAATTTTGTTAATAATTATAGTAAAGGTACAGAATAAAAAAAATTGGACTGACTGGAATAGATAAATAAAATATTGTCACTGGTTTATTCATGAAAACATTAAAGGAAAATATTTGAATACAAAAAAAACGCCAATAAGGTACTTTATTTTTAATCACTGTCTTTCAAATACTTTATTTTCTAATACTTCCTAATGAATCGCAGGACTCTTCAGAGGCGTGGATATAGAAATCTGGGCCGTCTGATGCAGCATCCATAATTCCGTCAAGCTGCATCATTTTATTTTCTTCTTTTATGATATATATGATCAATACTTTTCCTCCACGACACCGCACTTATTTAAGCCTTCTTATAAGAGCTCCTTGACTTCTGCCATTTTAAAACTTTTATTATTTTTGCCTATGTAACCATTTACTTGTGCCCATATGAGTTCTATAAGGTTTAATTCGCAATGGTAGGGCGGAAGACGTATGTGATAATAATATTAAAATTCAACAAATAAGATACTAACAATAAAGAAAACAAAGTAGGCGTAATATTTTTTTAACCCTAGAAAAGTAACCTTAATTTTTAGCATGGAAAAGATAAACACGCGCCTGAGAAGATACCGATTTACTTATATATTAAATTAAATAATATATATTTTTAACTTCAGTTAAATTTTACATTATCAATAAATAAATAAAATACAAATACGTAATATTATTTGTTTATTGTTAGAAATTATGTTAGATTTTACAAAAACTAACAAAAACTAGAGGTATTTATAGTAGGAACTAGAGATGCGCTGAGTACTCGGTTTGTGCTCGGTACTCGACGTAATTAGGCTTTTTTCAGTACTTGGTACGTGGCCGAATAACTCGATTCCAGTGACCGAGTATTTGGTAGGTAATTAGGTAATAATCTGTTCCTTTTCTCCTCGTAGACATTACCCGCTTCTGAAAATAAGCGCTCGATATACACAGTGCTTGCAGGTGCACATAAGAACACACGTGTTAAATGTGCCAAGAGTGTATATCTTGTTTTATGTCCTGCCCACCACTCGAATGGAATCAGGTCTCGCGGCAACAAACTCTTGCTTACATAAGCGACCTAACTCTTGTGCGATGGGACTTTTAGGAACTAGAAACAACAACGTATAAACTGAGTCAAACCGAATTACTCGGTAGAGTGACTCGGTACCTACTCGGTTACTCGGTAATCTTGTACTCGGCGCATCTTTAGTAGGAACTAATGTGATACAAAGTATGAAAAACAATATGTCACACAATATCATTATGCGCACTCGCTCTAACATCTAAACAAAAGGACTGATAACATTTTTTTTGCCAGTGCTATTTGCTATACCTTTATATTTTATGGGATAGAGTTAAAAAATGTTCAGGGTGAAAATGATATTTAGAAATATTCATAATATAAAATAAAACCTTTACAATAAACACTTTAATATAAAAGATTGACATTTCTAATATTTTGTAAGCATACTTTGCGCTCAACAAAAAAAAAAAAAACAATATTTAGGTATAACAACTTAATAACATTACATAACATAAGTAACATTGTTTTGTCGTTTATTAACAAATTATATAGTTCGTGAAATTTTAAAATATAGGTAAAGAGTAGGGTCTATTTTTATCACTCATTTTAATAATTCTTTATACTCATTCACCTCTAAAAATGTAATGGCCACATCCCTATTTGCCTTATAAAAAAGATATTGATATGTCATATTCAAAAATATTGATTATCTGTACTGTCAATATTCGTATTTTAGTAAATTTTGTGTGTTTAAAATGATAAATGGATATTTGTTTTTAGTGAAATAAATAGTAAATGGAGTTTTACAAATGTCCGTAAGCTATTATGTTGTGAAAGTGAGTGATAAATGCGGAAAAAACGTGAATTACGTGTTGACAGGGATTTATTTACCAAAAGGGACGGATTAAAAAAAATGGACTAATAGATCTTACGATAGCGGCTAGTTTGTATTAATTATCGATTTCAAACCAAAGACATATCACAGATATTATGAAAATTACTACCTAACCTACAAATACCGTAGATGTGAAAGTTTGGATAGATATCTTTTGTTTTATCAAACAATGGCTTCTGGCACGATTACTCGTGTAAAAATATTTACAATTTATTATTTAATGAAGTACATCTAAAGAATTTTCTTTAATCATTTTTAGAGGTAGTTAAAAATCACTGATTAAGAAATAAATAAATAAAATTAATGGTACCAGCAGACACTGGTAGCAATAATTGCATACGACTTGCACATCATTCAGTCATACTTCAATTTTTGTCAAATTTAAAGTATTTTAGGTTTTTGTTTTTTGTTTGTAAAGTTAATTTTTTTAGAAATGCCGATTACTAGAGTCGGTTTTAGGTTAAAAATTAGGCTTTAACTGAGGTAGGGCACAGCAGGAAATTTCCTGCTCAAAATATGGAGCAGCCCGACTGGGGTAGTACCTCGACCTTACAGAAGACCACAGCTAAATAATACTGTTTTCAATCAGTATTGTGTTCCTGTTGGTGAGTAAGGTGACCAGAGCTCCTGGGGGGGATTGGGGATAGGGACGACAACGCGCTTGCGATGCTTCTGGTGTTGCAGACGTCTATAGGCTACGGTCTTACCATCAGGTGAGCCGTACGCTTGTTTGCCGACCTAGTTACATAAAAAAATAAAAAAATAAATAAATAAATTCTGAGTTTAATGGCAGTTAGTAGGCTTTCATTAATACGAGTATCAATAACATAAAGGAAATGTAATCACGAGTATAACGGAACAGCTGTGAAACGCTGTCGTAAAAATTAACACAATTATAGCAAGCGCACTTGCAATTACTTGAAATTCATTTCAGTCATTATATGATATTATCTGGCGCGAACTTGGGGAGGCCTATGTCCAGCAGTGGACTCAATAGGCTGAACTGATGATGAACTGATGACTGATGATTATATGATATTTAAGATTTTATTAAGTATAATAGCGTGACGTGGTTTTTATACGAACACAGTATAAAAAGGATAGCACTATAATGAAATCTATTATATATGTAGATTGTTAGGTATAATCTATACAGGTTGTCCGGTCCCGAGCTAGCTATAATTTAAGGTTACAAAATATACCTAATTTCATCGACAAAAACACCAATATATGGGGGTCTAGCCCCCCTCCTGCCGGAATGGCCGCCATTTTAATTTCTTTTTTAATTCTTGTAGATACCTCTGCCAAAAGATGCAGATTTCTCTGGGCGGAAAGGTCCTACAGATGTTAAAAAAAGATGTTATTTAAAAGGTAAAAATAGCATCTATCAAATAAAAATAAACATCACGAAAAGTTTTAACTACAACATACGAGTATTTAAAAAAAATTACAATGCTAATTTAAGTAAAAAAAAATACTATTTTTTTTATTTTTCTTAACATAATTCAAAAACTAGCACGTTGAAAGGTACTATTTTTTTTTAATACTGTCCTAATACTTAAGGACATTACGTACAAATTGACATTAAAATTATTGTTCTTAATTGCATTGCATTGTTTCCAGCATTTTCTAATCATTAATTAGCCTTAGGAATGATAGAAATGTTTTTTAATCAATTGGCTAATTTTAAGAATTCTCTACCTTGCTGTCTTTGAAGACCAATTCTAGCCAAATTTTCCATATTAAGTACGGCTTTTCTTTTATTATTATGAAAGCTGAGAGTCTGGCGCATTTTTAAGACTAACTAAGAAATCATAGGGTCACCTGTTTAGATTTTTAATTTTAAGTTAATTTAAGTCCTAATTCACGGAAAGTAAATTTTTGACTTTAGACCAACATTTTCATAACTTTCATCAAAGCTACGAAGCAGACTATTTATTTATACTTTTACTTTATTGTACATCACAACTACAAATATCATTTACAGACTGTGAAGTACAATGGGCGGACTTATGGCTATTTAGCCATTTCTTTGACTATTTAATGCATAAAAGCACAACTCATGCGAATTCAGTTGCAAAAAATAAAACTCTAAAAAGTCTTTTTCTTTTTTTTAGAAATTTTTTAAGATGGTCAAGTCGAAATTTCTCAAAAAATCGAAAAAAATTCATAACTCCTAAACTATAAAAAATTGCTGAACATACATGGGGGTGATTTGGATACCCCACAACATACCGGACCTAAATTTTGTTTATGACGTCTGTTTAAAAAACATATATGAACACAAGATAAATATCAACTGGGCCGTGGATCTAACGATTGATGCCACTATTAAAATATTAACAATAATACAAGATGTTTATACTATTATTTATCACTTCTCAAATTCTTTAATAAGTATAGAATGAACACAATTTGATAAGTAAAATCCTTTGTAAGTATAGTATTTCTCTATTTATTCAATCAAGAAAATTTATAACTCCCTTTAAATGCAAAGTTCAGAACTTTCTTTAGTTATCTAGAAATCTCTCTGCCTCAATTGAGGGTATTAAATCTGTGAACCTAGGTGATGGCTTAGTTAGAAATAAGAAACATTATTTAGAAATCTCTCTATTTAAGTGAATGGTTTAACTCTATGAACCGATGTGATAGCTTTGTTAGAAAGAAGAATGAATATATTTAACTTAGATTTAACTACGATATGTCTTAATAGTCTCTTAGAATATAGTCAATGTAGCCTGTAGGTTTAGTCTCACACAGTAATAAGCACCTCTTGCCTTTGGGATTGATCAGAACCTTTGCCTTAAGTTTATTGTCTCACACAGTAATAAGCACCTCTTGCCTTTGGGATTGATCAGAACCTTTGCCTTAAGTTTATTGTCTCACACAGTAATAAGCACCTCTTGCCTTTGGGATTGATCAGAACCTTTGCCTTAAGTTTATTGATTTTCCACGAAAAGTCACACACAGAACCATACTATGATAAATGTTAAATGAATATGCCTTGGGTATGATAAGAACTACGATAAGTACCACAAGGTAACCACGGTAAGTCAACAGTCAGAATGAATATAAGTAACTTAGCTTTAACCACAATGAATCTTAATAGTCTCTTAGAATATAGTCAATGTAACCTGCAGGTTTAGTCTCACACAGTAATGTCCCACGATAAGTATTAAATAGATGTTTGAAATAAGTTCACTGAAACCTTTAGATATATCCTTACCGAATGATAAGAATCGTTGCCTTTAGTATATTGATTTTCCAGTAAAAGTCACACACAGAAATATCCCACGATAAGTATTAAATAGATGTTTGAAATAAGTTCACTGAAACCTTTAGATATATCCTTACCGAATGATAAGAATCGTTGCCTTTAGTATATTGATTTTCCAGTAAAAGTCACACACAGAAATATCCCACGATAAGTATTAAATAGATGTTTGAAATAAGTTAACTGAAACCTGTAAGTATAGTCTCACCAAGTGAAAAAGTACCTTTGCCTTGAGTACGTTCATTTTCTACGAGACGTACCACAAGGGAACTTGGTAAGCTACCTATCAGGTGAAATATATGTACCTTAATCTTGAACACAGTCATGGTCTTGTCTAGATGTCATCTCTAGTCATTAATCTTACTTATTTTACATAATAAATACAGATATTGATTTCTCCTTTTACAAGATTCACTATTATACGGAAGGATAAACTTTAACGTTTATTTGATTATTAAATCCAGACTTAAATTCTTAGATCTTAAATAGAAAGATTTGAAAGAATGTACCTTCGATTTGATGACTTCTTCAGGTTTTAATCTTAGATCGTATAGAACACTTTAATAAAGAAACTTGTATTTAATTTTAGATAAACCTTAACCTTTTAATATAAACTGTGAGCTCTCTAATGAAAAACAGACTTGTAACGAAGTGTCCGGCTTGTGTCACTTTTAGTAGATGTTTTATTCAATACTTTTAATTACTTATTAACTTTAAAACATATTATTAGAATAGTACTTGTAATAAAAGAGTTATGTATTACTTTAGTTTATTTACGAAATTGAACCCAACATCAAAAGGAACTTTATTCTTACTCTTTTGACAATAATATATATAACTGCTTACAAGATTGTTATGAGTTTGCTAATACATATTTCACGTTGATAGCAAGTAATTATGTAATATGAATTGTTAAGTTATAGCAGGAAACTTTGCTTTATGTAAAGCTTTATGTGCATGCAAATTGTACAAGAAGAAAAAATAAGAAAAGAGTTTTTAATTTATTTAAACTGTTTACAAGATTGTTATGAGTTTGATAATACATAATTCACGTTGATAGCAAGTAATTATGTAATATGAATTGTTAAGTTATAGCAGGAAACTTTGCTTTATGTAAAGCTTTATGTGCATGCAAATTGTACAAGAAGAAAAAATAAGAAAAGAGTTTATAGGAATGTCGGATTTGTTGCCGGTTTTTCATTATTGCAAATTGCCGAGTTAGTATTTATACTACTTGATGTTTACAATATATAACACAACACAAATAACTAGCAGAAGGCTCTATAACACAATAATAATCACGAAACTACGAAACACTTGCGATTAGCACTCAACTCAAGCGAAGTCTACCAAAAGAATACATGTTCTAACGTGTACGAAAGCCGAGAGCCAATCACAGTCAAACAGGTATTTGACAAGCAGTTTTGCAGCGTCGCGTTCGGAAACACTACAATTTGGTTTTACTAGACTCATAAGGTTTACTTTTGTCTCGATTTAGTGAATAATTTTCAATGTTTTAAATACAATTAATAGAAATTAAGAAATATTTTTGACATCCTATTATTATAAAAGCGTCACTCCATACATCTGTTTAAAACACACAATTTTGATAAATTTTTAAATTCCTGCTTTAACCTTTTCAAACATTACCGCCCGCCTTTGTTAAATTTATTTAACAAACAATTAGGTAATTGACAAGTAGTAGTCTTTTCTAGGTAGGTGGGTCAGGTTCTAGTATAATGATATGTTGTTTAACGGTGACTAATCGAATGTAGTGATCATCATTTTCGGAGAACAGTGGTTCGTGACTGGCATGTAGAGCAGCCTGCAGACAGAGGGCGAGCAGCCCACAGACACAGGGCGATCAGCCCGCAGACACAGGGCGATCAGCCCGCAGACACTGGGCGAGCAGCCCGCAGACACAGGGCGATCAGCCCGCAGACACAGGGCGATCAGCCCGCAGACACAGGGCCAGCAGCCCGCAGACAGATGGTAAGCAGCCCGCAGACACAGGGCGATCAGCCCGCAGACACAGGGCGAGCAGCCCGCAGACAGATGGTAAGCAGCCCGCAGACACAGGGCGAGCAGCCCGCAGACACAGGGCCAGCAGCCCGCAGACACAGGGCGATCAGCCCGCAGACACAGGGCGAGCAGCCCGCAGACAGATGGTAAGCAGCCCGCAGACACAGGGCGAGCAGCCCGCAGACCGATGGTGAGCAGCCCGCAGACACAGGGCCAGCAGCCCGCAGACACAGGGCGAGCAGCCCGCAGACACAGGGCGAGCAGCCCGCAGACAGATGGTAAGCAGCCCGCAGACACAGGGCCAGCAGCCCGCAGACACAGGGCCAGCAGCCCGCAGACACAGGGCGAGCACCCCGCAGACAGATGGTAAGCAGCCCGCAGACACAGGGCGAGCAGCCCGCAGACACAGGGCCAGCAGCCCGCAGACACAGGGCAAGCAGCCCGCAGACAGATGGCAAGCAGCCCGCAGACAGATGGTAAGCAGCCCGCAGACACAGGGCGAGCAGCCCGCAGACACAGGGCCAGCAGCCCGCAGACACAGGGCAAGCAGCCCGCAGACACAGGGCGAGCAGCCCGCAGACACAGGGCGAGCAGCCCGCAGACTCAGGGCGAGCAGCCCGCAGACACAGGGCGATCAGCCCGCAGACACAGGGCGAGCAGCCCGCAGACAGATGGTAAGCAGCCCGCAGACACAGGGCGAGCAGTAGCTACTTCACTTGTTCCGGCGGCACTCGAAGCTCGCAACCGGCAGGCAGCCCGTGATGGTTCTCGTTGATTGTTAACAATAACAAAGATGATTTAATTTAGCAAAATGATCATTCCGCCTACTAGCTACTCTAAGCTACCCCTTAATTTCTTAAGAAAAGTTGACGAATTTGATTTCACATAAAGTGAAATGAATTTTTACTAGATACAAATAATTATCATTAACTTCACATTGGTAGCCAAAGCACGAATTTGCAAATCCGTACTGTCAGATGATTATTGCTGAAATAAGCTCAAAACTCACCCCTAACTATACATAACTTAAAAAGACCTGTGAGAATAATTGGCATTAGTCGGGTATTTGTCAGATTAATTACTCATGACTTAGTGTAATATAATTGCAATATCTGGTTTCCCAGGGCACAAAGGCTTAAACTCTTTCTTAGAAATAGCTTGAAACTACGATAGTTGGTAACTCATTCGTTGAGCTAAGTCCTAGCATCCCCTTTAAGATAGATATAGATGCGAGATAGACACTTGTTATCGTTCCAATAGTTTGTACTCTCAGCACGGTCACCTTCTTCACACCAGGTGTCTATATCGTGGATAATAAGATCGAAATTAGATAATTATGTAATAAAATTGGTTAGATCTCACCATCATGTTGATTGAACGCATCGCATCGATGATACGATTAGTTCCTCTGACATCACAGTCCTTAATTGCACTCAAGGAACTCCTTAGCGATGACTGCATAGTAGATACTCGACCTTCCATCACCGACCTTAGATGCTCCGTAGGTCGCAGGTCGCAGCTGTGGTAGCGTCAGCGCAGGCGCTCCAGCTTACGGCTCGTGTTGCCAATGCAGTTGAACGATTTATGATTAGTTATATTTGTTCGAATAACACAATAATAGAGGACTTATGTCACTTTGAAAGAAGTCTAGAATGAAACTTCGCTTTAAAATAAGTCTAGAATGAGGCTTTCTGCTCCTAGCCAGAGTCACCGTCACTTGAATGTCCAGCACTGTGCCCAGGACGCAAATCAAGGTGTCTCGAGTGACTTCTATTGTTTACACCTTTTATTTGGTTTTTTTTTTTTTTATAAGTAACAGTAAATTACTAAAAATAAGAATAGCCAAAACACAAAGAAAATAATTTATATGAGTAGATAGGTTTGTATAGCTCACAGTACCATCTACCACAAGAGGTTTTAAATTTGAAACCACTAATTGATTTAAGATCATGTTCAATAGTATCCAAATTACTGTAAGTAGTAATCAAAGGGAAACTGGAACGTACTCACCAGAGTTTGAGTATCATGTACTTATTTACAATTAAGCTGACCACACACTAGTTATGTGACAGCAAGGAACATGGAAGCTTCTCTTTAGTGACTGAACTCTGATTTATGCCAAGTGCATGTATGACTGTTTTCTGTGATATAGTAAATGATAAAACAAGAAGTTGCTTAGTCGAGGATGATGATTAATGAGTTGAGTGCTAACCGCCTGACCTATCCTTTTAGGGGAACACCGCCCGCCATACAAAGGCACACCGCCCGCCATACAAAAGTGATTAACTTGTTTCACAATTCCTTTTGATTGTGAACTGAATCGGCACTACTGTTTAAATTAACCACGCTCTGCTACCTTATGTTTAAAAAACATATATGAACACAAGATAAATATCAACTGGGCCGTGGATCTAACGATTGATGCCACTATTAAAATATTAACAATAATACAAGATGTTTATACTATTATTTATCACTTCTCAAATTCTTTAATAAGTATAGAATGAACACAATTTGATAAGTAAAATCCTTTGTAAGTATAGTATTTCTCTATTTATTCAATCAAGAAAATTTATAACTCCCTTTAAATGCAAAGTTCAGAACTTTCTTTAGTTATCTAGAAATCTCTCTGCCTCAATTGAGGGTATTAAATCTGTGAACCTAGGTGATGGCTTAGTTAGAAATAAGAAACATTATTTAGAAATCTCTCTATTTAAGTGAATGGTTTAACTCTATGAACCGATGTGATAGCTTTGTTAGAAAGAAGAATGAATATATTTAACTTAGATTTAACTACGATATGTCTTAATAGTCTCTTAGAATATAGTCAATGTAGCCTGTAGGTTTAGTCTCACACAGTAATAAGCACCTCTTGCCTTTGGGATTGATCAGAACCTTTGCCTTAAGTTTATTGTCTCACACAGTAATAAGCACCTCTTGCCTTTGGGATTGATCAGAACCTTTGCCTTAAGTTTATTGTCTCACACAGTAATAAGCACCTCTTGCCTTTGGGATTGATCAGAACCTTTGCCTTAAGTTTATTGATTTTCCACGAAAAGTCACACACAGAACCATACTATGATAAATGTTAAATGAATATGCCTTGGGTATGATAAGAACTACGATAAGTACCACAAGGTAACCACGGTAAGTCAACAGTCAGAATGAATATAAGTAACTTAGCTTTAACCACAATGAATCTTAATAGTCTCTTAGAATATAGTCAATGTAACCTGCAGGTTTAGTCTCACACAGTAATGTCCCACGATAAGTATTAAATAGATGTTTGAAATAAGTTCACTGAAACCTTTAGATATATCCTTACCGAATGATAAGAATCGTTGCCTTTAGTATATTGATTTTCCAGTAAAAGTCACACACAGAAATATCCCACGATAAGTATTAAATAGATGTTTGAAATAAGTTCACTGAAACCTTTAGATATATCCTTACCGAATGATAAGAATCGTTGCCTTTAGTATATTGATTTTCCAGTAAAAGTCACACACAGAAATATCCCACGATAAGTATTAAATAGATGTTTGAAATAAGTTAACTGAAACCTGTAAGTATAGTCTCACCAAGTGAAAAAGTACCTTTGCCTTGAGTACGTTCATTTTCTACGAGACGTACCACAAGGGAACTTGGTAAGCTACCTATCAGGTGAAATATATGTACCTTAATCTTGAACACAGTCATGGTCTTGTCTAGATGTCATCTCTAGTCATTAATCTTACTTATTTTACATAATAAATACAGATATTGATTTCTCCTTTTACAAGATTCACTATTATACGGAAGGATAAACTTTAACGTTTATTTGATTATTAAATCCAGACTTAAATTCTTAGATCTTAAATAGAAAGATTTGAAAGAATGTACCTTCGATTTGATGACTTCTTCAGGTTTTAATCTTAGATCGTATAGAACACTTTAATAAAGAAACTTGTATTTAATTTTAGATAAACCTTAACCTTTTAATATAAACTGTGAGCTCTCTAATGAAAAACAGACTTGTAACGAAGTGTCCGGCTTGTGTCACTTTTAGTAGATGTTTTATTCAATACTTTTAATTACTTATTAACTTTAAAACATATTATTAGAATAGTACTTGTAATAAAAGAGTTATGTATTACTTTAGTTTATTTACGAAATTGAACCCAACATCAAAAGGAACTTTATTCTTACTCTTTTGACAATAATATATATAACTGCTTACAAGATTGTTATGAGTTTGCTAATACATATTTCACGTTGATAGCAAGTAATTATGTAATATGAATTGTTAAGTTATAGCAGGAAACTTTGCTTTATGTAAAGCTTTATGTGCATGCAAATTGTACAAGAAGAAAAAATAAGAAAAGAGTTTTTAATTTATTTAAACTGTTTACAAGATTGTTATGAGTTTGATAATACATAATTCACGTTGATAGCAAGTAATTATGTAATATGAATTGTTAAGTTATAGCAGGAAACTTTGCTTTATGTAAAGCTTTATGTGCATGCAAATTGTACAAGAAGAAAAAATAAGAAAAGAGTTTATAGGAATGTCGGATTTGTTGCCGGTTTTTCATTATTGCAAATTGCCGAGTTAGTATTTATACTACTTGATGTTTACAATATATAACACAACACAAATAACTAGCAGAAGGCTCTATAACACAATAATAATCACGAAACTACGAAACACTTGCGATTAGCACTCAACTCAAGCGAAGTCTACCAAAAGAATACATGTTCTAACGTGTACGAAAGCCGAGAGCCAATCACAGTCAAACAGGTATTTGACAAGCAGTTTTGCAGCGTCGCGTTCGGAAACACTACAATTTGGTTTTACTAGACTCATAAGGTTTACTTTTGTCTCGATTTAGTGAATAATTTTCAATGTTTTAAATACAATTAATAGAAATTAAGAAATATTTTTGACATCCTATTATTATAAAAGCGTCACTCCATACATCTGTTTAAAACACACAATTTTGATAAATTTTTAAATTCCTGCTTTAACCTTTTCAAACAACGTCAATTGACCGGCCATCCTGTTTAAAAGAGATTTCCACCCATATATTGACTCATCACGATATCTCTGGATCCATAAGGCGTAGATACTTGAAATTTGGTAGGAATATTCCTTTCGCCAAGTAGAGGTCAGCTAAGAACGGATTTTATGAAATTCCACCCACAAGAGGGGGTTGTGGGGGTTAATAACATATATGGCAAAGCAATGTTTGCAGGGTCAGCTAGTATTAATATAGAACAGATAGTAAATCATCTCCATTAATTACCTACTGTAGATTTATTTACATGTGATATATTCATTAAATACGCAACTTGATCAAGTGTCTTCTCAACTTTCTAATGTTCATTTCAAGTGAAACTAAATAATGGCGAAACGGAACACCATAACCAAATACGGATAGACAATCGAGCCGCCCTCTCTCCGACTCCGCTGCAGGTAGCCTAAAAGTATCTCAGGCATTATGTTTGCCGCATATATTTATAGATATGAGTATATTATGTTACCTACAGCACTTATGCTAATTTCATTTTATATTTTTATGAACTTTTTCAAACTTCTGAAACATTTTTTTCAGTCGGTCTTACTGTATTTTTCTTTTGTGTCTTTTACATTCCACGTCACATTGGCGAAAACAATCTAGCTGTTATAGCATTATAGAAATTCACAAATAGAAATTAATATACTAAATAATATTAGAATAAATAAAGGAATTTTTTCTGAAGCACGTACGATAAACACCTGTATTGTCAACATATTTCTGTGGTCTGTGGTCAACATAAACATTTTTCATACGTTGTTCCCAATAATAAGTAGAATTTACCTGTAAAAAAATCTTAACAATAAATCTAGACGCTAATATACAAATAAACTTTTTAGTTGCATGACTCTTACATATCCGCCAACCAGCAGTTGAGTAGCGTGGCGGATTAAGCTCCAATCCTTCTCCTACATGGAGAAAGAGATGCTCAGCAGTGGGATGTTAAAGGCTAAATGCGACTTTGACATGTTGATAAATTAAGTAAATTTTAAATCCGATAAACGAAAGTGCTTAATAATTTAAATACAACTAAAGCCCTCAACAGTTCTCGCTGCTTTTGTTATTCATTTCTGACGACAGGAGCTTCCGTCTTAAATTCGTCAGGTAGCATTGCTTAATACAATTAAAAATGCTGGAGGGCTTCCATAAAGGGAAATCGTATAGGATACGAGTAGTAAATCAACGGATGTCGGCGACAACAAATGCTGTAAATGTCGTAAACGTGGGCGTGACGTCTTCCTAGGGTTGCTAGCGGAATTGCGATTATTTACCAGCGAATCATTTCTGCTTGTTTTCATTTATTACGTGTGTGAGTTAGTCTGTTCTTGATGAGATTTATTATAAAAACATTTACACATAGTGTAATATTATAATATATTAATTCTCATGTAAGTCTTTGTTTTTTGTTTGATTGTATAAACATTCAACCGAGACGATCTATAAATCTGAATCTATACTAATATATAAAGCTGAAGAGTTTGTTTGTTTGGTTGTTTGTTTGTTTGAACGCGGTAATCTCTGGAACTACTGGGCCGATTTGAAAAATTCTTTCACTGTTAGATAGCCCATTTATCGAGGAAGGCTATAGGCTACGTATCATCACGCTAAGACGAATAGGAGCGGAGTCCACGCCGACGAAGTCGCGCGCAGAAGCTAGTATACTATAAAATCTAACGTATACGATAGAGCTCAATCGTTGTTATTATTGATTAAAAATTATTATACTTAATGATAATTTACTCAGCGCGCTGTTAAAGCTAATCCAAATGAATATATTATTTGAAATATTTTTTACTGTTTACAAAAACGTATTATGTATATGTATACTGAAAATGGGGCGAATACTCTATAACAATAACCCCTAAGAAATATATATTTCTACACGGGTTAATACTTACGAAACAAGTATTTCAAATAGTAGGTACACGTAATAGTACACTCAAACGAAAATTATGTTTGATCTCAGTGGAGTTCTTTTAGTATGTTTTTTTTCTTAAATTACTATAATACCTATTTAAAGATAGTGTCTGACCAAAAAATGTTTATTGTGCATAGATCTAGAGATTAGAGTTTAAAAACAAATAAACTTTCTCATTTTATTAGGCATTTTAATAGAGACGCGAAGATAAATTAATTCAGTGATTAGCACGAAATATATTCACTATTTTCAACGTTTTTAATGTCGTTTATATCTCTTATATCTTTAACGGGATATTTTTAAAATTTCTTATTTCTGTATTAAATTATTTCTTATGGAGGGCGTTTTTAATTTAATTATATTTAAAACGAATATATATTTTAAGGCAAATATTCGTCATAAATTTTAATTAAAATCCTATGGTTATGCTTCGTAATCTATACTAATAATATAATAAAGCTGAAGAGTTTGTTTGTTTGATTGTTTGTTTGTTTGTTTGTTTGTTTGAACGCGCTAATCTCAGGATCTACTGGACCGATTTGAAAAATTCTTTCAGTGTTAGATAGCCCATTTATCGAGGAAGGCTATATGCTATATATCATCACGCTAAGACCAATAGGAGCGGAGTCCACGCCGACGAAGTCGCGCGCAGAAGCTAGTAAGTAATATACTACAATACCCTTGGGATAGTAACACCTTTAACTGACGCAAAAACATTATAACGTTTTGTTATCAGACGTAGTACATAAATACAATTATGTATTTCTGACATCGTCATTATGAATATTTTCACGCTTTTTTTTTTGGTTTTAAAGGGCCAGATCCGAAATTTGGTTTTTAAGGGTATAATCCGAATTTCGCTTAGCTTTGATGGTTGTTTATTGAGAAAGACAGGCTATAAGACTCTTATACTCCGTCCGGCCACTAATGATCTTTTTGACACTTCAAGAAATTTTGACATTAGTGACTGCCTCACACGTTATTTATTCGATTCGAAATAATAATCGATTTTATTTAAGAAGAACTTTCAATCGATTTAATTAAATACATTTAGTTTAAAAATATTATTTATTTATGCGTTTATTAGTTTTTTAAATTATAAATGAAATATATAAATAATAAATAAATGAATTAACAGAGTTATTGCTCTTTAGTCTTGGTTTGCAATTAAATTTCAAAATTTCGACTTAATTCCTTGCAAATAATCAATCTTGGAGTCATAGATACCATTTTTATTACTTTTTTTATTAAATTTATAGAAACAATAATCACATGACGTAAAATTATTTTTATCATATGATCGATTTATTATCGATTTATTATTTCAAGAACTGTTTCATAGTCTGTGGTTGTTTGTTATGCACAGGGTACTTCACTCAATCAATCAAATCGTCAATAAAGTATGACATTACAGTAGAATTTTAGTACGTTATTCCGAAAAAAAAAAACAGCTGTAATTTATAG
Organism: Melitaea athalia; assembly: GCA_905220545.2. Taxonomy (NCBI): domain Eukaryota; kingdom Metazoa; phylum Arthropoda; class Insecta; order Lepidoptera; family Nymphalidae; genus Melitaea; species Melitaea athalia. Next base: position 17,428,229 of record HG992178.1, read on the forward strand.
GCGTGGGCTGTCAAAAAGATCATTAGTCGCCGGACGGGCTATAGTTACTTACTATGCATATCTATATTAGAAGAAAATAAATGGAATAGTGTCGTTCGTCTAGTCTTATGTACTTATGTAATTACTTATTAGAATATAATTATATACCTATTGTTAGTTAGTGCGGTAAATACCATATTATTTATAGCACTAACAAAAAGCAGGTAATAGTCATAATTATAATACCTATCATAAAAGTGTGTGCAGAATTTATGTAAAAATTATAACGGTGTAGAAATTTTCGCATATTTTGAAGGTAATAAAAATAAGCTACTTTAAATGGCCATAACATTAAAGTATTCAAGTAATATTTTTTTAGTTACATTTACATAATTGTTTTTATATATTTTTAATCATTATAATAGATACTATAAATACCTATATTATAGATTTTTACTGTACGTTGACATTTATATCATTATTTATATGTATATAATTAATAATATTATTGATATATAAAGAGAAATTTTTATTACTTTTCTATTATATAAAAGTTTATTTTAAATTTATTTTATTGTTTATTAAATATTTTATTAGTAATTAATTTAAAAAAAATGAAGATTAAAAAAATATTATAACTTACTTAATTGCCTACAGATAGAATATAATGAAAGAAGTTCGGCTTGTTTTTATCTTTAATTACTTTTTATAAATCGTATACTTAAGTGCAAAAAGCTATTTTTTAAATTAAAGTCAATAATGATATATCTGCGTTAGATAAATTCTTCCACAATTTTATTAATTACTCGTTAAACCAGAAATTTCTAAAACATTAAATATAGTAGTAATAAGACTAGTAATTTTTTTATGTTTAATCACGCATAGCTTTTTATTGAGTAGTTCGATTTTGATAATTCTTTTTCGTTCGAATTGATAGGCTATAACCGATCCATATAAATTAAAAAAAAAATTTCAATCATAAGGGTAAGAAAACGTGGTGATTTATTGTTCGCTCACTGATTATAATGTATAACTAACTATTTATTTCGATATCGGTAATTCTTTTTAAAATGGAATTGAATAGATGTATAAAAAATTAATAAGCAAAACTGCATTCTTTAACAACCCTACGCTACGTACACCCAAATACCGTCAGTGGTAATTATTAATTTCTTAACGATCATCTTTCTCGGTAATTTGGTTATAAGTAATGAAAATCTGTCTTTTAGTATATGATATTGATTTGATTTTATATTAAGATGCAATAAATATGGATATAGGTATATACAAATGATCTTAGGTAGCCAGTTAAGAGATACATTTATTTAGTTGAAAACAGTTCATATTGAAATTCTTGACCTATTGAAGTATATTAGTATTTATTTAATTAATAATATACAAATATATAGATTATATTAGGTATCGGCCCTATCAAAACACCGTCTTTTGAACCCGATGGTAGAATAATTCACCAGAAACATATAACTTACTATGTAGGCTGTAAATTATTACAGCTGCTGTGGGCGAACTGGCACTGTAGGTACTATATACAGCCTACAATCTGAGATATATGTCGGTTACCTGAGTACATAGAATTAATGTAACCTACGCAGGTTTAAACTGACAATACAGTTTTTGGCTTAAAAACTGATTAAAGTAACAAACTGAATTTGAAAGTGTCAGCTAAGACATTACAAAATTAAAATTGAAAATATTTATTAAGTAAAATTTACGGTTTTTATATATTTTAATGATATATTTGTAATGTAGTGACAACCCTAACGTTACCTAAATATTAATATAATAACAGTTTCTCAGACGTGAGTGTAAAGATTGAAACGTTTCACCTTCACTTGAACACTGTGTAAATGTTTAAGTATTATATATAGCATTCGTTGCAATTTTAATTATTTGAGTCTATTGCAATATAGGTACTTGAATAAACATATCGCAAAAATGCTAGATTTAATGCTAATTACACTATTTAACCTAATCTTAGGATAATATTATAAAGCTGAATAATTTGTTCGTTTGATCGCACTAATCTCAGGTTCTTTCTACAGGTTCGATTTGAAAAATTATTTTTGTGTTTTTTAGTCCATTTTCGAAATATCTTATACCTATATATTATAATATTAGTACGTTTTTTCCTCAAATTAATAAATATAATTTATGTGTACAATTGTATGTGTATAATTTTAATATATATTTAAAGAAAGGTAAGAAAAAAAAGATGATTTTAAAAACATAATTTTTACACTTCATACTTATAAAACTAGCTATGTTTTCAATGATTGAAAACAGCTGTGGCTTCAAATAGATGCACTGTCTATTGATGACACTATACAGCGCGGTTTCTCTTGCAATGATTATTATTAATAATCTAATCTTCATCACTAAACAAGTTTTCTAATCAAAAAGAAAATTCAAAACCTGCTTGCACTATCCGACATTAACGCGTCTTTATCAACAGCCAATGAAACTCAAGGTCTTAACTAAATTTACTTCAAAACTCAAACTGTATTTCGAAATACTAGGTAGGGATCCCTAATACATTTTTTTCACCTGATCAGTATCAAGCTAATTTTTTGGGAGTGGCTACATTTTGATGAGGCGAACAAAAAAAATCCTCTTCGAAAACTCTCGATTGTGGTAGCTAACAGAGATAGTAGGAGTAGAGCAGCAGTGAGCGTAGTACCGGGATAACGTACCACGCAATTTGTAGGACAATATTACTATTAAATTATATAGATAATTACTAACTAAAAGAAAAAAAAATCAGCTGCTTAGTAATAATTTTTGATGACCTTACGAGGTCATCAAGTTGATGACCTCGTAAGGTCATCAAAAATTAATTTCTTTTCTGATTTTGTTGCTCTACCCCCTGCTATCTCTGTTAGCTACCACAATCGAGAGTTTTCGAAGAGGAATTTTTTGTTCGCCTCATCAAAATGAAGTTACTCACAAAAAATTAGCTTGATACTAATCAGGTGAAAAAATTGTACTAGGGATCCCTACCTATACGAATTATTTTAAATAATAAGAAATATAACTTATCGCGTCATATATGTAAACTTATTAAGGTAGAGCAAAGCTGGAAACATCTTGCTCAAGTTTTAGAACAGTGGTACTGGAGAAGTACCTCAACCTAATAGAAGATTACAGCCAATTAACAAAGCTTTCTAGTAGTGCTGTGCTCATTTGGTGAGTACGGTAGCCAGAGCTCCTAAGAATGCGCTGTGGTGACAGTGGTGATAGGATTAATTGCAAAGCACTAGTGATACTCCTGGTGCTGCAAGCCTCCGTAGGATAGTTACCGTTTACCATCAGGGGAATAGATAATACACTTGTTCATTACACTTGTCGTATTAAAAACAATGAATGATCCCTCATAAGTACGCACTCACAAGGAAAAGTCAAAGAAATGTAGTTAATGTATTATAAATTTATTAATAAGTATAATTAAAAATAATAAATTAAAACTTTCTCAATTCAATATGGTACCAAACAAACGACATACAAGCAATCTCATATATGCAACTCCTATCAATTAATGTTCGGAGTAGCCCTTTGTGCCTTTCACTCATTCTAGTGAAACTTGTCTTAACTAAACTCATCAATCCATCAATAATGCATATAAATAGTTCGCTCTGAGTTTGTGAAAACTAGAAGTAGACTCGAATGGCACCTGCTTTGACTTACGAATCTTATCTAATTGTGTAACCTATTTGGACTTCTGCTTTTTAAAGCAGATTTTTAAAGTTTTGAAAGTGTTATACTCCAAAAAGAAAATAAATCCGTAGTTATTTAGCGGATAAACAAAAGTAGATTTTTATGACAATTTCAATCCAGATCTTGTGGTAAATTACGCTCAAATCCCTCATTATATGCAGGATAACAGGCCTCTGTCCAGCGCAGCGGTGCATTATTTAAAATGTATTTTAGGTGAATTCAAAGAACATATTCGTGCATAGATATACACTTTAAGGACGCCATTCACTTTTTTTGCAATAATTTTTTTTTTTTGTAAAAGATGTGCTACGTAAACAAGATACTAATATTTATTATTATCAATAAAAGCATCCATTTGAATTCCTTTATTCCCAACTTAGGAAAAAATAATTTTTAATGCATGAACAGATTTCAAATATGGTACTTATTAATTTCTAAGGTACAATTTCACAACAATAAAAATATGTTTATTGCATAAAAACGTAACAGATATATCTATAAAGATGCATATTAGTATGCATATCTAGTCTTATAAATAGGCATGGATAGTAAAATAATTCCAACCAATTCAAATACATAATTATTAATTGATAATATGGCACTTTTATAAAATGTACCTTTTTTTAAAGAATTCTATGCTCAGCTACTTCAAGTCGTAAATGTCAATTTAAAAATTAACAAACATTAAAATATTAATTAAAATGTCAATAACATCGAATTTATATTTAAGAAAAAGTTTACCTTTTGTCGACCTCCGAGGACGATAAAAAATAATGCAAGCAACAACTGTAAAATATAAATCAATTTTATAATAATATAATAACAAACAACGTTATCAGACTGTAGAGATTAGCTTTGTTATTGAAATACTGTAATTGCCTTATATAGCATTAGGTTAAGTTTGTACTGTACCTAATGTTAAAATGTAGCAATTTATATTTGTAATGTTGATTTTGCTACCATTACTTATTGTTAGATATTTGTAGTACAGATTTTTAGACACTCGTTAAGTGTGTGTAATCTTATAGCGAATTAATATTTTAATTAAATTTCAAAAAAAGTTTGTTACGTAGCGTGTGTAAGCAATTTAAACAATTTTAATCTTTAAACGACGCATGGAAGCAAATAGTTGTACCAGCTCTTAAACTTGATTGTTTTACTCGATACCAGAGCCTTTGAAAGGTTTAAAACAAGTCAGGTAATAATTGAAACTAGGTTCGCCTCTCGCTACATCGGCCGTATATCTTGTCTCCTGTGATACGGTACGAACAATTTACATGACTGCGGCGTGGCTGTAACGGCGTTCGAGCTGTGACTCTGGAGTGTTTTGTTTTTATAAGAAAACTTATTTTGCTTTTATCATTGTGAGTATAAATTAATAAAAATATTTCTTTAAGAAAATTTTATAGTATCGATTGTACTAGATCGGGACCGATTCTGTAATTTATTTATCTACATAAAAGGCTAAAAAGCGAAAACAAGGCAACAACAAAAAAAACTGGCAACAAACAACAAACAAAAGCTAAAAAACAAACTGGCTGGTCATAAACGATCATCAAGATAATAGTTGTCAATGAACGAAACTATATAAATTTGGTCATCATCATCCACTTTATAAAGATCTATTCCGTTTAAAAATCTGTAAAAAATAACGTAGAAAGTAAAAGAAAACAATATAATATAATCTCCGTCTCGAGAGTGTCTCTTCATAACCTTGATAAATCGAAGGGTCAAGTGCACTTTGGTATGTATGTTAAGGGCAATCGAGGTTGTCACGAGCTTGGACGGAAGACCCGAGACCTAAAGTGCTATTAGAAAAAAAATAGGTTTAAAGAATTTACTCTCATAAAAAGATTACATTAAATCCACTTACATCAGAACAATACATTTGATTTAAGTAGTTAATTAAAACAACAGTCACCGCATTTTAATAAAAGTTCGTTACAATAAGTAGGTAAAGATACACAAAACATTTATATACTAAATCAAAATTGTTTTTAGAAATTAAGATTTATTTTGCCGCAAAATGATTTCATTTATATTTTATATTTTATTTGTAGCAATTTTAAAGTATTGAAACTGAACTAATTAATAACAATAAGTTTCAATATTGCAAAAGAGGGTTACAGGTTAAAGATATTTAATGTTATTAGATAACGCGGTAAGTGTAAAAGCAATAAAGAGAATGTTTACCAATGATTGGAATATCTTAAAAGGGGAAAATAATTTTATGTGTGGGGCATCTGCATTCATTCACGCACTGCATTTTCGCTTGTAGCTTATTAAGAATAAAGGCAATAATTCAATAATAAAGTTATATAAATTTATCGTATAAGGGAATTCTAATTAAATAAAAGTGCGTAAGGGGATTTTTCATTCTTTTCTGGGTAAGTTGTGCATAACGATATAATACCTAAATAAACAGAACAAAACGAGTGTGCTTTAGACCACACGACTGAAGTGAAACTTTTGCACTAATGTGCAAAAGTTTTAAAAACGCCTGCACTGTGTTTTAGATGTACGAAACGTAACTGGCTATGAGAGAAAGAAAGAAGAAAATGTGTGCTCGCACCTCTCTCTCTTGTTCCGTTCGCCTCGACCGATCACAATTTTAATAACGCTCTTGACATGCATTGACCAGCTTACTTCCCATGGTGGACGTGCGTAAAGAATTTTTATTTCAATAAACGAAAATTTATAGGTACCTACACTAGAAACTTAGAAAGCCTTTTAGCCTAGATTCATGTTGAAATCAATTCGTGAAATTAATCATTTTTTTAAACATTGGATTTGTGTTTAAGGCATATTTCAATAACTATGATTGTTTATACTTACATAACTAAGGCTAAGACTAATTTGAGTGTCTGGAAGATTTTGGTTTTGTCTGTAAGAAATGACTAAAATATAGCCATAAATCCGCCCATTGTGCTCCACAGTCTGTAATTGTCTTTAAATATGTTTAATGTTTAAAATGTAGTTGTGGTGTACAATAAAGTATAAAGAAATAACAAATAAGAAACATTTTAATGTTAAGCGTAATTTTAAACGTCTATCAAAGCAAAATACGAGATGCATCCTTGACGCGAGTGAACAAAAATTTTTTTAACAAAAAATATAAACTTTATTTTATTTTATTAACAATTTTTTGTATTAAGTTTAAGAATATATTTCTTTCCTTTTGATGTTATTTGTCGGCAGTTTTAATTATTGCCATTTTTAAATTTGCGTCACTTAGATTTGCTACTGATATGAATAATTTATATATTAAAATTTATGTTTTATTGTATATTTTATAATATTATACAATTTGAATAATTAATTAAGTTGATCCAACACAATATTTATACCAGAGAACTCTAGCTGTGTATCATAGTCCACCAATGTTGAGTTTTGAATATCCCGTTAAATTAAAGTAACTGCTTCTTTGCAATCATAGCGTGATTTCATATAACCTTCCTTTATAAACGAGTAAAATAGAAGTCTGTTCTTACCATACTTTAGGTTAGGTCAATTTCTTTTATATGAAAAAAAAAAAAACGAATTAATGTTCCCGAAAACTGAAAAAAAGGTATCATCCACTACAAGTTTAAAAAATGTATTGAAACTTGTGTGTTTGGATGAAAAGTATTTAACGATTAAAAATGTGAACAAGAAATGTAAATACATAGTTAAATACATAAAACGAGAGTGTGAACTAATAGTAGGATTAGAAAAAAGATTTTTTACGAATATAGAATTTTTCTATTTGAAGGTATTACACAACTAATTCTACTAATATTGTTAAAAACCTAACCAAATTTTTCCTCTATATTTTCGTAAAACCTTTTTGACAAATAAGGCACAAACTCAACAATTCGTAGAAAAGTTCGTAAGGTCGACAGACGTCACTGAGAATCTTTGATGCCGGATAGTAACTATTGTTGCGAAAACCTGTTTTGTTGCTAATAAGTTAGTCAATAATCATAAGTATCATCTAGACACAGCTGGGTAGTTTTATCCATAAAACTTGTATAGTGTTAGTTATACATGCTTATAGCTAAGCTGTAGTTAGTTGCTGGTCAGTGTTTACTGCGCTACTCCTCCATTTTGAATTTTGATCCTAATTCGAAATTTAATAACCTGTCAAGAAACTTACCAATTGAGACAGTAGTTCCTAAGAATTAATCAAAGAATAAACTTTGGGTTAAGAACTTTAGTATAAGGTACATAGTTTTGTGACTTATTACATTGAATATTTATTTATTAAATCCCAGCTTTCTTGACTTCAGTCAGTCAGTCAGTCTGTTCAGCCTATCGCAGTCCACTGCTGAACATAGGCCTCCCCAAGATCGCACCAGATATCCCGGTTTTTCGCAATCCTCATTCAGCTTACACCGGCAATCTTACGTAGATCGTCGGTCCAGAGGGCCGGAGGACGCCCCTCCCAGTCTGCGTTTGCCAAGACGTGGTTTCCACTCCAGGACACGTCTGCTCCAACGGCCATCAGTCCTGCGACACAGATGACCAGCCCACTGCCACTTCAACTTGCTAATTATGAATTAGAATTTGAATTAAAAATTAGAATTTCTTGATTTAATGCAGGGTAATTTAAGCTTATGTTAATAATCGTAACTAACCTGGTTTTAGAACTAGTTTCTAGAAAATCCTTTAAATAATCTTCAAGATCTGGACACAAATTACAAATACTCTACCAGTTGTAAGACAAAAACAGTCGTTTCAGTATCTCTCGACAAATGTAATTATTTGCTATTTATTGACGATAATTTCTGTTCGAAGGCAATTCCAATCGTTGTGGAACCGGATAAGTACCATTTGGTATACAGTTATACACCATAGGTATAGGCTAGTGCTAGTCGATTAGCTCGGCTAGAGATTTTTTCTCGACACATAAAATGATTATCATTTTTGGTACTAAATATATTCTATTTATTGTAGAAAACATAACTGATTTCCGCAAAATACTTCTAAACATCACGTCAAATAATAATTAGGCCTATAAAAGTCTGTATGGATTGAACTATTCACAGTATACAGTAGAGAGACTGAAAGAATTTTTAAAGAAATTTGGAAGCTTTATACGGAATTAATAATTGAAATAATATTACTTGTTATAGAAACCCTGAAAAGGTAATTGTATCATGATTATTTTTTCCAAGTATTTTAACTGTTTTTATTTTTATAGTACAAATCAATATAGCTTAACATAGTAATTAGTAGATTTTTAGACCATACGCTCTCGATTAGTGAATTAGGCCGGAATTTTCTACGGCAACTGAGCATCTAATAGATTAACCGTTTCCATCCACTTCCATTATCTTGCAAATGCGGCAATTGTCTTCGTTATCGTACGACGACACGCCGTTCAAGCACTTATTGTGTTCTACATGATTACCCGGGTTATGTTAACTTTCCTCTAGTGACATCCATTAAACGTAATTAGTTCACGAGGTGTCATGTACGGGTAATACAATCCCACCAAAAACATTCTGTAAAAAAACTAGCCAAGTCTCGATGGAGCTGCTTGTTTATCTCTAAAAAGTAATGAAATCTAGACAAAGTCGTACCAAGTCTAAGGTTCATTACTGCGATTTCTTTATTATTATAGTTAATGTTGTGTGACTTGGCCGTTAAAGGGTACACAAGGGTACAAAACTAAGAATAATATCCCATACTGGTATTGGTAATTGGACACTAGTGTCTCATTTTAGGCGGTTGTTGATAACACATGAATTCAGCATTGACAATGCTGACTTCTGTTCTCTTATTTTTGGAGCGTTAAATCGACCACCGATCTAACCTAAAATAGGCGTACAGACGGACTTCTATCAATGATTAGAAGTCCGCTGGTACTGGAAATAATTTTTTATACAGTTTGTTTCAGGCTTGCCTATACAAAAGTATTATTGAAATACGCAACTTTATCAAGCCTACAATAGACTGGTTATTCAATCAACGTTTTCCAAGTGGCAATTTTCCATCGTCAATGGGTAGCGGTTCTGGCGACAGATTGGTGCAATGGTGTCATGTAGCACCTGGTTTTGTACCCTTGTGTACCCTTCAACGGCCAAGTCACACAACATTAACTATAATAATAAAGAAATCGCAGTAATGAACCTTAGACTTGGTACGACTTTGTCTAGATTTCATTACTTTTTAGAGATAAACAAGCAGCTCCATCGAGACTTGGCTAGTTTTTTTACAGAATGTTTTTGGTGGGATTTCACTTCTTTTTGTAGAAAGTAGAAACGTGGGCATATTCATGCATATTGATTTATTTTTTATAATTTCTTATTTGACACATTTTTTTTCTTTTTAGTAACAGTTTTTTTTAATTATTATTACAATACAAATATTTCTTTTCCTTTCTTCCGGTTCTGATTCTTGTACTTGACGTGTTGGTATCACCACCACTCTTAGTCCAATGCATTATATTTTGACCAAATTTTGAGCGAAATTAATATTTTAGTGTAATTTGTGTAATATTCGAGTAGAATTAATTTAATAGAGCAGGCAGAGGGGAGGCATTCGCCCAGCAGTGGGACGCTATAGGCTAGATTAAATTAGAAGATGTGATCTGATTTTTCCAATGACAGTCGATTTTTGTATGTACCAATAACTAGCTAGGCCTCGCGGTTTCACCCACTGTGATTTGAGGAAAAAAATAGCGTTCCTTCTTCTTAAAGCATAACCTTTCTCTTTAAATGGGCTATCCACCTCAGAGGAATTTTTCAATTCGAATCAATAGTTCTTGAGATTAGCGCGTTTAAACAAACAAACAAACAATTACACTTTCAGATTTACAATATTAGTATAGATTAGTACAGATTAAGATATATAAAACATATCTTTTACACTTCCGCGGCGAAAATATTTATATGGTTTAAGACTTTGATTGTATTGACAGAATAATCTGGAATTTTTCAAGGAGACCAATCAATTGAACTTTTTTTTTTTTTTGTATCTAATTCAATCAATTCAACTTTCTTTTTTTGTAATCTAATTCTTTTGTACATTTATTATTTATTGTATATTTAAGTAGCTTGATAATTTTCCTTAGTTTACACTAAATAAATTTCTGAACGCTCGCATAAATAAATATTTGACAACCAATATGTATAATGTCAATCCGTTTTCATTACTGACAGTATTATTAATTTTTTTTAATCTAAAATACGCCAATATCCGTATATTGTGGATATATGTTGTCGATTCGAAACCTTTATTTAAATACGTTCTTCAATTTAAGGGTAGAGTTTACCATATCGACGAGATGAACATTAAATGTTTGACAGTTACGAAACACGAACGTTATATACATATACTTCCATAAGAATTTTCATTCCCACCTTTCAACCCCTTACACCCTGTTTTTCGCATTATATTTTATGTAAAGGTGGTATATCGATCTCTTCTAATAGTTTGATTGGGCTCTTGTGTTTTTTTAATCAGGGTCACCAGGTACTCCAGATCTTCGATTATCCTAGTTTTTATAGTTTTCCCTTTATGTAGCTATTAAACTCTAACTCTGTACCAAATTTCAGCTCTCTGAGTTTATGGGAAGTACTAGTTCTATTTTGATGATCATGAGTGAGTGAGTGTCGTAAATGCGAAACTTTGCTTTCGTTTAACTTCTGAACTAAATGACCTACAGACTTGAAATTTTGGATTTTAAGTATGTGATTATAGCTTACTCGATGACGAAAATTTCAGCGTTCTGGTCTTATCCAGAGGTTCTCAAATAGGGCCCTGAAAATGCAGCGAAATGGTTCGGGTAAAGGATGGTACGGCAGTGTTTGCTTCGCGCTCGACTTGGCGGGGGCACTGCCGTGCCCCCCGATACTCAGTCTTATAATGGCTTTAACTTTTGTTTTGTTATATACCAGACAGTTTAACTTTTTTTAAAGAGAAACTCCCTTTCGTTAAACAGGTCTCTTACTTTTTACTAATCAAACACTAACGTGATGTATTTAATTTATATATTAAATACAAAAATTGTAAATACGAGAAGATACATAATATGAGAAGATATATAATTGTAGATACTCGTATATGCCAATATTCAGATCGATACAAAGAACCAATGTTTAGTCCAAGGAAATAAATCAGGGATTTCCGTAGCGAAAGCCATCGAACATTCTATTACAAAGAATTTCAGTATTTCCAAGAAGTGAAATTGATGATAGAACTTATTTACTTGAAACAACTTACAGGTTCCATAAAAGGTATTCTGTTAATTAAGTTGTTTGTTTTTACTTTATTATTCGTATGTAAAGACAACAAAAAATACCAAGGTAAGCCGTGTGTCTTTAAAATTTACAGAGTTGGTCAAGGTCGGTGGTACATCATAATGTACAGGCAAACAACAATAACAACAGAAAAGTTGTTTATATTTGTATTTGTAATACTGTATAGCTGGAATTATTTTAACTTCTTCAACACAAATGCGTAGTTTCTTGACGATTCTTTGTAGAGTCTACATTCCGAATAGCTGGTATCTTCAGTTCTTCACATTAACCATTATTCAATTTTCAAACATTAGTATACTTAATTATAACTTCTTAAATTTCATTTAATTTAATTGATCAGTTACTTATAACAAGCTGTTATTAGCTTGTTACCAAAACGATCTTCAGCTGTTTCAGCAACTGCTGAATTATCAATTTATTTATGTATTTTTAGGCGGTAGCGAATGTGTTCATATTATTTTAGATAAGTTACGTTTATAATAATTATTAGGTACTTCTCTCGATTCATCACTGTTTGATGGTTTATACTTACAACCTTGATCAACATAATGCCTTTTGGACGGGAGAACGATTTTTCAAATTCAGGCTGTTATAGTCATACCAGTTTACTTAGTAGGATTTCCCATCGCCAATTCTTTTAAGTCTTAAATGTGACTAATGTTAACAACTTCTAAGTCAATCATTTGGTCAGTGTTAATTTAAAAACTGCTCTATATTTAAGTACATATTAGAAAAAAAACTTAATTATAGTTAAGTACATAACGCATTATCATTTTCAAGTTTTGTTTTTAAAACATTATATCCGCAAAAAATTTGACCGTCAGTTTTTGTCTTTGATGTTTACAGTTTATACTACTTGAATGGAATCTTTTTTTTATTTTTTTCTTTCATATAATAAATAATTTACCAGACTATTTTTATTTTAATACAGTGGTACGCAGCCTGCCACCCGCGCTTTTACTTGCAGATACATAGTTTTTGATTGAATATTATAATTTTTAAACGATAAACCAGTGTCAAAACAATAAAATTTGTTTATTAAAATAAAACAAAATGTTGCTAAGTGCTTATTGAAAGATAAGTAACAGTTAAAATTATAACAACGATATCAGAAATAGGTGCTTGAATACCGAATGTTTATAAAAGGCGATAAAGTCACGCAACTTGTAACTGACGAGAATTTACTCTCAGAAAAAAAAAAGAATAATCATATAGCTCAGGTGGTACGATGCTGAGCCACCGTGCCCGGACCGGTATTTCAGTTAGAAACACAGTGGTCTGTTAGGTATACACATTCGTACAGCTTTTGGGGTCACAATGCACCACAGTGTTCAGGGGCGGTAACTGGTTTTCGTAGATATCCTACTTAAAATCAGATCGAATTACTTTCGTATTTCTCACGGAGTTCGCTAGTTTATGTAATTGTAGGTACAGTATGAGTAATGAAACGATTTATAAACAAAAAAAAATTTCAACATTTTCCGTTTTTAAGAAATTCTAATCAAGACAATACTGATAATACTGGCGACATACAAAAGTAGCTAGTTTTTTTAAATCAAATTCTTGGTTCGAAATTCGATAAGGTCCTTTTGTTATCTCGCATGATTCGCATCGAAAAGAATGTAGGGGTCCTTTTGGGGGTCGGAGATGGCGTAGATTCGAGGTATATTCATGGTATGTATTCGAAATGGTATCTAGTAGGGACGTAATCGAGTCAGTGCAGTCAGTCGACTCGAGGTGACGTGCGTTTTACATTTACCGCCAGTCCACACCGAACTGCCGACTAGTTTACACGCCGAGTGCTCGAGCCACATCTACGTGGCGTGATGTCCACAGAGTAAAAAAAGCCGGTCGGGCTGATTGAAAAGTGACAGTGCGTCAGTGAGAAGATTTTGTGTCGGGATTTCAAACAGGACTACTACTATACGAAAACGAATTTGCCATTACATATTTTTTTATTTATTTATATCAATTTGCACAATTATTTAGGTAAGTTTTTTTTTAATTTAATAAATACTAGCCGACCCGTGCCCACTTCGTTGCGCATTAATTATTTTTAATAATTACTTCTAACGACAATATCTCAAAAACTATTCATCTGATTGATATAGTGTAAAGGGCAATTTTAATCTACATTAAATTCTTAAGCTAACCAACATATTTATTTCGATAAGGATTAATACTGAACTAAAGAAAATAGCTTTGAAAATAACGTAATGTTTTTAATTACAAATTTGAACATAAAAGTGGTTATTGTAAGTCAACCGTAAGAGATAGAGATATGCTGTCGCGGACTTTTTTGTAGCATTTTTATAGATTTTGAATTCGCTAGTACATTACTTAACTATATCTTTGCTAGTTTACGCGGCGTTCGCGAGGAAAGGTCCCCCGTTGGCGAGATTTTTTGCGACCTCTTCAACATTTATCGCCGTATTTCTGCTAATTTACATAAAAGCATAATAAATTATATACTTAAACCTTCCTCAAGAATCACTCTTTCTATTGTTGAAAACCGTGTAAAAATCCGTTCAGTAGTTTTCGAGTTTATCTCGTTCAGACAGACAGACAGGAGGACAGAAAGACGCGGCCGGGGGACTTCTTTTTATAATAAGTATAGATATAATAGATGTTATTTTACTAATTTTAAACTTTTCCATGTTATATCTACCTTCTTCTGTTCATAGTATTTTCTCTATTTCATACAAATTAAAGTGATTTGTAGTTGAGTAGGTACATATTATTCAACCTCAAACGAGTTTGTAGCAATAAATTTTAATTAGGTAATAAGTAGGTAACTAATTATTTATACATAGTCTTTATCGTTGTGGCACATATAAAAATTTGCGTTCAAAAGCAGTAATAAAAAAATGTTAATTTTAGTTACAAAATTAACCTACCTTCATGTAAATTAAATAAATAAAATGCAACAACTTTATATCAGTTGAATATGTACTAGTAAAAAAGTAAATTGTACTTTTGATTATTTATTTAAAGTAAATCAAAATATATTTTATTTTAAATGAATTTATTTTTTGTTTGGTGTCAGAGCGTTGCATTTTTGTCCGACTTCCGAGAAGTTTAAAAGGAGGGTTAAGTTTACGGTTTCCACTTTTCTCTTTTAAGTATCAGTATTTATAAGTATTGGCTGCTTTATTTTTTATACATAATGTATCTTGGGAATCTTCTTATCTACGCAAAAGTTATGGGTATATGATATTAATAAACAAAAACGAAGAAAATTGCAGATTTTAAAGTGCATTAAAAAACAACATATTTTTTAAACTATTTTTTTTTTTACCTTTTTAAACTTAATACGTTTTATTTGAAGTACTTATTGTTTATCGTAAAATCGAATTTGACATTGAAATATATATTTTTTAATCTTAGCTATAATTTTTTAAGTAGTTCAAATATTTACAGCGTCACATCGTGATAATAAATGCATTTACAAATAATATGATCACTACATAATTATTATAAAACAAAGTCTCTTCCCGCTGTCTGTCTGTATGTATGCTTAAATTTTTAAAACTACTCAACGGATTTTGATGCGGTTTTCTTTAGTAGATAGAGTGATTCAAGAGGAAGGTTTTTATGTATAATACATGCATAATATAGTAGAGGAACTCTGATAGTTTTTGCAACCGTGCGAAGCCGGGGCGGGTCGCTAGTATGTTCATAAAATTCTCAATATAAAGACATGGTACATCTGCACAAAATCTAATAACACTACCTGAAAGCACTATAATATGTAACTGCTAAAGGTACAAATTGCTTTCTTTTATTTTAACGTATAACCGATGAAATACACACACATCAATGATTATAACACATATGAAAAATTTATTTTTATAATTGCCATTCAAACGAGTAGAATATTTAAAAAAAATCTTTATTGGCATGAGGTCTATGCCCTTTTGATACGTTTATTTTACTTATTTTCCTGTTTCAAGGCTAGACTTGCGAGCCAATGCCCGGTGTTACCGAGACCGCTTGGAGTCTGCAGTTGCAATGTTATTACGGTAATCGAAATCGAGGCGCGATTAGTAAACTTGGATTAAGGCATCGATCAACACTATCGACACCGACAGAAATCTTTTATTTTCATATGTTAGACGTGATTTCACAAACTTTAATTCTATAGTAACAAGGCAATATATTGATGTAAAACACATATAACATAACTTTGTTTGAAACATCGCAAGACAGAACAACGTACGTCAGGTCAGGTTATATTAATAAAGACTGCTTGTTTTGATAAACCATTTTATTATGAAAGCTAAAATAACATAAATCCTCCTTTATTATGATTAACTGATGATTACTTAAAGATTGTTATTTATTTTATTTAAAATAAATAACAAGAACATAAAGTTTAATCATTTTAATGGTCTGGTATTAATTAATGGACTCCTAACGGTTATTTAAGGATTTTTTTTGTTGCATATTTCGTATTAATTAATTTTGATAAACTATCGAACTGTACATTTAATGGCTGGGTTGGACTTTTTAGATATAAAAATTTTAAAAGAAGAAATCGTTCATAATGGCTTAATTAAGATATTTGATGGTCGGTACATTTTTTATAATTTATTCTTGTTATTAATCGACTTGTCCCATTTAAAATTGAATGAGATCTGAAGAGGAGTTTTTAATTATCCCGAACAATGTGTTTTGTCACAGATTAGTAAATAGTATTGTGCTATACTTGTCGATGTAAATTGAAGTCGGTTTTTTTTGTTTGAGAACAAAAACAAATATTAGTTGTAAATTTCTATATTATTTGATTTATTGTCGTGAGTCGACTCACGTCACTCCTTGACGACACGTGATCTCTGCATACTCTTTGTTACTTACTCTTCGTGTCATTTTCCACCGTCGTGACTGTCATATTTACCGTATGATTTAAATTAAATATGAAATTATTTTAATAAAATCTCAGTCAACCACGGAACTGCATCTTTTCATTTATTTAATCCTTTAGCTGCTGCTACTGAGTGTTAATTATACATAATTTACGTGTAATCTAAAAAGATTTACTTTCAAAAGAAGGAAAGTAGTTCACTTGAATAATTCGTATACGTTTAAATGTTTTAAATTTTAAAAATGTATTATACATTATTACATTTATAGGTTGACATATTTTTTACATTACGTAAATAATAATACTTATAACTACAACTGTTGTTAATTGTTGTCTGCTGATAATTTTTATGTTGCACCAGAAAAAAAAACCGTAAACAACAGATAAAGGGCTATTGCCTTGTAAAAGATAAAATTGTTACATTTCCTACATATCACTTTCAGACTGACAACTTTACACGAATGGCAAAAGAAAATAACTTTTATGTTACGCATTTGAACTACTTTCTTGCTTCATTCTATTTACGGAAAATTTGTTTGTTTGACACAAAAGTCCTTACCAAATTCGATAACAAAAAAAAAAAAAAACTTAGGACGCCTGTTATTTGAACACGCTTATAGGCTACCGCTATACAAAATCAAGCTATGATTCATTAGAGCGGAGCAGTATTTATGAATACGGATGAAGACGCTTCAGTGTAATTATAAACAAATTAATATATTATAGGTGCAGTGGTTATAAGTATCTTGGCGATTTAGCCTGTAATATCCCAATGCTGGGCATAGGCCTCTTTCTCCATGTAGGAGAAGGAGAATTATTTATGATAACTAGTGGTCGCCCAGTGGTCGAAATTCGACCACAATTAATTTAAATTTTAAGTTAGAACATTAACGTTCTGTAGTCAAAGACTATACTTCTATAACAATAAACAAAGAGTATATATACGTATGTGTGTCAAATACGTGACGTGTGTAATGTATTTTTTATATAAATTAAAAAAAGGTCTTTTTCCTTCTCTATTATAAACTAAAAGTGTGGAGGACACACTTAGTTTACGTCAGCGCAAATCGCAATTTTCCTAAAAAGGGTACAATTTTTTTAGCTTCAAGTATTAATATAACCGACGGCTTAATAATTATGCTCTTCGAGGCACGGTAGGAAGACCCTCAAGAACAGACATCATGAGACATCCAAATCGGAATGAAATATTTGTACAAAAAATACAAATATCCAGCCCGAGCGGGAATCGAACCCGCAAACCGTCGGCGTCGGTGTTTTAGGCGACTACATGCACCAATACACCATTGCGGTTGTTATTTTTTGTGTACTTATAAATAAAAATAAATAAATGAAACAATTGTTTAATTTCTTCGAATATTGTTTTAAACTTCTACAAGTCGATGTCAGTTAAAACCACAGAAGTTTATTAAAAATATTGTTTTATGTATCAAAAGTAGCTTGGATGATTGTAACAGGAAAATGTAATAAATTTATTTATAACTAGCTGACCCGGCGAATTTCGTACCGCCTAACAGTCGATTATTTTTCCTTCCCGGAACCTCTCCACTAACTCTTAAACTTTATGGTATGGAATTAAAGTTCAAATTGACTTTTAAGTATTATTACGAATTTTTTGTATGGGAATATAGAAAAGTGTTGTTTTTAGACTTTTTGAGGCAATTTTTAAAAATTTTCTCTCCGTAAGAACCATCCTCGTACTTCCAGGAACATTTGATCCCGAGATTTGCGCTTAGCAACACATTCAGCGATTCATTTTTATATATTATATAGAGATTATAAATGCAATTATTAGTTGGGTATGGCAGAAGAAACATGAAAGCAGAATAAATGCAGTTGAGATGAGAGCGTTAAGAAGTATGATAGGAGTTAAACTGAGTGACAGGATTAGAAATAGTGAGATACGGAAACGTTGTGGTCTGAAAGAAGATGTAGTGACAAAAATTGAGAAGGGTATGCTGAGATGGTTTGGCCATGTTGAGAGAATGAATGAAGAGCGATTGACGAAAAAAGTGTATAAGGCAAGTGTGAATGGGAGTGTTGGAAGGGGTAGACCTAGGCGGACATTTCAAGACCAAATCGGTGACGTCTTGAAAAAAGGCCAGGTCAAGAGTACCCTAAACCGAAGAGAATGTATGAAAGGAATAATGAAAGTGGACGAAGCGAAACAAGTATGTAAGGATCGTAGCAAGTGGAAAGAAGTGGTCTCTGCCTACCCCTACGGGAAAGAGGCGTGATTATATGTATGTATGTTATAAATGCAATGTGCCCGTACAATAAGCTTTCTAGGTTAGGTCTGTACGATACGTTCTTTGAGAGATGTAATTATGCTAATCATATATTACGGTTTGCGTTATTGAGGACGATTCATTTTCAAAAGGTGTACGAATAAATTGTAAACTACAGTTTTTTTTGTAGATAACAAAGCTGTGATTGATGTTGGCCATTTATTTTCATTTATATTCATCCTTAAGTATAGTGTTACAAATATTTGGAATTCAATAGTTTGAATAACAGTAAAAGGTACCTAATTAATTATGTTTTGTAAAAATGTATAATGGTTTGAAGTTGCAAAATGATTATAATAACTATTTTACGAGAGTGAAGCCATTAAATATATCTAAATAGTGATCTTTATGTTTTGTATATGTTACTGTAAAAACCGGTGTATTTTAGCTAGTGTGGAGTTGTGGACCAATATAAGGATAGTTATAATCGAAATTTGATACCATAATATTATGGATTTACTGAACCGTTTTTTTTTCGACTTTGGTTTTTCGATTAATAAAATAATTTATGCAATGGAAGTAGACTGTGTTTTTTTGCTCAACCTCGTACTAAATTTTCGATCCAATTTTAATTTTTTTTTAGGTTAAGGGTCACTTACTGACCATAAAAACACAAAATGCTGACAGATCCAGGTAGAGCTTTGATCGAAACCTTAAAGAAAAGTTTTTGGCCGATATCTCGGAAACTATGCACTTTAGGATGACTTTAGGGCAAAAATGATTCAGACCGTTATTGTAGAGAATAAAATTTCGCATTTTTTATTTTCTGTAAAGTTTTTTGTTAAACTTACCGTTTACGATTTATGGCCCATTTTATTCGTCCAGCAGTAGCGCCACTTGAGCCGGCCGCACTCCTCGCGCACTCGGTGAAAGAGCACGTAAACGTAACTCGTAAGTTTTAAAAATATTGATTTTTGAATTCATATACATAGTTATGTTATAACGACAATAGTTATATGAACTACTTGTGCCAAGATAATAAATTCGCAATTTAAAAAGGTTAAATTAAAGAAGGTAAGGAAATTTGTAATGACGGATGAAAATTGCAGATATCTAAAAAGTCACGCAGCGGTGTTTTTAGAAGATAACACTGACATATATAAAACTAGCGCGTGAGAGTCTGATAGGATTTATTTAAACAATTCATTAACAATAGTTTTACCCTTTACAAATATTCAGCGTATTTACTTACTGTATTGATAATAATAGATATTCTAAGAACGTCATTTGTTATGTAATTAGAACGTACATTGAATGTGTCTCAAGGATTTTTAAAAACATTTTTCAAACGTAACTTTTATTAGATCAAGTTTCATGGATAAATCGGTTGAAAAAAAATAATTGAAATGATAATTATGACTGTATGAATGTTGTGGTTAAGAGTGCGCATAATGCAAAATTACCATCTTCTATTTGTTTTGACATGAAAAGTTCCAGACCAAATCTTAAAATAAAA
The DNA here is from genome assembly GCA_905220545.2 of Melitaea athalia. Taxonomy (NCBI): domain Eukaryota; kingdom Metazoa; phylum Arthropoda; class Insecta; order Lepidoptera; family Nymphalidae; genus Melitaea; species Melitaea athalia. The sequence goes on from HG992178.1 coordinate 17,448,812, forward strand.
ATATATGACAAACTACGTGATATTTGCAAGGGTTGACCCATATCAAAAACATAAAATAAGGAAATTTCCTCGATAAAATATAATCACGAAGTAACCTCTAATTTTTATATTTTTTCTATTTATACTCGATATGGTTATGACCATTAAGACAAAAATTTGATAATTAATTACATTTAAATATGAGTAAAGGCTATGCCAAGGCATTTAATGTAATTACTTTTAGTTTCGGAATTATATATAAAATAACATATTTGTCGTTTTTTACATTCGTAATGCGCTCAAAACTATATCGTCTATCGCACTCTGACACGAGGCTTTGTGTATATTTTGTTTCATCGGGCGCGCGGGTGAAATCTGATTTTTTGCTCGCCTTATGCACGCTCTTAAGATATTATTTGCATTCCGAAACGTAGTAGCTGCGTATTAATTGTACGAGTAGCTATTTTAATTTTTGTTTTGACAGTTCAATTTAGACAATTTTAAAAACAAGTTATCGATGTTACAGGTGACACTTTTTATTTATCTAGCGTCAATCAAAACTGTTTACTATATTTACATATAAATATACATAGATAAAATACTAATTTATTAATTATTATTTATAGCGATCAATAGATCGCGAAAAAACTTTTCTTTTTATTGGCACAAGCTATAAGTTTGTACATATATTGTAATTTTTTTACCGATGTGTTAAATTTTAACATTCTCATCTACGTTTCGTGACATAATCTTAAAACGTAAATACTTAATGTAAAAGGTGATAAGGTGAAGGTGAATCTACATAAGTGCAGAGTAGTCTTTTGAAATTTTTTGAGGTCATGTCAGATGTATGAAAAGACTATGCAATGGTGCTGAAAAGTGTTGAGATGTTAAACAAGTTCTTTTATCTTATAAAGTGAAAGTCAGTTAATAATTAGCGCGTTGAACTGTATCATGTTTGCCTGTGCAAAAAAAGTATGCTATTGGGTCTTTCATGATGAATATGTGTTTGCAATTTGTAAGAGCATTTATACCGACCGACATTTCGAACAGATCTTATCTAAATGTGCATGAAGGAATAATAACGTGAGTTCGTTTTCTTAAGTGTGGATTAAAATTAATTTCGTCATTTACTTTCTACGCTTTTATTACAGCGATCATGACTGGTAATTGCCATTCTGCGAAATACATAACGCTACTTGTTTAAATGTTTACATTCCTTTCTATCTTGTCGTTTTCGTAAAACAATTATTGTGCGATAGTCATGCTATGATTGTCTTCATAAAAATAAAATAATTGATTTAAATTTTTCTTACATTTTAGTAATGAGAAAAATTAAATACCCTTGACGAACAATTTTTAAAATGATTACTAGTTCCTTAAATCAATTAATTTCATGTAGAAAGTAAAGCTACTCCGCTAACGCTTTATTAACTACACTGCATCTCTTATATATGTAGCAATAACTTATTTCGCATTACATTTACAGTGTATTTGATAACTATCAATCAAGGGTTATTATTCATGAAAATAAATAATCGATTTCATTTTCACAGTTTATGTAACAGCGTTGCAATAAACGCGTATGTATGTAATCACGCAATCGATACATTGTCTTATAACGAGGAAGTTTCAGGTTGCACTCGCATCAACCCCGGGTCATTGCGGTTGTGACTTTCAGCTTTCTCTCAGCGCATTTCTTATCTGATGCGGACAAATCCTCGCTAATTAGCCGAAGCGTTAGTTCAGATGTTGTCAATTTTTAAGTTTCCGAGGGTTCGACGTTCCCACGAAAGAAATATGATACGTGTGCAACAAATGACTAACGACAGCGTTTTTTTTTATTGATTTTATGTTTTTTTAATATTCGTTATATAGGCATTTTAATGAATTTTATAGTCATTTATGTATGTTGTTTTCATTAAAAAAGTTTTAAATAGTTTTACTTAAATAATAAAAACTAATTGGATGGGATGTAAGAGGAATTGGATTGTAAGGAAATTAATCAACTTAATACCTTATAAATGAGTTTTATTTTATTAATTTTAAACGTTTTTAATGTTAATTAATTATTTGGAAACCGATGATAGCTTAGTAAGTTAGTTCTACCATTATGTTGAATAGTCATTTTTGTACCTATGATGTTATAAAGCCATTACAAGTAATACCTGACTCGAATCAACTCACACGTAAAAGCAAAACATACAGCTCACTTATCAAATAAATAAGGAGCTATCAATGCATTGACTTTAACTGAGGTGTGTAATCGGGTCACTCGTCTAGGTGTGTAACAAATAGGTCGGAGGCCATTATGAGCTGATTGAGCGTCAGGAGCTATTGTAATTGTATTCTATTGTGTCACAGCAACAATATACCAATATTACCATAAAATAAATGAGCCCAAATGCACCGTGCGTCTCGTCATAGAACAAATACTGCCTATTGTTTTGTAATAGATATGGTGTGACGTGTTTGAACATTCGGTTTTTGTCCGTCAATTTTCGGCTACGGACCACACTCGAATCTTTCTTTGTTTCATTGTATTAGTATTATCCAACACAGTAAGTGAGAAAGTAATTTATTAATGTAATCATGATTTTGATATTAATAATGCATAATGTGACGTTATTTCGTTAAACGTGTACTTGTACTATAGTCAAGCATTCATTCAACTTAGACTTTTTGACCTTTCTTTAACAATACATACGCGAGTTTCGTTTCTACTGGGAACTAGGTTCATAATAACGTCATTATTATGTTTACTTTAAAATATAATTATTAGACATGTATACAGTTAAACAGAGCTTGTTTAAAAGTTTATATGCGTATACACTTAAATCAATATTAGCGAAAGAAGAATTCAAATAAAATAGGCAAAAAATTGTTATGTTATGTTATTATATGTTACAAGGTCGTTTATTAATCATAGTATAGATTTTATGTGTATTAGAATAGTATCGGCGCCGGTGAAACTCGAGTGATAACGCTTATCATCTAATGTTGCGATAAGAATCGTAGTATACGTAGCGAAACATTTAATTTAATTTATAAGAAGATTTGAAATCTAAGAATACGCGTTTCATGAATAATTTTGACAAGTTTTTTTGAATTTCATTTAAATAAGCCATACCATTAGCAACCACCTCCAAATAGCTTCCATATTCATAGGAAACTATAAAGAATAGTTCAAGTTAAACAGATAACAATTTACACTACTTACTTAATTCGAATTTGGTTTAAATTAAAGCTATCGAAATTAAGCGTTAATTATGCACAAAACTGACATTAATTACTTATGTATCTAAGTAATCTAAAATGCTCTTTGTATTTCCGTCTGCGACAGTATTAAAACTGAAAAATATGTTAATTATTTCTAATTCGTTATGTGTTACATTTCCTTAGAAACATATTGGAACAGGCCTAGACAACTGCCGGCTCTACTGCTATTGATAATAATGAAAACAAATGCGAGCAATTTTTAATAACTAGTTTATTAATAGAAAATTTAATTTATAGACTGAAAACGTCATACTTAACTACGCTGTGCCCTTGTCATGGCTTAAGAGTGCCAATATTTATGGTTGTAGCCTACGCATTTTGTTTAATGGTGTACATCACACCCTATCCTTCGTTGTAATTTATTGTTATGTGCGGAGAAAGTAATGCATTTCCCTTGTAAACAGCTGCAAGTAATTAATTAGTTGAATTGATTCAAATAAAGTTCTTTACCAAAAATACTGTAATTTATTTCGAATTTTTAAGATACATAGTTTAAAAAATAGTAAAAAGTATTCACTAATTATATGATTGCTTATCTCACGTTTGTCATCAAGATTCTAATGTAATATAAAATGTAAACATGGTAGGTATACCATTCATAACAGTTATTATGGTACCATCTAAATAAATAGTAAAAAAATGTAATACCAAAGCACAAATAAACAATCTAAAAAAGAAACGTTCCCGTTAATGATAAATGTCAAATGTCAATTAGTCGTTCATTTTGTAAAGTTAAATTATTATTAATAGAAAGTATAATTTTGTTTAAATATGTGTAAAAAATATTTTACGTTAGAATATAATAATATTTTTATAACTCATATAAAAAGATGCAGGTGTTGTAATTAAGTATGTACCTAATAATAGTTTACAAATAGAATTTCTCATGGCTATTAGGAATTTTTAATATCACTTCAGCCTATTGCAGTCCACTACAGGACATAGGCCTCCACAAGTTCGCGCCAAAAATGGCGTGAACTCATGGTGTTGCCCACCACCACACCACATATTTTTAATTTTAATTTATTTTATAATTTTAACATAATTATATAAAGCTAACTAGCTGACCCGGCCAACGTTGTTCTGCCATATATAGACACGATTAATTCCTAGAAGTGTAATAAATAGTCTATTCTCAAATCTACAAGATTTACATTTTTACCATTTTTTATAAAAATCGTCAAGCCGTTTCGGAGGAGTTCGATAACAAACACTGTGACCGACTGAGAGATTTAGATAATTATACGAACATCTTTAAAATTAAAGTAGGAACTATTAGTAGAGTTTTTATGGGATTGTGACCAAAATATCCATTTAACGGATTCGTGCCAAACCAAAGGCAACAAGTAGGTATTAAACTGCCACGTCTCTTCTGAAAATATTTTAATGTTGTACCATATGAACATTAGTAAAGTAACAAATATAAAATTAAAACTCCGCTCCCTAAAACTGCCCTCCACTGCACTGTTGTATCCGAATTAAGTGTCAATATGTCAGGTTGACGTTTATGGTAACTGTTCCGCTTCTAGAAACTCGTCTTGCAGCCTTCCTCCATAAACAAAGTCATAGGCACATTCTAACCCGAGAACATTTTTTTCAAATTCGTCCTTTTATGATAGAGATTATAACATTCAAACAAATTTAACCTACATAGCACCTATTAGTAAAGGTAAAAATAACAACACGAATGCGATGAATTATTCATTGCTAATAAATACAGTGTTAAAGTTGTAGATCACAATAATAAATGGTATTTTGATAATATTTTCAGAGATATTTATTTTGTAAAAGATTTACCTACTTTAGCTGAAAGTATACTTTGAAATGCTTATGTATAAATTGATATAGTAATAAATATAGAGATAATAAAATTCTAGTTACTTGATTTTAGTGTTTATCAAGAAAACCGCGTTATAAATAACTTAACTTTCAACAAAACCAGGCTTATTCCTTTATGTGCCAGCCACTCGCCCACGCGGCTCTAGTTCTCCTTCGCCAGGAAGTTCAAGAGCAATAAATTGATCGGATTATAAAATATCCCCTGTAATGGATTCTGCGACGTTTATACTTTATAAACAAATTTACTATGTTTTTAGATAGTAGTGTTTATTTTCTTTGATAACATAATTGTTTAGACCTTCCTGAATCTTAAAACAATTTAAACAAATTCAATGTTTAAACTTTTAATTACTAAAATAAGCAGATTATTAAAAAAACTGTCACAAATAATATGACAAAGATTTATATCTTGCAACGTATATGCTCAAATAAGATGAAAGCAAAAAATGCACTTAAAATGTTTGCCTTTCAGCCAATTAGGCAGTCAAACGAGCCGCGGTGAAAAGATATTGGCTTCATTACACCACTCATATTACCACAGAGTGTTCTCAGAGACTTAGCTTCCGAGACCATAAAACAGCCATTAATGTAGACTAGATTACTCCTATCCACAAATGGCAGGATAAGTTTTATGTACGGTAGAGGAATGCTGCTACGCCCTGGGCCGTGATAATGACGCCTGACAAGCTAAGTCGATATCTATGGGATAGTGGGATTACAGTGGTTAAAATTGTCAAGGTTTTTTTATTGGTATAAGAAGATTTATTATAAAAGCCACTATCGTGGAATCGTATTGGATATTTTTAAGGACGTGTTTTAACAGAGAGTAATTTAATATTAGTTGTTGCGAAACGAACAAATCATTTTATTTTATTTTACCTACTGTTTAATGAACAGTTTTCATTTCGTTTCATACTATAATATCAAACACATTTAACGAAACAAAACCGTGTCATTAGTTTGAAATCACAGTAAATAATGTAATAAATAAATCTTTAGACACAAATAGGTTAGAAATAACATCTGCTATTATCGTCAATTGAATATCAATTGTATTTCGCGATGTTTGTTCACGATTCGATTACAACGTAACACTTGCTACAAATTGCATGGAGTCGATAATCGTGCTGAATTAGTTCAGTTCAGTACGTGATTCGCATGACGGCAAACTGATTTGATTCAAATGCAATGAATTAATCGATTACTAAAATATGTAATCTCATCTTAAAACGTATCTGATGATGTCAATGATATTTAAGTATGGTTTGATCAGAAACAATGATCACTTTAATATTTATGTGATCAGTTTTAGGTGTTGCATGATGCATCGAATATTAACGATAAAGATAATTATGTGTGTGTTTAGGTGGCGCTGTATCTCATGCAAGATATCATATTATAATTTATAGTCTGTGACTAAGTTTATGATTGGCAGTTAAAAAAAGGTACTTTCTTGTTGATTTTTGTCTGCAGAATCTACGTCCAAATTTGGGTTAGGTTTTCATAAATTATAATTAATTAATGAAATTATGATCTAACATTTATATTAATCTAACTATTATATCTAAAATAACGATTTTTTTTATTCACGTAGGTTTAATAACTGCTTTTTAAGTAATCTCTTGATTTTAAATCGTTTATTGGGACTTTACAATTTGTTATTGATTTAAACATTATAAAGACACGCAAATGGGTATAGCTAATAATTTTTTTTAAGTATGTAATAGATTTGTGCTCAAATACATTACACAAAACGTTGATTTCGGTTTAAACTTATATGTATATTATGAGTTATGAACTTATGACACAAGTATTATTTTGTTAAATCTTTTAGAAAAGTAACGATTTGGAAAAAAAAATTCTTTGAATACAATAAACGGAAATAGAAAAACCGATTATTCGTCAGACGTAATAAATATTTAGGAGGTAGAATATGAATGGTTTTGACCCGTCTCATATTAAGCGTATTCAAGGTGCGTGGAGGGTACATAATATTAATAGTGTTTGCTTATATGGGCTGATATGGATATCGGAGCTATATTTCAATAAAACGATAGTGCTATTTATTATCAACACTTCATGCAGTCCATTACTTTGTTTTACCTACAATCTCTAAACCTGTAGCATATCAATAATCTATACATATAATAAAATGGTAGGAAAGTCAAAACTGTACATTGAATATTTTTTTAAAAGAATACTTGGAGTGTGATCTACAACGGATACCGAAGCCAAAAATATATTTTTTAGAATTTTTGTCTGTTTGTCTGTTTGTCTGTATGTATGTCCGGGATAAACTTAAAAAGTACTGCATGGATTTACTTCAAATTTGGCACGAATATTATTAAGAAGTCGGGTCAGAACATAGGCTACATATTATCACGCTATCACCTACGGGGAACGAGCAGTGAACGCACGCAGACGACGTCGCGAGCAGCAGCTAGTATGAAATAATTGTATAGTATTAGCTGACCCAACGCTCTTCGTACAGTCATATTTTTTTGTGAATAATTAATTTTATTTTTAATATTCCCTTGTCCTGTCAATAACGAATACAAGAAGAATTACCATTTTGGCGCACTTTTTCGAAAGTAATACATATTTACAATATACATATTTCCCGTGAGTAATGTTTTAGATATAATAAATATCTAAAACATTACACAGTCGTCTGTTCCTCAGATTAGCAATTTAATGCTTGTGTTATAGGTAACTATACAGCTATTTTTTTTTTCGGTAAATACATATTAATAATATTTATATAAATAAACACATATATAGCCCGCAGACTCGAGGCGGCAATCGAACCCACAACTCCCGGAGCAGAAAGCAGGGTCACTGCAAACGGGGCGGTAATGTTCTCTAATAATTCGTTTAATTCATGTTTAATTTTTTATTTTTGTGTTACCCACACATGAGGAAATTATAAACATTTTTAAAATCATATCAAAACTTTTCGATCCAGCGGGATTTGAACCCGCGCCTTCTGACGTGCCGTGTCAGCGCTCTGCCAACTGAGCTATGGATCCACATCAAGCTGGGTCGAAATTCTTGATATGATGATTTTGGTTTTTAAGCTAACCTTAATGGTAATGGTTGGTAATGTTCTCGTTCTAAAACTAAAAACTCTGTTTAATAAAACTGCGAATATTTTACATACAATATTGCTTATCACTTAATATGAGAAAAAATAATTAAACAAGTAAGAAATAACGAGATATATAATAAATTGTGGATAATTCTTTATATTGTATTTTTATAGTAGGTACTCAGACAAAAACTTATTTACATTGTAATTATATTAACTTATTTTTTGTAAAGAAATATGAATAATGATACTATATAAGGATGTTTTTTTTTCTATTTACATTGACAGTCACGTATGCTGGCAGTACGGTCGTCCTTATTTGTGCAAACAGTCGGCTCGTGATAGGAACGTTTGCGCTCAAATGTAACCACGAATACCGAGATAAGATCGAATACTAGTAATGTGAACTAACCGCTAGGAATTCTTACCTGAACCCGTCTCGCTGACGCCCTATTCTAAATCGAATACAAAAAAAAAACCGTTTCCTTTACATTTTGTTTACAAGACCTCCGACACTGAGGTCCCTTTGTACTGTCTTCCGTCCAACGTGCCCTAGCGACCCTTTTTTTGTCCGCGTGTTTGTCCGAAATCTCTACGGTGTACGACTTTAAATCTAATTAGAGATAATCTCCTTTACAGCATGAAGAATTTTAATGCCTATTAACTTTTTGCCATCCGACCGCTATTTCTTGTGCAAATATTTTTTAATAAATTTTAAATCAATTTAAATTTATTCCTCGTGTACATTTGACGTTTTACTTCGAGTCTCTATTTAAATATTAAGTTACGTAACTAGGGACAGTCATTTTTGCCACGCCTATTTACATAAATGATATCACTTTTTTACTTGTATAATTCACACAGTAAACCTTTCGTCAGCGGATCACGTTTTTCAAGGAAACTTGAGCGTTTAAAAGACAATGTGATCGTCACCGGCGCCGGCGTTTGTTGCCAGCGAATATTATGAATCAATCACACCCACAGCATTTGAAGGGTGTCTCTACAATTCTAGTCTAACAATAACCGTAGTGTATTTTTAGACTAACGATTGTATTCTACTTGTATAGTTGTATTATTCTCAGTCATAGTAGCAAGAAAATATTGTTCCATATTATATTGAAAATTTTAAATTCTTTTGAATCAAATAAATGACAAAATCAATAAATTTAAATGAAAGTTTATTTTTACAAAAGTGATTTTTGAATGGCTAACAAAGTTTAGTCATTTATCATTACATGTCTTTGATTACATTATTCGTATTTGATAGGTAGGTCCTCAATATTTGATTTCATGTGTTTTGGTTACTTTCCTTTATGGTGTCACATTTGTACAGCACATATTAACGTCTAGAAACATGGATTTCAGCGTATTCATTTTAAGATATATTACAAGATTGTATGCTATCGCTATTTTATAATTCCCAAGTGATAACAGAAAGCCAAAGAAGCAATATTAGCTGTGTACTCTGTCCAATGTGTCAACAAGACGATGTTCTCCCTGACCTTGTGGACACAAACACGTTTATCAGATAGTAAGAGTTATAATTTCTACCATTATTTTAATAATAACAATTTCATCTGTAAAAAAATCTATTGGAACTAATGAGTTAATAAGCGTGCATGTGTGGTTATTAATAAGTACTTATAATAAACAGTTTCTTGTTCAATTGCCCGTATAATAATTATCTATCCTTATCATTATTATCTTATTACTGTGTATAATTTTAGTAAAACAGTAATTGAATTATATTTGTACGTCAAACATTATTTCATGCATATGAATAGAGAATGGTTTGTAGTTTTGTACGAGTATTGTCATAAGTCTTTTGTTTAAACCATTGTGTTTATGCGTTGCATCATTTAAAAACAAATGAAAACTAGCATTATGATATAAACGTTGTGTAGGTTATATGTACAAAATACGTTCCATATGAAGTAAAATAGCTCCTACAGAATAGAAAGAAACAGTATCCGAAGCACAGATCCGAAGTCACTTTGTGGTAGTTTTTTTGGGTCTTAAGGTTTTTCGTATATATGTATACATCTATTACAGAGCTTTGTATTTGGTATCATGAAAGGTACAAATAACTATTACTAAGACCACTGTAACCATAAATAATAATAAAAAAATTAAAGTTATAAATTACAAGACCCGTACAAGAGACGTGGATTAACTTTTTTTATTCTTATACTTTGTTATATTTTTACTGTATACTAGTAAATTAAACTTTAGTATAATTTAATGCTTATTTTTTATGAGTCGAAACGTCAAAAACAGTGTTTCGTTTAGGTTTCCCACGACGGACCGAGTTAGCTAATGAATAACTGCCTAGATGAGATTACTTCTCGCATGCAATTTACGCACTAATGCGTAACTACAGACAACCGCAAATGTTTCTTATTTGCAAGATTCGAATCTCCCGGAACGACGTGTTGCAATATTTTATTACGTGTGTGTAATCATACGATTTATTTACACAACATTAAGCGTCATGCGACTTTAACATCAAATAAAAGTTACGTGTGCATGTGTAGATAGAAACAAATGAAGTTGTTCTAATCACACATTTTAAAATCAATTTTTAATTGAACATATTGTAAATAAAGCTAGCGATAAGTATATAAATTCGTGTACAATGACCTTTCATAATTCAAATTCTTTAAAACTGTTTATATGAACGGAAAGCAGGGACACTACACACTGTGCCAACGGGCTAGTCAATGTCACATTTTAACTTATGCCACGTTCTAGCATTTGTCATGTTCATTCAATTACGATTTGAGTTTGAGTATGTCATGTACATAATATGATGCGTTGTTTATAAACATAATTGGTTAATTTTATCGTAAAATCCTTAATTATGATTCGAGTCGTTAATACCTTGACGCACTTCAGTTACTTTTGATGATCAAATAAATTTTGTTTCAACATTATATTAATAATTATTTTGTTAACGAAATTATTTTAAGGATGGGCAATCGAAGTAATAATTACTACCTTCCATACAAGTTTACGATTCAGTTGCATTTAGCGAGCGATATCTCATTTTGGCATTGTTCTTGATGCAAATAACAATTTAATTTATATGATCTATCTATCTTAACAATTGCGCCTACGCCCACTTCAATGACTTTCACTTGCGTCTACTGTGATAGTTGACCAAATCTGATCGTAATATCGGTCAACTACTAGTTATTGGTGATCTTTGAGATTTATAATAGGTATTCAGTTACGTTTTTTTACATAAATATGCGAGGAATCGTCGTAGGGAAGTTTTGTGTTGTGAGCTATTCTGTGGTCTGTGTACTGACCTAAATGTTCTGATGATTTTTTTAATTGCTTTTTTTTTTGTAAAATATTTAAAACGATGTAAATACTGTATCCTTAAATTTCTCTACTAGATATGTAAATGGTTTAAAAAAATATCATCACCATTCATACATATCATTTTAAATAGTCATAATAGGGTATAGTTTTATATTTCATTGTTTTTAATAGTTTTGAAGTGTTTTTCTTTTTTATTTGAAAACAGTTACGCAATAATAAAATGAAACCATGTGTTTGCTTGTTAGATTGACAACTAATTCTTAGATTTTACCAGACTGAAAAGAAAAATGTTAATGACATCATTAACATTTATAATCTTGTTGTTGGGGATAGATATATTTAACTTAACTATTTTCGTTGCAACATTAATCTATTTTTATATTGTATATCAGTATTTATATTCAACTAGCTGACTCCGCAAACGTTGTTTTGCCATATATGTTATTAACCCCCGCAACCCCCTCTTGTGGGTGGAATTTCGTAACATCCGTTCTTAGCTGACCTCTACTCGGCGAAAGGAATATCCGTACCAAATTTCAAGTCTCTATGCCTTATGATTCCAGAGATATCGTGATGAGTCAATATATGGGTGGAAATCTCGTTTATATATACAGAAGATATAGATAATACGGTCTATGTTTTCAAAATTATTTTGTGACGTATTTTCTTGTCTTTAACCCTGTCGCTTTGCATATAAAATTCGTATGAATCATCGTTGCTTTTTAGGTTGCATACAACATTATCAAGGCGAGCTTGTTTGTTATCTAGATCACCAACTACGGGTATGAAAGTGCAGTTTTGATTTTTTTAAAGACTGGTGATGTGCTTGATGTTACAATTCAGTTACTAGGAACGAAAACATTTATATTGTATTATTTTAATGTCGTCTTAAAAGAATAATAAAACGATAGAGGTCATTTTTCGTATGTCTTTAATACAAAATTATTTATATCTTGTTATTTTCTCGAAATTTACGTTTTTTTCGTACAGTTAATATGTAATATTGTTTCTAGATTACCTAGGTACTCTTAGTGTCGCATTATAAGTCTTTAATCAACAAAAAAGAAGAAACAACTCCGTAAAATTCTTAATAATTTTATTTTTCTTTTATTTTAACTTATAAATTCATAAATTATTTTATTTAAATATAATTTATTCTAAGGAATCAAAAATTGGCAATAAAAGACCGGTGTGGTTTGAAGCCATTTTTGGTTTAATCGTACGGTATTTGCAGCGGTTTGTGTTAACCGTTACATTAACTACGCGCAAAAAAGCGCAGTTGGATGTTACATATATTTTTATGATCTGATTATACATTATCGTAAGTAACATCAGTAAACGAATTATTCAACCATAAGAAAATTGTTTATAACTCACGATTTTGCTCACAAATTCTCATCACAGAAACACAACACCACCTACTCGAGAACAGTATTATTTGGTAGTGATCTGTAAGTTTGAGTTGAGATACTTTTCTAGTCGGGTTGCTCCAAAATTTTAAGCAGGATATTTCCTACCGTGCCTGTGATGCTTAAAAAAAGGTTAGGAACAGTTTGCATGTTATAATTAGATAATTTGCTTTGGCACGCTGAAATAAATACGAGACATATTATTATATTAAAAAATACAATAGGTTTTCGTAAGCCGAACCTATAGTTTTTTTTTCTTTTTTTTAAATTAGGAAACAGGCTATAAATAGTTTGGTCATAGTCGTATGAACCAACTACAATCATTATTCTTCGTCACGTACTTCATGGTACATTAAATTGAAAAAAATCACATCTGTAACGATGTGGCTATGGTTAGTTTTGATGATAATTAGATTAATTACTGTAACTAGTTCAGTAAAGAATATAATTCTGAATCGGGATTCCGAAAGATTTCTTCATTCTTAAATCCCAGGATTTAAATCTGCAAATGTTTTGATATTTGAATCGATTCAATACTAATTAACTCTTTGTACTGGACTTCAAATCCAAAGAGAGATCTTTTGAATGATTGTTTGCTCGCAAAAGAAAAAAAAACCGACATCAATCACATCGACAAGTACAACGTAGGTAGACAAAAAATAGTCAAGTAAATACGCGTTATCAAAGATTCACTAACTAAGTAACACTAGCAAGTAAAATTCTAAATATATTTGTTTTGTTTACAATTGCATTAATCAAAATCAAAAAGCATTTCTTTAATCATGTGACTAGTTATGGGATTCCCGGACCGTTCGTTGTTTCAAACTCCCGATATCCCGGGATCAAATTAATTTCGGCTACACATTATCTAATCGTAGGTCGAATGACGTAATTCATTAAGGCTAATTTCAACAGGAAATTTGGTTCAGGAATGTGATAAGGTTTTCTAATCTCCGTTGTTCTCAGTACTGTTTAAAATATATTCATACTTGTCGCACAATAACGTGAATGAAGTCAGCGCTTTTTCTACATAAATGACGAAATAGTTTACGTATCAGTTAGTATCAGTATTATCAGTTAGTATCCTTCTCCTACATGGAGAAGAGGCCTATGCCCAACAGTGGGTTATTACAGGCTGAATCGTGATCGTGATCGTGATCGGTGTATCAGTTAGTGATCAGACTTTCTTAAGAGCATCTTTACGGTACGGTGTATTGTATTACTTGTACCTAAGTAGACTATTGATTATTGTTATTTAAAAAAACTATGAAATTAGTAAGTAGGTATATCTGTGTTTTACATTTAAAAAAATCAATATATAAAAAATACGAAAAAGCAATTGAGTAGGTACAGTACAATTGACGGCTTAATGAAATGATAACTGACTATGAAAAAAAAATTAAATTGTAAAACTTTTTACAACATTTAATAAAATATGTTGGTAAAAATAATTTGAATTTAATGTGTCTCATTGTAAACACATCTTTTTCATTCTCAGTTCACATACAGATAAATATTTATCCAAGCATGAATAAAATTCTATGTCATTCAAAAATTCAATGTCATTCGAGAAATGCCCTCGAAAATATTGTTAACAAGAAAACGAATTTCGTCCTTATCAAATAATGTTATCAGAAAAGTATTACTCAGTAGCGAGCGTGATTAATATAATTATTAAATTACTAGCTGCTGCCCGCGACGTCGTCTGCGTGCGTTCACTGCTCGTTCCCCGTAGGTGATAGCGTGATAATATGTAGCCTATATTCTGACCCGACTTCTTAATAATATTCGTGCCAAATTTGAAGTAAATCCATGCAGTACTTTTTGAGTTTATCCCGGACATACATTTGAAGAAATAAAGGTTCACTGCTCGTTCCCCGTAGGTGATAGCGTGATAATATATAGCCTATGTTCTGACCCAACTTCTTAACAATATTCGTGCCAAATTTGAAGTAAATCCATGCAGTACTTTCTGAGTTTATCCCGGACATACATACAGACAAACAGACAAAAATTCTAAAAACTATATTTTTGGCTTCGGTATCGATTGTAGATCACACCCCAAGTATTCTTTTAAAAAAATATTCAATGTACAGTTTTGACTTTTCTACCATTTTATTATATGTATAGATACTCGGCTTGAGTCAAATCGATCGTAGAATTAGTAAAAATAAAGTAATCTGTTTATAAGTAGGAAAGTGACAAGCTAACATCATATTCAATGTGCCAAGAAATGAAACCGGACTTAATTGTTTATTTTCGCAATAAAAATGCGTCAGCTATATGTCACGGATACTTCTTTGAATATTAGAGGTCAAATTATGTAATATAATATCATTATATAATGATGACATTGAATTAAAGAACATATAAAACAAAAGTCGAACGTAATGTAATTAGTGCATATTGATTTATATAATGTACTTTTTAAAGTTGAATAAATAAACGTTTCATACTCAACGGCCCCCAGTAGGATTTTCTCTTGTGTCGGGGGTCCGGAAATACACACAATACACAAGCACAAATGCCCAGACCACGACAAACATCTATATGGTCAATACAAATGTCTGTCATGAGCGGGATCGAACCCGCGACCGCCAGCGCAACAGTTAGTGCTGTGACCGCTGCGCTAACGCGTCGTCAATCATTTTACATATTTGTTTATTTATTTATGTATCGTGGTACTTGGGATCTTTGATTGACTCACCACATAATGTGCTGGCCTGGTCTCTTTTTGCACGTAGTAGAAGAGTCGAAGATGCATATAATAAATTATTTATGCTTGGGGTAGGTCAATGGGGTGATGAAACTGCACAAGTTGTCTGCTTAAAAGTAATAGTTTGATAGTAACTTTACATTCCTTTTCTCACCGCAAGTTGCTAACAGTATGTTGTAGCTTTCCGCAATCTCTCCGATAACCTATGATCCAATAACGAGGCCGAAATGGTGATCACGACGGTATTTTATCTTTCAACGTACTTTGGTATTTATAGATTAATTTTACGTATCTTAGGTATTCGTTATAAAGTCATTTTGTTTAAATGTTTTAGAAATTATGATAATCAGAATGAGAGAAATAATATATTGATGGAGAATTTGATTGGTTTTTATGATATAAATACATTTATCGCGATTCACGATTTCACTGGCTTACTATACTAGCACTTAAGTATGTTTTCGTAGAAGTTGAGAAAGCACGTTATTTTGAAAAATAGGTATACCTAATATTTGTACTTTTAAACTATAAACCAAAAAGTATAAACACATGTATAACGATTAATTACTATAAGATTATATTTATTTTACCAACTAACAAAACTTCTCCTATCTATCATATTAGTGTTAACTAATGTTTATAAAAAAAAAACTGTGCCCCGTGGCCCGCGTTAACTTTAGAAAAAAACGTATATTATATAACCTATATAGATATATAGCCTATAGTCTCCCTCAGTAAATGGACTATCCAACACAAAAAAAATGATTTTTCAATTCGTACCAATGTCCAATAGTTCCTGAGATTAGCGCGATTAAAAACAGACAAACAAACAAATTCTTCAACTCAAAATATAACTATACTCATATTATATAGCTGTTATAATATCAGTATATCTTTATCTCGTTAAGGTAAAAAATGTAATATGAAAAATATACGTAGGTATTGTAATTTAAAATTACATAGCCGTTATAAGTTATAACATAACAATTGGTACGATGGCAAACAGTCATCATACTTTATACCTGCTCTAATAATACACTCCGAACAGCTGTTCGGGTTCCATAATTGTACTTTATAATGCGGATTCCTTCAAAACGATCACTGAAGCAAACTTTTTATTGTATTGTTGATTGCGATATATGCAGCTGCAAGATATTTTAACGGTAGAGAAAGGCGCCGCGCGATGTTAAACAGTATTTTGTTAAAAGTGTCGTACAAAATTATAATTTTTATAAAGTCGTTTAACCATTGTATTTTTCTTGTTACAGAAGTGCAAGAAGTGGGATGTCTTGATTGTTCGAGTTAATATCCATACGGTGAGTACTAATAAATACATAAATAAAATAAAAACTTAACTGGTAAATTTTATTTTCAAAGTTTTCTGTTCTCGTTAATAATACCTATTATAATAGAGCATAAGTACTTACATGAGATAATGAATTAAACATTATTATTGATATTGTCTAAAACATTTCTGAATTGATGATAAAAGTGTTGACGTTAGTGATGATACGTAATTTTTAATTACGATAACTGAGATAACGGTAAAAGTATTGATAAAAATAGTTATAGTAGTTTCAGTACAAATCGATTAAAAATAAACATTTTTTTTCTGAATGATTTTAAAATAGACGTGCAAATAATATTCAAATATGTATTAGAATAATAGATTCCAAATAAACGTGCTTGCTTTAAATACCTAAGTTTTTTTAGCATCAATCGTCACAGCATTTAAAAATACATAATATTATAAATCAAGATAGTTAAAAGTCTTCGTATTAACGTGAGAATAGCGTATCTTATACATATATTTGTTATACAAGACAAATGAATATGATTTATTTTATACCATTTTTTTAAATTATTAAGCGAATATCACAATGTAAATTACAAATAATTCTTATTCAATTCGCCTATAATTTAAAATATATGTATCTGTAAAGTTACTTTGATTTTACATCAAAAATACTTTTTTGCAAGTAGACTTTAGAAACACTTTAAAATTGTAATTGTACAAAAATATAATATTATTGTTATTGTAAAGCTGTTACCCTGTTCTGAAGATTGTGTTGAGTGAAAATTATATAAAAATCAAACTTATTATTTTAATACTTGGCACTATGTCACTTAGTAATAATAATTTGTTCATATGTGACACGCATAAAATCAGCATTTTTAGATTTATCATTTATACTTTTTTTAATTGTTGTATTCACTTAGTCCTAGTTCATTATGTTAGGTCAACGGGCAAGTCATTTACTAGTTTTATAAATCATTACTAATAATATTGTAATATGTTAGTTAAATGATATTTCAAGTGAATCACTAGGTCCACAGTTCAGTTCTAAAGTTCATAGATTACTTTACGAACAGTATTGATATTCAGTTGCATCATGCGTGTTGTTCAGACTTCAGACATTAACAATTATACAAATTAAGTATTTGTATAATTCTAATATGTATAAATACATTTGTCACTAATATTTTTTTTTATTTTTTTTTACAATAGTTTATCAAACATTATACATAGATATTTACAAGACACAACTTAAGAACTAAATATTTACAGATAGTTTTGATACAAATCATGTCCGCGTGGAATTGTGCCAAGAATGCTGGCAGCATTTCCCCGTTGAATCGCTATGCCGATTCTCTGGGCAAAAAATGCACCAGCCCTCTTGTCACCAGTGGAGGCAATAAGGCGAGGAGTTATCTCATTTAAGAATTTTTTTGCACTGCTACTCCAAGGTCCAAGTGTTTCGACTGCAAACGGCACAAAGATGTAATTTGGAATTAGTGACGAATATTATACATTAAAACTATTTTTTTTTTTATCTGACTTGTTTCATACACAAGATGTGAAAGATAAATAGTACCAAAATCATAATATCAAATTTAACATTACATTAGTAACATTTCATAAGTAACGTATAATATGTATTGTAGCGTATTTATATATTTTATAACAGACTTGCTTTTAGGCACAATACATTTTTTGATTTGGAAAATTTCGTATTCAAACAAACAAATGAACTTTTCTCCTGTATGATATGAGGGAACCGTTCCACGGAATTAATTTTTTTATAGAACGTATTAATAAATAAATAACGTAATAAACGTAGTAATAAATTTGCTGTTTCAACAAATTAAAATAACAAAGGAGATATCTAGAAACTCAATTATTTTATGCATCGTTTTTTAAATATAGTTACCTATTTTCAATATAATAAATGTATGTTGTACCTTAAAGTATTCCAACTCGTAGGCACTTGATCGATTTTTAAGAAAACTCTTACACAAACATATACTGTAAAGTGTTAATTATATTATGTTAGTTAAAGTAAATGCGTTATTTTTTATAAATTCAGGGCTATTTATCTGTTTATGTATAAATCAATCAATGGACTTCGAAATAGCCTTACTGATAAAAAACTAAGATCATACATCCAGTATTAACAAGGTTTGTAGTTTTTTTTATTATAAATGTTACTTTTTAATTTTTTATGTATAGTTGGTTAGATAGTTAGGTTCAATGAAATATCGAATGTCGATGACAGTTCGAAAAGGGATAAGACAATTGACTTTAATTAAACTGTGAATGTGAAGACTCACATCAAACGATGACCAATTATTATCTGTTGATGCAGTTTTTTTTTTAATAAAACTAAAAATAGCCTGTGACCAACCTACGTAGTGGTACGTCAACGACGTATCACGTATGCGTCGTAGTATTGTATTTTTTTAATAGTTTATATCACGATTTTTATGTTAACTGTTTGAAGTCAAAAAAGATATTTGACAGTTGTCTAATACTTGATTTTTTTTTCATAAGCAAGTATGTAGTGTTTAAATAGACATAAAATAATTATTTATTGATTACAATATGGCGTCAATATCTTCTGAGAGTTTTTTATGTATCTAATCCATATTTGTGTACTTTTTGTTGTTACACTTTAATAATTTTTAATTAAGAAGATTACCAGAACATTTAATAAGATCATTAATATATTTCATTTTTTGGCTTTTTTTTGTATCCGTACTTATATTTTTTTTGTTAATCTCAGTTCATTATTAAGGACCGATGTCTGTTCTTTAACCTCGCAGAGCAGGATATTCGACATATTGGTTTGACGTCATTCAGATTACAACATATTTATCTACAGATAACGTAAACCAACAATTCAAATCCAATACTTTTCCGAAAATCTGACTTGGGGACAAATTTGAAAAAATGTGCGTCATTTCAAATATACACATTTTTTGTTATTTTCCCACTAATGTGTCAATTTTTGTCAGACAGTCAATAGAGCCATCTTTATCATATAAAAATGTTCATATTCATTTATTTATACTGATGTTGTCTTGGTAGTATTTCCTTCAGAATTATATTTTAATACATACAATAAGAATAACACCAATCGCTTGCGATACTTTTGGTGTTGCAGGCGTCTATAGGCTACGGTAATTGCTTACTGCAGCGAGCAGTAGGTACGCTTGTTTGCCGACTTAGTGATATAAAAAAAATTATAAAAAAAAGGTTATTAATTATTTTGTAATATTAATAAATAATCTTATATACATTTATCTTAAATAAATTTAATATTAATTTCTATATAATATTATAGTTTTTGTCTATAATATGTAAAATGTATGAGATACTCTGTATTAATTGTGTGCAACACACGTCTAACTAAATTTCATGCTGGTAAATGATTTATTTCCTTTATACTTAATTTTTTTTCACAAAAAATACATTAAGAAGCGTTGAATAATGAACTTAAAACTATGGTTAAACAAAACTTTGTACACCCTTGGCCTATGATACTCTTAACATTCTATCTGATTCTAACACATTATTTGTGAAAACCGGTTCAAGTGTTTATGTTTGGGTGGTATCTATTACATAAGACAAAAAATATATTTACACATGTCCCTCTGTTGGAGAAGTAGTTGGACCGCCAAAGTTATTATTATAGATGTATAAGTGTCGTAATTGGCCTTTATAATTATATTAAAATATTAATATTATTCTTTTCCAAATGTCACTTGTACCATCTCTAATATAAAATATGTGTAAATCTTAATTATGCTTACATTATACAGAGCCTATGTTATCGCTTCAGCCTGTAATATCCCAATGTTGGGCATATGCCTCTTTCCCCATGTAGGAGAAGGATCAGAGCTTAATCTTAATCCACCACGCTGCTCCAATGCGGGTTGGCGTATATATTCTCCTTAGATAATATGAGTATATAATCTAAGATATTCTCTACCTACTACGAGTATGAGTAACGATCGCTATCAGGTGCACATGATAACAACCGGGACCGAGCCTATGTTATAGAACGTCAAAATACAAGTCTGTAACAAAAGACACAATACAGTTGCATTCTTTCCGAACTAAACATTTTTTTTATAATTTTTTTTAAAGAAAAGAACCGTCTTAATAATTTAATGATTCTTATAGAAATAATAATGATAGGTACCTATTATATAATGTAAAATATTATTAATCTTTTAATAATTGTGGGTACACAAATATTTTGTTGTGTTTGTTCTGTTTACTGTATAAATATAGCCTTTGAAAAATGTTAAAAAAAAGACATACGCAATACGCTTCAGCCTGTAATATTACAATAATTTAAGTATAATTGTAGCTTTATGACGGTTAAATAAATAATATATTAACCATATAAATAAATAAATAATATATTATAACCATAATTTAAGAATGAGAACTATAATACTTGTCTTAGTCTTTTGAGAAAAAGTAAATAAAGCAAAAATGAACAGAAAATATGAGTTAGAACATATGTGTAGTGTATTATTTAGTGTTAAAAATGTTATTAATATATTCGCTCGAATAAATATCTTAAAAGATACTTACTTTTTTTATAGACATTAAGTCAGATTAAATTAGCGTTCGGTCAAATGCTCTGCTTTAAATAACTGACAGTTAAAGGTTATTAATAAATTTTATCAGTCGAGGTCACTCGTTGAAGTAAATAATGGATAAGTTGTGTGATATCGATATGTATATTTTAGGGATCTAGAGAACCGGTTAAAACCGGAATCAGCGGAACACTTTTAACTAAAACTCCACTGTCTGTTCATTCAACTTGTACAGGACTACTCTATCTTTCTGATATATCTTTTTAATCATAGTAGGCTTACAAATGAAATTACTATGTGCGTAAATAAACATGAACTGTCGAAATGTATACGAGCATTATATCCGAACGACTGCACCAAATTGGTTAATTCGATATATTTTTTTGTTTGTTATTGTCGAGACAAAGTTTGCACAAAAAATTAAAATATGTAGACACAAAAGAAAAATATGGCGGTACAAATTTCGCTGAGTCAACTAGAAGTATATAAAGATCAGTCTGTACAATTGTAGTCAATTAGAAGTTGTAAGTGATTTTCTAATTTCTATACAGGATATGTGATTCTGCAACGGTTGATTTTGATAAACGTGTATTTTTAACATGCGACACGGAACCTTATGTAAGTTCTGGCTGTACTTAACCGGTTTTTGTGGAAACAGGCTTGCAATTAATTAAAATAGTTAAATAAAAAAATGTGACTCTATAATTGACATGATCTAGGGCCGGACATCTAGTACTTAAATGATTGTTTGAAATCGCAGGCATATAAAATGGTCGGACGTCTTATCCGCTTTAATACAAAAAAAAAAGAGAAATAAACACGTTCATAGGGACAGAACACAAATAGTATACAGTTTTTACACAAAAAGATAAACAGCAAATACAATTTAAAAAAAAAAAAACAAAGTAAAAAGATGATATAATAATAATATAGACAACAAAATAAAAATCAATATCATCAAAAACACATAACAAAAGTCAAAAAAAAAGAAATCTAAAATCTAAAATTTTCAAATAGTCATAAAAACATGTAAACAAGAAAAGTGACAGTAATTATACATAATTACGAAAATTTCGTTTGCACTGCAGCTAAGTGTAGCAGGAATCTGCAGGGTAGTAGTTTCACTGACGTATATTCCTATAAGTAGGTACTTTTAATGCAGTTAAAAAGTCTCTTGACTTTTTTTTTGTAAGATAGAATAACATTTCGAAATTTTATTTTGTACCAATTTAAACTTGTCCAAACAACAATTTCAAATATAATTGCTTTAAGAAGAATCACTTTAGAAATTTACTAGAACATCATTGTTTAGAAAAGAATCTTTGACATGTTTATGGCTAATGTAGAGGCTTTTAAGAGCACACATGTTCTAACGACTAGGGTATTATGTTATGGTTTATTTTTTTGGAAATAGGGTTTTAAACTTAAATTTTATCTCCAAATGAGTTAGAATCAATAAACAATAATGCGTAACACATTTTTTTTATTTCAGTTGGTCCGTTTACAAATTCAAAGTTAATTTTTTTTGTCATTAATTATATCCGTGTAAAAAATCTAACTTCGAATTATTGTAAGTGTATTAATGCATCATACTTAATTTATTTAATAAATCTTGTTTGAAATTGTTTTATAATATTTACGTTTTTAAATAATAAATAATCAAAATAATCAATATTATGTAATCCATTTAAGACGGACAGCAATCTTTGAATTATTTTTTTTATTATCTATTATAAGTCTATAGTCATGTTCAAAATAGATATGAAGTTTTAAAATTAACCTCTTTTACACAATACAATACACAACAATATTTCATCAATTAGGTGAATGTATATAACCAGAAATATGTAATAGTTAATAGTAACATATTATATACATAATAGCGTAATGTTGATACAAGATTACAAAAAAGCTGTAGACATATATATGAGATAAATAGCTAAATGTGTGAACTGACTATCTTTATTTTCATCTCAAACTACTAAATAAATAATTTGAGTCTACCTAAATTAAATCATCACTGTAATTACTGAACCAACAAGAGCAATTAATTTAGTTATACTTAAAGTTCACATATATACTAGTTATTTTAAGAAACAAGTAAAATATAATTATAATTATCTCATGCTTTATCGCTATTTGTAAACTAGTGGATATGTCAAACGACTTTGAACATTAATCTATACTAATATTATAAAGAGGTAAAGTTTATAACTTTGTTTGTATATACGGGGTAATCTTCGCAAATACTGATCCGATCATGAAAATTCTTTCGCTAACAGAAAGCTACACTATTCAGGAGTGACAAGATAAAAGGAAAAAGATAAAAATACATAAAGATTTTAAATCAGCAGGATTTGAACCTGCGCCCTCTGACGTGCCGTGTCAACAATTCAATCTAATCAAGCATTATTATTTGCCTTAGAAATTAATTGGTGATTTTAAAACATTTATATTTATCTGATTTGCTGAAAATAGTGAGAGTGTATTGGAACATATCAAATTTCACCGTACCCTTCTTATGTGAAATGGATTATAACGCCCAACGAAGTGGGCACGGGTCGGCTAGTTAAATCATATAGATCTGTTCATACATTTAATTAATTATTTCGAGATAACAGTACTTCACCTTCTGCCAGAGTCAGGACAAAATGAAAGAAAAGTGCATTATGTAAACCAATTCCCGGTAAAACTGTTAATCATCTATACTAAATATTCACACAAAATCATTTATTTAAATATACACGTTATTATTATTTCTTGTGAGTCACTTGTTTTTTGATTGTATAAATTGCAACATTTCCACAGGATATACAGCTACTTGTGAGATGAGAATTTTGTTAATTTTTCGTACCCCTTCCTAAGCGCACTTGTCATTCATTCGCATAAAAATAAAATACATTTACAAAACTACATTTGTACTCAAACATTCAGTACCTACATATCAATGTTCTTACGCAAACAATTGTTTTAAACAACCCACACACCGTCTTCATTATGTCATATACCTGTCCAATGAAGTCTTAGATTTCACATAACATCGTAGCATATCCCCCGTTTTATTGGATTGAAACAATTAGGGCAATATGTTACAAAACAAATTTATACTATGCTATGTTTTCTGTACGCTTTGGCAACATCATGTCATACAAATGTCCTTTTCACTTGCTTCTAATCTAATTACATTAATCCAATATATTGATTTTCTCCTTCTTTATATTACACTAGAGACTATTTCTTGAAGTACATTGTATCTGAAAATGTTATAAATATTGACATACTGTCGAATCTATACTAATATAATAAAGCTGAAGAGTTTGTTTGTTTGATTGTTTGTTTGTTTGTTTGAACGCGCTAATCTCAAGATCTACTGGTCCGATTTGAAAAATTCTTTCAGTGTTCGATAGCCCATTTATCGAGGAAGGCTATAGGCTATATATCATCACGCTAAGACCAATAGGCGTAGCACCAATGAAGAATGTTTCAAAATCGGGGTTTTTTTCCCTTTTATTCCACGGGGACAAAGTCGCGCGCAGAAGCTAGTTAAAGAATAATTGTCAAACATTTCCTTCAATTAACAGGCGTCGCTGTGTCTCTCCACCTGTTCAGATTTTGGCAAATGGCCAAACAAAAAGTATTTTCTTTAATCAATTGTGTGTTACTGTGTCTTTTATTATTGGCCGCTGTTTCGTTTAATTGCTTAGATTTTCGAACCGGATTGTTTTATAATGATTAGGCGAAACGTTACGTCAACGGAGGAAAATCAGGTTTATTTTTAGCGTAAGCAATGAGATAAATTAGATTGTTTGATATTAGATTAAATGGATGCTAGTGTGTTTGTTCGGCTTCAGGGCATTGTGTCTGTGTTGGCGTAGCACTGCATCAATGACTAGCGATATCACGGTTAAGGTTAAACAAATAAAGTAATAAGGTTCAAAATTACGTACACTTGAATACTATGTTATTATAATGTAACCTTTTCATGAATAATGTACAGATAAATCTCATAAAAGTTAATAAATATTTACGATGTAGAAAATAGGTCGTCATCGACATGAGAATAAACCAGGCTCATTGGAATCATCTAGTCACCATGACGAGATTTTTTTTTCTTGTATATATAGAATTATTGACTACAGAGAATAATTATTTGTACATTTATAAAATGTCGCGTGTTTCTTAATCCTACCGTAAAAAAAAACAATTGTTTTTCTTTTTTTATTTGACGTTAAAAATACTGTTGCAAAAAACTATGACGTAAATTGAAGGCGCGCAAACGGTTATTACGAATAAATTATAATAATACGAGTTTAAGAGATTTGTTTGTGACTGTCGCGAATTTATATACGTCACTTACATATGTATTTATTCATGCACATTACGTGCGTTTATTCTGCAAAACGTTAGACGTAATGATGGAAAATTGATTATGTAACTTGTTATTTCAGGATTGTACTATGTAAAGAAGAAAAATTGATAATTCTTTTTTATGGATACATTTTCGCTAATGTTATTTTATAATTTCCGTTTTACTTTTCTACAAATTATTCAGTAAAAAGTTATGCTGTATAATACAACGTAAGTCGGCGAAAAAATAGTCAAGTAAATACGCATTAACACATATAACTCGAAAAGTACTTGGACCACGTGACACACACCACCTTTCGATTGAAAAAAATCATCAAAATCGGTCCATCCAGTCAAAAGTTCTGAGTTAACATACATTTACAAAAATACAATCGAATTGAGAACCTTCTCCTTTTTTGAAAGCTGGTTAAAAAAAATAACAAACCCGCAGACTAAAAAATATCGAAATATTGTGCAATACGATATTTCTGTTCAGAAAGCTCGTTAGTCTATAATTAAGGAGGCGAAAGTACTTCATTTGTTCCTAAAAATATCTGTAACAGTGCAATGACGGATATGCTCATATGAAAGTATGAATAACTCTGAAATGCCGTCTAGATTTCAAAAACATTGTACTTGGAAACATTCCAGCGAGACAATAATGTCGTCACCTTGGTTGAGACCGTGAATTATATTGCAAGTGACTTTTTACACTTCGAATACACAATCGTTTAAATAAAAAAATCAAGCGTTTCCGGTTTTAATTTTACATTAAGTTTCCGTGTTTGGAAAATACGATTTGTATTCTGCAGATAAATAGAAAATATGTACAGTTCAGACAAGATATATAAATATATCTAGCTTCGTCTTGGTACTAGAAATAAAATTTTGATAGCTTTTTATAAATAGTCTCAAAATTCTTCCGTTGCTGTAAAATACACATCACGACATTTAAGAAGCAATTAACATATACTTGTCTTCTAAATCTTCGTTTTTACTATAATTATGAAAAAAAAACTACTAATCTATATATCATTAGGTAAATTTGTTAATCCGATTTTTATATCGATTATATTAGAAATTTGAGACTAAAACTTATATTAGTTTTAAAAAAAATTAGACAGAAAACTATAAAATGCAAGCATTTGTCATTGTCTAGTAATTGTTGAGTGATCGACCTCACGGTCAGCGGAGATCACTCAACGTCAGGTGACCCACCTCTTTATTCACTTACATCATTAATTACCAATCCGATGTTTTAAATTTCTTACAAAAATGAAATGACTTTTCAAATTCAGTGAAAAGTCATATTTATTGAAACAAGTATCATTGTTTGTGGTAACAGACTGTTTCAAGAAAACTGTTTGTAACTACAGACGTAATCTCTTTGTTAGCTACGGGAAGTGATTGTCTGAGTGGTCGATGTTGTATTTTTTTTTTTTGCTTGAAAGAAGACAAATGAGAATTTACATAAATCTTAAAATTATGTTCATTGTCGACTCAGAAATGGTTAAAGAAATTTTGTCAAGTTGGATTGACTATATTTTCTATTCTTATTGGAATTTAGTTCTTAAGTTCAAATATAAAGGTGTAAATATTGCGTCAAGATAATTACGTAACTTTAAACAAATATATATGACGTTAGATTGTTTATCACTGTAATTACAATTATATATTATATTTACATTACATTCAAGATTGTAATTGAATAATTACAATTTGAACTAGAGAAGTTCTTATTTTGTATTAGTGCTTGTCTTTATTCTAGTTCTTTATTTACATGATACAGCATAATTATTACAAGGAGATGATTCTATACCCAACGCAGTCATGTGATTGATATTAAGAAATATAGTATTAGTTAGCTATAGCGTATGGATTATGTCTGTAAGGTTAATGAAAATAGTAATTTTTATATATTAACATCGTAAAATTATTTTTTACATTAGACTAAATATTACTTATAGTAGTATTTCGTAAAGGAAATGAAAAGTTTTTATTTGATTCTAGTCTAGACTTGGTATTCAGAGAACGATGAATCTTGAAAACATTTCATCTTGATATTTTTAAGACTAAGTTTTACGACATGATGCGCCCGCGCATTAAACGACCAACATTAACTTGTGAATGAGGGCTTGCATTTTATAGCTACAGCGAAATTAAATTCTCGTATTGCAATTCGAATTTCCATGAATCGGTAAGTTTAGTAAATTGACTCGGTTTTTATATGTGAGTAATATGAATTGAGTAAAATGTTAATTTTTGTATGAGTAAAACAGTATGTTTAACTCGATACAAAAATTAATCCGGGAAAACCGGGATGTCTGGCGCGAACTTGGGGAGGCCTATGTCCAGCAGTGGACTGCAATAGGCTGAACTGAAAACAGTATGTTTGATGTTATTAAAATATGATCGTGATAGTTTCAGTGTAAAATAAATTAGTTTAATGTTTCGAAATAGTCCAGGAAGTAGAAACGAAACGATGCTCTAGTTCAGAATTTATAGCCCATCATGCCCACGCAATGCGTAATGTAGCGAATATCTCAATAATATTGAAGTTCAAGTGCAAATGATAAATAAATTTGTGTTAATAGTAAATCATACGGTGAGATTTTGTTTATGTTGCTATGAAAATTCCTAGTACTACTTCTTTAAACTTGAGAAGCTTGCATTAAAAAGTTGTTTTTATCATTTCAATGTTTTCGGATCTAAATTATAGACATATAAATAAATTATGCTCTTCCAATATTGATTTTATGTAAATTTTACTCAACGCAATATTTTAGACTAAATAAATCAATGACTCAATAAATGAGTTGTTAAAAAAATCTTTAAGACAACCAATTAATAGCCCTCACCTCAACATACGAGATAAGATATTAGTTGGTCTTGAAACGTCTGTCTTTATGTCACTGTCAAGGTTTTAACATACGAACACAGAAATACTGTCTCCTGAAGATTGACAGATAGTGGTCTGAGAGGATTTATTAATGTTCCCAACATATCGCTCTTAATGGTTATTACTTACAACCAATTCAGGAGTAGGTTAAGGTTTCTGTTGTCAGAACTGATAAGAGTTAATAAATTACTGACTTGATGTTCTTTTACCCTTAACAAGACTGACTATATTTATTTACGTAGTACCTTTAGTATAATTACATATATTCACAGTCCACTGCTGGACATAGGCCTCCCCAGGTTCACACCAAAAGGGTGTTTATTAATTATCTTACGCTATAATTACATATATAACTTAAGCTAAAGTTAATATAATTTCTGACTTCTACTCTGTCTGTCCTAGTCTTATACTGTCTGATTACTTTGCTCTCATGTAATGTCGAACAAGCTTATAACAATCAATATTAGTTATCTTGTTATTACCAATAATCGTAATGTAAATTTAGCATTTAAGTGAGAAAGAAAATAAACTAAATTGAAACGAGTCCCATTGTTATTGCCAAATCGAGGAGCGACGATAAAAACCAGTTTATGGATGCGAAGTCGAGCTAAACCTAATTTAGGATTATATGTGTATTGGGTTCAAGACTGCGATTTCGGTGTGTGAGTGTGTAAAAGGAACTCGATATGCAGTTTCCAAGTTTGCAGTTGAGTGAATTTGTGCATAGAACATTCCAGGATCCAGTTACATTGCAAATGGAAACGTCAAATAGAGCGTTGTAATAGATTTCACTTTACAAGATAATTTTATTGAAACTATTTACTATCGTAACAGCTTGTTAGGAAGTTGGATATCAGTATTTTTGGGAAAATTGTTTGTATTCAAAATCATTAATATTTAGTTGATCTTTTCCATTAGGACTCGACGATGTTTCTTAATATTATTAGTTAATGCAGTTTTGTTTAAATTGTTTTAAATGTAACACTCGTATTTTCGTTATTATATTTTATTATTTTTGTCATTTTTTTTACACTTAAAAGTACCTAAAAGCAAATATTTCGTAATATATTTTCAAGAAAAGGTCAGATGATATCATCGTTGCCTTGATTTCAGTCCTATATTACTACATTGTGACGCAAAGGTAAATCCAATGTAATATGAAAACAGGTGTTTTTCCATTATTTATTTCAAATAAGGTAATTTTGAATTTATCAAGACGAGTTTCTGTCGCAAGATGACGCTAAGGCGTCAGGGTGTCTGGGCACACTGGGGACTTTTATTTGTGGGTCTCGACTGGTTCCACTGCAATAATGATTGCGTACAATAAAAAGTAATCTGATTGAATAATGTTTCTATAAAATATTGACTTTGTAAAATATTGATTGTAATGTACATTAGTGATTCAGTCATAAATGTTGGAGTAGCAAAAGAAAATTTTGTCAAAAAAAAAAATAGTGACATACTTTGAGTACATCTTCTTATGAATTATAGGATAGTTTAAGACATTTTATTAATTAAATAAACGTTTGTCATAATTTTTCCCTTAGAAAACATTGTTAGCAATGTTTATGTTGTGAACAGTAAAACATTTACAATTGAATGTGAAAGCATCAAATACAACATTTATGTTTAAAATAGCAAAAGGAAGCTCAATATTTAGTTATTAATTGATACAATCCTCGTGATTTATTCAGCTAACGGTTACCTTTATTAGTCTTCTGTGAACTTGTTAGGCAACTCCAGTGCTACACAGAATCTCTAACTGAAAGGTTATATAATTATTATTCATTTAATGAGGACTATTGATATTTCGATGATAGTTCGGAATTTATTTCTTTTTGGGCCATCAGTGTTAACGAACTATATGTGCTGTGATGACTAGCCCGTTGACGCAGTTTATAGTGACCCTGCTTTCTGCTCTGGGGGTTGTGGGTTCGATTCCCACCCTGAGTCTGGGTGTAATCTATATTAATTTATATATGTAGTATTTATATGTATGTTTATCGAAAAAAAAATATGTAGCTATACCAGTCGGCTGTTACCTATAACAAGCATTAAGTTGCTTACTTTAGGAACAGACGACCGTGTATGTGTTGTTACAGTAGATATTTATTTTATTTATATGTAATTTATTTTTGGTCGTTATTTCATTTTAAATTCGTTGAATCGTTATTATTGAGAACTATTATTCGTGTAAATAGCACACATCTTATAATCATTCGGCAAAAACAACTAATCATACCTTACTGTTAAATCAATACACGACTTCAATAATTATGTGGTGAAACTGTTTGCGTGGTCCATCCTCTAAAATAGAATATTTTTATAAAATATTTATAAATATACATTCTAGGATCATTTTTGCATACCTTACCAGATCGTGACAAAATACTAGGTTTTTATACCAAATTAATTAAAAGCGGAAACACAACCTGACTTCAACAGCAAACGCCCGTATAATGACCTCGCCAAATGGACATTTAAAATGTTAAGCATTAACTTAAAACTTTCTATATTTTACCTATCTTATCGCGATCACTTAAAAAACTAGCGGGACTGTAAGTTTGCATATATTTTATGTTTTTTATATTATGTATATATTTAAAATATTCTATGTATTTTACCTATTCTATCTCTAGACATAATTGTTTGTTTCCGTTTGTCATTTTTGCTATGTATCATAATTAGTCCGGGATCCCAGGAACATTTTTTGCACTTGATTACTATCAAGCTAATTTTCCGGGAGTAGCTTCATTTTGATGAGACGGCCAACAATTTCCTCTACGAAAACTCTCGATTGTGGTAGCTAACAGAGGTAGCAGGAATAAAGCAGCAGTAATAATTTTTGATGACCTTAAAGGTCATCATACTAACCAGCTGTTTTTTTTTCTTTTAGTTAGTTAATATTTATATAATTTAATAGTAATATTGTCCTACAAATTGCGTGGTACGTTATCCCGGTCCTACAGCTCACTGCTGCTTTATCTCTGCTACCTTTTTTACCTTTCGACTCTAATTTCTTAATAATTATAATTAACTCTCCAAAAATATTTATATATTTATTAAAGAATCAGTAAACTATAAATCGCAATTAATTGACATTATATATTACTGACTTTTTAACATGTAAACAGCCAAAATAAGTTTGAAGGGACTTTTTACATTTATTTTAATGTTTAACAAATATGGTATTGTCATTTCAGCCCCCACGGTCATCCAGTAAAACACATCCGCTCATCGACCTTAGTGACTCATAAAACTTTCATAAACAGTACAACCTTTAGTGACGTTGTTTAAAAGGTCTGAGTTCTGACAAGAACAAACATTAGAAACTATAATTCTTAGAAAGACTCAGTTTGGTTGGGAGGCAACGGGAGGACACAAGATAACCAAATTTAATTAGAAAAAATTTGTAAAAAAAAACTCCATGTTCTCCTCAACATATTATCCTATAAAACATATAAGTCGAGAGAATACAACAAAAAACACTAATCGTCAGATAAATACGTTTAGATATTTTTTTGTAATTACATTATTTTATAAATTAGGTATACAATTAAATGACAAGGTTGTCATGTTAGAATCACTTCAACATCTACATTTAATAGCCGGATAAGTTACATAATGTGCGTTTTCCGACTAAAAGTTAATCCAAGGTCGAAAATAGTCTATTTGATAACCCGTACGCGGAAGAGTCTAATACAGACCACTTGATGAGTTTGCCTGCGATATGGATGGATAAATCGCTCTCATAATATGCATCACATTATTAATATCAATGTTATACGACCATTTATCTAAATCGATAATTTAACTTCTGTATTTTAATTTAGATGTCTATATTTTCAAGCGGTTCGTTATTTATTATTATTTATTGTTGTGTATTTATTGTTTGACTAGCCCGTTGGCGCAGTTTGTTTATTATAAGATATTTATTTAATGTAATGTTAATATAATTTTTTATTTAATTTTTTTACGATCTCAAGATCCTTAACGTTTTTAAACGTAGAATATAACCTTGATTATTTTTCCTTAAGATTGTACTGTTAAATGGTAAAAACAATATTGTATAAAAATTTAAATAACGAGCCTCAAAAGACCTTTGTTACGTAATATTAGGTACGTTTATTTTTCGTATTATTGAATAACAAATACACATTTTAAAATCGTTAATATGGTTAAAGGGATTTCCAGAAGTTGTCTTAAGTTCTAGTCCTGTGCGAAATTAAGAGTAAATGACAGTGTACCTATCTTTAAAACCCGTTCTTTACTAAGTGAACCAAGTTTGTGCCACACTTCATTCAAAAGTAGTCACAAGGTTCAGTAAAAAATTATTCATCAATTCATCCCATTTAAAAATAAATCAGTAAAATCAGTTCATCAATCCTCCCATAGAATTTCGTTTATAGTACTTACAACTAATCCACAGTTCTCCCTAGTTAACATGCACAGATAATTTATTTTATGCTTACTTAATATTTAAAGAATAAAATATCATTACTAAGAAAACTTCTTTTGTATTCATATCATTTTTGGAATCACTATTTTAAACTGAAATCTTTCTCACCAAAGTACGTATACATTCTTTGCTTCAGTAGGTACAATTTAAAAACAAAAATTACTTGATGATTAGATTTCCTAATCCTCATCCTGTTTGATCTTAGCTTACCGTAATACCGTAATAGTGGCATCAAACCGTTAGTAGATTCCTTACACGCAAGAGTGACGTAAATCTCTTCATTGGCCAATCTGTTTATAACACGTGCTTTACTATAAACGTATCCGTTTTACAGGTAATGGTTACATACATGTAGTGTTTAACAAAATTTCGAAATATACCTTTTCTGGTCTTGTACATCTCATGTTAGAGTAGTATAAGAAATTGTATAGACAAAAAGTTATAAGTTCTAAGGTTTATTTATGTTTCTTTATAATTTCATTTAGTAATGAGTATAATAATGTTTGAGGATTATGAAGAAGAAAGGATAAATGTTTTACTATAGATATTATATTAATGTAGTCTTCAAGTTTATTATAAGTCTGTGTATGAGAATATAACATTTGATAGAAAAAGAAAACAATTAATTACACATTACAGTAATTACAACCCAAACATTGTAAAACTAAATCGTTGTTACGATTTAAACAATGAAGTCAGCTCGTTTTGCGTAGGTATGTTTAATTAGTTTAACACGAATTCCTATCAAATTACTTGATCTTCCAGTTTGTAGACATTACGAAACGGAATTGTTTAAATAAATTAATTAGTATGAACCTGTCGTTATGTTATTTTTTTCTTGCAAAATGTTCTAAATGAAATAAATAAAAATGATGAAAATTAAAATAAATAAATGAAAAACAAATAGAGA
This sequence comes from Melitaea athalia, assembly GCA_905220545.2. Classification (NCBI taxonomy): domain Eukaryota; kingdom Metazoa; phylum Arthropoda; class Insecta; order Lepidoptera; family Nymphalidae; genus Melitaea; species Melitaea athalia. Next base: position 17,482,956 of record HG992178.1, read on the forward strand.
ATTGCTTCTATTATAATTAAAATTATATCAGATAGTATAGTAAGTTATCGTTAGTAGGCTTCAAATATTAACTTAATTTTGACTTTTCTCGGCAGTCATTGTTTCCAGAAGCGAAGGAATGTTTCATAATAAACAATTTGGCGTTTTATATACAGTGTTTTATTAGCAAACCCGCAGTGGAGCAGCGTGGTGGATTAAGCTCTAATCCTTCTACTACATGGACGCCTTTTCCCAGCAGTGGAATTTTACAGGCTGAATCGTGAACCAGTCGGCAAGGTCGGGCTATTAGAGGCCTTGTTACAACAAAGTTGCAATATACATATTTCATAATTAAATAAATAAATATTATAAATAAACGCTGCACACTTAACGGCCCCCAGTAGGATTATCTCCTGTGTCAGGGGTCCGGAAACACACACGATACACCAGCACGACAAACATCTGTATGGCCAATACAAAATAAGTATTGTATCAATATATGTCGCTACAGAGTATCCTACAATATTTTGTAAAGTAATAAATTAATATCTCCATTAGGAGATATTAACTTATTACTTTACAAAATATTGTAAACTTAAATATTAATTTACGTTTAAAACGAAATAAGTCGCTAAACACTTCATCCAGTTGTAACTTGTGCAATACATACAAGCATGCTTACAGTGTTATTGCAAAAACGTCGGTGCGCTCTGTTGCGCAATATTTTCCCGCGTCGCCCAAATGCATACCCCCGCGAAGACGATGTGACGACATTTGCACAAACGGTTAACAATCCTCTTCCTGTCTCTAACATTGAACTACTTCTGGTCGAGCGCCGGCCAAGTGCACCGAGGATGTTATTACGCTACAAATAGATACTGATTTCAAATTGTACTCCTACGTGTCGTGTGATTTCATGCCAGCTGTTATTTAGTGTGAAAAACTTAGGATGTCCGACATTTTTTTAAATATGTATATAATCTTGTCATTTATTTTGATGATGCTCGGGACAATACTGGCTGTTAGTGGTCGTGTTTGATCCCTGCTTGTGTCTAACATTTGTATAAGTCATAGGTTATAGGTATACATTTTAGTCACAATAAATTTTTTGTCTTTTGGTTTTCAATCAAGTATGTAAATATATATATTTCTATTGTAATATAATTCAGGATGAAAAGCTACTTATGTGTGCCACTAGTAACATAGTATATGTCACTTTTGGATTTAAATGAACGTGTGCGTAACAAATTATCGTGTCTAAGCTTAAGTACAATAAATTGCATAAATAGACATATTATTGTCATACCTCTATAAACTAAATCTCATAAATATTTTCATCAATATGATGTATGGCGTATGAAGTTTAATAGCATTGTGGAAAAATACCATAGTATAATAGTAAACAAGTCTATTAGGTTGAAAGGGATTGATAAATCTGTACTAAATCAAGTTTTTTTTTAATTTCAGGTGGTATCTCAATGAACAAGATGGCGTGGCTTCCTAATTATCTCCATCTTCTTGCGGCGTCCCTGCTCCTAGCACCAATATTGGCGGCTGTCTGCCCTGACGGGTGTGTTTGCAGCACAACGCGAGATGGTCTCCACCGAGTCACCTGTAGTAACCTCGCACAGCTTTATAAATATTCTCTCCGACAAAAACATCATAATATTAACATTCTTGATCTCTCACATAATAATATAACAAAAATTACCCACGAGCTGGATCGATTGACCGAGGTGGTAACACTTGATCTGTCTACAAATGGACTCACTGAGCTTAACAAATTTTTGCATAACGCAAAAAAATTAGTTCATCTAAATTTAGCTCATAACAGAATACAAAAACTCTCACTGACGTTGCTGCCCACTAGTGTAAGTTCCTTGGATTTAACGGGTAATCTTTTAAAAGATGTGCCATCGGATTTAGCTCATTTATCTAGCCTGGAACATCTGGAATTAAGCGGAAATCCTTTAGACTGCTCTTGTGCAAACATTATTGCTCGCAACCATTTGTTAGCCGCAAACGTATACATTGATAATGTATTATGTCAGACTCCAGTTCATTTGAAGGGTCGTTCCTGGCTAGAATTAAAGATAAAGGATATTTGTAAAGTTACTAAACCGGATTTCATGGATATGATGATGGGCGACCAGCCATATGATGCTGTGCGAGTTGGTGAAGAGACTACAGCTCTTAAATCTATGCCTTTAGTAGCTAGTAGTGATCTTGATGATGGTAAAATTATACATGATACGGATGTAGCAGATGATGATGATAGCTTGCAGTTTATGAAAGTTGGTCGTATTACATCGCCATCTCCTATTAATGAAATTGAAGGATCGGGAGATGCTGACAGCACTACAATGAGTGATATTATAGAGCCTATTCAAGAACGCAAAATGTTCGGTAACTTACTGACCAGTGACGAAATTTTACCGGCAGTCAACGTTCATACTACTGAAGATCCTATACAAGGATCCGGTGAAGGGTCTGGTTACTTCATACCCGATTATGAAGAAGCTACTGAAACAATTGTTGAAAAGACTACTTCCATACTTACTGAATTAAGCCCTAATCCAGTTGAAAGAATATTTACTGATGATGATAATTCTAGTGATGTAGAATTTCCAATGCCACAACCACCAACAATTTATCAAGGTGGTCCAGATTGGCACATTAAAAAAGATACTGAAATAGTGACAGGAAAATCAGTTACTCCGGAAGTTACAAGAGATACAACTGTTTCTGAACAAATCCGCGTAACTCAGGCATCAGAAGTTCTCGGCCAAGTACCAGCTAACGATCAAAATGTAGTGCCACATAAAACTGGAACCTATGTTTGTATTGCATTAATAATTGTCTTACTTGTCGGGTTAATTGGATTTGCAATAACTAAAGGTCAAATGAGAAAGCGAAGAGACCGCCGTATTTTAAGGCAGCAAAAGAGAGATGTAGAAAAAGCATCTAAAGAAATGGTTGATATGAATAAATCTTTATTAGGGAAACCAGCCACAACAGAAAATCCTGTGGAAAGAAAAGTAAATGGAAAATATGAACTTGTACCGACACATGAGACACATCAAAAGAAGGGTGAAAATGGTGAAGTTGCCAATGGCATAAAACACAAAGACAATGAAAATCTTAGAACAGATAGTCCTCGTGATACGAACCAAAACAAGAGCAGTTCGATTGACAATAATTTAGCTCATGATCCTAAAGTGCCAAAACAAGAAACGTCTTTTGAATCCGATCCAGGGGTAAATTCTAGAAAGGATACTAACTCACTGTCCAGTGAAGATATATTTGTACCAATAAATGATGACGATAACCCTACGCCAAATCGTAATCGAGATTCTGGTGTGTCTCAGCCGCTTATAAATGGAGATCCTTCAGTAGATACTGACTATTTGTCTCCATCACGCGAATATGTACCCGTGTACTCTCCCGATATGGGAAGAGTTCGTATAAAAATGGCAGAAATCCCTAAGCCAAAAACGCCAGTGCTGGTTACTCGGAGTAGGTCAAATGCTGGTGATATAATCATAACGCCATCAACCAACGGAAATGCACCAAAATCAACTACTTGAAAACTAGGACCATGATAAGAACAATTTGTGTAAATCTGTGTCAATTAGCAAACATTTCACTATTGGCAAAAACTGTGATTATTCTGTGGGCGTAAGTGAGGGAACTCTTATTTATGAGGGTCTGGCGTTTTGACTGTTTTAAGTACTGCCAAAGTGTGTTTGTAGTCGACAGTGCCTTTATATTTGTTAGTGGAATAAATATATTTATGAGAGCATTTTGTGCGATAAGTAAAAATATTTTTATACGTTTAAAAATGTTGCCATGTTCATTATATTTTAAAAATGGTTACACAAATCGTTTCATAGCAATCTGTTTATGTAACACAAATTGTACAATCTTGTATTGTATTCTTTACTAGGTCTTTGGTTACTTTGGGTACAATTCTTGAGTTGTCAATGGTTGTGTACTTACCTATATCGCTCCGATGCTGCATGTGAAAAGATAATATGTAGAGCAACGAATGTTTTCAAATGGCTGTTGTCCATCATATTGTAAAATCTTCCCTTAGAGAAATACACGCTCGTTCTATGCATAAGTTCCTTACGAGTAATTTTATTAAATTATTAGTTATTTAAGATTGTGATACCATTTATTTTAAGTAACCATGCTATTAAGGTTAAATATATGCAGGAACATAATTATTTCATTGTATATTTGTTTAGTTAGTTTTATTTGAAATTATTTTACATTGTAATTAAGAGATGTTTTAACTGCTGTATGAATGCTTTTGCTGACTTGTAATTCAATTTTTATTAATTTATCGACTTATAATATATATTTTTAAAATGGTACTTTTTCAATATTATAAATCAAAATATAGAACAATAAACTAATGCAATGTAAAGAGATTTATAATTCATGTGTTTTATTTCGAACGATATAAAGACTTGTTTGTATTTGTTTTGTGTTTCTTCTACTCCCGTCAATTCTTAAACAATACTTAAGCGTTACTACAAATATGTAACTATAAGAGCAACCAACTTCATGTAGTATTACAAAATAAGATATAAAGGGAATATACATCTAACACTTATTTAATTTAATTTTGTAGTAGATTTCTTTAGTATTAAAATAAAGAAAATAATAGGTATATGAATAAACGTTAATTGTGATCTCCTGTCAATTCTTAAACAATACTTAAGCGTTACTACAAATATGTAACAATAAGAGCAACCAACTTCATTTATTATTATAAAATAAGATATAAAGGGAAATGAATACGTCTAACACTTATTTAATTTAATTTTGTAGTCGATTTCTTTAGTTTTAATATAAAGTAAATAATAGGTATATGAATAAACTTTAATTGTGAAAGTAATGTTAATGTGAAAAAATCTATAGATATGTAATATAAAATATATTTAAATCAATAAGGAAACACATATAATACTAACACAAACACTAGGACTAAAGCGAGCTTAATACCTTTAATTGGCGTATTTCTCAGTCATTTCTTCAACAAAGTAAGTTAATAAAAAATGTTATACAAATACGAGTATATATACACTTTCATATAAGTTCAATTAACTTGAGCTTCAATACATATTATAAAACAAAGTCGCTTCCCGCTGTCTGTCCCTATATGTGCTTAGATCTTTAAAACTACGCAACGGATTTTGATGCGGTTTTTTTTAATAGATGGAGTGATTCAAAAGGAAGGTTTCTATGTATAATACATGCATATTATAGTAGAGGAACACTGATAATTTCAGAGGTTTCTAACGTATAGCCCAAGGTAAATCTATAAAAGAACATAAAATTTTATTTTTTTAACAAACTAAGTGCAGTCTATGAAAAACGTCTTGTTGTTAAATCAAGTTAGAAACATATCAAAGTAATGGGCATGCATGTAGAAGACAAATAAACTGCAGTTGAGTATTAAAACCGATATATAATAATTATGTATGTTTCTATAAAATATCATTAAAAAGATTCTAGCTTAAAATATTATTAGCTAGATGTTATAAATAAAGTAAGATATATTGTTCATAATAATTATATAAGCTGTATAGAAAAAAATATATGATAAAGTATAGTATATTGATATATTCTATAGTTAATATCTGACGCCCGAGTTATACCTATAATATTATTATACTTATTATTTATATATCTGGATCCAAAGAGCTTTGCTGTAGCTTAGCAACGGAATGATAAAGCAGCGTTGCTTTACATGTGTATCATTCTGGCTCGACGTAAAAAAATGCAGGCAACGTGCGAATCACACTCGTCTGAGGATCGTCAAAGGTAAACAGTTAAATTAATCTAAGATTTCGAAGACAAAATCTATTCTTCTTTGCGACACCAAAGTTACGGAAAAAAAATGAGACAGATTTTTTCGTAAGTAATTTTCAGGATCCCATTTAAAGTGCATTGTTAATTTAATTAATGTCAACGTTATTAACCCCTAAAATAAGCGTTAAAATATATATAGCCTATGTCATTCACTGATAACTTACTTTTTTCCTGAGATTTTGTTTTAAAATCAAATAAAAAGTTTATTAGTTTTTTAAATGTATCAATTATATAAGATTGTCAATTATATAAGGTTATCTATTATTGTTTTGTTTTTTAAACATCTTAATTGAACAGATAACTTTATATGCGATAGTAGTATAAAAATAGTCAGTGAATAATAAAACTCCTTTATGCTGTTAGCAGTGACTTATATATTGAAGTAGCAGACCAAGAAAAAATCCTAAAAGAATTGACCTCACGTAACACGCGTGGCAGATGAGCTTATTAATTTTTTTTTTTTTTTTATAATTGAAATTGCAATTCAACGGGCGATTACTGACATTTTGTGCTTGGTAACATTCTACGCAGGCATGACTTATACCACAATAAAATTATCTTTAAATATTTTTTACTTTTTACACATGAGTTCACGCCATTATTGGCGCGAACTTGTGGAGGCCTATGTCCAGCAGTGGACTGCGATAGGCTGAAATGATGATGATGATGATTTACTTTTTAAGTAATTAATGTATGTATAAATAATTTCCGTAAAAAATTTTTTCGGCTTTTCATTTATGATCTATATAAATAAAAATGAATAACTGAAATGTATATAATATATGCTCGAAACTTCCGAAAGACGGCAACAAGTTGAATTTTTTTTTTATATTCGTTGTTTTCAGGACAAAGTACCTATATGTAAAAGATATAAAAAAAAATTGTATATATTCACGAAGAAGAGAATGCAGTCGGACTAGGTTCGACACATCAACTATTTCTGTAGAATCTAAACTAATCTAAACTAATGTTATAAAGTTGAAAAGTTTGTTTGTTTGTTTGTTTGTTTGTTTGAACGCGCTAATCTCAGAAACAACTCGTCTGATTTGAAAAATTCTTTCAGTGTTAGATAGCCCATTTATCGAGGAAGGCGTTAGGCTATTTTTTTTAAAAAACGCGTGTGAAACCGCGGGGAACAGCTAGTAAATATAATTTTGATCAATAAATTGACACCGATTTTTGTATTCTTAACTCTCAGTTTTTCATTTGAATGTAATTAAGATAAAAGAAAAACAAAAACTGACAGTAAGAAAGGAATCTAGAATGAATAGCAGGAGAGTTGTTTTAGTTAAGTGTGTATTCATCATCTATAAATTATAATTTGTATAACAAACACATACAATTTGAAGGGCTTCTCTTATTATCTATGCTAAAATGCAGTTTGGTAATTTTATAAAAAATATAAATAAATTAGTAATAATTACACCTTTTATTATAATAAATTTTATTTATATACAAATACTTATTACTAAGTACCTCAAATGCAATACTAATCCATAAATAATGTTACATACTATTAATTAATACATTTTTAAGTTCTTAAAAGTTGCTTTCTCTGGGTTGATCTTCATCTGAATATCGTCGATTTCGTGGCCAAAGTGGTCTTTCTACTTCGGCTTCCACTTCTACGGTTACAGTGCCGTTCAAAGGATCATATTCTGACATCCTTCTACGTCTTGCTCCAGGACTTTGGTCAAGTTCAGCTATATCATGGCTACCATATCTACGATTGCGACGTCGCCTTTGTTTGTTGCTATCATTCGGTGTTTCATCAAGTTGTACATCATCAAAAACACGTGCATCTCCGTTTCTCTCAGTCTCTTCTAATAAATCTCCACTTGACTTAGTTTTTCTTCTACCTCTTCTTCGTTTTGTTTTTCCTGTGCCAGTTTCATTTAATGAAAGACAAGAACTGTTTAACTTTGGCATGGATAGAGCTTCATCGTAAGACGGTGGGGCGATCAAATCTCTTGGGTCAGGTGTGTTAGCCAAGGCCTCTTGTTCAGCTCGTATCCTCAGTTGCCTAAGTCTATCTCTAGCTTCCTCAGCTTGTCTTTCTCTTTCTGCTTGAATTGCTGCCAGACGACGATTCATTGACTTCCTTATGAGGTTTACTATTACGAGACAGAATGATAACCCAACAATCATAACAATTATGAACCATATTAAACTATCAACACTATGAACTTTTTCACTAGGATTCCACGTAAGATAACATGCTTCTAACCAACTTTGACCAATTAAATTTATTGGGCTACTACATATTAAATTATATGATTCTTCTTTTTTATTTGGTTCTAAGGTGACAAATTCATAAAAGTCATACATATTATCGTCAGAGCAATCACATCTCCACATATTATCACCTAAATCTAGTCTATCTAAGTAAGGATTTGAATTAAAATAAGTTCTACTCCAAATGTTAGTAAATCTATTCCCAATTACACCCAGTCCAACAAGTCGAGGCAGCATGAAGAAAGTAAAGTTGTTAATGGAACTAATCCTGTTAAAATTCAAATTTAAATATTTTAATGTATTCGATGATATGCTATCTGGAATATATGATAAAACATTACGTGATAAGTTTATGTCTACCAGTGACGGTAGACCTTCTAAGGAATCTTTTCCTATGATGCTTATTTCGCAAGCGCTCATGTCGAGTATTGATATTGACGGGGATTTTAGGTGTCCAACTTTATTTAGATAATTTCTAGCTAGTTTAACTTGTGTTAACGATTCCATCTCTTGAAAAGTTTCTTCTGGGATATCCGCAATCTCATTCCAAGATAAGTCCAAATATTTAAGCATACTCAAACCTCGAAAAGTGTCACCTTTAAGTGTACCTATATTATTGTACGAGATATCCAAATATTCCAATTTACTATTATTGATAAATTCGTTGCTCCTTAAGAATCTTATCATATTGTTTTTGATTATAGCCTTTCTTAAGTTAGGAAATCCTGATAAGTTAGGTCTAAATACATTGCAATATGAAATATCCAAAAATCTCAAAGAGTCAGAATATATAGAGTCAGATGTGGAAGCTAACTGTAGACGGTAGTTATACGACATTTTTAAATACACCAACGATGGTAAGAAAGCAAACTCGTTGTGACTTATATAACTCAATTGACAATTGCTTACATAAAGACTCTTAAGTGTTGGTGAGATTAAATTTTGAATTCGTAACAAGGGATTGTTATTTAATTTCAAAGCTTTTATATTAGTAAGTCCGCTGACAGGTGATCTTCCATGTACTGAGTTTATTTCACAGTTCTCCAAGATCAATGTTTCTAATGATGTGCTAATAAGTAGTTCTAGATTTCCAAGATTTGCCAAAGTTTTAAATTTATTTTGTGACAGATCTAAAATTTTTAAACTACTCGATGGTTTAAGTACTTCGTTTGGATTTATACTTAGCCATGATTCGAAAGAATTTTTTGATAAATTTAACATTTCCAATGCTGTCAGATTTTGCAAAGCGTCTGCGGGTAGATCACTTAAATGGTTTCCGCTTAGGTCCAAGGATACTAAATTATAAAGACGACTAAGATTACTTGGAAACGATGAAATTTCATTGTTTGAAATGTTAAGTTTCGTAACCTGTAACCAACACAAGAATAAAATTTAGTCATAATAAATTAAGCAGGAACGAAATTGTGTATGTTTATTTTTACATGTAACAGTTTTTAGTTTTATTATATTAACCATTAGACGGTTTACTTATTAAAACAAATATATTTAAAACAAAAGTGTAAAAAATGTAACAAGTTCAGCTAATGTGTTTTGTTATTTATATTCTCTTATTTTATCTTATCTATTTAGATACGGATATCACATTAATAAAATTAACTTATAACGTATTAAAAAAAAACTTTCAAGCTTATGAAAAAGATATGAGTTACATTTTTACCTTTGAATCGATTCCATCGGGAAGACTAGTCAAACCTCTGCGAGAGCAATCCACATTTGTTACATCGGAGCTGCATGAACAAACATAGCACGCTTCGCTCTTATGGTCACCGAAATCAAAAATTTCAGCTTCGGTTATCATGCAGAGCAGGAGCAAACCCCAAATCCGTGACAAAATCATAACTTTTTATCATAACTGCCTGAAAAATAAGAATAAAATATTTGCAGATTTTTACAAATAACCATGTTATTTTTATTTGTCAATTTATGCTAAAATGCGGACCGTTAATAGTTTTTATTAATTACAAAAAAAAAAAAACTTGTTTAACAGTCAAATTAAGTTCTTATTAAAGATTTCTCAAATAGGTATGATTTAAGTTTTCGAGCCATTTTTATTCCTTTTACTATTATATTAAGATAAAGGTGTTATATGGATGATAAATCTGTTGACAGATGACTTTGATTGTAATCTAGTATCATTTCGATTTACTTACCTACTGTATATTTTAATTCCTAGAAATGACGCTTCATATTTCATAATGTATTTTATTATAAACGTCTCAAAATTTACAAATTTTTGAAAATTAAAGGTGTTAGGTATAAGGTAAACAACTTGAACACCGTAAATATTTTTAACTACTCAGTTATCTGTCGACTTAATCCGATTGGATTTTCTTAAATCCTAATAGTCTGCTATACTAGGAATGTAATAAAAGTAAAGTTTTGTAATAAGACCGCTCGTGGTCAAATACGTTCAAATACGAAAATAAAATATCAGTCAGTAAGTCAGTTCAGCCTATTGCAGTCCACTGCTGGACATAAGCCTACCCAAGTCCACGCCAGACATCCCGTTTTCCGCAATCCTCATCCAGCCTACACCTGCAATCGTATGTAGGTAGTTCGATCGTTTCGAATCATGGCTAAGTTTAGATACAATTAGAATGAACTATATTATATTAACTATATTATATCGCAAATATCTGTGTAGCCCATACAGATATTTGCGGTCTGGGCGTTCGTGACATCTGACGCAGGATTAATTTCTAGTATAGACTATTGAGTGTGTAAAAAAACTATAGTTGACCTCAAACTACATCTACAATCCTACATCATACACGTATCAGGAAAGTGAATCATATTCGAACACCTGCGCTATTTCGTCAGTACCATCGCTTAAATATCAGCCTCACGTTCAGCTCTACCCAAAAAGGTATCCGACCTTTTGGTACGTGAATCTAGTTTAATAAAATAAATATCAACAGTTGTAATACTGCACATACAACAATTTTATCTTTTGTTATCAGCGTGATAAGGTTGCTGGAACACTCAAATTTAGGTCGATCTAACTCGTACCTGTTGTTAAAACTGCGAACGGGAGATCTGTGCGCCTATTGTCCATTGACAATAAATTCCTTTCTGTAATGAGTAACGAGTAACTTGTGAGTCATTAAAATAAGAAATACAGATAAGACCTTATCGATTTTAAATAATTTGAACATTTTTCTGCACTAGTATTTATTTTAGATGAATAAGTATCTTTTTTTTTTAAATTGAGCTGCACGATAATAATGTAGTTTTAATAATTTCACTTGATTTCATAAATTATTATTAATAAGATCTAATAAAATAGCATGGATCTAATAAATGCCTCTACGTTACTGGTCCTCTAGATATAAAAAATAGTAGTTAGTTTTTTTACAAACTTTTTTCATGTTTCGTAAGAAATAATCTGAAAGCACAATTAACTTACCTACTCACTGCAGAATTTAGAACGATATTTCTTGATTATAAAAACGATAAATAAACGTATAAAACTTACCTTAATTTTATCTTGTGACAATATTTTAGGCTCTCCAATTTAATTTCTGTACTATAACACCTGAAGAATAACACTTGTTAACTAACTTAATATTAATAATTTTTTCAATTTTACATACATTTTTAACGAGAAAATATTCTTTATATCTTACTTTTTAATTTATTCAATGAACAGTGTATTAAAATTAACAAATATTTTACTTCTAACACATAACAAACACGATAGTTTTGTACGTGTGTCTTCAACCGTTAGATAACTTTGTATGAACCGAATTATCGTGACGTGTTATCAAAGATAATGATAAGTAATATGAATCTGTATTGTGAGGTGTGGTAACTGCTTACAAGTGTTTGTGTTAAGCTATATTGTAAAATAATTCTAATTTTAGTACTACCGACTAGTGATGTATGGTATGTATGGATGTATGGTATAACGAATGTTGGCTTTACACATTCGCGAATGCGAATGCGAATAATTGTCCACAACATTCGCGAATGTGAATGTGAATGCGAATGTTTACTTTTGAAGTAAAGTCCGGTTAAAATGTATGAAATTTTGTATAGGTCATGTTTGAACCAAACATATTCGACAAGACAGGTTGAACGACCTGTTTTTGTTATAACGAGCGGCCGATAAACATTCACCATGTGATGGTAATTAATGTTTACCGTCGTTTATAGAATATCTGAAAATTTAGAAGAGGTGCGCCGTGCGAGGGAGTCGCCGGCTTTTAAGAAAAGTGTGTCTCACGGAAAACCTCAGGAGGTCATTCCACAGTTTGTACATACGCGAAAAAAAAAAAATGAGCGAGAAGACACAGTCGGTGTGGATGATATGTGACTACATATGGCGATGTGGCGATATCTGTGGCGATGAGTGAGGATGAAATTGTAAAAACGTGACGCTAGTTCCATATCGAAAGGTGCTTCAAAACACTCCCCATTATAAAGTCGGTAAAAAACGTATAGAGACAACGTCTCTTCTTATACTTAAAAGTTTCTACACCATCGATAAGTTTTGGGTCGTCGACAATGCGAACCACCCGGCATTGAATGGATTCAAATTATTAAAGTTGTTATAGGGGAGCTCCCCTACCTACATTTTTGAATAGTAGTCCACACTAAAGTATGGTCCCCACCCTGCTCAGAATTCTTAGCTTTTTTGCAGCAATGGCTGTACCCAGAAATTTGTAAAGTCGGGTAACAAATAAATGTAAAACTCAAAATGTAGTAGAAAATTAAATTATTTTTATTTACAGCAACTTTTCATTCAGTTCCACTAATTAGACTATTACAATAATATCTTGCAGAGATTTTAGCAAAATCAAACTGAAATTTTCTTATTCAAACTAAAATATCAATCATTAGTTTCGAGTCAGGATGGAGCAAAACCACAACCTGGATACGTCCATGTTTGCAGCCACTGGATTTGCTCTCCAACTGATACTGGATTTGCACTTCATTCGATATCTACCCCAAGGATCCCAATACTTTTATTAATGTTCAATAAAACATTCTAAAAACTCAGCACTACTTATAAAGCCTCTGAGAAACGTGCAAATGGTGCCTGCGAGGATGCTGCGAGGGGTTAAATCGGACGTTTTGATTGTCTCCCTCATTCGGAAGCTTGCTCCAAGGAGGTCTCGTATTCAAACATACATAAATTATAATCTGTTACGCCACTACCACCCGAGATAAGTAATATATCAACTGGCTACTATAAAAGGATCATTCGTGCTACATAAACATACTGGTACAAATATTCGAAAATATTGTAATTTACAAGTATCTCACTATTTTTAGTGTAGCCCGCCATCTATGGATAATTATAGTTACTACATCACATCTTGTCTACCTTTAACAACGTAAATTCTCTATTATCTGCTAGATGGCGTTACAAGGCTCTATAAAGAGGAAGCGACTTTAAAACTAAATAACCAAAGTACCGACAATTTTAGTAAAAACTATTTATTAACGTTATATAAATATTAAAATTTATCAGTAAAAATATATTTTAACTTAAAAGTACATTAATTTATATATTACATTAACTTAACATAATCACTTAGGTACAACATATTTGTCATCTTGTATAGGATTCACACCATGAATTATTTTTATGCTAAAAATTAATTCAAGCGAACTTCTACTGTTCGTACTGACCGTCTGTCACCCAATCTTGGTCTTGTTTCAGTTAGGTCACCAATAGATCTTGATCTCCGATTTCCTCTTTCACGGTTATTAGATTCATCGACGAAATCCGGTAAAGAGTGGAAAGAAGAGTTTAGTGTTGGTAACAAAAGAGCTTCATCATAAGTAGGAGGTAAATCTTCCCTTAAGGGTACTCTCAAGACCACAGATTCAGGTCTTGGTTGTATTGCGTTGCCATTGAGAATAGTCGTTTCAGAAGTAGGTCGTGGTGGATTAGGTTTATTCTTCGACATTAACAGTCTACAAGCAAATGAAGTAATTACAATACCAATAATCATTCCAAAAACTACAGCCAAAAATGTGTATGAAGACATCGACCCTTCATCAGCGTGCCATGTTTGTATATAGGCTTGTTGCCAACTCATTTGAGTGACATTAGCGGGAGAGTAACAAATTAATGAAGCCTTATCAAACACTTTCGCGGGTTCTTTTGTAAGATACTCATAGGTAAGAAGTAGGTTTACGCTGAATCCCTCGCAGGACCACCGATTTCCCTTTACGTGAACTTCTCTCAGAAATTGGTTCGAGGCGAAATGTGAGGTCGACCATACATCCCTGAAACCGTTTCCTCTCAAATTTAATACAGCTAAATGCGGTAACATAACAAATGTTGAATCTGTGAGTTTGTCAATTTCGTTGTAACTCAAATCTAATTCTTGCAAAGACTTTGAAGCTACATTGTCAGGAATTGATTCGATCTGATTTATAGATAAGTCAATTTCCAGCAAAGACGGCATACCTGTTAACGAATTCACATCAAAGCTTGTTATTTGACAATTACTCAAACGCAAATTTTTTAAAGACGACGATTCGAAACGTGGCACCTCCGAAAAGTAGTTTCGAGACAATATTAAAACCTCTAAACTAGTCGCTTTTTGAAATATTCTTGGTGGGAGGTCATATAAACGATTTTCTGACAATTCAAGTAAATACAATCGTGGCATTCTTAAGAAAGCTTCTTCATCAATGTGATTAATCTTATTTTTAGAAAGATCCAGTTTTATAAAATTAAAAGTGTATTCGCTATTTAACCACGAATCGTAATTGTTATTTGATAGATTGAGAATTGCTAGTTGATTCCAATCTTGAAAGTATGCTGGTAAGGAAGTTGATAGGCGGTTTCCAGAAATATCAATTACCTCAACCCTTGAAAATTTCCCGAGTTGGGGCGGAAACGTCAAAAAATTGTTATTCGCCAGTAGCAAAACTTGAGCCTGAAAAGATAGAGAAATAAAAATTATAATTGTTATAATACCTTTTAAAAGAAGCCAAGGCATATTCTGCTTTTACAATAGGTATTGCTATTTTCGGTTCTGATTTTGACTTTTATTACAATAATTCCTTAGATTTATAATGATGTGATAATAATACTTTATCGACGTCATTCAATCTACAAGTAATTGCAATAAACTGGATTAATAACTACGATAAATAAAGTCAAGCGCAAATTAATCTGGAAATTTTAAAGATATAATTAGCCACAAGCAATAATTTTAATAAAAACTAATTTTTTAATAACTAGGTACCTATTTATAATTTTCAAAACAATTTTATTGTAAAATAAAAGTTCTTTTTTAAACTATTACTTTTCTATAATGAGTTTTAAGGCAAGGCAAGGTTATCTTTTAATCTCTATATAGTATTTTTTCCAGTTTTAGACTAAAAAGGAGAGAACGAATTTCACATACGTAAATACGGTTCTCAATATTTATATTAGATATCCTATCAATATATGTATATTTCCATGTGATATGACTCACTTTACTTTTAGCAGTATTTTTAAGTTTTACTCTTAAAAATAACACCACAATTTTAAATCTATTTACGTCATACAGATGTTGTTTTTGCACCGAATTTGAAATGTAAATTTTATATTAGATTAATAAAATTTCAGTTAATCTGTTACAACAGATGGACAAACAGACATACAAAAATTTTTTAGTCACCCTAGGAGAAATATAAGAGAAAATAGGGGTAGGTATCTTTTTTAGCGTTGCTATAAAACTCCAAACACAAAATTTATAACGTCAGCAACCGACCGATTGTAAAAGCAGCATTGTCTTTGGTTTTGGTACAGTTCTTGATTGTACCTACTACTATGTACACGTAAATTCCTAATAAAAATATGTTTCATAATATGGAAATGTTTTGCTTAAGTTCTACTTACTGTAGATGTAGATAATGGTTTTACCCGTCAATTTCTAATTCTAATATCAATGTAATTGCGAGGTAATAATAGATTATGCGTTATTTTAGATCTCTAGCTACTAATACACTAAGGTATAGTAATCAGTTAGGTCAAAGAGTTACATTTAGTTTCATATATCCTGCGCTACTAAAAGTTTTCTGGAGGAGATCGCTACTTACCGATAAGGTTGTCTTATTGTGCATCTCAAACTCATCCTAGTTATAAAGTCTTTTGTATTGTAGAACTTTACTATGTTCTGTATAATAAAGTATATTATTTTTAATAAAAGTATATAAGTGAAATTGTTTCTTACATCAGTGTTGAGTCCTTCAGGCAGGTCTGTGAGACCTCTGTCTGAACAGTCTAAATGCAGCAGACTATCGTGAACGTACGTCGTGCAAGAGTCATCTTGCTCCTCCTGGAACTCAGGACTGATCGCGGATGATACCATCGCTGGCAGCAGCCATAACCACAGCGACACTATATGCAGGTCTGCAACCGTAAATTATCAAATTTAAATTTAGAATTTTTTAAATTAAAACGTTTACAAAAATGTAATTTCATATAAATTAACATGAATTGAAGTAATCTATTTTCATTCTATAGTATTTATAACTCTTAATCATTAAACTTGTATTTTAAAGCGTTTAATTATTCTGTTTATATTTGAACAGAATATTACTCTGTCTTGTTCTTATTGTACATCCTTTTGATATGACTCACATTGAATTCATTGTCATTTTAACTTACTTTTTGAAAATATCTACAAAATAAATGTCAGTATAATTATAAAATAGGTATCAATAAAGTTAAAAGGTTTTGGTAGTTCCAAAATAATTAGGTAGTACAGCTACATATTTATCATTCTTTGACATAATGCAATATTTGCTCGTTAGCAAAACGGAATTATAAATAGATTTAAAATGCGTTTTAAACGTGTGTAAAATAAAATTAGATAAGATAAATCGCGTTATAGTCAGTTGATACTATTTATATAAAAATTCATTTAATTCCAACTACTTCATATTTAATATTGTAAAGTTATTATATTTTATCGAATATGTAATGATTTTATCGATGCAAGGGAATCAGTATTGAGTGAGTACTCACCCATTAGCGTTGTTTTCTCATATTATGATATCGTTCACTCCGGACTAGTCGAATATCCGAAACTGAAACCTAGCACTTCACTCCTGCTTATATTTTTAAACGATATTATACACATTTGCAATATTTCTTTCATGTATATTGGAGCTTGACTAAGTCGACATTGGTAATCATATCTGTACATCAACGGATGGGCACCGCAGTCCGTTTAACGCGACTCCGGAGCATACAGGCTGCTTCGATTTAATACGCCTTGATAACGTCGATAAAAATTGAAATTTCTTATCACGAAAATACGGCTTTGATATTAAAATGATATGATAAAACGTGACGTAAATAATACATGATTTTTTTTTTCGACTAGCGACTGTTCGTGAACGTATATTTTATTTTAATGAGAAATGAATGACGGTTAGATATGAATTATTTTTATTATAATGCCCCTGAAGAATTATCTTTAATGTATTTATTTAGAGCTTAGTCCTCACAACAACCTGTATACTTGGACTGTTATCTGAACTTTCTTATCACTGATTAGACACTTATTGACTTATCGTCGTACCCAAAGAAATATATTTGCTCGTTAAATAAAAGTGACAAATAAAAATAGTTGTCATCGTGTGGCACAGTTTTACAGTTATTGTATAACGAATTTGAGGCAATCACGTCGATTTTGAATATTTGATGGTCTCAAATTTTAATAGTTTGATTTTATAAAATGTAATCAAAATGTGCACAGTATTTTGTTTATATTTCACATATTAGAATATTCTTAATTTATTAACGAATTCTTAACCACAAAATTATCATGCCAATGTGGGGGACAAATCAATCGGAGTATCACGCGTGTTTTCAATTACTCATTGATAAGATACGATTTCTTCGAGCTCTACTGTGAAATTTATATTTATCATTTTTTTTCGTAAACCACTAGTTGTGCCCCGTTGCATCACTCCCAAAATATATGTGTACAAAAACATTTCATTACGAGTTCAGTACAATTGTTTATAGAATACCGGCTAAGCTTCTTAAGTTTATATAAAGATGCATCAGATTTTTAATTGTTCCTCACGGATGATAATTATAAAAACGTCATACATACGTAGAGCTAGCTGTTCGCGATGCGGAATCGCGATGCATACAAACAAAACTTCTAAAAATAATAATTATTATAGCTACTACTGTTTTCTTCTGTTGTTGTTGTGAGAAGACATCTGTTACACATTTATAATACAAAAAGATTTTAATTTCTGCACGCTGCATTTTGCTGATGAATAATTGATGAATATTAGAAAAAAAATGTTATCAAGAAGATATCACGTTATAACTCATGGTAACGGAAATACAATCGCAGATGAAATAAGCGATTGGGCTTGTCTAGTACACAAATAATGCAGCCAATATTCTATTACAAGCTAATCAATAAAAAATTTAATCGCTAAACAAGGTTCAACTTCGATGTTCAATAAGTAATAACCAATTTGCTTTGACGTGTTTCATCTTCAAATCCTAAGTGCTCGAGGATTAAAATCAGGTGTCGAGTGCAAAAACGCGACACGTTCGCGTCACGCCTGTCTGAACTCGTTTGCGACCTGTTTACAACCCCCAACTTAATAGGGGAGAAGGGAGCTTCGATTATTGAAATGCGCCTACAGAGTATGGAGATAAAACTGTTTCTTTTTTTTACAAAATTATATTAAAGTAAGTACATTATTAAGTAAAACTGTAATAAAGAAATAATGAAAAATTGGACACTAATTTGTTTATAAATGTATACTTTACGACCTGTGTTTACACCTATGTTGATTATCTCTTCTTCTATATATCTTGTCTCTATCTCTATATATAAAAATGAATCTCTGAATTTGTTGCTAAGCGCAAATCTCGAGAGGGGCTGAACCGATTTCGCTAATTCTTTTTTTATAATATTTCTTGAAGTACGAGGATTGTTCTTACGGAGAGAAAAATTTAAAAAATTGCCTGAAAAAGTCTAAAAGCAACACTTTTCTATATTCCCATACAAGAGATTCGTAATAATATTTAAGTCAATTTGAACTTGTTAGTGGAGGGTTTCCGGGAAGAATAAGTATAAAAAAATTAAAGAATCGACTGTTAGGCGGTACGAAGTTCGCCGGGTCAGCTAATCTATATAATAAAAATGAATGTTGCTAAGCGCATTACTGGAGAATGGCTCGACCAATTCGGCTAATTTTTTTTTTTTTTTTACTTAAATCCCACGGAAGGTTTTTGATACTAGAAAAAAAAACATAACAGACAGATCGAAGTCTGTGCGGGCAGCTAGTCTATATAATAAAAATGAATGCTGCTAAGCGCATAACTGGAGAATGACTCGACTAATTCAACTATTTTTTTGTATGTTCCTTAAATCCCACGGAAGGTTATTATACTTAAAAAAAATCATAACATGCAGAACGAAGTCTGTCCGGGCAGCTAGAATTTAAATAAAATTATATTTTTAGTGAATTAGAAATTTATTTTTAGAATTGTCATATTTTTGTTTACATCATTGTTTGTACTAAAATAATGGCTATTAATAATAATCCTACGGTTAATCTGAAAATAAGTAATTACCGTCGCCTATAATGCCTGGAACATCACATAACATAAGGGGCATCAGAAGTACGTCGCCGAACCTCCGCTCTAGACACATTGCAATCACAGGAGCTCTGTCAATCTTAGTTGCCATAGGAATACAAAACTACTTGAGAACAGTTAAACCTCTGATCTTCTTTAAGGTAGACACTTCTTCAGTCTGGCTGCTTCAGATTTATAGTGGATAAGATATCTTTATACATCCATATTTAATATTGTACAATACTTATCATCGTATTTCTATATATAAATTATTCTAGTAAGTCCTACAACAAAACAGCGTACCTATAATTATGTACAACAATTATATCTTTCATAAAAGATTTTCCAGTTGGAATTGTTGATTGCTATTAGAAACTATTGTGTGCTAAATACACTCTTATATATTTCCTTTAACTATTTTTATACTTTTACATAATGTATTCTACGTACTCTTCTTCATACGTCTATTTTACTTACAATGTGCCTAAGTTATTTTTGGTAGCATTTCCTTACAGTAAATATTTAATAATGATTTGTAAAATATTCTTTTAAATTTTAATTAAAAGAAAAGAAGTAAAGTTATGAAAAAGACTATAAATTAATAGTACATTTAATAATAAAGTTCGAAATTAAATTAAAAACATATCTTAGTGCTTGTTACATTCCAGTAACATATGAGTATTGTGACATAAAATACGTATTTATATTTTTAGAATCGGTTTTCGAAAGCTACTGAAAAATGTGAAAATTTTTACGCCTTAAATTCAGTTGCAACAAACTCAATAAATAAGGATATAGCCCATTAGAGACGGTCCAGCAAATCTTTGGCCGCCAAACGCCACTTACTTAGACTTAAACTGTTACGTAGAGATATTTGATAGGAGATTTGGGATTCTAACCGACATTTTGAGATATTGCAGTCAGTGTGAACAAGATAACTACTTTTTTTGCTGTTTATTGTTATTTTTCTTGTTCACAGTCTGCTCAATGTTTTTATATTCATTTAAACTTAAGAAAAATATAATTATTTACAAAAGTCTATGTACCTATATAATAAAAATGAATAAGCCAACTCTATTTATGTGCATACCTACTATTAACAGCACTTAAAATGAAAGACTTACTGGTGAATAACTTTTGTTTATTAGCGAACTTAAAATCAAGATCAGAAGGAACTTTATTCAAATTACGAATCGCCATTTTACAAATAGTTATTCCTGTTCACAAAAGCGAAGCTACCACCGATTCGGAATGTAGATTCTGCAGAGAAGAAAGGGCAAGAAACTCCACAGTTACTCTTTTGAAAATAATATATAAACTGTGTACAAAATCATTAATTCACAATAATAAAAATATTGCACCATGACAAACACAAGTACATTGTCAAGATTGCCCGGAAAAATGTGTTGACACATGACACTAGTGTTGCCAGATAATCCATGTTATATTAAAAATTAATATTTAAATTTTAAAAATGTACAAATTATGATGAATATGCTAACAGACGGCCGTCCTGTGAGCGGAATGTCCCCATTCCGGCTCGGCCATTCGACAAGCCCAAGATTTTCAAATAAAACAACATTATATAACTCAATAAGAGAAGCAATCTAAACATTAAGTATATAAAATAACTATATAAGAATTACTAAAATTAGGTAACAATTCCTCCTTTCTCATTAGTAAAATTTAAATCATTATCTAGAATTGTGATCTTGATGCACACTTAGATGAACACGTTTGCTCCAACGGCCATCGGTCCTGCGATACGGATGCAATGCTCACATGCTTCAGTTTTCTAGTTCTGTAGATAAAGATTAGATGTAAATTATTAAGTTATAACTTTGTTATTATTTATTAGGTAGATGATGTGACACGTTTGCTCCAGCGGCTACCGGTCCTGCGACACAGATGACCGGCCCACTGGCACTCCAACTTGCCAATTCTGTAGATAGAGATTAGATGTACTTAAATTATTAAGTCATAACTTTCTTATTATTTATTAGGTAGAGTACGTATAAGTAAGTATACATATAAGTATTTTAATCATATTCAGTATTTTCAAATAGCAAGAGTGTAATTTTAATAATGACTAAACGAAACCAAGAAATACTCCTAGTTATATAACAAAACAATAAGTAGTAGTCATTTATTTATTTTTTAATTATTTATTTAATTATCAAATGAAGAAACAATATGAACAAAATTTATAGTTATAAGTAGCATAAGAAAACCACTAAGGTTTCTACAATGCTACATTTTACATTTCATATTGGTAAAAAAAGTACTATTAATGGTAAAAATAATATTTAAAAAGAAAAATAATAATAATCATATTTACATTTACACTTGGTTCAACAATTTTTTATACTATGTATTTTCATAATAAATATTTATGTTTTCACAAGATAGAATTTAATAGAATAGTTTTAATTTTTAATTTTTAATAGAATAGTTTTAATCGTAATATTCAGTGATATATTGATACATGTTTTAAAGTGATTGCTGCGATACAGAACAGCATATTTCACTTGTTTATACTTAGCAATTTGGTGATCACCGCATACAGCAGCATATTTCACATAATTATTCTTAGTGATCACCGCATAAAGCGGCATATTTCACATAATTATTCTTAGTGATCACCGCATAAAGCGGCATATTTCACATAATTATTCTTAGTGATCACCGCATGAAGCGGCATATTTCACATAATTAATTAACTTAGTGATCACCGCATATAGCGGCATATTTCACATAATTATTCTTAGTGATCACCGCATAAAGCGGCATATTTCACATAATT
Organism: Melitaea athalia; assembly: GCA_905220545.2. Taxonomy (NCBI): domain Eukaryota; kingdom Metazoa; phylum Arthropoda; class Insecta; order Lepidoptera; family Nymphalidae; genus Melitaea; species Melitaea athalia. The sequence continues at coordinate 17,505,452 of HG992178.1, forward strand.
ATTCTTAGTGATCACCGCATAAAGCAGCATATTTCACATAATTATTCTTAGTAATCATCGCATACAGCGGCATATTTCACATAGTTATTCTTAGTGATCATCGCATACAGTGGCATATTTCACATAATTATTCTTAGTGATCACCGCATAAAGCGGCATATTTCACATAATTATTTAACTTAGTGATCACCGCATATAGCGGCATATTTCACATAATTATTCTTAGTGATGACCGCATACAGCGGCATATTTCGCATAGTTATTCTTAGTGATTCATCGCATACAGCGGCATGTCTCACATACAGCGGCAGCAGCAGAGCCATACATTTTGTAAACGCATTAGACTATAAGATCTGTAATGTTTACAAAATTAATATGTAAATAAAATAAAATAATTCAGTGATCAGTTTTAGTATTGTTACAAATTAGTTTCAACTATTCGGAAGATGGTGTCACCATCTTTATACTGTTCCGGTATTAAACGAATAAACAATAAGAGTAATATCGATACAAAAAAGCCAATATTTTAATAATTGTTAGAATTACAAATTTAAATGCTGACATTAGTTTGAACATCATAAAAATTAAAGTCAACTATAACAGATCAAGTTTTTAAATTACTTGTTTGTTATCAATGAATAAACTACAATTTTAGATTCGTATTTGCGAATAGAAATATCTCATAAACATAGTGGAACTGGATGGTAAAGAATGATATTACACCAATTTTTGCGTTATAGTACTGTGTAGGCCCTCAGGTGCCACGTAGGCTGAAGTTCGCATTGGACACGTTGTCATAAATGTTGAATCAAATTGCTTGGCCAAACCAGTCACACAACTTGGGCACAAATTCTCTTGTCAAAAGAATATTGGCAGTTTTAACATCCCCATGAACAAAATTCTTTGTGGAGTTCTGTGAATCTGATTCAGCTCCCAAAAGTTTACTTATTTTACTTTGCAATGGTTTTTCACTAGTGTGTAAATATTTCTAGCCCTCAGCTGTTCCTATCATTATTTAAATTCTTTGGGATTCATTCAAAATCTTAGCTTCAATATTTTGTTGTAATGGTGCTTCATTAATATACTCGCATACGTTACATGGTGCTGGTCTATCCTTAGAAAATCCTATTACCTATTATAGGAACAATATTAATATGCCTAAATTCTGAAAAATACTTTACTTCAGCATTAAAAACTTTCATGGTAATATCACGTTTACGATGTATTTGTGACTATGAGCTTTTTTTTTTAACTGCAAGCAATCCATTCTTTTTATGGTTGCCAACAAAACATCTCCAAATCCTCTACTGTTGATTCTCCCCTTTAAACCCTCAGAGGTGTTTATTTATTTATTTATTTGGAGAACGGTGCAGAAACAATTACAAGAATAACAGCGTAGCATAAAATAGTAAAAATAGATACAAATTGTCCCCTTTATGTCACTAAGAACACAAGGATTAAAAAACTAGGACAGTAAATATGATTAGTTATTACAAGTCATAGTCTAGACTTCTAGAGTTAGTGGAAAACACCAAGGTAATTAACTAATTTAAACAAATAATTTTCTAGTTTTAGCTTTAAAAAGATTATATAGAGTTTCAGAAAAGTTATCAGTGATGGCTTCTAAATCATTGTCTTTGAAGTGAATTAAATTGGTAAGTAATAAGTATAGCGCTGTCTATACCCATTGAAAACATCAATATTTGGAAATGATGTCTGGTATGTGATTGGATTTTGTGTAACCATATCATTACATTTGCTCACCTCATACTTACATCAGAGGTTGAGTATTCCCTATATTCAGAGTAAGATGACATTTGATCAATTTTGATTTGAGCATAGCGCTTAAAATGGTACATTAAAAGAGATCTGTGTTGGTTAATCTTTTGAGAATTTAATTAGATCACCCTCAGATGCCATATGAACAGTTGTTTTGTTAAATACATATATAATTTTCTTTAGTCCCAGATTCAGAAAATAATATCATATCACTTGCAGATTTCACCTGCTGCTCTGTATATCTGAGCCTGAGTTGGTATATCTTTTAGGTGAGTACCTCCTCTAGTACCTACTCTCCGTCGTCGTAGACCTACTCTAGTAGGACGAGCTCTACCCGAAGTTGCCCATTTGTCTAACAATATCTCCGCGCATTTCTGCTTGTTTACCTCAGCATGCTCTTCAATTATATTCTTATGTGGTCATTATTGTATTTTCGTTTAGAACATTCGTTTTGAAAAGTTTCAGGTTAATTGACAGAAATCTTTTTCAGTCAGCATTAATTTCTAAAATGTTAACAACTTCGCACAGTACATCTGCTGGCAATTTACTAAATTCAACGTTTTTGTACATAGTTGACGATATTTTCTATCTAGTCACTTTAAAACTTTATAACCATGTCAATTTAAACAACAAAATGATAACTTTCAACACAAAGTATAGATATGTTTCTATACTTTGTGACTTTCAAGTTTAATATCATAAACTTTGGCCTTTGTATAGTATAGTACTATGTAATAGATTATCCAGATCTACCTAATAGATCAATAAAAATGATTATAAAAATTACAAAGCCTTATTTATTGTGAACAGTTATTAATTATTCAAAATTGTACTTTTTTTTATTTATTTTTTTCTTTTAAGCACGGGAGAAAAATCGTTGAACTTATTTTCTTTTCTATCTTTAACAGTATGTCGAAAAGTATCTTTCTCCATATTTTCCATCTCTAATAGTACGTTGAATAGAATCTTTCTCCATGTTTTTTTTCTTCTAACAGTAGGTATGTTGAATAGAATCTTTCTCCATATTGAACTTATGTTTAAGTACAAAAAAAATTACTACATATAGATAGTTTAATTGTAAAATACAATATACAATTTCAGGAAACAGTAAAAGGTTTGAAAAGACCTATTGTTACCTAATGAATATTTCAATGTTCCGCTCAAGTTGATGCATTGTTTCTAAATGTTTATCTTCTGTGTTTAATTGTTAAGTTACTTTACAGTTACTGTACTGTACAGTACGCTGGCTCCATACGAGTATCCTCGAAACAATATTTTTGTAAATTGTACTCATGTAATTTTTTTTTTTAGAAATGTCTTAAGGTTCTCGGAACCAGCCTTACTACACCATTTCGACAGTTAATCTGGCGTAGTGACATGTAGATACGTTTCTTAATATTGCTTATTTTATTTTGGTAGTAACATAAATTACATAATTGCTCAAGCTCAACAAGATCTAGATGGTCTATTCTACAGAAATGGTTCAATCACAATATTTTAACTATTAACGCTTGAAAAACTTGTTACATTGTATTTAAAACTGAAAATAAAATTATTGCACTGCATGATCCACTAACTGTTGATAACTTTCCAATCGAGCAGAAAACTTGTGAAAAATATTTAGGTTTACGAATAGAAAATAATTTAACTTTTAAATATCGAGTAGACTACGTACTTTTTTTTTTTTTAATTGGGTAACTTATATTTCAAAATGTATATGTGAGAAAATACAATATAACACCTACAATTCTCAAAATAGAATAATTATAACTCTTTGATATCCACCTTTGACACCAACAACTACGCTTTATAAGCAAACAAATATTATAAACTTATGACAACTTTGTAGCAAATTACCATCCTATATAAAAAATGTAAACTCAGTTAATGAACCTAAGTCTCAAATCACAGAATATTATATTTTAGAGAATAAAATTCTTTAAGGCTATATGTTTGCTACAAGAAAAACTAATATAACATCAAATACATATCTACAACATACACACACAGTCATGTGTTCAGTAAGGTAAGCAACTTAATACTTGTGTTATAGACAACAGATGACTGATATTGCTACACATTTTTCAATAACTACGTAAAAAAATAATACTCATATAACTAAATACATATATTACACTCAGACTCGAGATTATCAGATTGAATAATGAATTCACAACTCCAGAATAGAAAACTTGTCGCTGCAGACTGCGCTAATGGATTAGTCAGTGCATATAAGGCCAAAATAGAAATATGATATGCTTTTTTTGTTTTTACAACTGGGTCAGCAAACAAGCGAATCAGGAATCACCCAATAATAAGTGATTTACCGTATAGCTTATAGATGCCTGCAACACCATAAGCATCGCAGAGAGAAGAATATTGGCAATTGATATTTATCAATAATCAGGAGATTATTGGCCGCAATGACTGAGCTAGAGTAACGTCATATTATTTTATTACTTTTTATATTTGATGGCAATATACTATAGGTATTATATTTTGTTGTACCTATTATATTGTATTAGTGTATTTATTGTACAATAAAGAATTTAAATAGATAAAAATAATATCATGCATCAGTAACGGTGTATAACAGCTTCGTTCTGTGTCTGACATTTTACTAATAATAATCAAAAATAATCATAAATAATCATTAATTACTATACATAATTATATAATTAGAGATAAAACATCTAATGTGTATATTCGAGAGGGTTATAGTATAACATGTATTCTATCTATTATGAAAGCTTATATTTTGCATAGTAAATAGATAGATTAGATAAATAAAACTTTATTTATAAATCCACATTCCACATACACAATTAAAAGAGTAAAAATAAAAATAAAAAGTAACAAATAAAATATCTTAATAGTACTGACATTATCACAGGTGGTGCAGAATCGCAAAAGGTATGTAACTCAGTACTAAAGATCAAATCCTAAATCCTAGGAAAGATCGACTGATTTTCAGTTACTACCTGTTACGGTGAGAGAGAGCACAATACTTGGTTTGTGATGTAATATTGTATATGTATATATATATATATATATATATATATATTTAAAGTGTCTATTATGAATAATAGTGTAAACAAATAATAAGAGGTAGACGATTAAATAAATAGATATGTGTTAATAGTAGTAGTAAGTTATAGAATGCATAAAATGGCTTCTTAGACATTAAATATTTGGATGAACACAATAACGTGTAAAATCAATTAAACATCATGGAACAATAGCAGCATGTTTTCATTATCAAAGGTAATTAATGATGCTGTGTTACATTTGCAATATTGTCCTTTATAGAGACAATTTTTATAAGTGATTTTTAAATGTATTTGCTTTTAATATTTCTAATTGGTGGAGGTACTATTACTTTTATTTAAACAAACCGTGTAAGTTGTGTTCTTGTTTCTACTGTTTCATACAATTATTATTAAGTAAGTATTTTCAATATAATTATATATTTGCATAATACTAATATTTAAAACCAGAACTATAATTAAAGAAAGGAAATATATATATATCTGTATTTAGGGTACATAGTTATTAAAAACTTCATCATTATTTCAAAATTAAGATGATATAAGAAATATTATTTAAAACGATGTAGATTTGCAATACAATTTTGAAGTAAAACAATTTGTTCAATGTCTGAAATAAAGTAAAAGAAAATATTCATACCACTGAGTGGGCGGATCCACCACTTGTGAACTATTAACAGCACTTAAAATGAAAGACTTACTGGTGAATAACTTTTGTTTATTAGCGAACTTAAAATCAAGATCAGAAGGAACTTTATTCAAATTACGAATCGCCATTTTACAAATAGTTATTCCTGTTCACAAAAGCGAAGCTACCACCGATTCGGAATGTAGATTCTGCAGAGAAGAAAGGGCAAGAAACTCCACAGTTACTCTTTTGAAAATAATATATAAACTGTGTACAAAATCATTAATTCACAATAATAAAAATATTGCACCATGACAAACACAAGTACATTGTCAAGATTGCCCGGAAAAATGTGTTGACACATGACACTAGTGTTGCCAGATAATCCATGTTATATTAAAAATTAATATTTAAATTTTAAAAATGTACAAATTATGATGAATATGCTAACACTACCGAACGACAGCGTCAAACTAGATTATTCTCTTTTTTTCGTTATTGTCACGACAAGATTTTTTAAACAGAAATAAAAGAAGGATATACAATTATACATATATTCACAAATAAGAAGAAAAGTTAACGGTACGAATGTGTTAAGATCGTCTTTAGTTCTTAACTCAAATTTCACTAGCAAATAAAATCTTAAAACAATAGTTTGATGAATTTATTATAGAACAGTCATAAGTAAATAGATAAATAAACGCTTCAAACTCAACAGCCCCCAGTAGGATTTTCATCTCTGTCGGAGTTCCGGTAACACACACAATACACAATCACAAACACTCAGACCACGACAAACATGATAACACAAAAAATATGATACATTAGAAAGAAAATTGACAAAAGAGAAAATGATAATAATGCTAAACGTTTTGAAATATAAGAGGAAACAATAAAACTTACCTCTTACATCAATTTAGGGACGGAATTATGTCCGGGAGATCAATTGCTGACCCCAACATATCTTAATACCCAGATCAACGAAATATAATACTCGATCGTACCGTATTTATTTATGCCCACTAAGGATTTGCCCTTCATATGTTAAGATGTTTGACCCCTGAAACGAGATGAGGGCAATTTGCTGTATTGACTGCTTGTTATCCTTTTTGCTGTTTATATACAGGTATGAGCTGGCGTTGGCGTTAACAATATTTTTAATGAGCCTAAGCCCTAAACTTGCGAAACTTTATCACAAATAAATTTCGATTTAATAGATACATTTTACTCCTGACAAATCTATGAAGACAATTATTTTTGTTTTACACAAATTGCTCAAATATTGCTATTTTTAATAAATATTTAGTTCTTATGTTGTGAATTGTGTATATCTATAATAAAATTATAGTAAAATTAAAAAAAAAGTTTTAGATATATTTTTATTAAATATCTTAAATACTTATAACTACATGATAACTACAGTAAACAGTTAACAAGTGACGCAATGCCAATTATATCTATAGACTACAGTACTGTGCTGAGGTAGAGTACCTACAGTACCTACACAACTAGATTTTATAGTGTAGTATGAGTGTGTACTATACTGTTGATATACCTATATTTGAACAATTAGAGCAAGCGCCAGTAGCTGTAGTCTATTAGGCTCTATGCATTCTTGTGTATAATATTTAATAATTTTTAATTGTAAATAGTGGCCCTATGTATTAATTGTAAATAAATAATCGTAAATTATTAATAAATAAATAAACTTTTCTACTAGGTTCTATTTCTGAGTCGGGGTTCCGGAAACAGAAAACGCCTTAGCACAAGCATCCAGATTCCAGACTAACTACACTACTAAAAATACATACTTGGCCATGTGGCCAAAACTAAGATTTACCAATTGCCATGTCCGGGATCGAACCAGCACGTATTATATAATTTAATACATTAAAACTTATATAAGTATGTTTTTCCACTGCTGCGTTGCTTGGTTTTTTTTACAAAAAAAAAGAATGCGTTGGTATGAGTTCAATTTCAAACAGTTTCAATGAATGTCTTGCTCTAATTATATGTCTGTTTTAACTTTTAACTTACTAACTTGAACTGCTGAAATACTTATAAGAAGCTGTATAATATATGCACAAATATGGAGAATGCTTAAAATTGTAAGGTCAGTAATATTGAATCTATTTGAAGACGGTCTCCATCTCAATCCGCTACTTCGATCGTTCCTGGCTTCAAATGTCAATCCTTTTACGATAGTGATGTGAAAGTAAAAGTATATTACAAGACTACGGCACAGTAAACCTACTTTTATTTATGAATATTTTCGTAAATGTTGTTATGTACAATACTCACAGGTTATTATGTTTTGATATAATAGAGTAGACCAATATTTTAGTTAAAAATTACATCACTTATCACTTCCATCAACGGGCGAAAAATGCACTCAATAAATACAGAATTTTATATGTCTATCCGCTAAGATTCTTCTGGGATACCGGTCACTAAGTATCGTTTCTATCTTTGTTATATTTATTTTTAAACAATTATGTTATTTGCAATGCCATATCCTGTCGTTATATAATGAATAATATTTATGTTTTAACTTTAACATTTGTACAACAACAACTGTAATATAATCTTGTTATTTTTGCAAAGCAAATTTGCGCACAATTGGGGAGGCCTATGTCCAGTAGTGGACTGTGATACGCTGAAGTGATCTTTGCCAAGCCAGACAGGTCGCTTGTTATTTAAAGTGGTATTTAAAAGGATACTATATAATAATAATAATAATCTTTATTGCCAAGAAACTATACAATGGTACCTACTTATTTGTAACAGCATCTGCATTCTGGACTAAGCACAGCTTGTATCGCAGATGCCAGGCATACAATTACCAGACGAACAGTTCTTCAGCGACACAGCTCGAGCCGATATAAACTATTACTTATATATATATACAATTACTAAACAAAAGGATTTAAGATAAATTACAATAGTATATACTATTACCGTAGGATACTATATAGTTTTAATTATCGGATGCAATCAAAAAATTGCTTCAACAGAAAATCAGATTAACTAAAGCTACAAATAGAATTAGTCGATCTCATTAAAAATGTAATATATTATTATCGATACTTTTCCCACCCCTATAAAATTTTAAGTATTGATGGCAGAATAAAACAGCATTGAGTCGATGTCGCATCCCTAAACCTCGTCGTCGGGAAACAGGCTTATTCTTCCGATGAGTGCTATCGTTCGTGGCCTTTTAGACCGAACCCCGTGGGAGCTCAGCCTTTTACAGTGTGTACGCGGCTTTATAGAATCGACATTCAATATGAATTTCAGATGGGTTATAAGATCGGTAAGCCGGTGTTCGGAGTTTGACAAATAGGCTTGTGATCGACTCGAATATTGTTCGGCTTTTTCGTATGTTTTTTTTATTTATTAATTTGTTCAATGATTAAGATTTTTTTAAGTTACAATTAATGTTTCAATGTTTACAAATTTATAAGAAATAATCAGCGCTTAACTTTTTCTGATTACCACCGAATTTTCTCTGCATTAGAGTAAAGAAGAGTACTTAATCTGGTAAAATGTTTTACATCCAGTTGGCGATTGGTTGTGTGTAATGTGTTTATAGCAACAATTGACGACTTTATGAGTTCTTTGAGAGGAGAAGATTCCTTACAAGAAATTCGACTACGAGTAAATATTAATAAAATAATGTATAAAGTAATTAAAATACTGTTATTTAAGTATCTAAACTGGTTTTCTTCACATAAACAGAGCAAATAAACGATAAAAATTTGTTTTAAGTTTCTCTGAAAACCATCGGACGGAAATAAATGTCAGTTATTTATAATGAAGCCAAAATGTAAAGGTGTATTATAACTTTACTTTCGTACGTATTGGTACACTATTGAATCTATGCTATTGATAATAGCATTAGCCCAAAATATCTTCTATTTATTATTTAATTTTAACTTAGTTTATAGCTACTTATATAATCATCGCTAAGTACATAAAATAAAAATCAAAAAGTCATAACGAAAATTAAATACGCTGTGATAAATTTTTGTCGGAAGCCACATCTTACTTTGGAGTTGCGGTAAGTTTTCCCGAAGTTATAGTTTTCTCAAAGCCCGTCGCGAAACTGCGGAACATTCCAGAAAATGAAGAAGCAAAGCATCCGACTGAAACGAAGGCGCCGGCTGAGGCGGAATAAAGTTGACATTTTTGCAAAGCTACGTTAGAATTTCAACAAAATTAAATGTGGCACTACACGAAATGAAAATAGTGTGAGCGGGTAAGGTGCCCACCTTACCACCTCACCCCCACCCCCTCTCTATAACCCTCCCCCGTCCTATTTTGTTATTTTCATATAATGTCTGTATCGTTGTTCGAGCTGGGCGTGCGTCTTAATAAAACATTTTGAAAAAAAAAATTGCTTATGGAATAATTTCGTTCAGAGTGATAAGTAATTATAGTTCTGTTACTTGGAATATAATTTAGAACGTTACGACGCTAAAATATCATATCAAATTAGTTTAATATCTAACAAACATTAATATTTTCAAATGTCATTTCGAAATTACGAAACAAATATAAGCAATATATTTGTTAGTTCCAATTATCGTCCATCGTTAGTATAGAAAGTTTAAACCAGCAAGCCGTTGCCAAAGGAGGCGGGATGTAAATGAGATGCAACTGCACATTAGCACAACGAATAACCTCTGTCGAGCGACTATCGCGCGCGACATAAACTACCCCCCACATTACCGAACTGTACACACAGGCCTCAAGTTCGATACTATTTTTGAAGTTAAATTTCTTTACGAACGCTTGAATCCCTAGAGTAAGTTTTTTTTTTAAATATATACAACACACACACACACGGTCGTCTGTTCCTAAAGTAAGCAACATAATGCTTGTGTTATAGATAACAGCCGACTGGTATAGTTAAATTTTTTTTCGATAAAGATACATATAAATACTACATATATAATTAAATATATATTACACCCAGACTCGGGGTGGGAATTGAACCCACAACCCCCGGAGCAGAAAGCAGGGTCCATACCAACTGTGCCAACGGGCTAGTCAAGTTGGTGAATAAGTGACGATGACTTGACGAAGAGCCTTATGAAAAGTGTGATTGGGAGAGTTGAGAGGGAGATATAAGTTAGTGAAGATGAAAAAGAGAGAGAGTTACGTTTCGTAAGTTTTACTTCAGTCGTGTTGTCTAAAGCACAATGGTTTTTTTTTTATACGACTAGGTCGGCAAACAAGCGTACGGCTTAGGGGCTGTCTCCACGAGCGAGCGTATCACCGGCGATAGTATCGTCGTGCCACCTATTTCTATACACTCTCTATGGAGCTGTCTCCACGAGCGAGCGTATCGCCGGCGATAGTATCGTCGTGCCACCTATTCCTATACACTCTCTATGGAGCTGTCTCCACGAGCGAGCGTATCACCGGCGATAGTATCGTCGTGCCACCTATTCCTATACACTCTCTATGGAGCTGTCTCCACGAGCGAGCGTATCGCCGGCGATACGCTCGCTCGTGGAGACAGTAATCTGTATGGAAATGTCTCCGCGACGACGACGGCGAGACAGCCCTTTACTTGATGGTATGCAGTTACCGTAGCTTGTAAACGTAAGCAACCACAGAAGCATCGCAAGCGCTTATCCAACCCTATCCCCTAACCCTCCTCAGGAGCGCCGGGCACCTTACTCACCACAGGAACACAACATTATTTAGCTGTGACCTACTGTAAGTTAGTAGGACTGTTTTTAGAATAGCGTTACATTACTCGTAAACACTTTGCCTAAAATACGATTCCGTTACTTATAAAGAGTTGTTAGTTTAATGTAAGCGCTTGAGTAAACAAATCTTGAAATCTAATTAAAATGACTGGTAATAAGTATAATGTCTAGATATGAATTTCTTTATGCTGTACCACTCATTATGTTTTAGTACATTTCTCAAATTATCATTAAGATCCGACATCAACAATATCGTGTCCTATATATAGGCTATATAGATATATATCTATATATTAGATATATTTAGATATTTAAATATATATCTAAATACACACAACCTTTAGATATATAGATATATCTAAAGGTTGTGTGAAAGATATCGCTCTCTCTTTCCTTGTGCGATAGTTCTTTAGCGATAAGATCGCCTTTGTTCATAATTATTTTTTTTAATATAAGATATTACGAGTGTATTTTTTTTAATTTGGTATACATTAAATAATATTTTGTTACTATTTATGTATTATTATTAGATTTTAGGCGCAAAGTAATGTAATATCTTTTTTAACTAAATTTACAATATTTAAACTATAACTATTAAAACGGTCATGTTTAAAGTCTGTGTGTAGATGCGCCATCAAGACCACACTATCATAAGGCTAATGTTCCGTGATCGTAGCCTCGTAGCTTATAAACTTTGTGAAATACTTTATTCTATTCTATTCTATAGAAGCTCCTGTATTTATATGTAGGTCAAATTTCAGTTACGACTTATGAGACTGCGCGGACCGATCGATTCGAAATGTCGGATAACTCTTTTAGCTAAATTAATGTTATTTTATTAAAGATCATGGTATATTGTTGCACGGTAAAGTTATTATTAGCCTTTGTTGTGTCATATAATGATGAATGTGGATATAATAGGTGTTTCTAATAAACTAAATTCACAATATATACTTAGGTATTGTTTGTTTTCAATCAAGTAGATATATGTACCTACTATACGTAATTATTTAAGTCTTCCTTAGCATTTTAATTCGCGATTCCAATTTATTAAATAACAAGAATATTATTAGTAATATTAATAGTCACCAAAAAAAAAACCAAGTATTTAGTGATATTTTGATATTAACGCCGCCTTGCCGCGAAACTTATACAGTAACTGTTGGTTATATCTTCTAAGAGGATGATAATGACGCCATCATACATTCAATCCCATATGCCAAATATTTGTATATATGCACAAGAAGATATTTTGTCGTGGTCAGGGCGTTGTTGATTGTACTTTGTGTATGATTCCGGACTTTATTTACTTCACATTGAACTGCAAGATTGAAGCGATTATTTACTTAGCGTTCATGTGTATATATTATAAACAGAAAATACATTTTTTTTTATTTTGTATTGAATAAATTCATAAACTACAAGACCGATTTCCAAAATTGTTTCACTAATAAAAAGCTACTTTATCACTAAGTAACATAGACTATTTTAACGGGAGAAAATGAAACAGCCAGTTTATAATCCTCGTGGGCGAAGTCGCGGCGGTAAGCTAGTGTTTTAATAAATGTCATAAAAATCTATATCGTCAAAAAGCACACGCGTTGCTGCCACGGTAGTCGGTATGTTGAATTTTAAACGGTCATTAGTCATTTGAAGCTTCGACGTTACGACCAGACGGTATCAAGTTCGTTTCGCTTCGCAGCTAAGTGTCTAGTATTGGCGACGTTCCATCTACATATAATCAGGAGACGAGGCGTCTTATAAAATCCATATTTATTCTTAACTATGTACAGACTGGGGAATTATATAGCAAAATAGTTGTGAAGCTACATTATGCGATTTATTAATCTGTTAACAGTACATAATAATTAATATAGCATAATAGTTAAGATAACTATGGTTTTAAATTAAAAAAAAATGTATTTGTTTCTGATCGACAAACTTGAAACTCACTGATTCGGCTTTATTCTTACCTAATGTAAAACATTAAAATACTACATAAATATGCATCAATACTACAATCATGTATATACTATAAAAGTCCTAGCCCTATACAATCTACATGTAAACATCTTTTATCACTCACTCTCACTCACATTAGCCTATCGCAGTCCACTGCTGGACATAGGCCTCCCCAAGTTCGCGCCAGACATCCCGGTTTTCCGCAATCCTTACCCAGCCTACACCGACAATCTTACGTAGAACGTCGGTCCAGCATCAAATCAACATATTTTATATTCTAAGTATATCAAGCTTTTTGGATGGTAATGAATATATTCGTGACCAATAACTCGTGCAAACTTTACAAACAGCAATGAAAACATACACATATATAACACACATTCAGGCAATTGTAGCTTTTTATTGACATGCAATTAAGGACGAAAATCGATTGAAGATTCTGTTTTCTGCATACAAAACACTGTTGTCAATTTGTGTACGATGTCAGCGGCACAATGTACTAATTATATCAGTATCTTAGAAAGCCCCCTGACCAGCCCCTTAACAGTTTTCCACGGTATCGGAGAGGCATTAGTGCATTTCGCAGTAATGCTTCTAAAGACGGTCGGCGCACGATGACCAAGAAAACCGGTCGCTGACACCGCATTGGTTTAAAACATTTTAACTGGAAGAATAAATAAATATTAAAATAATAGACACCTACGAAAGTAGTATACTCAATGAATGCTTAATTTGTAATTGAGGTATGAAAAAATGTGATCAGCGGTAACTTAGTAACTATAAATAAATAAATTATTATTGTTTCATAATAATGAATTTAATAAAACATTAATAAATTAATTAATAAATGAACCGATACCAAACTGTCACTAGTTACAATTTAGGTTAATAGGGACTAATCTTTTTTTTCAAATTTGTCTCATGCGTAGTGGTGAAGGAAAACCAGTCAGAAGAAATTTTGGAACTTTAATGTATGAATCAACCAAAACACAATGAACGCTTCTTCGTAAAATAAAACCTGCGAGTGTGAAAGTTACAAGCCTTTACAGCATAGCAAATAGAAAATGTATTTTTATTTTTCATTCTTAAATAAAACTTGTGAATAATTGATACATTAAAAAATAATACAAACACCGTTAAACAGTAATATGTTAGTAAAAATGAGTCATCGGTTACTTTCAACTTTAATTAACAGAAACTTTCTGATTAACTAAAACGTTAGTTAACCTGTAGTTAGTTTAATTGTGGAGCTCGTTGTTGGCTTGTTCGGCTAATTTAGAACCATCGGCAAGCAAAGTGCTTCGTCTTGTGTCGGTACTGGACCGCGCTCAGAGCGAACTTGCGAGAGTTTTGGTCACCACTCAAACCGAAACTTAATATCAATATGTGATCCTTTGGTAAAGTTACTTGCGGCATTAAACGGCTGATAAGTAATGAAATGTACTAGACGATGGAAATACCGAAGTATGAATATTAAATTTCATTTTGGGAGAAAAAAAAGCAAATATAATATATAAAAAAATCCTACAAGGGGAAAGAGGTCAATGACCAGGGCCGGATCTACCATATGGCTTTTTGGGTTTTCAGCCCAGGGACCCGTGGATTCAAGGGGCCCCCAGCTAAGTCAATTCAAAGTCAAAAATAGACGACAATGTGAAAGAATCAATAATTTTATTAAATTCTTTATTCTTATATTACTTCGAACTGTCAGTTAAAATGTTCGGCTGCCATTACACATTCATCTAAATCGTGGTCAAATTTGGTGGGCCCCTAATTAGTATTAGCCCAGGGCCCCCTGACCTCACGGTCCGGCCATCGACCGACCATCGGTGGGACAGCAAGCTGAATCTTTAACAATCAATAAAAATATTAACGTGTGTTCCCCCACCTAGTTTAAACGAAATATTAGAAATTAACTGTAATATTATAAGTCTCCTAAGTTACACTAGCAAAGGCCTCAATTAGAGTTAGATTTTGTAAATGTTTTCTTCTGGTATTTGATGTCTTAGATAGATAATTACTTAAATAAATGATTTTAAGCCGTCGTTTGTTCTTATGCTTCGTTTTCAATAAACGACATAATAATTGTCTCACTTTATTTTATAGTCGATAATACAAAATGTTAATCAAATATAATGTGCACAATCGTTTAAGATATCAGTTTTAACCTTCACCTCTACTAGAAAGGACCGTCCTCACCCGTTCACATATCTTAATTGCTAAATATCGTCTCGCAAGGGATCTCAACTAAACCGTTAAAAGGATCTGTTACTGTTAAGTGCAGGATCGGGGGTTCGATTCCCCGTTGTAATTCGATTTGCCAATTAGGAGTTTAGTTGTCCTCGGTCGAACTTCGTCTTAAAGGTGCGGGGTTACTTAGACTCGATTTGGACCCTTTGTGTGATTTTAAGGTCACCTATGATATTGCGTATATGTATTTATTTAATAGTTGCTTCATACATTTAGTATTCAAGATGTGTGTCGTTAAAATTGATTAAACCTACAAAGTTATTGGAAACTCGAAGTTTGGAATTGACTAAACCTATATGATTGTAAATTGAACTTCACCAAATTGTTTTTTTTTTTTTACTGTCAGCACTCAACAACAGATTTGTATAAAAAAAAGAAAAAGATTATGCTAAAGTTACAAAAAAGTGTGGAAGCACAACAAAAAGGAATAATATAACATAACATGCATTAGGTACAATCATTACTTAAAGTTCAATAGCATAAACGAAAATTATAAAACACTAGCTTCTGCGCGCGACTTCGTCCGCGTGGAATAGGAACAATTCTGTCATACATGATTTGTGCGAAACTTTAACCGTTTACGCAGCGAAAGCTCTCAAAAGGAAAAAAAACCGATTTTGAAACATTCTTGCTTCTTGCTGCTACGCTCCTTTTGGTCTTAGCGTGATGATATATAGCCTATAGCCTTCCTCGATAAATGGGCTATCTAACACTGAAAGAATTTTTCAAATCGGACTAGTAGATCTTGAGATTAGCGCGTTCAAACAAACAAACAAACAAACAAACTCTTCAGCTTTATTTTATTAGTATCTATAGATAATGATTTAACTGTAATTTATTACTAACGTAACAAATAATTTCATATTCAAATTTAATGATAATATTTAGGTACTTAAACTTATTCATAAAGAATAATTTTACATTTTATGAAACAAACTCAAGAGTATCAATATAAGTATTAACGTAACATAATTATGATCGACACAACATAGGCTCACTAACACAAGCATAACAGAAAATGAAATACGAAAGAGTTTATAGTAGCATTTTTCTTACATTGTACAGTGTAGGCGTGGCGATCGGATATAGCGGTATATCCGTATATCCGCATATAGCTATATCCGGGCATATCCGCGCGGGGGCGGATCAGCCGGATCACCAACAGGTGGGGGATGAGCCGACCGTAGATCCGCCCACCGAATGCCACGTGCTTAGCGTTGACTTTTATTTTTAAATCCGTTTCATGCTGCTAGTACGTATTTAGAGACAAACTTCATTCTTATCACTAACATATGAGAACTTATGGGTTTTTGATTGAATGTATGATGTTAATATTCTTTTAAGTATTATCAATTTATATTAAGAAGCATATGTTGTATAATACATTATTTAAATATTTGCTTTCTATAAAAAAAATATCTTTATTTATTAAAATAAAATAAGCAAAGTTTATTTTAATACCTAGTTGAAATGTGAAAAGTATTAATATATCATTTCATTCAATACTAAATGTAGAAACTAATCACTGAACAATGCTTCCCGTAAGCATCTAATTAATAAAGTTACTCGTAATTTAGTGCGGGTTTTCGGTAACACATAAAACAAACGAATGTTCCGATATTGTTAAAAGATAGCAAAATTATGAGCCGATTTAATCACTAATGTGAATTTATTGAGCTAATTTACAATTTAATGGTTAAATTGATGAAAACATTTCGTTTTGAAACTTGCTCATGCCATTAATAACGAATCAATCTGGTTCGAAATTACGTACTTTTAATGCTCTTGGGAGGGTAGGTATTAGTACGGTTAGTAATATATTTATTTTATGGTTAACAGAAAGACAACATTCATTACCTGATCACGGAACTGGCGTCACAGATATTTAATTTATGACAATGTTTTCCTTTATGTTACTAAGCATTAATTTTAAAACTTATCTACGAGTATTATTACCCGAACAAAGAATAAAAATAAAGATAACTACATAGTTATATATATTTTTGTATATAAATTTATAGTTACGTACGTGTAAGTAAATATTCTTGCAAATCTTATCGTTCTGGTGTTTACCAGATGCAAGAACTGTATATAACCACTCAGACTTTTCCATTCGTACAAATATTTGTTTTTGGTCTGGGTATTTGGACTTGTGGGTGGGTCCACCTGTCTTGTGGAGCACGTAAAGACACCGCTCCGTATTATTGTCATAGACATTTTGATAGCGATTATTGCTCATAATAGAAAAGTTCTCCGGAAAGTGGGGCAGATTGGTAGGTTAAGCCCCAACTCTTATCTATACTAATATTATAAAGAGATAAAGATTCTAACTTTGTTGGTTTGTAGGGGGTAATCTTCGCAAATACTGATCCGATCATAAAAATTCTTTCACTAACAGAAAGCTACACGATTGAGGAGTGACATAGGCTATTATATTTTATTGTTATTGAACTAAAATTTCAGTGAAAAATAATAGTATATGTAAATCAAGTCGGAAAAATTCGACCGAGATGAATACTTTACTATATAATTGCATCACAAAAATAATTAACGCCCAACGAAGTGGGCACGGGTCGGCTAGTTATATATAAAAAGAAAGATTATATAAAGAAGAACAAGAGACTTTTGACGGTATTTATTTCAGTTCAGATCAGTAACTAAACATAATAATCATATTGACGTAAGAACATGCTATTTTGAAAAGAGTGCGTGAAAAAAAGAAGTTGTGCATCCAAAGCTGACACAGCTAGAAATTGAATTCTAAACTTTTATTACAATATGTCTCGTAGTCAGCGGTGACGAAAAACATTAATAAAACGTGTCTGTCTTATTAATTGGCACAAAAACATAGAAAACAACAAAATAGGTTTTTTATATTGATTATCTCAGTCGAATATATTATTATCTATCTTGGTACGATCTTCTTTATTTCAACTAATATAATTATGAATTCCCTTTTTCCAGTAACATTATTTATTCATTTATTTATTGTTAAAAATCAAATATAATGATTAAGTTGTTTCACTACCATGCTTTAGTTTTAAGAATCTGTAGTTTTAACAATCTGTAAAAATACTATTACTTACGAAATTATGTAGGTATATGTTAAATAAACTTAGATTCAATTAAAAATATAATATTTGTATTATATAAATCGTCTTAACACCGAAACTTTATCATTAAAGCAACATGGAGTTATATTTAAAATCAATATTACATACCTACATATCCCGGTTATTTTCTGGCATAAGAACCAAATTAATAGTCCAAACTTTGCGAATCTCACAAGCCTTACGCGCAACTTAGACGCCAATTAATTTATTGCTCCAACTTTACTTTTCATTCTTTACGCAAACACTCATTCTTTTAATGTTGCTAGTCTTCTAAATATTAAAGAAAGATGTAATATATTAATATTATCAATTTTATTCTATTTCAAACATTTCTTAAAGTGGTTTATTCGAAATACAAACAAAAAAAATGTTTAAATTATTTTTGTGAAAATTATTACAAAAAAATATGCCTGCTTATTTTGTAACTAATATTTTATTTTATTTTTTTAAACTTTGTTTTAATAAAACTAAAATATAAATTTGTTACAATATATTGTACATGGCAACGTACATCATCTATGCGACGCCGCGATAACCGCGTGAACGAGATTTATTTAGCAAACTTGTTAAAACTTCGTAATTTGTCCGTATTATCAGCAGAGTAATGGCAGAGTATAATTATATGTATGTATGTGGTACCTATTTAGGCGCGCTGTATTTCAATATTATGTAAGGCTTACTTATTTCGCTATAATAGTTAGACACAACATTACGGACGTATCATAATAGTTTGCCCAATTCCGAATAATTCTAATATTTATTGCAAAAAAAAATAATCTAATTACATTGTAGTTATTGAGATTGATTGATATTAAAAATAAATTCGCCAACCCGCATTATTGCAGCGTGGTGGATTACGAGTAAGCTCTGATCCTTCTCCTACACGGGGAAAGAGCCTATGCCCAGCAGTGGGTTAATACAGGCTGAAGCGTAGCGTGGCGTAGCGTGGCGTAGCTTAGCGTAACGTGGCGTAGCGTAGCGTAAAAATAAATAAAATGCGTGATATTGCTATTGTAATCGCTTCGATCTGTAACATTTGTTATAAAAGTTTTGGTTAACTGTTTTAGTTTAAATAGAACCATTTAAAACCATAGTCACAATATGAAGTTATTATAGAAATATTGTATAAACTAGAATACTAGGTACATAAACTGTCAACATTACAGCTAAACGACAAGTTAAGATCCTATATAGTAGGTATATTATAAAATTTAAATTATAGATTTGCTTTTATACGACTAGGTCGACAAATAAGCGCACGAGTCACCTGATGGTTAGCGGTTACCGTAGCTTTTAAACACCTGCAAAATCAGAAGCGTCGCGAGCGCGTTGCGGACCCTACCCCTGACTCTCTACAGTCTCTACAGGAGCTCTGGCTACCTTATTCACCACAGGAACACAACACTACTTGAGCCTTAGACGTATTACTTGGCTGAGATCTTCTGTACGGTTTGAAGTTTGAGTTACTTCTTCAGATTTTGATTATATATCCTGCCGTGCCCTACCTCGATCAGAAATATCATTATTATAAACATAGTATAGTTGGAGATAGGTACATACATGTTGTTCAAGTTTTTTCAATTTCCCCGAAAATCAATTCTGCATCAAAATTCTACCGATTCATAATTCAGACTAATTTTACTTGTAATAAAATATATAGATAGCAAATAACACAAAACGCGAATAGAAGTAAATCAAACGAACATACATCCACGACCTACCACTAAAGTACGCCACGTTCGCGTAATACTGTATGGCAATTCTAATTAGCCCTTCCTTATTTATGATTCATAAGCCGATGAACAATAAATTCTCAAGGAATCTTTCCGTCCCACATGTGCTACTAAGCCTTGGCATTAGCGAATGTTGAATGTTGGTTCTCGCCTAATAAGAGACGGGATGTAAGGAATTGCACTGATTACTATATTATTTATTACGCTACGTGCCGCCCGTGTAAACGCTTCCTAATACTCCAATCTATGCTACCATCTTGGAACCTTGTCTCTTTAATACGCAATAACTTTCATGAACGTCTCTAAAGTATATTTGTAGGCGAGTAATACGAGAAGGTTCTACGCATGAAGTATAGCCCATCTATCAAGTGGGGTAACGATTAACTGAGTGGCAGAAGCGCTCGCGCCGGTTAAATTTTTAATTATTGCTGTGTTAGCTGTGATGTATGTTAATATCTTAAAATCGGATTACTGTCTAATTTATTTAATATTTACCATAATGGCAGCTATTCAAAAGCAAAACAATATCATTAAGTTTATAAAATTCGAGAAAAGGAAAATTTTGTTAAAGAATGAGTATTGTCTAATATTAACTTTTTTACTGACCATGATATCAATAAATAAGATTAACTAGAATTGGAGCCCGACTCCGCGTTATCGTTATTGGGATTTAGTGATCGAGCATTAAATTTATAACAATTTTGGACAGATTTAATCTATTAAAGTCACTCGAGTTGCAAAGTTGCAATGAACTAATAATATTTTTTTAGGATGGTGTCCCGATGAGATAAATAAAAACTGACTAAAATAATTACATTTGCTTGGTTAGTGTTGTTATAGAGAATAATAAGAATTGTATATATAGCTGTAGGAACTACTAACCGTTGGGACTCAGATGGATTTTAACCAAGTGGACAGATTATCTCAAAAAGTTACCCTAAGATTCAATTAAGATGCCTCTGTACAGCGATCAACAGCTCTCAGCCTTCAATTTCTACATTGCTTGATTAGATATTTTTTATTTCTTTAATAAAATACTAATTACCTAGTAAATTATCTAGAGTCGTATCTAAGCAATACGTTTTAAATCATATTGATTCATTGAGTATAACCCGACCAAAATGAATTTATCACACAAACGATAACAAAGCGTTGTTGAATAATATCTCGCATATTTTCCCTTATATCTTATTATTGCCGAAGGGATACATTTTTAGAACTATAAAGAAATAGAAATGATACACATATGTATGAATCCGCATCGGAACTGACGCATTTGATTATAAAAATTAAAGTGAACATTTTTTTATACTTTACTCGTTGAATCATAAACTTTTGTAAAATATTGTAGTTGAATATTTATATTATGTGAGTTATTACCATTACCAATACTAAATAAATAAAAAATACCCAATTACACTCAACGGCTTCAACTATATCTTCCTACACACTAATCATATTATAGTGTTTATGGAAATTCGGACCATATTCAGTACAGACACAAGCACTCAAACAAGCACTACGATATCACGACAAACATCTGCATAACCTACATAAACACTTACCATGGGCGGGAATCGAACCTACGACCGCTAGCGGAATACCTATCTAGTTTTTGTGATAACTATGCCAACGCGTCATCTTAAATCACTTTTAAGCATTTCCTATGAAATATTTCTTCTAAGGATAAAGCAGAAATTTTGCTTTATACGCAACCTTTGAGCTTACGCTCTGAGACCGCTTTATGCGATAATTTTAATGAATATTTATATTGTTTGTGCATTTACTTTAACTTGAGATGAAAACTGTGTAAGAACGTCGACGTGTGTGTAAGGAGCGGAAAGTTTAAATTGGATGGCGTGACGGAGTTTAGAATAAAACGATTTTGTAATGATATCAGTTTTCAATTTAACGAGAATATGTAACGTGTTTACATGTGTTGTTTTTTTTTTAATATTTGTATGTACTTTTCAATAAATACATGTTATATTATATTAGGTAATAAAAGAAAATATTGTAAGAAAACTTGCTTGTTAAAGTTTGGAATTTATTCACCAATCTACATCAGCGTGATGAGCGAGCATGTTTTAAATCATAAAATTATCATAGTTCCTGATCTCAAGTCTATTGTTGAATTGTCCATTTTATAATCACAATTCACTGATGATCTGGTCTCGTATGTCCTATAGTTCCTATACGAATACAAATAATTATTAATTTACTTATTGATATAACAAACTGGCTGTTGCCTGTGCCTGCTCCTTTTATTTTCTATTTCAACCATATTTCAACCCCTTGTGTATTGATATAAAAACATAAATAGAACACGTGTTAATTTCATATTTTTGTTTTAAAACTGATCACACATATACAAACTTTTATCTCTCTTAGACTTTTAAAGTTATCATAATTTCATGTACCCAATTGACGATTCAGTCAGTCTTGATATGCTATTTTATATTTAGAGTTAATTTTAGTATAAATGTTTTTGTTTTAAATCAATGCTTTACAGACTTTAGTAAGATTATAAATATTCACAACATATCAGCTTAGCTTCACGATTCAGCCTGTAATATCCCACTGTTGGGCATTGGCCTCTTCCCCATGTAGAAGGTTCGGAGCTTAATCCACCACGCTGCTCCAATGCGTAGTAGAATAAGCAGTTTCTACGCAGTAGAGTTCTACCACTCTGATTAGCATTAACTCTGTTCAAGCAGCAACCCAAATTTTTTGTTAATTTATTTTCCAAAACGCGTTATACAAGTTTTTTTTTAATTATGTTGTGACGGGTCTCATACATCATATAAGTTACTACTGTCGATACAAAAAGAAACTACAGATTAATCTCACCTCTTTGCTCCATGATGAGGAACTACAATGATATTTATGATGATTGATGGTTTATGAAAAGCAAAATTGTTTGCAGTTTTCAATAATTAAATAAATATGGTTGTCAACTTATCCTTTTTTTTTCACATTGCAGGGTAACCCATTTACGGGTGATATCCAGGACGCCCGGGTAGGCAGTCCTAGACCGTATGTCGGACTCAACACTTGGGGGTGCCACTACCGCACTAAACCTATTGCGGGAGCCTTCAGCCGCTTTAATTGGAGGGTCCCGGATCTGCAGCAAATTATCCTCGTTCTATAGTTAGTATAAAGCATAAAAACAATAGTATTTATTCAAAACTTGTTAATATTAAGTTTAACTTTTTTAACATACCTACCTATTTTTAAATGCTATTATTAATATTTTTAAATTCTAGAAATAGTCTAATATGTATTAAGTTGGTAAGCCAATGAATAATAAATGTTTGTATTGACATGGTATTTTATTGCCAAAAAGCATTCTTTTAATATAAGGGGTAAGAATGATATTGAGCTTGACCACTGTGGGGATGAACTATTTTAGATGTAACATTATTCAGCTTATTATTTATAAATAATGTAACCCACTTTGCTGCTTCAGTTATAATTATCTTTTATAGTTTCCTATTTATCCTAAGTTTAATTGAACAAAACGCGAGTAGTCACTCTTTTATAAAATATCAACATTTTTCGATTGATATGATATTTATAGTAATTTACTTACTTCAATATGTCGTATTGTGACGATATAAAGTCCTTACAATGCTTTTCAATTAACAAGCTTTCACATTTAACCAAAAAAAAATCAAAAATTCTTGTTTATAATTAGTATACAATGAGGGAGAATTTACGATTAAATAGCAAGAAATTGTAAAATAAATGTAATAAAATTAAGAAGTCGCTTCTACTTGTTAAGATTTGAAAACGTAACCTTCGGTTATGATTCATGCATCCTAGCTTCGAAGCTACTACCGCTCTTAAATCTTTCATCTAACAAACAATAATCTACGGCACGGTGAATTATTATTTATAAGGTTATTACAAAAACACTCTCGCACGTTATCGCTAATGTTATTTATGCGGGGATAAACGGCGATGGGTAATTTTTGCATATCGTCCCCCATCCCCCCTTCATATCGCAGAAATTGAATGATAAGAACGTCTTGAAGAACACATTACGCGGAATAAGGTTAAGGAAATGATGATAGATTCGTCTTTTGGTGGCATTAACTTTGATTTTTCACTGTCGAATCGACAAAGTTTATACGAATTAGCTATTAGAATACTTTTGATATAATTATTAGAAAAGCTTTATAGTATAATAACATTAATAAATGTATTAATTTTTTTACATTAAATTACATATTTTAAAAATTAAAAAGGACAATGCCCATTTTCTATGAAGCCGTGCCCAGGTACGTGCTTTGACGTGTTCAGACAATTCATATATTTAAGTATCCTTTATTAATTGAAAATAGATTTTTAATAATATTCTAAAAGTGATCAAAGCCGCAGTTTATACTTTAATTAAAAAAGATATTTTATTTGTATTTCGGGTTTGTGCTGTCAAAACATGTTAAATATAAATACCAAGTCAGAAACGCAACCATAGAAATAAACGCTTTTTTAAAATTAAATTATAAACCCCACACGACCAGAAAATTGACATATTAAAGTTTTCTTAATTAATTAAAACTAGATTTTTAATAATAGTCTAAAAGTGATCAAAGGCATGGTTTATAGTTTAGAGCTAACCCGCACAGACTTCTTTCTGTCAATAGTTGATGATAATTGTCCCAGTAATTTTTTTTTAATATTTTTTCTAGCTGCCCGGACAGACTTCGTTCTGTCTGTTATGTTTTTATTTTTTATTATAATAACCTTCCGTGGGATTTAAGGAACATACAAAAAAAAAAATTAGCCGAATTGGTCGTAATTTTCGATCCCGTGGGAAAGTCATGATAAAACTAGCCTATAGGTATGTTATTCTAGAGCCTTTGCTATTTATTTATTAAGTACCTATCATTAAATCAGTTCAGTTGTTTTTGCATCCATCCGTTCTCATAAACTTTCGTATTTCTATTATTAGTATGATTTAAGTAAAATCGTAAATAATTATAATTACGTAAAACCACACGCCCTTCGAGCTGTCACTAAAATTAAAATTCATACTTGGAGCAGCACGTGAAAGTTTATTATCGGTTTTCGCTAAACGTATCCGAAGTTATTTTGCATGTAGCCGAGATAGCGTGTGTTGCAGTTCTGAAAGAAAGTCATGAATTATGGCGCCCTGCCTACATATCTGCCGGCAACGCGGGTATAGCAAACTGGAAACGACAAAATTATTCCAATATTAGCTTCAATTCTGTTATTTCTTATAGTTAAAAATTTTGTAGTAAAAAATATTAATGATAAATATGTAATCTTTATTCGTCATCCCTCTTTTGTGTATGATTGTGAGACTTTAAAAAATTAAAGGTTTTCACTAGACAACTAGTTATAATAAACACAAATACTAATAGTTATGTAATTTTTATATATGTTAACTAGCTGACCCCGCAAACGTTGTTTTGCCATTTATGTTATTAACCCCCGCAACCCCCTCTTGTGGGTGGAATTTCGTAAAATCCGTTCTTAGCTGACCTCTACTCGGCGAAAGGAATATTCCTACCAAATTTCAAGTCTACGCCTTATGGTTCCAGAGATATCGTGATGAGTCAATGGGTGGAAATCTCTTTTACATATATAGATATACAAATAACATACAATTTTTATACATATTTTAATATGTAATATTTCATAATTTAAATTTACGTTATAAGTACTTATTTCATTTTCTTTTATTTAATACATGTAAGTATGTTATAGATATAAAGTTAGTTTCGTACGACGAAGCATTATGCAAAAACGATGAATATTTACCCACAACTTCCCAAGAATAATCGCCCTTTGACACTAAATACCTCTTATAGGAACTACGAGTACATCCACTCCTTAAAGAAAATCATATTCATAGAGACGATAAATTCCCATCCAAGCAACGCACACCTCTTTAACCGTATTATTTTAATATACGTAAACCGAGAATTGTAGCTCTCCTGCTCTAACAAGTGATATGAGCGATAGCTCCATCTCGCTCATTTTTCGGAGGATATCTTAATAAGATTCATGAAAGGACCCCATATTTTATATCCGACTCTGTCCTCTATCTTCTTATATTATCCGGGCAAGAAGCGCCTTTTGAAATATGTGCTTGCTCGGGAATTTCCGATCTTTCAATTACACCTTTGTTGGAGAGTTTCATTCAGATATTTTGAAAGTTGTTGCAACGTTGATAAAATCGTTTCAATATAACCTAAGGCGTTTCTAACAATGTTTTGGCACGGAAATTTTTCCGAAGCGGAATTCGTATTACGATCACTAGTTATGTTAGTTAATGTTATCATATAGAATTGTCTTGACAAGGACTTCATTAATTTATTTATAAGGATTTTACAAAATTGTTTGTCTGAATTATGGTCGATTACCAATATTTAAGAATAAGAATAGATAAACAATTGAAAGTTTTAATCGATGATTAAAATAATGACAAAGTATTAACATAGGTCTTATTATAATTTTCGTAGTAATTCACATGAAGATATGCATACCTATATGCGTTTATTGTAAGTACAATAAAATACTTAAGTACAGTCGAAGCATATACCTATTGGCTCCTTGTACTTACATTCAGGAAGGGACTTTACTAAACAGTGTAACATTAAAAGGTTTTCTAAAATCAATTAAGTTGTACATTTAAATAAGAAAAACAAAAAAAGGAATAGTGGATAGTGAGTGATGTGAAAATGTTTGACGGATTCTTCGAATATGCGAGAAAAGTTTTTTTATTAAATTCTCATCAAGTCATCACATCAATATGGATATTACGCGGCTAAAGCTCTGTGTAGCTTAAAAGTTTCGTACGCGAGGCGCGCAAACCCGATATTAAATAAAGTTACGGCTATAAATATTCCTTCAGTTAACTCCGAAACAAGATACATTCGGATGCGAGAAAGAACCTATATTGCCTCGGAACATTGTAACACAATTGTCTATAAAATAATATACGGGTATAAATATTCTTATCTAACATATGTATAGTTTAACTGAGGTAGGGCACAGCAAGAAATTTCCTACTGAAAATATGGAGCAGCCCGACTGGGGTAGTAGGTACCTCGACCTTACAGAAGACCACAGCTAAATAATACTGCTTTCAAGCAGTGTAGTGTTCCTGTTGCCTGTTGGAGACTAAGGTGACCAGACCATGAGTCCGGGAAGTGAGTTATAGATATTATTTAAACTGAAGGAAATAAAACTTATTATTGATATTCGCATCATGTGATATTTCAACAACTTATTTAATTCAATTATATATTTAATTAAAACCTATATATCATAACTTGTCTACTTGGAACCCCTTGTGTCAAGGGTAATACGTCGATTGACAAATATTTGTCAAACTAAAAGAAAATGTACATAAGAAAAAAAATATACGTATATATAAGAATTCTGAAATCGTTGGTATCCACATTGTCTCGTAGTTATGAGCTAAACAAATATTACTGTTAGTTGTTTAGACTAATTAGATAAGTGTAACTGATTATAGATTTATTATATATTTGCTATATCCATTAGATTAAAAAAAAATGCGCCATCAGCAACCTTTCACAATAAACATTAAAAAATCGTCCCCTAATATCATCGTAACTACATTTACATGAGAAGTTTTTTCATTGACTCCCGGCTCATACCGAGGGCGCGGTAATACCTCGATCGTAAATCTTAACTTTTAGAGAAACCTAGGGGGATTAAAGATCAGTAATCTTACGTTCGGATGAGTTATGACCGTCGCACCGCGATCCTCTTTATTGTGACTTTAAGAAACTAAGAGGAGATTTTGTTAAACGTTCGAAATTAATTTAGATAATGATTAATGGTATCTCCTATAAGCGCGAAGCTCCCGTGGGTCCCGGTATTTGCATAATTCATGATATCGATGTAATTGTGTTTCAACGGAATGTAGAGATAAGGATTGCGGTGGTGCTCTTGTAGTTGAAATAGGAAAAATCGTTTAATATACATCTGTCATTTGCGATGTCTAAAAAATTTTATAGCATGACTATTTATTCACTATTTTTTACGCAAACCTATGTTTTGGGTTTTAGTATGTTTTGTAATTAGTGCCCATATAACACAAATTAAAGCTATAAGAATAATGCTTAATAGAAGAAAGAAAATGTATCATCGAAATAATATTATAATAATACGATTATTTCAAAAAATACTGTTTTTCTAAAAACCATAAATGATAATGAAAGAGTTTATGTAACTGTTTTCAAAATAAGACAATAGAATCACACAAATATTATCCAAAAACATAATGTTAAACAGATACAGATTAAAAGCGATACCATGAAAATTTAGAGGCCCAAGAAATTTGTCAAGGAATGCTTTATCACAATACCATCCGAACAGAGGCGCTTATTCATAAATCTCGTAGCATTATTCCGAAGGTGAAACAACAAACATTACCGGTATAAATCTGCAACGTATCTCGGTTGAGAGTAATGCGTGCAACACACTGCTTGGAAAAACTATGAGCAATATTTGTATCCATTATTTACGATAAAAAATGCCAGTTTTTTGGTTGTCTCGGCATGTACTATACTTGAAACGATTTTACTAATACGGGTAATTACCACGATTTTCGTTTTGGAACTAGGGAAATATTATTGGCTCTGATAGCGGTCAAAAGCTTAAAAAGCATAATATAATTAATTTAATACACTTAACACTATTAAGTTTAGCTATATCCTAATATAGTTAAATATAAGTAATTAATCGTATTTTGCAATTATACCTTATCCTTATTCAAATTTTATATTTATCGGATAGCTTTAGGTGTAAGAATTTACTTTATTTTATTTTATTTAAAGTCACATTTTATTTACTCAGTAATATATTTGTCATACAAATTCAATCAAAAAACATTGATTGACGATTGTGATTCTGTTAATGTGTTAATTTGTTATATATTTATGTAACAGTAAATAATAAGGTATCAATTTATGTGTATGTTATTAAATTAATAATGAAAATAGATTTATCTCTTTTACTATAGAGCCCTGTGTAATTGTATTGTTATCTGCCACCGTCGCGCCATAAGACAATAGTAACGCAATAATAAAAATGTTGAATAGCCCCCGTAATGATATTGTTACTGGCAATGCATTGTGGCCGTGATAACGGATAAACTGTACCCAGAAGACTATAATATAATATCTCTCTCTTTGAATTATGTGAATTTTATCTTGAAACATTTTTGGATATGTAAGATTAAATGTTGCTCTTAGCTTTGTTTGGGCGTTGTGACATTATATAGGTATTTGGTAAAATACGTAATAATTTTATTGGACACTATTATATAGTTATCTAATACATACTAAAATAATTTTATTCATTAGAAAATCAACAATATAATAATGAACATAACAGTATGTAATCATTAAATGGGCCCAAGCCCAACTTTTAGGATTTTTTTTATTTTACGTTGCTCCATCAAAATTCTTTAAAATTTTTCCTCGAAAATACCTTATATTTTCATCGTTTATTATCCACACCGACCTTACTTATCTCGTTGTATTGTTAAAAACCGTCATGACTTAGTAACTGAAAGTCCCATTAAGCGCGTCTCCATTCACGTGGTAACTCGTGGGTGGTGAAGGTAGATACAAATAAAAAGGAGTTGTTTAAAAATATAACAAGCGAGTATTCAGAGAGATAAGGCTGCGTTTCCGGCGTCTTCCCCGTCACGGAATTATTTCAACGATTCGACGAAACACGACGTCGACAAGACGTCGCATTCAACACTCTATCTTTAAAAATATTTAGTGATGTGTTTCGATGTTTTTAAATTGATAATTAAAATTTAATTAAGTTTTTCTTACTTTTTTTCTACGAATATAAATAAATAAATATTTTAATTAATTTATATTTTTATTATTATTTTTTAAATAATAGTTTAAATATTTATTTAAAACCAAGTCAAGATGTTATTGGATACCTTGTAAAAAATCATATCATATCATAGTATTACTCAATAGTGTGAAGAACCAGAATATTTAATAGTTAGCCAAAAAAAAAAAATACAATTGTTTTCTTACAATTTCCTTAAATAAGACATGTATATATCTCTAATTGCTCCTCGATGAATACAGAATACTAATACTTTTTAATCATAATTTGTAAAATTGTATTTAAAAAAAATTACAAATATGAAATATGTTAATATAGTTATTAAATGAAGAAAATATTTGCTCAGAAAACTTGTACATTGTACGCAATTATCAAGTACGAGTTTTATCGACACATTTTCGCGACGCTGCTCTTGACTACCGACAGATCTGTAAAGAGCACCGTGTCAGATGCCCGTCGCTGTTTCTTAATTTCCTTTCGCTGAGATAAGATTGGCTTTTAGCTTTTTATTGAATTTTCTATATTAACACAGACTTTATAACTCACTTCGAAACGGCACTTATTTCTTAACAGATAGGCAACAGAACTTTTTCACTTAAAATATTCGAACACAATTTATGAAGTGCTTATCATACACAGTTAAATAACCGTAAATGACTTCTGTGGGTGTGATCTTTCTTTGTACCAAAATAATTATATTTATTGTGTTTTTATATGTACAATTACATATGTATGAAGTTATATACAGATATATACAATAATTTAGACATGCACTGAACTGAAACACAACCTTTCAATATGCCCACCGATAAGCATCAATAACGACTAAACTTTGATTCTCCATACTGTGTTACTACGGCTTAGCGGTTAGTTTTCTTACGAACGATTACCAACGATTTTAACAAGGTTTTTATGATAACTACCAGGACCGATGCCGGTAGCGGTGACCTATGTACCTGTAAATGTACACAGATAATATTTTTATCTCAAAAAGACATGTAAATTTCGTTAAGATAATTTTTAAGGCACGATAGCGAGAAGGAAAAAATTTTGAACAGAAAGTAATATTTTATGTCATAGGTAATAATTATTCACTTCGAAAAATCATTACCATCAGTGAAACTTTTTACTCTACTACTTTTCATACTAACCGTTAAAGCATTCTTTTAATTCATTAGACATAGTAATTACCACATATAATAAAATGAATTAAAGCTGTATCTTATGTAATATAATCTAATTTTTAATTAAATGGCTTTAATATTAATTTCTAAAACTGATTACTCTTTTTAGTAATAAATTATTACCACATAAATTACCGTTTGCATTACTATCTCGTTTCATGTACAGAGTATTAGCGATAAGGATTTGATAGACGTTCCTTGTGTCATTGTGCGAACATAAGAAGCCTGAATATATCTGTTATCTGTGGTATAAGACGACTTAGCTTAGAAGACGATTTGGCTACGACTCTACATTTCCGGTCGTGGTTTGACGTGATAACGTTATTTTTCCGTTGTATTTTTTATCTTCAATTTAATGATCTTTAAGGGAACTAACCTTACTAGATGTGAAATTGAAATGTATAATTGTAATGTAAAAAAATATGGTTTTACAGAAGCTAATATAACATGAAAACACAAAACAGGAAAAAGTCCACGACCGTTTATAATGAATTGACAAATAGGCTGGAAAAATTTCTTGTTAAACACAAAATATATAGTAACTTTTAGTACATATAATGTAATCTATATTTAACATTATTGTTTACTAGCTGTGCCCCGCGGTATCACCTGCGTTCATTTGAGGAAATAACGTCCTAAAATATTATATAGAATGGGCTATTCAACACAACATGGGTTATCAAACAATTCGAACCAGTTACTGAAATTATCGTGTTGAAACAAACAAACGAACTATTGTATGTACCTACATATCTTAATAATATACTAAATGAATGAAAAGAGATCAAACTGTTAATTTTTTTCCACAATACAATAATAGAAAAGAACCCCATCTAGAACAATTGAGAAGATATATAAAAACAGATGTTTCAATTTAGACAATTTCTTAAAAAATTCATTTTAATTGTTCAATGCGGTGTGGTGTGGTGGGAGACGAATTAGAAACGATAATCGTGTTACACTTGACACCTCACTGTAAAAATACAGAGGGAATGATGCTAGGGTTCCGTGAACTATCTTATGTTGATAAAATGTAGAAGTATAAGAGTTATTAGGTACCTATTTAATATTTTGTACTTTTTGTAGTAGCGTAAGAGGAACAAAGTGATACGATTCTGGGTATATGTATCATGAAAAAAAAAACAACTTTTAGACAAAAATTTGATGTTGCATTATTTATTTATTTAAATTTACGGTTAGAAAGTTCGGTAAGAAGACCGCGTGCAAATGCAGTGTGAGCCTCCGGCCCGCTGGACCGACGATCTTCGTAAGATTGCCGGTGGTGGCTGGATAAGGATTGCGGGAAACTGGCATGTTTGGCGCGAACTTGGGGAGATCATGTCCAGCAGTGGATTGCTAAAGGCTCTAGTGTAAGGCTATTTTATTATTTATTTTTTTGTTTTATTTTATTAGGCAAGCTTACAGTGATATATTTTAACAATTGCTTTAAAAAAAGAAAATATCTAAGCACCATTTAGTTGCTTTCGCAAGTACAGACTATAGGGATGAAGTGTGTGTATCATTAGAAAGTTACATTATTTTTTGATTTCTTGTTTTAAAAATGTATAATTCTCAATACCCTAGAGATAAAAATACCTTTGTAGTTGTGTTTGAAGTATAAGTCCATTGTTGTTATAAAGTTACAATACATGTACTCGTACATATTAATTTTTAATTACGTATTTATTATTATGCGTCTTACTGTTTCAGTTATGGATACTGTGGAAAAATTCAAGTGTCTAACTTATAGCCCCGTAATATATATGGATAGGTGGGATTGGTTTAAATTTTTGACTGCACATTCAAATACGTGCAATAGCAATTTATAAACGTAATTTGCTTTCGAGGCTCATATTGGGATAAAGACATAAAAAATTCTAGATCTAATACCATGGTAGATTAAGCTGCATGATTTTTTTCTTATTTATTATATTTAATTAATTATTTATTTAAGTAACTATCCAGAACTATATAATTATAGAAACAATAGTTTGGCAGAGAATGGTATGATTTTTAAGTCGGTACTGTTTACTAGCAAAATTATCTACAAGACACTTCTAAATCCAATCCCCAATTCACACTTGGCGATTTTTTTTAAAGAAGTAATTTCCTGCCGCGGTCGTATTCTACAAATGGTTCTGTTATCGTCGTAGGCATTCATTCTCACAGTTGATTAGCCCTCCACGCTTAGCTGTCCTGGGGGATGTAATTAAACAATTTTGATGAGCGCTCGTTAAGAATTAACTTGTTTGTGTCTAAAGGGACCGCTTGGGCGTTATAACAATGGGCGGTTTAATTTTTAATTATATTATACCTTGTTTAAAATTTACGTAATTAAATGTTTTTACTGTCGAATATGAAGCTACTATTATAATTGGTTTTACTTAATTTGAAACATAAGTCTAAAATATTTTTTATTTCACTTATAAATGAGCTTAATTATGTACTAGGTAATTATGTAATTATTTTTAGTTGGCGACACAACTATTAGAAAAATAAATATACAAAATATAGAAGTAAATAAGTAAATATTTCTGAATATCCTACTGAAGTACATACACGTTTTTTTTTTTTAAATTAGTCATATATTATTGTTACTACTGACAAACTATAGTAAAGCTAATAATAACAATAATGACAGTAAGTATAATGCTAATATTTTAATTTTATCTAAGAAAAGACAGATAGCAAATTAAATCACTAAAAGACAGTAATCGCTATAGAATATCTGTGCATGGAAACTATCCGCACTCTTGACATACGTTGATCCCGTCAGCTCAGACAATGCTGTATACATGTCAGAGGTAGGAGAGTAAACTGCTAAGCCAGCGGCGCAGACGGCGGGTGAGCGTGGGATCTTTTCACCTGAGGCCGCGGTGAGCGCGACGTGAGGAAATTATTTGTATCTACGTGGAGCTGTTGATAGATTGTCATTTTAAAACATGGTTTTTAAAAGAGAGACTCTACATTCCTTATCGTTTGATTATAACTAGTACATTAAAACAAATATAGCTTTAATTTGTTAAATGAGCATTCAAAAATGCTTTTGAAGTATTCTTGGATGAAATATTTTTTGATTTTACCCTATAAACATTTTTACCGATGCAAATACGAATATTCTCATTTCTAATTATAAGCATTACAAAGTATTATACATTTCTTAGAAATTGTGAAGAAGAAAAGTGAAATCGTGGAAATATATCTCATACTTTTTGTGATTGTGACGGGATAATAATATAATTTATACGTAAATTAATACATATTTTTATATCCTATTAAACTTTTTAGATATGTAATATCGTAATGAAATATGATGAAACATGAATCCTTTAATTTGTGAATGATGGAAGTTTTTTTTTGTTTATTTTACTAGCCGCTTTGTGCATATTATGTAATTAAGAAAGAATACACAATTTTTGACCAACTCGTAAAACAATCCACGGTCACCAACCCGCCTGCCCAGCGTGGTGACTATGGGCAAAACACATGAGTTCGCGTCATAATGTCGGGCGCGAACTTGTGGAGGCCTATGTCCAACAGTGGACTGTGATAGGCTGAAGTGGGAAGTGGTCGTAAAACAATACGAGCGAGTTCATTTATGAATTTATTACATGTAAACTCGTTATCCTATGTAAATGCAATCTTTAATTTCGTTTGCGTTTCAGTTTAGTAAGTTCTTTTATAATCAAATATCGCAATCAGTATCTACTTGTTTTGTACGTACTATATTGTAAACTTAAAATTACGTACAAATCTATATAAATAAAAACCATTGAGAAACTTAAAAAAATTAAAAAATCATAACGATTATGTAACACCAGCTGTGACCCGCGGTTTCACACGCGTTAATTAAAAAAAATATCCCATAGCCTTCCTCGATAAATGTGCTATCTAATTCTGAAATAATTTTTTAAATCGGACCAGTAGTTTCTGAGATTAGCCCGTTGAAACAAACAAACAAACAAACTCTTCAGATTTATAATATTACACGTTTGACAATTCGCAAGACAGGACAGGCCGTCAAGTTGGTGTCATCAGCTCCTTGTGATTATCGCTCGTGGATGCATAAGTGTGATTTAGCGAGATGTCAGGGTGTGCGGCGTTACTCATGCGTTAATTTCGCGTCGCAACAAATTAATTCGAACACAGATTTGGATGTGAATAAAATGCACGTGTTTTTGTCCCGTTAGATAACGCTGTACATGTTTCATATATGTTTTAGCTTCGATTATTATTTGCATTTGTATTTTGTAATAAGTTTCAACGTTATACGCCGTTTAACTTTTAACCTTCGTTAGATTATGAAGTATGTTCCTATTTTTCTGCTCTCTATCTTTATGTTCGTAGGAAAATTGAGATACTGAGTTCCCAAGTGAAAATTTTGTACGCCTCTAAGGAGGCTTTTTTTTTTTTTTTTTGATATCGCAGGGTAACCCATTTACGGGTGATATCCAGGACGCCCGGGTAGGCAGTCCTAGACCGTATGTCGGACTCAGCACTTGGGGGTGCTACTACCGCACTAAACCCCCTGCGGGAGCCTTCAGCCGCTTTAATTGGAGGGTCCCGGATCTGCAGGCAACAGGATCCCTCCAGCGACAGGCTGGCCTCGGCGAAAAGGCCAGACTTCTCCTCCATGGGGACTGTCCGGCTCACCTCTGAACAGTCCCGACGACGCCGTGTCTAGCAGGCCCGGGTTCCCATCCCGGCCCGACACGGGCACAGGGGCGTTACTGGAAGCGCATTAAGTAGCGCCTGCCTCTAAGGAGGCTGTGCTTTACTCGCACAAATGAAAAACACGGGTAGCGCTTACGCCTCTATATTTTTAAAACAATGCATTAGTATGCTATAAAATACACTTACAGTATACACGATCACGATCACGATTCATCCTGTAATATCCCACTGTTGGGCATAGGCCTCTTCGCCATCTAGGAGAAGGATCGGAGCTTAATCCACCACGCTGCTCCAATGCGGGTTGGCGGATATATTCCCCTACTATGAGTAACGATCGCTATCAGGTGTACATGATAACAATCGGGACCGACGGCTTAAAGTGCTCTCCGAGGCACGGTGGGGAGACCCACAAGGACTGCACAAATACCCAGACCACGGCAAACATCTGTATGGCCAATACAAATGTTGTCGTGTCCGGGAATCGAACCCGCAACCGCCCGCGCAACAGCCAATCGCGTTGTTGTCGTTTCGTTCGAAATGTCGTTTAAATTCTTTTTTAATAGTATTATAGTAAAAACAATCGAATTAATAATTATTATGTTGGACGTCAACATTTTGGATGTGATGATAGCAAAATAATGCGAGAACCACTGTTGTTTTTTTAACGTACATACAATTATAATGACCAAAATTGTCTCATAAACTGCTATCAGTATCGCTAAAAATAATAGCCGAAGTTGCCATACCTACTAAATATTTGTTAAACATAATATCAAAAGTAAAAATAATGCATCATATAATGCTACTCTTTAAAGTTTAAATAAACAATTTCATTTAATAGAGACATACTAAAATTTAAAATAATTTGTACAACAACATTGTTATTATTTATCATTGCATTAGAAATAACAAATCTAATCCTAATAAGATTTCAATCAATAATAAATGATCGAGATGGATAATTGAATATCCCCACGATTGGCTCCCGATGCAATGAATAAAAAATAAGCCGAGGTTGAACCTTAAAAAAAACGGGGGAGTAAAAAAATAATATTATCCCGTGGAAATGAATTAAGCTACTCGTAGATACTGCGGTTCAGATGAAATGAGGAGTGAGTCGGGAGAGGGAAACGTAGAGATGGCTTCTCTTACTTTTTATATTTTCTCTCTTTCTTATCACTCTCTCTTCTACTCTCTTAAACTGAATTTAATGTTACGTAATTGTCAAATATCAATTACATTGGGGTACCTAAACGGAATTTACGAAGGCGAAATTATATGGTGTCCCGTGTGCCTGGGTATCTCGCTTGTCCACTAAGACAATTATATGTGGACACATTGTTTTTATTTGTATTTTCATGCAACAAAAATTCAGCCACGCAATTACATCTGTCTTATTTCTGAAAAAAGGTAGTATTATAGTAGGTGCTATACTAGTAGTATTTTCATTTGTGTTGAGCTGGTTTATTTGGAGAATTTAATTATTATGTATAATCACTTTTCCAATAATGTTCTTTATAGACAACAAATACGCAATACACAAAAAGAAACAAAATAAAGCTTTTCCATACAAGCCTACCCCGAAATCTTCCGATCCTCTGGGTAAATAGGGAATAAAATTAACCGAGGATGATCGCTAATGAAAATAAATTGGCGGCGGGAGATTTGAGATTACACCGACCGGCGGCGGCTGAGCGACCGAGAGACCCGCGACAAACTGCGTGCGGACTGAAGAAACCGGAGAATTACCTTAAGATTATACTTTTTTTTATACTCCTGTACTGTGTTATTCTGAGATAGGTACATACTTTCTTACTGATTCAGATAATACGTGCCCTTTAATTTGAATTATATATTTCTGTGCCATTCTATTTTTATAACTGTATGTATGTTTTTTGGGTAAATAGTCTAATAATGCCTGAATATTAAGTAACGATTTCTACTCGTATTTATGTATATTAATATATATAGAATAGGATATCTTATCCGATATTAAGAATAATTAGTATTCTATAAAACATAAATAATTGCGTTAATTAGGGTATCGGTTTATTCTGTGGACAAATAACAAACGCTTCAGCCTATAATATCCCACTGCTGAGCATAGGCCTCCTTCTTCATGTAGGAGAAAGATCAGAGCTTAATCCACCACGCTGCTCTACTGCGGGTTGGCAGATACATAATTATATTGTCTACTATGGGTAACAATCGCTATCAGGTGTACATGATAACAACTGGGACTGACAGCTTGACGTGCTCTCCGAGGCACGGTGGGGAGACCCACAAGGACTAACAACGAGACCGGAAATAAATATTTGTAAAATCACAAATATCCGCTCCGAGCGGCAATCGAACCCGCAACCGTCGTCGGTGTTTAGGCACCGCCGAGATGGCACACGCAACACTACACCAGAGCGGTACACCAGAGTGGTAGCAAAAATAACAAGTATCCGGCTTAAAAATTATTTACCATATTTTGCTATGCCTTGTATTTAGTACTCGGTGTCTATCTACGAACCCCAGATAAGCGTGGTCGATCAAGCTCAGCCACAATTATTATAATTATGAAGCGTACCTTTTCCAAGCACTGGAAGTTTTACAGACTGTTTCCATGAATTCAATAATTACCTTGTTATTTATTATGTTACCTAGTAACTATGTAAGTTAGAAATAAATTATCATCATTACAGGTTATTACAACATGTTAACACGAAATAAGTCATTAAAAATCTAAATGTAATATTTATAATCTTTATAATAATGGTAATATTTTCTTTTCGACGTTATTACGGCGTCGGAAAATGAGCACACATCCAAGGCGGTTCATCTTCTTAAGTCAATGTGAGATCAAGTCTGAGTTATGGCCGCCTGCACTGCCTTATTACAAGGAGTATCTATGTGCTTTTATATAACATTTATATCATAACTATTAAATTATGGTAGACTACATAGATCGTTACTTACTTTCCGTAGTATATAAAGACCAAACCGAATTACATTATTAATAAGATTAAGTTAATTATAATTTAACTATACTCTAATATATAAATCTCGTATCAGGTTGTTTGTGGTCGACTTTCTTCGAAACAGTTCGACCGTTTTTTAACCGACTTCCAAAAAAGGAGGAGGTTCTCAACTCGCCTGTTTTTTTTATGTATGTTAACTCAGAACTTTTGACTGGGTGGACCGATTTCGATCCGATCGATTTCGAAATTTTATTTTAATTGAAAGGTGTTGCGTGTCATGTGCTCCCATTCAAATTTAATTGAGCTCTGACAGGTACTTTTAGAGTTATATCTAATAATGCATATTTACTTGACTACTTTTTATACCGCATAACTTTTTACTCGGTGTACCGATTTTAATGATTCTTACTTTTAAAGCTAATACTTGTCATGTAGTCTTGTTTAAATTAGATCGAGATCTGATTACAACTTTTTGAGTCATCTTTAATAGCGCGTATTTATATACTTGACAATTTTTTCGTCTTATTACGTTGTATTACTTGTCGATGTAATTAAAGTCGGTTTTTTTCGTTTGCGAGCAAACACAATCTATACATATAATAAAATGGTAGGAAAGTCAAAACTGTACATTGAATATTTTTTTAAAAGAATACTTGGGGTGTGATCTACAATCGATACCGAAGCCAAAAATATAGTTTTTAGAATTTTTGTCTGTTTGTCTGTTTGTCTGTATGTATGTCCGGGATAAACTCAAAAAGTACTGCATGGATTTACTTCAAATTTGGCACGAATATTATTAAGAAGTCGGGTCAGAACATAGGCTACATATTATCACGCTATCACCTACGGGAAACGAGCAGTGAACGCACGCAGACGACGTCGCGGGCTGCAGCTAGTTATTATATAAAAAATTGGTATATTTTGTAAAAAAAAAATGGGGATATGTTGTATGTATGAGATTATGTTGAAAATGATGTATTCCATAACACTACGTGGCTAGGATGACTTCATCCGAAATTTTCTTCTGTTTAAACTTCACGCGTTTCACACGTTTTCTTTTTCTTCTTCGCTATGTATGTAACAATTTGTAATATAACAAAACTAAAGAGCGAATTTGATTGTATGCTATATAACCTCAGATTTTACAGCAAATTTAGTTGACACCATGTGTTACCGAGATTTCATACAAAAACATTAAAGCTAGTTACGACTTTCTTCCGAAAAACTGTAGTCCTAGCTGTCGACAAATCTATATATTACGAAGTATTGATTGAAATTTGACGAAGGAAAACCGGAGGAAATATTGAAGTAATTATTGATTAATCTTCAAAATATTAGCGTTGAACTACAAGAAATACTCTACAAAAGTTATGCACAGAACAAAATTCATCTTTACGTTATTGTAATTGTTCTTCAATGTCTGTTCTGAACAGAACTACTTACATATATATTATTATGACCACTCATTTATAAATTTAAGCATTAAACTGTTTATGTAATGCTAAAATACTTAGGTACTTACTTAAAATTTTCCTATCAAATATGCCATCAGTGAAATATTGCTCGAGAGGTCTTAAGAAGATAATATTTTGCTTACGAACTCGTATTTTTTTAAAGATTTTGTGTAAACATCCCTTGTTGGTTTACATCGAGGGTAAAAATGTCATGTCAATTAATAAAGTCTCCTGTAAGGCTCGGCTTAGCCGATTCCTTGTTATATCATAACTAAGGTTTGGGCCGGCCGACAGCTTTGCAACCTTTAACTCTACAAAACGCTAGCGATGTCTTAATATACTATACCCCGTCCGGCCACTTATTATCTTTTTGACAGCTCACGCCTATAAATTACAGTTATTTTTTTTTCGGAATAACGTACTAATAATTCTACTGTAATGTCATACTTTATTGACGATTTGATTGATTGAGTGAAGTACCATGTGCATAACAAACAACCACAGACTATGAAACAGTTCTTGAAATAATAAATCGATAATAAATCGATCATATGATAAAAATAATTTTACGTCATGTGATTATTGTTTCTATAAAATTTAATACAAAAAAGGAAATAAAAATAGTATCTATGACCCCAAGATTGATTACTTGCAAGGAATAAAGTCGAAATCTTGAAATTTAATTGCAAACCAAGAATAAAGAGCAGTACCTAACTCTGTTAATTCATTTAATTTATTATTTATATATTTCATTTATAATAAAAAAAACTAATAAACGCATAAATAAATAATATTTTTAAACTAAGTGTATTTAATTAAATCGATTGAAAGTTCTTCTTAAATAAAATCAATTATTATTTCAAATCGAATAAATAACGTGTGAGGCAGTCACTAATGTCAAAATTTCTTGAAGTGTCAAAAAGATAATTAGTGGCCGGACGGGGTATAGTAAATGTATGTGACGAGTGACGTCATACACTCGTA
Organism: Melitaea athalia; assembly: GCA_905220545.2. NCBI lineage: Eukaryota > Metazoa > Arthropoda > Insecta > Lepidoptera > Nymphalidae > Melitaea > Melitaea athalia. The sequence continues at coordinate 17,546,828 of HG992178.1, forward strand.
TTTGACATGGACCCGATAGACGTTGTCATGTCCTACAAACTGTAATCGCATGAAGTTGAAATGTTCGTTATACAAATTATTAACTTCCTATAAAAAATAGCCTGGAATTGGTTTAACCATTCTCGAGTTCAACACTTAGCACATTTAGGTATTCAATTTTTATTTATTATATAGATGTGTATTTAATTCTGCCAACCCGCCTTGGAGCAGCGTTGTGGATTAAACTCTGATCCTTTTCCTACAAGGGGAAAGAGGCCTATGCCCAGCTGTGGGATAATATAGGCTGAAGCGAGCGAGCTGATGACGCTAAGTCTTAACCAGTAAATACTAAAACAGACTCTAATTCTTCTTGCATTTGAAGTTAAATAAATTTACAAAAAATATTATTAACTTTACATTTATATAGCAAAAGACCACACAACGAACTTTGAAAATGAGAAAATAATATTTATCATTTAATACTGTCAAAAACAATACTTCTTGATATTTGACGAGAGTATGTTTTCAATTTAAGTAATAACAAAAAAACTGCTTCAAAAGCTCGTACAAACAATAGCATAGATTGTAACTAGAAACGAAGTCAGACCGTAGTCTAACGCGATACGACGGTGTATTAAGTCGCTTGAGTAAATCTTCCGAGCAGGCGGGCTTAAGAGTTTTATTGTGCAATGTACGGACCACTTGGACGTCCGTTGGCTAGATGACACTTGGCTAATAGCTCTCTTAAAATGTATCTTTTAGTACTTCTAATATCTTTTGTTCCTAATTAGTTTTGTATTTTTGTTACTACAAAAATTTACTGCCAATCTTATTTATTACTGAAAATGTATGTAACTTAAATGTACTGTGTACCTGCCTATATTTTATTAGTAAGCCAAAAATTTCAGTTGTTTTAGTTTAAAATTTAAAGCATACTATAACAGCTTGAAAATGTCCCACTGCTGGGCAAAAGCTACTAATTCTGTTAAGTATTTCTTTATAGATTAAAGTAAATTACTATTAAAATCCACAAATTAGGTACATCCGCAGGTTCCTTAGAGCTCCATTCCCTTCCTTTTCAGATCAATTTAATCATATTAATGAGCATTAGTAAATAACATAATAATCGAGTTTTAAAACGGCATTATTAAAACATAATAAATTTAAATTGTAGCAAATAACTTCTTAAAACTCTGTTATTTTTTCTTCCACTCTACATTTTCTATGAAGACGTTAGTCTTTGCATTACAGCGTATAATAAATTACTTCATTACGGAACGTCATAATCCGTGGTTAACTAACATTAATACGCGGGTCCTCTTGCCTCGGCAGTTTGTTTAGATTAAAACTTAATACCCCGCAACATTAACATGAACCGTCCAACGTCTAGATCTTATTATTTTTGTATTTTTATTAATAAGTAAGGATACAATTAAGTTCTGTTTATGTATAAGCTCTATAAACTTATACATAAACAGAACTGAAAAAAAATATTAGTTTATTTTTCTACATTTATTTATTATTTTACTACATTGTTAATATTCATTTGTTTTTTCATAAGAATATTTTGTTGGGTTATTGAATAGTACCGCTGTTATAAATATTTTTATCACAGATTTTATACACATTACAATTTAGTGAAATTACTTTCTTATTTTCAACTCTTAGATTAATCGTTGCGACAATATTGGCCTAGGTTGCTTATTTGAAAAAAAAATTATTTGCACGTCATAAACAGGTAATAGCCGGCCATTAATAATTAAAACTAGAATCGCACTGCTCAGCACCATTTGTTATATCTTGCTAGGATGATTTTGTATTCCACATAAAGAAATGGATTTACCTAGCGTCATTAGATCTACATTTATTCAATAAACAAAATTAGAATCGCACTGCTCAGCAGTATACCTATATGTTGTATCTTGCTAGGATTATTTTGTATGCCACGTAAAGGAATGGATTTACCGAGCGTCTTTAGATCTACATTTATTCAATAAACAAAATTAGAATCGCACTGCTCAGCAGTATACCTATATGTTGTATCTTGCTAGGATTATTTTGTATGCCACGTAAAGGAATGGATTTACCGAGCGTCTTTAGATCTACATTTATTCAATAAACAAAATTAGAATCGCACTGCTCAGCAGTATACCTATATGTTGTATCTTGCTAGGATTATTTTGTATGCCACGTAAAGGAATGGATTTACCGAGCGTCTTTAGATCTACATTTATAATACCATTCACTGGTGCCTCTTAGTACATTAAGATGCACTTTAACTTTAAGACGACTTTTGTCCAATCAAAAGGAATATTAAGTCAAAATACCTTCAGTGTCTGGTAAAATAAAATAGCATAAGCACTTAGTTGTAATTGTTCTTACTTGCGCCTGCGACTTTTTTTATGGCAACGTCGTAAAATAAATTATTTCAGGCGTTTTGTTAACATATTATTTGTATTTATACGTATCTTTGTAGTTATCTACTTGCTACTTTTTTTCATTGAGGTAGGACACAGCAGAGTATATCCTGCTCAAATCCGGAGTAGCCCGTCTGGGTAAGTACCTCAACCGTGAACAGAATATGACAGCTAAATAATACTGCTGTGAAGTAGTGTTGTGTTCCTTTAGTGAGTAAATAAAATAGCCAGATCTCTTGAGGAGGGCGGGGGTAAGGTTGGCAACGCGCTTGCAATGCTCCTAGTATTGCAGGCGTTCATATTCTAATAACCACTTACCATCAGGTGGGCCGAATGCTTGTTTGCCGATCTAGTCGTATAAAAAATATATATAAAATTGAAAAAATAACTGTTAATCATATTCTAGTATTTTATGTATAAGAAGAATATTCAATCGTTTCATAATAATAAATCGCAGTTACGTTAGTATTTCATTATTCTTCATTTCATGTTCATGTTCTATATTCGTTTGATTGATTGATTCACTCCTTTACACCCCACTACTGGGCATAGGCATATTTCTCTATGTATTAAGGAAAAGATTCAGGCAGGGGCGTAGCTACCGCCGTATCAGCCGTATCAATGATACGGGGCCCCCGGGCTACAGGGGCCCCTTACGTAAAAATAGTAAAATGTTATTTATTTGTTTAATCACAGAAATTGACGACACGTTGGCGCAGCGATTATACCACTGGCTAGTCGCGGGTATGATTCTCGCTCACGACAGACATTTGTATTGGCCATATAGATATTTGTCGTGGTATGGGCGTTTGTGCTTCTGTATTGTGTGTGTTTCCGGACCTCCGATACAGGAGAAAATACTGGGGGCTGTTGAGTGTGAAGCGTTGACTGTGAATCTTAATTTCTTTTTCTAACCGACTTCAAAAAAGGAGGAGGTTCTCAATTCGACTGTATTTTTTATGTATGTATGTATGTTAGCTCAGAACTTTGACTGGATGGACCGATTAGGATTAATTTTGTTTTAATTGAAAGGTGTTGCGTGTCATGTGGTCCCATTTAAATTTAATTGAGATCTGACAAGTACTTTTAGAGTTATATCTAATAATGCGTATTTACTTAACTACTTTTTCGTCAACCTACGTTGTATTATACCGCATAACTTTTTACTCGGTGTACCGATTTTGATGATTCTTACTTTAATGGAAAGCTAATACTTGTCATGTAGTCTTTCTTGTTTAAATTAGATCGAGATCTGATTACAACTTTTTGAGTAATCTTTAATAGTGCGTTTTTACTTGACTATTTTTTTGTCTTATTACGTTGTATTACTTGTCGATGTAATTGAAGTCGGTTTTTTTTTCATTTGCGAGCAAACACAATTATTTGAGTTAAGTGTTCGTCCAAAACCTGAGTTATATTATGTTCGAAGTATTACAACCTGAGAAACTCCTATCTTCTTTAAATAAAGTGATAAAAAACACTTCCGGAAAACTATCAGCTAAATACAGTAAAGACATCTCAATCAACCTTTATGAACAATTAATTGGTCTGAAAACATTTTTAAAGTCCGAAATTGAAACAAATCATTCCATTGTACGGTTATCAGACTTGTCACTATTGTCTATAGAGACAGAAATTTTAGAAAAACTGAAATCGTCTGTAACTATAGATGATTTAATAAATCAATTTGCCGAAAAAAGGCTACAAAAGTGCAAATTTAATTTTAATTGTTTGAATAGCTCAATTTTTAGGAAGATGTGATAAGTTATTATTATTATTAAAGCTTTATTATTATTATAATTATCTCATCAGCATATAATATCCCACTGCTGGGCATAGGCTTCTTTCCCCATGGGGAACAGGAACACATTTTACATTTAGGGGAAGGATCAGAGCTTAATCCACCACGCTGCTCCAATGCGGGTTGGCCGATATATTCCCTACTATAAGTAACGACGATCGTTATCAGGTGTACATTATAACAACCGGGACCGACGGCTTAACGTGTTCTCCGAGGCATGGTGGGGAGACCCAAAAGAACTGCACAAACACCCAGACCACGGCAAACATCTGTATGGCCAATACAAATGTTTATCATGTGCGGGGATCGAACCCGCAACCGCCCCAGCGCAACGGCCATAAACCAGTGCTGCGACCATTGCGCCAACGTATAAATAAATATTTATTTTCATTTAATTCAAGCATTTTTGTTTCTCTAGTGAGAAATCTTTACCCTTCGTTAGGGCCCCCTAACTAAATTTGATACAGGGCCCCTCAAAAGCACGCTACGCCACTGGATTCAGGTCTATTGATAATTTACATATCACCGTATTAAATCCCTCGAAACTATCACCTAATTTTGGTCTATTCTTGCCAAACTAAGACATCTCACTCCAAACTTAAACCGAAATACCGAGACGTGATAAGGGCGGTCATTCACTGGCGATGCGGCGACAAAGACGTCTGCAGATATCGGTTGCGATTACGAACGACTTGCAGTTTGACAGGTGATTTGGGTTCCTGTCGCCTCTTCCGTTGTCTGCGTTGCGGTTTGATAACTATTGGCACATGTTATTATTTGTTTATCGATGGGTGTCGTTGTATTAATATTATCTTAAAGCTAATATAAATTATTATGGTTAAGATTTATTTTATAACTATATTCTATATTATAACTCATTCATGTGTGTACCAAACATACTCTTAAATACAAGTTTTATAATGCACAAGAATTTTTACACCAATTTACAAAAGTAATGCCCGTTTGTCAGAGCTATAGGCTATAAAAATAGTCATATTATTTAGACACTCCTTATACAGTAGGTCTTGTACGCTTTTAATCTTTATACCTATGTCTACGATATGTGTTCGTTTATTGTCTCAGTTTAAGTCATGTAAAGTTTTGCTATATAGGCATTGCTATAATAATTACAGCTGGATACTAGGAACTTTAGCGTAAATATTATTTAAAGACGAAACAAAAAAAATATATTATGTTTTAAATTTTTGTTACCCAATTCCTCCAAAACGGCTTAAACTTAGAAACATATACCTAGGTACTTTATGTTAACGACATTTTACCAAAACTTCTATGGATAACAAATCTGACACCCTTCCCATATTATTTATTTATTTTATTTATACTTTATTGTACATCACAACTGCAAATATCATTTACAGACTGTGAAGTACAATGGGCGGACTTATGACTATTTAGCCATTTCTTCCAGACAACCCAAATATATATTCCCTACTATGAGTAACGATCGCTATCAGGTGTACATGATAACAACCATTAACAATATTATTCATAACAATATTATCAATCAGATATGAACAATTATAATGTTCATTATGAACCTTGCTGATCTGGGGAGGGGAAGAGGGCTACTTCCATTTACCTTATCTACGCTCTGTCCTTCAAGAAACTAATATGTTGTATGTATCTATTTTAGTCTAAAAGATAACTTTTCAGTCCGACATTTTTGAGTATAACTGTATATTTGTTAATGTTTATAATTTCTGTAGGTACGCCTACTACATCATCTCTGGTGGAGATTGCCTTCTCCTCTAATGAAAAAGACAGTTTTAGCTGTTGGGTATTGCAGATTGAATCAATCCAGCAGTATCGGTCTATCGGCATAAAATAGATAATAAAGTAGAAACCTTTTTATTATTAAATTTCATTTATAGATAGCAACATTCTTTAAACTTTCTACGGCTGGAAATAACTTTCTCAGTACGGATATGAAAGGGTTGTAGTTTTAGACGACACGTTGGTACAGTGTCTAGCAATTGACGGATGATCTCAACGCACAAATAATATTTGTATGGGTTATTCAAATTTTTGTCCAAATGTAAAAAAAAACTATTTTCTTCCCCCCACTGTCATCCCCACTCTGTCACTGAACGCTCATAGTCCTCTCAATGGCATTATGATGCTTACTTTAGGAACAGACGACCGTGTGTATATTGTGTAGATATTTAAAAAAAAAAAACCTGTAACTGTTCTAGTGTACTTCATGTATTGTCTAACCACCGGCAGTCGCGAGTTCGATTCTCACTCGGGGCAGCTATTTGTTTGTTTCTATTCGTCCTTGTGCTCTATCCTAATACTAAAGCCAATTATGCCAATCAATCAATGAATTTAGTAAGGGATCCACATTTGTGTGATTTTTTTTTAAAGTACGAATTATGAATATTTAATTGAAATAATGAATTATATTCATGTACTATGTAGTTTTAGTGTTAGCCTAAAGAAGCTTTCCGGCCGCTGAAAAGGAAGCACTTGAAAATAAAAGACATATACTTAATGTAATAGATACTATATTCATTAAATTTTGTTAAATAATTAAATGGAATAAACATTTAGCCAATTATTCTCGATATCTGAGCAATAAATGCTTATTTTTTTCGCATAAGCCTAGTGACATGCTTTTATGATAAAAACCTTATTTTAACATTAATAAAATATTTACATTTTTTGGAAATATCATCACAGCTTCACAAAACAAGCATAACATCGAAATAACATAACAAATTGATAGCGGTTACCACTAGTGATGTGTTTAAAAACTATAAAACAATACGAATATAATTAAGAAACCGTAAGTAAAAACAGCCTCAATTTATAAATGCATAAATACTGTAACATTGTGTCTTTTATACAAAATAATCTAGTTAAGCACACTGATTGTGTAAGAACAACAGTCGAATGGTAGTAAGATGTAATTCAACTCACTCAGTTACGGGCCACGTACATTTGTTGTATAGTATTTTTTTCTAATTATAAAGTCCGAAGTCATTCTTGCATCGCTCTGTTAAACAAGTAATCAAACAATACTATTGCTAGTTTGCTAATCCTATTTTATTTCATATAATCAATCTTTGGATTGAGTACTACATAATCGTGTGATAGAGGAATGTGCGTCGTTATTACATATTCTAATATCACTTACATTATCATAACACCTACTTAAATACATACAACGTAATAGGTATCTTTAGAATACCTAAGAGAAAGAAGTATTAATATATCCACATAGTTATGTATAATTATGTGCAATATTGTTTTAATATCTATGTAATTTAATGACTAATTATTAGACATTAGACATTGATAGAACATTGATTCTTTTGAAATGCACTATTTACATCTTACGTGAAAACCAATGGAAGCTTTGGCATCTCCATACAATTATTATTCGTCAATATTTAGAATAATTATTCGTCAATATTTAAATCCTTAAATACCGTAATTTTAATAAATAAAACTTAATAATTGCATTACTAATGTACAAAACAATGGAGATGTACATTTGAGATTCATCTACGTTTTTTCTAAAATTATGAATCTATTCGAAGCGAATAATAACATAGGTCTGCGAAAGAAAAGTTTGTGGAGGGGTTTTATATTAATTTTGTAAATGTTGACCTTTAAATTGTAAATATAAACTTTTTTTTTATGTATCACGTCACACTTTTTTAATTCTCTATATATGTCATATAGAAATAAATTTTCCATAAATAGTTTACCTATATTTAAAAAAACTTCGTAGCGGTAGTTGCATTGTTATACATTTTATATTAATGGCACATACAATTTCCGAGTTATTTTTGTGAATAGGATAGTAAAGCAGGATATTTTCGGTAGGAAAAATCTGATTGGCGTATACAAATAAATTGGAAGTTGAAGGAAAAAATGTCATCAACATCTACGACGACGCTTAGTTGAAAGAAGGAATATTCACGGGATCTGACATGAGAAAACTGTTGAGCGATGCAAAATTTAAAAAAATACTACATTCATTACATCTCAGTAAAAAAATTCTAAGTATACCTTTAAAAATGTAGTTCCAGAGTCCTTAGGGGAAAAAGATAGGTACTTGGTATAAAATATTATCCAAGAAATGTTAAATGCTTATAAAAACTTAAGTCGTAAAATATGAATTAGAAAATTAATTTTTGAAGTCTCATTATAATGTTGACTGAAACAATTTAAGCGATGACAACCAGGAGCAAGGCGAAAGTTTCCTTCAAGAGAAAAAGGAGATGTAAAAATGTTGCCAAAGCTGTTGGAACGTTACTACAATAGAGGACAATTGCTGGATGAGATTATGTAAAAATGAGGAAAAAATTAATAACAAACAAATCAAGCAAACAATTCAAAGCAAAAACGTTGTTTCTAATTGGTTATTTGTTTATTTATTTTTTTTAATGTTATTTTAACTTCGAAAAAGTAAAAAATAAAAAATAAACTTTTATTCACTTTATTTTTGTGACTTCAAGTTAGTATTATACGTATATCCTAACATTATACCACAAAAATCAGGTAAGTGTGACGTAATGTACCCATATCATATGAATGCGGTTTTATTTGTATTTAAAACAAATACAGTAAATATAAATAACTTAATAAAAAACCTTAAAAATAGTTTTTCGCAGACCTCTGTAATAAAATTATATGATAATAATTTACAAATATTTATTTCAATTTAAAATAATTTTGTAAACTATTCCGATGTCCTTCTAAAAACCTCTGTTACATTGTAACGTGCACTATTCGCCATATTACACCCTAGCATGGCACTTTTATACCATTAACGATTCATATTCAGTCTTTCGTAATCTTTGTTTTCACAAGCACAAAATGTAGGAGTAGAATATTTGAAATTTCAGACCATTTTTCTTTCTGCAAGAGCATGATGTCCAGGATGAGAGTAATGTCCTGGGGAAGGTGGTTCATATAGAGACATCTTCAGTCTCTTACATTTCGCTCGACGGTTTTTAAACCAAAACTGCACATTTTTTGACTCAAGCCTAGGAAATTTTTGCCTATACGGCATTCTATTTAACTCTTCAGTGTATTTAAGTATCAAGTTGTGAGAGGGGTGGGTATTCATCGAGAACCACTGTTCCAAAACAGGGACTTCTGATACTGGATCTATGAATGTGCGATTACGTTTGCGGCGCTCATCAGATGCTCCAGCCAGTGCTAAATTTAATCCGCTAGCCCCTTCAGTAGGAACGCCTCCCACGGCAGGAAACCCACCAATGTACTGACTCATGTACATAATGCCATGGCCGAACATGGGATGGTTTGGAACCATAGGAAATGGTAAACGATCAAGATGTGGTGAAGATTGTCTATAATCACGTTCTTGAACAACTTCGTCATCAGAAGCTATATCTGCATCGTCACCGGCGCCGTTTTCTTTCTCTGTATTATTATTATTATTGTGTAAACTGTCACTATTTTGAGTTGGAGATCGCTGTGGTGACGATATGTTTTCTGATTTAGTCAAATCTGTGGGTTCCTGTTTTATGTCGTGAACCTGTAAAAAACAGTAAATGATATATATTGTCAAAAATATTTTATACCTATTTTAGACAAGATCTTATTAATTTTTTTTAATTACCTTTATAATATCTGGCGGCTTCGGAGATTCCTTTGCATTTTCTTCTCTGTCGTCGTTATTATTCTTCCTCGTTGTAATTAGCGAAAGTGGTGCATCAGGACTCTCAGGTCTGTCATCTGTATTTAAATCACCACCATCATCTTCCAAATCAGATCCAGCATTAGACAGGTTATCTTCAGACATCACGGACATAGGATATCGTCCAGGGCTACCTGACAGTTGCAATGGACTTTTCATAGAGCTATGCTCGTGAGAACTATAATTTTCATTGCCGACCAATATTGACCCATTACTTGGACTATGGCTTCTACTGTTGAAGCCATTCACCCCTAGATGTCCTCCAAGCCCACTAATATTGCGCAGTTCAGCTCGTTTTTGAGCTGCTCTAGCATTCTTAAACCAGTAAACAACATTATTAACATCTAAAGGTTTTCTCCCTCGCCTTGATTCTAAATTGTTTAATTCTCGTACATATTGTTGAATTTGTTGTCTGCTTGGATGCTGGTTCTCGGAAAACCAGCGCTGTAGTTTTGGCAGTTCTAGTTCTGGATCAAAACTTGTCCTCATCCTTGTTTTTTGAGTTGGATATTGATTCTGAACAGTTTGCAAAGCTGGATGTAAATGGTCTGGGAGGGTGGCCATAGTAGGTGAACGATTTTTAGGGGATGGATAGCGCCGAGGGCTAAATGGAGGAGGACGCGGAGAAACTTGAGCACTCCACCATGACTCAAACTTACGACGAGTTTCTTCACTCGGTTCATGAAAGTTATGCGGACCGGATGATCTATCCTGACCGCGGCATATTTGTGTCAGTGTCACCTGTAACAATAAATACAAACATTCAATATTTCGTAACGCACACTAAAAGAAAACGTAGGTACACAAAAATAAAACAGATAAAAGTAAACAATTTTAGACGATTTTAAGGAGGTCAGTCTAACCAGTAACAGGTACAGAGATAATTATTTGAATAAACGAACGAAACATTGTTTCACAGAACATCGCCATTAGATTATGAAAATATTAGGCCGGTAAGGTTGTTAATGTATGTGTCATGCACGAGCGGCCGATGCGGTTCAGATGCGAGGAGATGTTTACACGGTGGTTAGTGCACATCACTCCTCCGCCGCCGCCGAAACTTCAATCATGGTTTGCTCTAAAACAATGAGCGGGAAGGGCGTCTTTGCAATTAGCATCCACCCACAAGCCTTAACAAAGAGCCGGCACACCGATATGGGCTAAGTGGTTGGACTAAAATGTTTCGACAGAAGCTTGATTAGTAGTCTTTTCTCTTCAATTAAAAACTAGGTGTACTTCTTTTTTTTACCTCATATCATGTATAATTGTATATACATTAGTACATAATAATATTTTAACTATTATGAAACATAAATAATAGCAAATTATTAATTTGTAAAATAATAATCAATAAAGAAATCAAGTGCAAGATTAAAACTATGGCTGTTCGTTTGTATTGCTGTTATGCAAGTAGTCACTTGTTTCGTATCACGAGATTACATAGAACAATGCCAGTGATTATATCGTCAAGCGAGTTGTCAGTTCCAACCATTGCCAAATGAAATGTAGGTAAAACAGTAAGTATTACACATCCAGATTGCGCTTATAAATCATGTCACTGCAGAGGCATTAGCGCCTAGCTCGTGTGATACGTTAATCCGCTTCTTTGTTTTATGTTTTTAAATAGTGCGGTCATATTTGTTTTCAGATATTGTCTGCTTCAGCTATGCGTAAGATTTACAAGAGCTGGCGCCTATGTGATAAGTTTGTCACGTGTCATTTGACTCTATACGTAATTCGGTAGGTAAAATTATAATTGCGGACAGACCTTTATATAAATACAGTTACTGGGGAGAAACTAATATAGTGCACTTCGTTTTATCTAATATTGACGTTGCTGATTTTATTAATTACAAATAAAATACTTTAATTTGGAAAAATTACACTTTTATAAGAAAATAAGAAATCCTTAAGTAGATTTATGGTTCAAAAGTGATCCCTCATTGGAGTCTTTATAACCCTTCCGCAAAGTATTCCCCGAACGTCTTAAAAGTTTATTCGGAATTAAAATCGAAGTAGCGCAAGTTGAAGTGCGATAAATTACCATAATATCATAGAAGCGAGTTCATCTGCCGTTTAAACTAACTTCGACGTTTGAGGTGTTTGATTATCTAGTCCCGATGGACCCTTTTGTTCATTAGTCACAACTTTATTACGTTTGCGCCTTTTAAATTTATTATTCGTAACAAGCGTCGTTCATTATATTTTATATATTATGTTAAAGTATTTTTTATGTAAATACAATTTCATGAAGATTGTAAGTTAAAACAGATAACCTAAAACAGGTTATTAGAATATAGAGACCCAATTGAGCGCTAACCTCGCGTTTAATAAGATTATACGGCATTATTTTATGGTATTAATAAGATCAAAAGCGTTCGTACATCTAAAACTCCTTTTAACCCTCTTTCGTTCTAACTCAAGTTAGTAAGACGAGGGCAAAACGTGCCACGTTTCTGTTTTAGCGGAAGCGGATTTACATTTTTACAATCTATTTTTTTGTATACTAATTAATAGCAAAAATAATAATTATTATTAAGGTTTTGTTATTAAGGAAATTGTTTAGTTAATTCTTGATAATATAGGAAAAAAGAGTAAATTAGAATATGTCAAACTACAATGCCGAAGCAATACACTATTTATAACTTAATACTTTAAATTATTTTTCTATCAATGTTTTAATATTTCTTGCCTTCTATAGAACACGCCTCAGCATTTAACGTGATCCATACCAACCCTTTCCAACAAGGTGGATATTTAGAAAATATAATAAGGCTCTGAAGCGCGGATGAGTCTGAGATTCAATTAAATTTATTATGTATGAAGATCTCGCGTGAGGAAGATGCTCATCGCGTCGACAAATTGCTCTTTCTTAGTACACTGATACTACTTATAATGTGTATGTGTATGTATATTTATGTATATTTATCGGCTGATGACTATAACACAAACATTGATATGCTTAATTTAGGAACAGACGGTTGTATGTTAAAGATATTTATTTATACCTATATTATCATTATTGCGTAATCTGCGTAACTTTGCCGGTGTAGGCTGGATGAGGATTGCGGAAAACCGGGATGTCTGGCGCGAACTTGGGGAAGCCTATGTCCAGCAGTGGACTGCAATAGGCTGAACTAACTAATTATTATTATTCCATCATCATCATCTCCCTGCCCTTATCCTATTTATATAGGGTCGGCACAACATGTTCTCCTCTTCCTCAGACTCATGTTGTAAGTGATTTGGCATAATATTCTTTTTTACGACCGGCCGCCTGCCTGACATCAACCCTCCTTGGGACTAATTATTATTATTATTAACTATATTTAACGTAAAACTAAAAAACAAAACACGTTTAAATTTATATAGACCACCAAGGTTCACAACAACTGGTCGTTTTTAAATATTTAAATAATTAAAAAATATCAATGCCAGATTTAAATAAATAAAAAACACACCTAGACATGATAGTAGAATTTTAAGGCTATATACTTGTGGTTTGCTGGCATTTTTAAAATTACAAATCTAATGAATTGCAGCGACAGAAGATAACAATTTTAATGAAACCAAGAGTGCCTTGTCAAATAGTTATCTCCACACGGGAATTTATGCATAGGTACTTATTGTCAATAATGTTGTTTTTGTGTTACAATAAACTTTTTACTCATGTAGTGGTACCACAAGTAGCTTAAACATATTTTACTTTACTATATTATTATATTATACTATCAAATATGTAGACATTGTTAGTTTATAATCTGTTTATTACTACTAAACTTGTACGAAATTAATTAGGAATAATTAATTTATATTATATGTAATTAATTATAGTAAATATTTATATTCAAAATATAAGAAAAAGGTGTTAATTTAAAATAAAATAGTAAATCACAAGAAATAAACTACTCACACAGGGAAAATTTCCTACAAAGACCGCCATGTTTATTAATAAGTATCAAGTTATATTGATACATTTTGGAGTGTAGGTAAATATAATAATTTCTTTAATGGTAATAGACCAGTGCTTTTAGCTTTTGAAAACAAAGAAATTTATAGTAGAATGAAACACATTGCAAAAGAAAGAGAATACAACGAAAATGATAGGAAAAATAAATTATAAATAAAAATAAAAAATAATCGAGATAAACCGTTTTTTACCCTTAAACCACCCCTCCCTACCACTTTCCGACCTCAGATCGACTGTAATTTATTTTTCCTATCATTTTCGTTGTATTCTCTTTCTTCTGCAATGTGTTTCATTCTACTATAAATATCTTTGGTTTTTACCATTTTTAAACGCTAAAAGCACTGGTCTATAAATCATTCTTAGAGCTATTAATTATCAGAGTTTGTCATAACAACAAAAGCAGGTAAATATATACTACTATTATTTTATTAATGTTTTCCGTGCGTTTATCATCATATTTGATATACAGAATGCGCAACGAAATAATTATCGTCGAAATTCCTATTAAACTTCATTAAGTAAAGACGCAAGTGCCCAAACATCAAAACAAATGCTTCCTTAATTCTTCCCTCGTTTGATGATCCTTATTAGCAGGGACTTATACGTAACCTCGCAAATTATAACGACTTCCGAAATTGTACGCCTACTTAGTGAGAGTTTTGATAATCTGTCTTCATCGCGAGTTCTTCAAATCCAGTCTGATGAGCGCGTTTATGTGATGTTTTGAGAAATGCTTAAAAGTCGAGGCGAAGCTTATAAGATGTTAGACGTAATTAATGAAAATGGCTTAGTATTTACGTTAACAACGGCAAATTATGAATGGGAATTCATTACTAAAAAATTGCGAATTAGTTTTTATGTAAAATAATCATCGTAAAAATAACTTGATTGTTATATTAACAATTAATTAAAGATTTTATTTCGAATATGTATATCTTATTCGTATATAAACTAATAATTTGAAACAAAAACTTTTATAACAAACAATATCATAGTTGAAAATACCAATGTTAATAATCCTATAACCACTGTAAATGTTTCAATTGGTTATATTCAGTTATTCAGCAGCTTAAATATTGAAAACAATGAGTTTCCCGGTAATAAGGGGGAGGTTTATCAGGGGTGTATTGTGTACAGGTCGGGGTTATATTCAGGTATTAAAGAACGTAACATTGCCGAGACAGAGGGAATCTGGCTCAGCTCAGTGTACCGAATGAGCTTTGTCGCCAAGAATTCGGTTTTAACGCTAGCTTTCGTAATATTCACAGATATTTATTTGGTGTTATGACTATTTGAATAAATTTTAAGTCAAATGCATTGTGCAGAACATGAATGATATATTTTAAAAATTTACTCACTAAATGTAATTCGCTAATCCCAATTTTTTTTTTTTTTTTTTTGATATCGCAGGGTAACCCATTTACGGGTGATATCCAGGACGCCCGGGTAGGCAGTCCTAGACCGTATGTCGGACTCAGCACTTGGGGGTGCCACTACCGCACTAAACCCCCTGCGGGAGCCTTCAGCCGCTTTAATTGGAGGGTCCCGGATCTGCAGGCAACAGGATCCCTCCAGCGACAGGCTGGCCTTGGCGAAAAGGCCAGACTTCTCCTCCATGGGGACTGTCCGGCTCACCTCTGAACAGTCCCGACGACGCCGTGTCTAGCAGGACCGGGTTCCCATCCCGGCCCGACACGGGCACAGGGGCGTTACTGGAAGCGCATTAAGTAGCGCCTCCTGCGCACCCCCAATCGTCGCCCGCGGGTGGAAGCCACGTCGGCGGCCTCCTCTCTCACCCGCTCGTCAGCCTCCTTCTGGTACATAACTGTCTCGCAGAAGGAGACCATCGCCTTCCAGGACTCGTCGTCGCCGAGCATCGCGGTGATGACGCTCGGGAGTGACAAGTCCCCTCCGAGGACTGTCGTCAGATCGCGACGCAGCGCCGCCCATCTCGGGCACACCTCGAGGGTATGCTGGGCAGAGTCCACCGCCGCACCACAATCGTGACATTCAGTCGTCGGCTCCCTTTGGGCCGTCCGACACAGGTAGTCACCAAAGCAACCGTGCCCGGTGAGAACCTGCGTCAGACGGAAGGTGAGGGGCTTGCGTTTTCGACGCATCCACCGCTCAAGGACCGGGCGCAGGGCAGCCGTTACGCGTGTGCCATACGGCTCCTGCGCCAAGTCCTCCCCCCACCTCTGCATTAACGCTTCCTGCCCTATCCGGCGCACCCGTAGGATCCCGTCCAACGTGGGGTTCTCACCAAGAGCCCTCCTACCCGAGACGTATGAGTAGGTCTCGGCAAGAACCTCCGCCACGAGTTCCCACGGGGGGTCGCCGGCTAGAGTAGTAGCTGCAGCCCACGATACCGTACGGTACCCCCGAATCACCCTCACCGCGATGGTCCTCTGCGCAGAGCGCAGTGCGACCTTATTCCTCGCAGTGAGGCGATCCGCCCAAACCGGGGCACCGTACGTCGCCATACTCCGGCAGACACCAGAGTACAGCTGCCTGCAGGCGGCGCTGGGTCCTCCGAGGTTCGGGAGGAGTCTGCCCAGTGCACTCGCCACCTTCACGACCTTCGGTCCCACCATGGCGAAGTGTGGGCCAAAGGTCCACCCTCCATCGAGGATGAGCCCCAGATATTTGATTTGGGGGCTCATCCTGACCCTCCCCTCTCCGATCTGCAGGGTAGCCCCCGGTGGGGGTCCCTTGCGTCCGGTCCCGCGGAATAGGAGGGCTTCGGTCTTGTCAATTCTGACACGAAGCCCTAAACTCTTTATGCGGCTGATCACGAGGTCGACTCCGACCTCGGCCAACCGCGCCGCCTCCTTGAAGTCACGCCCCCGGGAGTACACGAGGGTGTCATCCGCGTAGCAGATGACACCCATCCCGGGGAGGAGACGGCCTCGCAGGACCCAGTCGTACCCGATGTCCCACAGGATCGGTCCCAGAACCGATCCCTGCGGGACACCGCAGCCGACTTGCCGCCATTCCACGGACCCCGACCGGTTCTCGTAGCCTACCCTCCGATCGGAGAGGTACGCCTCCAAGAGCCTCCTTAGATACGGGGGCACTCCAAAGTATTTCAGTGCCTCCCGTATCACTGCGTGAGGCAGACTATTAAAGGCGTTCGCGATGTCCAGGGACACCGCGACAACCACCTCCCTCCTGTGTTCCGCCTCACCCGTCACTGCCCTTAGTTGTTTGAGGGCATCGATGGTCGACCGGCGTGCTCGGAACCCGAATTGGGACTCTGAGAGTCCGGGTCCCGAGCCCCCATCTAGGTGCCGAGCGAGCCGGGAGGCTACCACTCTCTCCAAGGCCTTCCCAGATTCGCTCAGCAGCACCACCGGTCGCACCGCCGAAGCCGAGTCCGGGGTCCGCCCTGCTTTGGGAAGTAGGCAGAGCCGACCCTCCTTCCAGGCCCCCGGAAACTGGCCAGACCGTAGGCAGCGGTCAAACAGCTCCCGGAGGCTGTCGCCGAGGTGCCTGAGAGCGATCGCGAGTACCCTCCCGTGCACCCCGTCCGGACCCGGCGCCCTCTTCTTACTCTGAAGGCGAAACAGAGCCGCCTCCATTTCAGCCTCTGTGACGGGTGGCGGAACACCCTCCTCCTCGTCCGGCGTCTGCCGAGCCATCTTGGGGGGCATGAAGCCCTCGGGTTCGTCGGGGAAGAGTTCCTCAACGATCCTCCCCAGTTGGTCCGGCTGAAGAGTTTCGCTGATGGGGGCCGACTGAGCGCGTAGCCTGTTCCGCGCCCAAATATACGGTCGACCCCAGGGGTCTCTCTCCAGACCCCCAACTAACTCCAGCCAGGCCTCCTCCTTGGCTCGGTATATGGCCTCCCGCAGGATCTTCGTTTTCTCCACGTAGATCCTGCGCAGCCTGTCGTCCCTGTCCACGTCCTGGGGGCGTCTCCGCCTGCTCCGGGTATATTGTCTCCTGGCCCCGTTGCAGGCGGCCCGAAGACCGGCTATCTCAGCCGACCACCAGTAAAGCGCCCGCCGCGGGGATGAACGCTTCGCGGGCGGCATGGCCGCTCTGCAGACAGCAGTGAATGCGTCGCTGAGCCGGCTAGCCGCCTCATCCACCCCAAACTCCGACAGCGGCGGGAGACTCCAGCGGCCAACAATTGCGGCCTCCTCTGCCAGTTCCCGGTCGAGCTTGGAGAGTGCCCAACGCGGAAACCGGGTATGCCCCCTGGACGACGTTGACGACGACGACGACGCCGGACGGACGTGAGCTGGAGACACCTCGAACCTTATGTATCGATGGTCCGAGAGAGTCTCCACCTCCGTTTCCACCCTCCAACCTTCCACTCTGCGTGCGATGGCCGGCGTGGCGAACGTGACGTCCACCACAGAACCTCCCGACCAACGCACGCACGTCTGGACTGACCCCACATTGAGCAGGCACAGTCCGGCAGCTAGCGCCCACTCCTCCACCTCCCTCCCTTTAGGGTTCGTAACAGGGTTGCCCCAAGCCGTGGACTTGGCGTTGAGGTCACCGGCCACAAACACCTGGAGAGGAGCTAGCTGCCCCACCAGTGGCCCCAGAACGTCGAGAAACCGTTCCAGGGCCGCCAGGTCACGGTTCGGGGAGAAGTAGACTCCAATGAAAGCCACCTCTCCCCGAACCGCTGCCACGTACCCGTGGCCCCTCGCCTTGACAACGAGAGGGGGGCCGGCACCAGGCCTCACCACGATCGCCACCAAGCCCTCGGTGTCTCCCGCCCAGTGTGGGCCAGGAGGCACAGCATATGGCTCGGCAACGATCGCGACGTCAACACACCACTCCGCCATGGACTGCAGGAAAAGGTCCTGGGCCCCTGCGGAGTGGTTGACGTTCGCCTGGAGGACGCTGAGATGTCTGTGCATTATTCGGTCATCTCAGCGTCTGCTGACACCACTCGGTTCCCCCCTTGGGATGGGAACTTCCCGCGAGTTGATGGGGGCTTGCATGACATGCCCCCCATCACGTGGCCCGCCGGCCTACCGGCGTCCGCGCACACCGCGCAACGAGCGGCGGCCGAACACCCGGCAGCTTTGTGGCCAGGCTGACCGCAGCGATAGCACAGCGTGCTGCGGTCAGTGCCAGCTGGGCACGCGGAACCGACGTGCCCTAGTCCCAGGCAACGGAAACAGTGCCTGGGACGTGCCTGCAGGAGGTGGACGTTCCCTCTGCTCCACCCCACCGCTATGCTCCCGGCTTGCAGCAGCTTTTTCCCTGCTGCCACCGGGAGCTCAATGTGGGCTGATCCCGAGCCCACTTGCCCCACGCGCAAGTTTCGCACGTGGACCTGCCCGGGGGAACAGCCCCCCTCCTTCGCCACCGCGGTAGCCAAACGCTCCGCGTTGACTGCGTCGCTCAGGCCTGAAATTCTTATCTCCGCCTTCTTCTCAGGCCTGAGCACCTCCGCTTCCTCGGCCAATGCCTCCCTCAGTCGAGTGGCGAGGGCATCGGCCTTCTCCCCACTCGTGGAGCCGGGCACCTCAATGAGGCGCGCCCCGGTCGCAGATTGGCGGATCCGGAGCGGGCCGATTCCCAGCTCCTCGAGGTCGATACTGGTCTCGGCCTTGAGCAGTATCGACGCGTACGTGGCCCCCGTGGTCGCTGCCTCCGGCCGTAACTTGACTATTACGGCCGTGGAGCGGGGGAGAGCCAACTTAGGCTTCGGGGCCTCCTTCTTGGCTGGCGGCGTTGAAGCCGCCGGTTTTTTAGCCTTCTTGCGGCGGACGACTTCAGTCCAGCTTGCTGCCGGCTCCTGCTGCTCCAGCTGGACTTTGGCCCCCTCTCCCTCCTTCCCTTGAGGGGCCGCTTCCTTTGAGGTGGAGGGACCGAACGCGGTCCCCTCTACCTCCTTCACCTTTTTCTTCCCCTTGCCCTTTCCCTTTCCTTTGCTCGATGCTTCGGGAAGGGCGGGTATCTCCTCCAGGTCCACCTGCGCCACCACGCTTGCACTAGGGGCCACCGTCGCTCTACTCTTTTTTGCAGTGGCGGCCTTTGTGGTTCGCACCAACGGTCTGCTGTCCCCAGCCAGTGGACAAGGAGGTGCAGCCGGGAGCTTGAGAGTCGCCAGGCGGTCATCTACGGTTTTGCCAACCATATTTGCAATTTTTTGCATCAGGTCGGCATTTTCCTCTGTATTTACGGATTCAGCCGCCTTTTTACGACTGTCCTCAAACTCCCTTTTATAGGCCAGCATTTCGTCCCGAACCAGCTCTAATTCCCGCGCGAGCCGACGGTTGTCGGCCTTCAATCGGCGGACCTCCTCCGAGTCCGTGCGGGCCACCAGGGACTCCAGCACCTCCTTGATTGATCCCGCTGCCCTCCTTATTTTGGAGGCGTAGCCCCCACGCAGATTGACCGACTTACCGGTCAGGGTGAGAATCAGGTTAAGGTTGGCCTCCGTCGCAACCCTCAGCTCCTCGGCCCCCCGCTTTTCCACGTCGTCAATCTCGATGGGAGCCTCCTCCATTTGCCCCCCCGCCTCCTTCTTCTTCGCGAAAGCTCTCTTGTGGAGGACCGCCTCAAACTCGTCCTCCCGGACTTTCTCCGCACGCTCCCTTAAGGCCGCTCTGGCGCTAGTTAGAGCGGATGCCTTGCCTCTCTTGGCCTGCTTGGTTGTTTTAGGCCCCGCGGGCACTCGCTAATCCCAATGCTTTGATTCATGTTTATACTTTTTGTTATCTTCGTATAGAGATAAGTTGCTTGTATGTTTTTACTACCTAAACGCAGCAATGCATACTATATCGATCACATTAAATTATTTATGAATTTTATTATAAAAGTACTATAGACACAGTTTTTGGTCTAAGTAGGTCTAGGTTGTTATATAAATAACATTTATAAAATTAAATTGCTTAAGATTTTTGTAGAGCTTAATAGTTTAATTTTGATAAAGAAAAACTGGATAATAAATAGTTATAAAGTCGTTTTAGTTATTTTGTTTACTAGCTACACACACACACACACACACACACACACACGTTTCAGCCTGTAATATCCCACTGTTGGGCATAGGCCTCTTTCTCCATGTAGGAAAAGGATCAGAGCTTAATCCACCATGCTGCTCCAATGCGGGTTGGTAGATAAAAATTTAGTATGTTTGACTACATACATATCACTATTAAACTAAAAATCTTATTTGAGGAAAAGTCCGTCCTTTTCCTTTTTGAAAATTGCGTAAAAAACGTACCTATGTATATTTTTATCGAGTTATTTCAATAAATATTTTTCAAATATTATATATCAAACTATGTATTAAAAACTCCATCTTAGGGTTTTCAGAAGGAAATCGCTACAAAACGATAAGACTGCCCATCGTACTATTTTATATTATACTAGCTTCTGCGCGCGACTTCGTCGGCGTTGACTCTGCTCCTATTGGTCTTAGCGTGATGATATATCACCTATAAATAATAATCTAATAAAGCTGAAGAGTTTGTTTGTTTGATTGTTTGTTTGTTTGTTTGTTTGTTTGAACGCGCTAATCTCAGGATCTACTGGTCTGATTTGAAAAATTCTTTCAGTTAGATAGCCCATTTATCGAGGAAGGCTATAAGGCTATATATCATCACGCTAAGACCAATAGGAGCGGAGTCCACGCCGACGAAGTCGCGCGCAGAAGCTAGTTTTATAAAAATCGGTCCAGCCGTTTCAGAGGAGTGGTAACTAATACTATGACACGAGAATTTTATATATAAGATATTAAGATTTTAAGACGATTTGCAGATTTTTAAAATGTCGTGTACAATAAAGTTTGATATGAAAAAAAAAAACAATTACCTCGTCTAAAGGGCATCCAGTGGAAATAAGCAACGGTCTGCTTTGCACCAGTAACAGGCTCAGCATCTTATCTTTAATGTCCTGGAGCGGAGTCGGCCTAGGTCTTAGCAACTGGATCCTCAGGGTCGCTACAGTTGTGAGCTCTCCAAGCACCTCTCCAACGGTCGTCATTGGCCCATCTGATATGTGATCTAAAGGTAGTGGCTTCCAGTTGTTGAGTACCACCGATCCTAATAACAACATACATTTTTAGGTTAAAAATCATTTAAAATGAGATAATAATTGGTAAGTCTATTATATTGGTAGTACTATGACAATTCATACAATGTAAACGGTTATACACTGAAATTACTGAAAAAAAAATTCAGCTCAATCGGTTGACGATATTTGTTTCAAAATTGAGTTGCAAGATTTCATTCACCCTACTATCTTACACACATACATACATACACACATACATTGCAAGTTAAATAAAAGCTTATAAATACAAAATTAGAAATGTGCTCTAGTATAATAATAAAATATAGGTATTAACAAACGGAAGTGTGTTTTTGGGGATTTGATTTCATTTTACCAAGCACTTCATTACCGATCAGCGACCATCGGTAATAAACATATGCTGAAGCTGTACCGATTTATCCCCTTTATTAAAATGATAAAAAAATGTAATAACCTTTAGCGCAAGCAGCCAATTCGTGGGGATAGCCAAGTCTCATCATGGCAGCTGGTACAAGCTCGTGGAAGGCCGTGGTCGAGGGTATGATCACATAGCTGTCCGTCTCCACAACCGCACGTCTTCTCCAAACTCCCTCTTCTAAAGACCCAATAGCCTCCACTACGCAGTGAATTGGTAGAGTTTTACCTAAAGAATATAAAAAAAAACTATTTTAGAATACATTAAAAGAAACATTATTTTATTTCCCGTCCTGTCTTGCGAACTTTCAAACGCGTGAATATTAAACAATCGTTACGTTTTCTGGACTATTAAAGATTTATCGGAAAATTTATACAACCGTAAAAAGTTACACTAGCATGTCATAAGAACAGTTGACGCTTGAAAACTATTTGATAAATTATTACTTGATATGTATTTTATATAGAACGCACCATTTAATGTGCCTGTTAAAACGAATCAATTGTGTTTTTAAGAAGCTCCGTTTATTAAATAAAAAATAAAATATTTTTCCTTAGGAGCTGAGTAAAAAATCAGAAACTTAAGCGGTAGACGTCGAAACGTTGTCGTTAAGAAGGCGTCTTAATTATTTAGCAACTTTTCAAGCGAAAAAGCAATGCTTTTGACTTGCTCGTGAGCGCGTTAAAAAACCGAGTGAAATGTTAAAATAATAATTAATCCTTGTTCTATGTCGGCGCGGCCGTCCCGAGATTGCTTTGTGCCGATGCTTTTACCATCCATCTTTGTGAGATGCTTCTTTAACACGATATTAAATAGTTTTTGCCTCACTGCTCTTTTTTACACAGATGAGTTAAACTGCTCTAATAAATTTCAAAATAAACTCCTATGCTTTATTTTTCATTGCATATTATTTGTTTTTGTTTTTTGTAAAACAACTAGTACTAGTAGTTACAAATTACTTTGTACTATCGAGATAACTCAGTAAAAACAAAGGAATCGCAACTAGCATAAAAAAATAAAAAAAGTATATAGAAATTTAAATAGTACCTTTACAGGTATCGAATCTACATGTGAATATTCAGGTAGTTTCGTAAAGCGGAGGCTTTAGAAAATTATATAGATATTTCTGCTTCAATAATCTCTTAACAACCTTAGCTTAGTGGGAAAAGTTGTAAACCTTTAAAATAGTCTAAATTTCTGTGGCGCAGTATTAACGTAAAGTAACTTTCAATAGTTTTAGTCGGCAAGTTGCTTAGGTGAGATTTCGAGGGTAGTTCGAGGTTAGCACCTATGCTTAAATTTTGCGCCCGGATTAGGCGAGATTTCGCCGTGGACTCTCCGGCGCGGTCCGGTGGTCATTTTAATCCCAGGCTTTGACGCTGGACTTTATTAATAACTGGAGATACGTATCGAATCGAACAAAAGCGAATAATAGTCTAAGCTTAATTAAATTTTATTTTAATGAGGTAAGAGAAAGTATGTAATATATGTACTTTCTAGATTCGATTAAAAGGAGTAAAAGGTTTTTACGATCGCTCGGGTCAGACAAAAATTCTTCAACAAGTTATTGCGCGTATTAATTAGAAATATTAAATAGCTCGTTAATCGAGTTACTACGGTATATTATCTCATGCTTAATTTTACTTTGAATTAATCATACTTAAAAAATATTTGCACATTAAAGATTATTGATGTTAAATAAAAAAAATGGTGTCTTGATTATTATATATAGTCACATTCCTTTATTGATATATTGAGGTTTTAATTACCTACAGATAATTTGAGATGTATTTTTTTTTGTTTTCTAGCTTTACTATGTTTCCACTAACTATTTTCGAAAAATTCCCAATCTTCTTACGACTTAAATTGAACAGAACTGTCAACCTGCTTTGAACCTTGCTTAGGATTTGTCACCGTTACCAATACACGATGTTCCATTTAATTCGATTATATTAGTTGGTGATGTTAAATACACATAAATTGAAAATTGCAGAAATTAGATCAACAGTTACAAAGTAAATCACTCATGAATATTTATTCTCTTTACCATAATTATAATTAAATCTACAATTTCGTTGTAGTATGGCTTTAAAAATAATGTTTTTGTCCCAAAATAACCCATGGACGTAATACGTATTCATTACAACTAGTAAATCGTTTTCTTCATATACACCTCACAATAGACAAGATTAGACACTTCTAACTAGGACGCTAATCGTCTGAAGAACTTGTTCTGTAAATTGCGAAGCCGAGTACGATATTCATTAGCTAACATAAAACAGCAATTAGCTCGGTAGAGAGAGAAAGATAGATACTTAACCTCCCTCGAGCGAAGGAGAGGGGGCGAAAGCTTAGCCGATCTAAGCGCTCTTGAAAAGAGTTCAGTTAACAAAGGGTGGGATGTCAAGAAGCGTACGAGTAGTGTGAATTTTAACTGTAGACTTTGAGAATTAAGTTTGGTAGGTACCTTGACGGGCTGACGGGATCATAGCTTTTTACTCATATTTTAAAAATTACGTATACTTTACAAAATAACTTAAATTAACCATTACATACTCAACTTATATAATAAGAAAATAGAATGTTCAACCAAATTTTTGGTAGGTTGTCTAGTTCTAGTAGAATACCTAATGTTAGTGTAAATAAAAATCAATCGCTAAATGTGTTCCTAAGTGTAATAACTCGTGAGCGATTGGAGCAATTTGGCTACTAATTTTTATTAGTTTCTAATACTTTGTAGAAGGTTCTTAGAGAAAAATTGAAATTAATAAAATTGCGCAGTAAAATTGGAAAATTTCCGAAAAATACTATGAATAATTAACTTCATGCGTTTGACATTTCGCAGAATAGGACAACTAGACAACGTCTTCCAGGTCAGCTAGTTAGTAAAAAAATATAACAGGAGTATAAATGAAATCATAAAACACCTAACATGGTATTATGTTAACGAGATTAAAAAAATAGATATGGCTGTATGACAGGGATTCAATAGTTTCGCGTGAGTCGCATTCGTGAGCGATGATCTACTTAGCGGATAAATCGTGGCGTGCCGGATGCTGAAACCTAGCAACTACAAGCTAATCGCGTGCGTTCGTGTCCGACCTGACGTGACGAGTAAATCATGTGTTATACAGGTATAATGGGGAATCGTTGGTGTTGACATTGTCACTGATTGAGCTCAGTTTTAAATACTTTTCCATCTATCTATCTCTATACATCTATGTATGTCTATCTATATGTATATATTTATATAAATAAATATGAACCGCTGAAATGTATGTATGCGCATAACTTTTGGCTTGCAACAAATTGGATAATTCTTCTTTTTTTGTTGTTGTTGACATTGTCAGGACAAGGTATAGTAAGAAAATTGAAAAAAAAAAACATATAGGTATCATATATATTTTTGTCAATGTATAAATTAGTGTTTGACTTTTGACTTTCTTATTTTCATTATTATTTTATTACTTTCATTTTTTATGCTTGTGTCTTGGAATTTGTTATCTTTTCTTTGTTCATGTTTTACATTTATTCCTTACATTACATTTAGTCCTTGTGGGTCTCTCCACCGTGCCTCGGAGAGCACGTTAAGCCGTCGGTCCCGGTTGTTATCATGTACACCTGATAGCGATCGTTACTCATAGTAGGGAATATATCCGCCAACCCGCATTGAAGCAGCGTGGTGGATTAAGCTCCGATCTTTCTCCTACATGGGGAAGAGGCCTATGCCCAACAGTGGGATATTACAGGCTGAATCGTGATCGTGATGGAGTAGAGAATGGCATTCAAAATGTTTATTCTAAACGAAACAAAACAATTAAAAACATAAACCGCCAAAGATTTTCATTATTAAATCAAGCAATGAACGCATACAGTAACGTATGGCTAAAGCCTAAGCTTGTCCAATAATCCCCTTACAGACCCTAAACTTTCACCTGGCCATCAGACGGAGTAAGTCTCAACTAAACAAGACACATAATAGGAGATCCGAACTAGATAAATGCGTCATGGATGAAAATTATTTTATATCTATTTTAGGAGGTATATTGCAAAAATAATCGCGAAAAAGTTGCCAGAAAAATCCTGGGCAAAATTTTTTTTATCCCTGTAAAATAATATTTTAATTAGTAACTAGTGAAACGCTAATGTTGTTAAAGAAATAGTGTTTCACACCAAAATCTTGTTATTGTTTGTAAATTGTTAGACATTAAAATTTAGGTTAATGAACCCAAGACTGTCTTAATCGTACAACTTTTAAGAGCTTGAGAATTCTAATAATAGGAAACCCGAACTAGACGAACATGTCTATTAAAGTATATTAGAAAAATAGACAGGATTGACTAAAAATTTCTTGCCAGGCTATATTTAATACCTACAATATGTAAAAAAAATATATAAATTTGATTTAAAATGCGCCTACGAGGCTAAAGAATAAATTTAATACCTACCGACAGTAAGAAGCCCATAGAAAATGCAAACGTTGCTGTTGGGTTGTCCGTTATTTTCCTGGCATATCCACTGGGTTGGTAGTATAAATAGGTATATATGTATACCGATGTAGGTACTTTCACCCACATTTTTAATAAATAGGTAAATCTTACATCAAAATGAGCGCTGTTTCATTGCGAATACGATGACATAGGGTTGCCTGCTAAAAGTCTGGTTTGTATGGTGGTTGCCGAATTTCCAGACCAATTTTTCGCGATTTATAAAGACAAAAACATACTAAAAAAGATGATAATTATTTAATTTTTATCTATTAAGCAGATGAGTGAAGATCGCGTTTAGTTCGTATCTTAGACTAATATACTTGTGGACTGTTCGGTGCACTATCAATCTGTGTTTATTCTCGAAGATTACGTCTTAATACATTATAAGCTTTTAAACTTTAGATAAGGTTATACAAGATAATTCTGAAATGAACTTCTTCAAGATTGTTAGTTTTTAGTAAGTTTACAAAATATTAGATAACTACCTAATCTAATTTGATAAGTATTTTATAATATATTCACATTAATATTATTTTATACAGTATTGTCGAAGATAATAAAAACGAATAAAAAAAAACTATTTTTTTGTCTTAGCTGCTAACCCGTGGCGATCAGCGTGGTGGATTAAGATCCGATCCTTCTCGTACAAGGAAAAACAGGGCCATGCCATGCAATAGAATGTTACAGGTTGAACCGTTGAATCTTTGTTTTATCGTGTGTCGAGAGCTCCAAAAGATTTGTGGAAACATTAAAATAAAAAGGATATAAATTTAACAAAAATAAAAAAGAAGAAAAAACTGGAAAATAGAATACATAATGTATATATACAAAAATTTACATACACACGCGATTAAGAGTCGTAAAATACTACATATATAATTATACATAATGCGTCATTAAGATTATCTACCTCTATAAACTTGTCTTTGGCGTGTGTTGAAATATTTTTCATTAATGTCACAATATTTAAACTAACAAGTAGCTACTATAGATATATTCAAATTAATAGTACCTGGGTGACCGAGCCCAGCTCGGTATTTTTTTTTATCTTTTGTTTTTTTTTTCGGTATTTTTATATTTTAATTTTATTTAAATAATAAATCACGAGTGAAATTAAAAAAAAAAAACAAGAAAAAAAAATAATCTGGAGACTGAGATTCGAACCCAGGTCAAAAGGATTTGAAATCCGTCGCTTTCCTAATTACGCTAATACAGCTATATTAATAAATTGTGAAATAAGGCTTCGTATTGTAATGATATTTTTTCATTGCCTAAAAACAGGGATAAAACGACATTTTTTTTAAATGAATCCTAGCTAGATCAATTTTTCGCCCCCGAAATCCCCTGCATACTAAATTTCACGAAAATCGTTGGAGCCGATTCCGAGATTCAGAATATATATATATATATATATACAAGAATTGCTCGTTTAATAGTATAAGATACGTTCGAGTACGATGAAGTCGAGATTTTTATTGATTACAAGCTGTAATCGTGACTACGTATTTTTCTTCTCTGTACTAAGGAAGTAAACTGGTATAAGTAATAAGTATATCTATACTAATATAATAAAGCTGAAGAGTTTGTTTGTTTGTTTGTTTGTTTGTTTGTTTGTTTGTTTGTTTGTTTGTTTGTTTGTTTGTTTGTTTGTTTGTTTGTTTGAACGCGCTAATCTCAGGATCTACTGGTCCGATTTGAAAAATTATTTCAGTGTTAGATAGCCCATTTATGGAGGAAGGCTATAGGCTATATATCATCACGCTAAGATCAATAGGAGCGGAGTCCACGCCGACGAAGTCGCGCGCAGAAGCTAGTCTTATATAAAGCTATTCAGTGTCATAGTTATACTACAAAGTGTAGACTGAAATCGTGCAAAGTTTCATTCAAATCCATTTATTTATTTAGGGGTGTAGGCGTGATGCGCTGCTAAGCAAGTAAACAGAAACAAACAGGCAGAGTGACAATCAAACGTAAAAAAACTAGTTTTTGCTTCAGTATCGATTACAAAACACAATCCAAAATTTTGTTGGTGTATATTGAATATACTGTAAGATTTTACATTACGTATTTAGTTAGAAATAAAGTACCGTTCTTCGCAAATTTTAATGTATAGATTTGAAGAAATGATTTTTTCTGGACATGTGTGTTAATGGAGGTGGTAACTGGTATGTATTAAATATAGGGGTTTTAAACTTTTTGTAAGGATCTGTAAATTTTGTAATAAAAATAAAAAATAGTATTAATGTCTTTCGTATTTTATTACTTAATAGATTTTTATCAATTAATTTTAAAACTCGAATTATCCAAGGATACTTTTAACTTTCGTATATCTTTTAAATGTTAAGAATATTATAAGTAATGAATAAAGTAGGTACTCGGCAATCAATACTAATAAGAACTCTGAAATTCGGTCATCAAGTTATCACTTATTTCATATGTAATTGAAATAACAAATTTGTAATAGGATGGAACTAACATGATTGCTGTAATGTAAATAATATAAAAAGTAATTGGATTAATTAAATATAAATAAAAAAGAAAGTAATTATAATAGATTTGTAGGTGGCAAAAAGGCGTACGGTCCCCCGATCCTTCCACTAGTTCTGACTCACATTTCACACACCATTCCATTCATTCACAGGAACACAACACAGGTAGTGTTTCGAGCAGTATCATTTGTATGTGATCTTCTCTAAGGTTGAGAACTTCCCCAGTAACACACTTCTAAATTTTGAGCAAAATATTCCCAGCTGTGTCTCAAACATACACACTTTTACTAAACTGTATCAAATACGAGTATCTTACGTACGAAATCAAAGCGACAGTCATGTAGTTTTTGTTATGTATTAGAAGTACACATAACATCTAAGTTATTTGAAATCAAAACACTAGGGGAATGAAAATAATTCATCTCCGTTACAAAAGTAGCCTATCAATTTATCTGATGCCTTGACAACTGATTTTGTATCACCCCTCAAGATAGCTCTAACAATTATTACGGAGGCGTTACAAGCTGTCAAGCATTTGTGGTTTTAATTAAGTAACGTATGAATCGAGTGACCTATTTGTGGATAACTTAATGTTTTACATATGTAAGCTATTTTATATCTATTTGTTAGAAGATAAAGGTGTCTTTTTTATTTTTCATTACGCCTAAAAACGATTTTTTTTTCTATTTAATTATGAATGAGGGTTTGTTTAATTTAACAATAATTGTAAATTTTGACAAATATTGGACAAAAATAGCGGCAAATTTAAAACAAATGTCTCATAATTAAAAATAAGATAATATACTTTATTTTTTATATATTTTTAGCTTATTTTAGAATATATTTACTCGTTCTTTGTGCGTAATTATTCACATTACGAAACACACTAACTTGCGTAATATTTGAATATTATAAAAATGCTGTTCATATTAAACACGATAAGTTCGAAACGGCTTAATTAATTTATGAACAGTAATGAACAGGGGTTGGTAGAAGGAAACGTCATCATTATCTTAGCTGGTGTTGCGGCAACTTCCAGTGAATACGTGCGGTGTGTCGTTCAGCCTTTTGTCCCGTCCCTCGTCAATCGGTAACACATTTACCCACTTACGACTGGGTGAAAACTCGCGAAACGAACACCATTGTCGCGATCGCTACAGACACAATACCCCGCGGTACGCTTATCGACTCCAACCCGTCAAAGAAGTTCAAAAGCACGGTTTAGACGTTCGCTATCGCAACGTCGTTTGTCAGTTTTCACCCCGGGCGACGATTGTCTACGATTTACAAATAGCCTTTTTGAGGGAACGTCGTTTTCATTTTAATTGTCGCGGTGGAGGCATCATATATTCTTTGAAACATTGGAAAATCTCACAATGCGACGCCACATATCCCGAATCCCGAACGAGCTCTCGAAACAAATATATTCGACTTTGACGTGTCCTTGTTTAACGAACGAGTAGCAAACGTATTATTTAGGAGCCTCTTTACGTTACGTCGTGTTCGTTCGTATATTAATCTCATTTGTGTAATAAAATCTGTGTCTTAGCCGAGCCCATGGTGACGAGTGATCCGGCCCTGAAATGCGTGCCTCTGTGCGATAATCCTGTTAGGTTAAGAAGGTTTCTACATATTACGTGCTTTGCTACGCCTTAAGGATTAAAACGTCACATAACTCGATACTTAACGGAGGGCTGAGTAGGTATACCTTTTATCGATTTCCCGACAGCATACACACACAACTATCTCCGAGACAATATTTAATCAACGCTGGTACGAATAGATTTTCATTATTCGGCAGCCCGGCGAACGGGGCTTAAGCGATTACCTAAGGCAAAGATGCAACGTAGATTTAAGCGAAGCTCGCCATGACAAGGTGGTCATCGCAAACCCTGGGATCTTTACGCCGGACAATGAAGACAAAGGGCGTTTAAATTATTCAGATAAAGGAAAAGCGACTTTAATAACTCTTACATAGACGCTATTCATAAATATTTAACTTTGTCCGTCAATTTTGGTTTAAGACGAGTACTTTGCATGAGAGGAATCGGAGGACGTCTGGGAGCTAAACCTACCCTGCGGGCAGTGGGGGGCCTGCCATAAATAATTAATCTGGAACGATGTGCGTCGGGCGGTTAACTTAATCCTGCGGTGGTTAGGCTTTTGGGGATCCGGAAACTTGATGCAAAATTTTTAAGCAACAAAATATATAATCATATTGAATAAAAAAAACATTAAAAGAATATTAATACAAAAAATTCTTCGTCTTTGGATCTAGTTGTGCGAACTTTACAAAAAGTAATATTTTGACTATGTAAGTCTTGGTCTAAGATCCGAGAAGCTAGATCTTCCCTCATCTGTTAATTAGATGAAACAATTTTTTATAGGCTGATTTCAATATTGTGAATTTATAAAAAACAACCTCTGCCACCATAAGCCTGCTGCAATTTTTTTTTTAATCTTTTCCCTCTCATGTTAATGGTTACTGCTGACTGAGGTTACTGACCTGGCTGCAGGTAAGTGTAGCAATCATAGAGATGGCTGCCGACTACAGTTAGGTATATAATGTAAAATATTAATGGTTTTAGCTTATTACATGTAATTAACATAACTAATTGAAATATTTTACAAATATTAATACAATACTATTACAATTTATTAAAAATAGGAATATCCCAATAAGTCAGTGTAGAGCGATAATTTTTCAACATAGCAAGGTTCATTCGCGAAGCCCCACTGGCGAGCAACAAGCGGCGTCTTGAGGCTCTAAGGATCGGACATGGATTAGGCCGGCTTTACCCGCAAGACACTGTTAGATAACTACAACTATACGTAATACCTATGTGTCTTTCTAGTTTACAATGTTTTCACTGTTTTCAATGTTTCACTTCAATATTACTGTTTTCTGTATATGTTAAGTTTAATAGTAAGCACTAAGAATATTCTATTAAAACAATTAAATATTCGATTTTAAAATGATATTTAAATTATTTACAAAATAAATTATGACTATGGGGTTGTTTTTCTTTTTTCTTTTTTTGTAATAATATAATCTCCTAAGTAATCTTTAACTGTTTGAGTCTCATCATCAGTCTATTACAGTCCACTGCTGGACGTAAGTCTCCCCCAGGATTCGCCACAAGACCCGATCCCGCTTTCGCCATCGAGTCACAACTAGCTATCCTAGGATAAGTCGTCAGTCCATCTGACTGGTGTCCAGCACTACGTTTGCCGAGCCCGTGGCCTCCATTCGAGAACCTTCTTACTCCGCCGACCATCGGCTGTACGACAGATGTGACCAGCCCACCTCCATTTCAGTTTGCTAAACACTCTTTCACTTCTGAACTATATCAGTTACTTTGGTCTTTTGGCGGATAGTCTCACTTCGGACTTCGAGTCTGAATCACAGATTTATTTTTGTATTCAACCCTAAAAATATTTCATATATTTTTTGTATTGAAAAATATATTTTTTGTCAAGTGAAATAAATTTTCGTGTCTCAAAACAATACGAAATATTGTATTTCATTGACATATACATTAACATATACGTAAAACAGGCAGATAGCAGTGTTAGGTAGGGATCCCTAGTACATTTTTTTCACCTGATCAGTATCAAGCTAATTTTTTGGGAGTGGCTACATTTTGATGAGGCGAACAAAAAATTCCTCTTCGAAAACTCTCGATTATGGTAGCTAACAGAGATAGCAGGAGGTAAAGCAGCAGTGAGCGTAGGACCGGGATAACGTACCACGCAATTTGTAGGACATTATTACAATATTAAATTATATAGATAATCACTAACTAAAAGAAAAAAAATCAGTTGGTTAGTAATAATTTTTGATGACCTTACGAGGTCATCAAGTTGATGACCTCGTAAGGTCATCAAAAATTAATTTTTTTTTCTGTTTTTTTTTTTTTTTTTGCTTTTAGTTACTTAATATCTATATAATTTAATAGTAATATTGTCCTACAAATTGCGTGGTACGTTATCCCGGTCCTACGCTCACTGCTGCTCTACCTCCTGCTATCTCTGTTAGCTACCATAATCGAGAGTTTTCGTAGAGGAACTTTTTGTTCGCCTCATCAAAATGTAGCCACTCCCAAAAAATTAGCTTGATACTGATCAGGTGAAAAAAATGTACTAGGGATCCCTACCTATGTGTGTTATTACTAAAATTGACAAGTGTTTGATCAAACAACTGTATTAAAATTTAACATTAGTCATTATACGAGAAGATTTACTACATATGTCACATAAACTTAATTTTCAAGGAATAAAAACTTTCTAAATGAAAGGGCATTTACTACTTTGTAAAAAATTTAACAAGATAATAAAGGTAAAACGAGAAAACGTCATGATAATATGTCACAAGTGAATTAAAAATAGGCATCGGATAAACCTACTAAAAAGGTTCTTTTAAATTTCTTCTTTCTTTTTTTACTTTGAATCTAAATAGTCTCATACAAATCGTGTTAGCATTAATACACACACAAGCTTTTAGCAAAAAGTTAAGTAAACTCTGTAATTGAGCGGTAACTTGATTGTGAGGCGAGCTTACGACTGGATATTGGATTAGAAACAATTTTGTACCCAACTTTGCCTTCGCCGGCCGTACACAATTTATAGTTAATACTTTACACTACACGCTCAATCTAATCTAGTATCGAAATAAATCTAAAATTTTTGCTAATTTAATCAGCAATTTATAAAAATACCGATTATATTAGCAATAAGTTACTTCTATTGAAATTAGTTACGTGTTATTTCTTATTAAGAAAACTTAACTTAATCTCGCAAATTATATTAATGAAACTTTGATTAAGAATAAATTACTTTGAATTTATATAATTATAATACTGTAGATAATATTTTAGGGGGCCAAATAAATAAATGTCAAAATTATCATAGTAACGAATAAATCCTAAATTCGTGATTTACATGAGAAAAGCACGGTTGCGTAACGATAGACAAAAATACGCTTAAATGGCATTCATCATGCGGATTTGGCCTCATCACACATTGCTATCGAAACATTAAACATTTTAGTAGATAAGCGTAGAGTAAGAGAAGAGAGAGCCATTACGGCTATACCAAACTAATACCGCACAATTTTAAATCGATAGCGGTTGAAATGGCAACCAAATAATCTGTATGCACTTAATGAACGCATTTGAAAAGTTAAAAGCCTGTTAGGCCGCAGGGACGTAGAGCGACTAATTAACATCGTGCGGTAATACCGCCCAGTGTAGAATCGGACTTAGCGGCATTATCGCCAAAATTGTCCTAATGTTTAGTTGCGAGCGTAGGTCATTAGTGATTTTGGATACAAATTTGAATGTATACTTTGATCTCGGTGCGAACCAATGGACGAATCTATAATTGTGAGATTATTAGTTAGTTAGGTACTGCTGATATTATCTCACTTTGCTTGCGTATAATTATATACATAATTAATTATGGACAAGGTTTTATTAATCCTAAAGTTGTTATTCTTGTCATTAATAATTCATACGAGTCGGAAACACAAATATTTAAAATACACATTTTTCATAATCTAAAGTATTCGTACATAAGTGTTATCTAGAGATAAGACTAATTTTAATATATGTAAAAGGAACAGTTTGTATCTTAAATTATCATCACACAAATTATAATTATTCGTAATAAAATATTAAGAGGATACAAGTAATGAGTGGAACGGAGGATTAGATTAGTGAACAGGCAAATTGCGTGCAAATGTGAGTGGAGCTTTGAAACGCACTGTATTTAGGCGCGGGCGGCGCGGGGTGGCGCATCGCAGACAGACTCGATTTAGTAATTAATTTTACCGCGCGAAGTGCTCTAAATGCACTAGAAACTATAATCCTCATTAAAATGGGAATAGGCGACTATTCACTTCACCATCAAATATAATTTTGGCTTCTAAACACGGAATATTATTATGAATTTCGCCGAATCCTGTGTGTGCACCTCGCCAATGTACATATCATTTAATATCCGCCCGTGCATCTTTTCAATCATTCATTTGTCTATAGAAATATAGTAATTGAAATTGTGATTTTCTATTTTATGTACTAAAAGCCATTAAGTGAAGAACTGAGTTAAATTATATTTTAGAGGTTTATTATGATTACTAATTCATTCATTAATTATTATGTTAACTATTTTATTATATTTCGCACCGAATACGAATGCACTCATTAATTGATATAACAGTTAATATAAAAAAAACTCTTTTATACTACATAAAAAATAAAATTACACTTAAAACTTTGATATTGGAAACAATTATTTAATTTATAAATGACATTCCAACAAAATAAAGTAACGAAACGATCATTTTCATTTGCTCGCCGGGCACTCAATTTTTCGCATAACGCACCACCCAATGAAAACACAAATTAATCTGCTCATTTTTTGCATACAATTTTATTATCATTGAGCTCAAATATCCGAAAGCAATGCATTTCACGACGCGTAATCCCGCGACACAATGATACTTGCGGATTACTCGTGACGAGATTGAATTATTTCATCATAATAAAACTACTTTATTACTTTATGAGACCGAAATTGAAAATGAAAAAGACTATTCGTTTGTTTACATTTATATGCGAGTACGGCGTAGGTGAAATAAAATCCGGAATCGATATATATAACACGAGTGTGGAGAGCGCCTGTGTCGACGCGATATCCGACATGGGTTCGGATTAAGCGACGTCAAATCCGGGATTAAGCGGGACCGGGATAAAGCGGAGCGGGGTTCTGCCAGAATCCGGGTCAGCGGGATTTCGTTCGAGCAATAAAAGTGTCTGCAGCCGATTTAGGCTGAGCCCGTAGGCAATTCAGCTCGGTTACCAATTGCTAGGTAATTTCGATGTGCGAGCGCGATCTGTCTACACAAAGCCGTTCTAATACCCGCCAAAGGGATTAGCCTAGTGTCGTCCGGCCCTTACAATTTATTAGAGTGAATCAGAAATCCAAATAAAGATTAAGCTACCAATTGTGTTTCGCCACATGACTACTAAACTAATTACTTCTCTATACCTTTACATATTACATATCACATTTTAATTTATGAAAAAATATTTGAAGCTTTAGAATGAATTAATAAATGCGACCTTTACGATATCGCATACCTAATTATTTTTATTTTTTAGACTTAATTCACAGTCATTCTGTATCTTAAGTTTTGTTTAATAAAATTATAATATTTTAACGTAACCAAACATATTCTTTGATGTGATTGTGGTTGTTGGGGTTGACACTGAGTCATCTCTAATTTTCTTATCCCAAGTATATGACGAACCCTTCAGATGATCATAAATTGTTTGTGCCTTTGATAGGCTACAGAATAATTGGAGTTTTTCTAAGCTTTACCCGCTCGTTTGCAGCGGCCGACGTTCAGCTATTATAGGGGTACATTAATCCGGATTGGAGATTCATTAGGGCGAGATTATACTCTATTGAAATCTGGCTTAAGCTAGCGGGGGGTTGTATGGTGGAGAGGGGGGTTTGATGATCATTTGATTTCGCAATGGGTAATATCTAAACGAAATTTATTCTGCTATATTTTATTTAAATAAACTGGAGATAATAACACTGCAAAAGTTTTAACATTTTTATATTATTTTGATATGTGTAAAG
Source organism: Melitaea athalia (assembly GCA_905220545.2). Taxonomy (NCBI): domain Eukaryota; kingdom Metazoa; phylum Arthropoda; class Insecta; order Lepidoptera; family Nymphalidae; genus Melitaea; species Melitaea athalia. The sequence goes on from HG992178.1 coordinate 17,583,744, forward strand.
TTATACATAAAATACATAAAGTATATTATTTATTACGGGATATTATCGCTTACAGAATAAAGAGATTTTGGTGAAACACAGCAAGACAGAAACATGCCTATACCTGTTACAAGTCACATACAAGGTCCCTACATAACTAAAGTCAATTTATCACGTATGATAATATTTCCGTTCTTAATACCTTGAAAGAAACCAAAGGTAGGGAAAATCAATGGTGGCATTAAGTTATTGGATAAGTCGATGTGAGATACATCAAACGGTTTCTGTCGAGCGAGTAAACAAAAAGCAAACATTTCCCCGATGAAAAGGATGCGTAATAACATTGATAAGTCGAATCTACACACACTACTACACTAATAAATGAAATAAATAATAATTATTAGTAGCAAATATGTGATATGAGAGTAAATGAGCAGTAGTGATGTCTACTGAAATTAAGACTAAGGCGCAGTGGTCGTGCAACTGGCTAATGAGTTAGTGACTCGGGTTTAATCCTACCCATGACAAATATTTGTTTAGCTTATACTTGTGTTTGTGATCGCCGTCGTAGGCGTTTATGCTTGTGAGTTCTGTGTTTCCGGACTGATCCTCCGGTCGGATGATTCACATCCTACTGGAGCATATTTAGCGTGAGGCATTTATTATCATTATTATCTATTAATTATGGACAGGATACTTTTTCCTTATCGAACATCACTATCGAAATCGATATATCAAACGTCATCTAGTGCATAAGACACTTCTATTACGGATAACCATCCAACTGCTGAGACAACTGAAACACATCAGTTCACGCCGTTTTTGGTGTGAACTTGGGGAGGCCTATGTCCAGCAGTGGACTGCGATAGGCTGAAGTGATTACGGATTACCTTTATCTAAAAATAACCTCTAAGGATACAAGTGACACGATGTTTAAAGTCAAAAATGGAATGAAATAGTAAATAAGCTTAATACTTGCAATTTCAGCGCTATTATCCGGATGGAAGCCTACAACCATTCAGTTAAGAGCAAGCAAGTTTATTGCGTCCATTGGACCGTCTCGAGATCAGAAGCAGAGATAGCCCGGTTTATAGAACACGTGGATGTTAGTCGATAACCTTATACATGACTAACAATAATAATACTTTTTAATCTCGTTCAAGCCAAGTTAATTTTGTCCTAACTCGAGAAAAAAAGTATCTTAGCGGCTTAAGTTCCTACTATTTTTGGATTTTACTTTACTCTTAGCTTTATTTTAAGAAAATCTATACTAATATATAAAGCTGAAGAGTTTGTTTGTTTGGTTGTTTGTTTGTTTGTTTGAACGCGGTAATCTCTGGTTCTACTGAGCCGATTTGCAAAATTCTTTCAGTGTTAGATAGCCCATTTATCGAGGAAGGCTATAGGCTATGTATCATCACGCTAAGACCAATAGGAGCGGAGTCCACGCCGACGAAGTCGCGCGCAGAAGCTAGTTACAAATATTTTTATAAACGTTGCGTGAATTCGCAAATAATTTGTTTAAGGAATTTAAGAAAAATTTATATAAAACATAGAAATTAAAATGAAATCGGTATGAAAATAACTTCTAGAGTTAATGAATATTTATTTATTTTATCGTAAAATTAAGATTCATTTTTACAAGGCAAATATATATATATATTACGTTAATTATCGTATTTTAAAATCTGTCAATTTTATATTCCTTAAAACGAACGATTTAAGACGTTCTATTGAATTTTACGGTAGATTCTTTTCAAGGCTACGTACATATACATAGGTATAAAACAACAGTTCTACATAATTATGACTCCGCTGTCCGTTCATTATATACTTCTTTAATAGACATCTATATTTAAATATTTTTTTCCAGTATCGTACATCACAAAATATTCTACTCAAAATGTGGAGCAGCCTGACTGGAAAAATTCCTTAAAGAAGATCACCGTTAAAAGCTCCTGGGGGGCAATTCGCTAACGATGCTTGTGGTGTTGGGGGCGTGCATAGGCTACGGTAGCCGCTTAATTGGCTTAGTGGTTTGAAGAGAAATTACAATAATAATAAAGGCCTTATAAAAACAATCGATTACTATTAAATAACGTTAATAACAAAATCGAATAAGGCTCATTTATGTACGTACTATATGTCAAACATGTTTTGTTATACATGACAATGGTACGAAACCTTTCGGGATTCTGGGAAGCTCCTAGCCGGATTTTTACGCTTTTCAAACTAAATATCAATCTCGTTGACTATTGGCCTTTGATTATCTACTAGGTACTACTGGTTTGACTGGGTTGTTGGCACAGTTGGAAGTGACCCTGGCTTTCCGGTCCAGTTTTGTTCAGTTTTATCCGCCCCTATTTTTCAGTATGAGCGTAATTTTAATGTTGGTACTAGCTGTGCCCGCGACTTCGTACACGTGAAATTCAACAAAAAAGTTATTGTTCAGTTCGCAGAGTTATAAAATAAATAAATTTCTAAAATAAAAGTGATATGTAACGAGGAGTAACTCAGGCTAAATTATTACATCAACTATCTGCCAGTAAAAGTCCCGTCAAAATCGGCCCAGCCGTTTCAGAGATTAGCCGGAACAAACAGACAGACAGACAGACAGACAGACAGACGGACAAAAGTTGTAAAAAATGTTATTTTGGTATATCTATATATTACCGTGTATACCAACATCCATATGCATTTAGTAAAAAGCGCTTATTTTAATATTACAAACAGACAATCCAATTTTATTTATTTATACTTAAAATTTAAAAAATGTTAATCATTTGGGTTTTACCTAAACTCGGGCAATAGGTTGCTTACCTTAGAGACAGATGACCGCATAGTAAGAATGTTAGTTTGAAGTTTTATAATTATTGTCCTTATTACGAGTAGCACAGTAGTGCAATCCCTATTGTCTATGGACTGCAACGATAACAGTAGATACTAACGCTCGACGGAGCGCAGTCAAATTTTATTATTTTGATAACCTTTAATTTTTCTAATTATGGAGTTATCCTTTAAAATACACAAAACTGTCTAGGTCGACAGCAAAATTTATCAGTCCGTTAAAGTTGACAGTATATAAATAGACTATCGAACCCCATAAAGTCACATAAGAGAGTACTTATGTATCTGTCACATCACAAACAAAAAAACAACACAGAACGGGCACTAATTTCGCGAAAATTCTTTGATTTCACTCTTCGACAATACTCGTAACCCTACGGTAGGTCGTGGTTAAGGCTACCCATTGCGAGGTTCGTTGACTATTCGCACCCTAAATACGTCACACACGCTAAATTGTACCTTCCCATCATTCAAATAAAGTATATTTTCGAATAACCAACTGATTTTTTGTTTACAACTGGAAACCGGAGATAAGCCGTTGGATTAGTTCGGCGAAACGTAAAAAAACATAAAAAGTATAAGCTCGGATTGAGTTCCAAATTTTACAAGCGCGCACGCGCCAAAACTATTTTATAAAATCTATTTAAAATTTATATTCTTAATATGAGACTTCGAAATTTGATACTGTTCGGATTTCGACCTTGGAAATTAAAACACAAGGTACATGTTATGCAAATAATACAAGCAATAAATTTTGTATTAAGACTATTTGCCAACGAGTTTCCATCAGATCCTTTATATCTTACATTCAATAGAATAAATTATCGTTTCAACTATTTTTAATCGTGTCTCGAGCTAACGAACAGGACAATTTTCATAATATATACATCTATAATCCGCATTAAATATTTGTCACTATTATCTAATAAAAGATATCGATATCTTTTATTGAAATGTTTGACTTCCTAAAAACAATAATTTTAGATAACCTTTATTACAGTAGTAGCAGAACTTCTAGCGGGCCAAACTGAGGATGTACCCTCTTACTCTAATACTCTTCGCACTGTCGGGTCTCAACATTGTAGCACATACACAACATACCTATTTATCAGACAATCCCATGCTTTTAAACAACCTAATGTTAAATCATAGGTATATATAGAGTCTTTAATATTACAGAAATAGTCTCCCGGAAACAATATAGCATTAGCCCGCTACGGTGCAAAGTGAAAAAGCCTTTATCCTAACGCATTATAACATAAAGACTCAAGAACCCGATGGCGTGCCGTCGAAATATGAAAACGACAGTATCTTAAAAGTACATTTATTTGACAGTTTCGAATATCAAACGTCCTTTAAAACGTCTCTGGACATTCAAAAAGTATGTTATTTATAAACATACGTACCTAAGCATATATATTTTAGGAGCACTTGGCGCGGTCTGTAGAGAGATAATCCGATCGTGCATTTCGCTCACACACACAGGTGTTGTCCGCAAATCCTATCCCCGTCCCATTCTAATCCCTTATTTGAATCTTATCAGATCTCAGGAGACACACCGGTAGTGGTCGTATTCCGATGTGTGCATGTTAGTTGTGGGTTTAGCGGCTAGGGTTGACGCCAATAAGTCATATTAATAATAATATATCGAGTACCTATAATGCCTTACATATTTAACTTAAAAATTTACTAACGTATGTGCATAATTTTCTTGCAAATAAGACAAACTCGAATTTAAAAAGCATTAACATTTTAATCGCCAGTTGAATGTCTAAGTTGATTTGATTTCGTTATACATGCGTTCAGCATTATTCTAAAGTTTGATATTTTGAAAGCGTAGATATTTAAATATTCAAAAAGGAAAAATTCTAATAGATTCTAAAATACGCACGCACTGGGATTATAACTCATATATAAAAATTTGCATTATGGTAAGCATTTCGCTTATTTTTTACATATAATTATATTGTACAGCCCTGTCTGGGAATACATTTAAGGTGCGTCCACACCGAATCCGCGATTAATGGGCTTTGGATGGCGCGATTGAAGCTAAATTTATGTTTCTGCATGTCACCAGATTAAACTGACGGAGGGACGAAAGCAGCTGCGCTAATCTGGCTCAGAACCACGTCTCGTGAAACCGTGTACTGATATATCGATAGCACCTGTCTAATATTAATAACAAGAGTGTCAAATTAATTTAGAATTATTTTAATTACTTGAAAAAGAGATAAACATTTCGAAGTTATTAACTGTTTTTATACAAACATAAGTTAAAGTTACAGCGGCTACAGTGAACATTAATTTTAAGTAAAAGCAATATTTCACGACTCGAATTAAAGGTTTATGTATTTCTTGTGAGTATAATAAGATAATATTCGTAACCCTTTGTAGGGATTAAGATTTTGTTAAGGGCGGCCTTAAGCCTCACGAGCCAGACGGGTTGCCGTCGATCGCCCCTGCCCCCCTTGTTCACTTCTATGGTTTTTACGTCATTTACCCTGGATACTAGAATAGATTTGATTTTAACTTACATTTTAATGTTTTGTTAACCGTATAAATATGTCCCTTTAATACTATTATATAATAATTTGTTTTCAACGAAAACACAAGGCAGACGATATATTTTATTTTAATGATGTTTACTGTAATTTTTCCACAGTAACTGTTTAATTATTCATTAGTGAATCAGTTTAAGATGTCTTGTCACCACGTCTGCAAGATCACGCTAATCGCTCTCAGTACTTTTTTTTTTTTTTTTTTTTTTTTTATGTTACGAGTCCGGCAAACAAGCATACGGCTCACCTGATGGTAAGACCGTAGCCTATTGACGCCTGCAACACCAGAAGCATCGCTAGCGCGTTGCCGACCCTATCCCCAATCCCCCCCGGGAGCTCTGGTCACCTTACTCACCAACAGGAACACAATACTGCTTGAAAACAGTATTATTTAGCTGTGGTCTTCTGTAAGGTCGAGGTACTACCCCAGTCGGGCTGCTCCATATTTTGAGCAGGAAATTTCCTGCTGTGCCCTACCTCAGTTACTATAATAATAATGGACAAACATACCTAGATATGAAGATTATCCGCAGTTAACGTAGCAGTCTGGAGTGAAAAGGCAGAGGTCTGATGGCTATTACGACAAATTAACGTAGCTTATTATGTACGAAAGAAAATTTATTCCAAAGCGATAAAGATCTAGTGCAAAATAAGTCAAAGCGTACGTAACATTTTTAGTTATAGTTATAATAACTATAATCTTAAAATGTGTATTAAAAAAGTACAAAAATAATGTCTATTTGATATTAAGCTTTGTTTACGTGTTGTAAATAAAGCTTACTAAAGACATAATTTAGAACCAAAATACATAAGTGAGTTGGAACCTTGGAAGCATAGCTAAATATTTATAAGCCTGTTTATTTTACTTATATATTATGTTTCTAAGCTTCATCATCACTACATAGTATAAAACAAAGTCGCTTCCCGTCTGTCTGTCCCTATGTATGCTTAGATCTTTAAAACTACGCAACGGATTTTGATGCGGTTTTTCTAATAGATAGAGTAATTCAAGAGGAAGGTTTGTATGTATAATACATGCATAGTATGGTAAAGAAACACCGATAATTTTAGAGGTTTCTAATGTATCTTTTGCTGTTGACAGTATCAGCATTGCACCCGTGCGAAGCCGGGGCGGGTCGCTAGTTGTTTATAATCTATTCGTGTGTGTTTCGTCAAAATAAAGTATAAATAAATAAAAATAAAATAACTTTAGTCGAATAGATCGTTAAAATCAAAACAAGCAACGTATTCCCAGAGCTCCTCAGCGTAAGTCTGATCTTAACAAATGGTCCGGATGATCCGCGCGAGCGGTCACGGTTAAGCGTCCACATGACTCTTTATTTTTTATCGATTGATCAGAAGCTCAACTGATTGCGTCTGTTGTTGCCGCTGGTTAAAAACCGACGCACACTACAATAAGTTGCGTTTGTGGTGCGGTTTATAAAACGTACCACAAACGCAACATAATAAATAAATAATATTCTCATAGATTTAACACGTATCTTAGACTACAAAATTATTAACGTTGGTATGCTTTCAATACCAGTATAAATATAGTAAACGCGAAATGTTCTAAGGATTCGTAGATTTTTATTGCTCTCCTTTATTTTTTATCGATTGATAAGAAGCTCAATTGATTGCGTCGTTGCGCTGGTTAAGATACCACGCACACTAAGGTAGGTACCGACAGTGCGTCTGTTGTGGGATTTTTAAAACGCATCAAATAATAATCAACCGCAAATATTCGAGTTTTAGGCGTTTTTTCAATTGTTCTGGTATGATTGTGCATGTAGTGCTAAACACTGGCATACTGTAAAAGTTTATTTAAACTTTAAAAATAAATACAAAAAACGTTAATTAAATAGTTATAGTTATAATTAGGTTTATAGTTATAAATAGTTATAGTTATAATTAGATATGAATAATAAGACCTTATTTAATAAATAATTTTTAAATAATTGATTGATTTTTTTCAGCTTGCAACACCCTGCTGGCGGGCACAGGACTCTTTCTCCATGTAAGGGTTGAATCAGAGCTAGTTTATTAAAAAAGCATATATATACTTAAATGGTAAAAATATGCGTGTCGGTTCCGATACACGACTGGACTTAATGAGACAAAAGAGATTACCTACCGTTATATTTGAAATTATAATTACTTATCTCTTTCTCGCTAAAGACGTTACGCAGTAAAACTTACGAAACCCAGATAACAATCCTCAGTTATCATTCGCTAATACCTAGACTGAGTAGGTAGGTAGATAGAGAATTTACAGCTAAAAGCAAGCTAATTAGACGTCTTTACAGATAACCCAGCTACTTTTAAGAAAATACTGCTAAAATCGCTTTTAGGCTGTCTAGTACTAGTATGAATTTCCATTCCTTGTTCTTTATTTTGTATATTTTTTCCCACAGCCTTAATGTTTAAATTTTTTGAAGTGAAACTTCTTTAGAATCGTTGTGATTTCAAACCGGAAGGCAACGACAGGGAAGGTCGCGCCGCGCTGCACGCTGCAAATTTAAATTAGTTTTTTATTTTTAAATTAGTTTGCCAAAAAAGTTTTACTTCTATCGTGTGTGAATCACACACACACCTTTTTTTTAGAATCTGCGATTCTGATTCACACGATTTCACTCCCCATATTTTTGAAGTAAAACTTCTTTTGACTTGGGGAGTAATCTGGTGAATGCGTGACGAGAGCGTTACGAAAAGTGTGATCGCGCGAGGCGAATGGAAGTTGAGAGGGAGATATAGATTAGTGAAGGTAGAAAGAGAGAGAGTTACGTTTTGTATATTATGTACGGGCAACTAAAGAAGTAGTAAATTATAAATAATTAAGTTTCATGTAAAGAACGCTTGGCTCTTGTGCGTAACCCGGTGCCAAATAATCTAAAACAGTTTGATTAGCACCAACTCTGATTTGATTATTTTATTTACTTAAGAATGTAAGGTATAAAATATGTTTTAAAAGAATTATTTTTTGCTTTCAGTTGATTTCATCACTTCTATTTACTTTTTTCTTGATTAGATTACATACAAGTAGGTAGGTAAGTAATGTTTGAAATCTTTTATTTTGTTACGTATTATGTTAGTAATATTAAAATTCAAATAATGTGATTTATGACGTCATATCATATAGTATAAAACTTTTTTGTGCTAAGCAGCTATATCAAAACGTACACGCAGCGGTTACATGTAATATAAAATATAAATTGGTAGTAAAGTATTGGATTTTCTGAACGAGTGCAAAGGCTGCCTATAGGCTATGACATATAGTGTATAATCCGTTGAGTGTGTGTGAGTTAAGCCGAATGCATGCTTCAAATTGGGCTGTGCAAGAGATAATCTCACAATGATTGATGAAGGAGCTGCCCTCCTCGGTGCCTTTCAAGATTAATCTTTACTTTTTTCCTTAATTTCATTTGATAAATTATTTCTGTGTGATTAAATTAAATTAATTCATCTGCTAACGAATCAAAAAATGATTGTGAAATAAAACGAGTTTTATATTTCGTTTTTCCATTAAGCAATATAATGCAAAATTAAAACATATTACGATACATTCATTTTAGTTCCACGTGTAGAAAAAAGAAAAACAAAATATAATTCGCATATTTAATGCGGTAAGCCTGCTTATCCTACTGGCAATACCGAAGGGTTGATCCGCGGGGATTATCCTTTATTTGACTAACACTGTCTATACTGTGAAAAAAGCCTGCAAGCGATTTAAAGCTTTAATGCAAAGTTGTAATGACCTATTTGGTATAACGTAGTGTTGCTCGTTACATTTAAATGAATACATGATATGAAGGTTACATTTCTAGATAAACAGTTTAAAAAATGTTTTATACCTGTACATAATCTGGAAGACCCTATATTTTTAGAGGATAATAAAATGTTAACTTTATCGTCGGTAATTAGTCATTAATGTAAAACTTGTTCTTTTAATACTATAAAGGTCGTAACCGCGTACAGTCCGCCTGATGGTATAGATACCGTAATGTGGGCTACAAACTCCTGTAACATCAGAAACATTGCGAGTCCGTTGCCAACTCTATCTCTGAGCTCTGGCTACCTTATTCACCACAGAAACACAAGAGCAGAGCACAGAAACTCGAGAGCAGTACTATTTAGCTGTGATCTTTTGTAAGGTTGAGTGAGGTAGGTACTTCCCCAATGGATCTGCTCCAAATTTTCAGAAAAATATTTCCTAGTATACTTAATCTCAGTAAGAATATAATATATATGTACATATAGTAAGTCGCGTTATATCAATACATATTATAAAAAAAAGTCCCCCGCGGCGCCTTTCTGTCCTCCTGTCTGTCGGAACGCGATAAACTCGAAAACTACCAAACGGATTTTTATACGGTTTTCAACATAGAAAGAGTGTTTCTTGAGGAAGGTTTAGGTATATAATTTATTATGCTTTAATGTAAATTAGCTGAAATACGGCGATAAATGTTGAAAAGGTCGCAAAAAATCTCGCCAACTGGGAGCTTTCCACGCGAACGCCGCGTAAACTAGCAAAGATATAGTTAAGTAATGTAACTACTAGCGAATTCAAAATCTATAAAAATGCTACAAAAAAGTCCGCGATAGCATATCTCAATCTCTAACGGTTGACTCACAATATTACCACTTTTATGTTTAATTTTTTTATTAAACATATTACGGTATTTTCCAAGCTATTTTCTTTAGTTCAGTATTAATCCTTATCCAAATGAATATGTTATTTCGCTTAGGCATTTAATGCAGATTAAAATTGCCCTTTACACTATATCAATCAGATGAATAGTTTTTGAGATATCGTCGTTAGAAGTAATTATTAAAAATAAATAATGCGCAACAAAGTGGGCACGGGTCGGCTAGTTTAAAATAAACATAGACGATAATAGATCGATTAAAATACAAAAATCAAATAAAACCGGTTAGGTAAGAGGTAGAAGTGACCGCGAATAAAACCTTGTATCTAACAAAAGAGAGCTCAACATAAACTAAGTAAAGCATAGAGCACACGCGGATTGCGAGTAAAGGATGGAACACACGAGCTAAGTAGAGCTCTTGATCCGGATCAGGGGATTAGACGCCAACCGCTGCCCACCGGCCGGGATACATCTCCGACGGGATTACTCGAATCCGGATTTAGTTGAATAACTTACTTCGAATTTATCGTAATCGCCTTTCTAGATAATAGAATCCTCAGTCATATTGATTGTTAGCTAAAGTCTATTGCGTGACTTCGATTCTAATCAATGTTTTTAGAACGTTAAATAACTAGTTATTACGAATTAATATACTTACAAAAATGTGGTTCATATTTCAAAAAAAATAAACATTCCTCTCGGGAATAACGACTTTATAAAAAATGATTTACATAAATTTAATCGCAAGTTGGTATGAGAGAATTTTATTTAAAAAGTACATTAAACTAATAATTAACAACATAACATAACATAACAAAATAATAAACTAATAATTAATATACATTCTTCTAAAGTTTATATTTTAAGTGTCTTTTTTATAATATTAAATTGTCATTTATATTTATTTATGAACGCAACGGAATTTTTTGGCAATAATAATTTAAAATACTTGCAAAAAGTGCTTTAAATAAAAGTCCATAAGTATATTTCTAATTTTGAAACAGCCTTGGGAATAACTATTTATGAATGAACAATATATTTCGAAAGTAACATTATATTCAATTGAAGTAAGTATAAATTTCAATTGGAGCTTACAAAGTTTAAAAATAAAATAAAAATTACAGATCGCAGAATCTCTTTGTCAACAACCGTATAACACAAATGTTGCACACATTCGCAGGACTCTAGCTACGTGTATTATACATGAGACGTACACGCACGCAAGTGTGCGATCAAGTATGCCACGCACACATAGAACACGCGGATCAGGCCTTAGTCGGATTACTCGACCGTCGGATCTGGATTGTATCCCGGGGTCGGGAATATTCGCATTCAACGTTCTAAAGTACAAAAATATAGTATATGAACATAAAGATTATAACGTAATATATTTTAAAACTAGCTTCTGCGCGCGACTTCGTCGGCGTGGACTCCGCTCCTATTAGTCTTAGCGTAATTATATATAGCCTATAGCCTTCCTCGATAAATGGGCTGTCGAACACTGAAAGAATTTTTAAAATCGGACCAGTATATCCTGAGATTAGCGCGTTCAAACAAACAAACAAACAAACTCTTCAGCTTTATTATATTAGTATAGATGTCAATATCATTGTGATATCATTATAGTAACCTACATTTTTTAATAATTTTTTGACGTGACAACGTCTAATAAATCGATGAACGCCGGCGGCATGCACGAAAAAGGATGACTATTGTAGCGTTACGCTCATTGTCCCGTTACGCTAATTGTACGCTTGCGCCGCATCTATCTCTCTTCCACTCGATTGACCTATGCGTCCGAGGAGATGTTTTCATAAGACGTTGTCACGTTAAACTACCGTCCGAAAACCAACTTTACAGACAACTAATTTTTTATGAGCTTAATGTTTTTGATATCACACATTTAATATAAAATCATTATATTATAAAAACAAAAAAATAAATTATGTAAAGAAAAAAGTTATAGCGAAAAATTTCCACTAACTACTATATATTTTATTATTAAAATTGTGTAATACATATAATACACGGTCAATACATTTTAACGATATGCATTACAACCACTAATGAGGGCCACACAGCTTTGGTTTTAAATCACAAACCGAATTTAATCGAAAAAGGTCCTGAGTAGGTGTGGAATAAATCGATACACGTACTGGGACGGGAAGCACGATTATCCGGATCATCCGGGCCGGATCAACCTCGTGTCGCCCGGAGATAAAACACAACTACCCTCACCCCACGCTGCAGTGAAGATCCACCCCAATGTATGACAAACTAGCTCGGTTTTCGCGTATTCTTCGATTGTAGAACGCTTTCGAATTTTTCAAACATGTTTTTGTTAACGAGACAATATCTTATACTATTAAACGAGCAATTCTTGTATATATATATATATATAATCTGAATCTCGGAATCGGCTCCAACGATTTTCGTGAAATTCAGTATACAGGCGATTTCGGGGGCGAAAAATTGATCTAGATAGGATTCATTTAAAAAAAATGTCGTTTTATCCCTGTTTTTAGGCAATGAAAAAATATCATTAGAATACGAAGCTTAATTTCACAATTACTGACATAGCTCTAATAGCGTAATTAGTTAATCGGCGGGTGTCAAATCGTGTTGACCCGGGTTCGAATCTCAGTCTCCAGATTAATTTTTTTCTTTTTTTTTAATTTCACTCGTGATTTATTATTTAAATAAAATTAAAATATAAAAATACCGAGAAAAAAAAAACAAAAAAAAAATGAAAATACCGAGCTAGGCTCGGTCACCCAGGTACTAACAGTAAAATAAACAATCGAAATACAGAACGTTTCTTTGTCAGTCAAGTGCATTTGGTTGAAACTCGGCTGAATCCTACTTTAAAGATTTCGAAAAACCTTATTGAGGCCTCTTGGTGAGGCTGGTCTAAGGTTTTCCTCGATTTCTCTATCAGAAACACCAGCGTCAGAGGCTTCGATATAGTCTGAAAGTTATTCTAATAAAAGAGTTTCAATAGGGGTAGTATTGTTTCAAATATCCACTATACCAACGTAAAATAATAAGAAGCCAAAAAGAAAACAATAAAATAATAGATAATTAGCGTCTATAAGAAATCAAAATACCAGATTTGTCTTGAATGTGTTTGCCTGATGTGATTGAATGAATGAATTTATAAGACATGTTTTTCTATTTCTCGGTATGAGCAAATAGTTGAAACTAGTACGACCACTACATACATTTATAAAATTTTATGGAATAGCAACTCTTTAACATATGATTTAAGTACTTATGCTATTAAAAATTACGGGACATTAAAAAATAAATCGGCTTATCTTTATAAAACCGGCTTTAAGATGTACGGTCAGCGTAAAAAAAAAAAAACAAATTTATTAAATTAAGCATAAATCATTCAAAATAATTTATAAAATTAAAAAATGGCGCGTGCTAAATATTGTTAAATCCTTGAAGAAAAATAGTTTTTAAAAACATAAATAAAAATGCACTATATTACTAAAATTATCATTATGTAAATTTTTTTAATGGATTTATTGTAGACGCAAAAGGTCAATATAACAATTTATGCGTAGTGTGTATACCTACATATATTTTGTATTTAAATTAATTTTTCTCCTTAATCAAAAATTTATATCATATTGAATATTCCAAAATAAATTCCTTTTATTCGTCTCTTTATTAAAAAATATGTATAGTATTTTTTTTTTGCTTCCCAGTCATAATAATAAATAAAACTGTAAAATTGTTTCCGACGGTACCCAGGTACGAATTGACAAAAATATCTCCGACGTATAATCCGGGGGCATTGTGCAATAGCTAATCGCGGATCGGCGAGAGACTTGAAATTAATAATGATTTATAACGCCCGATTAGAGGCGTTCGGCATTAAGTCGCCACCGCTTCTTTGACGTCCACGATGTTTTACGCATAATATCACACACCAGCTATTTCATCCCTTATTACAAATGAATAAGACATACAATCAGCCGCACGTATTATCCGGGTAGCGATTATACCTGAGTGAGGATATATTTAACGACATTAACTTACGTTATTCAGGACAAATGAGACCATACATAGCGCTAAGAAGATGACAAGCAGTTGTATTTTTTTATTATTATAAAAAATGTAATAATTCGTATCTCAAAATCTACATCGGTATGCGTATGAACACCATTGCGTGTGACTAAATGCAGTAATAATTATGTGAGAGAACACTATACTTTTTGCATACGCAATTTTTCTATGGGAGTGATGATCGTGATAAAATAAAGAAAGTATGTTCCGATGAAGGGGATTTGCTGTGAAAGGCTGCAATAAAATCCTATCTGGAGTTCAAAGAAATTAATTTGTATTTTATTTTATTAAGTACTGGATACGGTGGTAATTATACTAATGAAATGCACACATTAATGATGAAAGACAATGATAAAATGCTAAAAAATTTGATAATATATTGGATATTAAATTACCATGTAGGTATTTTTACAAGGTCTTAGACAATTGTTTTTAAACTTAACTCATAAATGACTTACACAATGAAATTATCAAATTAGATTGAAAGATAACAAATACAACTGAGTGTTAATGACAAGGCTCATACTTTAAAAAAATCAATAAATTATGCGCTTTAGTAATCTCATCGAGAACTCGATTAAATAAAAACGATATAATAAATAAGTAAATATTTTAATTAAAAATATAAAAACTTGTAGAATTTTGTCTTATAACGTACCTAGTCCTTATTTTTATCTGAATATAGATTGTTTAAAAACGTGATGGCATGATATAAAAGTAGTAAAAATGTAAAGCACAAAGAAGGCATGTGAACCGAAAATGAATTGATGTATAATGCAACGTGTGCCTACTGCGTATGTTTGCCGGCTTATGCTTTGAGCGCCTTACTGGGCAGACGGGATGTCCCGGATTAGATTTAAGGGGTAAAAGAACTGAAGCGAGATAGTACTAGCTGGATTTACATTAGAGAGAAAAGGATGGACGAATGGAGATTTAAAGATTATGATTCATAAAGAGAGGAGAATATGAAAGGAAAATTAATACGGAGGGGATAAACGGGAATTAAAGGGCAATGTTCTATGGAATTGATGGATTCGTGTCATTTTACATTTCGCGCACGATGCGACCTTCAAGTGAGTGTAAAATATGAATTAACTCTCAGTTTATGTATTATTTTTATAAGATTTATAATTATATTATTTTTGTAAGTTTGTTTAACTCTAACGTTACTTTTAGTTCACTAACTTATGCACTGAATTGTTTGGTGAAAACTATGATGATTATGAATAACTTGGATAATGCGATATAACGGTAGAAGCTTTTAAAAAGCTATCACAGTGCATTCTTTGTCGGGTATTTTATCCCCAAAAGAACAACCCGATGATATAATATGCAAGTTTAATTTTTCAATTACGTATAATTTAACATCCGTGATAATTGAATATTACAAACAAGACAATGAATAAATAAATACACACAAATAAATACATACACTTTCATCCATTCATAAGGTAGGTAATTTAATGTCTGTGTTTTTGGCAACAGCCAGCTGATACAAACATTTTTTTTTATCATAAATTTATAAAAACTTGAAAAGTCCCTGGAGTAAAAAGTAGGATCATTACAACTGTGCCAACGGGCTAGTCGAATCCGTAAGTCCAAGCTAATATACGACCCTTTTGTTTTCGTTTTCATAAAACTTTTTTGAACCAGTGAAAGGAGATAACATCGAATCAAAGATAACAGTATTTCTTTTCCCAAAAGTAAATACATTCTCGTAATACAAGCACAGCATGATAGTACAATGGAGTCGCTTATTCGGAGTCACGCGCGGGTTCTTTGTCGAGTCCGAGCTCATCTCAGCGTTAATCTGACGTTGTAATTGATTCACGGTTAGCTATCGTACTGTTATCGTGTATAAAGGAAATATTATCTACGAATCGATGTTTACTCCAAAAGATAATAAGATTGATTAAAATATTCTTGGTAAGAAATAAAATTTTAACGAAAACATGGTTTAATAAGTGTTTAAAACTATTGATCAATAAATATTGGAATATTGAGGTATTTTTTAGTATTTCCCGAAGATTCGCCTGAAAGATCTATGGACAAACGAAGAAGTACCAATATTTTTTTTTTAATAATTCGAACAAAACTGTACTAGTAGAGATCTCTTAAAAGAGTTTCTCAGATCTCTCTTGCCAACTGTTCTGAATTCGAATAAAACTGACTAGTAAAGATCTCTTAAGAGTTTCTCAGGTCGATCTTGCCAACTGTTCTTGTAATTAGCAAACTGTAACCTTGTTTTAAAGAGCAATAAAGAATATATGTGCATATACAAAAATGCTTGGAGACTGTATCGCTAATCTAGCCCAAAAAAAACTAATGTCAGGATGACTGGCAATATGCGTTTGTATCGAGACCATATCGTATGTATGTACATATAATAAATAAATTTTAAAAAACGTTTTTATTTTATTCAGAAGAATGAAACAAGTGATTGGGCGGAAGTTACAAAATTGGCTCGACTGAACTGTATACCTTTTTGTGGCACGTTACGTGTGCCGATTGCGATATTAATTTCAGAACATCCATCTTATAAATTCGAGTCGTCTACAGGAAAACAAATTTTAATATATACATAATTACATATATTTAAACTGTTTTAGGGTGGTCCGTCTACACGTCGCGATTTTAAAAAAAGAATTACTGTAGAGCGGTTTTAGTTTGAATGAAGTCATTTATTTTTAACTAATTATGTGCGGTATGTGAGACGTGTGAGTAATGTAGGTACACGTTTTAAACAATTGTATTTTTTTTTAATTAAAACATTGTTCAAAGTAAAGTTTTTTTTAACAAGAATAATTCCAACCTCAACTTGAAGTTATGACGTGTCAATCATTAACTCGAAGGAAGTATTTCATGACACGCAGGAACTAATCACAATAAGAATTTAAAGATAGCTTTAGTAAGATTTTATATTTTCGATTTTCGTAAGCTATTATTTTTAATAATGCATTACAGCGTGAGAAATACGATATAGAGAAATGTTTTGCATAATTATATTTAAAAAAAAAACGTACGTACGTATTCACTCACCTGTAACTCCTTTATTAAGTAGGTTGTTGAAGGCTTCTTTCTTGGGTGAAAGGTGAGGAGTGTGTGGAGTGAGGGAGGGTCGCTCGTGGTGCACCGGGGCGGAGGGCGGGCGGGATACTGAGCGTTCTCCGGGCGATCGCCGCGGTGGCGACTTGCTGCGTCGCATCTCCGATGACAAACTCTGAAAAAGATAACCATGTTTAAATTTTCAAAGGAGTAACATTCATTTAAAATATGATTTATTAAAAGATTTAAAAAAATAGTACATTAGGTACTGTTCATTATGGCTTACGTCTAACTAATTTTAGTCTAATGTGTCTGTACGAATAGCAAATTGACTACCTACAACTAGTGTGTAAATAGACTATTTAGATTTTTAATAAAATATCTGCAGAGTGACAAGACTAGCAAACACAAGAATAGCATATTAAAATCAATATAAAGAATAAATGAATCTGATCACGACAAGATACATTTTACAGGATCTAATCTAACAAAAGTTGTACCACTTAAAACAAATGGATATCAAATGGAGATTCAAATTGGACACTTGTTCATTGCGTCAGTGAAGCAAATCGTTCATGAGTCGCACTGATTACGCTCGTTGGCGTCTTGACCGCTACATGGCGAATCCTCGCATTTAATAAGGTTACACATGCAAACACTCGCATTAATAGAAAAATAGCAGATAAATGGCAGAAAGAGTTTTTATGAACAACTATAAAGTTCAACTAGTATCAAAATTGTCGCTATTAAGTTCACGTCCCATTTTTTTTTCAAATTATTCAAGTTTTATAATGTAATTGAACCTAAACTGAAACCTAACTGTATCGATGTTTTTTTCCACAATTAAATTTCAATGCTAACATTAATATGAAATGTTATCTTGTATTGATAAAGATGGCCCTTAACAACGAGGAAGCCAATAAGCATCATAGAATTGTCGATTCGCGCCACAGATCTGTCTAATATGGTATTGGAATTTGTGATGCCGTTTGACCCCTGTTAACCCAGATTACGGCTCGGCGCCTGATTCGTCCCCGAGCCTGATTGTGTTGTGACACAAACTGTAATGTATTATGTGTTAACTCTGCTGCAATCACGGCCGCTGAGCACAATTACAATGAACACGTTCGCCGAACTTACGATTTATTTTGAGCGATTCGTATTCTCTTACTCCGTGTTTATTGCTTTACTTTATGTCATTGCGTCATGTCTTTCTATATGTGAGCTTCTTGTTAAATACTCGTACTATGTTATTGAACAATACGATGACGTAGGGGGTAGAACGTGGATCATGAGTTCGTGAGTTCAATTCCGAGATAAACACTGTTGAATTTTTAATAGTCCGGGATCCCTAGTACCTTTTATTCACTTGATTGCTATCAAGCTAATTTTCTGGGAGTAGCTTCATTTTGATGAGACGAACAAAAATTTCCTCAGCTGCTAGCTGGTTAGTAACAATTTCAAAAATTGATTTATTTTCTGATTTTCTACTCACTCACTGCTGCTCTATCCCCTGCTAACACTATTACCTACCACAATCGAGAGTTTTCGTAAAGGACACTTTTGGTGTCTCATCAAAATGAAGCTACTCCCAGAAAATTAGCTTGACAGTAATCAAGTGAAAAAATGTACCAGGGATCCCGGAATATAAGTGTTATATTCGTTTAAAAATCGTCTCTGTTCAGCAATGGAAATCTTAATGAGAAAACTGTCATGAGTGGAAGACTATTTTAGACCTACCTACATTTTAAGATGCAAAAGAGTATAATTAATAAAACGCAGTATAATTAACAAATTTTAAAGGAAAAATCATGAAAATCTTTTTTTGTCTTTCATTTTATTTTACTAAATATTTGCTTCGCTTTGTAGCTGTAAAGAAAATACAAAATATTCAAAACATAATATTAAGTTATAGTGAACTCCTAAAGAAATCCCTGTGACAAGATATGGTAAAGTTGTATCTAAAAATAGTTCAATCATTTAGACGTCACAATTATGTCCAAATTTATAATATTAATATGGATTAGTTATTACTTAATCACCACAAAAAACCTATTAACATTAAGCAAATTAGGAGTTATCATCAATAACTCTCGGAATTTTATCTTAATATCAGCGTCATGTTCCCACGGTATTTGTAACTTAACATTTTCTAATCGTTCGCTCTAATTACAATTAGACTTTGTTTAATAGTGTAAATATTGTCCATAGCCCTCGATAATGTATTTACGGCCATCTTTCTAGACCAACACATACAAATCGAAACACTTTTTAGCCAGGAATAAATGTAATTTAATAATTCGTTTACATTCATAGCTTCTAACACTCCCCTAAATAGTACATAAGTTTTCGTCAATGTCATATAGAATGGAGAAGACACTAATGAGATCGGTGATGATTTTGTTTTGTTCTAGAACAACTGTTAACTAGCGACTCGCCCCGGCTTCGCACGGTTGCAAAAACTATCAGTGTTCCTCTACTATATTATGCATGTATTGTACATATAAATCTTCCTCTAGAATCACTCTAATTACTAAAGAAAACTGCATCAAAATCATTTGCGTAGTTTTAAAGATCTAAGCATACAGACAGCGGGAAGCGACTTTGTATTATACTATGTAGGTACCTAATGATTATTTATTAAAGATAGATGGCGTTAGTCGTAACTTGTATTTTGATAAAAAGCTCAATATACTTGCTAAGTAACCTTGTAAAAATCAAGTTTATGTAATATTTTCGAATTTTTGGAATAGACACCTTAAAAATATAATTATATTATTTGTAACAATTTTTAGTTTCAAGGTGGTTAACGATTTTATAGATAATATGTTTCCGGTGTTATTCCGTATAACATAGCTATGAGATACATGTATACTCACTATCATATTAAAATAAAATCGAAACCGGTTTCATTATGTTTATATCTCTATCTATATATATAAAAATGAATCGCTGAATGTGTTGCTAAGCGCAAATCTCGAGAGTGGCTGAACCGATTTTGCTAAATCTTTTTTATAATATTCCTTGAAGTACGAGGATAGTTCTTACGGAGAGAAAAATTTAAAAAATTGCCTGAAAAAGTCTAAAAACAACACTTTTCTATATTCCCATACAAAAGATTCGTAATAATACTTAAAAGTCAATTTGAACTTTAATACCAATCGACTGTTAGGCGGTACGAAGTTCGCCGGGTCTTCATATAAATATACTTATATAAAATAATAAATGTTACAATTATTTTAACAATAAGAAATATTTTAAGTACATATTTATTAAATTCATCTTCTCTAATTATTAATAGATTGTATTGCTAAGGCAAAAATCAAGAACAAAGTTTTTATTTATTTTTTTATTTACCTAATTAGCTTTTTTTCAAAATCTCCACTTGAGACATATTTAAGATAAAAGGTACTATTTAGAGCTTTAATGAAAATACTTAAACGCGAAGTCGACCTTCACTTATGAAAAATTCAATTTTTAGGTAATTTAATATGATATAATTATATTAAAAACAATTTCATACTTCAAATATCTATATAATATGTATAAATGTATAATCCTTACGTAAAAAACACAATTTGCGTCATAATAACTAGTAATACGAATGTGAACATTATCCTTATGTAGGTAATCAAATAAAGTCTACCCAACAGTTGCTAGTCAAATAGAGCTCAACTACTGTCAGTTACTATAATCTATTAATGTCATATAAGATCACATTAAGAGTAATACATGTTTAATTATTTGTCAACTTATCTTCGAATGATTATATTTATTATAACACAAATATAAGGTAAATTTTACACTGCTATTTGTTTTATATGAAGTATTAATTTTAAAATATTTTTTTAACAAATTACGGTTTAAATTGTATTTTTATAAGTTATTAGTGCGTCGATGTATGTGTATGATTAATAATAATTATTTAATGACAAAAAAATAATCATTTTCGATAAATATTTGTGTTTTATTAAAACAGTACTCTAACATTTTTTAACTTATTTCTTAGGACTGAAATACGTTTAATAATGAACGATTAACATAATAAGTAATTAATTTCGTTATCAATAAGAAAAAATGAGAACAATACGCAAACGAGATATGATTTCTTAGTAGCTTAATTAGTTTATTGTCACTAATTCCACTCGCAGTGAGTGAAGCAAATCTCAAGGCATACAGATCAAAACATTTCAGACTTATCTGATGTACACTAGCTACGTAATGGTGACATACACGGCACCAAAACACGATAGTAACATTTACTATGGCATTAGGCGTTTTGTCTATCTGTGAGCCGCGATTAATTTATGTCCCACTTATTTGTACGAGATAACGTTTAGAAATATCTCCGTATTTGTACGAGTACATCATGTAAGCTTATCTTTTAATTCTCGAGCTGTCAACGAACGGGACGAGAGGTTTTTCCACATTTTGATGGAATAACATTAGGTATATATGTATATGTTACCGGAAATGTATGAAATCTAGGAATTGTATACAAATCCTAGAAAATTTATATAATTCCGAAGCTATTTAGGAAATGTATAAAACATTGTTTGTTGAAACAATGTTTCAAAAACTATTTAATACATAAATGTCCTACGAAATGTGCACAATTCCTAGAAATTGTATATATAATTCCATTTCGTATTAGGAAATGTATAAAATAATGCTTTCTGTAATAAGACACCAAATATTTTCTTTGTAATATATTAGAATAAATATAAGATTTATATTTTAACCCTTTATAATTAACTACTTTAATGGCTATAGTCTTTAGATTAAGACCCGCGTCGGTCTAATTTTGAAGTTAGATAGGTTAGGGTTATTTGGCAAGTCTTTAGATTAAGACCCGTAAACCGTTTATCGGCATATTTTCTGTGACAAAAACAAAAAAAAATAACCCTAACCTATCTAACTTCAAAATTAGACCTCCCCCGCTATCCCCGCATACCCATTGATATCTCAAATATTTACATTTCCGATTGCTATTTAGACAATATATAGATTTCCTAGGGAATGTGTCTAACATAATTTATTTTACATATTTCCGTGCGATTTTAGGAATTACATTCATTTTCTAGGAATTGTATACAATAACGGATTATATACATTTCCGGTAACATATTATATATACACATTTCATAAAATTGTCATACAACTTTGTATGCTAGAAATGTTTCGTAAAATTTATATAAATTATCATGCAACGACTGTCAGTCTAATATGTCAGTCTGAATAACATTTTCTTAACGTCGCGTCGTCCGTAGCTAGCCTAAGCGGCCATATTCTCACTTGGGCTACGGAAATTTGGGTTAATCATTTTTTAAATAGGTACCTACCTATATAATCGATCACGATTCAGACTGTAATAGCCTACTGGTAGGCATAGGCCTCTTTCTTCGTGTAGGAGAATAATTCGAAATTTTCAAAAATCTTGAAAATAGAACTTGTGTACAATTGTACAAAGCCAATTTGTTTATAGTGTTACAAGTTTGATAAACACAAACACACTATTGCGAAGTTAAAATAATCATAAACTACGGAATATTTAGGGATTATCGGAATACTATTGTTACGGACGGCTTACGTCAAACATGATTTGAAAATGTAAATATAAAAATTGTAATGTAAATAAAGAGCTTAGTATGTAAGGTATAATAATAGATTTAAGGAAAGATTATATCTAGCAAATAAAACTACTATGTGAACTAGTTACTAAGCAAACGATACAATAAAATTGTAAGAGTGAGGCG
The DNA here is from genome assembly GCA_905220545.2 of Melitaea athalia. Taxonomy (NCBI): domain Eukaryota; kingdom Metazoa; phylum Arthropoda; class Insecta; order Lepidoptera; family Nymphalidae; genus Melitaea; species Melitaea athalia. The sequence goes on from HG992178.1 coordinate 17,606,652, forward strand.
AATGTACGGTTAGAGAGAGAGAGCAGGAGGTGGCACTAGGTGCGAGAGAGAGAGCAACATACATTGGTACGTGTCTTCCACGCGTGCGTATGTTGGCCAACCGAGCGAAGCGAGCGGCAACTGGTCGCTCTCGCATGCTTAGGTTGGCAGGCCGATCGAGGCGGACAGTGATTGGTTGCTCGCTCTCTCTCAAACATGATTGGTCACCCCTCTCAAACTCGCGGCTGTTACCGAGGTGGGGACCCTCTATAAAAGAGCGGGTCCCAGCAACAGCAAACCACTCTCTACCGAACATTCGCCGACTCAAGAACAAGAAACAAGGAAGAAATAAATAAATAAGGAAGAAAATAAAAAAAAAATACGGAGGACTCTGAAGTTTTAATTTGAAGAAACCCTCGGTCCTCAACATTGCGTGGTCCTTCGAGCCGGATCCAGAAGAAAGAAAACCAGCGTGGGAAATTTCTACAAGGAATTCAGAAGAAATTCATCGTGGGATTTTTCATTGAAGAATTCTGCCTAATTGGAATTCCGAAGAAATTCCAATTGGAATCCGGAAGACATATCGGCGGGTAAAAATTCTTATTGGAAGTCGAAGCACGAAGCCAACGTGGGAATTTCCAATTAGAAGACAGAAAAATCAACGCCATGGCCCATAGTACGAGAAGCCGCAAGAACAGGTCGGAATCAGGACTCGGCGAATCGGAACGCGCCTTACAAGCAAGTTCATCCACGTTTCACCGAATCCATGAAGAACCGCCAAGATCACCATCGACGGCCGTAGGAACGATACCGATCGGAAGAACGATTGAAAGATCACCGGTACGAATCCCTATGGCACCGCCGGCACCCCTCGCCCCGCTAGAAGAAGACATCGCTCAAGCGTCGACATCACTACGGACGGAGACAACACAGTCGCACAGGCCTCCATCGCCTACAGGAACAGTGCGGTCTCGACGGTCGACGAGCAGCGCTGTAGCTCGCATCAGAGTGGCCGAGTATGAAGCCGCGAAGCAACTAGCGGAGATTCAAGAGAGGCGCCTGAATATGCAAGAAAACCTAATCAAGAAGCGATTAGAAGCGGACATCTCAGCCATAGAAGCGGATGAAGCAGCGAGCGTTGACGAAAATGAAAGAGTCTGCGAATGGATCGACAGAAGTCAAGCTACCAATCAGCCACGGGAATCAAACGTACAACCTCCACCCGCAATTGAAGTACGGGGGGAGGAGCGGACGCAACAAAGAGGGAAAGGCATCGAACAACTAGCAAACGTGCTAGAGAAGATGATCCATTCCAGACCGCCGCCGCGACAGACGACAGACCTCCCGCCATTCGACGGTAGCATCATGGAGTGGCTTCCATTCAAGGCGGCTATGGAAGATTCGACGCGGCTGTACAAGTTCAGCGCAACAGAGAACCTTCTACGACTAAGAAATAGCCTCCGAGGGGAAGCCAGAGAGATAGTGATCTCTCAGCTGTACACGGCGACGCACCCGGACCTCATCATGAAGACACTTGAAATGAAGTATGGCCGGCCCGAGTACGTCATCAACAAAGCTCTGGAAGATTTGAAGAGACTTCCAAGGGTCGACAGCTCCAGCGGGGAACTGAACGTGTTGGCCGTGAAACTACAGAACATCGTCTACACAATGAAGAGCGTAGACAAACGAGGTTATCTCCAGAATCCTCTACTAGTACGCGACGTCATGGAGAAGCTTAGCCCACACCTTGTGAGCAAATGGGCGGAACACGCGGCGATGAACGAAGAGAGAATCGCACAGGACAACGAGATGACGGTGCTCGCTGAGTTTTTGATGACGGAAGCAGACAAGCTGCTACGCTTCACGCACACTGGAAGAAACGGCGCTTCAGGGTCTCTCAGAAGGGAGCGACCAATAGCGAAGAGGACCGTGGCGAAAGAAAAGGTTTTCGCTACCAGTGAAGCAACGCATGAAGAGCAGTCGATCACGTGCTACCGGTGCCAGTCAACGAGTCACCATACCCCGTCGTGTCCGCAACTGAAAAGGCTCACCACGAATGAAGTGTGGAAGTGGGCTAAGGAGCAGAGGCTATGCTTCAAATGTATGAAGCGGAAGCACAGCCGAGCCTCATGCAAGGCGAAACCATGCGGCGTAGACGGATGCAAGATGCCTCACCATGCCATTCTACATAAGAAGAATGAGGAACTTCCAAGGGAAGAAGAACCGTGTGCAGAACAGAGCACACCGGCGACTGTCATGAACGTCGCCACCAGGTCAACGCCAGGGACCGTTTTATTAAAGACCTGCAAGGTGAAACTAAGCGGTCCACGGGGGGAGGTCATCACAGACGCCCTCCTCGACGAGGGGTCAACAGTGACGCTCATCGACGAAGACCTGGCAAATGAGATCGTCGAAGAAGGTCCGAAGAAGCCGCTCAACCTCAAAGGAATAAACAAAGATCGACGAGTAAGCAGCGCTACGGTACAAATTCATATCCAAGGCGTCAACGAAGATACGAAGCACGAAATCACAGCAAGAACAGTGAAAGAGCTGCAGCTATGTCAGCAGCAAGTACCGGACAACCTGAGTCGATACAAGCATCTACGAGGCGTTGTGGGACACATCGTCAGCGAGAAGGTCAGGCCTCGATTGTTGATCGGTGCCGACAACTGGCATCTCATTGTGTCGAGACAGCTACGCGCCGGTAAACGCAACGAACCAGCAGCATCACGAACCATGCTGGGATGGGTACTCCACGGTTCAGTGCCCGGAAGAATTCTAATGAAGAATGAAGAATCAGTGCTTCACATCTACACGCCAGCTAGCGACGCACAACTACATAGACTCGTCGAGCGACACTTCGACATTGACTCGCTAGGAATAACTCTAAAAACCCGAGTCAGCGAGAAGAACCAGAGAGCGGAACGGATACTTAAGGAGACAATCAAACGCAAGGGAAATCAGTTCGAGGTCGGGTTGCCATGGAAGACGGACAACCCAGAGCTACCCGACAGCTACGAGTACGCGCTCAAGAGGCTGCGCACGCTCGAGAAGAAAATGAACAAAGAACCCGTATTCAAAAGGGAATACGGGCTGCAAGTAGCGAATCTCATCGCCAAGGGCTACGCAGAGGAATGCGACGGTAGCGAACAAGGAAGCAGCGTCAAATGGTACCTGCCACACTTCGCCGTCGTCAACATAAACAAGCCAGAGCGGGTACGAATGGTGTTCGACGCAGCGGCTAGAGTGGCGACCGACTCCAAAACGGTGCTGCATTGGATCAGAAACGAAGATAAGAAGTACACACCGTTTGTGGCACACAGGCTCGCCGAGATCGCCGAGTTGTCACACAGAGATGACTGGCGATGGTTACCCACAGACGACAACGTCGCAGACGACGCTACGCGCATCGGAACCAGACGGATCACTAGAACGGACCGCTGGTTCAATGGACCTTCGTTTTTAAGGAAGCCTGAAGAAGAGTGGCCTACGACGACACCGGACGGCGAGCGAAGCGATGAAATCGTGTACAGTACGTCGGAAGGAAGTACTGGCGGTGACGTCACGCTACCCGACATCAGCCGGTTTTCATCGTACAAGAGACTCATAAGAGCCACGGCCATGGTACGACTTTTCATCGAGAGGCTGAAACAAAAACGAAGAGACATACCACTGTCAGTAGCGCATATCAAAGACGCCGAAGCGAGGTGGATTCGACAATCTCAAAAGGACTCGTTCGGCGATGACCTACAGAGGTTACGAAGAAAACAGCCGCTTCGTAAGGACAGCAAGCTTACGAAGTTGGACCCAGAACTAGAAGACGGGATCATCGTAGCAAGAGGACGCATCGGAGCATCAACAGTAGCGACGCACTCCAATCGACCCGTAATACTTGACGGCGGACACTCCTTCACAAGACTGATGATCGAAAACGAACATCGGAACGCCGGGCACGCGAACAACGAGCGCGTAGTAAATGATCTACGCCAGCGGTACATCATATTCCGCCTACGACCGACAGTAAGAAAGATCGCAAAGGGCTGTCAGTTCTGTCGTGTCTACAAGACGATGCCTACACGACCACCGAAGGGAGACTTACCCGGGGAACGTATCGATCCGGGGCACCGCGCCTTCACATACTGCGGTGTTGACTACTTCGGGCCGATGACAGTTACCATAGGAAGGAGGCACGAAAAGAGATGGTGTGCACTGTTCACATGCTTAACAACGCGAGCAGTGCACTTAGAGATCGTGTCGTCTCTATCTACGGACTCGGCGATTATGGCGTTACGACGGATGGCCGCCAGAAGAGGATGGCCGCGAGTAATCTACTCCGACAACGCTACAAACTTCCGAGGAGCCGACGTCGAGCTACGCGACTGCTACAAGCAATGGATCCCCGAGCTCCGCGATTACTGTCTACAGTACGAGACAGAATGGCGATTCATACCACCGGGAGCGCCTCACATGGGAGGCGCATGGGAACGATTGGTGCGGTCAGTAAAAGCCGCATTTAGTACAACGCTGAAGGAGAAGTCACCGAAGGAAGAGGTGCTGCAAACACTCCTCACTGAAGCCGAGTACAGCGTCAACGCGAGGCCGTTGACACACGTTCCAGTGGACCACGAGGAAGACGAAGCCTTGACTCCCAACCACTTCTTAATGGGGTCGTCGACAGGCCTGCCAAGAACAGGGCCGTGCACCGAAGCGGATCGCAGCACATGGCGGCGATCACAAGCGATGGCGGACCAGTTCTGGCAGCGGTGGCTCAAGGAGTACCTGCCGACGCTCATACCCAGGGGACAAGCCAGGACGGAGGGACCGCAGCTGCAGAAGGGCGACGTCGTCATCATCGTCGACGGCGCACTCCCACGCAACACATGGCCCAGGGGGGTCGTCGAACGAGTGCATCCGGGACCAGACGGCGTCGTCAGAGCGGCCGACGTGCGAACCAGAGGAGGTGTGTTCCGGAGGCCAACGACGAAGATCGCCGTCCTGCTGAGGGGAGAGGCTGCGAAGAGTCTACGCCGGGGGGAGGATGTTACGGACGGCTTACGTCAAACATGATTTGAAAATGTAAATATAAAAATTGTAATGTAAATAAAGAGCTTAGTATGTAAGGTATAATAATAGATTTAAGGAAAGATTATATCTAGCAAATAAAACTACTATGTGAACTAGTTACTAAGCAAACGATACAATAAAATTGTAAGAGTGAGGCGAATGTACGGTTAGAGAGAGAGAGCAGGAGGTGGCACTAGGTGCGAGAGAGAGAGCAACATACATTGGTACGTGTCTTCCACGCGTGCGTATGTTGGCCAACCGAGCGAAGCGAGCGGCAACTGGTCGCTCTCGCATGCTTAGGTTGGCAGGCCGATCGAGGCGGACAGTGATTGGTTGCTCGCTCTCTCTCAAACATGATTGGTCACCCCTCTCAAACTCGCGGCTGTTACCGAGGTGGGGACCCTCTATAAAAGAGCGGGTCCCAGCAACAGCAAACCACTCTCTACCGAACATTCGCCGACTCAAGAACAAGAAACAAGGAAGAAATAAATAAATAAGGAAGAAAATAAAGAAAAAATACGGAGGACTCTGAAGTTTTAATTTGAAGAAACCCTCGGTCCTCAACAACTATAATATCGTAGCAACTGGTTAATCTCTGCGATAACATTCAGGTTTCCGTTCATACAGTATATAACTATTTGTACCGATTATACGAGTTTTTTTTTTTTTTTTGAAGTAAAACTTCTTTACGCATTCTTGACTTGGGCAGTAAGCTGGTGAATGCGTGACGAGTGCGTTACGAAAAGAGTAATCAGACAAGGCGAAAGGAAGTTGAGAGGGAGATATAAGTTAGTGAAGATAGAAAGACGGCCCGGCACATACGAGTTCACGCCATTTTTGGCGCGAACTTGTGGAGGACATAATTAATATGTCCAGCAGTGGACTGCAATAGGCTGAAGTGATGAAGATAGAAAGAGGGAGCTACGTTTCGTAAGTTTTGCTCCAGTCGTGTGGTCTATAAGTACACCCGTTTATTTTATTTTATAACGACTACATAAGCGAACGCGATCGAACGCAATTGTCAATTGCGTTACGTCAATGACAGTTGCGATTGAAGTAAGTCTAAAAAGGAACTAAAATTAACTGAAAAGACATTTAAACATTCCAATGCAGGGACAAAGCCCCTTTCTACGCATAAAAATTATTATATAAAGGAAGGAACATAGTGTCATGGAGGTCTTCATACGCTATACTACTTACTAGTTACTACTAGTTTTGGCACATAAACAATTGATAGCTGATAAAAGAAACTAATATTATACCTAATAAAGGCTGGTACATATAATATTGGATTATTTTTTATTATTTAATAATTTACACACTTCTATATTTTTTATACAATCTTTATCTTATAAAAGCTTGCTCTTATATCTCTAATACGTGATGGGACATAGAATGGAAGTTTTTGATAATTATTTGAATATGAACAAACCAAAGAGATAAGGAAAATAAATCAGTCTTAATACTATATAGTAATACACGTGTCGGCGGCTAAAGCTTCATCTAATAAGTAGGTATAATTATGCATTTTTTATTGACCTTACGTACCTACTTAAATAAAAAATAAAGGCTTAATATTTTATTTTTATATCAAACAAGATTAGGCGACATTTAGTCACATAATAAATAATCCAGTAGTATAAAATGATCAATTATGAGATTTTTGTGCTAATTTAATACAAAGAATTACTAATGTATTCCTCTAATGTCCAATTTATTATTTTTTAATCAACGTATGGAATCGGCTTTTTTATTGAAACATTATTTGCATATAAATTTTCTTCATAATTAGAATAAAAGTAAAAAAAATAAATGTATTTTCTTGCAAAAGAAAAAAAAACCGACTTCAATTACATGGACCAGTAACACAATGTAGGTCGACGAAAAAATAGTCAAGTAAATACGCATTATTAGAGACTAGAGATCGCCCAGTGGTGGAAATTCGACCATAATTAAAATTTTAAATAATAAAAAAAATAATAATAAAAAATAATAAACTTTATAATTTATATAAACTATAAGTGTACGAATTTCATACTTCTCCGTCCACACAATTTTCGTAAAAAGGGGTACAAAGTTTTTGTTTCACATATTAATGTACAGATAACTCAAAAAGTACTAGTCAGATCTCAATTTTAAATGGCACAAGTACCACTTTCGGATTAGAAAAGAATCATCGAAACCGGTCAACCCAGTAAGAAGTTTTATATGAGGGTAACACACAAAAAATACAGTCGAATAGATGAGTTCCTCCTGTTTTGAAGTCGGTAAAAAAAGATTTTCCGATGCGTTGATTAAGTTTCATTGTAATGATCACGTATAGATAACAAGAGACTCAGATGTAGAAAACAACAGGCCAATAAACATAATTAGTGAACCGAGGCAACCAGAGTCCTAAATCTGGATTTGTATTTTTATTAGTGAATTAATATTTACATTAGCGAGTTATCTATTGAGACGCTGTCGTCACAAGTGCCATGGACGTGACCCTAATTTTTTTTCCATCGAAGATTGCGGCTTTACGGATAATAAACGATAAACTATTCAGTTGTATTCTACAGTAATTTTTATAAAACATTACGCAATTCTTGAACTAATAGACGTAAAAATGATAACCCTTCAAATCACGAAACATTTTGATTGTAGTTAGCTAATTATTCAAGATTAAGTATGTTGCGTAGGTACCTATAGTTAAATGATAAGCGAAATATTACTTTTACAATATTTTTTTTTAAATTAAAGGAGTCTTAGACTTTTACCTATTCTTGTGGCCTGATATTTTAGCAAAAATTGTATCAAAGTTATTACAAGTTTAGTTATCTTTGTTTATTATTTGATAAATTCTTCTTCTACTTCGTGGTACGAGTAGGTATGTTACGTAAAACTAATTCACTATTTCGAATTCCAACAAAATAAATAATAAGATAATCTTGCAAAGTTTTAATTTCCTTGAATTGAATTGAAAATACTTTAATTATTTTAATTATTTTATTAAACTTTACGTAGGCACGTAGGTAACGTTTGCGCATGCTCTCGACGCGGTAGCTAGTTCACGCTTCTTAATCCAAGTTTCTATCTTCAGGGCATTTACTTTACCGTGTCGATTTAAGAATTTAAGATATCCTTTTGCACCTGTTGATGTTCACCGTTATTATGCTTACTTTTTAGCTTTACCATATTTTTATTACAGTAAGTAAAATTATTTGTCGAAAAAGATGTGATTTTTTTTAAATAAGTTTTTTTTTTTAAATATGGCCAAGTTCATGGTTTTCTAATTTAGAGTGAAACTAAATCTATCAATTCATTGGTGTTAGGATCACTGTTTGGAAACCTAAATTCTGCATTCGTGACTGTGATAGGTACCTGGTGAGTTATTAAAAAAAGAAAATGGATTTATCGGTTATTGACCAAACCAACTTGATATATCGGTTTTTGATAAAACACTATAGGATATATCGGTATTTGATAAAATGCTAGTAAGAATATGAGGGCTTTTTTACAATAATATATCGTACAATTGTTTATGGTTTTGTCGTAAGGAACTCGAAATTAGATATATTGGTTTTTGACAGAATCAAACGAGTCAACAATGAAAAATGTTAGGGATTTATCGGTATCTGTTCCGATCGCCATCGTTGTTTAGTATGATTGACGTAAATATCGTTTTATATACAGATCCAGGTATTTCGCGGATGAATTTAGAGCGGATTTATCAGTTTTCGACCAGGTTACATTAACCATATAGCAAGATATGTACGAGAACAATCGGTTGGCATCATAAAAAAGAAATTGTCAAAATGTGATTTATCGGTTTTTGTTCCGCCGCTCCTCATTTGCAATCGGTATTACAATTCTAGTTATATTCTACAAATAATTATGTAGTTATTTTTATTGCGCTATTTTTAGGGTTCCGTACCCAAAGGGTAAAAACGGGACCCTATTACTAAGACTTCGCTGTCCGTCCGTCTGTCACCAGGCTGTATCTCAAGAACGGCTATAGCTAGAGAGTTGAAATGTTCACAAATTATGTATTTCTGTTGCCGCTATAACAACAAATACTAAAAACAAAATAAAATAAATATTTAAGGGGGGCTCCCATACAACAAACGCGATTTTCTTGCCCTTTTTTGCTCGATATTAATAATGGCAACAGGTAGGCACTTGAAATATTCACAAAATACTCAGTTGTATTTTTACTTTAATAATAAATAATAAAATTAAAATAAAATTAATATTTAAGGGGGGCTCCCATACAAAAAAATGTCATTTTTGCCTATTTTTGCTCTCATACAATAAAAGTTATTTTTAGCCGCTTTTTGCCCGTTATTACAATCAATGTACCTAGTCAATGGTACGGAACCCTTCGTGCGCGAGTCCGACTCGCACTTGGCCGATTTTTTTGATTTAACAACTGACATGATGGTCCGGGAGCCAGTGACAGATTTTCATGACCAATTTCCTCTCAATCGAAATTTCATAAAATGAATTAGGGATTTATAATTATGAATATTCGTGACCATCAGCTGCAACTTCTTGGGTGTTGCGGGCAGTTGCAGCCTCCCCACGCATGGAAAAAAGTTTTTTTTGGTCATTTCCTTATTTATTATCCTCCCCACTTTAAAAGTCGGATTATAGTTGACTTAATATCTTAAAGGAAAAAAAATTCTGCTGAGCATAACATGGTGGATTATACGCGTGCGCACACAAAGGAAACGACAAGCTGCTAACTAGGTAACAAACAATAAACACATAAAACTCAATAGAAACGTTACATCTCGAAACTTTCTCACAAAACAACGGTTACGTATTCCGAATATCTATTTTCTATGCGAATCGCTCAGTACTGGGCTTTCCTCATTATTCCAAGGGCATACATGAAACAGCTTGTAATACATCCGCCGTAGTACGAGCAGGAACGACCAGAATACTACAAGGCAGTGGGACGAAATAACCGACAAACGACCACGTTTTATTTTGCTTACATTTGAATTTATAATTCAACTTACATAATTTGATTAATCGATTACATTCTAGGAAATAAACGGTCCTTTTTAATATAAAAAAAAAATCGATAAAATTATAACCATGATAAAATTTTAATGTGTTTCTTTACTTATTTGCGAATACGTAAATAACTATGCTGTTTAAAGCCAAAAAGGTGTACAGTTTTAAATATTGTTATAGTCAGTAACTAATATTTTGCTGAGTAGGTAAAGTTTGAAGTTAAGTTATTCAATAGGGTTATAATAAGTAAATATTTATAATATAAATAGTCCTCGTTATCGCCTTATTTACGACATATTATTCCCTAATTCCCACATTCGTTGAATTGAAACAAATATTTACTGCGGAAACGGTCTTATCGAGGTTAATTTATTTCATCAGTCTATTGAATCAATGAAATTGTTATGTTCTCAGTATACCTATAGCTATTGGTATTCTATTGACATCTAGATGAGCAATTGAAGGGAACAAAGACTAAATGGAAATCTTAAAACAAGAATTAATTAAGATTCTTATAAGCATTGATATTACCTATTTAATTACGATTTGTAGTTAATTTTTTTTTAGATTATCTCTAGTTCGGATCTTAGACCATTACTTTTAGTTCAGTCGAGGATTTAAAAATGGGCATTTAAAGTTTTAAAGTATACTCTAGGCTGTGTTCGAAATCGGAGCAGTATGAGCAATGCATTAGCACGGGCCCGCTACATGGGCATAATTAGTGTCATTTGCACTATTTTTGGATGGGATAAACACAGACGGCTATATTGTCGAACGGCTCACTAAATTGGAAACAAATGGTTGAGGCCTGGAAGTGCTAACTCAATTTGTTTGGCTTTCGCTAACGTGTGAGCAATAAATAGTACCTATACTATCTCTTGCTCTCTTGCGTCACTCCATACCATGATTTGAAAAAGTTTACAGTTACCGTTGGAGTATTCCAAATTACTTAACGTATTTAGTCGTGACGTGTTTGTTCCTATTGATTATCGTCCTATTATAAGACTAAACGCACTTCACGTGTAACTCTAAATCAAATTCGGCAAACTTTATAGTGTATTTCAAACAACTTTTAAACGTTAACATTACATATCAACAAAATATTTATCAGAGCATATAGTCTCGTCAACCAGTTCAAAAAAGTCATCATCAGTGCTAGAAAATCCTTCCAACCCATTTTTCTAGATATCATTCTAGATCGAATGAGCTATGGTTCATATTTTTAGGAGTTTCATCTCTAACACACGTTTATGAATTTGTCAACTAGACTCATATCCAATATTATTTCTTATTACGCTTTCATGCATTGCTTTACATGCTACGTGCCTAATGCTTAGTTATATAATAATTTACTTTTGTTAATTGCCACTTCCCTCAAATAAAAATATGGTAAGAATTACGCTATACATACCTATTGTATAAACCTATACGCTATACGTTTATAAAATTCAAAAACCGTTGTAGAAAAACTTAAAAAATATACAACAAATATAGAAATAATAACAAAATCAATTGCAAAGTCCTTGTCGATTTCGTGCACTTAAAAAAATGTTATCGATAAAGCAATCTAATCGTATATCGGTTCGAAAATAACGTAACCCTAATCTCGTAATCTGTTTGAACAATTCACGAATACCGACAATAGTCGATAAATCTCTGCTGCAATCGAAGTAATCCGCGGCTCAGCTGATAGCGCACTTAATTAAGACATTATCGCTCGGTTATCTTTCAGCCGGATAATCTAACCGTGCCTTATCGCGCGCTTTCTTTTAATCACTTATTATTTTTAATACGCAACCGGCGTTTTTTTTTTATGTACAATATACACCGTTTAATAAAACGGTTTGATTAAATTGCATGCTCTATTTCTAAGGAAACAATGATAAGTTATAAAATAACTTGTAAAATGTTGCTCAATTTATTTTTAAAATATTTTTACAAAATCTCAAATTTTTTTTTTTTTTTTTTTTTTTTTTTTATGTTACTAGGTTGGCAAACAAGCGTACGGCTCACCTGATGGTAAGACCGTAGCCTATAGACGCCTGCAACACCAGAAGCATCGCAAGCGCGTTGCCAACCCTATCCCCAATCCCCCCCAGGAGCCTATCCCCAATCCCCCCCAGGAGCTCTGGTCACCTTACTCACCAACAGGAACACAATACTGCTTGATAACAGTATTATTTAGCTGTGGTCTTCTGTAAGGTCGAGGTACTACCCCAGTCGGGCTGCTCCATATTTTGAGCAGGAAATTTTCTGCTGTGCCCTACCTCAGTTAAAGAGGTCTAAATTATGAGGCATTTACAAGTTTAAACATACGGATATTTTAAAAATGTATATTTTATTGATTTTTTTTTTATCGACAAGAACACATACAAAATTATTTAGTTTAATATTTATTACTAAAATTGACTGAATATTTTTTCACTTTAGTTTTATTTATTAAAAAAATTAACATACTATCTCATAATTTAAACAAAAAATATATATATAAAATAAAAGTAAATGAAACGTATCTAATATTAATTTAAAAAAAATCATTTGAACTTAACAGAATACTTAATACACCTTTGTTTTGTACTATTGAGTTGCGCGGTAGATACTATGAAATACCATGACAATAACCTAACCCTAGCTTGTAAGCTCTACATCCCGGTCAAGGTACAGGGTTAAATAGAGTAAGAGACCAGTTCGTTCGTTCGTTCAGTTCATTCTATTATTAGTCCATAATTCAATAATTTTGTCTTTGCAATGTCTCATTAACAAATATAAATTTCGTAAACGACATAAACTTGAGGACTTATACTGCATAGTATTACGATTTTGACTATCGATGAGGTTTGAAGACTAGGCAAGATAGATTCGTGAGTATTGATTATTTTTATAGAATTATTAACCTTAATAAGTTTTATGCAACGCATTATTTACATACATTTTATTTTTTAAATTATTCATTTATTTTCATCAAAATCTTAGGTGATATATAGACATCTAACTTGAACACTTACACGTGCCTTAATTCAAAACGAGTTTTAACGTATAAATATTTATAATCGATCCTTTAATTTATAATCCAATCTTTGGAATATAAATTGTCGCAAATGCATATAAAACCGATTAATCAGCAAAATTAATGACATCATAAAAATTAAAAAGATCAAAGTTATCTGTTTTTCGTAACGTGTGTTGGCTTTGACCTTTATAGCCAGGCTATCACCTAAATTGCAATTTTTGAGCTATAATTATGTAATTATTTAATCGATATCCAAGCTAGGCGCGGCATCTAAACTATTTATGACTACTAGAACTATTTGTGACTACTAGCTATGTGTATGTATAGCAAAAAAAAAACTTGTCCTAATTTACTGACTGACTGATTCATAATTCATTCATGGTTCATCAGTCGCTAGCGTTAGCTATTGAAGCTAACCACTTGAATTTTGCTAACAAGTGTAACTTTATTGAGCAGACTCCTACTAGACTCCCACTAAGTATTTTCAGAAATTCTACCTTTAAGGTGTGAAACAATGTGTCCTAGAAATTGTAACCTTTAAGGTATAAACTGACGCCGTGTTGGCACAGCGGTCATAGCACTGGATTGCGATTGGCTGTTGCGCGGGCGGTTGCAGGTTCGATCCCCGCACACGACAACATTTGTATTGGCCATACAGATGTTTGACGTGGTCTGGGTGTTTGTGCAGTCCTTGTGGGTCTCCCCACCGTGCCTCGGAGAGCACGTTAAGCCGTTGGTCCCGGTTGTTATCATGTACACCTGATAGCGATCGTTACTCATAGTAGGGAATATATCCACCAACCCGCATTGGAGCAGCGTGGTGGATTAAGCTCCGATCCTTCTCCTACATGGGGAAGAGGCCTATGCCCAACAGCGGGATAATACAGGCTGAATCGTGATCGTGATCGTGAAGGTATAAACTATAAGTTGAAGGTTTTACGGAAGTCCGTCATTTTTTACTTTAGAGATCAAACATTGTTTTTGAGCTTCTCATAAAAAAGAAAATACTTTAATATAAGGTGCTATATTTAAGACACTGTTCATAAAATAATATACATTCAGCCTACTTCTGGGCTAGCCTATTTCACCATGTAGAAGGGTCGGATCTTAATCCACCACGCTGCTTCACTGCGGGTTGGCTACTAGACGTTTATATAGCAACTGGGACCGACAGCTTACCGTACTCTGTGATGTGTGGGGGGAGTTACAAGGATAGAAGCCCGGAATGGAAACAAATATTTGTACAAATACAAATATACATACACAAATATAAATACAAACAACCATCCCGAGTGGGAATAGACGCCACACACGCACACTTACCACTACACCTACTGGTGTTGGTGTGGTGTGTGGTGGTGTAGTGGGTAGCCTAGAAGAGATCACTATCTAGTGATAAGACCGCCCATTGTATGTAATATTTTTAAGCGTTATATTTATATAATCTATATTATTGCGTGCAATAAAAATATTTATTATTATTATTATTACACCAGAGCGGTGCCAGTGCATAGCTCTTTATCTATATATATAAAAGCGAAAGGTCACTGACTCATCACGAAACCTCAGAAACTATAACAACTACAAACTTGAAATTTAGCATGTAGGTTCCTTATAGGGAGTAGCCATCTGCTAAGAACGGGTTTTACGAAATTCCACCCCTAAGAGGGTAAAACGGGGGTTGGAAGTTTGAATGAAAGTCCTATGTTTTTGAAGAGACTTGAAATTCAAAATGTATGCTCTATAGATGGCGTAGAGGTGTACCTACCTACTAATAATGTATTTTTAGAAATCAACCCCTTTTGGGGTTGAAACAGGGGGTGGTAGTTATATTTGAGCGAGATGAAAACTTAAGTATAAGTATATTATTTGCATCACAACAATAATTAACGCCCAACGAAGTGGGCACGGGTCGGCTAGTACATTATAATCAAGACGCATAGAAATCTCATCTCATTTGCATGGCTACCTCCCTATACTGTATACATAATTATGTATATATACAATTTCAGACTATGAAATAGATTTTTCACAAAAGTATCACAACAAAGTCGCTAAATAAAATTTAATAGTAATCTTCCTTTCAACTTTAATGCTTACCATACTTACATATTATCTTTTAGCTATTGATTAATGAACAGAAGATACATGGATATTAAATATTTCGATGTAATAACGTTTAAATATATGCAAACTGAAATACAATTTAAATTTAAATTTTTTAAGCATCTATTTTATATTGATCGATTATTCTGTCTTTTCGACGTGTTAATCTTAAAATTTATTTGCAAATCTCTTATTATCTAGTTTCGTTTATCGTGGAAGGTCAAACTCGATGACGTTTTACGTTGCAAATTATACAAACGAAGGAATCAACGTCAATCAAGCTCTGATAGCTACGAAATCTATTCCGAGGATTTTTTTTAAATTATCCTAGTGTGAGACAGTGGTGTTAATTAAACTTCAACCTTACTTTATATATGATTGCACAAAAGTATAAACATTACATGTATGGTTGATGCGAAAGGTGGATTTATCACCAAAATAGATCTCTTCCAGTCAATCAATGGTCTAATATAGAGAGACCGATTTAAACTGCAAAACAATAACAATAAAAAATTAACTACACAAAAATCTTTCCTCTGTATATAGTTCGAGATACACTTGGTTATCGGTGGAACACTTAAAATTTGTTTCGATTCAGTGGTTCCAGTAATTATTGTTGTGGTGTATTTTCATAGCATAATACTAAATGATCTATCATAAATTGAAATTCACCAACTCTATATCTTTGTGTTTTTCATTTAAAACCAGTCTTCGAAAATAGAAATAAACACAGACATTCCTACATTAAAATGTATGAATTTATTTTGACTATCAACATCGTAACTGTATTTCACGTCAAGGAAGTTAGAATAAAATCCATTTTTATACAAATTAAATAAAAGACCTTGATCTCATATTGTTTAAATTTATTTTATAGAATCGTCTCTAATAATATTCGAATTAAGAATGAATGATTAAATTAAGGTTTGAATGCTTTACAAGCTATTTAAGAAAATTAGTAAATTGTCTTAGTGGAAAAACACATACGATATTGTAATTATTCTTTGAATATGTATTAGTTTTTACATAAATCTTCGTTATAATGTTTTTTAAACAATATTAATCAGATACCTATAAAGACAATACTAACTGTACTTACCCCTTCTATATGTATATATGTAAGAGTATAAAGAGATTTTCTTTGTTTTGATATCATTACTTGCGAGTAGATCGCTACTTTGCTAATGTGTAACACAGTTCATGTAGGAATAAAGTAAGTATTCCTAATTCATAAAAAATTCACCAATATAATTATGTACATGTCAATAATATAAAGATAAAAAAAAATGTAATGAAAAATTAAAGGGCCCAAGTGCAGTATATTTATGGGCACTTCTATGTATTGTAACGTTATATACATATACTAGCTGACCCCGCAAACGTTGTTTTGCCCTATATGTTACTAACCCCCGCAACCCCCTCTTGTGGGTGAAATTTCGTAAGATCCGTTCTTATGTTAGCTGACCTCTACTCGGCGAAAGTAATATTTCTATCAAATTTCAAGTCTCTACGCCTTATGGTTTCAGAGATATCGTGATGAGTAAATATATGGGTGTAAATATATCTCTTTTATATATATGTATATAGATAAAAATACTATATTGATATCATGTCAAAGTCGGTTGTTGTTCAAACATAATGAGCTACTCAGCTACATAATGAAATCCGAAAGATTGAAAGAAGAAGAAAGATTTTTGTCTTAGTTGTATATAATTATGTTCTTTTAAAATTTAAGAGATTTTTTAGTTTAAACAAAATCTAATTATTTTCATTGAAGTTTTTGTAGCTACTGATATTTCTGTGATTTTTTCCTAAGTTGTAATGAAAGAATGTTAGTTGATAATAAAGGAAAATATTTTCTGTAATATAAAATAATGTATAATTTTCTGTTTGCTGTATTTTTACACATTCTTATCTACATAAAAAACTTATTTCAACAATGATATTTTAGTAAATTATCTACTAAAACGGCTTTAATACTTTCGGTCCTATAGGTGTACGTGTTACATGTACTTTTTCACGCGGGTATAGGAAGGTTAACCTATTTATACACTAACAGGATCTGTTGGCCTCGAATTTTCGTACTTCGATATCAATAAATGAAAGATTATATCAATTCATGGAGTTTACAGATACCTACATAATACACGAGCCACTCTAGATATCTCCACTCAAAGCATTAACTGTCCATAATCTATGAAAAGATTATTATTATTCGACCGATGATTATCTCTAATTAACACTCGAGTGGCAAGCCATCATACAAAATAACCCAGTTAAACCACTCCGTATAAAAGACAGATATCGCGGAGCATATCGATGCATTGAATAAGTAATCATTCTGATTGTTTTCATAACGCATGTCATAAATTATGCAATATTGCAATATTTTATAAGGACCGTCTAGATGACGGCGAAGGAACTTTTAAAACGCAGTGAGAACAAAAAAGCTATCAATGGGGCCGCGACCGGACCGCGGAGCACATTAGATATTGTTGACAAAACTTCCTCCTCAATTAATATGCATCGGCAGGTAATGTCGCGTACGTGCGCCTGCGCCGCTGCGCCCCGCCGCGTCGGCTGAGCGCCGCAGACTACATTTTCGCATGCGCGACACATCCATGCAAAATTTTAGGCGGGATGCGTTTGCCGATGTAAGAAGCGTCCAGTAGTAAAAGTAGCCATACTTTCCATCAGCGCCTCTTTGTCCTCGCGGTTCAATGGCTCGGGTTAGACAGAGAAGGAGATGCCGGCGCTGATGCGTTTGGACAATGCACAACGCATTCGGTAAAAGCGAGTTTTGACGACCGCCAGTGCGCATTCCCATGCAAGGTATGCCCGCAGGAGCTATGTCGGCAATTTAAATATTACGGCTACTCAAAAACGTGAGATGTAAGTAGCAAGAAAGCCCGTGTGGGCTCCGAGCTTGCCGAAATTTGGATGCAGCGAATCCGGCCAAAAAATATCATTTTTAATTATAAGACGACATTTTTTCGTAACGAAATTGCTACTTTTTATACAGAACGCATCGAGTTATGCAATTAATATTGTCATGCACGGTTTTCAAAACCATAAAGTTGCCTTAATGCGAATCAAGATTATGTGGTATAAAATTCTCAGGATTTTCATACCATTATTATTAGCTCGTAAACGAAAGAGTGTTGAGAGATCATTTTGTTAGAGGTCGATCACGTTGGACAATTCGTACAGTAGTCATTCCCATGTCGGCACGGAAAAATAATATTCAAATGGATTCACGCGCGCGCGCCTCCGTCCGAATTTTGCAACCTCTTTTGATGCGCCCGCGCCGATTCCGGCAAATCCGTCGCGTCGGAAGTGCGTGTCGCGCGCCCCGCCGCCACTGTCGATGTGTCGATATGCTCACAAGGAGTCATCGACCTCGATCAGATCCCCGATAATTAAATAGGTATCATAGACCATTATTGGGCAGATTAAGGAGACGCCGAGATGATCAACTCTTAATAACGAACCCGCAATAGACAATAGAAATAATATGACTGCACGTTGCGATGCGTATAAGAAGTAGCGTTAAGTAATTTGATTGCATTTGATCGGTCAAATAATGATAACTAAATACGTTTGTTTTTATGTACGTAACTATAAAATAAACTTTTGGTTCAATTTATCGACATCAAGTATTCCCCTCACTAATCCATGTGATACGTATACGGTCACACAATGCACTTATTATTCGACAGTTCAATTTCTAAGTAAAGTACATACGGGTTGAATACGGCGTTAAAATGACGTGTGCGTCTGCCCTTCGAATGACTGAATTAGGTTCAAAGAAATTTGCAAAAAACTCTACAACTTGAAACAATGTTGAGTTCATTCTATAATCCGTTACAACGGTGACAACCACAATACATGAAGGATTTATATTTAAAAGTTATAAAGAAACTTACTTATAATTCCCCTGTTATTTTTAATTAAGCATCGTATTTTCAAAATTAAATCAAAACTACTCATAATTTCGTACCGACAGTAATTGCCGTACGGCAATTCGAAATATCTGGTTTTAAGATGAAAACCATACAATCAGGGTTTTTGTTTCATGTTTCAAGCGTGTCGGGAAATCAAAACAGAGGGATTCTGTTAAGGCAATTATGAGAATCTTTCTTGTAAGTGAGGTAGCGCGTACCTGGACTTTATTACTGTAACAATGACTATGAAAAAGTTCGGTGTCACTTATCCCATTACGTGAAGTTAGATAGTCTCGAACAATGCGCTTGTAAACAGGATCAACGCGTTAACGGTAACCCACCCGGACGTTTTGTAAAGAATCTACCTGATCTTTAATTTATGACTCAAAATGTCGACATTATTGAGCAAACTTCACACTTCACGCTTGAATGTTTTAAAATTCAAGCTTTATCTCAATTGTATCGATTCTTTTAAAATATATAGTTGCTAATTTGAACGCCGTTTCTGTTTTATAATCATTAATTTCGAATTAAATTTTCATACATTAAAATAAAATTCTAAATTGATTTCATTTTATATTGGTAGACAAATATAATATTATTTATATAAATTAAAAAATTCAAAATACATAAATACCATCTAAATGAATAAATATCTATAATTGTGCAATAACGACCTAATATTAATTGATGCAATTTATTACTCAATATAGAAAGAAACTAAAGAAAATGGTAATTTTATACCTACAGTTATCAAAGTGTGAGATTACAGTAGCGTTTAAATAACTATAGAATACAACAAACAAATACTTATCAATGTGCTCCCTGTTTTAACAGATAAACGAGTGACGTGTTAATAACTGTAAAACACATCAAAATCATTGAAAACAATACGGTGCCAAGGCTGTCATCGTCATCAGTCAGAAAACTAGGAGTATTTGATGATTTATCATTTCTTATTGTTACGTACAAAATTACAAATCTATATATATAAAGGAGATTTCCACCCATTGACTCATCACGATATCTCTGGAACCATAAGGCGTAGAGACTTGATATTTTGTAGGAATATTCCTTTCTCCGAGTAGAGGTCAGCTAAGAACGGGTTTTACGAAATTCCACCCACAAGAGGGGGTTGTGGGGTAATAACATATATGGCAAAACAACGTTTGCGGGGTCAGCTAGTACGTATATATTTCTTAAATTTTGATATAAACAGTTTTGTAAAACTTAAGTTTGTAAGATTGTAGTAAGTGTTAAATTACAGGTATGTGTATAGGTATTCATAGAGAAAGTTGTACGATATAATAGTAAGTATATAATTATGATGTATTGTTTCTAAATAACGCGTGTCATAGGATCGCTGTGATTCATTGACGATCTATCAGTTCGTGCTCGGGTCTGGATGCTGCCACAAAACAGAGATTAGAGTTCGTTCACACAGGATTTTATTCCTCTGCATCGTATCGATGCGCGGACGCATATCGGTGCACTCTTACTCATTTGTTGTTGTAATTGTAAAAGGGATGGCGGATGAGATAAATGGGTCGATGACATTTGGCTCCGGCCGATTACTACGATTATGCACTTTGAGCGTTGAACTTTAACTACGAGCTTTGATATGCACTTGATTTGTTGTCTACACGTTTTACCATGACCGACCTCTTGAAAAAATTTATTTAATTTAATCATAATTAACAAATGTTTTTTTTTTACTTATAAACTAAATAACTTTTACTCTCGTCTACGTCTTATTAGCAATTCACTGGTGTAATTGCATATTTATACTGTAAACATAATTATATATTTATAATAAATACTAAAAGGCAATCAATTATGCAAAATATCCGTGTACATTGTACTTAGGAATAAATAGCCTTGAAAAATAACTCCTATGAAATAAAATATCAGTAAAAAGTGCGTGCAATATCGACTGAAGCCGTGACCGCAACGTATACAATACGTATAAATTCCCATGTAGAGATAACAGAATCTATCCTGCGATACACCGCTATTACCGCTATCGCTTCCGCTACGATAGCTGGCCGGCGTAAACTATTGTCCTAAACGAGACAGGGACAAAGATAGCTTCATTACTAGATAGCGCAAACCAAGTTTAATAACAAAACAAGTAAAGTTCCTCGGTAGGTACGGTTCGGTTCCAAGCATATTGAAATACTAGCTTCTGCGCGCCACTTCGTCGGCGTGGACTCCACTCCTATTGGTATTAGCGTGATGATACATAGCCTATAGCCTTCCTCGATAAATGGGCTATCTAACACTGAAAGAATTTTTCAAATCGGCCCAGTAGTTGCAGAGATTACCGCGTTCAAACAAACAAACAAACAACCAAACAAACAAACTCTTCAGCTTTATATATTAGTATAGATTTACAAAATTGTAACAAGATTACTTATCCACAAAAGATTTTTTTAAACATTGTGTTTGATGTAACTGTATTAAAGCTAAATAAAAAACCAGTGTAACTATTGTCTTAAAACAGACAGGGACACATTCATCAGTGGACATCATAAACCAAATTTATGAACAATACAAGCCATCGAACATCGGTACGTTTGACCGACAAACATATTGAATTATTCGAATAATCTACGAATTTTTAAGCTTAATTCTTATTCAGAAAAGATTTTTTACAATATTGTAGCCGAGGTAGCTAAAAAAAAGTTAAATAGATGGCGTAAGCTATTGTTCTAAACGGGACCGGGGATAAAGCGTCATTTGTTGGTATCACAAAACAAATTTAAGAACAAAACGATTAGAGAAAGGTGGAGTAAGACGGGGTACCTTAAGCTATTTCCTTATACCTTTGTTTTAAATTGCCTTCTGCTGAACCAAAAAAACGTCAATCTTTTTTTAGAAATATCAGCTTGAAAAAATAACTAATTTGCACCATCTTCTTGAACCAAAAGTATCTAAGCTACGTTTACACAGGACAACAAAGACCCTTTCTTGCCTTATTAACTTCTTTGCAATAAAGACTGTCACAAAAACAAAACTATCACTATGAATGAATACATGTTTCCATTTAAAAAGATGACGATCAACTTCATCTAACGCAAATAATTTGCCAAAACACATTACAATAATAGCGAGAGATAAATTTCTAGGCTGAGGTTACAATGTCAATTGGCACGCTTTAGCCATAGCCAGCTCTAAAACGTACATTAATCAGTCGCAGAGATTCTAAATATAGGCACTTATGCTATCGGCTATCCCGCTGCTGATGTCAGGGAATTAGCAGTTAAATTGGTGTGTCAAAGGGCTAGGCAGAAGACTGAGATTACTATGATATAATCATTAACGTGTCAGATAAAGTTTTGAAATAAATAGTGCAACTTATTATTTGCTTTATATATCTAGGCATTTACACTTTTTTGTTACTTTAGTAATGAAGTCATCCAGAATCAGCTTGGAAATTTATGTGCCATCAAAATATACGTTAGCGTGAAAAATAATTGTTTGCCTAATGATGCCACTGACAACCAATAACATGATCCTTAATATATTTACAGGTAACTGGTAAAGTAGAACGAAAACCACATTATTCTCTTCGAGAAAGAATTTGTTGAGACTGTTGTTCTTAATCTATATCAACAGTATAAAAACTACCTGATGACTATTTACAAGTATTATAGAAATAAAATTCTTTATAATTTATGAAAATGAACTAAAGAAATGTATATATCAAATTTCACCTATTAAAGCCTAAAATAAAACACATCATTTGTAAAAACCTGCAATATTACGTTATTTATATAATTATGCTTTATATAATTAAGGAATCAATAAGTTCATCAGATTATCTTTTGCTTTACCCGTATCGCTTCTAGGCATAGCGTGGTTTAGGTTTATATTGCTGGCAAACAAATGTTACGTTCAATTATTTTTTTCTTATGAGCGGGTATGTTTCCTACTTTAGCTGGAGTTGGAGATCACTTCGAATTTATTTTACAAATACCGCACATGTCTAACGTAACTGCGTCCATTGTGATTTATATTAATGATTGTGTAAGGATAAGTTTTTTTGTTGTTTATCAGGTACAAATAATCCTTAGTAGTTCCTACTGGATACTAATAATTCTATCTGAACAGCTATTGTAACAACTGTTTTAAATTTCGAACATTTTGTGTTCTAAATTGAATGGATCATGAGCAAATATTTTTTTAAAATTATAGAAACCATCATTAATCATTTCCAGCGTTAAGTCTGTAATGTTTACACTATAAAATCATATTTCCTATTAAGTAGCTATTACGATGTACAATAATATACTCATAAGTGAAAATTAGCTCAGAAGTAACTATAATTACACTGATATCGATGACGGACGTCGATTACACGCACCTTACAAGCGCATAGATGCGTGTATAACTAACTACAGTACTACACCTTGTCAAGTCGACGGTGACTAAATTAAATGTGCGATTTTTTTAACAACTCGTTATATAATTGTATTATTTCATTAAAAAAAATAATGACGAAACGTAAAAGGCTTCGTATTCGATTAGCTAGCTGCTTATCTATGTCAGACCAGTTATAATAAAAATAAATGTTATTTGTTGATTTTTAACGGTCAAACGTGGTAGAAAAGCTTTTACTCCCTTGAAAGAAACTTTGGAATATTTACGTCAATTAATATAATAAATCAAAATTATAAATGTATTCGTTCAAGTAGCCTTTAAAAGCACTTATCAATTGTCATTTTACAAAATATAATGACATTATTTTTACTAAATGGCATGTAAAGCTACCACCGATTCCGAATATAGATTTTGTTAAATCTAAAAAAACGACTTCAATTACATCCAAGTAATACAACGTATAAACAGACGAAAAAAATAATAAAGTAAATGTGGGTTATCAAAGATACTCAAAAAGTAATCAAAAAAAAATCGACAAGGAATGCGACAGATATTCTTTTAAAAAACTGTTACATAATGAATAACATATTTTATTTTAATAATTTCTTAGATGAAATACAAATTAATATGGGTTAAGTTCAATTAGAATTATAATCATGGAGAATAAATGTTAAAATATTTTATTCAATGCATTAAAAAATTACTATTTTTTTTAAATCTTTTTATATACATACATCTGGGCTATTTGTTGTCCGCGACTTCGTTTGCATACAAATTTTCATATTATTTCAAACGTTATGCGTCTTGGCAAACGCAGTGTGGGACGTCCTCCTGCCCGTTGGACCGACGATCTTCGTAAGATTGCCGGTGTAGGCTGGATGAGGATTGCGGAAAACCAGGATGTCTGGCGCGAACTTGGGGAGGCCTATGTCCAGCAGTGGACTGCAATAGGCTGAACTGATGATGCTAAAAGGAAAAAAATTTATCTGCTTTGGAACATTTTCAATTGATGCTTTCCATGTTGACGTGATGTTATATTGCTATAGCCTGCTTTGATAAATGGTCTATTCAAGACTTAAAGATTTTTTTACTTCAAAGAAAACAACTATGTGCTTTGTACACAGGTATTCTAGACAATGTCTAGGCATTCTAAATAATTCCGAGCTCGTTTAGTTCTAAAAAAAGTGCGTGCGTACAAAGTACCTACACATGTCAGATGTGAAACTTCTTTGGCAAATACAATTGAAAAAAAAAAACTAATTGAAAAAAATAAAAAGCCAACGTCACCCGTTCTTCCAAGGCGGTCAGACATCCAAGTACTGACTGCGCCCGACGTTGCCGCGTCACACTTTCTTTCAAATTTTATCCCTCATGCGCCTAAAGAAGTTTCACTTCAAAATATTTTCTATTGTTCATAATTATAGACATTTCCTAGGCAATGTATAGAATGCCAGGTGACGGGAGGTCAGGTTTATATACATATCTGGTTATTACTTAAATTATAATATAACACACGATTAATACTCGTATAGACGAAGTAGAACAGTTAGATTCAACTTGCGTCTTCTCTTTAAATTTCCTTTTTTTTTTTTTTTTTTATGTAACTAGGTTGGCAAACAAGCGTACGGCTCACCTGATGGTAAGACCGTAGCCTATAGACGCCTGCAACACCAGAAGCATCGCAAGCGCGTTGCCGACCCTATCCCCAATCCCCCCTAGGAGCCTTGTCTCGTTGTTGTGTATAGTTGGCACTAACGCTGTTTTTACTACGGCTTGAATTTATTCTACCCCCCCCCCCACCCCAACCGAGTCTTGGGTTGGATTAGTTTATGAGTCAACTAAAGTAAAAAAAAGTGAAGGCGCGTGGCAAATGAATTTTGGTCGACTGAACATCTGTCATTCCACAGAATGTCTAGGACAGTCCTTTTTATCTCGATGATTTGCTTATCAGATAAAATCTTGGTCCTTTTTCGTTGTTTGTTTCTTTTTTAAGAATTAACTGTTTATAGTCATGTTCACGCTTTTTACGTAATGCCGAGCTAGTCTAAACAGTGTGTGAAATATAAATGCTACTGTTTATAATTATCCACAATGTCTAGCAATGAGTATAACGCCTAGTTATTTCTATAGTATGACTGGGCAACATTTGAAATCAATTTTATTTCATACTTTGACTGAATCTTTTAGGTATTGTATGGAATCCCTAGGTAATATAACTTTGCTGGTAATAGTACCTACAAGAAATTATCAAATATAAATTAACTAAGCTAACACTAAGCTAGGTGATTGTAAGTCGACACCCGCATATGATTATTGAAAGCTTTAGTGTTTTACCTCAGTGTCCACCATGTGTATCCGTCTGTGTCGCCGTACAGGGCGGTACTAGCACTACAATAAAATTATTATGTATTAATGTATTATAATAAATTAAATAATATCTGTACTTTTGAGTTTTTTCTTATTTTAAAGCGAAACAAAATATAAAAGGAGTCTGCGACGGCAAATGAAATTTAATAATGGTATGTATAAAAGCTTATTATGTAATTGTTTTGAAGACGATATTTTTTATGTTTACTTGTCTGTCTATTCCGTTCTTTTATGATACAGGATTGTAAATAGAATAGGTTAAGGCAGAGTTCGTCCACACATACATACACACTTTTTTTTAAATACAGGTTTCCGAGCAAGGAAAAAACCAATGCATGAAAATAATAGTAATTAGCGGAATATTCCGTGCAGACGAAGTCGAGAAGCACTATATATGCTATGTTAGTCAAAAAATAGGCGCTCTTTATAACTCGAGCAATTCATTACAAAAATAAATTGTTATCGAAACATAAACGACTGCTTGCTTAATCATAAAAAACTTACTTAACAATAAGAACCTGGTATTAAACTTAATGTGTATTGGTCTATAGAGAAATAATTCCATTTATTAATTAAATATACACTAAATTTGAACAGTAACATTATGGAAAGATAAATTCAAATACGTTGAAGGATATTAAGAAACTGAAAACTTTGAAATTTGTTAGAAATATTTGTAATTACTTATACTTTAATCTGGATTAGCGTCAACCCTAAAGACCGCTTACAAAATAAAAAAAAACTTGCGCCTAATCCGTCCCAACGCACACAGAGATATTTCGCGTCACCTAAACGTTTGCATGTGGGGGTGCGTACATGTGGGTAGGTTAATGATAGTGGGTTTCCGTCCGTCACACCTGAGAGCCCCTAACCGCCATCGGGTTATAGATACCTAACCCCTCACCCCTTAACTCAGTTCGAGACGCACTTTGCGTACTAGATTTATATAGAGTTGTTTTGACTTCGGTTTTTAAACATAACCATAAGAACTTTAGTTTTAAATACTAATGAGGTATTAGGTATGAAAGATTTATGCGACATTCTATATATATAAGATATCTCTAATATTATGGAGATGGTATACTGCTGATAAAGCTATCTTACATGGGTATATCAGTATATCAGTATCGAAGAGATAAAATTGATTTCGACTACAAAGCCACCAACCTGCAATTAAATTATTTACAGGTTAATACAAGAATAATGACCAAATTAAGATAATTTACTTTTCGTAAGTTAAATTACATTTAAATGCGAGTGACTAACTCGCTATTAAATGCACTTAATGGCCAGAGATTGTTACAATAATCTAAATCTTTATTTTATCAATGAAATAAACATTATGTAAAATTGGTAATTAATTTTTATTATTCTAAAAGTTAATTTACATTTATAGCCCTAACTAATCATTGTGAGATTAAAGTGCTAATGGCTTACTAAAACTATATTTTATTAAATTGTCAAGGATAACCACCACTTCAGCCTATCACAGTCTACTGTTAGACATAGGCCTCCACAAGTTCGCGCCCGACATTATGACGCGAACTCATGTGTTTTGCCCATAGTCACCACGCTGGGCAGGCGGGTTGGTGACCGCAGGGCTGGCTTTGTCGCACCGAAGACGCTTCTGCCCGTCTTTGGCCTGTGTATTTCAAGGATAACACCACTATCTTATTAGCATTAAAATATATTTTATTCATGACATAGTACTTATATCTATTATTAGTCCAATAAATAATTTGCGTTGTATCATCTCTTATAAATTACTCGAATGACACGTTAAACGAATTACGCGTGAGACATAAAGACTCAGAATTAAAAGGAAAAAGTTCAATTAATCCTAATTTGCTCGCTAAGATTAAGCTGGCGATATGGCATTCTGTTGAACCCTTTACTTCGATTCCCTGCCCTATTCTCTTTTAAGCCGCTTTCAAAAGGAGTTCGACAAACAAGGGACTTATAATGCGTAACGAACTAAGAACTTTATAAAGGCACATCAAGATCTAAGGAATTATTTATTCATTTTATCGATATCGAAGTAATCCTTTTTTACCCATCTACTTACTTAATCGATGGAAATGAAAGAACTTAGACATCGTGCCCGTTTCCCTACCTTCAACAGATCAGTCAACCTTGCCAATTACGTATGCCAATGACAACAAACCGAGCTCCCATCGCGAATCAACCGCATAGTTTTTTTCCGCGATACCACAACATGCAAACTACATTGAAAATAATTTCCTTCTTAATTAGTGCGACTATTTGCATAAACAAGCCCGTATCCCATACTGGGGCGACCATTATTATAATTGTGCTTTTTTACGTGAAAACTTACGCCGTGTAACGGTCAGCATGGTGATGGTAATCACCGACGCATCCGCAGATAGATCGATAAACAAGGGCGCGACTGCGACGCGTTTCATAACGATCTAGTCGCAAATTGCAATAATCGCGGCTACTGTTGTTTACAGCTAACGGAGTTTGATCGCTGATTGTTGAACATTCGATGAGAACGCGCCACAGATCGTCGGCCGATACGTCTAGGGCAGCATTAATTACTTAATTCCGATGCGTGCGTAAACATGTGCGATTTCTAACGCAACGGCGCAATTACGTGTTTTTTAACTCACTAGATATTATTTTTTGAAAGCTTATCGCTCCGTGCTCACGGATCGTAACGCTATTTACACGTTCGCTTGAAATTAAACTCTTTGAAGCAGACCGATATCGGACGGTCGTATCGATGAAACGTTGTTTCGATACCGCATATCCTTATTAAAGACAAAGAGGGCGGTAAGGTAAAACATAAATTAGGTAAATACGGCGTGCGTGCCTCGGAAACCGTCGTTATGCCGAATACGAATTCACAACTTCCTTTGCGAAAAAATTATTTAATGTTCGAAAGTAATATTCTTTACAATGAGTGCGTGACAAGTAGGTATACAGACGTTAGCAGTCACAGAAGTTTTTTTTATTAGCACACATGTCACCCACTTTCTTATAGATGTTATCGAGATTCCATATAATCCATAGTTCGGTGTCGAAAAAAATACCTAGCAAGCGTTTTGTCTAGGTTTTTTTTTGAAAACTATATTAACAAGCCTGTTGACTAAAGCCTACAAGTTAATATACACAGTAAACATAAAAAGAAAAAAATATATATATGTCGCAGATCAGAAGTAGGTAGGAGAAGAACGGACGGATGACCGAACTACTAAGTATTAAATGGACTCACCGAGCGGGTACCGTCTATCGCGTGGCAGAGGGACAACTCGACGCAGTGCCCGGGACTTGTGACCCGAGTGTAGGTTTAAGGCGGCGCCGCCTAACAATGCGCATTGGCACTCGCCTCCACTGCTCGAGTTGCCCAATAAGTAACAATTAATTCGTGTACACAAACTAACTATTAGAAGAGTCGAGGTTAAGCTACTAGCAGTATACAACGAGTGTACCGTACCAAGCCAGAGCCAAGACTGACTGAGCTGCGGTTGCATCGGTCTTTTATGCACGAAGGAATGACTCGAATAATAGAATGAGTGAGGGTAGATGAATAATAATAACAACACAGGTACCGTCATTAATAACTATCTGTATTGACTCTCCGACACGGCCATCCTGACAAGTCACACGTCCCCGTGTGATGCCGTAAAAAGCAAAAAGGTACTGCGATATCAAAGTTTCGTCTCGGCCTATCCTGACCCACACTTAACCAAGGATAAAGCGATAGTACAACCACTTTTTGTTGACACACCATACAACCATACGTGAATCTACCATTAAATCAAAATTGACCAATCGTTTCGGTATAAACATTACTTCATTATTGCTTTCCACATATGAGTCGCTACTGTCACCTAAATCGAGCGATAGTAGCTCATGCCACCTCCATCGAGTGACGATAATCAACCAAAAGAGTCGCTACTGTCACCTAAATCGAGCGACAGTTGCTCATGCCACCTCCATCGAGTGACGATAACCACTAAAGTCGCCACTGTCACCTAAATCGAGCGACAGCAGCTCATGCCAC
Organism: Melitaea athalia; assembly: GCA_905220545.2. Lineage (NCBI taxonomy): Eukaryota > Metazoa > Arthropoda > Insecta > Lepidoptera > Nymphalidae > Melitaea > Melitaea athalia. Next base: position 17,636,536 of record HG992178.1, read on the forward strand.
CTCCATCGAGTGACGATAACCACATGAATTGCATCCATCAAGCAATATAAGCAAAACATGTTTCTCATGCCACCTCCATCGAGTGACGATAACCACATGTATTGCCTCCATCGAGCAATACAACCAAAACATGTTTCTCATGCCACCTCCATCGAGTGACGATATTGCCTCCATCGAGCAATACAATCAAAACATGTTTCTCATGCCACCTCCATCGAATGACGATATTGCCTCCATTGAGCAATACAATCGAAACATGTTTCCATGCCACCTCCATCGAGTGACGATATTGCCTCCATCGAGCAATACAACCAAAACATGTTTCTCATGCCATCTCCATCGAGTGACGATATTGCCTCCATTGAGCAATACAATCGAAACATGTTTCCATGCCACCTCTATCGAGTGACGATACTGCCTCCATCGAGCAATACAACCAAAACATGTTTCTCATGCCACCTCCATCGAGTGACGATATTGCCTCCATTGAGCAATACAATCGAAACATGTTTCCATGCCACCTCCATCGAGTGACGATATTGCCTCCATCGAGCAATACAACCAAAACATGTTTCTCATGCCACCTCCATCGAGTGACGATATTGCCTCCATTGAGCAATACAATCGAAACATGTTTCCATGCCACCTCCATCGAGTGACGATATTGCCTCCATCGAGCAATGCAACCAAAACATGTTTCTCATGCCACCTCCATCGAGTGACGATAACCACTAAAGTCGCCACTGTCACCTAAATCGAGTGACAATATTGCCTCCATCGAGCAATACAACCAAAACATGTTTCAGCAATGGATACTTAAAAACAATGGCACCAACAAAATTAATCTCAATAAAATTGGTTGTATAGTGGTCTACCTTGCTTTATCAGTTAACTTTAATCACAAAAAAGCTACCAATCTATCCTATTCGTTCACAGACGAAAGGTTCCTCTAACCGTAATTAAAAAATAAAGTTTTATTATTGACACCTTAAGATCACATACAACTCTCATGGCCTGGCTGCCTCAGCAGCTACTGACAACTACTATTGCCACCCATATCGTCATCACCTCATGTGATACGACCAACACATATCGTCATCAACTCATATGATACGACCAACACATATCGTCATCACCTCATGTGATACGACCAAATTAGCATCAACAACATTAAAGAAATCTAATTCAACAGGTACATCAATAAGAGGAATCCTTCGTAAACGATCGTGAACATACCTATAGGTTCTATTACCAGACAACTGTTTTAACAGATAGCGATTGCCTTCAAGCAATTTCACAACTTTAAGCGTTTCCCTGTATTTAGAACTACAATGATCTGAAAATCTAAATATCGTTAAACCAATTATAACTAATCACTTTACACAAATACCACAGCCATGTACCATCGACGTCATCCCCACCAAAACTATACACGCACGTTTACTTCTACAACAAGTTACAACCAAGCTTGCAAAGACCTCGAGTAAAGACCTCTAACACCACGGCTCTCTAGACGAAGAGCATTCACAGTACATGTGTCAGTCACCCCTGTGACTACACGCTACGGTCTCAACAGACCACGAACTCCACCAGTAAGTTAAACTTTGCACACCGCTAACCCACGGACTACTTGGGTTGCCCCAAGAGACAATTCTACCGGGCTACGACTACAAATAACTACACTGGTACAGTTGAACATATTACGGTCGATAGAGTCATTCACTCGAGTCTTTCCATCTACTTAAACATCATCATTATCAACAAGATCATAAATTACATCAATATCGTCTGGTACATGACGTGTTAGCATTTTGTTTAACATTTCGTGAGCAAATTTGTAGGTACGTTTACAATTTAAAGCTTTAAGGGTATACCGATTACTTTCGAGAACTTCTATTACGCAAAAAGGGCCTCGACATTTCGGATCAAGTTTCGTTTACCTACAAGGACTACCAGAATGGGCCCACGATTGTACCAAGGTGTTATCAGTTAAATCTCAATAATTTAAACGTTTTTAAACAGAACAACTAAAACCTTTTAAACAGTTCAAACAAATCAATCAAAGGTAGAGAAAGACTGAAAACCCTCGATACTACAAAAAAATACTCGTTACAGAGGGTAATCGGAAATACTCAAGCTAAGACGATATTAATACTTTATCACAAATAAGTGGGTAATCACAAAAACTTAAAGCTTTCAATAACCAAACTCTTTTTCTACAACACTAACAACTACGTAAGCCACCCTTATCCAACAAGCAATTACAATTGCTCCACAATGACTGTATCGAAACAAAAACTGAATCTCCAACTCTGTCACTACTCAACTACCTACGTATCACAATAAAACTAAATTCAACAAATAAACCGGTAAATCGAATTACGTTATCGAACACTGAACAGAAACCACTTGTACACCGATAAGAATAAAACAGAACGACCGAAAAGAACTAAATTATCGATTTACCCACTAATCGCCACCAAATATTGCAACTTACTTGGACACTCGCTAAAATAGAACTTAAAGTTCAAAGAAACCAAAAACTCTGAAGTAAATTAAGCAATTAACAACAGCAAAAAAACAAATTAAGTGGGCGTATTGAGATCTTTATCCCACTTCTGATGTCGCAGATCAGAAGTAGGTAGGAGAAGAACGGACGGATGACCGAACTACTAAGTATTAAATGGACTCACCGAGCGGGTACCGTCTATCGCGTGGCAGAGGGACAACTCGACGCAGTGCCCGGGACTTGTGACCCGAGTGTAGGTTTAAGGCGGCGCCGCCTAACAATGCGCATTGGCACTCGCCTCCACTGCTCGAGTTGCCCAATAAGTAACAATTAATTCGTGTACACAAACTAACTATTAGAAGAGTCGAGGTTAAGCTACTAGCAGTATACAACGAGTGTACCGTACCAAGCCAGAGCCAAGACTGACTGAGCTGCGGTTGCATCGGTCTTTTATGCACGAAGGAATGACTCGAATAATAGAATGAGTGAGGGTAGATGAATAATAATAACAACACAGGTACCGTCATTAATAACTATCTGTATTGACTCTCCGACATATAAATAATCGTTTGAAACATGTCTTGTCATGTCTATTTGTCCGTAATCGTATCACGCCACAACCACTGATAGTGATAGTTTATATCCTGGGTTTCTTTTCACTAACATAAAGTTCGGGTTAGATCGTAGCAGGGCCGTAGTTTTGTATCTATGTTTAGTATTTATATTATAAGAATTTAGAACCTCGAATATAAATATGCCAAGTCAAACCCAATAAGGGTTTAATGGCATTGTTACTGTTAAATATTGAAAGTGATATGTAATTGATATGTCTTAAATAAAAAAATAAAATACTAAGCGAGTCCGTGCCCGCTCCATGTCAATATGTAACAGTACCTATCGTTACCCGACTGATAAAAATTGTGTTTGCTCGCAAACGAAAAAAAAAACCGACTTCAATATTACACTGACAAGTAATACAACGTAAAGTAGACGAAAAATAGTCAAGTAAATACGCGTTATCAAAGATTACCCAAAAAGTAGTCATCACATCTAGATCCAATTTATATGGGACCACAAGACAGGCATCAGCTTTTGATTAATACAAGAATTATCAAAATTATTTATCTATACTAATATAATAAAGCTGAAGAGTTTGTTTGTTTGATTGTTTGTTTGATTGATTGATTGTTTGTTTGTTTGTTTGTTTGTTTGTTTGTTTGTTTGTTTGTTTGTTTGTTTGTTTGAACGCGCTAATCTCAGGATCTACTGGTCCGATTTGAAAAATTCGTTCAGTGTTGGATAGCCCATTTATCGAGGACTGCTATAGGCTATGTATCATCACGCTAAGACCAATAGGAGCGGAGTCCACGCCGACGAAGTCGCGCGCAGAAGCTAGTAAAGAATAATTTGCTACCCTAGTGGATAATACAGCTCACTAAGTTATAGTAAATGTGGCCACCTAACATTTTTTGATCGATATTAACTAAAGTAGTTTGACTGAATTCAGACAGATGGCGTTGCGACAAAGTACGCACCGTCTTATAAATACGCGTCATCAAAGGTTACTCAAAAATCGCTCATTATATCTCGATCATATTTAAATGAGACTACATGACAAGCATTAGCTTTCGATTAAAGTAAAAATCATCAAAATCGATAAACCCAGTGAAAAGTTATGCGGTTTAATACAACGTAGGTCGACGAAAAAGTAGTCAAGTAAATACGCATTATTAGATATAACTGCAAAAGTACTAGTCAGATCTCAATTAAATTTAAATGGGACCACATGACACGCAACACCTTTCAATTAAAACAAAATTCATCGAAATTGGTACATCCAGTCAAAAGTTCAAGAGCTATAACATACATTAAAAAATACAACCGAATTGAGAACGTCCTCCTTTTTTGGAAGTCGGTTAAAAAGTACACACGAATTGAGAACCTCCTCCTTTTTTGAAAGTCGGTTAAAAATAGCCATATTTAGCCGCATGCACCGAGTCACCACTAGTAAGGACTGCACTTAATCAACTATGAATTAATGATTAGAAAGTATATCCTACCTTTTTGACCAAAAATATCCGTGAAATGAAGTCTGACGCTGTACGCAATGAATCACCCTTTAATTTTGTACCTGGAAAGAAAAAATAAAATAAAAATAAAATGCAATAAGCAAAACAAATAAAAATTTAATTTAGTTCGTGTGTACTAATTATATTAAAACAAGTAGCTTCCTATACTTAAAGGACTCGTTATACGACGCCTAACAAAGTATTCATTGCATAATAATATTTCCCGTCTTAATTAATACCAATAAAAACTCAAAAAAGCTAGTTGAATACGTAACGTATCGTAGTGATGTATAAATTGTATTTGCATAAACACGTTTTTAACAATGGATTACTAATATCGGCTTTAAGTTATCGCTGGCTAGCTAGCGCACATGTGTGTGTGTGTGTGCGGTACGTGTACGCGTGTGTGCGTTTCCGTCATTTCCCTGCGCAGGAGTCGTCGATCGCAATGATTGCTCACGCGTTTCGCATCACTCACCCCTACCCTCGGGACAACTCGTTTACACACAATTTACATACTTACCCATGCACTATATATTTTTTATTAAAACGTTAATCTATAAAAATATTTCCTGCAATCCATTATTGGTCATATTCATTAACATAACGTTGATTCTTGTATTAATGAACTATTTCGTGTAATTGCCATCATCGACTTCGTAAGCGTGGAATTTGTTATTAATTAATTAGACATATTTATTTATTTACTTATTATTAGTGCACCTGCGAATACGCAATTCCGATCACTTTTATTGAGCTATAAAATACTTTCGTCCATACTTGTAAGTCAATATAAGATGACCCCCCTAGACCAATAGAAGATGAAGATACGTTCAAAGATATTTTACAACTGGAGTTTCAAATTATTTACCCTTTTATCTGTAATTTCGGAACTGTCAAACCAGACTGAAATATTCACGGGGCAATCTTTATAATATCTTCCTTTTAAAAAAACGATCAATGAAATAAGAAGACTATAAGGATGGGTTGTCTGGAAGAAATGGCTAAATAGCCATAAGACCGCCCATTGTACTTCACAGTCTGTAAATATCTTTAAATGTGTTTAATGTTAAAATGTAGTTGTGGTGTACAATAAAGTATAAATAAATAAATAAATAAATAAGGGTTAATTCTCCTACATGGGAAAAGAGGCCTATGCCCAACAGTGGGATATTACAAGCTGAAGCGAAGCGTAGGGTTAATACATTTATAACTAAGTACCTAGGTGTTTGAATATACATACGTCCCTTTTTCCAAATAAACCATCACAAACTTTGGAATAAAAAGCACACCGTGTCGTGCTTAGTTTCATTTAAATCCATTCAGTACTTACCCTAATTCACAGACAGATAGGAAAACATTATACTTCAAAACATATTATATTTAGAATATCATCAATGTTCATAAACAATTGGTCTTTTTACAATATAGAAACACACACACACATTTTTATAAAGGTTATGGTTTTTAATTTATATGTGTGTTTGTAATTTATATGTGTGTTTTTAATTTATATGTGTGTTTGGAATTTATATGTGTGTTTTTACTTTTTAATTTATATGAAAAGATTACGGCAGTTGATATTCAATTAAATAATATGTATACAAAACATTTGACTCAGTTGCTGTTTGACTACGATTATTTTATTAAGTTTATAACTTCATTTCTAGAAACTAAAGCTCAATCTGAAAGCTACATCAGATTTTATGTTAGACCTCTAGGATCATACCTGTGAAACCACAGCCGGGTAAGCTCTCTATAATTTTCTTCTACCTAAAATATTATATGTTTATATTTCTCATGTAAAAACATTCAGTGGATTGCAATTTTATTACATTTTAATAGGTATGACAAAACCAATGCAGTACATTTTGTCATTCTGTTACTATTAAAAATACAAAATAATAGTAGAACTATGCTTTAAACTTATTATTTATATATCAATAAACTAGAGAATATGATTTGAAAATGAATTTGAAAATCATTAAAGCATACTTTTAGACAATTAAGCTTTACACCCGTATTCAATTATACTTAAATTCTTACGTTTAATTTTACAATACAAATTAATGCAACGAGCGGTAACGGTGCTGGCGCACATGCGCTGGGCGTCGCCGGCTCCCCATTGTTTATCCCACGATTAAAACCAATTCAAATACTAACTCGCACTCAAAAATTAAGCTGAAGCACCACTGAGGACCCATTGTTTTAGCCACAATACACACTCGGTGCTCGGTCGCGAAAACTATGGACGAAGCAAACGCTGATCCCCCTCTTTAGCCTGCTTTTAGTATTATTATATTATTGACATTAATACCGCCCGACGACGAAATACAACTATTTGCTTGATTTTTTTAATTACGTCGTACACTATTAAAATCCAATTAAGTTAATATTGCTTAATAGGTAGGTACTTGTTTCTTTAAACACGATTATTGTTAAAATAATCAAATTTCTTCTTCGCTAATTAGTTAATTTCATCACTACATATTATAAAACAAAGTCGCTTCCCGCTGTCTGTCTGTCTATCTGTATGTATGCTTAGATCTTAAAAACTACGCAACGGATTTTGATGCAGTTTTTTTTAAATAAATAGAGTGATTCAAGGGGAAGGTTTATATGTATAATACATGCATAATATAGTAGAGAAACACTGATCATTTTTGCAACCGTGCGAAGCCGGGGCGGGTTGCTAGTATTATTATAAATCTTTTTACTCACTAAGAAAATATATCACTCACTTACAGGAGAATAGACACTATTATAACACTAAATTGTTGACATTTCTTAAGAAGTGTATTTTTTCTGTATTTTTTAATAAATTGTATATTACAATATAATTCTGATCATTAGGTCTATATTTCTTTCTTATAACTAATTAAAAATACATTTACCAAAAGTTAAGTTCAAACCTACGAAATTCCGGAATTACTGTCTTATCGAAAGTAATTAGTATTAATGCAATGCATGAAATAAACGTAAATAACATTCAAAGTGACTGTAGTCTACTTTTAAAAATTTGTTAAGTATGGATTAAGTAGTGGGGCTTCAAAGCAGAGTACACACTCTTCAGGCTGCGCCAGCGCAGACGACAGCTGACGGTGTGCTCTTGTGAGAGCTGATTTTAGCAATTAACCACCCTGTCGTGCCATTGTGTGCCACTCATCGATGTTTATCAAAACTTTTTATCGGTTATCATATTAAAAAAACGCACATTAGCAATAAAATGCTATCATATCAATATTTTTAGAACATAGAATATTGTGTTTACTCGCAAACGAAAAAAAAACCGACTTCAATTACATCAACAAGTAATACAACGTAGGTACACGAAAAAATACTCGAGTAAATACGCGTTATCAAAGATTACTCAAAAAGTAGTCATCAGAAGTCGATCAAATTTAAATGCGACTACACTATTGGCTTTTGATTAAAGAAACAAACAAGAATCGTCAAAATCGGTCCACCTAGTGAAAAGTTACACGGTACCTAAGTATAAAATACAACGTACGTCGACGACAAAATCTATACTAATATATAAAGCTGAAGAGTTTGTTTGTTTGTTTGTTTGTTTGTTTGTTTGTTTGTTTGAACGCGGTAATCTCTGGAACTACTGGGCCGATTTGAAAAATTCTTTCAGTGTTAGATAGCCCATTTATCGAGGAAGGCTATAGGCTATGTATCATCACGCTAAGACCAATAGGAGCGGAGTCCACGCCGACGAAGTCGCGCGCAGAAGCTAATAGTCAAATAAATACACATTATGATATAACTCTTAAAGTAGGTACTTGTCAGATCTCCATTAAATAAAAAAATACAATCGAATTGAGAACCTTCTCGTTTTTTGGAAGTGGGTTAAAAACAATTTTAGCTTCTAACACTCTCACGCTCACCAGCGCACCGTATCATGTCGGTTCATAATCGCAGCCAGCATACAATATTTACGCATACTTTATCGTCAATCAATAATTAATATCTGAAGGCTGGTCGTTCAGACGCTCCCGAATTTCGCGGAGAATGATGTGGAGATCGCGTTCGAGTAATCGAACCGGCAAAAAATAAAAAATGAAACAAATACGAAATACTCCATTACTGGCACGCGGACAGCTATGGAGACGTTTCGAGGCAAGATATATTTTTTAGTTAATACGAAATCCGAAGACGATCAGGACTTTGCCAGGTGGTCGGTCCACATTTTTATGGTACTCAATAAAAAGTCGACGAGTAATAAACAAATGAAAATGATACAAAACGATTGCTTTGTTATGTCAACGAAACAAGAAAAGCTATGTTAAAGATTTTAATGCGCTTATTATTAAAATTTTCAAACAAAAAGTAAATTTTACCTGAACCTCCTCGCATGAACGTCATGTGTGGCTGATGAGAGATATAATTTTATAACTCGAGCGTATATGAGACAGCAGTTAAACTGCCTTATTAAATATCTACCTCATCATTTATAAGTATCTTTTATCTGTACGCTGCCAAATAACGTGTGTTATTGTGCCAGAACTTCGGCAGATTTTCTCAATGAAATTAAAATTGAGTAATTGGAATGAAAACGATGTAGTTTTCGAATTTATCGAAAATGCGTTATATTAAAATAATGATAAAAAATAAAAAAATAATAAATAAAGGCAATAACTGTATATGATTTTATTATATAAATAAATTAGTAAAACGTAAAGCTTGTGACATACAAATACTGGTTTTTTTATTGTTATGTGTTAAAAACTTCGTAATGAATACGTGCAGTCGTGCATAGAATGTTTAAAATACCCGTATATTAAAAAAGACCTCATAACATACCAGTGATCATTACCATCATTATTACATATACCGTTTTCCATAAGCTACCAAATGTATTTGTTACGTTACATAACAAAAAGTTGTAGTCTACAAATGTTACCAATGTTTTAAATTTTTTTTAAATTAGCTAATAATAAAATTTTAAGCAAATCTTCCACAAGATCGACTCTACATCGTCCTAGTTCTTATGCGTACACATTATGTATGCAGGGCGCGGCTGGCCGCGGGCCACGTCAGCTATTTGCTCGTGACCAGAGGGCTAACCCATTCAAGGCTAAGACACGGGGGCCAGTTTTTGGTCGACTTGAACCACGACACCCCTGCGCCCGCGACGTGCCAATGCGCCTCACACGTTCGTCTCCGAGATTCAAGAGTACTTGACGAAACAAATCGAACCAGTGCACCATACCACGCTTCGAAAATATGTAACTTTTTTTCATAGCTCACCGACGAGTTTAGCCGCGGTTGGTAAAACTAACTTCGATTCCTCGAAAACTCCTCAATTACGTTCTAATAAATTAACTAATCCATAATCTATTTAAACATACAAATATAACATATATTTAAAATTAATTAATTAACAATCGCGCTACGCAAGCGTAAATGTCCTATCCATTAGAATCCGCAAACATTGTAATTCCTTCACCCCTATGATAATCTTAACAGTATTTGCGCAGATCTTGAGTACGTAAGCTCGTCCATTATTAATTGCACTTCTCAGGTGCGAAGATTATCCTTATTAAGGTACCGCAAGGCTGAGACATGCATCTCCTTACTCGATCCGGGACCAACTTATCGAAAGGGTAAACTAAGTAGGTATCTGAACAGTAGTTATATAAGCCGATTGAGGAAATCCCAAATTAGGTATGCTTAGCTGATTTCATTCACTATTTATTATGTCTTTCATTCTCCGTTAGATAGGTATCTTTGGAAATATATTTAACAAATTTCTGATGGAGTATATTAAATAAAAATGATTGTTATACATCTAGTTATTAGTTGTCGTTGTGCTGATTTATGTACAACATTGCGCAAGAGCAATATCAATAGCTGAAAGTGTGCCATTCAAATTAAGTACTCCGTCTATATTTTTCCTAATAGAACGACAAATAAGTTTTACTATTACAAAGGAATTTATTAGAGCGGATTAAGTAATAAATCTTTAACTGAACAAAGATTGCAAAACTGCTAGAAATTGCGAAAGTTAAATTAAAAATTGAATTGGCTTTCGGCTCGCAGCAGCGCGTTCAGGCGCTCCCCCCTCCCTCGCACTGTAATTGCGGGCGGCGCGCGCGCAGATTATCAGAAGCAAGTGCGTTCGATAACGCATGCGCACGAATGCATGTTATTAAATTTATTCCTTTTTCGCCAGAATCTGCATAATGAGGGGGGCAAAAAAGGCAAGTAATCGCTAGATTGCACGTCGCCTTTCCTGGAGAAAGGCAATATTTTCTGATGTATCTGTATACATTTAGATGAACATTTTAAGAAGTGTTATACATTTTATTTTTAGGTCAATGCGAAGCCAGACGATTACTCGTCATTATTTCTTGTCATAACAATCGATCGCTTCAAAGAGGCGATATCTTGTAGTGCCAGCAAAAATGCGTCGTGAGTATTTTTTCAAAATATCGTGTAGTCATGATCGCCTACAGCTGATCGGATCCTCTCACGTCGACGAGCTAAACTGAACAATCATATTATGTATGCACGCATTCTTTTTGGATAGTTGGCACTGGGATGGACTTTGGATTGATAAAAATCTAAAAGATAAACTGACGCACAACGCTAGCAGCATTTTACGAAAAGTAATATAAGAATATTGATGCGAACTGAACAAGGATTTCACTAACTCCAAATCCACATACAGTAATGAATAGTTAATAACAATATTTAGCCTTGTATTATTACTTTAATGTTGTTTTCAACACCCATATAACCAATGGTAATTTTATTTTTCATTCCATCCCTGGAGCGCCGTGGGCTACCAAAATTCCACATCCGCACAACACGCTGGCCTTTTTTCAACTCCTTATATTTTGTCATTATTTAAAAAGCCTTATTCTCCTCTTATGCAACATTTTTATAACAGTTAACAGGGTTCAAGTTCGTCCAGAAAATTGACAATACTTAACTCAAATTTGCCCAAAAATTTATCAGAAACGAATCGTGGTAGCTCTTAATTTTCGAACGTCATTAACGCGCAATTCCTCAAAGATGTGCTTCTGATGTTCGTGAGAAATTTACTTTGTAACAGGATCAGGGTACTGTAAAAAAGTTCCGCGCGTGTCGTCGGCAGCCGTCCAGCAAGTAGTCCGTAAATTATGGTTAGTTTTTGGGCACGCTCGCGCAATGCAGCCTTGCGGCTTTTCGCCTCACCCTCCCCGCCTCCCTGCCCAGCCTCACACGGTCACAGACCTCGCATCATTTCGTCAATCTCGACTACTTATCCGTCCGCACCGATCCTCATATTAATCATTTTCCAAAAAAAATGAAACGCAATAAAGATCCTATCGCCTCCGCTGGGAACTCTGCTTGGACGCTTTCAAAACTTTAGAATTGACAAACGGATATTAAAACTTTTATTAATTGAAGCATGTATTTTGACTATGAACCGTTCATTGCGCAGTCAAAATTAATCTCGAGGGTTTAGCTGCGTCACAAAGGCGACGTGCCGGCGCGTACGGTGGCTATTACCGACACCACTTTATAATTACCTTTTTAAATAGTTTTTTCAGTCACTCAACATATTAAAACGTCAATGTAAATAACTTGTTAGCCGCAATCTCATTTCTTGGCGATTGGATATTACAATAGTGTACGTGATTTGAGAAAGGTAACGGTGTCGCCGCTTTATCCGCGAGATGGAGCCCATTAGCGCGACACTAGGTCCGGCGCAGCGCGCGTGTCCGCGACAAGGCTGCTCGACCGACAAATAGACTTACGTATATTGAAATCGATTTGTTAATCAAAATATAGATTAATGTTTTCATGTCTATTACACAGCAATTTAAATATTCATGCCCAGTTTTAACAGATGACTTTGGCCGTGTCTACAAAAAACGCCATACCTATTACAATATCTTAACTCAATCGACTCTAAGGCAACACGAGCAAAACTGAGTTATTGCTGTTCGCAGGCAAAAAATATGATACTTCACTCGAAAACCGTAAAAAAATAATCCGCGTCAAATATAGATCGATTATATTATCACAAAGAAACTGGCGCGCGTGGCCCGTAATTAGATCTGAACCCACTCTTTGTTGCCGTATCCAAGGTAAATTGAACCACGGAGTATTTCACCGGACACCGTCGTACGTGGGTAATTGCACGGATTTATCTACTACAAACTCCAGTTTTTTGTACTACTAGTTTGGCACGAGTCCACTTTCTATGTACCCGCCTAGAGGTGTAATTTTTAGTTTTTACTGTTAAATTGTCCAAGTCATCCGTAACGTTTTCTTAATTTGAATGTTTTATAACTGTATCAATTTTGGACCTCAAATTATATTTAACTCTTTTTTACACAATTAACACTAGTATACGTATTCTATTCTATTACAACCAAAATTTTAAAAAAATGCCCATTTCGTAGATAAAATACGTCAGAAAATCCTATTCAAAGTATTATATTTCTGCGCAAAAATGTAAATGCATTTTATTATTTAATGTTGAACGTGCTAGTGGCCAGTATCAGTAATAGGTAATTCTGAGTTATCGCTTCGAACCATAATCCGCGATAATGGATTAGCGCAATGGTGAATATTTATAAACACTATCGTCAAATCAGTAAAGTCGACTGTAATAATATTATTACATTTGTACATTATTAACGCCCAGTTTTAATACTTTATCTATCTCTGATTTTGCTTATTAGAGAGAGAATTTTGACGTAAGCACCATAAAAATTGTGTCAAAAAGTGGTCAAAAATCTATCGCTAGTAGGCAAAACCAGAGATAGATTGATTATTGAAACCAGCCGTAAGTCGTAATGACCTCTTTCGTTTCATTATTAATAAAATATTTCATTGGTAAATAATAATGCTTTTAAAAACAACTGCATATAATGCCAGTGTTGCCAATAAAACAGCTGACTGTCTGAATTTTAAGTACAAATTGATCTCTATAAAATTGACATAAATAACCATTTTATTTTATTTTTTGTTTTAATTTTACAGTACTATTATGACATTTTAGCGTTCTCTTAACACTGAGTTAATACTGTTTGTAAAAAATTTTGATAATTATACAATAATGTACTTTCTATCAGTAATTACGTATAATCTACAAAACTAAAAAAATACAATTGTATTATAAATGACCTTTAATGATCAACCTTCGTCATTATATTGACTAAGTCAGTAATAAAAAAGTAGTAACGTCTACTAAATTTACACTGCAATAAACTTGTAAAGGAAATATATTGTTTTAAAATGTGATTATTATCAAATGAGTACCTATTTATCAATGTTCAAGATTAGTTTAGATAGTAATCCTTACTAACTGCATAAGTATGTCGATTGTATCTATGTATAGGTGCTATGGAAAATAATATTTTTAATGTGAGTGATACATTTTTTCAAATACCTACCTGCAAGTCCTGCAACAAATAACAAATGTTACATTTTTTGAAGTGAAACTTCTTTAGAGGTTCTGATATTCTCTCTTCTTATGAGGGGTAAAATTTGAGCGACCGGTAAAGCGGCAGAGTCATGACGATCAGTACCTACTTGGATGGGTGACCGCCTGGGAAAACCGCGTGACTTTGGTTTTTGTTTTTTTTTCAATTAGTTGTTATATTTTGTAAGTACTATAAATTCGTTTTTCGAATTACTTTTTTTTTTAATTAGTTTTTTTTATTAGTTTTTTTTTAATTAGTTTGCCAAAGAAGTTTCACTTCTGACATTTTGTGCACTTTATACGTACGCAATTTTTTTTTCATAATAAAGTCGAAATTTTTGAAGTGAAACAAGAATCGTTCTAATTTGTAACTCGATGAAACGAAACATTACTTTACATGGCGCTTACGACCTTTTTCACAAAAACGTGATCATCGTTGATAGTACAAATCGAAACGGCATACCATCAGTCTTGAAATACTTAAATATACATATTTTGTTATTTATTACATAGTATGTGGTAGGATTTAATCAATATATTAATACGTGAAGCAAAAACTTTGTACCCCTTTTTACGAAAATTGCGCGGACGGTGGAGTATGAAATTTCGCACACTTAGTTTATATAGAGAAGAAGTGCAGAACGATAATATTTTTTTTTAAATTATGCATAAAAATATATTATCAATAAAAAAACACTACACACAATACCATGTATTTGACACACACACACACGCACGCACATTAAACTCTTGTTCGTTATTTTGATATTTTTTTCATCATCATCATCATTCATCATTTCAGCCTATCGCAGTCCACTGCTGGACATAGGCCTCTACAAGTTCGCGTCAATAATGGCGTAAACTCATGTGTTTTACCCATAGTCACCACGCTGGGCAGGCGGGTTGGTGACCGCAGGACTGGCTTTGTCGCACCGAAGACGCTGCTGCCCGTCTTCGGCCTGTGTACTTCAAAGCCAGCAGTTGGATGGTTATCCCGCCATCGGTCGGCTTTTTAAGTTCCAAGGTGGTAGTGAAACTATGTTATCCCTTAGTCGCCTCTTACGACACCCACGGGAAGAGAGGGGGAGGCTAATTTCTATGCCGTAGCCACACAGCAATTAGCAGCACGATATTTTTTTGGTTTTCTTTAATTTAAATTTTTTAATGTGGTCGAATTTCGACCTCTGGCGACCACTAGTATATATAGTTATAAGTAGATTTGTTTTTCGTGACAATGTGTATAAAAATATAATGTTTTTATTTATGCAGTTAAAATATTAACAAGGGAAAATGTATTTTTTTTAAATAAGTTTTGAGAATAATAATAAATGTCATCACATTCTGAGAAGTGAAGAAGCTATTCATAATCATTAGATAATTATACATATTGCAAAATACCTTTTTAACCGACTTCAAAAAAAGAGGAGGTTCTCAATTCGACTGTATTTTTTCTTATGTGTGTGTTACCTCAGAACTTTTGACTGGTTGGACCGATTTTGATGATTCTTTTTTTGATCGAAAGACGGTGATTGTCATGTGGTCGCTTTTAAATTTAATCAAGATCTCCCAAGTACATTTTCAGTTATCTCTAATTATGCCCAACTATTTACTTGACAATTTTTTTTTTTTTGGTTGACCTACAATTACTGGTCAATGTACTCATGTAATCAAAGCTGTTTTTTTTCGTTTCAAAACAAACAAAATATTAATATGCCAGCTTGTCAACTTAACGGTGTACCGTGTAACTAAGACAAACTAATTTTACTCCTGACTTTAACACAATAGCTAAAACAATTTTACTAAAACTGAGTAATAAACAATACTTACCTACCTAGGTAAGGTATACGTTCTTAATTTATTAAATAAATTTTATTTTGGATATTTTTCATTTCAACGAAATATTCTGACTTTATAAATTAAAAAAATAATTATATGATATGTATACAAAATAAATAAGAGATTTAATTAACTTATTTCTTAATATTATAGCGTAATAATCGTTTTAATTATTTCACAATTCACATGTAATAAATTAACTAAATAGTTTATTTTATGTACCTACTTAGTCCTGTAACATGCATATAGTAGTGTACACAACTAGATGCATGCTACCAAAAAATTAACTGAAAGTAAAAACTGTTCAAATCTACAAAACATTACGAAAACGATTAACACAAAAAAAAATTAAAAATACCTTTGATATAAGCTACCCTTTGTACATAATTGTTGGCTCGCAATCGAAAAAAACTACTTAAATTTTCATCGACAAGTAATACAACATAATAATATGCACTATTAGTGATAAGGATAACTCCAAAATTCAGTACTTTTCAGATCTTGATCAAATTTAAATAAGACTACATGACAATCACCAACTTTCGATTAAAAAATCATCAACATCGGTATACCCCGGAAAAAATTTATCAAGTAACATACTTACATATAAAAATACCGAATAATTGAGAACATGCTTTTTTAAAGTCGCTTGAAAATATAAAATACTAAAACTTAAACTATTAACATTGACATCTATAATTATTTCAAATGTAGGTCAAGTTTGTATTTTGCTATAGCATTTCGAATCCAAATGCAAATTCAAAAGTTTTATTCATACATACCTACCTACTTATCTCAATATTAAACCGTCATTTATGAGCTGTTATTGAAAAACGACTACATAATGTGGTTACTGGTAAAAATCTTTAAGATAATTTTGTACATTATATTAATGACTTGGAATTTGAAGATAAATATTAATAATTAACTTAACACCACTAGGCCTATGCCAGGAGTTTATAGAATGATCTATTAAAATAATAGTAACAAGCTTTTATGGAACTTAAATTAATTTAAAAATTAGCATTTTTAGACGCTTGCGGGATTATATTTTAGAACGAATACCTTTCCTTGAAAATTATTAAATATAGATTAACTTTAAATGAAATTAAATTCAAATTTACAAATAATTTTGTTCGTTATGTTTGTACACAATACATGTCAATATTTCTAGACGTAACAATAATTAGTCATTATATTTATAAGTAGGTATATAATAATATGTAAATGTATTGTGACGAAATCGCGTATTGCATATAGCCTCAAATTCGTTATTAAATCAATATCATAACTTTAAAAAAATTACCACCAAAATAATTTTTAAAAAAAAAGTACGACAAATGAGCCCATTAAGGTAATAAACCTCCTGTACTTAACTTTATGTACTCGTATCTACTACCTAGTCTACCTACCTATTGTGGTTAGGTGTATATATATTATATATACCCAGGAACACTTATCAGTAACATAATTATATATTCCAGGTTTTAAATATATAACGTTATTCCGTATCATTTTTATTTTTGTGTTACCCACACATGAGGAAAGTCGAAAATGTTTTTTATTATCATATCAAAATTTTCTCAATCACCATCAAACCACGGTTGCTTAAAACCGAATAAAAATCATATCAAGAATTTCGATTCCGCGGAGTATAGATCCATAGCCGGCTAGAGCACCGGACACGGATGGTCGGGAGGTGCGGGTTCGAATCCCGCTGGATCGAAAATTTTGATATGATAATAAAAAACATTTTCGATATAACGTTATGTTCATTAAAAAACTAACTTGAATTTTTTCGCTTACATAATTATTTGCGTTAAAAATCTTTCGTTTATTAAGACATACCTTCAATAAATGTTTAAATAATAAAATAATTTCAGTCCGATTGTATGATTATGACTTCGCCGAAATATCGATCAATATTGACTAATTAATAATTCAATTATGTATGTGTTTCATTATATTTATGCTAATATCAGTTATCTAGATGAACTTGGTATCTACAGGACTTTATTGTCCGAGCGGAACAATTAGACAGGCCATATTATGTTAATAGGCATGCTATTTCTATCGTTTTTAATTTTATTTGCTCTTAGTAAAGTAACACTACAACTTAAAATAAAAATAATATTGACCGATATCGATATTTAAAAAAAAATTAACTATGTATGAAGGAGTTATTTACTATTTCTTTCCGTTAATATTATAATCACGTGTCTTTAAGATTATATTGATAAGAAAAATGGCGTATCTCACATACACATAATTAACCATCGAAATTATTTTAAAAGTAGTACGCGTATTAAATAATACTTACCTGTGATTGATTGCTGTGAGCCCCCGATTTGACAGTGTTGGCCACTGCCCATGCTTCCGCGAACGTCTCCAGAGCACTCTGGAAGTCCATTTTACTTCGATTCACGACATCAACATACCGGAATTCAACACATGTGCCCGAGTCAGCGAACAATAGCAAACACTTGACACGTTCGCTCCAGCCGGCCGGCGGCGCGCTACTGGCGCTCGGCCCCGCCCAGCGAACCGCCCGCGTCGAGAAAAACCGATACCACCCGAGCCTCCCGTTTCAGCGCTTTTCTTTTTTAAGCCGCTATTTTAACGACTTTTTTTTTCACCCAAAGCCCAGCCCACGGTGGCGGTTGGGCGGCCTTCGGATTATTTACACTTGTAATTCACAGATTGCTACACGGATATTTAATTTGTTGTGCCGAGAGGGTGTTAGGCGTTATCTCGCTACGTGATTACGCGTCGCATCGAGATAGGCGTCTTTACGTCGGATCTCGTTTCGTATGAGACAATACGTTCATTGTTATGATTTATCGCCCTATCGGTGATTATTTAATTTTCCTATGCGAGTCGGTAAATTGGGTTCAGGAGCGATTCTGCAGTACATTCGACGATTGTTAATTAGTTCGTTAATATAGCCGTCATTTTGCAATTTAAAAAGCTATAAAAGTAGCTAATTGCAATATCCTAGCAAATGGGCGATGTTAGAAGGCATTTTTATTCATTAAATAAATCACGCCGGCTTTCAGAGTCTGCTATGTAAGAAAAAATTGTCACGGCTTCCTATAATTTTGTACGTGGTCGTTTAAGCAGTATTACCTTCCGGCAAGCGGCATTTTATCTTAATTTCTATAGCTTTCACGATATTAACTGCTGGCTTTGACAAATTGTAACGATCGACTTAGTACCTCCGACGACTTTAATAGCAAATCATGTCTACACTTTTCAGATTATAATTTAAAAAAACTAAACTCTAACGGCCTTACTTATAAAAATCTCGATAAGCAATACTTAGCCACCGCTTAGTTAAACCACTCTTAATTTATAAATCCGTGTTTAACTTTTGTTTACTTATAAACGTTGATTAGCTGTTTCTTAGTTAAGAAACGAACAAAGAACGATACATAGATGTTTGGCACAGATTATACCTAAAATAATTGATTAGATAGAGAAATTGATTGAACGAAAAAAGTTCTATTTTTAACCGACTTCAAAAAAGGAGGAGGTTACTAAATTCGACCGTATATATACATATTTTCTTCTTTATGTATGTTCGGGGATAACTTCCTCGTGATATCCCAACTTAGGTACCATGATAAGGAAACCAGGATCTGATGATGGAATCCCAGAGAAATCGAGGGAAACCCTCGAAAGTCGTAGTGACAACTAGTGTTTGTTAATTTTTCGCGTCTACATCCTTACGTTGTATTACTTGTCGATGTAATTGAAGTCGTTTTTTTTTTTCGTTTGCTAGCAAACACAATTAATCCATATTATATCATCTATGATATTGTCCGTGAACACGAAGTTATAGATAGGAATTTGACAGATAACGCTCATTTAGTATATTTTAATTTTTATATATAGCGGGAATTCCATTCTAAATATCTTCTTTTTATCTTTCATTTTTAATAGTAGTTATTATTCAGTGCTGGACACCCCTGAGTAAGCCAATAAAAGAATACGATTCACCTATTTTAGTGATATGGAGAATATTAATTACTAGCTGCTGCCCGCGACGTCGTCTGCGTGAATATACAGAATGCGTTGAAGAAATAAATACGAATACCTACGATATAAATACGAATACGAATACGAAGATATACATACAGACAAAAATTCTAAAAACTATATTTTTGGCTTCGATATCGATTGTAGATCACACCCCAAGTATTATTTTAAAACAATATTCAATGTACAGTTTTGACTTTCCTACCATTTTATTATATGTACTTATCTTATACTATTAAACGAGCAATTCTTGTATATATATATATATATATATATATATATATATATATATATATATATATATATATTTCGGGGGCGAAAAACTGATCTATCTAGGATTCATTTAAAAAAATGTCGTTTTATCCCTGTTTTTAGGCAATGAAACTATCATTAGAATACGAAGCTTAATTTCACCGTCGTAATTATAGCTGTAATGGCGTAATTAGGAAGTTGGCGGGTGTCGAATCGTGTTGACCCGGGTTCCAATCTTAGTCTCCAGGTCAATTTTTTTCTTTTTTTTTTAAATTTCACTCGTGATAAAAAAAAAAGAAAATACCGAGCAAGGCTCGGTCACCCAGGTACTATTAATTACAGTAAACAATAAACATGACAGCCCCAATATCTGATTAATTTTATGAAAACTTGAAAAAATAGTATTTAAGTAGATCAGACGTCACAACAGAACAGCTGATTTATGTGAAATCCGCCATCTTGCCGCTTAGCGAGAGTTAACCTATGTCTCGGCAGTGTTTAATTTTGACGGCTATTTAAACACTACTTAACGACTTCTTAACGCTAAATAGTGTTTATAAGTGAGGTTTTTGCTAATCCGTTGTTGAGCAATTGATTAAATATTAAGAAACGTTTATAAGTAAGACCGTAAAAGATTATGACATATATGTAGGGCGCACCGCGCAGTATCTATGTAGAAACACCATATAATCCTAACTTGTAGAAATAAAAGTAAAAATTCTACAATACCGACATTTGAATACAATCGTTTAATTGCTTCCATATAAAGCTTATCACATTTAAGAGTGCATTAAATTTTAATCGATTTACGTTACTTCCTTTACGAAACCCTAAACTGAACATTAAATAAATAAAAACGTTATAAAATTAAAGAGAACAGTTAACCAGTCCATCAGTAAGTAGGGCAGCAGTTTGTATCGACCGGCATTCTCTGGATAAAACAATGAAC
Source organism: Melitaea athalia (assembly GCA_905220545.2). Lineage (NCBI taxonomy): Eukaryota > Metazoa > Arthropoda > Insecta > Lepidoptera > Nymphalidae > Melitaea > Melitaea athalia. The sequence continues at coordinate 17,657,619 of HG992178.1, forward strand.
AAGTTGAGTCCTGTTAAATTTCCGACTGATTGTTAGTAGGAAATATGTATATTCAATCTTGTGTCTCTTCCTCTGTACAGTACTCGATCTGATAGATAACTCAAATATCACGTTTTTTTATATACCTATATTTATTTTTAAGTATGGTACACAACATATTAAAAATTATATATACCTAAATATAATGTAGCAGGTATAACATGAAAGCCAATTACCTATAAGCAGTGCCGTAAATAGCCTTTTCTGCGCCCTGTGCGAGCTTCTATAACTGCGCCCTTAATTTTTTTTGACATTAAATTCCATTAAATCTTGCGCCCCCCAAAGTCTACGCCCTGTGCCTGGGCACCGGTGGCACCGTCCTATTTACGGCACTGCCTATAAGAATTCTTTTAACATTAAAGTAGAAAAAAATATGTGTAATAACGTAGGTTGACGAAAAAGTAGTCATGTAAATAGGTATGCATTATTAGATATAACTCTAAAAGTACTTGTCAGATCTCAATTAAATTAAAATGGGACCACATGACATGCAACACCTTTCAATTAAAACAAAATTACCGGTACCGGTAAAGGTACCTACTTATTATATGCTTAATTGGACAATACATGAATTGTACAAGAGGCGGGCTTGATGCTAAAAGCATTGTTAGTTACATAATATATGGGTATTATACATATAACATAAAGTATATAAGTATTTATTATATTCCCATTCCATTATTTATGTATCTGCTTATAAAGTATCTTAAATTTGAATACGATTTCATTATTGATTTTATTTATAAAGTTTTAACTATGTATATCGGATATAGAATATAAATAATATTCTGTGAGACTAAGATAAGCCTAGATACCTAGGTAGGTTTATAATAATAACATGACTTATGTTTATATACCTATTAGACACATCTAACATCATCTAAATAGGTACTCATTTTTGTTGAAAATTATTTATAAAATGACATAAGAAATTGCCAAACCGATTAGATTACAACCGATATCAGATACTAAATATAATAAACAAATATACACAGATAATATATTCATCTTAGATCAAAATAGACGAGGAAAACAAACACACAAAACTTTACTTAGAAAACGTGTAACAACTTAAATACTACAGAAAACAAACCTAATAGTAGGTATAAATAACCACATTTCATCCATAACTGTCCTCAATTATCACTCGAATGGAATCTTTTATCTTTTTAGCGACACCCGATTTCGGTTTCAGCTAAACGATTACTTACAAAGTTTACATTACTTCTATTTCATCCTATAACAAGCAATTTTAAACCTTAACACATGTACATAAAGAATATATAAATAAATTTTAAAGTATAATGGTGGCTTAACTGCCTAAAGCACTGCTAGATCATAGTGCTAACTCATGTGTTACAGGTTTTCCCACTAATACATAGTGTCAATTTTTACGTATTAAAATAAGAAGTTTTGTAACAATACTGACACAGAGAGCGTTAGTTTAAGGACATTGAGTTACACAAGAAATACGCACGTATCAAATGACCTTAATGTAATATTGTGATTTCTAAGCTACGACAGCGTTGTTATTTTAAATATTGAAGTACTTGGGTATTGGTAAAGGTTAAACTTTAAAAAAATAATATGTTCAAAATTCAAATACATATATATTAATCTATACATAATTATAACTAGCTTCTGCGCGACTTCGTCGGCGTGGACTCCGCTCCTATTGTTCTTAGCGTGATGATACATAGCCTATAGCCTTCCTCGATAAATGGGCTATCTAACACTGAAAGAATTTTTCGGCCCAGTAGTTCCAGAGATTACCGCGTACAAACAAACAAACAAACAAACAAACAAACTCTTCAGCTTTATATATTAGTAGATATAGATTGTATAAGTGTATACCCACCTATGCTTATTCTTTGTTTCAAATAAATTGTAACTGTTTCGTTACCCTTTATATACACCTTCCAGATCATAAAGATTTAAATATAACATAGTTTATACAATACCTTAATATTTTGTATTGTTTAAATATTTGAATAAGAAGTTCAATAATGTCATTAGTAGGTATATACTACATTGAATTAAAGTCAATAAAGTACCTACTTGATACAATGAAAATATTTCAATTACCCTAATTAGCATTTTCGTTTGTTACCGAGTAATACGATTCATAAGCGCAAGAAATAGCGTAATCTCTACGTGTTTCACATTATAATTCTTTACAAAAATGAAGCGATGAACGCGAGGGTTAGATACTTTGGCCAGTTTCTCACCAACTGAAGCGCTGAAACTGAAATTTTACATAGAATTTTCTTACATATCCTAATCCGCCTATATCCGAGATACCAATAGCGTTCGCTAGGCGTCGGCATTCGGCAAAGCCTCCTCCAATACGGGTGTGTTCGGGTTAGGTTTATCCTTTATCCGTAGATTAGGTTCTCTCTGTCTGGCGGGGGGCGGGGTCGAACCACGCCCACCGGTCGATGCGGCGACCACCGGCAGACTTGGCTCATTGTGCCGTTATCTATCGGAGACGCTGCACGCTCATCCGGCCGTCAAAGATAAGCACCGGTAACTCTGGTTCGTGACGTCACATGCTAGCTGAACCACTTACACCAAGACAACTCGTACATATGCAGCACGATCTAAGTTATACACTTTTTACACACACTTACAATGTAATATAATTTGAAAGTACAAACAGTTTTCAAATTAAGAACATATTGAAATAAAATTGAATGCGTTTATTTTTAATTCACACAAAGACTGAAAAAGTTTAACGAAAAAAAATAATTAAATTTCTAGGAAACATTTTCTTTGTAAAACGTACTCATTATCAAAGTAAAATATAAAAATAAATTACGTTAGCTAGTTACTGTAGACTTTATTCTAATCTCCACGTAAGGAGAGCTTTACCGTGAGACAATGAGGGGGAACCACCCTGCCTCCGATGTGAAGCTGCCTTGCGATATTTGCTTTAAATAACAAATTATACATGTATATGCTAATAATCCCTATACCTAGGTGTATTTATATTTAAAAAAATATATTAACTATACATATTTCATTCGTTTATACCTAAATTCGTTTTTTCATAATCCTTACGTCAGACTATTTAATCACGACAAGGTAGTTATATTGTATCTACCTATTATTATTTTTAATAACCATACAATACAACCTAACACCTTTAATAATATATCAATAGTATCATCGTTTATGAGTTTTTTTTGTTTTTGAAGTGAAACTTCTTTAGGCGCATGAGGGGTAAAATTTGAACGACCGCTAACGTGGCAACGCGTCACGCGGTCAGTACTTGGATGGGTGACCGCCCGGGAACACCGCGTGACGTGGGCTTTTTTTTCAATTAGTTTTTTTTAATATTTTTTATTGTTGTTTTTTTTGTTAAGACTACACCTAGTAACAAAATATATTCTTCATTTTGTATCAGCATCATTTATATAATTACATATATATATATATATATGTCGCAGATCAGAAGTAGGTAGGAGAAGAACGGACGGATGACCGAATTACTAAGTATTAAATGGACTCACCGAGCGGGTACCGGATCTATCGCGTGGCGGAGAGACAACTCAAGGCAGTGCCCGGGAGTTGCGACCCGAGTCTAGGTTTGAGACGGCCGTCTTTATAATGCGCATTAACGCTCGCCTCCACTGCCCGAGTTGCCCACAATATAATGTAACAATTAATTCGTGTACACAAACTAACCCTTACAAGAGTCGAGGTTAAACTACTAGCAGGATACACAAGTGCACCGCGCCACGCCAGAGCCAAGACTGCCTGGGCTGCGGTTGCATCGGTCTTTTATACACGGCAGAATTACTCGAATAATAGAGTGAGGGTAGTTGAATAATGATAATAATGCAGGTACCGACATTAATAACTATCTGCATTGACTCTCCGACACGGCCATCCTGACAAGTCACACGTCCCCGTGTGATGCCGTAAAAAGCAAAAAGGTACTGCGATATCAAAGTTTCGTCTCGGCCTATCCTGACCCACACTTAACCAAGGATAAAGCGATAGTACAACCACTTTTTGTTGACACACCATACAACCATACGCCAATCTACCATTAAATCAAAATTGACCAATCGTTTTGGTATAAACATTACTCCATTATTGCTTTCCACATATTAGTCACCACTGTCACCTAAATCGAGTGACAGCAGCTCATGCCACCTCCATAGAGTGACGATAACCAACCAAAAGAGTCGCTACTGTCACCTAAATCGAGCGACAGTAGCTCATGCCACCTCCATCGAGTGACGATAACCACTAAGTCGCCACTGTCACCTAAATCGAGCGACAGCAGCTCATGCCACCTCCATCGAGTGACGATAACCAATCAAAAGAGTCGTACTGTCACCTAAATCGAGCGACAGTAGCTCATGCCACCTACATCGAGTGACGATAACCACTAAAGTCGCCACTGTCACCTAAATTGAGTGACAGCAGCTCATGCCACCTCCATCGAGTGACGATAACCAACCAAAAGAGTCGCTACTGTCATTTAAATCGAGCGACAGTAGCTCATGCCACCTACATCGAGTGACGATAACCACTAAAGTCGCCACTGTCACCTAAATCGAGTGACAGCAGCTCACGCCACCTCCATCGAGTGACGATAACCACTAGAGTCGCCACTGTCACCTAAATCGAGTGACAGCAGCTCATGCCACCTTCATCGAGTGACGATAACCAATTAAAAGAGTCGCTACTGTCACCTAAATCGAGCGACAGTAGCTCATGCCACCTCCATCGAGTGACGATATTGCCTCCATCGAGCAATACAACCAAAACATGTTTCAGCAATGGTTACTTAAAACAATGGCAACAACAAAATTAATCTCAATAAAATTGGTTGTATAGTGGTCTACATAGCTTCATCAGTTAACTTTAATCACAAAGAAACTACCAATCTATCCTATTCGCTCACGGACGAAAGGTTCCTCTAACCGTAATTAAAAAAATAAAGTTTTATTATTGACACCTTAAGATCACATACAACTCTCATGGCCTGGCTGCCTCAGCAGCTAGTGACAACTACTATTGCCACCCATATCGTCATCACCTCATGTGATACGACCAACACATATCGTCATCAACTCATATGATACGACCAACACATATCGTCATCAACTCATATGATACGACCAACACATATCGTCATCACCTCATGTGATACGACCAATTTAGCATCAAAAACATTAAACAAATCTAATTCAGCAGGTACACAAGTATGAGGAATCTTCCGTAAGCGATCGTGAACATACCTATAGGTTCTATTACCAGGCAACTGTTTTAACAGATAGCGATTGCCTTCAAGAATTTCTATTACGCAAAAAGGGCCTCGATATTTCGGATCAAGTTTTATTTGATTACGCTCCTCATTTTGTAACAAAACAAATTTTAACAGTCGTTGTAAACGACTACCCTAATGGGCCCATGATTGTACCAATGTGTTATCAATTAACTCTCTGTAATTTAAACGTCCTTAAAGAGAACAACTAAAGAAACTTTTAAATAGTTTGAATAAATCAATCAAAGGTAGAAAAAGACTGAAAACCCTCAATGAAACACTTATTTCTCACTTAAAACCTACAGTTATCCATTCACGATACACACTTTTAAGTTTTTAACTACATTGGATAAGCTATCACACCTATTCACTTACAAATTACAACAATCCCGCCAAAAGACGGCGCCAAAAGCGGCGACCGACCTATCAAAAACCAGCATTAACTATTCGGAAGATTGCGTCTCTAACTTTACGCTCCCTCAGCACTACAATAAACAACACAAAAATATCCGTTACTGAGGGTAATCGGAAATACTCAAGCTGAGGCGATATTAAAACGTTATCACAAACAAGTGGGTAGCCACAAAAACTTAACAAACAACCTAAATACCACGACTACGCTCGCGACATTGAATATTTTGACTTATCAGTTTAAATGATGTCGACTCGACTTGCTCTTCGATCGCACGATAATTTAACGGTACTACGCGAACGCGATACTCGTGGCATCGTGAAATAAATTACTCACTATAGTAACACTCTTAGTGGGCACGAGAACAGTATCCCACTTCTGATGTCGCAGATCAGAAGTGAGGTGAGGAGAATAACGGACGGATGACCGAATTACTAAGTATTAAATGGACTCACCGAGCGGGTACCGGATCTATCGCGTGGCGGAGAGACAACTCAAGGCAGTGCCCGGGAGTTGCGACCCGAGTCTAGGTTTGAGACGGCCGTCTTTATAATGCGCATTAACGCTCGCCTCCACTGCCCGAGTTGCCCACAATATAATGTAACAATTAATTCGTGTACACAAACTAACCCTTACAAGAGTCGAGGTTAAACTACTAGCAGGATACACAAGTGCACCGCGCCACGCCAGAGCCAAGACTGCCTGGGCTGCGGTTGCATCGGTCTTTTATACACGGCAGAATTACTCGAATAATAGAGTGAGGGTAGTTGAATAATGATAATAATGCAGGTACCGACATTAATAACTATCTGCATTGACTCTCCGACATATATATATATATATATATATATATATATATATATATAAGAGATTCCCATCTATATATTGACTCGTCACGATATCTCTGTAACCATAAGGCGTAGAGGCTTGAATGGTAGGAATATTCCTTTCAGCGGGTAGAGGTCAGCTAAGAACGGATTTCACGGAATTCCACCCACAAGAGAGGGTTGCGGGGGTTAATAACATATATGGCTAAACAACGTTTGCGGGGTCAGCTAGTGTTTAGATAATATATTTTTAAACTATCAAGGTCACGTTAAAGCTATTGTCATTTTAAACTTCCGATATTCCGGCGACGTTATAGGCGCCATGGTTACGAATGTGTATGCTTAGAACAGTTTTTTGCATCGCTTCTTTGAGACATCGCGGTGTTTTAATTACCATCTATAAAAATCAAGTTAATGAATTTTATTTCACCCAATGTTTTTAACAACATTATGATCAAAGGACGCAAATTAGATATATTATAATAGAAACAGACAAAAGATTCTTCAGTTCATTAAAGTCCATTTATAAAAAAAACGATCCCTTTTATAATTTATGACAATAGTCCATCAACTATTGGTAAATATTGGATTTGCGTTTTCCTTTTACCTTTACAAACACATTGAAGGCCTTTTGCATAAAATCGACTTCTGGGTTCCGTTTTTCTTTTGTTACCGTTTTAAACCTTTGTTCCAAAAAGATCGTCCTTTGTCTTTTATTACATTAAATTTTATTTTACTTTCAAACGTAATGAAGCGCGAAACAAGGGCAAAAGTATAACTAATTGCTAGTTTTGTTTTTGATAAATCTTCGTACACTATATGCGCTAGCTCTTATGTGGGGTGGCAGGCATACTCCCTTCAATAGGAATTTGTTATCTTTGCAATGTGAGAATTAATCTTCCATCGTATTACTATACGATGGAAGATTAATTCTCACGACATCATAGACGCCTTTAACTGATCTGAAAATTGACTATTTATGAAACAACAGGGAATATTTGCATTCTGTATTTAAAGTGACATTGTCGTATTTTAGATCTATGTCTATCTATACTTACCTTCTAGTATTATAAAGTAAGAAAATGTTAATATTTATAGACTCAGGCAATTCCTTTTTTACTTTACTTTTCTACTTCGGCCCGCCATTTTTGAAGTGAAACTTCTTTAGAATCGTTGTGATTTGAATCTTGATGAAACGAAAATGTGTTACGATAAAGAAACAATCATAAATGTATATGAGAGAATGAGATAGAATACATTACTGCTCAAAGCGTGTAAGCGACGCGTTTTGCATGACACTTACGACCTTTTTCACTAGACCGTAATCATAACAGCATCATTCTATAATAGAATTAAGATTCAAGAATCGTTCTCTCCGCCAACCCGCAGTTGAGTAGCGTGGCCTACTCGTACATGGAAAAAGAGGCTTATGCCCATTGCCCAACAGTTGGATGTTTCGGGCTGAATGCAATGCGTGTGTCAAGAATCGTTATAAATATAGAAGCATTCTAGAGTTAACATTCACGTAAAAACACACGAACATAACGTCAAGTAATCGTATAATCATCAATAATCCAAAAAACGCCAAAACGGATAACTATCTGCGGTATTCGTAGTACTGATCCATTTTCTAAAGCATTTTCAATCTTATTACAAGGTGATAGAGTTTACGATTCTGTTTAGGTGGACACGATTCGTCTCCGCAACCCGCTGTGAAGTAGAGATCATCGACGGTAAGGTTTTAGGATTATTATTAATGAAATGTCACTCATTTTCGACTTTTACCTGTTTTTGTCGCTCTTTGAGGCAGGAATCGTTACTATTGATACCTTTGACGATAAAACTCAATATTTTGAGACGTCCTTTTTAGTAAAGTAGTTTTAAAATACCATTGTGACTTGCATATTAATGCTTAGGCTCTATTTTAATTAAAGATAAATAACCTAGTAAATAACCTAGTAAAATAATAACTAGTATTAAAACCCACACCTAAACTAAAAATTACTGTACCTAGACGTAAAAATAACGTGTAAATTTTTTTTAAAGCAATTGTAGTGGCGCCTCGCTCTTTTACCCGCGTAGTTTCCGATCCTGTGGGAAAGTCGGAATAAAATATAGCCTATATTTTAATTTGTATCTCCAACCATCTATATACCAAGTTTCATTACAATCCGTTCAGTAACTTTTGGGTAAAAGGTTAAGAAACCTACATTCACTCATTGTCACAAACTATCATTTACAATATTAGGTAGTGGCATATGGTTTTGGACCATATCACCCTGAATATACAAATATTAATAAGTATTACACCCGGTCTGGCTAATAGAGATTTATCTTGGTTTTCTGGTCGCAAAAACATATGGATAACCGATAAAACCATTTTAAACAAATCCTAAAGCAATATCTTATAAGTATATAAAATTCTCGTGTCACAATGTTAGTTACAATACTTCTCTGAAGCGGCTAGATCGATTTTTGTGAAATTTTGTGTGCATATCGGGTAGGTCTAAGAATCAGCCAACATCTATTTTTCATACCCTTAAGTTATAAGGGGGGGGGTTAAGGGGGTTAATAACATATATTGCAAAACAACGTTTGCGGGGTCAGCTAGTCTCTATATATATAAAAATGAATCGCTGAATGTGTTGCTAAGCGCAAATCTCGAGAGCAGCTGAACCGATTTCGCTAATTCTTTTTTTATAATATTCCTTGAAGTACGAGGATGGTTGTCACGGAGAGAAAAATTTAAAAAATTCCCTGAAAAAGTCTAAAAACAACACTTTTCTATATTCCCATACAAAAGATTCGTAATAATACTTAAAAGTCAATTAGAACTTTAATACCATACCATAAAGTTTAAGTGTTAGAGGAGGGATTCCGGGAAGGATAAGTATTAATAAAATTATTAAAAATTTTGAATCGACTGTTAGGTGGTACGAAGTTCGCCGGGTCAGCTAGTAATTAATAAAATTTAGTCACAATTTTTACCTGTTGTTTTTACTATATTTTCTATTGTAACAATAGCAATAAAAAGTTTGTATTTTTGTTGGAAACAAACAATTTTACTTATACTCTTAAATAATGTGCCTGTAATGTATATCAATTCTTTGTAGAAATCTATTTTCGAGTTCATTTCTTACAAAACGATATGAGGATATATATATATATATATATATATATATATATATATATATATATATATATATATATATATATACATACATACATATTAAGTAATATTAACCATTTACTCTATGTAGGTACACCAAGCGTCAATGTATGTTTTATTAATTTAATAGTTTTTAAATATCTCAGTAACGTTTTATACGAGTAAACGCGTGTCGGATCTGGCCCACACCTTTTTTTTAGTTTTATCTTAATTTTATAATTAAGTGATTACAATCGCTCTGGGTTAGTGGCGCGTGTGCCGTATAGGCACCTAAACACTGACGGTTTGTGGGTTCGATTCCCGCTCGGAATGAATATTTGCAAATATAGGTACTTTCCTGTTTGGCTGTCTGTCCTTGTGGGTCTCCCCACTGTGACTTGGAGAGCACGTTAAGCTGTCCGTCTCCATTGTTATCATAAATAGCTGATAGTGATCGTTACTCTTAGTAGCGAATATATCCGCCAACCCGTAGTAGAGCAGCATGGTGTATTGAGCTCCAATCCTTCTCCTATATTATGGAGAAAGAGGTCTATGCCCAACAGTGATATTACCGGCTGATTCATGATCGTGATAATTAAGAACTTTCATTGAATACTAGCTGAAGCCCGTGACTTTGTCGGCGTTCCTTATTATCTTATTATACGTGAGTACAAAATTTTGGCTGTAATTGTTTCAATTGTTAATAAATTACTAATTCATTTCTTCCTACATCAGGCCTTAAGTTAGATTTATTTTAATTTTTATGTAATATCGGAACATATAAAAAATAATAAAAATAATTGACTGTTTATTTTAGCTCCCATACATCGGCCGGTCACAATTTTATAGTAAAATTTGTAAACATTAGTACCTACTACTATTTATATTGTGCTTGATACCAAATTGCTAATCTCTAGCAAAAATAAATAATTAAAAAATCATTGCTACTTATTGGCAATTTCGTTATAGTCCTACTACACAAACCTCGACTAACTTCAACCTCAAAATATAAATTAAAACGTTTAAGATTCGATCTGCGCGTGAATCTACAACGAACATCGATGTCTAATCTAAAAATCAAATTTAGAATGCGACGAATTTGACAAGTCACTGATTTTTTCCTACCAGATAATCTGGTCTCCTTACCCCACTCGATCAATCTTATCGAGGTAACTATTTCAATCTTAGAATTCAAATGTCCTATGTTCTATTAAAAAAACAATCAATTTCGGACCTTATTGCTGTATGTTAAAATTTTAATTAAATATAATCGTTAAAGTTGAAACGTTGGAGTGATGCCGTATACGTCGGATCATCACTGGATTCCGGGAAATTCGCCCCGCATGAATACCTGCTTTTACAGGTAACTGTTGTGACTTAACAATATTATAGAGGTCTCGATAATATTTTTTTTAATATTCTATATGATGTGTTATGTAACATTTTGTGTAATTTGTAATGGTTATTGCTGTAAAGTTATAAATAGACCGTACATCTTTTTAATTAATAATAATTTATTACATAGTCCACCAAGAATATTGGACAAACCTGCAGGCAGACCAGAGAAGTTCTTCCGAGGATCAACCCCGGATTGTCCCGCAAACTTCGCGGCTATGGGAGAACTGAGCTCCGACTACTGATTGGGGCTCTTACTGGACATGCCTTGTTTACCAAACACCTCCACAATTTAGGTGTTACAGACAGGCCCCTATGCAGAGCGTGCATAGAGGCAGATGAAACGGCCGCACACATCCTGCTGGATTGTGCTGGTGTGGCGAACTACAGGGCACACCTCGGTACTACAAGGTCGCTCCAGGAAGTCGTCGGCAACGTGAAGGGTCTGCTAGGCTTCCTGAAGGAGCTGGGCTGGCAAGAGTAGTGTCCTCAGCCAGCCACCCAGGCAGAAAAGGCGCAGGTCAAGACGTCGAGCTGCCGAAACGAGCTCGTGCTACGAGTAACAAGTATTATAACATAGTCGAATAAATATCCCAAATAATATTATTACCAACGCTTCACGCTTCAGCCTGTAATATCCCACTGCTGGACATAGGCCCTCTTTCCCTATGTAGGAGAAGGATCAGAGCTTAATCCATCACGCTGCTCCAATGCGGGTTGGCGGATATAATTATTCCCTACTTTGAGTAACGATCGCTATCAGGTGTAAATGATAACAACCGGGACCAACTGCTTAATGTGCTCTCCGAGGAACGGTGGGGAGCCACCTACAAGGTCTAACAACCAGACCGGAAATAAACATTTGTATAAACACAAATATTCACTCCGAGTGGTCCTCGATAATAATATTACCAACGTAATCGAGAATGAAAGTCAAATGTGGTTATGTTTTCAAAAATAAAAATATGTCAATCATTACATTATTGTAAAAAAATATACCTAGATATTGATAAATATCAATAATAATACTTTATTTAGCTACAAATATGTCTTAAGCATATTAAGTACTTTTATTTTCGTATTTTTTTCCAAAAAAAAAACGAGTGTGATTTAGACCACACGACTGAAGTAAAACTTCTTAAGCAATAGTCCTGCACAATAGGCCTGCACTGTGTCTTAGATAATATACGAAACGTAACTGGCTATGAGAGAAAAAGAGAAAGAAAAAGTGTGCTCGCACCTCTCTCTCTCTGTTGCTCCGTTGGCCTCGCCCGATCACAATTATCGTAACGCTCTCGTCACGCATTCACCAGCTTTCTCCCTAAGTCAAGCGTGCGTAAAGAGCTTTTACTCCTATAAATATAATTATGTTTGTACAATTTAAATTCATTCAACTACTCAAGCTAGGTTATAAGATAATCTGTACTAATCGTAAGAAGTAACTGTTCACGGTCCTTTGTTTAATTTGGTACATTATATTTGGTATATTCTGTACAAAGATTTTTCACACAAATAAATGTAACAAAGTTACAATAATTATGGAAACTTTTTTAAAAACTACAATAATATAACCAATTATGACTGCAATAACGGTACATCTGATAATTCTAAGCTCTGTGGTAAAATGACTTGCTGTTTGACCGCGGCCGAGTCGCATCCACCGCTGATCCCGTCCTAACTCACCCTTAAGCAAATACCCAGTGACCGTGCGAATATAAAATTGATACTCCGTAATGTTTGTCGAAGGATTATGAGTTCGTGGAACAACCTATCCTATCTATTGCCCACGCAGCGTTTGCAAGTAAAGACCGCTCATAACGCTACTAACAAGTAATTATTTCGTTTCGTGTTATTATTTATTGCTCTTAAGTAAAGCTTTTTTTAATAGTTTATATGTATAATATGTTTATACATATATAGATAATATAAAATAGTTCATGTATCAAAAAATAATTAAAAATTAGTTTATTCAAGTAGGCTTCAAAATCACTTTTGAATAAATTAATTATATTAAAAGTGAAACTACCACCGATTCGGAATGTAGCTTCTGCAGGGAAGAATCGGCGAGAAACATCACAGTAGGTACTCATTTAATTTAATCAAGTAAAATACTATTCTCCTAGTTAGGTTATAAGGAGTAACTTTTTCGATTTCTCGTTTGTTTTGTTATATAGTTATACTCGTATTTGTATAAACGTAAAGTATTAAAACATAGATATAATTATCGCGCGTATATACAAGCGTACGGCTCACCTGATGGTAAGTAATTACCGTAGCTTATAGACGCCTGCAATACCAGAAGTATCGCAAGCGCGTTGCCGACCCTACCCCCGATTCCCCCCCAGGAGCTCTGGTCACCTTACTCAACAACAAGAACACAACACTGCTTGAAAGCAGTGCTATTTAGCTATGGTCTTCTGTAAGGTCGAGGTACTACCTACCCCAGTAGGGCTACTCCATTTTTTGAGCAGAAAATTTCCTGCTGGGCCCTACCTCAGTTATGCTGGGCCCTACCTCAGTCGTTGTTGTTAGTTTAAATTTTTAATATCTCTAAAGTCGTTATCTCTATGGATGCAGCTTTGCTCGTAATTAGAGTAGCAATTAGTCATAAAACAGCTGAATGATATTGGATAATTGTTTTTATTGTATGCTCTAAAATAATAAAGAAATTAGTTATTCGGATAATGAACTATTTTCAAATAACTAGTGATCGCTAAGTGGTTGAAATTCGACCATAACCAAGGTAGTGTATGTAATATTTTTTATTTTGATCTAAGTAATGTATTTTTATGCATAATTAAAAAAACAACTAGCATTCTGCACTCCTTCTCTATATAAACTATAAGTGTGTGTAATCATCATACTCCTCCGTTCGCGCAATTTTCGTAAAAAGGGGTGCAAAGTTTTTGCTTCACGTATTAATAGGTATTATATAGATAATTTTCAAATAATAACAAAATGGAATCTTATTATAACTTGACACAAAACTTATTATAGTAACGATTTGAAAATAAAATTTTCCAACACTTGCTGTTATTATATTTTATATATACATATGTAGGGTAGGTACATAATATTAAAACGAAATCCTTAAACGTGCACACATTTATTTCATCACTGAAAAAAAAAATATACGTAAGCTCTCAAATAAATATAACTTAACATAAATTACAAATTACATACTTGAATTATCTCAAACGACTCGAACGTATTCGTTCAGTCGCGAATGTTTCCTATTCGAAATACGTTTTCTAATACATTTTATTACGCCTCATTCGTTGTATCTCATACGAATTGCGTTTAAACGGGACTTTATTATTTTCCAAAGCGTAGCGGGCGCAGATGTGAACCTTGAATAATTTCGAGATACGACGCCGTGGACCGATATGCTCGTAATAAGAATTTTCTCGTTTAAATCTATGTAGGTACTTACACAGACACTAGACTATGCTCGCGGTGTCGTCGGTTCACAAAAGGAGGAGGTTCTCAATTCGACTGTATTTTGTTATTTTATGTGTTACCTCGTAACTTATTACTGGGTGGACCTATTATGATGATTGTTTTTTTTTAATCTTGCTTCTCCCAGTGTCTGTCATTTAAATTTGATCGAGATCTGTAGAATAATTTTTGAGTTACACCTCAAATCCCAAAACTTACTCGGAATTAAATAATTGATTATATTATCGACTACATTGTATTTATTACTAGTCGATGTAATATTTAAATATTTTTGTTTGCGATCAAACATTTCTATTCTAATAAGTACAATTCAATTATTTCTATTTCTACTTCAAATTCACACTATTCCTATGTCTTTCTATTTTTGTCTAATTTATAAATACAAATGAATCGCTAAATATGTTGCTATGTGCAAAGCTCTAGAAACAGATATTGCTCAGAAAATATAAAACGTTACGATTATTTAAACTTCACGCTTTTGGAAATTTGTAAGGCTAAACAACTACGTCGGATCAACTATTATAAATACTCGTATTTTTTTAATTTTTCTTTTTAGTCATCATTAAAATACTTTGTGTTTTTAGATAAATATTTTTTAGATAGATATTTGTGTTATATTTTTAGATAGATATTTGTGTATATTTTAATGTTAATTGATTAATTAAATTAAATGAAAAGTTTTCTTTGTTCTAAATAGTAAATTAACTTCAATTGCTTTTTTTTTAAATTTCTTGTGTTAGATTGTCTGATATTTTTGCTTAGAACAACGTTTTCATGAGTCGTAATGTTGTTTTTTTTTTTTATATAACTAAATCGGCCAACAAGCGTAAGCCTCACATGATAGTAAGCGATTACCGGAGCCTACAGATGTCTGCAACACCAGAAGCATCGCAAGCACGTTGCCGACACTATAACCAATTCCCCCCAAGAGCTCTGTCCACCTTACTTACCAACAGGAACACAACACTGTTTGAAACCAGTATTATTTAGCTGTGATCTTTTGTGAGCTCAAGGTACTCGACCCAGTCGAGCTGCTTCATATTTTGAGCCGGAAATTTCCTGCTGTGCCCTACTTTAGTTAAAGTGTCTATAAAAGCCTGAAAAAAAAAATGCTCGCAATGCTCCTTGTACTGACAAGGAGCATTGCGAGCATTTTTTTTTATCAAATATTGCCAACACTTTCCCTGACGCAGCATATGAGCTCTGGCTACTTCATTAAATTTATTGAAATATGGCACAGCAGAAAACATCTTGCTCGATATTTGATGATCTCTCAAAATATGATCTCTCTTTCTAACACTTTTACAAAAATTTCAAAAGTTTATTTAAAAGAACAGTTTTTTAACATTCCATATTGATTTTCCTATTTAAATATTAAAAAATGTTACGATATAACTGCCATCAAATGTACCTACGTATTTCATAAACGAGAAATCGACGACCCGAGCGAATCCTATAACATCTCGATCAAAAACCCTCAAAGGAAATAATCTGTACCCTCGATGCATTAAAATATAAACATCGTCGTTAGCAAATCATTAGCCGGTACATTTTTCCTCTAAAGGATCGCTTCACTTCCTATCAATCGCAAACGATTCCTTCAACTAATGTAGCTCGGTCGAGGCTCGATATAATGATCTGGTGGGAATTTATGCCGTTTACATGAATCACATTAATTGAAGAATAATCATATACTTTTATATATTTTATTGGCAATTACAAATTGGTTAATTATTGTTGTTGTTCCTTACATTTCTGTAAAATTTTTGAGATGGAATGCCTTAAATAATTTATATATATATATATATATATATATATATATATATATATATATATATATAGCATTTAAGCTTGAAACTTGCCAGAGAGATGGTTAACAGTTAGTAGGAGAAGTAAGAACAAATTTGTGACGGGGGCGCATTAAGAAGGTCTAAAGGCTCGGAAAGATTTCGAGAGGATAGCATTTGTCATACAATCCGTCCATTCGTCATTTTTTTTAAAATTAGAAGCATAAAAATAAATTTTTGCTCTATTAATAAAAACTGAATAAATATTCATTTCAGAATTAGTGGACAATCTACCCTGATTGAAAGTTTAAATGAAACATTCGTCATTTTTGAAGCTGAAAACGTAAAATTTTACTAATTAAAAATGAATGAACACATGTTTCAGTGGGCGAACACATTAAAGGTTAGAATTTTTCACATAGGGAATGAAATTTATATGGAAAGCCTGTGTTTCTGAAGTTAGAAGCCTTAAACTGTTTTCTACTACTACTACTACTACTACTTCAGCCTATCACAGTCCACTGTTGGACATAGGCCTCCACAAGTTCGCGCCCGACATTATGACGCGAACTTTTGGAAAAGCTGTTTTCATAAACGTTTAATCAGCGTTTTGAAATTGAGGGGAACTCACATCAAAATCATTGACGTTTCTTACAAAAATACAAAAATAAGAATTTTTGCATAAATATTATTTGACCCTTTATTTTTAGATTCAGTTAGGTATTGGTTAAGGATAAATAAATAAATAATCAAATGTATTTTTTTTAGCATTAATGTAATTTTTAAGCCTCAATAAATCTTAAACATTTTCATGTGTTTTCATGTCATATGGGAAGTGGAAATTATAGAAGCATGAAATTTTATTTAAGGGGTTTGTTTGCATATAACATAAATAAGTAACCCAGCTTTTACGGAAACTCTGTAAGGTATAATAGGAGATTAGTTCGATTCGATTCAGCCTGTAATATCCCACTGTTGGTCATAGGCCTCTTCCCCACGTAGGAGAAGGATCGGAGCTTAATCCACCACGCTGCTCCGATGCGGGTTTCATATTACTGAAATTACCTAAAAATGGCTTGAGAATTCTAAGGAAAGACTGTTTATCGCACGACTCAGTTCAATGAAGCGTAGTTGAGAACGAGCTTTGTGACTTGTGAGCACTCTCGTAGTTCTAACGCACAAAAGTGAACCATAAATGTGATACAAAGAGGTCTTGAACTATTGTAATATAATGATTATACACTACTTTAGGCCCTCTATGTAAATATTATCAATTACTATGCAAGCGAAGCCGCGGGCAACTGCTAGTTTATAATAAAATGAAGAAGATAGTACCACAAAATATAAGTAGGTAACGTACATAGACGAGCCCTTCTCCTAATATTCAAGAGCAGAAGTGTTAGGGCTCGGGTGCACCCCTGACCATGGTGCTAATAATATTGCCGAAATATCAGTACCTCAATTATCAACAACAAACTAGAAAGATATCGCACTACAAATAAATCATAATACTAATAGTATATACTTGAAGCACATCATGTCAGATATGGATGATACATTTAGTCTAGGCCTCTAGGGAGATGTACTTTACCTGTAGAATAAACAAGTTGATGTAACAATGGGCTAGTCACCTGTGTCGCAGGACCGATGGCCGCTGGAGCAGACGTGTCCTGAGTGGAGACTGCGTGATGGTGAACGCAGTGTGGGGCGCCCTCCGACCCGCTGGGCAGACAATCTTTCTAAGATCACCTGTTGGGGATGGATGAAGGCTGTGGAGAACCGGGATGTTTGGCGCGAACTAACGGAAGGCTGAAGAACTTGTGTCCAGCAGAGGACTGCGATAAGGTGAAGTGAGAGAGCGAGCGATGTACCTACATTGTCCCACTACTTACAACTAGTTGTAAGTTGTCATCATTCTTAAGAATACTCCGTATGATACCAGAATTTATTTGTACCAATAAGTTAGATAAAATCATGATCAAAATTAAATTATTTACGAAGTTACTTATAAAATCACAGAGATCTCTTCAAATTCAAAGGGAACCACTTAATGGCAGCCCAAAATACAATTTATAGCCACTTTCAAACACGACTTTGCATTTCGGACATTTGAATGTTTTAACATTACCTACTTAAAATACCTAAGTTGGCATGCCTTTTGTTCGGGGGAACAGAATCATCTTAATGCCGGTAATTATACGGATCCAACAAATTACTCGGCCATAAGTAAACAAATGAAATGCCCTATTTACAATCGTAAATTTCGCGGGCGTATCTCCGAGACACTCGCCGTGCTCGTAGCTCTGACCTTGTTTTTATTTCCCCTCTTGCCTCTTGACTATTAAGCTAAAAGATATTTTTATATGTATGACATAAACAATGAAAACTGATTTTATGTTAATTTTGCTTTAGTATCTCAGTGCCATCTGTACAAAACTATCCATGCACTATTCAGGTTGGAAATATTGTATTTGTCACATTTTGCATACTAAATTAATACTACTACTACTAAAAAATTCAAATATGCTTGATTGTCGTTAAAAATTACTGTTCTATCAAATATGACGAATGACATGAGTCACAAACATCGCGCTTAAGATCTAAAAATTGTGGTTGTAAGGAATTACCAAAAACACAAAATTACTGTTAAAATCAGTACAGATATTTAGAAAACATTCAAAGTCATACAAACGTACATTAGAAATTTTGCTTTAATTAAATCAACAACAAATAATTCTTGCTATTCTAACCTAAACTTGCTTCAATCGCTTTCAGTAAATTCTGGTAAAACTGCAGTAGCTTTCGGTCTTTCACGATTCATACAATGTCATCGTATTTTTAGTTACACGCTGTTACACATAGAAAAGCACCCAGCTACTTCTATGTAATCTCCTATCGGTCGGTCGTCTATCCACCAAATAAAGTTTTTTTTGATGCTTTACTAAATAATGCGGATTTGTCGTATCAGACCAAAATGGCCGCTACTTCGAACGATTTAAAATAGGTAATGAAAAATTAATTATTATACAATAGAAAAAAATATAAACAGGAAAATATATATGTAGTGATTCTAATATACCTATCACTGTTAACATTTTAAATAATTAATTATTTTTTACTTATAACTTTTTAAAGACATGTTTCTATTAAAAAGCAGGGCTCGTCCGGGATTTGAACCCGGGACCTCTCGCACCCAAAGCGAGAATCATACCCCTAGACCAACGAGCCGTTGTATAACTGCAAGAAATAAGGTTTAATAAGGTAATCAAATTAATTAAACTGTACATAATTATGTGATAAATAAGACATATAATTATTCATTAAAACAGAACTCGAACAAGCCGTATGACGTAAAATAAAAATAAAAATATGATTTATGAACATGTGTTATTTTATTTTATTTATGATAGAATGTAATATAGATGTTTCAAATCAACTTAGACTCGATGCTTCGTATATCTGAAGGTTATACAACCTGGGATTATACAAAATACCAGCACAGTGCGCACGCCGGTACAGAAAAGTAGTGTTTGTACGTGTGTACGAGGACCATACTTTTCAATTTCTTATTTTTCCATTATTTTGATCAAATTTCAAGCTTCAAGAAACGAACATACCTATAATTTTTAAAGGGGCTAGTTTGCACCGAATTTATATAAAGAAGTAGGTACATCGTTTCATACATTATTTTTGAGATTACAAATATACCTGAGATATTTTCGTCCAAATAAATAAATATCATAATAATTATAATATACCTACACGATCGTCTGTTCCTACGGTAAGCTACTTAATGCTTGTGTTATAGGTAATAGCTGGCTGTTATAAATAATATTTTTTTATAAATATACATATAAATAATAAATATATAGATATACAAATACAAATATAACACCCAGACTCAGGCGGAAATCGAACCCGCAACCCACAGAGCAGAAAGCAGGGTCACTACAAACCGCCAACGGGCTAGTCAAATAGAAAAAAGCGTAAATAATTCAAACGAAACTTTATAAGCTAGAAGACAATAGTTATTAAAAACATAGGTAACGTTTTCCTTGTTTGTTATTGTTTTCTGACAATTTTCATCAACTAAGAAACCCATACCTCTTAAGGATGCGCTGTACTGACAAAAAGCTTCGGTAACCGCTTGTCATTGGGCGAGCAGTTCGCTTACTTGACCTTGTATTTAAAAATAATGAAAAAAAGATAGAAAACAAAAGATTATTGTCCTATCAAACCGTTTTAACAACAAATTAACTTAATTGATTTTAGGAAGAAAAGATAGAATAGGCCATGTGACTTAACTTGTTGTTCTATTCTACTCTAGTGTAACATACCAAAGTTACATTTCAAAACATCTTAGTACGAGTATAAACCCATTAGCAAAATTTTCTTATGTAATTATATCCTTATGTTTTGTTACTTTTGAGCTAAATGACTTGCACAGTCGCGGCCGGCTAATGAAATAAGATACCAGTTCGCAGCTAAGGAATGGTGGAATTAAAACTACATAAATGAACCAAAACCAACGCCAAACGGAAAACTCCGACGCTTAAATGGTTTTTCGGTCTCTTTGTCTTTGTGACTTTCATATTTTGCAACGTTTTAGTACTATAACAGCTTTTGTATTTTTTGTCTTAATAATTGCACGTAAAATTTAGTAAAAAGAAGTAAACAAAACATTTTTAACCCAGTAACTTCAGGTTACGAGGCGAGATATCTATATATATAAAAGAGATATCCGCCCATTGACTCATCACGATATATCTGGAACCATAAGGCTTAGAGACTGAAAATTTGATTAGGAATATTCCTTTCGCCGAGTAGAGGTCAGCTAAGAACGGATTTTACGAATTTTCACCCAAAAAATATATAATTAAAAACAAAAATTGCATATATGGCAAAACAACGTTTGCGGGGTCAGCTAGTATGTATATACTCGTTATAAGCTAAATCAATTTCTGTAGAATATTAGACAGTCAAAAAATAATGCTTAAGGATCGGCTTTGTGCAGTAAACGTTTACGTGAGAAGAAAGAGAAACTTTTTGGTAACTCAATAGCTTATTCTATATATATAAAAGAGTTACCCACCCATTGACTCATCACGATATCTCTGGATCCATAGAGCGTAGAGACTTGAAATTTGGTAGGAATATTCCTTTCGATAAGTAGAGGTCAGCTAAGAACGGATTTTACGAAATTCCACCCCTAAGGGGGTTAAACGGGGGTTGGAAGTTTGTATGAAAGTCCTATGTTTTTGAAGTAAGAGACTTGAAATTCAAAATGTATGCTTTATAGATGGTGTTGAGGTGTACTAATAATGTATTTTGAGAAATCAACCCCCTTTTGGGGTTAAAACAGGGGATGATAGTTTGTATGAGAGTCCAATGAAAAATACACCTACAAACTTGAAATTAGGAAAGGCTATAGCTATGATTTTCCTCAAATTAACGCGGGGGTAACCGCGGGGCACAGCTAGTACAAATATACAATAAACAATAAGCCGTAAACCACCTACCTCTCTAACGCGTGATCTCAAAAAACAGTTGTATGATAGTGATCAAAATAGTTGCCTTTATTGGTAAAAAATATATTTGAACACAGCTTATTTTTTAAAGTTTTTATTTAAAAGCTTTTAAAATTTAACTGATACAGTGTGGAGTGTGGACGTCAGCAATACCGGGAGCATTGCCAGCTCGTTGCCGATCCTTCCCAGAATGAAGAGCAGTATTACGCTTCAGCCTGTAATATCCCACTGCTGGGCATAGGAGTCTTTCTCCATGTAGGAGAAGGATTGGAGCTTAATCCACCATGCTGCTCAACAGCGGGTTGGCGGACATGTTCCCCATGAGTAACGATCGTTATCGGTATATATAATAATCTATTGATCAATACTTTACTGGTCTGTGTAATCTGTGTGTTGTGCTTGTGGGTTCTACTGCATGACTTTGGAACCCAGAAAAAAGTCGGTCGCGGTTGTTATCACAAACACCAGATAGCTTTTATTCTTCATGATAATTTTCTGCCAACAGTGACTTGGTAACTTGAACTCAAATTCTTCTCTATATTGAGAAGAGTTCTGCTGAGAAGAGTTCTGCTTTTTACTATAGGTACTTGTACATAATAAAACCATATTGGCAAGAAATCTCAAGAAAATTAATACTAAACGATTGGTTATATATGGGTCCGCATAAGGAATGTTTGCTTCTTTATAGGAATACTAGCTTCTGCGCGCGACTTTGTCGGCGTGGACTCCGCTCCTGTTGGTCGTAGCGTGATGATATATAGCCTATAGCCTTCCTCAATAAATGGCCTATATAACACTGAAAGAATTTTTCAAATCGGACCAGTAGATCCTGAGATTAGCGCGTTCAAACAAACAAACAAACAATCAAACAAACTCTTCAGCTTATATAAAAGCGAAAGGTCACTCACTCATCACGAAATCTCTGAAACTATAACACCTACAAACATGAAATTTGGCAGGTAGATTTCTTATAGGGAGTAGACATCCGCTAAGAACGGGTTTTACGAAATTCTACCCCTAAGGGGGTAAAACGGGGGTTGAAAGTTTGTATGAAAGTCCAATGAAACTTACACCTATAAACTTGAAATTTGGCATGTAGGTTTCTTATAGGGAGTAGACATCCGCTAAGAACGGGTTTTACGAAACTCCACCCCTAAGGGGGTAAGACGGGGGTTGAAAGTTTGTATGAAAGTCCAATGAAACTTACACCTATAAACTTGAAATTTGGCAGGTAGGTTTCTTATAAGGAGTAGACATCCGCTAAGAACGGGTTTTACGAACATCCACCCCTAAGGGGGTAAAACGGGGGTTGGAAGTTTGTATAAAAGTCCTATGTTTTTTAAGTAAGAGACTTAAAATTTAAAATGTATGCTTTAGAGATGGTGTTGAGGTAGTACAATAATGTATTTTTAGAAATCAACCCCCTTTTGGGGTTAAAACAGGGGATGGGAGTTTGTATGAAAGTTCAATAAAAACTCCACGCGTACGAAGTCGCGGGCGGCCGCTAGTATTAGTATATAGACTAGCTAACCCCGCAAACTTTGTTTTGCCATATATGTTATTAACCCCCGCAACCCCCTCTTGTGGGTGGAATTTCGTAAAATCCGTTCTTAGCTGACCTCTACTCGGCGAAAGGAATATTTTTTTTTTATGTAACTAGGTTGGCAAACAAGCGTACGGCTCACCTGATGGTAAGACCGTAGCCTATAGACGCCTGCAGCACCTGAAGCATCGCAAGCGCGTTGCCGACCCTATCCCCAATCCCCCCAGGAGCTCTGGTCACCTTACTCACCAACAGGAACACAATACTGCTTGAAAACACTATTATTTAGCTGTGGTCTTTTGTAAGGTCGAGGTACTACCCCAGTCGGGCTGCTCCATATTTTGAGCAGGAAATTTCCTGCTGTGCCCTACCTCAGTTTAAATATTCCTACCAAATTTCGATTCTCTACGCCTTATGGTTTCAGAAATATCGTGATGAGTCAATATATGGGTGGAAATCTCTTTTATACATATACTCGTAGATCAATAAGTAACTAGAGTCTAGTAATTTGATAAACACGTGTTATCTGTTCAGACTCCGCTCTGGCTCAGCCATATGTCTCAATCTAAAACATGGCACAATCAAACTCTTTGCATGCACACAAGTAATGCTACGCAACTACTCGTACGTTCTTACGTGACAGTTATTTTAAACGTCTCTACTCGTATGATACTACAAGAATCTTACTTACAAAAATTCACATGTATTTCGAACAACTTACTAAAGTATTAGTACTGCATATAAATTTTAGTAATGACCTCTAATTTTTTACACTGTAGCGATTTATGTAACAAGCTGTGCCTCATATAGTTTCTCCCATCTCATATGCAGTGGGAATTTCGGGATAAAAAGTAGCCCATGTGTTTATGTGGGTCTCCAGCCATCCACCTACCAAATTTTATTTCAAAGAGTTCCATAGATTTTGCGTGAAGAGTAACGGACATCTATCCTCACAAACTTTCCAATTTATAATTAATAGGTTATTGAACGACGCGACGTGTTTGGACAGCGGTCACAGCAACTGGCTGATGAGCTCGTATACTTATATCATGGCCAGGCCTATGTCTACATAGACCTAGCCATACAGATATTTGTCGTGGTCTGGCTCTGGGTGTTTGTGATTATATCTATATACTAATATATAAAGCTGAAGAGTATGTTTGTTTGTTTGTTTGAACGCGATAATCTCTGGAACTACTGGGCCGATTTGAAAAATTCTTTCACTGTTAGATAGCCCATTAATTGAGGAAGGCTATAGGCTATGTATCATCACGCTAAGACCAATAGGAGCGGAGTCCACGCCGACGAAGTCGCGCGCAGAAGCTAGTTTTTTATATTTCTGGAACGTCTGGACACGGAATTTCTATTGAGTTTAATCTGAGAATGTTTTTATTGCTTACTTGTAATTTGTAAACTTTACAAGGATTTCTTATTATTATTTTTTATATTTTCCAAACGTTGGCTGCAAGTCAATGAAGAACACCCGAAATGTGCCTGAAAAAGAAGAAATCAATTAGGTATTGTTTGCAGTAAAACTTTCCCTTTAAAACTTAATTCATATTAAGGGCAATATTCAAATAATTATAGCGTCTTACGAAGAGTAGGCACAGATGAAAGTGAGAGCTTACGAAGCCCTTTAAAGAAGTCATCTGACCAGCTTGATTGATGAGACTGGAGATTTATTATGTTAATTCTTTGACATCTTTCTCGAATACGAGTATGATTTTAATGAATTTTTCTTTATTCTTAAGAAATAATAAAGTCATTGTTACGTAAATTAAGACGATTTATTACTTTTCTTGAAAATCATTTCGCTATGTTACACCAAATTCGCTGCTGTTGATTATTTTAAGTTAAAGATTAAAAAAAAAATTAAAAGTGTAAATATATTTTATGATATTTGGGTAATTGCTATGAATGAGCTCATGCACGCAAATACGATGATAAGTAAACTGATATTAAGAAGCTAATAAATTGTGCAACTAGTGTTAAACGCTGATCGGGCGATACGTATGTGCGGCTGAACCGTACAATTTCTAAAACTCATTCATAGCTATTTATAATTTTTAGTATTTGTGTTTTAAAAAACATAATACTGAACATAATTTAATGAAATATTTTTTTTAATCTGTCTAAATCTCGTGCAAGGCGCTTTAACTGAAGTAAAACTTGCAACACAACTTCGCGATCCTTTTATTTAAAAATTTCTTAAAAAACACAGTACACGAATAAGCGATAAGTACATCTTTGTGATTTTGTTATCAATATAATTAGTAGGAATAAGCACGTACAGAGTGACAGCGCTTCGCAGCCTTAACATCCTGCGTTCAAAAATTCAATAAGTACCTACTCTTAACATTATTATAGAGACAGCAGCGCCTGATTGAATCATCTGTCAACCCTCGCGGCGCCCACCTGATTTACCGAACGTTCATTTGATATAATTTTAACCCTTGCCCGAAGTAGATAAGTTTATTTTGAGCCGGTCGAGTGCCGTTGTTCGTTTTGTTAAAGTGCTTCTTTTATGATGACATTCCGCTATGCCTCTCCCAATTAACCCCGGCTGGAAGCTCAAAAATTAAGTTAAATACACCGACTTTGCCAGTGTTTACTTATTGGCAATCGACGATCATAACTTCGTAAATTAAAACTCCCTAGGGAATGATATAGGGTAAGTTTTATGCGAGACGACTTCGTTTTATTATTTTTAGTCTCCGTTCCATCCGCATGAATCAATATAGAGACGTTTACTTAACGAATGTACTGAGTGCAGTCCCCGCTCTTAAGCCGTAACATCGTTTCTTATTCCCTCTCACTGCGCTAATTAAGCGATTGATTCTGACATAACAATAGTATGAAATATAATTAAATGTTGTTTTTACAAATAAAATAATAGTGTTGAAAAGTAATTACGGCTTAAATAGCTGTATTAATATTTTATTGCCGTATCACTACATAAATTATAAAACAAAGTCGCTTCCCGCTGTCTGTCTGTCTGTCTGTATGTATGCTTAAATTTTTAAAACTACGCAACGGATTTTGATGCGGTTTTCTTTAGTAGATAGAGTGATTCAAGAGGAAGATTTTTATGCATAATAAATGCATATTATAGTAGAGGAACACTGGTAATTTTAGAGGTTTCTAACGTATCTTTTATTGTAGATAGTATTTAGTTTCAGCATTGCAACCGTGCGAAGCCGGGGTGGGTCGCTAGTTATATTAATATTATAGATATAAATGTAATTTATCAACGGATCGACGCAGTGATAAAGGAACATGTGATGAAAAAGAATTATTATACAGGCCATACAGATATTTGATATGTGACGCCGCGTTGGCGCAGCGGTCACAGCACTGGATTGCGATTGGCTGTTGCGCGGGCGGTTGCGGGTTCGATCCCCGCACACGACAACATTTGTATTGGCCATACAGATGTTTGCCGTGGTCTGGGTGTTTGTGCAGTCTTGTGGGTCTCCCCACCGTGCCTCGGAGAGCAAGTTAAGCCGTCGGTCCCGGTTGTTATCATGTATATACCTGATAGCGATCGTTACTCATAGTAGGGAATATATCCGCCAACCCGCATTGGAGCAGCGTGGTGGATTAAGCTCCGATCCTTCTCCTACATGGGGAAGAGGCCAGAAGTGGGATATTACAGGCTGAATCGTGATCGTGATACAGATATTTATAGCTTTAATATGAGAGATTTTTATAACCACAATCTCCCGATTACAGCTTCCTTTCACAATGACGTCATTGAAGACTATAGATGTAAATCTATCTTTACAAGTAACGATCTTTACCCACATGTTACAATGTGTTACCAAATACTTGAGTGTACACACACACTTTCAACTAGTAAAACTTAAGCTCACGAGTGTAAACTTGGCTTAACTAAGTAGCGACATATTTCACACGGGCTTTGCTACCTGCGCCTAAAACAATCAAACAACCACTTGAGGCAAACAACTTAGCGGGGCTTAGATTTAACTAAATACTAAGTTCGGCTTAAGTAAGATAAGTTACGAACGAGCTTCTACGAGATAACGCCGCGATACCGCGGTAACAAAACGAGTATATATAATAACATTTTTTTTTGTGTTAATTTTTACATACAAAATTACTGGCTGATTTTTTTAAATCTTTAAATAAAAAAGAAACTAAATATACGTACTTTTAAAAATGTAATTGACAAAAGGGTAAAAAAACGATTATTTGGGTGTTCTTAGTACATACTTAAAATATTTAAACTAGCCATTGACTATTTAAAGAAATAAATACACATATACTTTTTAAAATTTGTCGGACTACCTTCTATTTTACTTCAAAAACTATCCCAGATAATTTCTATCGAATATTTCTATTTATATATTTTCTACTTTCTACATTTACAGTTAAAGACTTGTTTGGCTTTTTTTTTTTAAATAACAAAGCTCGTTATTAGCAATGAAACAGTAAAAGTATTTATTACGTTTATATACTATTATTCTTCAATAACTCAACAAATCCCATTTAACTAAGTACGTACTTTGATCTGTTAATTATGAAAAGTCATCATTATCTAAGTATTAATAAATAGCGATTCTCGTTTAATGTTTCGCAACTTTGAAATCATTAATTAAAATATCGACAAAATGCTTTCTTGTTTAAAATATCATAGTTATTCTAAAGGTTGATTAAACTGTTGTAACTAAGAAACACAAATATATTTAACTAAATTCCTACTATTAATAATACCAGGTCGATAGGTAATTAGGAATGTAGATACATATGTATTTATATGTAATTTTTTCTCTCATATAAAATGTAAAATAATTTATGAAATTAATATTGGAAAAAATTGATAAAACTCAAATATCATCTTACTACAAGCTTAAAACAATACCTACATTTATTTTATTTTTATTTTATATGGATTGATAATTATTGAACAATAGATATTATAGTGACATATATACAAAATATACAGGGAGAGTGTGCTAAAAGTAGGGATTGAAAAAAATTTACTTTTCTTTACGTTTTTTTTTTTTTTTTGTTTTGTCCTACTAAATGCTAATAGATACGGACTACGGATGTTCTACAATGTTTCGTTCGGAAATTATGCGCTGACAATCGTGTAATCCTCGGAATAAATTAATAGTACATTAACCATCAATCGCGGTATTCGCATTAATAAGTTTATACACCAAGCGATTCGTGTTAAATTGCGCCACCCCAGCCTCTTCGCAATTTATTTAAGAATGTTATGTAAATTTGAACACAAGTCTTTGATCGTCCGCATCAAAAGTCCAAGCAAAAAACTTCCACTAGAGCGGAGAAAAAACGGCGAGGAGCTTAAGAAAAATAATGATTTAATCTTACTTTTCGCCGTCTCGCATATAAAAGCGGAGAGGAGACGGGGAGGTAGGGGCGAGAATCGTTTTTAATCTTTGCTTTGTAAAGGTGATTATGAGGGATTATAGGTTTGGAAGTATGGCTGAAATTTCGCGGCTGAGGAGGCGGGCCCTTCCGCTCGTTTAAGCGATATTTTTTGAGAGCCAGGTGGGGTTGTGGTCGCGTCCCCCTGGATACTTCCAACTTTTCCTTATTCTGCAACTGTTCAAAGGAACGCTTTCGTTTAGTTTGTCTCTGCTATCGACTTGGTCACGTTTTTTAAGGATGAGCTGTGGTCTAGAGGAAATGATAGGTATATAAACGTTACAAATAACTCTTAGTAGGTACATGTAATAAAAATTTAGATAAAAATATATTTTTTTTTAATTTTACGTAAGAACACTTTGTTATCGTTTTCTTAAAATTTGTAAAATATTGATAAAAGCTTATCGTTCGTTAATTAACAAACTTCAAAGGGAATTCTTAAATATAAAAACCATTAAATAAAACCATCATTCAATAATAAGTACACAATCACAGTAAGGCAGTGACATGGAAGAATCCGGCAAAAAAGTAGCAAATCCGGGTAATTAAACAGATGTTGCTCATAATATATTTATATCAAGCAATAAAATAACTATACGCCTAATAATCTATGTCATTAAAATTTTATAAAAGCAAAATTTACACTGATCGTAAACTAATGAACAGATTAAATTTAAATCACCTTCTTCGAAATAATTACGGATATCCGTTATTATTTTACTTTAATATCAAGTAATTTTACCGATGTGGTAAAATAAGGAATTTATCTATTAAGACAATTACGTAATTGGTCGTTAAATTAATTGCCTTATCTAGCACGCTGTACGACTAATTCTTTGAATTATTCTTTGAAGTAAGAACAGAATTATTTCTTTAAAGTATTGTTTAAAAAATCATAATCTATGTCGTTTTTATTATAAGGCTTTAGGAACGACTTAGATATATTAAATATTGTATAACATATCGTTATATTAAATAGAAAATCTTTGTCTAAATTTTTTTTTTTGAATCATAAATAGGAAATCAAACATAAGTACACAAAAACATGTTTATTACAGATCTCAATAAATATACAGATATTTAAGGCCAACAGGCAATACGGACGGCCTTTACAAAAAATGTTTGTCATATACGGGATCGAACTCGCCACCGCTAACTTATTAGCTAGTTGCTTTGCCACTGCTAGACAAACGAATAAATAAGTGAATGATATTATCTACTATTCTTTCCTATCCTGAAATTCCCATGCGAGTATAAGTCACGCAATTGAGCATATACTTGAACTTTAATATATAAATACCATCCTGATTTCTGTTCCTTACAAACTATTTTTAGTTGATATTTAAATATATAAATACTTACACTTCAATGTAGAATTTTTGAATTAGCATGGTAGGTACCTATATACTATAACCAACATTTCCAAACCTTATGTTACAATAAAATAAAGGATCATTCATTAAATGTCAATTAATCATTCCAAGTCTATACTGTTTCGACTGAAATCTAAATAATTTGATGTTGAAGACTCTACATATAAACGTATAGCTATTAAGAAAATATAATTGAGCCAATATGTAGATAGAAGTATAAGAGGACTTAATTATATTTCTTGATCTTAGCGCAGGAGGAGGGGGTCTCATCTCAATCGCAAATCGGCCATCTTGCGCCCCGGGATCGCCGCCCCCCTACCCCCTCGTCCATTATACTTTTTAAGCTCCAATCTCGTTCATTTAAACGGTTGGCTTTAGATGGCAATCGCATTTTTCCACTGCAGGTCACGTCTCGACCCGTCTCCTGGTACGATGGCTTAAATCAACAAAAGAAAATAATAAGATTCGTTCAAATTAAAAGTGTAATGTCGCGAAAGTGCGCGGGTGGCCGGTAATCCCCGGGACGCTCTTCATTAGGCGGACGCTTAGGCGAACGCCTTAAAACATCTCGACGAATTTTTCTTTATTCATAACGTAGATTAAGAGAAATGCAAATGAAGCGAGACGTCGCGTGGTTACTTAGCTGTGTCAACAAACGTTGTTTGGATCGAATTAAATTGGTCTTTCGTTTTTAAGATTACGTTCTTATTTAAAAATTGCAAATAGTAGGTACTTGGTATTTATTTCAGATAGACAAGAGAAACATATATTGTGATTCGTTACATTCAGATTTACATATTCAATAATTATAATGACGCATGAGGTTGCACTAAAACAATTTTTTTATTTTTATTAAACAACTAACCTTAAAACTGCATCTTAAATTTTATGAAATTGAGCCTCAAAACCTCTTAAATCGAAAGCTTTAAATAGTGTTTTAATTTCGCCTGAAATATATTAATGTTTTATACTTAAACTAAGTATAATAATCTTTAGTTGAACTTCTTCGCGACAAGCTTTTTTTTTATTGAACTAGGTCGGTAAACAAGCGTACGGCTCACCTGATGGTAAGCGATTACCGTAGCTTATAGACGCCTGATGGAACATCAGAAGCATCGCAAGCGCGTTGCTGACCCTATCCCCATCCCCCCAGGAGCTCTGCTGCTCTGGTCACCTTTCACCAACAGGAACACAACACTGCTTGGAAACAGTATTATTTAGCTGTGGTCCTTACAGAAGGTAAGGTTGAGGTACTTCCCCAGTCCGGCTGCTCCATATTTTGAGCAGGAAATTTCCTGCTGTGCCCTACCTCAGTTAAAGCTTTTATATCATATAAATTATGTGTAATGACTTTATAAGAAGATAGTAAAAGTTTTAAAGTAAACATTTATTTTTTTCAGTTCAGCCTATTGTAGTCCACTGCTGGACATAGGCCTCCCTAAGTTCGCGCCAGACATCCCGGTTTTCCGCAATCCTCATCCAGCCTACACCGGCAATCCTACGTAGATATTTTTTTCGTTTTAGCACATTCAAATAAAATCTTGTTTTTTAAAAAGGTTTTTTACTTTTAGTTGATTTAGAATAAGTTTTTGTTCATAATCATTTAAAAAGTACCTATATAATTCTAATTGTCTATAAAAAGGAGCACTTTTATGATAAAAGACAAAACGCAATAACAATGTCGAGAGCGCTTTTCTTAGCATTAAGATATTTTGTATCGATCGGTCGGTTCATTTATTTGTTCATCCAGTCTTAACGTTTACGTTGCTCGCAACTCTTTCGCTAGCGGTCGTCCTTTAGTGATGTACTACGTCACTATTATCAACGTTAGTTAATCTTATTATATTTTTTTTTTGTCTTTGTTACCATGATTGTTAAACACAGAATCTCTTCTGACATATCTACTATTCAGTTCATATATTAGCGACTTCTACTTATATTTTGTCCAAAATATTTTAAACTTGCACATTGTTTTACTTTTTTAATAATATAAGAAAGAAAGAAAAGAAAAATATATTTATTTGGGACAACACGAAAATGCAGACTACAACTAATTTATACAAAAAAAAAAACAATATAAATACAGTTCAATAAAAAATTAAATAAAAATAAAAAACATACATTACTAAATTAAAAAAGTGAAAAAAAAGTATTCTATTCTATTCTAAAAAGTAAAATTAAAAAGAAATAAAAAAAAACAATGTAATTAAAGATTTAAAAAAAAACAAAGAAATAATAAATACCTAATATGTAATAATAAAAATATGTGAACAATGTATGCAACTGTGCTGTGCCCCAAAAAGGTGTATCACTCAGATTTATATTGGGCATGAGAGCCCAACACTGATTTTCAGTGATACCCTCTTTACTCATGACGGGCCGCGACAAGTGCTAACTATTTATATATATACCTAGGTAGTTGGAGCCTTGGTCTTGGACTCACACAAGACCATTAACCCGGCCCCGGGGGAGGTAGAGTCATCATCTCTATCACCCACCGAGGTAATTCCTGTCCGGCGCGTCCACGCCGCGGGGGTGGGCACCCCTCACTCCAGTAGGCCGGAGTGGGAAGGTGGCCAAGTTCGGGCAGGGACCCAGTCCCGCGGGGTATATCGCGGAGCCCATGCCCAGGGTTATGGGTGAAGACCTCAACGGCTGAGAAAGCGGAGATGGAAGGCATTGGTACGGTGGATCAGGCGGAAGAGGCAAACGGATCTGGGGTACCGTAGGCGACATTAAGGTCCAACCTGAACGAGTCGGCAGCCCCTGCAACCGAACCGGCTCCTCACGTAATGACTCGTTATTCCTGGGGAAACAGTCGGAGAGGTCGAGAGGAGATCATGGATGATGGGCATGTCCATGCTCTCACAACTGCGTCCCAGGCATGCAGCGCCCGTGGAGAGGTCACTTCACCCGTGTCTGAAAAGGTGCGGATCACAACACGGGGAGTCGCAGTCACCGGTGATAAGCCTGCGCAAATAGGCGTGTGCGCGGGCACCAGGGGTGGCTCCCGACGGTAGGATAGTCCATCGCGACTAACTGATCAGTTACCGCCTGCCTCAGCTGGGCAGCCCCCGGCCAATAGGGTACTGATCCGCCTCTCATCTTGCGCTCCTATAGGTGTATGGAGCAGCAGGCGTGTTGCAGCGTCTGTACAACAGGATGGGTATTGATGCACCTAACAATAAGAGAAGAAATAATAATAGTAATATTTATGGTAGAAACCGCAACAATAATAACAAAAACAAACAACTGAATCATGAAAATAATCCCATCAATGTCACAAGATTTGCTACATGGAACGTGAGAACCATGCTACCCGGATCTGAAGATTTGACGACATTAAACGTAACCGCCGCCGGTTCACCAGAGCTCAGAAAGACCACCATCATAGATAGAGAACTTCTCCGCCTTCGTGTTGATGTAGCCGCCCTACAAGAAACCCGACTCCTGGACGAGGGCAGTATACGTGAAGATAACTACACCTTTTTCTGGAAAGGAAAAAATGACGGTGATAGGCGAGAACACGGGGTTGGCATCGCCGTTCGTAACTGCTTACTCAGATGTATTGAAATACCTTCATGTGTGTCCGAGCGCATAATGTCCATAAGACTATTAACAGCTTCGGGTCCGATCACTCTTATCTCAGCATATGCTCCGACTCTTAAGGCTCCTGCCGATACCAAGGACAAATTCTACGAAGACCTACGGAAATGTCTAGAGGGTGTTCGGGGATCTGATAAACTCCTTTTGCTCGGCGATTTTAACGCAAGAATAGGAAACAAGTACAACGACTGGACGGAATGCGTCGGGCGCTATGGAATCGGCAACATTAACGAAAACGGGCAACGCTTGCTGGAGCTTTGTGCATCGCTATCTCTTTGCGTGACTAACACCTACTTCAAGTGCAAACCTATTCACAAAGTGTCGTGGAGACACCCCCGTTCAGGTCATTGGCATCAGATTGACTTTATTATTACAAGGAGGAGAGACCTGCGAGACATCCTTAACTCTCGTACTTATCACAGTGCCGACTGCAATACTGACCACTCTCTAGTGATGGCGAAGACTCGCCTTACTCCTAAGAAAATTCACTCAACTAAGAAAGCTCCCCGTAAAGTTGCACTGAACACCGCAGCTATGCGCGACAAAAACCTATGTATTGAACTAGAGAATCTGATGAAGGAGGAACTTTCCAGAGAAATCTTAGATGGAGCAGCCTGTGCCGAAGACATGTGGCAGGTCACAAAGAGAGTAATCGCAGAAACTGCCGAAAGAGTGTTTGGCAGGAAAGCGAAGACCGCTGATGACTGGTTTGCCGAGTACGAACACATTCTGCTTCCATTAATAGAGCAAAAACGGACAGCTCGTATAAATCTCTTGAACAACCATAGAGATCCTGTCAAACTATCTATATACAAGGCAGTGAAAGCAAAAGTACAACGCACCAGTCGTAGCTGCGCGAATGAGTACTGGGTCAAACTATGCCAGTCAATACAAAACTGCCGGGATGTGGGCGACTTTAAGGGTATGTACCGGGGAATAAAAACTGCAATCGGTCCTACTAAAAGAAAACGTGCCGCAATCAAAGACCTTGATGGAAAGCCGATCGCAGATAAGAAAGAAGAACTTGAAAGGTGGGCACAACACTATTCAAACCTGTACTCACAAGAGGTTGCTTTACATCCCGACGCACTGACCACTCTTACTCCTCGACCCCCGGTGACTGAACTCGACGACCCTCCAACAAGTGAAGAATTCCTTCTTGCTATCCGTAACCTGAAATTAGGCAAGAGCACGGGTCTTGACAACTTACCAGCTGAATTAGTGCGCCTCGACTGTGTTTCATCTCCCCTGTACGCTCTATTACTGCGCTGCTGGGATGAGGAAACCATACCTCAAGACATGAAGGATTCCGAGATAGTTACCTTGTATAAGGGCAAAGGAGACAGAGGTGACTGTAACAACTACAGGGGTATATCTCTACTGAGTGTTGCGGGAAAGGCATTTGCGAAGGTTGTTTTGGGAAGACTGGACATGTTGGCCGCTCGGATCTACCCAGAGACTCAATGTGGGTTCAGATCTGGCCGATCTACCACTGACATGATCTTTACCCTTCGTCAACTGCAGGAGAAATGCCGAGAACACCAAGTACCGCTATACATGGCCTTTGTTGATTTAAATAAGGCATTTGACACCGTGAGTAGGGATGGGCTGTACGAAGTACTAAACAAAATTGGGTGCCCACCAAAGCTTTTAAACATCATACGGGCCTTCCACGACAACATGAGAGGCTCTGTCATAATCGATGGAGAAAGATCAACGCCATTCGACGTTAACCGCGGAGTCAGGCAAGGCTGCGTACTAGCTCCTACCCTCTTTGGGATCTTTCTATCAGCACTCCTCTTGACGGCGTTTAAGGGTTGTGACGTCGGAGTACATCTGCACACAAGAAAGGACGGTAGACTGTACAACATTAACCTACTGAAGTCCAAAAATAAGCGTCTGGATCTAATTGCCAGAGAACTTCTGTATGCAGATGATGCTGCACTAGTCGCAGGCTCTGAAAGCGAACTACAAGAATTGGTGACGAGATTTGGTAACGCTTGTCATCTATTTTCTATGAGCATAAATACCAAGAAAACTGTCATCATGGTGCAGGGCGTAAGTCAGCCTCCTGAAATCACACTCGAGGGCACCATCCTTGATGTAGTGGAACACTTCTGTTATCTTGGCTCCACCACCACCTCCTCACTCTCAAGCGACAGGGAGATAGATACTCGGATTGGCAGAGCATCAACCGCTTTTGGAAAGCTATTTGAACGCGTTTGGAGAAATAACAAGCTTACCACTCACACTAAAGTCCTTGTATACCAGACCTGCGTCCTTAGTATACTGTTGTACGCTTCGGAAACATGGACTACTTACGCAAAGCAAGAACGCAAACTTAATGCCTTCCACATGCGCTGTCTGAGGACTATACTTGGAGTCACATGGAGAGACAAAATGAGCAACGAGGCAGTTCTCTCGAGGACAAGCTGCTGTAGCATCACCGCAATGCTGAAACAACGAAGATTGCGTTGGCTTGGCCATGTACATCGAATGGCTCCTGAGAGACTTCCACGCCAAGTAATGCTGGGCCAGATAGCAAACGCGAAGAGACCCGCAGGGCGCCCAATATTACGGTTTAAAGACTCCTGCAGGCGGGATATGATTAGCTTTGGAATCCCGACCGACTGCTGGGAAAATCGCGCCGAAATGAGATCTGAATGGCGCCAGGACATCAAAATCGGAGTTGCCAAGCATGACGAAGACTGGCTCGAGAATATTAAGCAGAAAAAGCTTCGCTGTGTCTCATCTCCTCCAGCGGATTCGCGATTTCTGTGCAATCGATGTGGCAAGAAATGCCGGGCCGCAATAGGGCTCTATAGCCATCAACGACGATGTGGGATCCTACCAACCCACTAGCGCTGCAACAATCATCTACTACAGATGCTGTGGCCAAATATAGGTAGTTGGAGATATGATTAAAGTACGTATACAATAATAATAATAATATCAATAACAATATACCTATATATACATACATATACACATACACACACTATGCACACAACATATAGGTACACATCCACAAACACATGCACACATCACTGTCTCATTAAATTGTAATTAGAGAGAATATGACGTAACGAAAGAACGGAGAAAACATAGTAATAAATAATAATAACAGTAAATAAATAAATAATACGAAACAAGTTTATTATTTCCCTTTTGTAACAGTTTTCCCTTTCTTTTTATTTAAAAAACGAAGAACATATTAAAAAAAAAAAAACATATAAAAATCAGTGACAATCACCGCTAACCCATGTTGAACCAACCTGACGGTCGCAACGGAGCCAGGCCGATTAGGTAAGTACTAGTAAAGTAATCCAATGTACCTAATCCAAAGTACCAATTCCTATTTATTCACCCTATTCTCCTTCCTTATTTCTTCTTATCTTCCGCTATGAATTATGAGGACTGAAGCTGTAGATTATATAAATATGTTTCGTATTTAACACGAAATGCATTTATAGTTTTCAGGGTCCGAAGTGGGGGTGGCAGGTTGTTCCAACATTTTGTCGCTGCGTATCGGAAACTACCCCGGAACGCCGCGGAATGGTGCAGGGGAACATTTAACATATAGGATGATGCTCTTGTAGGGTACCTTTTATTAGTTTCTTCTGTCCAGTGTAATTTATTGTAGAGATACATAGGAGCATATGTGCTTTAGTAAGTCACTTTTATCATTTTTTTACTTGACGATTGTTCGAGAGTGGTGGTAGTGGTAGTAAGAATTTCATCAACGAATACTGATCGGCTGCCCAATTTCAAAACGCAGTATGAGACAAATTTTTCGAAATCGATTTTTAGCATTTTTCGTTCCAATGGAGTCGTGTGAACATGAATCGATTAATATATTCCATAAATTTATTTTTGTCACTTACTGTGTTTTGAAATTGGGCAGCCTTGATACCATCGCGCGTTCCATTAGAACTCAGAGTAAATATTTGTATATATGACTGTGTTGAACGAAAATTTGCTTTTGACTAAATTTTTAATTGTAGTTTCTCACACCGTGTCTCACAGGGAACGTAAAGCTGTCGGTCGCGATTGCTAACATAAAAACCTGATGATAATTGCTGCTTTTTAGTATTTACTATTTAATAATTACAAATTATTTCAATTTGTTAGTAGTTGCAAATAATTAATTAAATATCCGGTACTTCTGACTGCTAGGAGTACTAAAATCTTTAAAAAAAACTACCTTTTTACTTTTGTAAAATATATTCTTTATTGCTATTTAATATTGCTCTTTATTATTAGTAATAACAAGCAACATAAAACATTTATATTGAACGATATCAATTGCCCTAAATGGTACTTGTCAAAAGCAGTCAGGTTGTCAGTTTATTAGGTAATTATACAAGTAATATAATTAAAAGAAAACAAAAAACCCGCCTGCGTAAAAACGGAAAGAGCAAAGTCAACATTTTTTAAACTTTCTTATTGTATTTCTTTATTATTATTACGGTAATAATAATCATAATATACATTTTTGAAATCCTTGTATTGAGCCCTTTAATTTGATACCCATACTATAGTATTCTAAAAAAAAATGTATTTCTTCATTAACTACAATGGCTTCGCACAGCCGCCATGTTTGTTTTTTTTAATGTCACCTATCTAAGAACACTTGGGCTGCTAAGACAAATCTAACGATATCTCAATTATGCAAATCCGTTCAGCGGTTCTAGAGAAATGAGGTAATTAAGAATATTACATACATACATACATACATACATACATACATACATACATACAAGATACGCGCGAAAAACATAACCCTTCCTTGGCAGTCGGGTAAAAAGATAGTACTGTTTTTGATCACCGCTCTACCTACTCTTATTTCTACTTGTGTGATATTAATTTATTTTACATTTATTTTAAAAACAAAAGTATTTAATCACTAAAAAACTACAAAAAAAAAAACAAATTTCTATCGACAATATATTTTATCAAAATGCGTAACAACTCTAGAAAATACCCATTCCAGTCGACGGAGAGTATTTTTATTCGGAATTTATATCTGCCAACGAATCCCACATTATTGTCCCCAAGCATTTATTTTCTGATGGGTATTAAAACACAAACCCCTTTTTCTTGAAGGCGATTTCATTTTAGCTCGGTTAAGGCCCGTATTATGGTGCTACGGCATTGTGCCCTCGAACAGCGACTGTAATTAATTTAGCCTGTTATTATTCTGAACCTTTCAGATAATATAACGGTGGAAATAAATACTGAGTGTTATAGTATCTTGATTATTCGTTATTTTAGAGTTTAAAATTATATCAGCGTGTTTATAACACTTTAGTATTGTTGTACCATTGTATATGTTATTGTGGTTTTAAATAAGTAAATAAAAAAGTGCCATTTCCTATTGTTATTCTAGTGTACATCAATTGTTAAATAAAAATAACCTGAAATGTAAAGAGTTTACGGTAATAGTTTTCAATGAGATTAAGACTACATCAGAACCTACCTATATTATAATTCCCTGGCATATTACATAATTTTTAACGGTATAATATTGACGACCTTATCCCCAATTTTCCCCAGGAGCTCTGGTCACTTTACTGACCAACAGAAACACAACACTGTTTGAAAACAGTATGTCGGGGAATCAATGCAGATAGTTATTAATGTCGGTACCTGCGATGTTGTCGATATTCATCTACGGTCTACCCTCACTCATTCTATTATATACCTCGCGCGTTATAACGTGGCACGACTGAAGTTCGCGCAGAAGGCTGCGCAGTAACATTTTTTAAGGGACCGGGGGGAAGGCGATTTTGGCATGAGACGCATGCGGGGAGGCTAGGGATTGACCATATGTAAACACAATCGACCGTTTAATCAACCGAATTGCGCAATCGATTAGTTTTATTTAGGATTTATTGATTTTTGTTTATATAAGATATTAAACGTATTAGATTTACAAATATAGTTAATTTTGTCGTTAATAAACGAGATTTCGACATTAATTTAAAAAAAAAACTACAAAAATCAAATTTTCTCAGTTGAAAGACACGATTTACTTGAATATCAGTTATCTATTAACGACTACACTATTTGAGAAAATTTAAAACCTCCTTTTAAAATTAAAAATAAATATATTTTTATGACTTAATTTTAATCGATTTCAATAAAAATCGATTAAACAACACCTTATTGCACATCCCTTTTTGCTTACTTCATACAGCTTCGTGTTTTTTCGGAAATGCTCGGATACGGTAATCTGTCTCAGTCACACGTTAGTATTCGTGCCACTATCTCTGTCTTGAGCACTATCGGCTACAAAAGTTTTCGTTTCTAATGTTGTTAATTTTTATTATTAGTATTAGTAATTAGTGTTATAGTATTCAGTTTGTTTTATTTAGCTTTAATTGTTTTATCTAGTGTTAGTATTAATTTTGTTTTATTTAGTGTTAGTATTAAGTGTGTTTTGATTTTGGGATTTTCCCCCTCAGCGACAGTGATTAAATAATAATTAATAATAAGCGTAAATATGTGTTAAATAATAATAAGTGGTAATGTATATAAAAAGTATTAAGTGTAAATATTATTTATTGTGTTTGTGTTGTTTGTGATAAAAATCTAGCTGCCACTATCGAAAGGTAAGGTATTGAAATTGAATTTTTAATATAAAAGTTATTTTTGCAGCATCTTAAAGTGCTATGATGTTTATTTTATTGGTCACTGTATTAGGGAAATTTTATTCGTACATTGATTTTAAAAATAAAAATTGGTAATGACAGTTTTTTTTCGTGAGTGTACATGCGCAAAAGTTCGCAGAGCCTATGTTCAGACGTGCCAAGTTATTTCGCGGGTACTGTACGAGTCATTCTGTCGTCGGCTAAGTCTTCAGCGCTTCAGTCTTGGCTCTGGCGTGGAACGGTGCACTTGTGTATCCTGCTAGTAGCTTAACCTCGACTCTTCTAATAGTTAGTCTGTGTACACGAATTAATTGTTGCTTATTTAGTTAGACAGCGTGAGCAACTCGAGCAGTGAACGGTGAGCGCCGATGCGCATCGTCAGGAGGGCCCTCTTTAAACCTACACCCGGGGTCGCAAGTCCCGGGCACTGCTCTGAGTTTGTCCCTCTGCAACGACCATCATCTGCCATAGACCCGGCGCCCGCTCGGTGAGTCCATTGAATACTAAGTAGTTAGTCTCCACCCCTTTAACTAATCTGTGTAACTATCTTGTGTTAAATTACATTGTTAATTAACGAGTTCGACCCTCCGTCGTCCTCTCCTCACTTCTGATCTCCGATAAGTATTATTTAACTGTGATCTTCTGTAAGATCGAGGTATTATCCCAGTCGAGCTGCTCCATATTTTGAGCAGAAAATTTCCTGCTGTACCCTACCTCAGTTAAAGTATGTTACGGTCTCCTCAGTTAATTACTGTCTGTTATTAAATTGTATATGTTCTTCTTATATTTCTGTTCACATTCTCTATAAAAGCATAAGTTATTGATCTTCTATAATACCCCATTTTTATAAATACTTGCCTTCTGTGGCGGATAGTAGCTTAACGTTAAAAATTCATCAGGGAGTACCACATGTGATGATAGATGGCTCCCTATGTTTTTTTTTTCTTACCAATCCAAAATTTTCCTAGTATTGTCAAAAATACTATTAGATAAGTAGTTAATAAAATATTTTACTTATACGTTTAGTAGGTTACAAAACTTTAATCGATGACATAACCAGTTGCTAATTTTTCCATTCGCTCCGTCGTCTTAAGGTTTAAGAGGATATGCCATAAATTCAGGTTATTTTTTTGGTTAATTACCTTTTGGTTTTTAACAATTTTTCGAATGGATAATTATATTAAACTAACCATCTATATCCTGTCCAGATAATGTGGCGAGGCACCACGCCTGGTTTTCTTCTTATTTTATTGAAAATAAATTACTACAAAAAACTTTTAAAAAATCTGACTTTGTTTGTTAAATAATTTGTAGTTGTGTATAGTTGCCCTGAAAGTTGCTCTAGGGGCAACTATCCCCTTTGATACGGATACTTACCTTACGAAATAAATGAAACTAATTAACAATAAAACGTTATAAACAGTATAACTTAATTCCCAATGCAAGGGAAAAGACACATATTCTACTGAAATGAAATCAATAAAATTTTCAACAGAAATTACTTACCAATATAATTTCAACGCTCGTCAAAGTTACGCCACAGAAGATTTTTGCTTACACGGATAAAATACGAGCCCTTCCTCCAATGGCTCATGTGGCATCAAGGATTGCAGGGCACTTCCGATTATGATGAAACCCTAACACAACTAACAAGTCTAACATAGTGCGTTCTGAGGCATCTATCCCATAGAGGCGACTATCCGTCATTTACCCTATAACTTAAAATTTACTCTGAAAGTTTAAAACAAATTTTTGATATTTCAGATGAATATTTTGTTCAGAAAATAAACATAATTAAAAAATATCGAATAAACAAGTTGATATCATACAATCGGGATAATTAAAGTAATACATGCAAGGCTCTCGTGACGAATCAAAGCGCGCAAACGACCGTCTGTTTGCACACTCGTTCATATCCCGCCCTAGCGAAATCGCCTGAATATCCGAAGGGTTACTTACTGTGGAAACAAACTACTATTTATATAAATATTTTTACCATTGATTGAGCTTGTTCTAACACAAATTAAAGTCGTTTTTTAACCGACTCCTATTTACATCAACGAGTAATAAATACGCATTATTAGGGATCACACAAAAACTACTCGACAAATCTCGCTCATATTTGATTCAGACCACATGCAAAAGCTCCAGCTTTCAAATAAAACCGGTACACCCACTTATAATATATGGGTAACATACCTATATAATATTTAATAGCTACTAAAATTGATTAGTGAACCTCATCCTTTTTTTTTGAAGTAGGTTAAAAAGTATTATATGTTAATGTTATAGACGCCTGCAATACCAAAAGCATCGCAAA
Organism: Melitaea athalia; assembly: GCA_905220545.2. Classification (NCBI taxonomy): domain Eukaryota; kingdom Metazoa; phylum Arthropoda; class Insecta; order Lepidoptera; family Nymphalidae; genus Melitaea; species Melitaea athalia. The sequence goes on from HG992178.1 coordinate 17,700,405, forward strand.
CGCTTTACTGACCCCCAATCTCCCCAGGAGCTCTGGTCACCTTACTCACTATATTAAGAACACAACACTCCTTGACAGTCGAGGTACTTTCCCAGTCGGACGGCTCCAGATTTTAAGAAGGATATTTCTTGCTGTGCCCTACCTTAGTTGAATTGAATGTATTTTCAGGCCCCCCAAAACAATATTCTTTAGATTGCAGACGCCATGGTTACGCAATGGTCACGGTCAGTACCGTAAAATGCTGCAACTTTGCCTGGATTTTGACGTTTTTTGTTCGTATATCTGAACCCATTTATTATTATGGCTTTTAGTGAATTTAAGGTGGAAGTCAGACCTTATATCTTGCCAGGTAGAGTCCAAATTTGTTTAAATCATGCTGTTTTTCTGAATTACAAGCACTCAAAGTCGTAGGCAAAGTTGTAGGTAAAAGACGCAACTTTGCCTAGAGAAGGATATCGTAATAAATAAAATGTTGAGATTATGCTTTATTTTTTTTTCGTGTGCATAAGACACCGTGCTAGTCCCGGCAGTTAGATTAATGCCTTAAGAGTAATATTTTATTTTTTTACAGCTAATAGGTAAAGTTGTAGCAGGTACCACACACTTTGCATAGAAAAATATCGTCGACTTCAGGGTTGTCCCAAAACAAAAACATTATTTTTTAATACTTTTATTTACTTTTTAAAATTAAACAAATTGCTATTTACGAGTATATATTTTTTAGTATGTAGTTGTATACCACATACAATTCGTAAATCTAAGAGAGTGAGAGGACAACCAAATTCAGCTGAAAGTTTTACTACGCCTGCGATGTGGGCTTCTTCCTCAGTAGACAACTCTGTAGGTCGACCAAATGATTTGTTATGTATATTTTTGGATTTGTTGACAATGGTCCGACGCGGGATAACAAACTGTTCTTCCGCTTCGTAAGATGAAATAACTTTAGTTCGTACGAGATCTACAGCACATTCTAACAATTTTCCTTGAGCAATCAGCATAATTGCGAGCTCCTGGTTTTTTCCTGATTCGCTTTTTGTCGTTTTCTATTTTTCATGTAACTGCAACAAAATGAAGACATTAAAATACAACACGCAATTCAAAATCACGCCTGTACTCCTCGAAGGGTTAGAAGAGGTGTAGCATACACCTCTTCTAACACACTCATACACTCATATTCCGCCAGTTATGTTTTTTTAAGTCCCATTTAAAAGGAGGCGAGCCTATTGCTACCTTTTCAGTCGCTACACTGTTGATAGGGGTCATCATTGTAAGTCGGCTTCCCTTTTTAAATAGGTACGCTTTGCCAAAATTACAATGTTTGTCATGAAATTATTAATTATTTGTACTATTTTAATTTCGGTGAGACTTTTACAATAAAAAATACAGATTCAATGAAATCATAATTATTAAAAAATTTATCTATACTAATATAATAAAGCTGAAGAGTTTGTTTGTTTGTTTGTTTGTTTGAACGCGCTAATCTCAGTATCTACTACTGGTCCGATTTGAAAAATTCTTTCAGTGTTAGATAGCCCATTTATCGAGGAAGGCTATAGGCTATATATCATCACGCTAAGACCAATAGGAGAGGAGTCCACGCCGACGAAGTCGCGCGCAGAAGCTAGTAATTAATAAAATCCGACAAGTAACAACCCTAGACCCAGGCAAAGATGTGTCACTCGAGTTTCCCAAACAGTGCACAACATTGCCTACTAAGTTATTTTGACGAAATTGTGTCCTTTTAATAGAAATATCAAATAATACGGAAAATAGACAGTATTTTCTTACCTTGGGGCGTTATTTCTGCATAAAAACACCTTTTCTCTTGTTAAAATTGCAAAAGTCACAAGACACGAAAAAATTTCACCCACGCGCACCGGTTTTTGTTGCACAACTGACGTAATATAGATGGAGTTACCATTGTAATAAATTAAAAATATAATGCCCTAATAATGTAAAATTACTACCAAACGGTAGAAAATAAGAAAAAAGTAAGCAAACGCGAAATATCGTGATCGAAACGAAATAGGCAAAGTTGGGCTTACTTGGCAAAGTTGCAGCATTTTACGGTACCTAATGTCATCGAAATATTGAGTTACAAAATTATAACCACGGTGCAAATATAGTATAAGTTTAGGTTACAAAATAAAAACCTTATTACAAAACTATAATACAATTTATACAAAACTTAAACTTATACAATTTTATACAGATAAAGTATAGGTACTCATATTTTTATTTATTAAGCCCCTTCCACACTATGTTGTCTGCGGTATCCCGGGCTTAATTTGATTAGCGGCCGCAAACCGTGAGTGCGCTCTCCACGCCTCCACGGCCGGACAGCAAACTTTGACTGTTTTACTTATATAATCTCAATCAATTTGATTGCCCTCCTCAGGTAGTAAAAATCCGCAAGAGATAAAACAAATATTGTGTGCTTATTAATTTTACTTATAGATAGTTTTTATTGTCATTATTTTTTAAGTAATAAGTAAGTTATAATATATTTAGTCTAAGCATTGCAATTATATGTCGGAAATCATCAGAAGTGGAAGAGGGCTGAACTGGTTTAATTAATAATGTAAGGCATTCGATGAATTCACATCCCACTTCTGATGTCGGAATCATCAGAAGAAGGAGGAGGTGGGTTACACTAATTATTTACAATGTCAGGTAGCACGAGATATTTAAACAGACTAGTTAATGGGGTGGAGGCCGAATTACTCAACATACGATGAATTCACCGAGCTATTCACTACTATTCACTACACAGCTATTTGCTATCGCGTGGCAGAGGGACAAACTCAGAACAGTGCCCGGGACTTGCGACCCCGGGTGTAGGCTTAGGGAGGGCCCTCCTTACAATGCGCATTGGCGCTCACCGTCCACTGGCCGAGTTTCTCGCTGCGCCTAGTCAAATTATAGATCGTAATACAATTAGTAACAATAAATTCGTTAGTACAAACCAATTATTGAAGAGCCGAGATTACGCTACTAACAGGATACAACGAGTGCTGCTAATCTATTCGCTGCTCCTTCTTTTCAGTTCAGTTCTTTGCTTAATGGCTTTTAGTTGTATCCGTTTTCCTCAATAATAAAAATCTAATCGTCAACCTCTGACTGACATCTGCCACAATCTGTATCGAACATACTTAAACACACTGCTTGACGTTCCCGACCATAAAGGTTAAATAGAATTATTAAAAGTAATAAATCTAATTTTAATAACTATGCATTGATTCTCCGACACGGCCATCTTGACAAATTCACACGACCTCGTGTGATGCTGTTGATGATAGAAGTAATTTATTTAGCAAGTAAAAAGTCCATTCGCTCGGCCTTCCTGACTAGAAGGGCCAGGTTTAGTAACTCACACTTAATATTCCAGAACATTACCAAAGTCAGTTTACTTTCTCAAATGAATACCATCTACTACGTAGGTACAATAGGTTCATCAAAACTCGTCACGCTAATAAACTTTATAATAGAAGATAGACAAAAACAGTATGCAATACTCTACAATTATGATCCTTCCATCCAGTATCATTTGATAACCTCTATCCGGTCATCACCAAACACTCACAAACACGAGTAACCTCCATCCGGTCATCACCAACACAATCACAAACATGGGTAACCTCCATCCGGTACCCTTTGATAACCTCTATCTGGTCATCACCAACACAATCACAAACATGAGTAACCTCCATCCGGTACCCTTTGATAACCTCTATCCAGTCATCACCAACACAATCACAACATGGGTAGCCTCCATAATAGGTTCAACAAAACTCGTCACGTTAATAAGCTTTCTAATAGAAAACAGACCGCGCAGTATGCAATACTCTACAATTATGATACTTCCATCCAGCATCATAAACATGGGTAACCTCCATCCGGTTCCCTGTGATAACCTCCATCCGGTCATCACCAAAAGCAATCACGTACATCTTCATGCTAAACGCACGCCACTCACAATCGTGGCCGCAATGCGACGGGAAATCAGGCCCGATTTACGCCTACGACTACGAATGCACTGAAGATGCAGCAATCTGAGCGACTTGCATACTACTCGTCTAATTAAACCAAATAAAACAAAAGAATCGTGAGTTTTGTTCAACCTAACTATAGTATCGTCATTGTCAGAGCACGCGCCGTTACGGCCGTTCTGCATCTTCACACGTCCTTGTGTGTCCTCGAAAGTTTTTTTTTTTGAAAACAAAGCCAAAAAAACATGCTGTTTATACTTGTATGCTCGGTCATACCGACCAACTAAATAAAGTCACATTATGCCACACTGGAATATAAGGCTGCTATGCCATACAGTAAATTTTTCCACACAGGCTACTATATCACAAAGACTGCTATGCCACACAGGCTATTATCCCACACATATTGTCATCACCTCATGTGATACGACCAACACATATCGTCATCAACTCATATGATATAACCAACACATATCGTCATCAATTCATATGATACGACCAACACATATCGTCATCATCTCATGTGACACGACCAACACATATGGTCATCACCTCATGTGATACGACTAAATAGCTATGGTATGTATGTGCTCCATTTGCTCATCAATATTAAACAAATCCAACTCAGCAGGTACATCAGTAAGACGAATCTTTCGTTAACGATCGTGAACATACCTATAGGTTCTATTACCATACAACTGTTTTAACAGACAGCGATTGCCTTCAAGCAATTCTACAACTTTAAACGGTCCTTTGTATTTACGATCTAAACTTAGTTTGTTTCAAGAACTTTACAATAATCTGAATCATAATTATAGTGTAGTCATTAACCCAACTATAACTAATCACTTCACACAAATACCACAGCGATGTACCATCGACGTCATCACAACCAAAATATAGACGTACTTTACTTCTACAACAAGTTACAACCAAGCTTGCAAAAATCCTCGAGTAAAGACCTCTAACACCACGGCTCTCTAGGCGAAGAGCAATCACAGTACATGTGTCAGTCACATACTTCTCAGTACACATATCCATCGAATGGATCACCCGTGTCAGTCACCTCTTGTGACTACACGCTACGCAGTCAAACAGACCACGACCGAAAATAACTAAAACTTTCAAACTGATTTGTCTTTATTAAAACATTTAAAACAAAATATAACTTAAAGCAAATACAATTATCCAGAGTCTTGTACCAACGTCAATCAAACTTTCAATAACCAAACTGATTTTCTAAGACACTAACAACTACGCAAGCCACTCTTCCAACAAGCAATTACAATTGCTCCACAATCCACGTGTATCCCTCTTGGATCACGTCACAATGTATCCCTCTTGGATCACACATTCATCACAGTGTATCCCTCTTGGATCACACATTCGTCACAGTGTATCATCCTCCTGATGACTACACATTACGGTCTTTAAAGTGCTTACATCAGTTTTCTGTCACATCATTAAGACGTTCACCATTATGATCGTCATCTACATTAAACTCAATTGCTACATAACCTTTTGGCATCTTAAGTACCCTGCAAAACAGACTACAAAGATACTGATATCATCTTCTATATCAGTCGCTACTGACTAATCGTAAATGAATATCAACCATTCGGAAGACGGTTCCGGTATTAAAAGAATAAACATTAAGAGCAATATCAACACAAAATCCAATATTTTAATAATTTTACAAATTTAAATGCTAACACAAGTTAAAATATATCGTGTAAGAATATAGTAGAAGTAAACACAAAAACTTAAGAACCAACCCAAGTACTGCGACTAGGCTCGTATCATTTAATTTTAGAAAGTCATTTAGTCTATTCCTTAGTCATAACAAGTTAAAGTTTATAAAGAGACAGGTTACTACTACTATAAATCGGTTAAAATGATAACGAATCGATTTGCGCTTCGATCGCACGATAATTCAACGGAACTACGCGAACGCGATTCTTGTGGCATCCTGAAATAAATTACTCACTAATAACACCCTTAGTTGTCCGAACACTTTTAGTAGGCATGAGAACACCATCCCACTTCTGATGTCGGAAATCACATCAGAAGTGCAAGAAGAGGGCTTAACTGGTTTAATTAATAATGTAAGGCATTCGATGAATTCACATCCCACTTCTGATGTCGGAATCATCAGAAGAAGGAGGAGGTGGGTTACACTAATTATTTACAATGTCAGGTAGCACGAGATATTTAAACAGACTAGTTAATGGGGTGGAGGCCGAATTACTCAACATACGATGAATTCACCGAGCTATTCACTACTATTCACTACACAGCTATTTGCTATCGCGTGGCAGAGGGACAAACTCAGAACAGTGCCCGGGACTTGCGACCCCGGGTGTAGGCTTAGGGAGGGCCCTCCTTACAATGCGCATTGGCGCTCACCGTCCACTGGCCGAGTTTCTCGCTGCGCCTAGTCAAATTATAGATCGTAATACAATTAGTAACAATAAATTCGTTAGTACAAACCAATTATTGAAGAGCCGAGATTACGCTACTAACAGGATACAACGAGTGCTGCTAATCTATTCGCTGCTCCTTCTTTTCAGTTCAGTTCTTTGCTTAATGGCTTTTAGTTGTATCCGTTTTCCTCAATAATAAAAATCTAATCGTCAACCTCTGACTGACATCTGCCACAATCTGTATCGAACATACTTAAACACACTGCTTGACGTTCCCGACCATAAAGGTTAAATAGAATTATTAAAAGTAATAAATCTAATTTTAATAACTATGCATTGATTCTCCGACATATATATAATGTATGTGGAGTAATTGTGAGGTTTTTCTAAAAAGGGAGGCAAACATCTTAACTAGCTTAGTTAATAATCCATACTAATATTATAAATGCGAAAGTATCTCTGTCTGTCTGTCTGTCTGTCGCGCAATCACGCCAAAACTACTGAACAGATTTAAATAAAATTTGGTATACAGATAGTCTAGAGTCTGAGAAAGGACATAGGCTACTTTTTAATGCGAATAAAAGGGTGTAAGGGGTTGAAAGGTGGGAATGAACTATGTTCGTGTTTCGTAACTGTCAAACATTTAATGTTCATCCCGTCGATATGGTAAACTCTCCGATAAAATTAAAGAACGTATTAAAATAAAGGTTTCGAATCGACAACATATTATATCCACAATATACGGATAGTGGCGTATTTTACATTTTAAAAATGTATAATAATGTCAGTAATGAAAACGGATTGACATAATATATATTGGTTGTCAAATATAAAACGTAGTGGTTATAATATACTCTTTGGTCAAATATTTATGCGTGCGTTCAGAAATTTATTTAGTGTAAACTAAAAGCTAATTAAATCTTATACTATTAAAAAAAGGAAAGCATTTTTTTCCCTCAAATCAACGCAGGTGAAACCGCGGGGCACAGCTAGTACATAATATGATGATAATGTTTGAGTTTACTAGGGACCTTCTCCTACATGGGGAAATAGGCATATGCCCAGCATTAGGATATTACAGGATGAAGCGAGCGAAGCGAGGGGTCACATACATATAGGGATCGTATAAATAATGTCACTAATTTATGGAAAAAATAATTTAAATTGGTGGGTATTATATCGACTGTGAATAGTCTGTCTGACTCTGAACTTCTGAAGCTATGAAGAAATATGACAGCGACATCTAGTACCGTTCGAATGTATTAGACAGTGACATCTATGAGACAATGTTGAATACTGTTTATAACTTTATAATATTAGTTTCTTATCTGATGAAATTCGTCGCAGTTATGAACCATTTTCATAGATGTCACTATAATCGCTAATCAGTTTGTTTATTTAAATGGAGATGTCATTATGTTTTTAATAATACTAGATGGCGCTCTATGCTACAAATATCCATAATGTTAAGTTTAGTATCATAAGCTATTAAACGAGCAATTCTTGTATATATATATATATATATATTCTGAATCTCGGAATCGGCTCCAACGATTTTCGTGAAATTTAGTATGCAGGGGATTTCGGAGGCGAAAAATTGATCTAGCTAGGATTCATTTAAAAAAAATGTCGTTTTATCCCTGTTTTTAAGCAATGAAAAAATATCATTAGAATACGAAGCTTAATTTCACTACGCGTCAATATAGCTTTAATGGCGTAATTAGGAAATCGGCGGGTGTCAAATCGTGTTGACCCGGGTTCGAATCTCAGTCTCCAGATAAATTTTTTTTCTTTTTTTTTTTAACTTGACTCGTGATTTATTATTTAAATAAAATTAAAATATAAAAATACCGAGAAAAAAAAAAACAAAAAATAAAATGAAAATACCGAGCTAGGCTCGGTCACCCAGGTACTTTGTAATAAATAATAAATATTAAATAAATATTATAAATTTATAATCTCATCTCTGTCATAAGAGCAATCAAACTACTGTCTAGTAATTCACTTTTGTGTTATAATAAAAGATTTTATTTTATTACTTGTTTCTGCTAATTATAAATATTACAATGTTTATTTAATATACATATTCAAATACTTAAAGCCACAGAGTAAATTGAATATACGGCTACTTACAGCTACCGAATAATAATCGTGTCAAAAAGTGTAACATTGTTAAATAAATAATTATGTAATGTATTTTGTCAGTGAAATTAATTTTTTTTTAATTTTTCTTTAGCATGAAGAATGTAACACGTTTAACTTTTAGGCGGCCCCTAGACGATCAATTATATTGCGCAATATTGCGAATTGTGCAATATAATTGATCGACTAGGGCTAATATTGAAGATTGCGCAATGATTGAACGAAAGTTTGAGCGAGTTTAATTTTTATTGCACCATATTTTAACATTGCATAGTGTAGGGTCGGTATTGCGCAATAATTTTTAGTCTGTGTTTCGGCAGCAAGGAGAACACACACGTGCAGGCTTCAAGAAAATATAAGAAAAAAAGAGAATACGAAAGTTAAGGAAACCGAGTATATCGTCGAATGTATCCAACTGTACAGAGAATTGTCGTCTTTGTGGAATGGGTTAATTTTTAGATTACGGCCCGTCATTTATGGGGGATGGGGGGCGGAGGGGGGAAGCGGGCTACCCTTTGGTACCTCTCCCACCCTGCGGTACCCCATGATTATGGAGATATACATAGTTAAAGTTTTGAAGTTAGAATAACGCTTGGCTCCGGCGCTGCGGGGAGAAGTAGCCCTTCCGCCCTTGCGTTCGAAAGCGCGTGAACGAATGCGTAGAGGAGTGGCTGAGGCTGGTTCGGAACGGAGCATGAGTACCAATCTTTCGACTAACAAAGAGTTGTTTACGTTTACGCTTAGCCACAAGCAATAACACCATAGCTGCAGCTAAATCTTGTCGGACATGTTGCTTTATTACCAGTGGCGTAGCGTGATTTTGACGTGCACTGTATCAAATTTAGTTAGGGGGCCCTAACGAAGGGTAAAGATTTCTCACTAAAGAAACAAAAATGCTTGAATTAAATGAAAATAAATATTTATTGATGCGTTGGCGCAATGGTCGCAGCGCTGATTTATGGCCGTTACGCTGGCGGTTGCGGGTTCGATCCCCGCATATGATAAACATTTGTATTGGCCATACATTTGTATTGGCCATACAGATGTTTGCCGTGGTCTGGGTGTTTGTGCAGTTCTTTTGGGTCTCCCCACCGTGCCTCGGAGAACACGTTAAGCCGTCGGTCCCGGTTGTTATCATGTACACCTGATAACGATCGTCGTTACTTATAGTAGGGGATATATCGGTCAACCCGCATTGGAGCAGCGTGGTGGATTAAGCTCTGATCCTTCTCCTGCATGTAGAATGTGTTCCTGTTCCCCATGGGGAAAGAAGCCTATGCCCAGCAGTGGGATATTACATGCTGATGAGATAATTATAATAATAAAGCTTTAATAATAATAACAATAACTTATCATATCTTCCTAAAAATTAAGCTATTCAAACAATTAAAATTAAATACACTTTTGTAGCCTTTTTTTCGGCAAATTAATTTATTAAATCATCTATAGTTACAGATGATTTCAGTTTTTCTAAAATTTTTGTCTCTATAGACAATATTGACAAGTCTGATAACCGTACAATGGAATGATTTTTTTCAATTTCGGACTTTAAAAATGTTTTCAGACCAATTAATTGTTCATAAAGGTTGATTGAGATGTCTTTACTAATGATAGTTTTCCGGAAGTGTTTTTTATCACTTCATTTGAAGAAGATAGGAGTTTCTCAGGTTGTGATACTTCGTACATATAACTCAGGTTTTGGACGAACACTTAACTCAAATAATTGTGTTTGCTCGCAAACGAAAAAAAACAGACTTCAATTACATCGACAAGTAATACAACGTAATAAGACGAAAAAATAGTCAATCAAGTAAATACGCGCTATTAAAGATTACTCAAAAAGTTGTAATCAGATCTCGATCTAATTTAAACAAGAAAGACTACATGACAAGTATTAGCTTTCCATTAAAGTAAGAATCATCAAAATCGGTACACCGAGTAAAAAGTTATGCGGTATACCTAATACAACGTAGGTTGGCGAAAAAGTAGTCAAGTAAATACGCATTATTAGATATACATAACTCTAAAAGTACTTGTCAGATCTCAATTAAATTTAAATGGGACCACATGATACGCAACACCTTTCAATTAAAACAAAATTGATCCTAATTGATCCACCCAGTCAAAAGTTCTGAGTTAACATACATAAAAAAAATACAGTCGAATTGAGAACTTCCTCCTTTTTTAGAAGTCGGTAAAAAAAAGAAATTAAGATTCACACTCAACGCTTCACACTCAACAGCCCCCAGTATTTTCTCTTGTGTCGGAGGTCCGGAAACACACACAATACAGAAGCACAAACGCCCATACCACGACAAATATCTATATGGCCAATACAAATGTCTGTCGTGAGCGAGAGTCGAACCCGCGACTGCCAGCGCAACAGCCAGTGCTGTAACCGCTGCGCCAACGTGTCGTCAATCTCTGTGATTAAACAATCTTTTATTTTTGATTCTTGTCATTTCTGAAGTGAAAACTCTATAGGCACGTATTGACGTATGACAGTTATTTTATGTTTTTTTTTCCCGGAAAGCACGAAATTAATTAACATCGTGGATAACATTTTTACTATTTATTTATTTTTGTTTATACACGTTGGGGGCCCCTGTAGCCCGGGGGCCCCGTATCATTGATACGGCTGATACGGCGGTAGCTACGCCCCTGTTTATTACGCACGATGCACACGGGATCAAACTTATTCTCCGACTGAACTCGAAAACATTGCACAGTTCGTATTATTGTGCAATATAATTGAACGTTTGGATTCAAAGCGCCGTTCAATTATATTGTACAATAAAATGTATTGTACAATGTTATTGCAGGTCTAGGGGCCGCCTTAGATTCGCAAATTATAGTGATTGTTAGGAAAAAAACTATTAGGACTAATTTTTTAGATAATGCTATGATCTACAATTTTCGTCTGGACTATATTTTTGATAAAACTTACTGTTTTCGAGAAAAATCCAAAAAGTTAAAATATTTGACCTTGAATAACTTTTCTAACACACATGGGATCAATGGGGACTTTTGACTTTGTATTGGTTACTATTATTTCAAGCTATTAAAAAAAAAACAAATTAAAAAACGAATTTAAAATACAAAAAAAAACAAAAAGCCAACGTCACGCGGGTTCCCAGGCGGTCACCCATCCAAGTATTGAACGTCATGACGCTGCCGCGTTACCGGTTGTTCAAATTTTACCCCTCATGCGCCTAAAGAAGTTTCACTTCAAAAAACATTTTTTCTATTGCACATAACAGACATTGACTAGCCCGTTGGCGCAGTGAGTAGTGACCCTACTTTCTGCTCCGGGGGTTGTGGGTTCGATTCCCACCCCGAGTCTGAGTGTAATATATATTTATTTATATATGTAGTATTTATATGTTTGTTTATCGAAAAAAAAAATGTAGCTATACCAGTCGGCTGTTACCTATAACACAAGCATTAAGTTGCTTACTTTAGGAACAGACGACCGTGTGTGTGTGTTGTATATATGTATTTATATTATATATTATTATATTTATAACATTTATTACTCTTACAGTGTGTTAGTTTAAAATACATTAAGATTAATATAAAACCATAAAAAATATATAAAGCTCATTCGAAGTGGTCTCCATTGGCTGCAATACAGTCCTTTAAACGTTGATGCCACTTATCAATGCACGCACTCTTTCCATGGAAAAATTCTTCGCTGCCAATCATATGGATTGTTTCAGGGACTCTAAATTATCATGGCATTTAAAGCAAGCCATACTCTCTAAAACTGACCATAAATCATAATCCAGCAGATTAAAATCGGGACTAGATGACGGCCAGTCTTCAGCTCAGATTACTTTCTGAAATTCAATTTTGTAAATTGCACACGTAAGGGAAGATGAAATAAATAGGGGATAAATTTTGCCTGTTTTATTAATTCATTATTCATTGACAGACATCATAATTAAAATATAATTTCGTCTATTAAATTCTAAAATTGGCAAAGTTTTTGCGAAAATATTTACACTAACCTTTACTACGTATATTGACGTATATGTACCTATGTAGGTACGAATAGTTGCATGTTCACGTAATAGGTACACTTGCGTCGCCGTGTTTTGTTGTTCAAACAGACATTTAAGTTCATGTTTCTTAAGTATTTATCTAATAACATCACGGGCATTTATAGTAATAAAATTAACTTGAAAAAATAAACCGTGAAAGTTGGATTGTTTGTTTGAATGAGGTACTATATAATATCTGTGCCTAATGCTGCCGTGTTTACCTAATTAATTTTAAAAATACTTTTTGCAGTTGAAAACCTGTTCGTCAAGGAAGGTTATAGGCTAAAGGACACAACGCCAAATCTGATTAGGCAATAGCCTTAAACGTCACCGCGGGAGTTAACATTTTACGTGGATATATAAAAAAAGTCGTACATTCGTTTTACTATACGTTGTCTTAAGATCCTTCTAGAGCAGTGAAAATAAAATACCTTTCTTTTCTCTTTCTCTTTTGTATAATAATTTTTCTGCTTCTTTTATTTTTACGTTTTATCGTTCTGTTGATTACTTGAAATAACCTTTTTAATTTTCTTACCATTCGCATACTTTCTCAGATCTATCACAGTTTTTACAAACACTTATTTACACAATATCTGTTCTATTCCGATTCGCTGTTCGCCTTTTTAACTCTCTTCCTTTTTCAATCTTTTACTGCTGTTTAAAATAATGAACATTTTATATCATTAAATACGAGTACTTGTAGTTGTCTTTTAATGTAACAATAAAAAACTTATTTAATTTTTTTAACTAACTTATAAAAATTATAACATAAACCATTTAAAACCTAATCATCACAGCTCATCGCTATGTATGGAGACAAACAATTAAATTACTTGTACTAATTAATTTTAAATTTTATAATTTTCAAGCTGAGTAAATATGAGCTTTTATATCATATAAATTGTAGTGACCTTATAATAATTATGTTGATGGTGGTTATAAGAGTTTTAAAGGAAAAGTTTATTTTATTCTTTTTAGCGCATTTAAAATGAAAGCTTGTTTTTTAAAAAGTCCTTTACTTTATTTTATGTTTTATTTAATTTCAAGAATATTAATAAAGTATTTATAATTTTCAACAACCGCTCTGGTGTAGTGGTGCGTGTAGGCGTCTCAAACATCGACTGATTGCGTTTTCGATTCTCGCTCGGGATGGATATTTGTATTTGTACAAATATTTCTTTCCTCTTTGGATACCTGTCCTTGTTGGTCTCACCACCTTGCCTCGGAGAGCACGTTAAGCTGTCAATCCCGGTCGTTATCATGTACACCTGATAGCGATCGTTACTCATACTAGATAATATATTTCCTAATCCGCATTGTAGCAGCGTGACGGATTAAGCTCTGATCCTTCTCCTACGCTTCTCATATACTACGTGCTAAGGTCCAACAAGGGGCAGTGGGACGTTACAGGCTGAAGAGTACAATTTTCAAGCTGTTAACTTGGCGTAAAAAAATTATTGATGTCCCTATACCTATTACATTATGATGACGTAAAATGTGTTTTTGTTGCTTGCGTGTAAAAATTACAATATATATGTATTTTCTATAAGAACATTATAAACAATAGACCATTAAAAACCTAATAACTACATAGTTTTTATCTATGTTTTTTTTGTCAACTATTATTATTTATGCTCATTATAATTAAGTTATTTGATTTGCGTATTTCCATTATCTTTTTCCCAAATTAAATGAAAACATGTAAGTATGTAAGAAGCCATATATACATGTCACAATCACAATTCGATTGAATCAATCATCAATCATGAGAAGACTTTCTTATTGCTCGACTTATATTTAAAGCTGCAGCTTCCCTACGATTTAACATGCGTTAAATACTTTTATGGCATCCGAAGCTAAAGTGACAAACCGTCTCTTTTTTTTATAGAACTATGTTGGCACAAAAGCGTACGGCGCACCAGCCTGATGGTAAGTGATTACTGCAGCTTTGGACGCCTGCAACACCAGAAGGATCGCAAGCGCGTTACTGATCCTATCCCAAACACAACACTACTAGCAAGCGGTATTATTTATCTGTGACCTTCTGTAAGATCGAGGTACTTCCCCATTCGGGCTGATATTTTCTGCAAATAAACACACTTGAATTTTAAATAGTCGTTTGATTTTCTGAATTTTAACATTTTCTGAGCAATTTTCTTATTCATTTTGTATTAAAAAAAAAATTTTTTTGTCGTATTTGTCGAGCCGTTCTCGAGTTTTGCGATTAGCAACAAAATCGATTCATATTTATTTATACAGATTGTGATAAACCTGAAAATTCATAACTTTGTAATAAATAAAGAGCTCGATATTATTTAACCAACTTCAAAAAAGGAGGAGATTCTCAATTCGACTGAATATTTTAATGTTACCTCATAAATTTTTACTGGGTGTAGGTACCAATTTTTATGGTTCTTTTTTTAATCTAAAGCTGGTGCATGTCATATAGTCTCATTTAAATGTAATCGAGCGCTGACTGATTGCTTTTTGAGTTATCAAATAAAACTAACAAATAAAACTATAATATAATTGTGTTTGCTCAAACACAATTATATTATAGTTTTATTTGTATGTATCATTTACTAGCGACCCGCTCCGGCTTCGCACAGGTGCAATGCTGATACTAAATATAAAATATAAAATAAATATTTGCAATCTAAGCGCAAAAAATGTGTTTATTTACGACATCCCATTAGAAAACTTTAAAGCTATCAGTGTTCCTCTACTATATTATGCATGTATTATACATATAAACCTTCCTCTGGAATCACTCTATTTACTAAAGAAACCTGCATCAAAATCCGTTGCGTAGTTTTAAAGATCTGAGCATATATACAGACAGACAGACAACGGGAAGAGACTTTGTACTTACAGTAGTATGTCTTAGATATACGAAACGTAACTGGCTATTAGAGAAAGAGAGAAAGAAAATGTGTGCTCGCACCTCTCTCTCTCTCTCTCTCTCTTTCTCCGTTCGCCTCGTCTGATCACATTTTCGTAACGCTCTCGTCAAGAATTCACCAACTTACTCCCCAAGTCAAGTCAAGTCAAGCGTGCGTAAAGAAGTTTAACTGAGGTAGGGCTCAGCAGGAAATTTCCTACTCAAAATATGGAAGAGCTCGACCTTACAGAAGATCACAGCTAAGTATTACTGCTTTCAAGTGTTGTGTTCCTGTTGGTGAGTAAGGTGAATAAGGTGAGCTCCTGGGGGGAATTAGGGATAGGGTCGGCAATGCGCTTGCGATGTTTCTGGTGTTGCAGACGTTTTTTTTTAAATGTTAGTAAGTCGACAAACAAGCGTACGGCTCACCTGATGGTAAGTGACTACCGTAGCCTATAGACGCCTGCAACACCAGAAGCGTCGCAAGCGCGTTGCCGACCCTATCCCCAATCCCCCCAGGAGCTCTGGTCACCTTACTCACCAACAGGAACACAATCCTGCTTGAAAACTAACTACATTTCTTAATCAAGTGAGCCGTACGCTTGCTTTACCGTGCAAAGTTATAGTTAACTATAGGTAGGTATATAAAATTTTCCTTCAAAAAGAAAAAACCAGGAACAAGAAATTTAGTATTTGTCTATATATTCGATAAGGCGTTACAAAACGTCTCGCTTACAATGCAAATATGTTTTTGAATTAAGTCCAGTACCTATGTTTGTATCAACATTAAATCCTTTTACGTACATACGATTGATAAATATGAATTAAAATAAATATGTTTTTGAAGTCAACGTACATAGAGTCATAATACAATCATCCGCCACGAACATGTACAAGTATGACGTTAGTAGGCGTGGCAATTACATACTAAAAATCACGAAACACATAATAATTATTATTATCTAAACGAAAACAATTATGATAAACATATTTTGTTTTCATAGCAACTACTATGAATATAGTATTATACAAGTCCGATGCCAATTGCGTTGTCGTTAAAAATAAATTCTTCCACACTTATAAATTTGTTTGTAGGTCTAAACGGGCTAATCTCTGGAACTATAATAATTATGGAACTTCACTGAGAAAGGTACATTCTTACAAGTTTCTAGTGATAAGTACAACATTCCTGAGTGTCATAATTGTAATTATATTTCATTAAAATTATAAATTATTAGTCAGAAAAACTTCCATTTGTAATAGATCAGATCATAGTTTACTTTGGTCAAATGGTCAGATTTATCACGTGCTTACTAAGAATATTTTACATGATTTGGTCGTGTATTGCCAACAAAACAATAAAAACAAAATATTGAATGCAATAATATACAAGTAAAATTTATCAAATAAATTTATTATCGTCACATTGTACCTATGTCTTTGTCATATTATGTCTATCATAAACTTATTACAAAAAACGGATCAGAACCACAAATGATAAAAATAAAATGCTACAAAAATATAAAAATAAAAATTTAGTTAGTGCCAAGAGCATAGCGACTACACATTACTTTCTTGTTACTTAAAAATAAGAATTTACAGAATACGTTATGGTAGTGGAAGCCAGAATACTAAATGTCTATTTACTGGAGCGTCGTGGGAACTGGGAGCCTATTGGGTTGTGAAGATTAGATGCTACAAAGCGCCCTACGTGTTAATAGAAAAATATTAAACTGCCGGTTTACGTGGTTTTTGTGACCGTACGAAGAGACTTCATTTTTTTTTCGAAACCATCAGATTAAGGAATTTCCTTCAAATAATTCAGTCAAATTTTGGGTCAGTCAATCCAGGACTCCAAGATGAACCATCTGTATCTGATGAGCTCAAGTTTTTTTTTGTTCGATTGTTTACTTAAATCGATTTTTTTACTAATCTGATCACTTGCACTAGACGTTCAACACTATATGTACCTATAAAGGGCTCGAGTATAGTTGGAGTACTTCACAAGATGCAAGGCTATATAATTATGCCCGCAATATGTTATTCTGACGCGCTTGAGTCACTCCCAAAGTCCCCGGAAAAGTTTCCCTACCAATAAGTTACGTCATACACGCTTGTTTACCTGTTATATCAATACATATTATAAAACAAAGTAGCTTGCCGCTGTCTGTCTGTCCCTATGTATGCTTAGATCTTTAAAACTACGCAACGGATTTTGATGCGATTTTTTTAAATAGATAGAGTGATTCAAGAGGAAGGTGTATAATGTATGCATAATATAGTAGAGGAACACCGATAATTTTAGAGGTTTCTAATGTGATGTCGTAAATAAACGCTTGCTGAACCCTACGAGATAGATCAAAATAATGTAAAAAAGTCCGCGATGGTATGTGTCTATCTCTTAAGGGTAACCCACAATAACCATTTTTTATACTTTTTACGAGAAATAATGGCTTATTTACGAAGCGATTTTAAGCAATACAGCATTAATCCTTATCCAATTAAGTACTTTAAATACATAATACATTTAATATAAAACAATATGGCCCTTTACACCATGGCATACACTTACACCCGTGCGAAGCCGGGGCGGGTCGCTAGTACTCGTATATGGCAGGGGATGATAAATTTTTTTTTATTGTTACAGTATTAACAATCAAATTTAGTAGACATACATGGAAAATTTTAAGACCTTGGATTGGGGGGAACGAGGCATCAACGTCAACGGCGAATACATCTCTCACCTTCGTTCGCCAACGATATCGTCATCTTTGCGGAGACGTTGGATGAGCTAGGACGGATGCTGTCCGGCCTAAACGAGTCCTCCCGACGAGTCGGTCTCGGTATGAACTTGGACAAGACGAAAGTTATGTTTAACAACCAAGTCATACCGAGACCGGTATCGGTTGACGGTATCCTTCTCGAAGTTGTTCAGGATTATGTCTACCATGGCCACACCATTCAACTGGGCCGAAACAACTTCGAGAAGGAAACTGATAGGAGGATTCGGTTGGGCTGGGCGGTATTTGGCAGGCTTCGTCGAGTCTTCACTTCGAAGATTCCGCAATCCTTGGAGACAAAAGTTTTCGAGCAATGCGTCCTGCCTGTGTTGACGTACGGAGCCGAGACATGGACACTGACGAAGGGACTGGTCCAGAAGTTTAAAGTCGCTCAACGCCCAATGGAACGGGCTATGCTTGGGGTTTCTCTCAAAGATAGAGTTAGAAACGAGACTATCCGCGAGAGAACGAAAGTAACCGACATAGCCCACAGAATTAGCAAGTTGAAGTGGCAGTGGGCTGGTCATCTGTGTCGCAGGACCGATGGCCTTTGGAGTAGACGTGTCCTGGAGTGGAGACCGCGTCTTGGCAAACGTAGTGTGGGACGTCCTCCGGCCCGTTGGACCGACGATCTTCGTAAGATTGCCGGTGTAGGCTGGATGAGGATTGCGGATAACCGGGATGTCCGGCGCGAACTTGGGGAGGCCTGTGTCCAGCAGTGGACTGCAATAGGCTGAACTGATGATGGAAATTTTTAAATAAATTTAATTTTATTAACATACGAGTATACCACAAAAGATAATTTTAAGAAAAGTAGGATTAAAATGTATTTTAAACAGTACATTTATTTTAATTTTTAACTCCATGCGTTTGAGCTCGATTTAATTATTAAAAAAAAAATTGCACATTACTCTACCGTTAGCTGTATTTAAAATATTAAAATCTTAGCTTTATTTTTATGCTCAGCATATAACATTTTAACTAAAATAGCACTCTTAATTCCGATTTTTTTAATAACGTTAATTCATAATTCTAGATTCTGGATCTATCTGATTCATCAATTGAATTTTCAAAAACTCAATTAGACTTTGAAAACATAAATTTGCATCACAATAATTTGTTATGTCAGTTTGGATGAGCAATTGTTATGAATCACACTGCGTATGATTGATTCGTGATGATTATTTGTTATCATCAGCTGATGGTGGTCGTCTAACGCAGAAAATATATATTTTCTCACCACATAGCAGGCGAGAAAAACTACCTCTGGGCAAGCCACAAAAGGCTACCCCGAAAGTTAATAAACATTTATAATGTCTTTGCAACTAAATGTCTTTGTTATTTTTAATGGGTAGGTATTTCATGCCTCGTGGACTTAGAAACATAATTTACAAATTTATAGTTATCAAGGTCCCAAATTCCTTACGAAATTAATAATCTAGGGGAAGGGCTTGATCTGGAAGCAGTTTGGTACCCTAAAAATATTCTTCGGTAAATTGGAGAAAAAAAAAATTATATACAAAAATAGTCGCACACTAGTCTATTAAGCTAGTCAGTCTAATAAGAAATTGGTGTAAGTACAAAGTAATTTTTAAAGTCTTACAGGCGAATACTGGTCAATAAATAAGGTTATCAATACGATAAGTAAAATTGAACTTTGCCACCCTTCGAATGGGGCACTAACCCTAGCAGCACCCTTAGAGACCTGACCCTAAGTGTGTGTTGTGTAAGTGTTGCGGATCCTTTGCCTCTTCATTCGTAGTAACCTACAAGTAGCATCTTGCAATCGTTTTGGGTGGATGAATATTATCAGGCAAAACAGCAGAACGTTTACATTTAAAATCTTAATGAAGTTTAGAACGGAAAAAGTTAAGTTTTATCCCGGATAAAATAATTATATGATACTCTCGGGATTTTAGAGGTTGTGCTTTTCACAGAGCACGGGATCGACATAATTTATTTGTTTACCTTGTGACATCATAGAGTAGGTACCTACTTTTTAGATAGACATAGAAAAAAAAACAGTTCTTATATATAAATATATTCTTATAGGATTACAAGAAAATTGATATACGTACGAAGTCGCAAGCATTAGCCTATCTGACTTATATTTAATATAATATATTTGTTCACTTGAAAAGTTAAACAACAAAATAATATACAACGTAGGTGGACGAAAAAAATAGTCAAGTAAATACGCGTGATCAAAGATTACTCAAAAGTTGTAATCAGATCTTGATGAAATTTAAATGGGACCACAACAAGACAAGCATTAAACATCAGCTATCGATTAAATCAAAAATCATCAAAATCAGTACACCCATTAAAAATTGTACCTATGCGGTAATACAACGTAGGTCGACGAAAAAACAGTCAAGTAAAAACGCATTATTAGATACAACTCTAAAAGTACTTGATAGATCTATAATTCCATACTATATAATATTATAAAGAGGTAAAGTTTTTAACTTTGTTTGTTTGTAGGGGGTAATCTTCGTAAATACTGATCCGATCATGAAAATTCTTTCACTAACAGAAAGCTACACTATATATGCTATATTTTATTGTTATTGAACAAAAAAATCCGTGAAAAATAATAGTTTATATATATAAATTAAGTCGGAGATGTGCGAGCGAGATGAAAACTTTACATTTGCATCACAAAAATAAATAAATAACGCCCAAAGAAGTGGGCACAGGTCGGCTAGTCTCAAATAAATCTAAATGGACCAAATGACACAGTGGCGGCGCAAGTCTTAAATTTAATGTGGGCAAGGTACATTTGCGAGGCCCTCTGATGGTGCAAAAAAAAGGGAATATAAAATAAAAAATCACTTAAAGTTAAACAGTTTTCTCACCTACTTGCAGGACTGTGTGTAAATCCTGGCAGTTTTTTAGTATTTGCTCTTTTGGAGTTTTTTTTTTAACTTAATTCGTTTTTATTTTTATTTTTGTGTTACCCACACATGAGGAAATTATAAAGATTTTAAATCATATCAAAATTTTCGACCCAGCGCGCAGCGGGATTTGAACCTGCGGCGAACCCACCCTCTGACGGCACGGCACGTCAGAGGGTGGAGGTTCAAATCCTGCTGGGTCGAAAGTTTTGATATGATTTAAAATCTTTTTTTAACTTGTTTAAGTCATAAAACAAACCGAAATTTTTAAAATGTTGATTTAAAGACATCAATCTCGATTCCATGTCAATTATAACAGAATCAATCATCGCATTAAAAATTTTTGTTTCATAACGGGTTTTAGCTGACTTTATAGGCTGATCGTCGCCTTCGTAATCAGACATCTTTTTCTTTTTGCCTAAACTTTTATTTTTAAATTCTTTGGGTAAATCATAACTGCTTTTCTTCATAAACTGAAGAGCGTCAGATAAGAATTTTTCGAATCCAGATAGTCGATATTCTTTAATCCAGTTGCAAAATGTACGCAAATGTTCAAGAGTAATGCCTAAATGGACTTGTACAGATTGCCATAATTTGCTTATGTTATTGACAGATATAATAAATTCCAAACTGAACATTTCGTTTAAAACGGAATCGCAATCACTAAGTGTGTCCGATTGTTCAGTTTGGCATTTTAAGTTTTCTATGCATTTGACAACATCATCGAATTGCAATAAAATGGCCTTCACCGCCTGGATTCTGCTTTTCCACCTTGTGTCTGATAAAGGCTTCATTGTGAGCTTTAATTTGTCTTTGATTATTTTCCAGCGTTTGCTGGAACTTGAAAATAGCAAAAAAATCTTTTGAATAAAACCAAAAAATGTTTTTGCTGCCACCGAAGAATTAGCTGCGTCTACCAACAACAGATTCCAGCTATGATAACCGCAAGGTGTGAAAAATGCTCTTGGATTTATGTTTAATATTCGAGTTTTAACACCACTATTTATTCCTACCATATTTGCACCATTGTCGTATCATTGCCCACGACCATTCTGAATATCTAATCCATTTTTTTCTAGCTCTCCTAGTATTGCATTAGTCAGATATTCTCCCGTCGTTTCAGTGACAACAAGAAATCTGATAAAAAATTTTTCTATAGTTCCAGTTGATGTATTACAATCTCTTAAGATAATCGACATTTGTTCAACCCTACTACAGTCTCTAGTGCAGTCGAGTAAAAAAGAATAATATTTTGCATCTTTTATCCTACCAATCACTTCACTGGTAATTAAACTTTTATGCCGTAATTTATAAAACAGAGATGGGAAAATAAGTAGGTAATTAACAATGGTGTAACTTTTTGAAAAATCGACATAATTTTTTTTTCGCCGAGGTTTTTTTTCGTTCAAGTGTCTAAATGACACCATAACTTATTCAAATTTTTAAATTGTTTTTTAACTTTATAAAAAAGTTATTTAGGTGATATACCGGCTTTTTAGACGGCGCGCCTATGTCGTAACGACCTCGCAGAGCACTATTTTCAGCGTTAAATAAAATTACAAATAATAGAGATAGTGTTCTGAGAGTCTGGATTTTTTTATTGGAAATTTCGTCCTATTTCAGGATCTTTTTTTGGAGTTTACTCTTTAAGAATCGATTTTCATATAAGGCCCCCGGTATGAAAAAATATGAGGTCCGTGTAAAATAGTTGAACGAATGACCTCGTTAAGTTTTTTGTTTCCTTTTACTCACTTACCGTGTACTTTAGGATTTTCCATACTTTTTAAAATTTATTTTCGGGTGTCAGGCGCGAGGCCCTTTGCACCGCGAGGCCGTGGGCGGTCGCCCACACCGCCCACGCCCTCCGCCGCCTATGAAATGACACACACCAACTTTCGATTAAAACAAAATTCATCGAAATCGGTCCACCTAGTCAAAAGTTCTGAAGTAACATACATTAAAAAAACAATCGAATTGAGAACCTCCTCCTTTTTTGGAAGTTGGTTAAAAATTGCAGTGTCTGATTAAAATATTAAAATAACCGCTTTTTAAATGCATATGGACTAATGGACCTATCCACGGTACATATTACATATATATTATATACCAAAATAACATTTTTTACAATTTTTGTCTGTCTGTCTCTCTGTCTGTCTTTTTGTTCCGGCTAATCTCTGAAACGGCTGGACCGATTTTCACAGGACTTACACAGGCAGATAGCTGATGTAAGAAGGAGTGACTTAGGCTAATTTTATTTCAGAAATTTATTAATTTTATAACTCTGCGAAAACAATAACTTTTTTGTTAAATTCCACGCGGACGAAGTCGCGGCACGTCTAGTACCTATATGTATAATAATATATAATCATTATGTCAAGTATTTTACTTTTTACTGAAAGTTTTAACAATACATACTTAATGATCATTAAACTAATTTACATAGGTATGTATCAATTTACACTTGCGTTAATTCAAATTAACAACAGCTATTTCCTATTTACATACAATGGTCGCTGAAATTTTATTCATGATCTTTCACCTTATTTGCGTACTGAAAGAAAGCTTAAATATTTATCAAATAAGTCCTAAATTTTCCTCAGTTTTATAAATAATTAATTTAAAAACACAAAACACAGATTACCCAAACTTTTCGATTGTATGAGATTTTAATACTCTCGTCTAAATCTGAAATAATATCTTAAAACTGATGTACGTTAATATTTCTTTAAGATTTATTTTATAATTTATATTAATTTATTATACAGATACACCTAAATTATTATTGTATTTCTCAAATTATTGTTATAATGTTATACGCTCATTACAAAATTTAAACAAGCTATAACTTTTTAGGATTTCGGCAAGTGAACCACATTTATAAAATTTTGTTTTCCTTTCATCCGTTCGATTATCTATCATAGGGTCTTTTAAACTTACACAACAAGCCTGTTTTCTTAAAAGTTTTAAATATCGTATGGTAGTATGAAAGCATCTTCGTGAAAACCCTCCCCGCACTTGGTAAATTATTCCTTTATTTTAAAAAATAGCGCGCTAACTGAAATTTAACTTAGCCAATGAAATGAGAGAACGATTTAACAAACCAATCAGATAGCCGATATGTGGTGTGACTTCGGTGGGACGCGCCTGTGTATGAACATCTTTGTTTTGACTTAAATGTTTTACATTATTTTAATCAGCAATGTACTAAACAATGTATGCCATATAATATGTTAATAATAAATAAAACTTCTTGAGTCATTAAATATTCAACCATATGGTGATAAAAAAATTTGAATTTGTTTCCACCGCATCGTATGATCCAGTCATTTCCAGTCATATAAAAACGCGAGACACTCCCCTCTTCTAGTCAAACGTCAAAGCGTATTCTTGCGTGCGGTCGTTCTCGCTCAGTGAAATATTCGCGACGTTTCGTAAGCTAGTATTACAAACGTCAATTTAAGTGATAAAATCTAGGGCGTGTGTGTTCAGTGATATTTTAAATCGTTAAATAATACGTGAATATGTCTTTCAACACTGACTTATCGACCAAAATGGAGAACAGCAGGTACGAACAGAAATTATAGTAAATGGCCGTTTGGCCGACTGTCTCAATTGTATTTCCCGAGCTTTCCAATTTGTTTAAATAATGTTGAGTTTAGTAAGAGTTACAATTTTATACTGAATAAATACATAGAAATAGAAAAAGTAGGAGGTAAAAATATAGGTTTCTATAGAGGTTATAATCGATTGTGATGAAATCTAAGATTCCTTTCACATCTGCATTAAACATAAAATTTGTATTGAATATTGTTTAAGGCTTTTTTATTTCATAACTTTGCATACCAGATGTGCGATTTTGCGATACTTACTTACATATTTTTTTTTCGAAAAATTTTTCATGAGGTAGTTAGGTTAACCTGCATTGTGGTTCTGGGCGTGCGCAGTGTGGCTGAGTCATCTAAATGTTGAGATTTTAGTTTTGAAATTTATTCTTACATAATCCTGTCGAAACATGAAATGTATACAAAATATAACATAGCAATGAGAAATCAATAACAGTTAATGTAAAATGTAATAAAAAACTTTTTAAATAATATTATGATTGATTCTTATTAAAAAATATAAATAGATATACCAAATTGATATATGATCTACAAGACTAAAAGGAAATTTACTTTTGTCACCTTCAATTCAAATTCAATTAAACATTAAGTTAAATGTACTTGACCTAAAACATAACAATTGAGTCCTTGTATGTAGATTATATAAGCATTAAATCTTTACACAAAGCGATATGATCTTAAACTTTTTATTTCTTCAATTTACTTCTAACTGTTTTTACTAAGAAACAAAATTAAGTGACTGATGACACTTTCTTTAGAATATTGTTATTAAAATATACAGGACAATACAATATCCTTTATTTGGTATTCTAATTCGATTCTTATAAGATAACTTAATGTTATGAAAAAACCTAATTATGAATTCATACCTTTTTATGCCACAACTAAAATGTAATTATGATTATTGTAGGTACTCTTTTGATCAAGTTTTATTTGTGTTTAAACAGTATATTGTTTACTTTATGTTCATTTTACTGACAATATTGTTAAAAGAAAGCTAAAAGACAGAATTGTATAGAATTTGAAGATTATCGTTAAGAACATAATCACATCTTGAACATGAATATTTTAGATATTGTGATATCATTTGATCTCATAAACTATGATTTATATAAATGATTATGATTATTGCAAGACTCAAAAGAATTGTTCTATGATATTTTTTCATATTAAACTTTGTATTTTTTTTTTTTTCAATATATCATGTATACAATGAAATATCACTAAAGTTAAAGGGCTGTAAAACCTTAAAAACACAACTAATGAATATTTCATGCAATGATTGAACAAAAAAAAAATAACCTTAACCTATCTAACTTCAAAATTTGACCGACGCGGGTGTTAATCTAAAGGCTAGCCAATTTTTCTACAAAATGCATACACAAATTTATATTTAACTAGTAAACAAATTTTTATATTGGTCAAGTAGTTGTTATGTACTGGTATGTACATATACATATGTTTATAATTTATCTTTTAGTTTTTGCTATTGTTACGACATCTGTCAGGATGTAACAGATGAGTCTATTGTTTTACTCTTACAATTGCTCGCCCATAACTCAAGCCTCCATTGTCACATTAAAGTAAAGAACCCATTGAACTAGCTACTAAATAACTTTACGCACATGTTAATCTATTCAACTTATTGTCTTATTAGTTTGTTATTGTTTCGATGTAACCATTGTACTTGCATATCACAGCTTGAAGTGTCGACTCGTTATTGTCCAATTGTCTTTTCAAATTGTCGCACACGCTTAAATTTATAGATCTTAAACAATACTCCAACGAACGTTCCCATGGTCAATTGTTTTGTCATTACCTCATAAATCGTAACCGTTCTGCGAACGGACCGAATGCAAGCTAACCGAGAAAAGTGGGAGCTGTGTAACTCAATAATAAATACCGAACACCCATCGGTAAGCGTCAGACTAGATTCAGTATCCATCCGATACAGGCTGAACATATCAGTCCTTAATATCAAAACGCCTCTGTAACCTATAGTGCAACGCTCTCTTCAATGTTAATTGTAACGTGAACATATTTGAATAAAAAGTAAATTCAAACAACGTTACTTTCATTATCCTGACAAGAAGTCCATCAAGAGAAATCAATATACCAGCATTCCGCCGGTATATAACAAAATTTTGGTGTCAGAAGTGGGATTCCACTCGACACTTCTCAAGAAAGAAAACAGAAGGTAGTCTCCAGGCTTTTAGTCAAGGAAGAATCCCAAGCTCTGGTGGCACATCCCTTGCGACGGTTTTGGCCTAAGAAAAGCGACAACGCAAGACAGGCGACGACGGCAAAGGAAGCTCTATTCGCGACGGTTTTGGCCTAAGAAAAGCGATAACGCAAGACAGGCGACGACGGCGACGAGCATCAGGTTCAACACGACGGTTTTGGTCTGGCCTCGACGTACGACGGTGTTTTTCCTGAAAAGAAGAGGAGCAGCTACAGGCGACACTACACAAAGGCTACAGAGAGCAACTCAACCATCCCTCAGCAGAGCAGCTTCAGGCGTGGCCCCGATGAAACTATCGACTACGACCATGATACTACTGTAAGTTCTATAAATTCACTGTTTCACTATTTCATCTGCCAATCTACTAGTCTCATTATCATTATTATATTTTTTTTTTCTTTCGATAAATACCTAACGTACGAATTAAATAAAATAATTTTCATAAATTTTTTTTTATAATCACTATTATTAAATAAATTGAAGTAACGAATTAAATAAAGACAAATCATTAGTATATAAATAAATAAAAAAAAATATATATAAATAATTTACCGATGAAAATAATTAAAATGGCGCTATCTAATTCATCAAATAATGATCCGATAGTAAATCAATGCGCTAATCCTTCGCATAGCGTAGCGGGAAATTATCAACCACAAGTACGAGTTTCAATCGATACCTTATTAAGATTTATAGATTCTTATGACGGAAATAGAGACAATTTAAGTGCATGGCTCACAAATTGCGATCGTGCTTTTCAAATAGCTTCACAAGACCAAGAACAAATTTTATTCGCGTTTATACAAAACAAATTAACAGATAGAGCTCAATCCGTGTGCTCTAATACAACTTTTGACAACTGGGAAGACCTAAAGGAGTTCCTTAAAAGTAGGTTCGGTAATAGAAAACACGAAACCCATCTTTTATTTGAGTTACAAAATTGCAAACAATTATATAGTGAAACAATCTCACAATACATCTCCAGAATAGAATCATGTTTAAAGAGGTTACTAATGTCAATAAAACAATCTTGTAACGATCCCAAACTGTTACCGGGAGAAATAGAAAACACTAATAGATTAGCACTACATACATTTTTAATCGGAGTTAACCCACAAATTTCATTAATGCTCCGCTCTAGAGGTCCTAACAATCTTAATGAAGCATTCAATATGGCATTAGAGGAAGAGAAATTCCATTTATTACAAAATTCAAAAAATAAAATATGCATGAAATGTAATAAACCAGGACATATAGCAGCGCACTGCCGTAGTTATAATCCTAATAAGAATAATTACCATAGAAACAACTATAATCGAAATAATTTTAATAGAAATCATAATTACAATTTTAACAGAGAATCGCGTAATAAACCCTTATTTCATTTTAAAGAAACTAGCTTTTGTAAATGTTGTAAAGGAGAAGAAAACAGGTACAGTTTCGGTCCTCATAGTCAACTTAATTATCCGCATTATAATAAGAGAATTAATTATAATAACCATGATCGACTTCGCAATCATTTTAACGAATTTCCGAGTCCAGTAAGGCGTCCTAACATAGAACAGCAATGTACCGTTCAACAAAATCCTAATCGAGATCGCAGAGCACCCTATCATACGCGTGACTTTACTCGAAATATAAGAAATACAAATAATACAAGTAATATTAATTCTTTAAACTCGAACCAGCTCGTGGATGGTGCCGATCCCATGAGCATGGAAAGTCTTATCCAGGCACTACCCCAATAGAACATAAAACAATTATATTTACCACCGCAAACATAAATATGATAAATATAAATTTACCAATAGTAGAAACGCAGCAAAAACAATCGTTTAATTTTCTTATTGACACAGGAGCCAGTATATCCATTATAAAAATTGAAAACCTCCATCGTAAATTATTAATACAAAGAGACAAAAAATTAACCATTCACGGAATTACGGAATCAAAGGTCCCATGTACAACCTTAGGATATGCGACCTTACATTTAAATTTAAATAAAATAAAAATTCAGCATAACTTTCACGTAGTTAAAGGAGATCAAATACCTACTTTAAAGTTTGATGGTATATTAGGAAACGATATATTAACTAAATTAAATGCTAAAATAGATTACGAAAATAAAACTCTTTCTTTCCTAGAATTTCAAATTCCTTTAAATTTATATAAAGATACCGATATGAATAATACTCTATATACATTGAACGCGCGAACGGAAACGTTGATAAAGGCTAATGTTTTAAACCCCGGAATAAAAGAGGGTTATGTGGAAAATAAAAGAATCATAGACGGAGTATATTTATCTAGTTGCGTCACTAAAGTTGATGAAAATAACCAGGCTTTCGTATCGATTTTAAATTGTTTAGATAAAAAGGTTGATATTAAAGAAATAAAAATAAAATTAGAATCGTTAAGTTATATAGGCGATGAAAGTTCCGCCAAGTGTTTTAAGTATATAAGCGATGAAAATACCGCGAAATGTTTTAATTATATAGGCGACGATAATTCCGCCAGTTGTTCTAATTATATAAGCGATGGAAATACCGCGAAATGTTTTAATTATATAGGCGACGATAATTCCGCCAGTTGTTCTAATTATATAAGCGATGAAAATACCGCGAAATGTTTTAATTATATAGGCGACGATAATTCCGCCAGTTGTTCTAATTATATAAGCGATGGAAATACCGCGAAATGTTTTAATTATATAGGCGACGATAATTCCGCCAGTTGTTCTAAGTATATAAGCGATGAAAATACCGCGAAATGTTTTAATTATATACGCGATGAAAATATCGCGAGTTGTTTTAATTGTACAGGCGATGTTAATGCCGCCAATCGTTTAAGTATTATGAGAGATAATAATAATCTCGCCACTTTGTTTAATGATAACTATTCTAAGCTAACACGTAATTATAATTCTAATATTAATGAAAACAGTAAACTCTCACGATATAAAAGGATATGTAATGAACTTAGAAATGATCATAGACCTTTAACTTGGCTTTTTAACGTAAAAGACCCAGGTAGTAAACTTGTTAGATGGCGTCTGCAATTAGAAGAGTTTGATTATGAAATTATCCATAAACCCGGAAGAGTAAACTCAAACGCAGATTGTTTATCGCGTATTCAAATAAATACCGTTAATAGTACTTTACAAAATTTAGAAACATATACAGACTTCCAGAATTTTTTCTTACAGAATAATGAATTTACAATAAAAGACTTTCTTGAAATAAATGAACGACTTCTCGATAATAAACATAGACATATTGCCTACTTTACAAACATAAACCTTGATGAGGAAGACCCTTATGTAATTGAAACTTTTTCCCGAGGAAATGATATTGATATTTTACTTTCAGAACCTAGAGAAATATATAAAATTTATAAAACCTCATCCGACAAACAAGACATATATCATTGTATTGCTAAATATAATCATTACGATACTTTAACCCCGAAAGACTTATTCTATACTTTACGAAATCTACGCGAAGAACTCATTAAAGATCAAATTAAACTCATATACTTACCGAACTTCAAAGATTCTTATAGTTCTCTTCACCCAGATAAAGTAAAACAAATTATCTTTTATATATTTAGAAATTTAGACATTTCCATTAGAATGTGTCATAATAAAATAATAAACCCGAATGCCGACGAAATACCTATCATATTGAAGGAAAATCATAATAGTACATCATCCGGTCATAACGGAATAATTAAAATGTATTCACGAATAAAAACCCAATACAATTGGCCTAATATGAAATCAGATATAATTAATTATGTAAAAAATTGTAAGCAATGTCAAATAAATAAAACTGTGAGGAAAAAGATTAAAGCACCGATGATCATAACAACGACTTCGACATACGCGTTCGAACGAGTAGCTTTGGATATTGTAGGTCCATTACCTGAAACCTCTAAAGGAAATAAATATATATTAACATTACAAGACGATTTAACAAAGTTCTCGCAATCTTTTAGTATGCCTTCACACGATGCAGAAACAGTAGCCGGAAAACTAATATTGTTTATGACTTATTTCGGTATACCTAAGACAATATTGACTGATCAAGGTACAGAATTTATGTCGAATTTATTAAAAGATATTGCAAATATATTTAAGATCAAAAAATTAACTTCAACAGCCTATCACCCCCAAACGAATGGAGCCTTAGAAAGAAGCCATTCCACATTGAAAGATTATTTAAAACAATACGTTTCAAGCGATAAAAACGATTGGGATGACTATGTTCCCCTAGCAATGTTTGCTTATAATACAAGTATACACAGTAGCAGTAAATTTACCCCACATGAATTAGTTTTTGGACAAAAACCTAACTTACCTAGCTCAATAGAAAATGTTAATGAACCTAATTATAATGATTACATACAGAATCTTAAGTACAAATTGAATAAAACTTTGAAAATAGCGAGAGATAATTTAATAGTTAGTAAGGAAAAATCTAAGGTTAGATATGACGAAAAATATAACGTTCATAAATATAAAATTAATGACGAAGTATATTTAAATTATAAAAGCCCTAATAAGCTCATACCAAATTGGAAAGGCCCTTACACTATAATTGCAATTAAACCTAACGCGAATGTTATAATAAAAACCGAAAAAGGAAAACATGTCAGAGTTCACGTGAATCGTATTAAATTAGCTTATAAGAATAACACCGAAAACAGTAAAACGGTAATAAAAAGAAAACCCACAATTAAAAAGATCATTAAACCTCCTGTAGGTTATTCATTGCGATCGCGACGACATTGAAGAATACACAACGTTAATAATGCTATGTTTATAACGATGCAATCGATAAATAATAATAATCGAATAAATAAAATAAAATAAAGTTTTAACAGACGATAAAGAGATATATATATATATAGTTTAATAAAAAAACCAGATTCGACTCACACAATCAGCAATACAAAACTTTAATTCTACCTATTCTATTAAGTTCATTAAGTGAAGAAATTTATGAAAACATCGAAATGTTATTAAATTCAATTTTAATTGCCAAACAAAATGTTTTACTTCCATATATAATAACTCCAAGACAAGTATATACTGAATTAATGAATAATCAGCATTACCTGAAACAAAACATTGGAATCATTAAATGATAAGTTAACAAATAATCTTAATAAAACCTTTGAGTTTCTACCTCAAAGCCATATATCATGGATAGTTTATTGTTTATGTATAAGTATATTACTATATTTAATATTTAAGTTTTGTAAAATAACGCAATTATATAAAACACTTACTTGTAATAACCACGACCCCGATAATTGTAGATGTTGCGTACAAATATTTAACCAGTGTAATCGAAGAAATAATAAGGCAGAAGCCTCAGTTAGAATGGCAGTAAGTAGTAATCTGGATGAAATAACTGAAACAGATGATGAGGATAGCATAGTAAGACAACCACTTAGAATAACTAGATCCCCAAGCGTAGAGTCTCATTCTAGATTTAAGTATACTTATAATTTAAATAATTAGCACTTGTGTTAAATTTAAGGTAGACATGTATTTTATTTTAAAGGAAAATATTAAAGAAAATGTCGTATTAAACAAAAGAAGAAAAGATTTTTATGTTAACCAATAAATAAAAAAAAAAAATCATGAAATTGTTGTTAAAACATTGTAATGAAACAAAATAAAGAAAATTTTTATCTTAACTAATAAATAACGAATTATGAAATTTATTGTTACTAATGTGTTTAAGAATAAGAAATAATTGTAAGCCAACATTTAATAGAATTTGTGTAATCTTGTTAGAATAAGGAATACTTACTGTAAGACACACTGTTTATGAGAACATTAAGTTCAGAGACAAGAACTATGTCATTGTGTAAGTTTAATTAGTTGTTATTTTATATTAATGAGAGCGTAACTTTCAATATTTCAGTTTATGTAAACAAACTTTTGTAAACAACTTGTAAACCCCGTTGTTCACTTTAAGTGGGGAGGTGTTATGTACTGGTATGTACATATACATATGTTTATAATTTATCTTTTAGTTTTTGCTATTGTTACGACATCTGTCAGGATGTAACAGATGAGTCTATTGTTTTACTCTTACAATTGCTCGCCCATAACTCAAGCCTCCATTGTCACATTAAAGTAAAGAACCCATTGAACTAGCTACTAAATAACTTTACGCACATGTTAATCTATTCAACTTATTGTCTTATTAGTTTGTTATTGTTTCGATGTAACCATTGTACTTGCATATCACAGCTTGAAGTGTCGACTCGTTATTGTCCAATTGTCTTTTCAAATTGTCGCACACGCTTAAATTTATAGATCTTAAACAATACTCCAACGAACGTTCCCATGGTCAATTGTTTTGTCATTACCTCATAAATCGTAACCGTTCTGCGAACGGACCGAATGCAAGCTAACCGAGAAAAGTGGGAGCTGTGTAACTCAATAATAAATACCGAACACCCATCGGTAAGCGTCAGACTAGATTCAGTATCCATCCGATACAGGCTGAACATATCAGTCCTTAATATCAAAACGCCTCTGTAACCTATAGTGCAACGCTCTCTTCAATGTTAATTGTAACGTGAACATATTTGAATAAAAAGTAAATTCAAACAACGTTACTTTCATTATCCTGACAAGAAGTCCATCAAGAGAAATCAATATACCAGCATTCCGCCGGTATATAACATAGTTTTTGAGTTTATCCATTACAAAAACAATAAAAAAAAAAAATTCCACTTTCTAATATTAATATAAATAATTCTTAAATTTATTTGTTAATGATTGAAGTTATTTAATTTACTTTTCTATTGTTACAGGAATACGCTGAGGAAGATAGCCAGAAATGACAACACTGAATTTTCTAAGCAGAGCATATTGAATGACATGGAGAAATTTGTCAAAATGGTTAACACCATGGATGAGACCGTACTAGTTCCCAGTCGGCTTATGAATTTACCACAGGAAGGCGACGACGATCCCTTCAGTCTATTCGCCATGTTGAATGATCTGAAGACTGAATTGCTGTGGGCAGGTGATGCAGATGTTGAAGAACATGTTGAACCTGGGAGACGTGTGTCTGATATGAGTGACACTGAAAGTGATGCCTCCAGTGCCGCTGGAGATTCTGGTATTGACGGTGAGGATGAGAGGGAGTCTGCAGCTCGTGCAGCAGCAGCTTGCCGGCGTCATCTCCGTGGGCTCCGCAGGTGTCTCCGCCATCTGACATCAGCCGCCGCTGAACTTACAAGATCTTATCAAGAGGAGGTTGGAGCACCTGTGTAATTATTTGTTATTATCCTGTGATCAAAGCCTGTCCCGCACGTATGTAAATATAGACTAAGCAGCCCACACTGTAAATATAGGTTATAGGGCTGGGCGTGTTGGTGAATCTCTATAAGTTATGTGGTTATTTAAATAAATTTAATTTTTATTATTCTTTAGTTTCATTTTTGTTCTCTTAATGAGTTAATTAGAAATACATTATTTACAAACTTAATATAATAGTTTGCTGCTAAAACCTGTTTATCGCTGTTAGAGAAAAAATATGTAGTAGTAGTGCATTTAATATTCATTGTAATAATGTTGATAGTGGTAATGTAACAAAATAATAGTAACGTAGTTTAAAAGGGTTTCTATATTATGCTATATACTGATATAGTAATAAATAAATATAAATGGATATGTTATCTTAATTACAATACAGGTATTTTATTTCTATTACAAATAGACATTTTCGATCTATTCTAAGATTTCTATGAAACCCGTTAACCATAAGATGCCCAAATGAATTGATAAGGTAGCAAAGTCACTACGTGATATCCTTCGCAAACTGGTATATATGAGAGGAGGCCATCCATTAATCATCTGTGACGTATAGCAATAATGTAAAAAACTGCAATATGTATAAAATAGTAATATATATAATAGCGTAAAAAAATGTAGGCTCGCCTTCACCAGAATGAATATTACAAATTTTTATTAGGTACTTCAAGAAAATATACGGTAAAATAATCTTTATGCTTTTGTATTAGCAAAAATTTGTTAATTGTTTAAAAAAAGAATTCTTTGGGATTGTAATATAGCTAACGCATCACGTACGATTATCACAAGCAATTCTAGTAAACCACTATTCGAAATTCATCTTTTTTTTTATTGAAAAAAAAACGACATCGACTACGCATACATAGGTGCGTTGCGGTGCTTGACGCGTTCTTGACCGGAAATACTAAAATCAATAATTATGCAGTCGGAAATGACAACACTTGAATCTAATATACAAATAATGCTGAAAGATTGTGTCTTTTTAATAATAATCCCGTGGATATGTTTGGTTTATCAATTTGTTTTGCATTAGATAGATCTTTCATTGAAGAATGTGTCTACACTTACAGAATATGTAGGTTTTTCTACTCAACAATATGACTCGTTCTGAAGCAATGCTCAGAATCAGAAAGGACACCCATTTTACAAGTTATGAACAATGGGAGTAGTACCTACCTACTAGGAACTTAGGAAGTACAAATTGTGTGAAAATTTAAAAGGCCTCAAAAATATTACAATATATTTTTATACTGTACCTATTATTATAAGATGTTAACGTAGAACTCTGAACATTATTTTCTCTTAAATAACTATGTATTCTACTTTTACATTAGTGTCGTCAAAAAGGCCGATCTGACCTTACAATGGCTGTTTTTAATTCTACTAATTTGATTTCTTGCCACACATAATATAAATACCTTGAATGTAATATTCATATATATAGAATACTAACGGTTGGCGTTAGTATTCTTTTGATATTATAATTTGTTGAATATTATTACAAAATTGTGTTAAACGAGGTGTTCATTGTTCATTAGGCTTTTAAAATCGTTTATAATAAAATTTTAAAATCGAGTCTTATGAAGATAAAAATAACGTGCGTAATCTACTTCGTTTCCATCGATAATAAATTATTAGCTGGCATTGAGAAATATTTTACATGTTTCATGTTGGATTAGTCCGTTTGTAAAATTTTCAGGTTAAAAGAAAAATCATTTGCGTTGAAACTTTGCATGCAGAGAGTTCCAGATCGAAACCTTTTTCTTTGGAACTTCACGGGTAAAACGAATAAAAACATAATTGGTAGCTTTTGGCGTAAAATACAAACCTGTATTATAAACCGGTTGGAAGTTCGATACCCCTCGAAGTTAAAACAGGAATATATTGAAATTGACCACATTGATATTTTCCCGAGCTGAAAATAATTATTAAAACATTTAAACGTAACTGACACACAGTTATGTTACTTGAATTTCAAAATGGAGATGCGATGAAAAAACGTGCGATTTGCTTATAATAATAAGCATAATAGTGAAATAAATTTAATTTATGTTGATTAGGGCATAGGGTACCTATAAAATATAATTTGTGCCTAACAATAATAGTTAATTTTACATTAATAATTAAAATTTCAACTGACATTCGTATATTTTTAATTACAGTTCAAAACCTTCAGTTAATTGTTGATAAGGTGCAGGTAGGTACATGTTATGTAAATGGGCCAATTAGTGTACTTTGAGCTACAGCTTCAGTTGTTATCTATCACAAGTACCTTTAATACAATGCTTATATGAGAATTAATCTATGTATTTTATGAGTAAAGATGCGTTGCACTTGCATCCTAATTCGATTTTGTACTTCGGGCTGTTCTAAATATTAGGTACTTATTCTTATTTCTTAGAATATTATTAGAAAATAATAATACTTAAGAAAAGTAAACTGATCGAAGAGAGTGCCCTCTCAGATTGCGCAGATACATTTATTTGAGATATTTTATATAAGGGAAGTATTTTTTATAAGTCACTAGCTGTACCTACCCTGCGCGCGTTGCTATGCTTTTTTTATCGTACCAATTCAGATACCTTTGTGTGCTTATGCACAACACTGCTGAAGGTCATGACATAATCAAATACATAGTTTACGATTCTATAAAGGACATACAGACAAACATTCATTTTTAAACATCTACTAGCTGACCCGCGCGAACTTCGTACCGCCTAACAGTCGATTCTTTAATTTTTTATTTTTTTTAATACACACTTAAACTTTATGGTATGGTATTAAAGTTTAAATTGCCTTTATAAGTATTATTACAAATCTTTTGTATGGATATATAGAAAATTGTTGTTTTTAGACTTTTTCAGGGATTTTTTATTTATTTATTTCTCTCCATAAGAACCTACCTTGTAACTTCAAGGAATAATATAAAAAAAGAATTAGCGAAATCGGTTCAGCCGCTCTCGAGATTTGCGCTTAGCAACACATTCAGAGATTCATTTTTATATATATATAGAGATAAACATAACGCATTTACTAAATCTATCTACACACATCGGGGTGTTATTCGTGTGCTTTGCAGTCGCTCAAACACCGGCGACTGCGGATTTGATCCTCGGGAATGATATTTGTATTTGTAAAAATATTATTTTGTTCCAGTCTGGGTGTCTGTCCTTGTGTGTCTCTCCCACTGTGCCTCGGAAAACACGTTAGGTTTTCGGTCCCGGTTATCGTCACTCATATTTGAAGTTTATGAGTTGATAAAACTGATTTCAAGTATCATGAGGCTACTATTCTAGCCGAACAGTTAAAAGGCTACTAAAGTATATAAGTTATACTAAAGTATATTCAAAGATTCATTAGTTGTTTTGTACGATGTACTTTTTGAATACATTTCGATAATAATAAGTCTCTGCAATCAACAGTCATGGATCTCAGCGAATTTAAAGAAACATGGAATAAATGATAAACTTTTTCGAAGAATATAGAAATACCGATGGAAATAAAAAGCGCCATTTTAGCTGCGAATAAATTAGCTGAAGTATACTAGTAATTGATCCTGTGTTTAGAGCCACGACAGGAACTCGATTTGTTGTGTCAAGCTAGTGAAAATGTCTGCGATGAGACTATAACTTCTTCAGAAAAAAATTGAGGTTGATTTTTTTCATCTGTCTTTTGGACTTGACGATTACGATTCAGCCTGTAATATCCCACTGTTGGGCATAGGGCCTCTTCCCCATGTAGGAGAAGGATAGGAGCTTAATCCACCACGTTGCTCCAATGCGGGTTGGCGGATATATTCCCTACCTACTCCGCTCCCGCTCCGGCTTCGCAGGAGTGCAATGCTGATACTAATAATCTTCTATCTATACTTATTATAAAAATAAGTCCCCCGGCCGCGTCTTTCTGTCCTCCTGTCTGTCTGTCTGTCTGAACGCGATAAACTCGAAAACTACGCAACGGATTTTTATACGGTTTTCAACAATAGAAAGAGTGATTCTTGAGGAAGGTTTAGGTATATAATTTATTATGTTTTAATGTAAATTAGCAGAAATACGGCGATAAATGTTGAAGAGGTCGCAAAAAATCTCGCCAACGGGGAGCTTTACACGCGAACGCTGCGTAAACTAGCAAAGATATCGTTTTATAATGTACTAGCGAATTCAAAATCTATAAAAATGCTACAAAAAAGTCCGCGATAGCATATCTCTATCTCTTAGGGTTGACTTACAATAACCACTTTTATGTTCAAAATATTAATTAAAAACATTACGTTATTTTTAAAGATATTTTCTTTAGTTCAGTATTAATCCTTATCCAAATGAATATGTTACTTAGCTTAGGCATTTAATGCAGATTAAAATTGCTCTTTACACTATATTAATCAGATAAATAGTTTTTGAGATATCGTCGTTAGAAGTAAGTAGCAGCGAAACATTTAATGCTCGGCGAGCCAGCGTTGAGCGTTCTTTCCTTGGGATGCCTATAACGGCGCGGGCGAGTCCATCCCCTCTGCCCCGCATCGCTCGACCGCCTGCTCATGCTATTAAAGGAAATCAAAGAATATCAAAGATCATTTTATCGAACTTTTTTTTTAACTTTTTTGTTAAATTCCACGCGGACGAAGTCGCGGGTACAGCTAGTAAAATATAAAATAAATATTTGCAATCTAAGCGCAAAAAATGTGTTAATTTACGACATCACATTAGAAAACTTTAAAACTATCAGTGTTCCTCTACTATATTATGCCTGTATTATACATATAAACCTTCCTCTGGAATCACTCTATTTACCAAAGAAAACCGCATCAAAATCCGTTGCGTAGTTTTAAAGATCTAAGCATATATACAGACAGACAGACAGACAGCGGGAAGAGACTTTGTTTCATAATAATACGAGTATGTACCTAGTGATTTTAATAACTTCATTTTAATTAAATCTACATTTTTAACATAATTATGTTATCAAATTACTAATCTGGATCTTATTACAGTTTACAAGCAATATTACTCACAAAGTAAATTATATATTTATGTGTGTCATAGAGTGGGACAATATTGGCTAAGTTCCAATTTGATTCATTCACTTTCTTATTGGCGAGAAAACTTTTGTCAGCACAAAATGGGTCAAGAATATACGTTTACCCCAATTATGTTCCTTTCTTCATTCATTTAATACAAATAAAGATTAAACACACGATGTTCAAAACAATATCTTTTTTATCAGAATTTAAATGAAATTTGACAGTAGCTCAAAGATTTTCTTTAAAGACGATTTTGGTTTGTAAAAGCTAATCTGGTTCGATGTGGTCTTATCGTTAGCTTAACCTACATATTCGAAGTGATATTAACCTCCTTCAATGGCCTGATATCATAACATTACGACATGAAACCTCAACAAAACAAGTGCAAAGTTATTTTTTCCTTGCATCTTTAACGCATTGATTTCTACACGGAGTATATTTCTGTGGTCTGTGGATTTCTACGTGCGTAGATGAATAGATCTATAATGGGTTTTTCAGAAAATAACTAAATTCATACACATATTAACCTCATATCCAATCCTTGGGACATAAGCCAGAAGGAAAAATAACGTATCTTATTTATTTGTCATGACCGCAAACATATTATTGAATCAATAATATTGATATACAATCTAAATGGTTTTAAGCATTTTGATATAGATTCGATAGCTGTCGTTGACGATATAATTTTAAAAGCAACTAATTGTCCATCATAGCAACAAACCGATGCAATCGATAAAACAATAATATTGTTGTGTTCACTGCATTAGCGATAAAACTGACGCAATGTTATCGTTGGACGCTCAAAGGTTTTTAGAGGTCATAGATTGAGGAGGCTCGACGTATCTATTGACAAATCGATGATGTAAATATATTATCCTGCTAAATAGCATTTACGTCAAAGAATACAGAAGGAATGTAATCAGTACTTCGACTACTCGTTTGTTCGTTAGTTCATAAACATAATATTTGGGTGCCTCCTAAGTACCTACGTGTTAGCTCTTTTTAATATCTAACTGTTCGTTTGACCGAGCGGTTAATTGTCGAAAACGGATCGTTACCCTTGTTTATTATTTCAAACACGCATTAAACATATGAAACGAAACTTTATCTATATTGTAGATAATAGTTAATTAATGAAGGTTCACTATAGATACATAAGATTCTTGTATTAGTACATAATAATTATCTTGCTGTCAACCTAGGTTAATATTTATTTTATTGTACGGAAATATTTATAGCTATTTAATAACAGTCATTAAATAAATAACGCCTCGTTTACCGTAAAATAAATTAATATTTTACGATTTATTATTGAATAATTGTGTTAGCTAGCAAACGAAAAAAAACCGACTTCAATTACATCGGCAAAGTAATAAATAATAAATAAGTTAACAAACGCACTAGTCGTCAATACGATTTTCGAGGGTTTCCCTCGATTTCACTGGGATCCCATCATCAGATCCTGGTTTCCTTATCATGGTACCTAAGTTGGGATATCCCCTTTCCAACAAAAAAAAAGAATTATCAAAATCGGTTCATAAACGACGAAGTTATCCCCGAACATACATTAAAAAAAACATAATATACGGTCGAATTGAGTAACCTCCTCCTTTTTTGAAGTCGTTTAAAAAAACGATGTAGGTGCGTATTGAGAGCTAGTGTATTTTGTTTGTGATAATTTTATACCTACGTATTTTACATAATATAATTCAATATCATTGCTACTTTAATTTACTGCTACAAGGTATTAGTTTTCAATTTAATTCAATTTACGCGTTTCCGATTACACTGCACCGTGACGCCTAAGAAGGCGGTGTAGGAACGTCCTTAGCCTACAAACGTTATATATTTGCTGACTTTCTAAGCCAGTTATAAAACCTCATAAACACTGTTAATATATTATCGTAGATATAAATATTATACTTGATATGTTTATAATAAATATATCAATAATTAAAAATATATCGCATTATAAATGCACGTTTTCAATATATAATTATCTACATATATTTAAGTTGTATAAAAAGCAGCTTAAATTATATTATATAATCTAATTGGAAGTTATCATGATCAATATATCAATGTACCTACTGCTATATAATTTAACGTAAAAAATTTCGTTACAATGTTCGTTGAATCTTCATACTTAATAAAAATAAAAATATCAATTTGAAATAGAGTAGTCTGCTTTATTTTATAATTTTTTGTTAAGATTTCGAATAGAGACTAGAATCTTTTGTGTCTTATTTTAATCGTAGCTGCAAGGATGTTACATTTTAATATGTAGGTACACGTTCCCACTCATCCGCTATTGTACAAATATACATTCAAAGGCTATTTGTTTACGAAATAGGTTACGACTCACGAAGTGCACCAATGTCAAGTGTACCTACGAGTAAAAATTGGGTAACACACAATAAATTATGTACTTATATTCTCGCCTCAGATTAATAAACTTTATTTACAAATTCTCGCTTTCAAACCTTTAAATGGAATGCGACTATTAAAAATTAGCAGCAATTTGTGCGAGCAAAATTTCCGTATACTGGCCTTCGCTCGCTTCTTTACGCAATATGTTGCATGGAGTATAAGTCCTCGACTATTTTACGAGTCAGCTGACTGACACTGTACATATATACAGTAGTTAGTGTGTCGATTATATTCTAATGGGCAGTTAATGTACCTGCTAAATATTTTGTAGATGCTCTGTAAAAAACTGCTGTAGTGCGAGTAGTCGCCTAAAACATCGACGGTTTACGGGTTCGATTCCGCTCAGTTTGTCTATTTGTATTTGTACAAATATTTCTTTCCGGTTTGGATGTCTGTCCTTGTGGGTCTCCCCATCGTGCCTCGGAGAACACATTAAGCCGTCGTTCCCGGTTATTGTCATATATACCTGATAGCAATCCTTACTCATAGTAGGGAATATATCCGCCAACCCGCAACTGAACTGCGTGGTGGATCTGGGACTGGAGCTTATCCAGTCCCAGAGGCATATGTCCAGTGGGATGTTAGAGGCTGAATGCGTTCTATAATAAAATGTCACGCCCCTCCTAAATTGTATACGACATTTAAGTAGTAGGTAGTGAAAGTATTTGGAAGCGGAAGAGACGTCATGTTTTAAGTGTGCGTCAAGTGTTGTCAATAAATATAAATGTTATTGACATTTGTTGTTACGTTTCGGCAATGAGACAACAATAGAGTCTCGTTAGCATATAAATCAGAATTAGTTAGTAAATATTTAAATTAAACTTACAGGTAGATACCTATTTACACTATTGCCAACTGTTAGCTTTACCAAGTTGCTAGACATTCTTAAAATGTTGCTAGATTGCTACTTTTTTTACCCCAAAAAGTTGCTAAAAGTAGCTAAATGTTCTTATTCTTCTTCTTCTTTTATAATTGGCATACGATCGCCATTATACCTTAAATAAATAAAATTTCTGACAATAATTTCTAACAAGTGAGTTAAAATGTATTGTATAGACATTGAAAAAAAAAGAAAATTAAAAATTAATCAATTAAAGAGGAAGATATGGCTGGGGTTCAGTATCTTTCTATTTTGAATATTTGTCAGCGGTGCCCATTTTATGTAGTACATCTTTAGGCAGAACACAGTTATGGCAGCATTTACGACTTTTCCTGAGGGAGTCTCTAATGCAGAGGATTGAGTTTAGAGTTATCAAACTCATTCGGTTTCGTTGCTTATTTCTAACCAAATTCATTTGAGAGAATAACCTCTCTACCTTTGCATTAGAATGTGGCAATAAATAGGCAGTATATGTTGTTACCAGAAGAATTTCAAAATTTTTGTACTTCAACCGAAAATTTAACTATTTCTTCTGTAGTTACTTTTTCAAAGGTAAATTCATTTTCAAATTAAATTAAAATAACGAGCAATAGCAATATGGATAAAACAAAACAACACAATTGAATGTACGTAATACTCGTATTACGTACTATTTTGGTTTAGTAAGTATTCTGTCGCAGCGTAGCAGTAAACAGGAGATTCCCGTATTCCCGGCCAACGTAGGTACTTACCTTAGTATCCATGACCATAGATTCGCGTTTGTTTTTAATTTTTTCAGCTAAAAAATTTAGCTACAAGTTTTACTAAATTGTAGCTATCTGTCACCAAATAATAGCTAGATCTAGCTATAAAGTTGCTAAGTTGGCAACACTGCCTATTTATCCTTCTACTACAGGGAGAAAGAGCCCTAGCTGTGGGATGTTACAGGATGAATCGTTACAGCTATTGAAGTTAACGATTATAACAAAACTTACTTTTACTTTACTAAACTTAATTTTTTTACTTCTTTAAATATTTACTTATGTACCTATACAAATATTTTTTACAAAAAGTATATAACAACTTTTTAAGAAATATAACTTAATAGACTACTAATCTATTTCCATTGTATTATAATAGTTTTTTTCTGTCTCTATGAATTTTATTAAGTACCTATATATTGATTAATTAGATACACTAACTTTATGATTATCTTAAAAATGGCCTTCTATTTAATTAATTTAGGTAGTCGTATTCTATTTACAGATACTTTAAGTGTTAAATGTCTCTTCTCTATGTTTTATATACCAGAAATAAACATGTTGTCGCTGACGTAAAACCCTAATCCACGCGTCTTCTAATAATAAATATCATCTGCTAGGCGATCAGTCGAATTCAACTTACATTTTCCATAAACATCACTGGATATCATTGTACAATTTTAACGTTACACAGATGCTCTATCTAAATCTGAAAGTAAGTAATAACTACATTGTAGAGAAAGGTGCGAGTTAGCAGCTAACGACGTTTCCATCGAATCATCTAAAACTATTTCTTAGAATGTATCAAGTAAGAACATTGTGTCGTAACAAATAATATTATCTCGAGTGAATCAGTGCAATCTCCATAAAAATAAATAAAGGAATTGCTGTAAAACAAATAGATATAACTCTATCTAGTATTAGTAAGTTCGATAGTGTTATCGTCATCCTTTGCAAACATAGTTACTCTAAATATAATTATACGTTTTTTGGTTCGCGAGTAATGACGCGAGTTATAGAGATATATTACTATGTTGTACTACAGGCTTCGGTCCGTGTGACGTAATTGACGTCAGCCGTCAACTTCACGAACATTCTGTGGTAAGGACGGTCGCCAGACATGCGCACTGCTCGT
Source organism: Melitaea athalia (assembly GCA_905220545.2). NCBI lineage: Eukaryota > Metazoa > Arthropoda > Insecta > Lepidoptera > Nymphalidae > Melitaea > Melitaea athalia. Next base: position 17,744,975 of record HG992178.1, read on the forward strand.
CTCGTTTATGCGCAACTATATCAGATAAAATTGCGCGTATTAAACAAAGCGAATGATAATAATCTGTATCTATTATAATAAGGCGTCGGACACAGATGCCTTTGTTTTATCTCAAAGTTATTTGATACTTCAAAATCAGGGCCGAGCCGCCCCTGTGTGCGATGTGTGCGGTGCACACAGGCGCCAAGACAATAGGGGCGCCGCCATCGAAATTATTTTTGTTACACTTACTCAATAACATATTCTTTTTTTCAACAATGAATATTTTTCAATAATACTTGATTGCTCTCCTGCGTTTCACACGTAGAGCAAATTAGTAGATATTATAAAGTTGACCTAGCTTTCTGTCTAATTATCGATACAACTGGCGCTGGATTAACGTCCTTTATAATAGAAAAACTAGACAAAATTAATGTGGACAGGGCCATGTTAATGGATCAAATATGCGCGGTAAGAATAATGGTCTTCAAAAAATTTTGCTGGATCTAATCCTCGCGCTTTTTATGTACCATGTGCAAGCCATAGTTTAAATTTAATAGTAAACGACGCTGCCACTCTCAATCATCATACGACTGGGTTTTTTTAGTAATATATCACGATTCAGCCTGTAATATCCCACTGTTGGGCATAGGCCTCTTCCCCATGTAGGAGAAGGATCGGAGCTTAATCCACCACGCTGCTCCAATGCGAGTTGATGGGTATATTCCCTACTATGAGTAACGATCGCTATCAGGTGTACATGATAACAATCGGGACCGACGGCTTAACGTGCTCTCCGAGGCACGATGGGGAGACCCACAAGGACTGCACAAACACCTAGACCATGTTAAACATCTGTATGGCCAATACAAATGTTGTCGTGTGCGGGGATCGAACCCACAACCGCCCGCGCAACAGCCAATCGCAATCCGGTGCTGTGACCGCTGCGCCTACGCGGCATCGTGTTTTAGTAATGTATAAGAATTACATAAATATTTTTCGTCCTCTACCAACAGATGGGATTTATTAAAAAATATGTCATAAATCTGACCTTAAAACCATTGTCTGAAATAAGATGGTCAAGCAGAATAGATGCTATCATATCGCTGTCTACGCTATCGCTGTTTACAAATTTACCAGAAATTTCTGATGCCTTATATGAAATATCAAATGGTTTAATCATATTATGATCAGAAGACAAAATATGACGCTAAATGTCTAGCAGAAAAAATATGCTCCTTTTCATTCATTTGGCTACTAAATGTATGTCACATGATATTGACAAAAGTAAATTTTGTGAGCAAAATTCTGCAGTTCATTGATATGAATATGCATATGCAAGTTGCTTTAGATGCTCAACGCAATTATAGAAGTTTTTGATAAAAATTAGAACCCACGCAAATTTTGAGGAAATTGTAAATGATATTGCTATGAAAATTCCTGAAAAATTTGAGTTTGAGTCTGAATTTGAAACTCAGAAATCCAGACCCCTAAGATGTCGTAAGACTCCAAAGAGTTTTGATTATAAACCTTCCAGGTAAAACCTTAAAGGTTTTTCCTATTTAGGAAAATATTATCTAAGTATATAAAATTGGATAACATTTATTTCAGTCAAAATTAACAAATAATAATAAAAAATGGGAAAAAAATTACTGTTTAATTACGGCAGTAAAAAATATAGCCAACCCCTCTCTTCCCGTGGATGCCGTAAGAGGCGACTGAGTGCCACAGTTCCACTACCACCTTGGAACTTAAAAAGCCGACTGATGGCAGACCATCCAACTACAGGCTTTGAAATACACAGGCCGATGACAAACCAACCCCCCGATTGCCCAGTGTGGTGACTATGGGCAAAACACATGAGTTCATGCCGTTTTTGGCATGAACTTGGGGAGGCCTATGTCTAGCAGTGGACTGCGATGGGCTGAAGTGAAAAAAAAAGTTGAAACGAAGATTCGTGAAAAAAGAGGCGCTTCATAGGTTTCGCACACAGGCGCTGTGGGGGGTCGGCGCGGCCCTGTTCAAAATGTCAATTATTTGATACAGATTCTTTTCTTATTCTAATAAAACATCATTTTTATAAAATAAAAATTGTGTCCTCTTAAAATTTCTCATGTCGTAAATAAAAGATTTAATACATATTTTTTAAGTAAAACTTTTTTACGCACGCCTGACTTGGGGAGTAAGCTGGTGAATGCGTGACGAGAGCGTTATGATAAGTGTGATCGGGCGAGGCGAACTGAAGTTGAGAGGGAGATTTAAGGTGAGGTAATTGATGTATTCCTGCAAAACACGTTTCTATGAATTCAGTTTTGAAATAGTAAACAGTGAAATTTTTATCTGATAAATTTAATTGGTATTGTTGAGAGTATATTCTAGGTAAAAACACCGATGGAAACATGATTCGATAAATTTGGCTCGATAGAATAAATTCACAAAGTTACCTCTTTTCGGGTCATTTTATCTACTATTATTGGGTTTTATTTTTAAAATAACTGATTTGATATTATGAGTAACTTACCAAAATAAAGTACATATATAACTGTAAGGCGTGGCAGCGAGTTTTTTTTTTTTATTACATCTATTTTTTTTTAATCGATTATTCAAGTGATTTTCGAAGCGCTGGGCGCTCTCGCGGCACTCACACTGTCCCGTTGGACGTTACAGAGGCAAGACGTGTGCAAAATTTTTCAAAAAAGCGTTCCGTCTTTTGTATTTTTAATATTACGTAGTATGCATTCAATATCCATACACCTATAACTGCCCACAGTAGTAATAAAATTTAAATTCGCTATTTATTTTAAATTTATTCTATATATATAAAATATAATATAAAAGAAAGTCGTGTAATCGTGTTAGTTACACTATTTATAACTCAAGAACGGCTGAAGCAATTTGGCTGAAAATTGGTGGGGAGGTAGCTTAGAACCAGGAAACGGACATAGGATACTTTTTATCTCAATTGTACCCGGTAGGTGGCGCTACTATAGGTATCTAACTCCGAAACTACTGAACCAATTTGTATCAAATTTTGTAAGCTTCTGTAGTTTGGTCAAACTTGAGAGATAGGGTAGTTTTTATCTCAATTGGACCCGGTAGGTGGCGCTGCTATCGGTATGTAACTCCGAAACTACTGAACCAATTTGTATCAAATTTTGTAAGCATCTGTAATTTGGTCCAACTTGGGAGATAGGGTACTTTTTTCTCAATTAGACCCGGTAGGTGGCGCTGCTATAGGTATGTAACTCCGAAACTACTGAACCAATTTGTATCAAATTTTGTAAGCTTCTGTAATTTGGTCTAACTTGAGAGATAGGGTAGTTTTTATCTCAATTGGACCCGGTAGGTGGCGCTGCTATCGCTATGTAACTCCGAAAGTACTGAACCAATTTTTATCACATTTCGTAAGCATCTGTAATTTGGTCCAACTCGAGAGATAGGGAATTTTTTATCTCAATTTGACCCGATAGGTGGCGCTGCTATCGGTATGTAAGCAATCAAATTTGGTAGCTGTTTTCCGGGCAGGACAACGTCTGCCGGGTCCGCTAGTTTAATATAATTATTTTGTTGCTGTTTAAGTTTTTGTAAACACTATTTATCTAGGTATATAAAAATTAATAAAAATGGAGTGTCTGTTTGTAATATTACGTCTTTTAACTAAATTCATATGTATGTATAAATACACGGTACATATTACACCAAATTAACATTTTTGAAGTGAAACTTCTTTAGGCGCATGAGGGGTAAAATCTGAGCGACCGGTAACGCGTCAGTGTCACGACGAGTACTTGGATGGGTGACCTCTTTTTTTTCAATTAGATTTTTGAAGTGAAACTTCTTTAGAATCGTTGTGATTTCAAACCAGATGCAACGGAAAAACGACAGGGAAGGGCGCGCGGCGCAGCGACTTGCATGAAAAAGGATGACACATTGTAGCGTTACGCTCATTGTAGCGTTACGCTATTTATATCGTTACGCTCATTGTAGCGTTACGATATTTGTAGTTACGCTATTTGTAGCGTTACGCTCATTGTAGCGTCAGTACTTGGATGGGTGACCGCTTTCTTTTTCAACTAGTTTTTTTTAAAGTGAAACTTCTTTAGGCGCACTTAACTTGGAGAGTAAGCAGGCGTGACGAGAGCGTTACGAAAAGTGTGATTGGTCGAGGCGAACGGAAGTTGAGAGGGAGATATTTTGGTTAAGATAAAATTTGATCGACCGGAAACGCGGCAGCGTCACGACGGTCAGTTCTTGGATGGGTCACCGCTTTTTTTTCAAATAGTTTTTTTGAAGTTTAACTTCTATAGGCGCGCTTAACTTGGGGAGTAAGCAGGTGCGTTACGAGAGTGTTAAGAAAAGTGTGATCGGTTGAGCCGAACGGAAGTTGAGAGTGAGATATGTTAGTAAAGATAAAATTTAACTGACCAGAAACGCGGCAGCGTCACGACGGTCAGTACTTGGATGGGTGACCGCTTTTTTTTCAACTAGTTTTTTTGAAGTGAAACTTCTTAAGGCGCATTTCATCACATGAGGTACATTTGAGCGACCGGTAACGCGGCAGCATCAGGTACTTGGATGGGTGACCACTTGGGAACACCACGTGACGTTGCCATTTTTTTTCTTTGTTATAATATATTATATTTAATTAATATTAAAATAAGAATTATTAAATATAAAAACCTACTGTGGAATTTTTAAGGAACATACAAAAATAAATTAGCCGAATCGGTCGAGCCATTCTCGAGTTATGCGCTTAGCAACATTCTTTTTTATTATATACATAGATTATAATAATAATACATAACAACAAAATAGAGTTTTCAAAATAGAGGTAACCCATTTTTAATATAATATTATCTAATATATATACTAAATTTATTACAAAGTATGTTTCATTATATTATCAGCTCGGTGAAGATCGATTTAGATTCGGATCTTAGACCACTAGTACTAAGCAGCGCTTCATGACAAACTTTACATTCGTATGTTACACAGCTCAAAATGAATAATTTAAATTATATTTTTATTTCGAGTTAATACAATTAGGTACAAAATTCAAAAGTATAAGTGTGTCTGTTACATTTTTACGCCTATGGCGATGTAGCAAATTAGCAATTTTAAAATTCATCAACATCGGAGAGCTAATACTGCCTACTGTACCTATACAGATAAATTTTATTTAATAATTATTATTTTAAATTTAATATGTAATAGGTAGGGATCCCTAGTACATTTTTTTCACCTGATCAGTATCAAGCTAATTTTTTGGGAGTGGCTACATTTTGATGAGGCGAACAAAAAATTCCTCTTCGAAAACTCTCGATTGTGGTAGCTAACAGAGATAGCAGGGGGTAGAGCAGCAGTGAGCGTAGGACCGGGATAACGTACCACTCAATTTGTAGGACATTATTACTTTTAAATTATATAGATAATCACTAACTAAAAGAAAAAAAAATCAGCTGGTTAGTAATAATTTTTGATGACCTTACGAGGTCATCAAGTTGATGACCTCGTAAGGTCATCAAAAATTAATTTTTTTTCTGATTTTTTTTTGCTTTTAGTTAGTTAATATCTATATAATTTAATAGTAATATTGTCCTACAAATTGCGTGGTACGTTATCCCGGTCCTACGCTCACTGCTGCTCTACCCCCTACTATCTCTGTTAGCTACCACAATCGAGAGTTTTCGAAGAGGAATTTTTTGTTCGCCTCATCAAAATGTAGCCACTCCCAAAAAATTAGCTTGATACTGATCAGGTGAAAAAAATGTACTAGGGATCCCTACCTATAATTTGTTTCATTTAATAGCTCTTATTCCATTTATGTCCAACAGTATTTATACTAAATAACCCTGAAATCCTTTACTTATTTTATTTATTTACGAAAGTATTATTATTTTATCACTACTATAAAAAATGATCATTATAAATGCATTTCTATTTTAAAGCCAAATAAAATTTCATGACGGTCAGTACTGAGATGGGTGACCGCTTTTTTTTTCAACTAGTTTTTTTGAAGTGAAACTTTTTTAGGCGCATGAGGGGTAAAATTTGAGCGACCGGTAACGCGGGACCGTCACGACGGTCAGTACTTGGATGCGTGACGCTTTTTTTTTCAACTAGTTTTTTTGAAGTGAAACTTCTTTAGGCGCGCTTAAATTGGGTAGTAAGCAGGTTAATGCGTGACGAGAGCGTTACGAAAAGTGTGATCGGTCGAGGAGAACGGAAGTTGAGGGAGATATAAGTTACTTAAGATAAAATTTGAGCGACCGGTAACGCGGCAGCGTCACGACGGTCAGTACTTGGATGGGTGACCGCTTTTTTTCCAACTAGTTTTTTTAAATATTGTAATTGTATTGTGGAATTTATTGAGATACGTTTTATTGAATAATAATTATTTTAAACTACCTATGCCCGCGACTTCGTCCGCGTGGAATTTAACAAAATAATTACTGTTCAGTTCGCAGTTATAAAATAATAATAAAAAATCTAAAATAAAAGTAGCCTACGTTACTCCTTATTACATCAGCAACTATCTGCCAATGAAAGTCCTGTCAAAAACGATCCAGCCGTTTCAGAGATTAGCCGGAACAGACAGACAAATTATAAAAAATGTTATTTTGGTATTTGCACCATGTATATTATATAATATGTAATTTAGTTAAAAGCGGGTATTACAATATTACAAACAGACACTTCAATTTTATTTATTTGTATAGATTTAATATGTAATTTGTTTTATTTTATATAGCTTATTCTATTTATGTCCAACAGTCTTTATAATAAATAACCCTGAAATCATTTACTTATTTCATTTATTTACGAAAGTATTACATATTTATCACTACTTTAAAAAATGATCATAATAAATGCATTTCTATTTTAAAGTCAAATCAAATTAGTTCGCTTTACAGCCACTGACGCTTTCAGGTCACGGACTGAGTTCAACAGCAACGAGTTCGCGCGACGTGTGTCCAAGGGGGACGGGGTAGACGTTAAATGCCTACTTTTGTCATGCGACGGAGCCTTAAGATAGATGGAGCTAAAGAATTTTACTTCAGTCGTGTGTGTGGTGATGTGGTCTAAAGCACACTTTTTTATTATGGTTCGATGTTTACGTGTTACGTGCGAAAATAGGATAAAGAAGAAGACTTTTTAATATTTTTCATACACAATATGTGCACGTCAAAAATAGTACACAGTTTAATTTCGGCGAGCGTACAATGACCTTTAGACATATTTATAGTATACCTACTATAAAGTAGGTACGTAAGCATACGAAAAACCTTACATAATCTGGGTTTATGTATGTTAGTGGATATGTGGGTTACATGGTTGTTGATTATGGCTGTAATCTTTTATTTGCCTACCTATTTCAAGTACGGTTACATAGCCCATGTGTGATAAAAATCATTTCATATGGTTTTTAATCTATATTCGTGGACCTATAGGTACTATAGTATAGACATCTTTCGCGGTTTCAACCGCGTTGTTTTAATAACCTTCAGATGTTTTTATACCATTTTGATGGTAAGCGGTTACCGTAGCCTATAGACGCCTGCAACATCAGAAGCATCGCAAGCGCGTTGCCGACCCTATCCCTAATCCTGCCGGAGCTCTGGTCACCTTACTCACCAACAGGAACACAACACTGCTTGAAAGTAGTATTATTTAGCTGTGGTCTTCTGTAAGGTCGAGATACTACCCCCGTCGGGCTGCTCCATATTTTGAGCAGGAAATTTCCTGCTGTGCCCTACCTCAGTTAAATAATAAGGAACTTAATTAATTTAACTTGGTTAATTCAAGGTTACTTTTTCGTTCTTGTGAGATCCAAAATGTTTAACAGCTTTAAAATTTCCTCAATAAACAGTTTAGTTAACACAAAACAAACAAACACACTTTAGCACTGTTTTACACATTTCATTAATTAGTGGTAGAGTAATATACTTCTAATTGTCGATAAAATAAGCAAGCACATTTACCTATTTAAAGACTAGCTGCCCGGACAGACTTCGTTCTGTTTGTTGTTGTTTTTTTTTTTTTTTGTAGTATAAAAACCTTCCGTGGAATTTTTAAGGAACATACAAAAAAAATAGCCGAATTGGTCGACCCGTTCTCAAGTTATGCGCTTAGCAACATTCATTTTTATTATATAGATAAAATATTTAAAGGTTGGTATTATAAACATTCATAATCGGGAAAAACGTTTATAACTCAGGACGTCTCGCACTAACATAAGCACTTAGTATCGATCTTTATGCTTGGTTTGATAAATTTACCCAACCTATTCTAGGTTCTGAGCAGGGGTGAGCAATGGGGTGGATTAAAGTTCAACCCTTTTTCAATGCAAGAGGAAAATCCTGGTAATAGTTCAGTAACGAACTACGAATGACCCTAATTTTGGTTGTCAATTCCTTTGATTAGAAAAGTTACTTTATTGTGTGTATCGCAAAGGATATACGAGTACCTAAGGTATTGTAACAGACATAGAAAGGGTATTTGAACATCATCTTCTATACAAAGTTTATTTATTTATTTATTTAATGCATAAACTTAAACCTAACATTACAGTAATTAAACCAATTCGTTAGATAAGTTGATCACAAAATCACATTTCATCCACAGATTTTTGAGTAGGTATAAATAACATTTAAACTTAAAAATCACCTAAATACAATTAAATCATAAAAATTCAAATTAAAAATCAATTAAATCATTCAATAAGAGCATTATATAACATTAATAATAATAATAAAAAAAATAATAGTGTCAACTAGCATTACCTATTATACATAATAAATGTTGAATTAGTATTGTGTGTGTATTAATCTAGCATTACTATCTAAACAATTGAATTAAATTTAAAAATCAACAAAATACAAATCAATTCAAATAATTTAGTCAAATCAATAAACAACAATAATAATTCTAATTTCAATTAATTAAATAATAAAATTTTAAAAACACTAAAAAAAATCGCTTAAAATCAATTCAGTTATGTTAAACCGAATGATGTCAGCAAAATAAATAATGTCATACAAATTTCAATTATGTCAAATTGAATGATGTCAACAAAATAAATAATGTCATACAAAATTTAATTATTACCTAAACAATTAATTACACAATATTCTATAACATACCCTTGTGAACTCGTCCAGTGTACAACCAAACAGATCGACATGACATGCCGCCGCGTTGAGCAGTCGCAGCGCCCGCGTGAGCGGCGCGTCTCGCAGCAGGTTGGTGCGCGCGGGCGGCAGCGCCAGCAGCGGCGGCCGTCGGCGACGCTCGACACTACCAGGCGGTGCGGAGAGCCTCAACTCTTGCAGAACTGCCGGACTGTGTAACTCACCGCGTAATACCCTTATCAGGTATTTAGCGAGAGCGACTTCCCGCCGTGTTTCCAGCTTACTGTATCCCACCATGCCCAAAACGAACAAGCTAGGTTGGTTTAATTGACTTTATATTTAGGATTTTGTTACACCAATATTGTAATAAAGCTTTTGTTCATGATCTGATACTACAACGTCAACTGTAACGCGCAGAATTACCTATTGTACCTACTTCTAATCGATTCACAGCACGGGTAATATTTTTAGGTTACTTGCATAATCCTTAACAAATAGTTAATGTAGACGATGACATAGCATCTAATAAATAGACACGTAAACCTTCCAGCTAAGTTCTGAACTTATTTTTAAGAGTTAGATGTTATTGTAGGTACTCCACTTTGAACCAACCGCAACCTTTTAGAATTGAGTTTTTCCGTTATATTTGAACCGACTTCAAAAAAAGAAGGAGGTTCTCAATTCGACTGAATTTTTTAAATGTAACATACATTAAAAAAATTCACCTCCGATCTTTGTACTGCGTGGACCGTGGTCGTACTTGTCATCTGATGACTATTTTTTTTTATTATCTTTGATAACGCGTATTCACTTAACTATTTTTTCGTCTACCTACGGTGTATTGTCGATGTAATTGAAGTCGGTTGTACTTCTTTTGCGAGCAAACACAATTATTCCAAACATCACTTCAACGGTAATTCCATCATATGTGGGTTTATGTTATTCGTTTTTATTAATTATGACTATATAAACAAACCAATTTTATGTAAGATATATCTAACATCAAATTTATCTATATATATAAAAGAGATTTCCACCCATTGACTCATCACGATATCTCTGGAACCATAAGGCGTAGAGACTTGTTTGGTAGGAATATTCCTTTCGCCAAGAAGAGGTCAGCTAATAACGGGTTTTACGAAATTCGACCCCTAATGGGGTAAAACGGGGGTTAGAAGTTTGAAGTCCACCCACAAGAGGGGTTGCGGGGGTTAATAACATAAATGGCAAAACAACGTTTGCGGGGACAGCTAGTATATATACCATATAGTTATTGCAACAATAAAAAAATATCTGATAACATCATAGTTATCAGAAATTTGTTACGTTACATCATTTTTTCGGTTTAAGTAGGTGATAATAATTATTACTCATAAGTTTGTTTAAATCGGCTGATCGATCGTTAGTCATACCAAATATTTTACGGATATGATACGTACCTTTACACATGTCAATACTATTTTTAAACTTTTGTGTTTTGATAAGGAAATGTAATAAAAGCGTTAGAATAACGATTACACGAACATGATCCTTATGATTTTTATAAATAAGGAATTTCATAGTCGTTTACTATATAAAACTATTACATGTTCAATCAAAAGAACTGAGGTAAGGCACAACAGGAAATATCCTGCTCGCAATCTGAAGCAGCCCGACTGGCGAGGTACCTCAACCTTACAGAAGATCACAGATAAATAATACTGCTTTCAAGTAGTGTTGTGTTCCTGTGGTGAGTAAGGTGACCAGAGCTCCTGGAGGGGGATTAGGGGTAGGGTCAGCAAGGCGCTGGCGATGCTTCTGGTGTTACCCTAAATCAGGCCTGACTTCTTCTAATTTTTATTCCATACCTAAGTCAGTAATAAAATTAAAAAGACCAAAAATCATTTATAAGTCATAATCGTTCATGAACGAGCTCGTACTCCAACTAACACTTCGCCTATTTTTATATGGCTGTAACTACAACCTTTTTCGAAAGCTGGATCCGTGCCTGATGAATGAATCATACCAGATTATAATAAAGAACAAACGGCAAAAGAATCTCATAAAGTATTAAGCCGACCGCTGTGTTGTAATGGTGCGTGTGCCGTGTCGGCGGCGCCTAAACACCAACGGTCGCGGCTTCGCTTCCCGCTTGGAGTGAATATATTCAAACAAATATTTATTTGCGGTCTGGTTGTTAGTCCTTTTGGGTCTCCCCTCCGTCCCTCGGCAAGCACATTAAGCTGTCGGTCCCGGTTGTTATCATGTACACATGATCGTAGTACTCATAGTATATATCCGTCAACCCTCATTGGAGCAGCGTGGTGGATTAAGCTTTCCTCCTTATCCTTCTCCTACATCGGGACAAAAGGCCTATGCCCAACAGTGGGATATTACAGGCTGAAGCGTAAAGTATTAAGCCGTAGTAGTAGATCAATTAATATAATTTACTACTCAGTTACATCACGAACGTAAAAAAACCTGTTTTATATAAATGATACAATACAAACGCTGAATACAAAAATACAAGAAAAATATTCCGCTATCAAAATATTCCATAATGCGCAAGAATATTACCTACGTTACAAAAAAAAACACATTGATAGTCTTGTCTTGATTTCGTGTGTTAGCGTAACGGTAATAAATTTCAATATAATTCAACACTGTGATAGGTCAAAAAAATTAATTTATGGACTACTTATACCGCTAAATAAGACGGAGCAAAATTGCGTTTTACGATCTTCTTAAGAAAAAGATTATCTTAATTCAAGGAACAACCTATTAACGAGGACTTATTAAATGTGTTGCGAACTTTTCGATTTTAAAAATAGAATTTTATTTAAACTAGTATCGAATAAAATCGACGAATCTAATCGAATTGATAAGATTCGTGAATTTATCAATAGAATGTTCTGGACTTAAACGAACCCAATGTAAAACGTTTGTATGGCTTCTGGTGGAAAAATAAACCTGTAATGAATACAAATATATAATTATATATAAAATGTTTACCGTCTATAAAAAAAAACAAATAGGTACCTACTGGCCACGTTTTATGTTGCATTAAAGAGATTACACACATAACTTGTCATTAAAAATCAAGTAGATATATCAAGAATTCAAGACCAGCTCAAAGAAACAATGGATATCAGATAGCTAAAAGGAATTTTCCATTTGATCCAGCAACTTCTAAACATATTAATTAAGTTAATCATTATCAGATGTTATGAATATTACTGTTATTAGAATAACACAATAGAGTAGAAAAAAATTTACATCAATAAAAGTTTATAGAAACCCGTTACAAGCCAATACAACAATATAATACCTATACATTTAAAAGTACAAAAGCATTTAGGTACTTTATTACTGAGTATTCCTAACTTTTTATTGGCATTACAATATTGTACTGCTGCTGCGGTATCAGCAATTGACATTTAAAAATAATAATTGTTTATAAGTATTGCTACTGCATGCAAGTTTGTGTATTCGAAACTTGTTTATCCTTTGACGATTGAAAAGTTTCTTTTATTATTTTTTAAAATAAACGGCTAGTAACCTTGGATAAATAAGTTAGTACAGGAAGAATATAAAGTAGAAAATCTGTTCAAAATCTTCTAAATACTTATGAAAAATAAAAACATACTATGACGTCCACGATAACACTCATTTTAAATACCATAAGAAGATTAAACAATCAAAATAAATTGTTTGCTATCGACTTACAAAAAACTGAAAAAAATACCGTACGATTTATTTATCTTTGTTCTTTATTGGTTATAAAAAATCATCAAAGAAAAAATATAAGCATTCCATTCGGAATTTCACAGTAAAATAACGTCCAGTTATGAGATGTACCAGAACATTCTTAAAATCAATATTTTTTGTCCTACAAGTGAACAAGATTTGGAACAAGATTTATGGGTATCAGAATTTCCGTTCGCGTTGCGTATCTGTCGTCAGTCAAACCACCATGTTATTATGTTATTTTGACCAAAGTATAATTTGTCGAACGCTTCCCTTGAATAAGTATAATAATGCAGTTTTGGATTTCGTATCGATTATAATCGATTTATTATTTTTACCTGTCTGTACAAATCTGGGATATGTGACACGCATCACGATAAAACTAATGGATGGATTTATTAGACTGAAACTTACCCTAACATTTATTAGTCCATACAAAGACACTAGATACTTGTTGTCTCATAATTCGGTACGGTGCCTTTGGAAGAAAAGATAAAATTCGAAACAGATAATAGCGAAAATTCACGAATAAGGCTTGTAAATAAATAAAAATTACAAAATTACAATAGATAAGAACAGGAACATACTTATATGTAATACTAGCTTCTGCGCGCGACTTCGTCGGCGTGGACTCCGCTCCTGTTGGTCTTAGCGTGATGATATATAGCCTATAGCCTTCCTCGATAAATGGGCTATCTAACACTGAAAGAATTTTTCAAATCGGACCAGTAGATCCTGAGATTAGCGCGTTCAAACAAACAAACAAACAAACAATCAAACAAACTCTTCAGCTTTATTATATTAGTATAGATAAGTATGTGCCTTATACATCATGGATCGGGCTGAAATTGCCGAACAAAAATTACTTTCTGTAGATATTAGTCCTTACGATGGCTGTAACAATACCTACTTATTCTGTGAAAGATTAATTAATAGCCTACCTGATACACTTTAAAATATAAGCAAGATTTATTCATTCGTTCATTTATTTTAGTAAGTATGGGTTAAGGTGAGGTAATTGATGTATTCCTGCAAAACACGTTTCTATGAATTCAGTTTTGAAATAGTAAACAGTGAAATTTTTATCTGATAAATTTAATTGGTATTGTTGAGAGTATATTCTAGGTAAAAACACCGATGGAAACATGATTCGATAAATTTGGCTCGATAGAATAAATTCACAAAGTTACCTCTTTTCGGGTCATTTTATCTACTATTATTGGGTTTTATTTTTAAAATAACTGATTTGATATTATGAGTAACTTACCAAAATAAAGTACATATATAACTGTAAGGCGTGGCAGCGAGTTTTTTTTTTTTATTACATCTATTTTTTTTTAATCGATTATTCAAGTGATTTTCGAAGCGCTGGGCGCTCTCGCGGCACTCACACTGTCCCGTTGGACGTTACAGAGGCAAGACGTGTGCAAAATTTTTCAAAAAAGCGTTCCGTCTTTTGTATTTTTAATATTACGTAGTATGCATTCAATATCCATACACCTATAACTGCCCACAGTAGTAATAAAATTTAAATTCGCTATTTATTTTAAATTTATTCTATATATATAAAATATAATATAAAAGAAAGTCGTGTAATCGTGTTAGTTACACTATTTATAACTCAAGAACGGCTGAAGCAATTTGGCTGAAAATTGGTGGGGAGGTAGCTTAGAACCAGGAAACGGACATAGGATACTTTTTATCTCAATTGTACCCGGTAGGTGGCGCTACTATAGGTATCTAACTCCGAAACTACTGAACCAATTTGTATCAAATTTTGTAAGCTTCTGTAGTTTGGTCAAACTTGAGAGATAGGGTAGTTTTTATCTCAATTGGACCCGGTAGGTGGCGCTGCTATCGGTATGTAACTCCGAAACTACTGAACCAATTTGTATCAAATTTTGTAAGCATCTGTAATTTGGTCCAACTTGGGAGATAGGGTACTTTTTTCTCAATTAGACCCGGTAGGTGGCGCTGCTATAGGTATGTAACTCCGAAACTACTGAACCAATTTGTATCAAATTTTGTAAGCTTCTGTAATTTGGTCTAACTTGAGAGATAGGGTAGTTTTTATCTCAATTGGACCCGGTAGGTGGCGCTGCTATCGCTATGTAACTCCGAAAGTACTGAACCAATTTTTATCACATTTCGTAAGCATCTGTAATTTGGTCCAACTCGAGAGATAGGGAATTTTTTATCTCAATTTGACCCGATAGGTGGCGCTGCTATCGGTATGTAAGCAATCAAATTTGGTAGCTGTTTTCCGGGCAGGACAACGTCTGCCGGGTCCGCTAGTTTAATATAATTATTTTGTTGCTGTTTAAGTTTTTGTAAACACTATTTATCTAGGTATATAAAAATTAATAAAAATGGAGTGTCTGTTTGTAATATTACGTCTTTTAACTAAATTCATATGTATGTATAAATACACGGTACATATTACACCAAATTAACATTTTTGAAGTGAAACTTCTTTAGGCGCATGAGGGGTAAAATCTGAGCGACCGGTAACGCGTCAGTGTCACGACGAGTACTTGGATGGGTGACCTCTTTTTTTTCAATTAGATTTTTGAAGTGAAACTTCTTTAGAATCGTTGTGATTTCAAACCAGATGCAACGGAAAAACGACAGGGAAGGGCGCGCGGCGCAGCGACTTGCATGAAAAAGGATGACACATTGTAGCGTTACGCTCATTGTAGCGTTACGCTATTTATATCGTTACGCTCATTGTAGCGTTACGATATTTGTAGTTACGCTATTTGTAGCGTTACGCTCATTGTAGCGTCAGTACTTGGATGGGTGACCGCTTTCTTTTTCAACTAGTTTTTTTTAAAGTGAAACTTCTTTAGGCGCACTTAACTTGGAGAGTAAGCAGGCGTGACGAGAGCGTTACGAAAAGTGTGATTGGTCGAGGCGAACGGAAGTTGAGAGGGAGATATTTTGGTTAAGATAAAATTTGATCGACCGGAAACGCGGCAGCGTCACGACGGTCAGTTCTTGGATGGGTCACCGCTTTTTTTTCAAATAGTTTTTTTGAAGTTTAACTTCTATAGGCGCGCTTAACTTGGGGAGTAAGCAGGTGCGTTACGAGAGTGTTAAGAAAAGTGTGATCGGTTGAGCCGAACGGAAGTTGAGAGTGAGATATGTTAGTAAAGATAAAATTTAACTGACCAGAAACGCGGCAGCGTCACGACGGTCAGTACTTGGATGGGTGACCGCTTTTTTTTCAACTAGTTTTTTTGAAGTGAAACTTCTTAAGGCGCATTTCATCACATGAGGTACATTTGAGCGACCGGTAACGCGGCAGCATCAGGTACTTGGATGGGTGACCACTTGGGAACACCACGTGACGTTGCCATTTTTTTTCTTTGTTATAATATATTATATTTAATTAATATTAAAATAAGAATTATTAAATATAAAAACCTACTGTGGAATTTTTAAGGAACATACAAAAATAAATTAGCCGAATCGGTCGAGCCATTCTCGAGTTATGCGCTTAGCAACATTCTTTTTTATTATATACATAGATTATAATAATAATACATAACAACAAAATAGAGTTTTCAAAATAGAGGTAACCCATTTTTAATATAATATTATCTAATATATATACTAAATTTATTACAAAGTATGTTTCATTATATTATCAGCTCGGTGAAGATCGATTTAGATTCGGATCTTAGACCACTAGTACTAAGCAGCGCTTCATGACAAACTTTACATTCGTATGTTACACAGCTCAAAATGAATAATTTAAATTATATTTTTATTTCGAGTTAATACAATTAGGTACAAAATTCAAAAGTATAAGTGTGTCTGTTACATTTTTACGCCTATGGCGATGTAGCAAATTAGCAATTTTAAAATTCATCAACATCGGAGAGCTAATACTGCCTACTGTACCTATACAGATAAATTTTATTTAATAATTATTATTTTAAATTTAATATGTAATTTGTTTCATTTAATAGCTCTTATTCCATTTATGTCCAACAGTATTTATACTAAATAACCCTGAAATCCTTTACTTATTTTATTTATTTACGAAAGTATTATTATTTTATCACTACTATAAAAAATGATCATTATAAATGCATTTCTATTTTAAAGCCAAATAAAATTTCATGACGGTCAGTACTGAGATGGGTGACCGCTTTTTTTTTCAACTAGTTTTTTTGAAGTGAAACTTTTTTAGGCGCATGAGGGGTAAAATTTGAGCGACCGGTAACGCGGGACCGTCACGACGGTCAGTACTTGGATGCGTGACGCTTTTTTTTTCAACTAGTTTTTTTGAAGTGAAACTTCTTTAGGCGCGCTTAAATTGGGTAGTAAGCAGGTTAATGCGTGACGAGAGCGTTACGAAAAGTGTGATCGGTCGAGGAGAACGGAAGTTGAGGGAGATATAAGTTACTTAAGATAAAATTTGAGCGACCGGTAACGCGGCAGCGTCACGACGGTCAGTACTTGGATGGGTGACCGCTTTTTTTCCAACTAGTTTTTTTAAATATTGTAATTGTATTGTGGAATTTATTGAGATACGTTTTATTGAATAATAATTATTTTAAACTACCTATGCCCGCGACTTCGTCCGCGTGGAATTTAACAAAATAATTACTGTTCAGTTCGCAGTTATAAAATAATAATAAAAAATCTAAAATAAAAGTAGCCTACGTTACTCCTTATTACATCAGCAACTATCTGCCAATGAAAGTCCTGTCAAAAACGATCCAGCCGTTTCAGAGATTAGCCGGAACAGACAGACAAATTATAAAAAATGTTATTTTGGTATTTGCACCATGTATATTATATAATATGTAATTTAGTTAAAAGCGGGTATTACAATATTACAAACAGACACTTCAATTTTATTTATTTGTATAGATTTAATATGTAATTTGTTTTATTTTATATAGCTTATTCTATTTATGTCCAACAGTCTTTATAATAAATAACCCTGAAATCATTTACTTATTTCATTTATTTACGAAAGTATTACATATTTATCACTACTTTAAAAAATGATCATAATAAATGCATTTCTATTTTAAAGTCAAATCAAATTAGTTCGCTTTACAGCCACTGACGCTTTCAGGTCACGGACTGAGTTCAACAGCAACGAGTTCGCGCGACGTGTGTCCAAGGGGGACGGGGTAGACGTTAAATGCCTACTTTTGTCATGCGACGGAGCCTTAACGCAAAATAACCAAAAATAACAGTGAAATGTCTAAAAAACGCTTTACAACTTGCGAACTGCGATGATGTAATCACCTCATATAGAAATTTTATTATAGGTAATGACAACACTATAATTGATCGGTTTTCTATCAACCACTTAAATGCATTTGTATACATACATTAAATACGTGTTTTGTGTATGAGTGTATCATACAATTTACAATGTTTCAGATAATGTAAGCTTAAAATATTGTAAAATATTGTTTGCTTCACCTTCCAATAGATGTAAATTTGTTTTTGCCAAAATAATTTAAGACACTAAATGCAAGCACAATTTTCATTGTGTTCAATAATAAATAATCGACTTCAAAAAAATAGGAGGTTCTCAATTTATTATTCTGTATTTTTGTGTGTGTTACATTGCGGTCGAATTAATTGATAAAAAAATCTTGGTAATTTTGCCGCCCCCCTTTCGTGTGCCGCCTATATCCTATATCATTTGATATTTTTTTATTATCTACATCCATAGAATATAATTAAAATTTTTAAACATTTGTTTTCAAATTTTAATACCATGTAACTATTTCGAGACCTATAATCTGTATAAAATTCTCCTCGGATTTCCAGGCTTGTCTATTGTATTGATTCGAAGAAGGGAAATAACGATTATAAAATCGCCATGGGTTATTAGTAGGTAATGAAATATGGGAGACTAGCTTGAGTATTTTCGTTTTTTTCCGTGTAGGTTTTGAATCCATATATAAACATAGGGTAAAATTTAGGCTAATCTGTCATTTTGGACATCCAGCTATCAACGTTTAGTAGGTTTTTTATGCAATTAGTTTAATTGTTTTTACTTGAAAGAGTAAATAATGACCATACAAATATTTTGTTTGCAGTATACGCTACGAGTAGGTTTTGAAATTATGTATCTAATATAATAAACTGAATTACACAATGTCATTTAGCGGCCTCGTAATAATACTCAATTATTAACTCAAGTTCAAGGTAGCCCGCGATCCTAGCAACCGACTAATAGGTATAAATTGTCTAAACATTCCATATCGTATTTATTTAGCATTTTATTTATTAATGTATACATAATTTAGTAGATATCATATCTTATATATTTATGCACGTTAAGCCGTCGATCCCGGTTGTAATCATGTACACCTGATAGCGATCGTTACTCATAGTAGGAAATATATCCGCCAACCCGCATTGGAGCAGCGTGGTGGATTAAAGCTCCGATCCTTCTCCTACATGGGGAAGAGGCCTATCTCCAACAGTGGGGATATTACAGGCTGAATCGTGATCGTAATTGAAGTCGTTTTTTTTTCGTTTGCGCGCAAACACAATTATTTACTGGATGTACCGATTTTGATGACTCTTTTTAATCGAAAGCGGGTGCTTGTCGTCGTAGGTACTCGTCAGTTCTCGATCAAATTTAAATGGGTTAATAAGGGAAATCATCCGAAGGTTGGGTAGGCTGCCAGCTTTGTGGACGTTGGGCTCACAATGGTTGTGCTGGTGTGGATGATGAAAACACCGAAGAAATTCATATTTGTATTTATTGTGATAATAATTAGCTTACCCCATCTTGCCCCATTTTCATTACCCCATCTTACCCCATGGTAAGGGGCAAGATGGTTTTTCGAAAGTTCCTATCAAATCCTTTATTTTAAAAAAATGCTATAAGTTCATCTTCCAAAGAGTATGCCAAATTGTAGTTAGATTAATAAGGCATTGTGCCATAAATAAATAAGCATAATAAACGCAATGATTATACTGTATTTTTAGTATTTTCCTTAGATACCCCATCATGCCCCCCCTTCCCTTTTTGAGAAATCTCTAATATGAGATAGATGAATTGATGAATGATTGAGAGAATTGATGATTACTTGACTGTTTTTCGTCTACCTAATGTGGAATTATTGTATTACTTGTCGATGTAACTGAAGCTGCTTTTTTTTTCATTTGTGAGCAAACAAAAATCTCTAACTTCACCGAACTTTCTGCTCTTATTGAGCTTGTTGGAATAAGTCGTTATAACGACGACTCAAGTCAGTCGCTGTATGAGTGTGACTGGATCTCTTTTTTTAAGGGATGTCATAATTCCCAAATTATGCATTTGTGTTATTCGCATACAAAATACTTGGTATTAATTATTACTGATATTAATCTTATTGTAGAGGCGCGAAATAATTTCTGAGAGATTTGACTCAACGAATCATAGCTTTCTCTGACAACAGGAAAGCTGATTCATTTTTTGCTGGCAGAATCAGAATTGCATTTTAAATTGAAACGCTGCCAAAATTCTTGCTAATATTCCACGCGGACATGGTTTGTACAATAAACATAATTAAATAATTATTTAGGTTTTTTGTTGCTTTTTGGCTAAATTCGCACATTATGGTACGCGTAGGATAAACTAGTTTAGTCTAAAATATAATTACATCGGCGTGTGTACAAATATAATAAACATGTAATTTGTAGTCAAAATAATACAATTACACGTGAAATAAAAATTATCAGACGAAGACGTAATATTATCTTAATTTTTTTATTTGTACTATGGCTGTTATCTAATTAAGATAAAGCTTTATATGTACCTACTTAGAATTTCATAATAAAATAATGTTAGACAACAGGAAAAATATTGTACCATGGAATTTATCACACATCCTTTTTTGCATTGTTTAGGTATGTACTATGAATATTTTATTCATCGACTAGTAGCTGCTGAGATTAGCGCGTTTAAACAAACAAACAATTTATCATCTCTATAATATTAGTATAGATTTACGTTTTAAACAGGTTAAAATTAAAAAAAGAAATTAAATATCTACATTATATCACGTTACTTCCTCTTGTCTTTTGTACACGTACTACTGCAAACGAAAAAAAAAACTGACTTCAATGACGTCGACAAGTAATACAACGTAAATAGATGAAAAAATAGTCAAATTATTTTCAAAAATATAGTAAAAGAAAACAAGACAAGCATCAGCTTTCGATTAAAACAAGAACCATCAAAATCGATATTTCCAATGAAAAGTTATGCGGTGGTCAGTAAATACAGCGACGGGACAACGTTGGTCGACGAAAAAGTTGTCAGTAAATACGCATTATTAGATATAACTTGAAAAGTACTTGTTAGGTCTCAATTAAAATTAAATGAGATCATGACACGCAATACCTTACGATTAAAAAAAAATTGTAATCAGACCTCAGTCAAAAGGTCTGAGGTAATAAATAAAAATAAACCATCACATAAAAATACAATCAAATTGAGAAACTCCTCCTTTTTGGAAGTCGGTTATAAAGGGGAGTGATACTCATAGTTACAACAACATAATCTACACGTGCGGGTTGGCGGATATACCTATTCCCTAGGTACTATGAGTAACGATCGCTATCAGGTGTACATGATAACAACCGGAACCGACGGCTTAACGTGCTCTCCGAGGCACGGTGGGGAGACCCACAAGGACTGCACAAACACCCAGACCACGACAAACATCTGTATGGCCACCCTGTTCTCCTACATAGGGAAGAGGCCTATGCCCAACAGTGGGATATTACAGGCTGAATCGTGAATCTACACGTAAAGCGGCATAATCGCTCTAATATTACTAGTTAGTATAATTTTTAGGTAATATATCATGAAATTATTTTTATGCCAAAAGATGATTGTCGATTAGGATCAGGTGATTATTTCCGTCACCTTTTTGGGCAAACATGCAATAATAGTTAATGAATTTTGAATGAATGTTGAAATGAATAAAGTTCGTTTATTACTTATGAGTTACATGTATATGTTAGTAAAAGCTCGAACTACGGTCAATCCTAAGACTGACGAGTAAGTCTTAGGATTAAAGAGTAAGTCTTAGGATTTACCGACATGAGTTAGTAAATGTAAGGATTTATGAAAATGGGAATTTTTTTTTCGGGCTTTTACTATTAGAATTTAGTACATGCTAGGTTTTACCACGGACAGCTAGTAAAAGTTGGTTTTGGAAATAAAACAAAGATTAATTCTTATTCATTTATTTCAGTCGAAAACTTAAATTGGTAAGTCTTTAGATTAAGACCTGTAGACCGTTTATCGGCATAATGTCGTTACAACAAAAAAAAAATAACCCTAACCTATCCAACTTCGAAATTAGACCGTGTATCGCAATAATTTCGTTACAAAATAATAATAATAATAATAATCCTAACCTATCTAACTTCAAAATTAGACCGACGCGGGTCTTATATAAAGACTAGCCACGTTATAAGATGTCTTTTTCAATATTTACCGTGCCTTTAATGTAAATCCTAAGACTTACCAAGTTAATGGTGGTAAAAGTGCGAATCGCAAAATCGTTCGAGCTTTTACCATTAAGAGTTGGTAAAACTTAGGTTTTACTCTTAAATCTTAGGATTTACCGTAATTCGTGCACTTACAGTAACATATATTACATGAGGTAGTATTTATGTTTTGAAAGAAAATTAGATTTTGGAACTATTTAGAAGCAGTGATTGCTAAATATGCTTTATTTTGGTGGTGGGGTGTTACCCGTGTTACAAATCCAAATTGAGACTTGCGCAAAACATTAGTGAAGTAGCTTCTAAAGCTAAATATTGTATTGTAAGTGAAAGAACCGGAAGCTAGTCTCCCTTAGACATAAAAGGTACCCTCCCATTCCCTTTTGTCTCTTTAAGTATGAAAAGCATTTGTATCTATCACAGAGACAAACCGTAATAATACCAGTAGGTAACACTTAAAAATCCCTGCCCATATTTTTAACAAAAGACTAAGTACCTATTTATAATATTTTTTTGCTTAAATATATTCCTCTTCCTACATGGGGAAGAGCCGTAAGAGGCCTATGCCCAACAGTAGCGTGCATCACATATAGGCAGAAAGGCACTGCCTACCCTGGCATCTTACTAAAAATGATATATAAAACATGAATATTAAATATTTTTGAAAAAGACATAAACCATAATTCAATTTAAATCTCCTTCAATTTTAAAACACGCCTTACACGCCGTCGTATAAATTATAATATTATGTATGCGATATCAGCGC
Organism: Melitaea athalia; assembly: GCA_905220545.2. Taxonomy (NCBI): domain Eukaryota; kingdom Metazoa; phylum Arthropoda; class Insecta; order Lepidoptera; family Nymphalidae; genus Melitaea; species Melitaea athalia. The sequence goes on from HG992178.1 coordinate 17,768,069, forward strand.
GCCGGGCCTTTTATGAACTACTAGCCTAACTCGCAGTTAAACTCCCCATACAAATCAGCAGTGCAAACTTAGCACCTCATCGATGGAATTTTGGGTCGAAAATGACCTTAATCGATAGGTCTACATTAGGTCCGTATAGGTCCACTAAATTTTTCTTAGGTCCGCTATAGTTTTTTAATAAATATTTTTTTTTTTAATTTAGGTTAAAAAGATGCAATTTCAGCACCCCATCCAAGGATTTTTAAAATCAAAATGACCTCAATCGATAGGTCCACGTTAGGTCCGTATAGGTCCACAATAATTTTTGTTAGGTCCCCTATAGTTTTTTAGCTGCTAAAAATACGATTTTTTTTTCCAAAATTTTAAAATTATTTATAAAAAAACTAAAGAGGACCTAACGAAAAATTTAGTGGACCTATACGGACCAAACGTAGACTTATCGATTAAGGTAATTTTGATTTCAAAAATCCTTAGATGGGGTGCTAAAATTGCATATTTTATTTAACAAATTTAAAAAAATTATTTATTAAATAACTATAGGGGATCTAACAAAAATTATTGTGGACCTATACGGACCTAACGTAGACCTCTCGATTAAGGTCATTTTGATTTTAAAAATCCTTGGATGTGGTGCTAAAATTGCATTTTCTTTAAATAAATTAAAAAAAAATTATTTATTAAAAAACTATAGCGGATCTAACGAAAAATTTACTGGACCCATACGGACCTAACGTAGAACTATCGATTAAGGTCATTTTAATTTCAAAAATCCTTAGATGGGGTGCTAAAATTGCATATTTTTTTTACCAAAATTAAAAAAAATTATTTATTATTAAACTATAGGGGACCTAACAAAAATTATTGTGGACCTATACAGACCTAACGTAGACCTATCGATTAATGTCATTTTGATTTTAAAAATCCTTGGATGGGGTGCTAAGATTGCATTTTTTTAACCTAAATTTAAAAAATTATTTATTAAAAAACTATAGCGGACCTAACGAAAAATGTAGTGGACCTATACGGACCTAACGTAGACCTATCGATTAAGGTCATTTTCGACCCAATATTCTATCGATGAGGTGCTAAGTTTGCACTGCTATACAAATCTTAGTAATTTCAGAATGACATAATTATAATCCTACAATTTTATAAAGTCACGCGTCATATGGAATTCGAACAAAGTATTGTGTTTTTAACATTGGTCGGCTAACCAATGGTAGAGGCACTGCCTAATAACCTGTCTTATGATTTTTGACACGGTCGCGTAATCGATTACGCAATCGCTGCCGCCTTCCAATCAAGTGGCACAGTGTAATATTATTACAATTCACTATTCAGTTTCAGTAGTCAGTATTCGCTTTGAATTTTTCGTTTGTGCGTTGTTTTTTTTATGTAATTAGTGAAAATATTAATATATTAGTGATAGATAAGTTTATTTGTGAAATATGTAACGGAGATGTGTGTTTAATGAAAGTAAAGTGTTTTTTTTTTGCTTGTTATTCGAAACTTCTAAATCAGTTTGGAATTGTAATGGGTACGTAGATTTGCACAATTTCACTAATGCTGTAAAAAAAACATGATCAGTCCGAAAAACATCTAGCATTTTCTATAAAATTACATACTTTTGGCAAAAACCGCATCGAAACAAGCATTCAAATGATACATTGAACGCCATTAGATCGGACATTTGGAATCGAAACATTTCGACGGCTAATTGATATAGTGAGTTTTTTGGGTAAATAAGAACTACCTTTCAGAGGACATGACGAGTCACTTTTTACTAAATAAAGGTAATTATTCAATCAATAATAAATTAAGAAAAATAAATAATATTCATGTAAATTATTTTCTGGTTGTAATATAAAGTGACATCTAGTGTAGTATCGAGTTTTGTTTCGTTTGGTATAGATGGCGCTATCAGCAGTTTGGTGATTTTTAATTGTATTTTTGTTTTTCAATTCGTTTTTTTTAAATTAGTTTGCCAAAGAAGTTTCACTTCTGACATGTGTACTTTGTGCGCACGCAATTTTTTTTTGACTGCCTACCCTGTCTAAAAACTTTATGCACGCCACTGATGCCCAACAGTGGGATATTACAGGCTGAATCGTAATATTCCTTGTAGTAAAGAAAACGTACTTTCTACGTAAAAACAAATCTAATATATGTTAAGAAAACAAAAAAAAACAAAAAAAAATATGACATAATACCTACCTACACCTATTTCGCGAAACTTCAAAGTCGCTTGCAAATTTGACAAAAAAAAACAGCAACTGAAAAAAAACACCCAGCCTAATCAGAACTGAATGATGCTTATCAAAAATATAAATTGTAAGTCAAAACGTAATTAATCAAATATTTTCGTCATAACAAAAATACTGATAGTATGAGTTTTTAATGTAGTCAGACGAGTTAAGAGTAATCACAAAGCCATGCGCCACGCGCATGCGCCGTGTTATATCATCCCACGTGGAGTCATATCGTCTGTGGTAAAAAATAATTACTATTACACGTACTTCTAATGTGTTCTATAACTAATAAAAACACCGATAATTCAAAATCTTTGTTCATTGTATTTGTGTGTGAATATTTTATTTGTTTTATTTGAATATCATTTGAAAAAAAGACAACTAATTCAAAATAGAGTTCGTTTGAGTACCTACTGTAAAATGAAAGCAATAAAAAATAGCATTATAATTAAACAACTTTTTTGGATTTTATCGCGGTTTATTAGGTTTTTAAGATGCCCGAGCGACTTTTCGAATACTTTACAGCAGTGTTTTTCAACCTTTATCATGATGCGACCCCCCTGGTATGAAATAATATTTCGCGACCCCCCCCCCTCCTTCGCTTTTTTATCATGTATGTATGTATGTATATGTTATAGTGTTACACATATTCATTCCATACGACGTCTTTATACGTCTCCATAATTAGGATTCGGATATTATATACTTCTCAGTACAAGAGACATCGGAGAACACTGGGCGGAGGTGGATCTTAAATCCTTTTTAAATGCAGCTATAAATGAGGCTAATTTGCCAACTAAGCTCAAAAAGAATCTGCAAGAATTATCTACCGATGGGATATTACACTTGGAATTCAGGTCTTCTAATTTGGATTCCTTTTGGTTAAGGAGAAAAACAGAACACCCGGAATTGATAACTGAGGCTTTGAAGTGTTTGATTTCATTTGGCACCTCGTACTTATGCGAGTTGACATTTTCATCAATGGCCCAAATAAAAAGTAAGCAAAGAAATCGCTTAAATTTAGAAAACGATTTAATTGTATGTGTAGCAAATACAGATCCACGATGGGAGAAATTGGTTAATCGTAACAAACACAACCTTCGCATTAACACGAGTCTTAGGATTTTATTTTTGTTAATTTGTTTGTATTAACATAAAAATGTTTATGAGTATATCCTTTTTTTTAAATTCTTTTACTTAATAAATCAATCTTTTTAATCATTGTTGTTTTTTTACTAAAGTTCTCTCGACCTCTGACGACCCCCTACAGAAGCTTCGCGACCCCCAGGGGGTCGCGACCCACAGGTTGAAAAACACTGCTTTACAGCAACCATGGTCACGGGAGTCCCGTTTCATTGTAAATAGCACCTTACTACAGACAACAAAAGGACATATGAATCGATACATACTTCATTTATTACTTACTTTATTTATATCTATCTAGATTGTGTTTTACATAACTAAACCGTTAGCGCAGTTTGTAATACTTCTTTCACTTCCAGGTGTTGTAGGTTCGATTCTCACACTGAGTCTAGGTGTAAATATATTTTATTACAAGTGTATTATTAATGTATATGACAAAGTATTACAAAAATATAAATATCTAGTTAAATCAACCGGCTGTCACCTATAACACAGGTATTAAGTTACCTACCCTAGGAACAACGGCTGTGTATGTAAGTATGTCAGAAAAAACATATTCCATTCATAATTGAAATAGAAACTAAGTATTACAAATTTTGGCAACGCGTCCACTTACGACTCGTCGTAATGTATTAGACATGCCCTAACCTATGAGCGGCTACATCACTTTTTTATTGTCTATTTTATGTTTGTGAACAGATTTGTTATGTTTATAATTATACGATCAGGTCAAATAATCTATCTGATTTCTGAATTCGCTAATTTTAAAAGAAAAAAACGCAGGTTCACAGGTTGTGAGTATAAATATCTGATAGGTAAGGTGGTGTTTTAGTAGATAGTGAATAATAAAAATATATCGTTAACTTATATGTTTAATATCACGTCAGATAACCTTATCAATAACCGGTAAAACAGGCATTTATGTTATGTCAAACTTTTACCAAATGGTCAGGTGTACACAATTAGATAACCTCAGTAAAAAGTAATTAAAACATAATTTAGTGATAATGCTTTATTTTGATTATGTCTACCTCAATATAGCCAAGCGACCTCGTTATCTGTTGTCACAAAAGATAACTAACTATATATAGAATGTCGATCGATCTATCTTTCGTGTAACGGAAGTCAGTCTTACTAGATTATTAATTAAATAACCATTTCATATCCTTCCTTACATATTCTAATGAAATATAATCAGTGATATTGATAAATTACATAATTAGGATAATAATTATTTTTTATTAGTTAAGAACTATTTGTTTCGTAAAAATGTTGTAGGTACATGTATAAAAATTAGTGCAAAAGTTAAAAGCGATGACATAACACATTATAATAAAGAATCTGATGGCATTTGAACTCGTTGCAAATATTAAATAATTCAGATCAAAGCTTATTATGCATTGATGTCTTAATATATATTTATTTTAATACAAGTTTTTAACCTTTTTTTAACGACTAAGCCGGTAAACAAGCTTTTGGCTCACCTGATGGTAAGACCGTAGCCTATAGACGCCTGCAACACCAGAAGCATCGCAAGCGCGTTGCCGACCCTATCCACGACCCTCCCCAGGAGCTCTCACCACCTTACTCAGCACCAGGGCCCCCGGGCAAGAGGGGCCCCCAACGTCTATAAGCAAAAAAAACGTAAAATATTATCCACGATGTTACATAAATTCATGCTTCCCGGGAAAAAGCATATAAAAAAAACTGTCATAATACGTGCCTACTTATAGAGTTTTCACTTCAGAAATGACAAAATCAAAAAGTAATCTCTTTTTTTTTCGAGTTAAGCGTGCGCCCAAAAGTTGGCAACATCCTACATCAGTAAGTGACTTAAACGGGGGAATGCCGCAATAACAGATGCATATTACGAGAAAAATATTTACGTGTTTTATTTCATTCCGGTTCATACGTTATCACAGTCAGTCAGTCAGACAGTCAGTGCAGCCCATTGCAGTAAACTGCAGGACATAGGCCTCACCAAGTTCGCGCCAGATATCCCGGTTTTCCGCAATCCTCATCCAGCCTACACCGGCAATCACGTAGATCGTCGCTCCAGCGGGCCGGAGGACGTCCTACATTGCGTTTGCCAAGACGAGGTCTCCACTCCAAGACACGTCTGCTCCAGCGGCCATCGGTCCTGCGACACAAGTGACCAGCCCACTGCCACTTCAACTTACTAATTCTGTGGGCTATGTCGGTTACTTTCGTCTTGCATCCAGTTTTACGTTTGGTAATTACATCATGCTTTCTATTCTTGACCCTTCCAGTTATAACCGCAACAGCTGAAAGAAGTTTTTCAAAACTAAACTGAACAAAAATTACCTAAGGACTTCGACGAGACAGGAACGGCTATCAGACTTGTCACTATTGTCTATTTTAGGAGGAAGTGATAACTTATATTAAATAAATATTTATTTTAATTAAATGCAAGCATTTTTGTTTATTTTGTGAGAAATCGTTACCCTTCATTTGGGCCTCCCAACTAATTTTGATACGGGGCCCCTCCAAGGCACGCTACGCCACTGCTCAGCACAGAAACACAACGCTACTTGAGAGCACAATTATTTTGCTGTGATCTTCTGTAAGGTTGAGGTACTTCCCCAGACGGATTGATTCAGATTTTGAGCAGAAGATATACTGCTGTGCCCTACCTCAATGATGATTATGTGGGGGAGTCCCCAAGTGCTTGTAGGTACGTCCTCGTCGTCTCCCCTGGACCCTGTCCTGACCCCGGTAACGCAGGTGGCAGGCAGGTGACCGAACTCTATAAGCTTTACTTGGCTTTCAGAGTGTTCTTTTAATTTTCGTTGCGATGCTTCCTCTACGCGAGAGCATAGGAGGAGTTACAAAAGGCCCTTCTCAGGGCCAACCTGACGGCCCTTCTGAGGGCCAACCTGAAGGCCCTTCTGAGGGCCAACCTGACGGTCCTTCTCAGGGCCAATCCAGCGGCCCATCTCAGGGCCAAGTACAAGATGAGATTGAGGTGTTGGAGGACATTTCCATCACCTCGTTGTCGGAGTCAGACCTGAAGCGAAAGCTTGGAAGCTGGTACTCAGGGGGGTCGGAGTGCTCCGGAACGGAGACAGAAACGGGAGTGGCCGCGGGGCCTAAAACAACCAAGTCAGCCAAGAGAGGCAAGGCGTCCGCTCTTACTAGCGCCAGAGCGGCCTTAAGGGAGCGTGCGGAGAAAGTCCGGGAGGACGAGTTCGAGGCGGTCCTCCACAAGAGAGCTTTCGTGAAGAAGAAGGAGGTGGGGGGGCAAATGGAGGAGGCTCCCATCGAGATTGACGACGTGGAAAAGCGGGGGACCGAGGAGCTGAGGGTGGCGACGGAGGCCAACCTTAACCTGATCCTCACCCTGACCGGTAAGTCGGTCAATCTGCGTGGGGGCTACGCCTCCAAAATAAGGAGGGCAGCGGGATCAATCAAGGAGGTGCTGGAGTCCCTGGTGGCCCGCACGGACTCGGAGGAGGTCCGCCGATTGAAGGCCGACAACCGTCGGCTCGCGCGGGAATTAGAGCTGGTTCGGGACGAAATGCTGGCCTATAAAAGGGAGTTTGAGGACAGTCGTAAAAAGGCGGCTGAATCCGTAAATACAGAGGAAAATGCCGACCTGATGCAAAAAATTGCAAATATGGTTGGCAAAACCGTAGATGACCGCCTGGCGGCTCTCAAGCTCCCGGCTGCACCTCCTTGTCCACTGGCTGGGGACAGCAGACCGTTGGTGCGAACCACAAAGGCCGCCACTGCAAAAAAGAGTAGAGCGACGGTGGCCCCTAGTGCAAGCGTGGTGGCGCAGGTGGACCTGGAGGAGATACCCGCCCTTCCTGAAGCATCGAGCAAAGGAAAGGGGAAGGCCAAGGGGAAGAAAAAGGTGAAGGAGGTAGAGGGGACCGCGTTCGGTCCCTCCACCTCAAAGGAAGCGGCCCCTCAAGGGAAGGAGGGAGAGGGGGCCAAAGTCCAGTTGGAGCAGCAGGAGCCGGCAGCAAGCTGGACTGAAGTCGTCCGCCGCAAGAAGGCTAAAAAACCGGCGGCTTCAACGTCGCCAGCCAAGAAGGAGGCCCCGAAGCCTAAGTTGGCTCTCCCCCGCTCCACGGCCGTAATAGTCAAGTTACGGCCGGAGGCAGCGACCACGGGGGCCACGTACGCGTCGATACTGCTCAAGGCCGAGACCAGTATCGACCTCGAGGAGCTGGGAATCGGCCCGCTCCGGATCCGCCAATCTGCGACCGGGGCGCGCCTCATTGAGGTGCCCGGCTCCACGAGTGGGGAGAAGGCCGATGCCCTCGCCACTCGGCTGAGGGAGGCATTGGCCGAGGAAGCGGAGGTGCTCAGGCCTGAGAAGAAGGCGGAGATAAGAATTTCAGGCCTGAGCGACGCAGTCAACGCGGAGCGTTTGGCTACCGCTGTGGCAAAGGAGGGGGGCTGTTCCCCCGGGCAGGTCCACGTGCGAAACTTGCGCGTGGGGCAAGTGGGCTCGGGATCAGCCCACATTGAGCTCCCGGTGGCAGCAGGGAAAAAGCTGCTGCAAGCCGGGAGCATAGCGGTGGGGTGGAGCAGAGGGAACGTCCACCTCCTGCAGGCACGTCCCAGGCACTGTTTCCGTTGCCTGGGACTAGGGCACGTCGGTTCCGCGTGCCCAGCTGGCACTGACCGCAGCACGCTGTGCTATCGCTGCGGTCAGCCTGGCCACAAAGCTGCCGGGTGTTCGGCCGCCGCTCGTTGCGCGGTGTGCGCGGACGCCGGTAGGCCGGCGGGCCACGTGATGGGGGGCATGTCATGCAAGCCCCCATCAACTCGCGGGAAGTTCCCATCCCAAGGGGGGAACCGAGTGGTGTCAGCAGACGCTGAGATGACCGAATAATGCACAGACATCTCAGCGTCCTCCAGGCGAACGTCAACCACTCCGCAGGGGCCCAGGACCTTTTCCTGCAGTCCATGGCGGAGTGGTGTGTTGACGTCGCGATCGTTGCCGAGCCATATGCTGTGCCTCCTGGCCCACACTGGGCGGGAGACACCGAGGGCTTGGTGGCGATTGTGGTGAGGCCTGGAGCCGGCCCCCCCCTCGTTGTCAAGGCGAGGGGCCACGGGTACGTGGCAGCGGTTCGGGGAGAGGTGGCTTTCATTGGAGTCTACTTCTCCCCGAACCGTGACCTGGCGGCCCTGGAACGGTTTCTCGACGTTCTGGGGCCACTGGTGGGGCAGCTAGCTCCTCTCCAGGTGTTTGTGGCCGGTGACCTCAACGCCAAGTCCACGGCTTGGGGCAACCCTGTTACGAACCCTAAAGGGAGGGAGGTGGAGGAGTGGGCGCTAGCTGCCGGACTGTGCCTGCTCAATGTGGGGTCAGTCCAGACGTGCGTGCGTTGGTCGGGAGGTTCCGTGGTGGACGTCACGTTCGCCACGCCGGCCATCGCACGCAGAGTGGAAGGGTGGAGGGTGGAAACGGAGGTGGAGACTCTCTCGGACCATCGATACATAAGGTTCGAGGTGTCTCCAGCTCACGTCCGTCCGGCGTCGTCGTCGTCGTCAACGTCGTCCAGGGGGCATACCCGGTTTCCTCGTTGGGCACTCTCCAAGCTCGACCGGGAACTGGCAGAGGAGGCCGCAATTGTTGGCCGCTGGAGTCTCCCGCCGCTGTCGGAGTTTGGGGTGGATGAGGCGGCTAGCCGGCTCAGCGACGCATTCACTGCTGTCTGCAGAGCGGCCATGCCGCCCGCGAAGCGTTCATCCCCGCGGCGGGCGCTTTACTGGTGGTCGGCTGAGATAGCCGGTCTTCGGGCCGCCTGCAACGGGGCCAGGAGACAATATACCCGGAGCAGGCGGAGACGCCCCCAGGACGTGGACAGGGACGACAGGCTGCGCAGGATCTACGTGGAGAAAACGAAGATCCTGCGGGAGGCCATATACCGAGCCAAGGAGGAGGCCTGGCTGGAGTTAGTTGGGGGTCTGGAGAGAGACCCCTGGGGTCGACCGTATATTTGGGCGCGGAACAGGCTCCGCGCTCAGTCGGCCCCCATCAGCGAAACTCTTCAGCCGAACCAACTGGGGAGGATCGTTGAGGAACTCTTCCCTGACGAACCCGAGGGCTTCATGCCCCCCCAGATGGCTCGGCAGACGCCGGACGAGGAGGAGGGTGTTCCGCCACCCGTCACAGAGGCTGAAATGGAGGCGGCTCTGTTTCGCCTTCAGAGTAAGAAGAGGGCGCCGGGTCCGGACGGGGTGCACGGGAGGGTACTCGCGATCGCTCTCAGGCACCTCGGCGACAGCCTCCGGGAGCTGTTTGACCGCTGCCTACGGTCTGGCCAGTTTCCGGGGGCCTGGAAGGAGGGTCGGCTCTGCCTACTTCCCAAAGCAGGGCGGACCCCGGACTCGGCTTCGGCGGTGCGACCGGTGGTGCTGCTGAGCGAATCTGGGAAGGCCTTGGAGAGAGTGGTAGCCTCCCGGCTCGCTCGGCACCTAGATGGGGGCTCGGGACCCGGACTCTCAGAGTCCCAATTCGGGTTCCGAGCACGCCGGTCGACCATCGATGCCCTCAAACGCCTAAGGGCAGTGACGGGTGAGGCGGAACACAGGAGGGAGGTGGTTGTCGCGGTGTCCCTGGACATCGCGAACGCCTTTAATAGTCTGCCTCACGCAGTGATACGGGAGGCACTGAAATACTTTGGAGTGCCCCCGTATCTAAGGAGGCTCTTGGAGGCGTACCTCTCCGATCGGAGGGTAGGCTACGAGAACCGGTCGGGGTCCGTGGAATGGCGGCAAGTCAGCTGCGGTGTCCCGCAGGGATCGGTTCTGGGACCGATCCTGTGGGACATCGGGTACGACTGGGTCCTGCGAGGCCGTCTCCTCCCCGGGATGGGTGTCATCTGCTACGCGGATGACACCCTCGTGTACTCCCGGGGACGTGACTTCAAGGAGGCGGCGCGGTTGGCCGAGGTCGGAGTCGACCTCGTGATCAGCCGCATAAAGAGTTTAGGGCTTCGTGTCAGAATTGACAAGACCGAAGCCCTCCTATTCCGCGGGACCGGACGCAAGTGACCCCCACCGGGGGCTACCCTGCAGATCGGAGAGGGGAGGGTCAGGATGAGCCCCCAAATCAAATATCTGGGGCTCATCCTCGATGGAGGGTGGACCTTTGGCCCACACTTCGCCATGGTGGGACCGAAGGTCGTGAAGGTGGCGAGTGCACTGGGCAGACTCCTCCCGAACCTCGGAGGACCCAGCACCGCCTGCAGGCAGCTGTACTCCGGTGTCTGCCGGAGTATGGCGACGTACGGTGCCCCGGTTTGGGCGGATCGCCTCACTGCGAGGAATAAGGCCGCACTGCGCTCTGCGCAGAGGACCATCGCGGTGAGGGTGATTCGGGGGTACCGTACGGTATCGTGGGCTGCAGCTACTGCTCTAGCCGGCGACCCCCCGTGGGAACTCGTGGCGGAGGTTCTTGCCGAGACCTACTCATACGTCTCGGGTAGGAGGGCTCTTGGTGAGAACCCCACGTTGGACGGGATCCTACGGGTGCGCCGGATAGGGCAGGAAGCGTTAATGCAGAGGTGGGGGGAGGACCTGGCGCAGGAGCCGTATGGCACACGCGTAACGGCTGCCCTGCGCCCGGTCCTTGAGCGGTGGATGCGTCGAAAACGCAAGCCCCTCACCTTCCGTCTGACGCAGGTTCTCACCGGGCACGGTTGCTTTGGTGACTACCTGTGTCGGACGGCCCAAAGGGAGCCGACGACTGAATGTCACGATTGTGGTGCGGCGGTGGACTCTGCCCAGCATACCCTCGAGGTGTGCCCGAGATGGGCGGCGCTGCGTCGCGATCTGACGACAGTCCTCGGAGGGGACTTGTCACTCCCGAGCGTCATCACCGCGATGCTCGGCAACGACGAGTCCTGGAAGGCGATGGTCTCCTTCTGCGAGACAGTTATGTACCAGAAGGAGGCTGACGAGCGGGTGAGAGAGGAGGCCGCCGACGTGGCTTCCACCCGCGGGCGACGAATGGGGGTGCGTAGGAGGCGCTACTTAATGCGCTTCCAGTAACGCCCCTGTGCCCGTGTCGGGCCGGGATGGGAACCCGGTCCTGCTAGACACGGCGTCGTCGGGACTGTTCAGAGGTGAGCCGGACAGTCCCCATGGAGGAGAAATCTGGCCTTTTCGCCAAGGCCAGCCTGTCGCTGGAGGGATCCTGTTGCCTGCAGATCCGGGACCCTCCAATGAAAGCGGCTGAAGGCTCCCGCAGGGGGTTTAGTGCGGTAGTGGCACCCCCAAGTGCTGAGTCCGACATACGGTCTAGGACTGCCTACCCGGGCGTCCTGGATATCACCCGTAAATGGGTTACCCTGCGATATCAAAAAAAAAAAAAAAAAAAATGATGATTATGTAATGTAAAATAAATATTTTTATATATTTCTTTGAGTAGTTTTTCTTCGCTTCAGCCTGTAATATCCCACAGCTGGGCATAGGCCTCTTTCCCCATGTAGGAGAAGGATCAGAGCTTAATCCAACACGCTGCTCCAATGCGGGTTAGCAGATATATTCCCTACTATGAGTAACGATCGCTATCAAGTGTACATAATAAATAAAAGATCAGTAAACAAAGTAAGTACAAAAAGTAAAAGATAAACCTGATAATATGTGAAAATACCACATTGAAAAAAAATGTGCTTCTTACTTTTTAGGCGACATATAAACTACACATATTTAATTATGTTTACTATGTTTTTCGCTTTTGTTATATTATTAAATTACTAGCGACCCGCTCCGGCTTCGCAATGGTGCAATGCTGATACTAAATATAAAATATAAAATAAATATTTGCAATCTAAGCGCAAAAAATGTGTTTATTTACGACATCACATTAGAAAACTTTAAAACTATCAGTGTTCCTCTACTATATTATGCATGTATTATACATATAAACCTTCCTCTGGAATCACTCTATTTACTAAAGGAAACCGCATCAAAATCCGTTGCGTAGTTTTAAAGATCTAAGCATATATACAGACAGACAGACGGCGGGAAAAGACTTTGTTTTATAATATGTAGTGATTTAGAAATTTCGTACTACTATTGAACTTACAAATTATTATCAAATAATTTTTTATTGGCGTCTACATAGAGCCCACGGACATGTCGCATTTAAAAAACTTAAAATTAAGGTTTCTGTTTTTTTTTAGCTTGTATTATTACAAAATAAACATTATTTAATTCGGGCGATTACTATTTTTTTTAAAGGTGCGTAGCGTATCTACATAATAAAGGAGCATGCACCTACACGCAGGCCTTCTATATGTATATTCATTAGTTTTCGATAATTTACAATTTCTATATTAAGTTATTTCAAGGGCGTCAGCTACATTGTATTCAAACATTTGTTTATATTAACACTTTATAAGAGTTAATTAAAATATTAAAAATGGTCCTTACGAAATTTATGAACGACACTTTTTGCCAATTTTATGAAATCTTGCAGATCTCGAAATAACTATTTAGGTCATACATTATTATTTAATATTTAGTACCACATGTCTATGTTTAAGATATATTAAATAATATATTGATTTTAAGTAAGCCTTTATAAATAAGGAGTCTACCTTGATATCTACGTAAGCGTTTTTTAGGACGAACTTGCACCGAAAACCCAGGTTTTATTTGGTTATATTGTTATATGACAGGTCGTAACGTCATCTTTTATAGTTTTTGTTAAATTTGAATAACATAGCTTTATAGGTAACTAGCGACCCGCCCCGGCTTCGCACGGTTGCAAAAACTATCAGTGTTTCTCTACCATATTATGCATGTGTTATGCATATAAACCTTCCTCTGGAATCACTCTATTTACTAAAGAAAACCGCATCAAAATCCGTTGCGTAGTTTCAAAGATCTAAGCATACATAGGGACAGACAGACAGCGGGAAGCGACTTTGTTTTACAATATGTATTGATGATGAAGGAATTATCAAATTCTGTGCAGTGGCTTGCGATTTAATCGACAAATACATAACTCTCGCTTGCTTCTGACAAGTTTTTATTTATCTAATACTAATGGTATAAAGGTTAAAAGTTTTTTGGTTGTTTAAACGCTAATCTCAGGAACTATTTGTTCGAATTGAATTTTTTTTGTCTTGGATAGCCCATATATACCGAGAAAATACTATATAGGCTATTTTTTCACAAATTAACGCGTGTGAAACCTGTCTACCGAAACGCTCTGTCTATCGAAACAAAACAAATATTTTGTATAGGTACTTTTAGAACATACAGTAATCAAGGTGATCTTACTGAATCATCATGATATATAATATCAGAAAACATGTAACAAAACTTTCAATCACGGCATCAATCAAACTATTTATGTAATAAGTATTTAGATAAAAGAAAATATAAAAGTAATGACCAATAATGTACATTAAAATATATTCGTTTATATAAAAAATATAAAAGAAAAAATATTAATATCGCATAATAAAAAATACACGTTCATATGTTGTATGCGTGATGCCTTATCTCTCACCTATTTCTTACCAAATGTACTGATATTGTTACTCGTGCTAATCGTGCCAACAACATAATGAGTAGACAGATCGCGGCATTGGCCTCACAGCTATGTGTCAAGACCTTTGTAGACTATGAAACGTGTAACACGACATTTTTATTGTAATTTTTACGTACAATTACAATGTTTTTTTTTTTACAAAATGGAAATCGTTCGTAAATCTATAGGTGGAAATTCGCAACATATAAATATGTTATATTTAAGAATATAGGTATTACAATGTATGTTATATGTTTTTGTATAATATTTAAAACAAATTTTTGCTTACTATAGTCGACCTGTGAAATTTATCATAGGTAAATATTTTAGTAAATAAATAAATGTCTCACAATGACATGCATCAAATACTTTAACGGTGAAATGTAATAAAAGAAAAAGTGAATTCGAATAAATAATAATGGAGATGTTCCCAGTGTAGGTATGTATTGTAAAATCCGGGCTATCACTGAGTTTTGAACTGCTAAATTTGTCTTCTGTCTCTAAAGAGTAAAGACTCTTAAGGTTCACTACGAGGTCTATACTAAAAATTAAATTCAGAAAAGCTGCATGTTTTGGAAGAAATTGTGAGTAATATTTACAAAAAAATTTAAAAATTGCGCTGTAGGTACTTGAGATAGTTTTATGGCTAATCAGACATTTCTTTCAGACAACCCGAGACAAGATTAAAATATGTAATTCTAGGTAGTATTGAGCTTTGACCTTTTGGCCTTATAAACCAACCCAGCACCAGCAGTAGGATGTTAACAGACTGTGTACTGTAATAGTAGCAGTTTTAACAACAACTATTGAAAATAAGTACTACCAATATTTGTGCCCAATTAAACACCTTGTAGTAAATTTCTGTATCATGGTATATGAACCGTAAAATTGCACTTCTATGTTTTGCAAATGAACTAAATAAAAACATAAAAAACGTATGTAAATATGGAAATATAAATAATTAAAATGAGTGCAAACACAACGGGCGTACTGATCCTACGAAGGCACTTTGATATTTTAATGCTTATACAAAGTTGTATGTATAATGTACACGTTTTAAATTGCTATTATTATGTAAATGGTTTTTCTCAAGAACTTATTATGTTTGTGGCTTTCCTTGACTTAATAAAAAATAATTTAAATCAGACTAAAAACTTAAAAAATACGGCTTATACGTATATTTCACAATTATTTTACTATATTTTTTGTCGTTAAGTCAATTTAAATGGTAAATATATTTAATAAAAAAATGTACAATGTTATTTATGTTATAATTAGATTTATATTAACCACATATTATACATCATTCTATCTAAACGAATAACGTCAGTAATTTATACGATTGCGCACATCATGAAAAAACTTTTAACAATAAGTATAAAATTATAATAAAATACGTTTTAAAATAGTATAAAATCAATGTTTGATATTATATTAAGTTGGGGAAAAAGTTTCTTCATTTTTTATATAGAAATTCTAGGAAAAGGCACATTAGTTATAAACTTATAATATATACCTAGGTACCATTTTGTTCAATAAATTACCGCCATCTCGTAGGTAGTGACAAGATTCCGTTGATGATCCGTCCGTCTTGATGTTATCTTTACACTTCTTACAATTCTAAAGAGACCGAAACAGATGGAAATCTGGGGGTCGGCGCAATATGGTGGATGCATTAAAATTTTCCAGTCAAACTCTCAACTAATATTGTTGAGTCGCTAAAGACGTATGTGATCGGGCGTTGTCGTGATGAAACACCACACCTTTACTGTTGATCAATTCTGGTCGCTTATTCTCAATTTTTTGCTTAAGTCTCATCAGCGGTTGACAGTCGAAATCAGAATCTTCTTCAGCTTACAATGAACCAATCGCACCATACACTTAACATCACCTTATTGCGTGTCAACCCGGGTTTCGCGATAGTCTGTGCCGCTTGACCGACCTTTGACTACGACCTCTTTCATACATTCTTATCATAGGTGATCCACTTTTCGTACACGAGCCATTAGGTTTCTTTCAGTGAGTTCATTTGGCACCCATATATTTTTTGTATAGCCAGCCTTGTACAAATGAATAGAACTGTTTTATGCTCAATTCTCAGATCTTCAGGTATATCGTTACTTCTCAAATGTTGATATAGCTCCACCTTTTCAGAAATGTCGTCACGTTTATCCGTAACTGAGCGACTAGAGCGAAATGCATCTTTGACATCATTTCCTGACTGAAAACGCACTAATTTTGCGTTACTCTTATTGACACTGTATTAAGTCCATAAAGGTCACAAATGTTTTTGGCGGCTTGAGCCGCATTTTTCCCTTTTTTAAAGTAAAACTTAAAAGGTAACGAATTTCTTCGTTAGATTCACTAATTTTGGCGGACATAAAAACAAATGAAAAGTGGCGGGAACCTGTTTTTTATTTTTTTTATTTCATTTTTAAACGGTTTTATTTAGCTTGACCAGCTTGGTATTTATTTGTGTGTTTGGGTCAAATTTAGTACTTGGAATTTTACCCCCTTCCTGATGACAGATTGATCTGATATTTGGCACACAATCTTGATGACAATACAACATAATATATTTTTTATGGTTGTAAATCCAATATGGCTGCCAATATAAAATGGCGTATCACTTAAAACTTCACAACAACCTCAATATTGGTATCAAATGAAAGGGCTTGATTGGTAGAATAAGGCTCACTATGAAAAATCCAAGATGGCTGCCGCCACAAAATGGTGGATTACATATTTTCCACAAATACCTCAATATGGGAATCAAATGAAAGGGCTTGATTGGTAGAATATAGTTTATTAGACTGTGTAGGTATATTTATTACTAATCTAAAAACTACATAACAAAACTAAAAACTTGAAAATAAAATAAACTAAAAAATTTTTTATGTTAAACGGTTTTATTGCAATAAAAATGATGTAGTTAGGTTATGGACTAAAAGCTACGTAGCTTTTAGTCCATAACCTAACTACGTGGGCACGTGAAATTTCTATCATAATGTTTACTCTGGATACGCTATACGCCCAACGATTTTATATTTGTCTGATCAATACCCCAGATTGATGAGAAGATTGGTGCGATCTGGTAGCTAGGACTTACCGAATTATTTTTTAGCTTTTAGTCCATAACCTAACTACGTCATTTTTATTGCAATAAAACCGTTTAATATAAAACATTTTTTAGTTTATTTTATTAAAATGTCACCTTTTCATGGTATCAAAACTAGCCAGTTACAACAATACAACCAAAAAGATTTTATTGCAACTTTTTACTAGAGAATACGAAAAGAATTTTTCCCCGACCGATACTATTAATAATAGTTATATGTTCTGTTCTCATATTATGTCCTCCCTCAGAACCGGCTAAACGATTGTACCTACAAGATTGTAATTATTGGTATGCGACGACCGACGACTTGATTATTTTTCTTTATGTACCTAACTTGTACGATGTTCCTATGGAGTGGCGTAGTACTTGTGGAATAAAACTCATTAAATAAAGAAAAAAAGACAAAGAGTTTGTTTATCTGATTTAGGGATCTAATTAAAATGTTTTGCGTTGTAACTAACTAGAGGTTAAAGGTTAAAAATATCATGAGTGGACTTAAGTGATAGAAACACTGACATAAATGTCAAAAGATATATTCTATGCCTAGCTGTCTCCTGCGGCTTTGCATATAAATGGATTACCTTTACAAATAGGTTCTATGATTGCTTGATTTTAGACTACTGATAAATTGATTAAACAAGGTACTATGTTAAATAGCCTCTTTATAAATATAATCCATTTATACGCGAGCAAAACTGCGGTAAAGTGCTAGTATTGAATTACATATTCGACGTCATTCTTTAAATAAATCGTCATTACTTTTTCAATTATCATGCGTCTTAAATTAAACAAACACTACATGTGCTAAAATATGTACCTATATCAAAGAAAATCGCATTCGAATTGGTTAATAAACCGTTTCTGAGATTAGCGTGCACAAACACAAATACAAACAGACATACAGGCAAAATTTGTAAAAATCATTGTGTTGTATTCCATTTCGCTGATAAAGTCCCCCCAACAAGTTAATTAGTTTAATTTTTAATTCATGCACATTATAATTAAAGAAGACGTAATCAGACAATTATTAAATAAAATAACAAAAAAAAATTCTTTTAAGTTACTACAGAGTAGACGTAAGTCTAACTAAAATTACGTAAGAAAATTGCTAATTGACAAAATTTTTAAATCGCGATAGCCTATAGCCCTATATCAATACTCCATATAACGTGTATGTTGTGAACTCTTATATTTAACGTGAAGCAGTGTATGTCGGTATACTTATCTATACTAATATTATAAATCTGAAGAACGCGCTAATCTCAGGAACTGCTGGTTCGAATTGAAAAATTCTTTCTGTGTCATAAAGTCCGTTTACCAAGAAAGACTATACATACAGACATATATACTATATATAATTGTAGTACGTTTTTTTCAACAAGTTAAATGTATAAATTAATCTATACAAATTAGACCAGGTAGCCAGCAATTAAGGCATACCGTAATATGTAATAATGACAATCGTATAATGACGATCTATAGTCACGTCGGTTGGCCTCGATATTTGAGGCTGCCAAAACTGTAACGGTATCATTTTTTACCAATGTTGCAGATACTTAATGCGGCACTTCTATGGACTCAAGCGTTTTATAAATATCAAGTTTAACAAGTTTTATTATACGATGATAAATTTACTATATATGTAAACATACCTTGTACGTCTACTTTACGACTTAAAGACCACAGAAACTTAAATAGTACTATGTCTATGTCATGTATACATATATGTATGTATTCTGTACTTCATGATATTTGGTTTTTTCTTACAAAAGTAGTTATATTTGTCTTGTAACTTAAGCTGTTAAAAATTTAAAATAGTTCATGTCAGTTAGAGGCCGTCCATAATGTCATGCTGAATTTTTATACCCTCTCCTCCATCTTTGTGACACTAAGTCTCACCTTCATCGAACCCAAGTAAATACTACAATAATACGTTACAAATGCCCTCCCCCATAAATGATTTCGTGATCAAAAATAGCATAGAAATTAATAATTTAATTATTTTTTAAATAATAACTAATATCTTATAATCTATACAAATAAATAAAATTAAAGTGTCTGTTTGTAGTATTAAAATAAACGCGTTTTACTAAATGCATATGGATCAATACACGGTACGTATACCAAAATAACATTTTTTACAATTTTTGTCTGTCTGTCTATCTGTTTGTTCCAGCTGATTTCTAAAACGGCTGGACCGATTTTGACGGGACTTTCACTGGCAGATAGCTGATGTAATAAGGCGTAACTTAGGCCACTTTTATTTTAGATTCTTTTTTATAACTGCGAACTGAACAATAACTTTTTTGTTAAATTTCATGCGGACGAAGTCGCGGGCACAGCAGCTAGTAGATAATAATTTAGATTATATTAATATTACGACTGTTATTATTTATCGGTTTATGGATACTTTATTCGGATAAATAATAATTATTATTACTATTATTATAAATTAATAGTAGTGTTGTATTAATAATAAAAATAATGATTATTAGCGTATCGTATAATCTCAAGGTATAATTTATCGAGGACATCGTTACTTGAATGACTTACAATGTACATGAGGCATTACCTAACATCTATTTACTACAATAAGAATTGAAATAATAATATGATACAATTAAATACTAAACGACCAAATGCGCTTTGGGTAGAGTTAAGAATTATATGTGTTATTATTTAATTAAATAAATATACACAGCATACAGCCATTAGATTACCTTCCTTAGTAACAGACGACCGTGTGTCTACATATTATAATCATTATATAAAAAGTTATAGGACTTATAACGTAAAAATAGCTGAAAAACGACGCGAACAGATGTTAAGAATAACACGTTTAAAGAAACAGGCTTAACATTGTGATTATAATTACAATTATATGACGAAAATTGTCGTTTATATTTCGCATAAAATTCAGAATAAGTATATGATAATCACATGCATGGAATTGCTATTGTATACTTTATCAGGTTACTCTAACGAATGACATCAGTTAATATACTTATCGGTCATTTTGTAGAGTCAAGGTCTTGTTCATATTTATAGAAATCATAGTATTAATGTATATAATATGATTATCATCATAGTATTAACACTATTTACTAATCTGTGGTATTAATGTAATATGAGATATATATATGTTAAGAAATGTTGTCTTGTATAATAAACGTAATTAATTAATATTGTTTTAAATCATAATTTATGAGGATAATACCTATTTATAAATACGGATTCTCACGGATACATAAAAATTATTACGCCATATGCTCACAGATTAATCTCTATATATATAAAAATGAATCGCTAAATGTGTTGCTAAGCGCAAATCTCGAGAGCGGCTGAAACGATTTCGCTAATTCTTTTGTTATAATATTCCTTGAAGTACGAGGATGGTTGTTACGGAGAGAAAATTCCCATACTAAAGATTCGTAATAATACTTAAGTCAATTTGAACTTTAATACCATACCATAAAGTTTAAGTGTTAGAGGAGGGGTTCCGGGGAGGATAAGTATTAAAAAAATTTGAATCGACTGTTAGGCGGTACGAAGTTCGCCGAGTCAGCTAGTACCTAATAAAAATATACTATACTTACTTCATTTGGCTTTTACCTGCTTAGAAATTTGATTTCTATATGACTGTACTTAATTCAGAAGTGAATCTTTTCAGTTAAGTAGGTGTAAGTGTAAGTGTAGTGTAAATTGTAAGTGTTTGTGCTTTTTTAGATTATAAGTTGTCACTATAAATTGCTATTTCTACGGTCTTTAAAAATCAATTAAGGTTGTAATCAAACTCCTTTGTAATTGTAACAATCTAAATATAACGGATTGGCCGAACAACGTAATAAAAAAAGAATTGATTAACTCTCCTTTTTTAATTCCTATTTACTGATAAGATTTATATCATGAAGATGAGAGAATCAAAAAATGAAGGATGATTGTATCATCGACATCCAAAAATTTATTTCCAAAAAGGGATAGTCAATTAGTCATAGGTAATAAACAAAATCTAACTGACAAAAATACTTAATAACAATGTTTTCTTTTGTGAATGCGAATAGAGACAAAGATTAGACTAGGAATAAAAATAAACTACTGATAGTACAAATAAATGTTTTCTTAATATAAAAACTTCATACAAATTACAATATACGTACACCCGATGTAAATAAATACGATTTACTGTCAATGAATTCAATATTTGTATGTTATCATTCAGACGTGTGGGTAAATTCCCAAAGCCTAGTAGTGTAATAATTTACAAATATTGATCGGACGTCTAATGTACAACTACAGTAGAATGCACGATGCGATCACGTTCTCACTCATTCCGGTCGATAAGTATGAACTTTAAATTATGACAACCGATAAAAATGAACGGCTTTTCAGACATAATAAACTATTATTATTTTTTGTTATCATAATATATGCTATCATTAAAATATTTAGTCTATTTCGCACTAGGCCAGTATTTAATAAAGCGGTAATTAATAAATATAATTAACTATGAAATCTTTCCATTACAATGTCCACGATTTTTAGGAGAACAGGATGAAATTTTAAAAGACCTAATTAATTAACAAAACTAACTCGATACCACATTTTAGCTGGTGAAAACTATTTTACTAGTAGCAGGGATATAAATTACACCGCTCTTGTATAGTGGTGTGGGCGCCCAAACACCGGCAGTTGCGGGTTCGATTCCCATTCCTCCTTGTGGGTAGTACAACCAATATGCTGTTAGAGAGCCGTCGGTACCGGTTCATCGAACAATTAGTCTGCGTAGAACAACGAGCCAATAAAATTGTCAAACAACTAAGCAGTCAAGACATTAAATTTAGTTATTATAATTATAATATTTAAAACTACATATAGATAATAAAAATGAAAATAAATTATTAATTAGAATTGTTTACACACACACACACACACACACATATCAGCCTATCGCAGTCCACTGCTGGACATAGGCTTCCCCAAGTTCGCGCCAAACATCCCGGTTTTCCGCAATCCTCATCCAGCCTACACCGGCAATCTTACGTAGATCGTCGGTCCAACGGGTCGAAGGAGGTCCCACACTGCGTTTGCCAAGACGCGGTCTCCACTCCAGGACACGTCTGCTCCAGCGGCCATCGGTACTGCGACACAAGTGACCAGCCCACTGCCAATTCAACTTGCTAATTCTGTGGGCTATGTCGGTTACTTCCGTTCTCTCGCAGATATAATTGTTTATTATTATGTAAACAAAATAATACATTTACGAAAATTATTCGAAAACGGGATATTTACCATGTTTATTATTTTATCTTCGCGGAGCTCGATATTTCGACATTAACTGCGAATGTCTTGTTCACGAGACTTTTTGGCGTTTTTTGGCGGGTTAAACGCTCTGTGGTTGGGTAGTATGGAAATTTTTCATGCGAATCCGACTTGCTTTTTGGTTCATTTTTATTTTAAAAACAAGTCTTAAAACGTTAAACCTAAAACTTCACTACGTACAATGATATTACTTCTTTGTTCTGCAGTGCGTAACATTTAAAAAAATACTGAATGCGTACTTCAAGAAAAAAAAAAGATTTACTGTACTGATATAAAAACAAGTTCGTTAAAATACAAAGTTATACCTGTTCGTTTTAAACAAACAAACGTGTACATACGGTACGAATTAAGTTAATATTGACAAGTGAAAATTACGTGTTCATTTGTACTTCTGTAAAAAATTGTTAAATAAAAATATGTATTAACATATTTATTATTAAATCGATATTAGTAAATTGACTTGTGCGCCAATTTATCCAGAGCATATAACAAATATTTGTACAATTATAAATATCAGCCTTGAGCGGTTAACGAACCCGCGAACGCTGGCGTTAAAGCGACTGTTCGCACCAGTACACCAGAACGAAGCAAATGCTTGCGTTCATGTAGTAGTTTGTTAAAAATTTATAATTGACTTAGTCTTAGAACATAACAAGAACAACAAAGCAAAATGTCATAATAAGCCATTGAGCTATTATTACTAACGTATAGTAGGTACATATTACTTCAATGTAATAAGCCATTTAACTGACATAATCAAGTTAGACATTGCATAAATTATTTAGATTACACCGATGACACCAACAACAAACCGGTCTCACAACAGTCTATATACTGCTATAAACATGTTTCTATTATATTGTAAAAAGTGTCGTAAAGTTGACACACATAGTCGAATAAAATTTGCCATTTACTTGAATCGTCCGTTTGGGCAGTCAGCAGTGACCCTAATTTTTGCTCCAAAGTTATGGGCTTACATTTCCGCTCCGAGTTTGAGTCTAATTGTATAATATTTATTATTTATTTATATGTAATAATCTTACAAAACAAAATATTTTCATTATACCAGTCGAATATTACCTAAACACAGGTATTAACTTGCTCACTTTAGGAACATAAGACCGAGTTATGCTTAGCATGTTCATTTATTTATTTAAATTTTCGAAAATCAGAAAAGAAGAAAATGCTGTATAAGAAATAAGTATTTTTTTCGTAATATTACACATACAAAAGTTAATTTTCACCTGAGCTTTTATTCTTCTAAACAAAGAATACTATTTTACTTTTCATATTAAAATTGTTATTATTTTATTGCAAGTTGTCATAGCGCTCTAGTATAGTGGGTGTATAATCGCCTAAAACACCGACGGCTAGCAGGTTCGATTCCCACTCGGTATCGATTTTTGTAGTCTGGGTGTCTGCCTTATGGGTCTAACCGATAAGCCGTTAGATAGCCGTCGGTTCCGGTTATTATCATAGACACCTCATAGCGATCGTTCGTCATAGTAGGGAATATAACTCAACCCACATTGGAGCAGCAAGGTGGATTAAGCTCTGATCCTTCTCCCAGGAGAGATGAAGAGAGGAGATGGAGAGAGGTCTATGGCCAGCAGTGGGATGTTACAGGCAGAATCGAAAATGACGTAGAATAACGACTTAATTACATAATATATAAAAAGTCATAAAATACGAAATCAAATAGTAGCATACAGTACAGTTCACGCGACACGTGGCAGTATTATCGTGTGCTAATTTAATTGTCTATTTCAAGACGCCCCGGGGACGTATTATATTACTTCCACTGACAATTGCATTGTTGTAGGTCACACACCTCTAGAAAACGAAAGTTTAGATTCCTTGCATGATTCTAAATTAGCGGTTACAGAGAAAGAGCATTTGAACGGCTTTAGTTTCTTAATCAATTTAAAATCCTAAAAAAATAACGTTATTATTTGTATTTGAGAAATAACAGATGATCAACTGAGGTAGGGCACAGCAGGAAATTTCCTGCTCAAAATATGGAGCAGCCCGGCTGGGGTAGAACCTCGACCTTATAGAAGACCACAGCTAAATAATACTGTTTTCAATCAGTATTATGTTCCTGTTGGTGAGTAAGGTGACCAGAGCTCCTGGGGGGATTGGGGATAGGGTCGGCAACGCGCTTGCGACGCTTCAGATGTTGCAGGCGTCTATAGGCTACGGTAGTCACTTACCATCAGGTGAGCCGTACGCTTGTTTGTCGACTTACTAACATAAAAAAAAAAAAAAAAAAAAAAATCTTTTCATATACCTAATGCCCCCTCAACGAAAATTCTAATTATTATTCTTCTTTTTTTCAAATTAAAAATACTCAATTGACACGTCTTAAGGAGATAATAGAATATTAATTACTATTTAGTTCGATAAAATATATAGTAACCTAATATACTTAGTCATGGTATAACGCACAGAGCATAGTAATACTTACAGGAAGTATTAACGATATAATTTTATTAATATGTACCTACACAAAATATTTTGACATATTTGCGGAGTAGTAACAATATCATCAAGCATACGTAAATCACACTTTGTTTACCTTAATAAATAATTTTAATAAAAGTTTTAGCCATTAATTTCTTTAAAAAAATATACTTTTTTGTATTGATAATTTTATTTTATCTATAGCAATGTGTATGTTTTTTTTAAATAACTTAATAAAAATAATTTGTCTTAATTAAAGTTAGAAAAAACTATTGTAATGATCAGGTGCGCATTTTCTTTGTCTTTTATTCCGATGACAATGATATATTGTCACTAAAAGAGTTTCCTGGAAAATTATTACGTACATTTATATTCAAATGAGCTCGCACTCAAGCGCTTGAATGCTAATTGCTGTAGATCAAATCTTAACACCATAAAAGCTTAGATAATAATTATTTTATCAAGAAACTTCTCTGTTTGGGCAAAGTTTGATTGCTCATGTAAGATGTACATACATAGTTGTTAGTACTATGAACGTACGAAGGGGAGTGCGTCTAACATGCATAGAAGAATAATTAGTTTAACTAACAATGGGAATGCAAGATATGGGAAATTAGGGACGAGACTTCTTGTAGACGTAGTACTTTTTTGGAGTTTTCAACCTTCTATGTGACAGCGTTATAGGCAAGCGGTAACCTGTAATCGAGGTCAAAATCCGCAAAATTTTGCCTTGCAAGACTTTTGTAGTTGTCCGTACACATCGAGTATAAATTTTCGAATATACATCAGTGAGTTTCGACACCAGACGTCGCGTCTCTACTCTCGCTGCTAACTCTTGCTGTTTCTCGTTTTCCATATCTAATAGGTTTCTATACTTATACACTAAACAGATGGTGTTCAGGATAAACCGATATACCTCTTAGATATACGCAAAATTTTGAACATGAATTCATATTACATTCGATACAAAGTAAAGATAGTCTCTTTATTAAATTAGTACTTTTGATTTAAATACTTGTATCTTTAATGATATTTTAATATGACATAAATCAACTTACGTTCGTCGGTAATTCTACATAATATATACAAGTAGACTTGTAGTCGAGACCTTGATCAGTTTAATCGGTTTCATAACTTCGACGAATAAATTACACTTTTATGTTTATAATATTTACACCGTCGCTAGCAAAAAGTAGGTACCTATAACAGTGAAAGGTTGCATAAGCAGATATTATTTCAATCTATTTAATAACTGTCATTTATATCGGTTTAAAAATAAATCTGTCGTGTAAACATACAGTTGTTTTAATACAAGTACATATTTGTACCTTTTTTATGTTTTATTTGTATCTGTACTTTCATTTATTGAGATAAAGAAAAGATAAAAATATGATTTAAATAAAAACAAATAGAAAGTGGTATTACATGTTGCTGATAACGATTTATCTATAAACATTTACTAAAACTACTGTATTAGGTACAACTTATTATTCATACGTGATTTGTTATGTGTTAAGTTTTAATGATCTTCAAATTGAGTGGCGTTTATCATTTAAAACAGTTATAAAATTGAGTTTTAAAAGCTATCACCTTCATGAATAAACAGGCTTTTCCTACTCAAATATAACAAACATTACACGAACACGATATAAACACATTGAAATATACAAAGGAAAAGAATCAAACTAATACTTTTCTAACTTGTTTTAATAATGTCAATGAAGTAGCCACTAGCCATAGTAACTGTGCCAGAAGAGATAAAATTAAGACATGGTGCGAAATTATCAAAGACAGTTATATAATTGAATTGACCGCGACATTCCATTAGGCAAGGCAATCAACCTTGGTGACTAATACTTTTTTTACATCCTAGGGGCGTATTACTCGATTAATTAAGCTATACAGCCACCACCACCACTACAGCCTATCACAGTCCACTGTTGGACATAGGCCTCCACAAGTTCGCGCCCCACATTATGACGCGAACTCATGTGTTTTGCCCATAGTCACCACGCTGGGCAGGCGGGTTGGTGACCGCAGGGCTGGCTTTGTCGCACCGAAGACGCTGCTGCCCGTCTTTGGCCTGTGTATTTCAAAGCCAGCACGGATGGTTATCCCGCCATCGGTCGGCTTTATAAGTTCCAAGATGGTAGTGGAACTGTGTTATCCCTTAGTCGCCTCTTACGACACCCACGGGAAGAGAGGGGGTGGCTACATTCTTTAGTGCTGCCGTAGCCACACAGCACAAGCTATACATAATACCTACTTAATATTAAGCATATTTTCAAGATACCTTTATTAATATTTGCATTAAAAATATTCTATTAATACTGTAATTATAATAATGTAATAACAATCCGCCATTTGTTTTCTAGTGTAAATTAATCAACCGCTTTGAAGGCAATATATAATGTCTGGGATCATGGCAAGAGATCAAAGGATATGCAATATTGGTGCCCTGGTTCTGCTTTGATAAAACTTGCCAACACAAGCAATATTTAGTAAACAAACTTAGCTAATTTTCATTATAATTATGTATATATTATGATTATTTCATTTGATTCTCGTTAGTATAATTTGGAAAAAGATAATATTATTTTCCACATTGTTTTTTTTTTCAAACGACATTCTTAAGTTAAAGAAATCCGATTTCTCGACGAAATGTCTGTAAAAATCTGCAATGACTGTAGTAAAAAAAAATATAAATAATAATTAAAGTTTATATCTAATCTGCCTCAACAATTATACGTCTAAAGAAGATTCCTACCATAGAAGGAAGTTAAAAGTATATTTACGCGATAATTTATAATTTAAAAATAATAAAAAGATACTAGTAGGTAACGATTTCATAATAGGTCCACAATGAATATCAGTCACCATGACGCTACATTTTCATTTCACTGGACCTAATAAGGAAGTGAAATTGGTATGCACACATCCGCAGCTATTTTACTGTCCATCAAAAGAATCAAAATTAGTATTGAAAATAATTTTTGCTTGTATGCCTCCTTACTTACTTTTTAAAACTGTTCCAAAAATACTTCTTCAATTTAATTTATTCAAAAATTATAAGAAAAAACGGGAAGAAATGTTGAACATTATGTCTAGACATAATTCTAAAATCGAAGACAAAAATGCTTAGACTTATAGGATTTTTCAATTAAGTATAAAAGTAGTGATATTTTAGAAGCTCTGAAACGTTTTTAATATCATATCAAAAATACCGATTGTTCCAGCGGGGATGCCTCATGTGGGTGGGTATTACACAAAAAATTATACAAACACAAAAGCTCTGAAACGAATAAAGTGTAATTATTTTAAACATTATATATTCAAGAACAACCAACATTTAGAGATCGTAGAAAAATTTAAATTACTCCGTTTTATTCCCGAGTGGATATTATGCTATTAGCTTCTATTACTAGTAACAACTTTAATAACTTGATGGGTTCTTATCGATCCAAGAGTGTCCTATAGTAGACTTGAAGTTTAAACTTTAGAAATAGGTCAGAGGATTGCAGAACTGGAAATAACTACTCTGAAAATAATTATTTTATGGTGTCCGTACTCCGTGTATGATGAATATGACAACTAAGATTACCAAATGGATTACCTCATTTGCTGTTAAAGAGTATATTCATCAGCAGTATTATATCTATATAATACTGTCTATAAAAAGAATCAGCAAATTTCTCTTAAGAGACATAATTATGTTTCAGGTAAGTATTTAATTCACTTCAAAATCTGTTAAAACCTTTTTCCTAAAATTACGTACGTGTAGTACGACGATGTATTTTATCACATTGCACTACCAAACTGTGTTACCAAAGAGTATATAACCACTACGTTTTAGTGTTACTGCCCACTGACAAAACAGTAGCAAGAGTAACTAAAACAAGTCATGTTATGTCGGAATAAGACTACACGCTACAACCATTAATCTCTACCAAACCATCTATGATAATATTCTACAGAAGCAAGAAAATACATCTTTAAAAGATATAGCATTCTGTTCTTATTGTGAAATAAAATATCCCTAATATAGTATGTATAGTAGATAACTATGTTCTCTTGTGGTTTATTTT
The DNA here is from genome assembly GCA_905220545.2 of Melitaea athalia. Taxonomy (NCBI): domain Eukaryota; kingdom Metazoa; phylum Arthropoda; class Insecta; order Lepidoptera; family Nymphalidae; genus Melitaea; species Melitaea athalia. The sequence goes on from HG992178.1 coordinate 17,796,977, forward strand.
CACAAATAAAATACTTGTTAGCTGCGTATTTAGGCTTAAAAATAGCTATTTTTATTTATATCAAAATGTAGTACTGGTAAGACCAGCTAGGCAGCTAGTTATTTCCTCATTTTATTTGAGTGAGTTCGTTCGTATTTTATATCAGGCTTTCGAGTTGTTACATTTGCACTTGCTCTTTTTTAGCACTTGCTTTTTTGCACTTGCTTGGGCTTTTTTTAGATGTGTATAAAGTGATGGGACTCAGACTTTACTTATTTTTCAAAAGAATTCAACAAAGCAAACTATACTTATAGATTTGTATTGTGAAATGCATTGGGACAACAAATTTAAATCGTTATATGATTCACAAACTTATGGTAGATTAATATATTAATTGAACCGAATATCATTTAATAAGAATAAATAATTGAAAGCCTTCTAGTAGCATCTGGAATGCCAGTTTTCAACTTCAGCTCTACATATATTTTTACTTTATTTGTGACCATCTTGCTAAACATTTATCGTATCAATTTTATTTTAGGCAGATGAACTAAAACTTTTTCTGAACGAATAATACTAATAATGTTATGTCCTCACAAAAAGATCAGTTAGATGTATTTAAGTAGCATGCTTTAAATGCCACCCTGCTCAATGTTAATAACTTTTATTCAAGGGAAAATAAAGCATGTTACAATTTGTAATTTATGTAGTATTCAACAACACAAACATTTTCAATAATATTTTCCGTAACTGTCGTGCGTATAACGCAGCCATTATGTGCCATATCAGCAACAGAGTAGATATAAAGACTAAGAAACTAATATCTTTAACTGTAACGTTGCTAAGTTTAGAAAAAAACAATAATTTAAAAAAATCTTTGAATTTGTTACAATTGATATATTTTGAATGACGATTAATAAATAAATTTTAACTTAACTAATTTTTCTAAACTAATTTTTCTCTTTTGGCTGTGTGGTTACAGCAGTAAAGAATATAGCCACGCCCTCTCTTCCCGTGGGTGTCGTAAGAGGCGACAGGGATAACACAGTTCCACTACCACGTTGGAATTTATAAAGCTGACCAAATGGCGGGATAACCATAAATCTCCTGGCTTTGAAATACACAGGCCGAAGACGGGCAGCAGCGTCTTCGGTGCGACAAAGCCAGCCCTGCGGTCAGCAACCCGCCTGCCCAGCATGGTGCCTATGAGTAAAACACGTGAACTTAGGGAGGCCTATATCCAGCTGTGGACTGGGATAGGCTAAAGTGAGTAGTTTTTTTAAAACGTTGTGACTGTAGTGAGACTTACTATTCGTCGGACTATTTTATTGAATTCTACAACTTCTACTTCAGCCTATCGAAGTCCACTGCTGGACATAGGCCTTTCCAAGTTCACGCTCATCCAGCCTCTACCGGCAATCTTACGTAGACCGTCGGTCCACTGGGCAGGACACACTGCGTTTGTCGACACACGGTCTCCACTCCAGGACACATCTGCTCCAGCGGTCACCACGCTGCTTCACTGCGGAATGGCGGATATATTCCTTACTATGAGTAACGATCGCTATCAGGTGTACATAATAACAACCGGGACCGACAGCTTAACGTGCTTTCCGAGTAACGGTAGGTATACCTACAAGGACTAACAACCAGACCGGAATTAAATATTTGTATGAACACAAATATCCACTTCGACCGGGAATCGAATCCGCGACCGTCAGTGATTAGGCGCCGCCGACACGGCACACCAGACCCAGAGCGGTCGTCAGTATTTGTACGTGAAATGAAATTTGTGTCAATATTAAAACTGTAGTGTATAACATGTCTGTATAATTATAGGCGTATCTGCGCAAAATGATTCGGTTAGCCTTTTATGCGTGTCTAGAATAAAAATAGAAGATAAAGCAAGTCTAAATAATCACTTTGTGCGACGGTCATGTTATCAGAAAATCTTGAGACGTGTTATAATTTAAACTTAGGATATCATTTGAAAAATTAAAAGAAGTGCGAAAATATATTTAACTGATATAAACAACATTACCTTTCTATCTGTACAAATACGAATAGTAAATATGTCTATATAATATAAGGTGAACTATTTTTATTCTTTAACCTACGGTACTTCTCTTTACTCTACTCTTTCTATTCACTTTAGGTATTCTTATTATGTAAGGCTTCGAATTTAAGAATATTAAGACTCCACCTGTGTGGATCTTATTGGTTATAGCAGCATTAGTCATCGGAAAAACCAGGCTTGGGTTGAAAGCGCTTGGCAGCGTTTAATTATTATTACATATTTAGAACATCTATACTAATATTATAAAGATGTAAAGTTTTTAACTTTGTTTGTTTGTAGGGGGTAATCTTCGCAAATACTGATCCGATCATGAAAATTCTTTCACTAACAGAAAGTTACACTATTCAGGAGTGACATAGGCTATATTTTATTGTTATTGAACAAAAAATTCAGTGAAAATATTAGTATATGTAAATCAAGTCAGAGAAATGCGATCGAGATGAAAACTTTACTATATATTGCATCACAAAAATAATTAACGCCCAACGAAGTGGGCACAGGTTGGCTAGTAATTTATATTTTTATAAACATAAAAATATAAATTGTAATTATATACAATTTGTAATTAATTATCTTACAAATGTTTATAATACGTTTATAAGACTATTAAATAAAACAAAGCGTGTGAAGATTTATAATTTAAGATGCAAAACTATACTATGCTACTACATGTAAAAAAAACCGGCCAAGTGCGAGTCGGACTCGCGCACCGAGGGTTCCGTACAAAAATTATTAAAAAAATTTTATTATATGATGTAACCAAAAATTTATGCTTTTCGCAATTTTTCCTTTATCTGTACTATAAGATGTTGCTTCGTAGTTCGCACCAAATTTCAAGATTCTAAGTTCACGGGAAGTACCCCGTAGGTTTTGATTCCCTTGCGTCTTGACAGACAGACGGACAACAAAGTGATCCTATAAGGGTTCCGTTTTTTCCTTTCGAGATACCGAACCCTAAAAAAATTGTAAAAACGACCTGCTTCATGTAACCAATAACTAATCTATAGACTTAAACCTTTTTTACTAAATTGTATGTATGTAATTGTGTTTGCTTGGAAAAAAAACCGACTTCAATCACAACGGTAACTACCTATACTGCCTATACAACATAGGTAGATGAAAAAATAGTCAAGTAAATACACATTATAAAAGATATATCAAAAAGTACTCGTCAGTTCTCGATCAAATTTAAATAGAACCACACGAAAAGCAACAGCTTTCGATTAAAAAGAATTATTTGAGGTCACACACATAAAAATATAGTCGAATTGAGAACGTCCTCCTTTTTTGAAGCCGGTTAAAAAAAGCGAAGCCTATTTACCATAAACTACAAAACTACATAATTATTGGATCTTCGAGTGTTTGTCTCTAAAAGACAAGGAAATTCATGAGGAAGGCTTTGATGTATCATTTGTTAAGTTTTACCTCTTTTAAAGATAGCTTACTATACACCATCTAACTTCTAAAAATACGATCCACATATAATTAGACAATCATAGAGCTAATTAGACAGATACGTCAGTTGTCTAAAGTATTTCATGCGCATAATGATATTCACACATGCAGCATAATTATAGTTCAAAAGAGTTATATAATATAAATCCTTGTCAAGCTAAGTAACTTAAAATTTTGCAAGTAATATTTCGCTATAAACCCAGTTAAACTTTACCTAAACATTGTAACAACACTTTCTAAGAACGCTATTTACTTTATTGTACACGTAAAACTGAGTGAGGCTTAAGTTCAAGGTTCGATTTACGGACTTTGCCCAATGCGCAGTTTTAAATATCGGCTTACATGCAGCAAGGTCGGTAAAAATCACACAAAATATTATTATGTGAACTCGAAATTTTATAGTTACCGAACAATAAAATTTATGACTTGAAATTATACTTTAAAAAAAAACAAATACTTGAAAGAGTAATCAATGGCTTATTTCCCATCAAGATTATATCAGAAAAGTTTAAGACAGGTACTTAAAAAATAATTTTTTGTCAAATATACATGAATATAAGTTTATAATACACTAGCTAATATCCGTGACTTCGCCTGCCTTGCTTATTACACTTGTGTATAAAAACACTTCGTTATTTTTGACTTCGTTATATGTATATACAAATATATATATAAATCAATTGCTGTTCGTTAGTCTCGCTAAAACTCGAGAATGACTGGGCCAATTTGGCTAATTTTGATCTTGAAATGTTTGTGGAAGCTCAGGGAAGGTTTAAACGGTGAGAAACAAAAATAATAAGTAACGGAAAAAACTAAAAACGACAATTTAATTTTCCAATACAAAATGTTCCTAACGGTAACGGTCTTTTGTCAAAAAAAAAATTGTCACTGGGTTGTCAAATATTTATAGGTGCGTTCAGAAAGTGTTTTGACCATATTTTTCAAAATTATATGTAGGTGATACGAAGTTCACCGGGCCATCTAGTATATAACATTTTTAAAAAGAAGGGTATCTAGAAAGAATCTCTACATTCAATACAATAAGCATTAGAACACCGGCCAATATTCTTCATATTCACTTTTATTAATTTGATTCATTTGAAAAAATACGATTTTTATAAGAAATAAAATACAAACATGGAAAGGTTTAGAGAAGTACCTAAATAAGTAAAAAAAAATGAACATAACATTTAAAAAATATGGGTGATTTTATACTTCTTAGATATTTATTCGGTGATTTTATTCTTCTTAAATATTTTATGTCACAAAAGTCCCCATAAAATACCTATAGAGTATAGATATTAGTAGTGCTAATAGGGCTGCATTACATGATATTATAAACAATCACTGTTATCTATAGATACCTACTCGTAATCGAAAATTGTGGTTAGTCTAATCTCTATAATGGAAAAATTCTGATTTTGTTGAGGACACTATCGATACTATCGATACTCAAGCCAAAAATATGTATTATTTTTCTTTTTATCTGCCTGTCACTTTGTATGTCAGGTTATATGTGTATCTGACATTCTGACCTTTTCTGGCCGCAAGCTAAATAATTCTGCTTTCACTTGCAAGCAGTGTTGTGTTCCTGTTGTGAGTAAACTGTGTGGCGGGATTGGGGGTAGGGTTGGCTAGCGTTTGTGATTTTGCTTGTCTGCTGACCTAGTTGTACCCCCCCCCCCTCCACACATACATAACCAGCAGGATATTTCCTAGACAAACACACCGCAAAATATATAAATTACATAATCAAGTCGATATACTCTACGACGACATCATTCGAATAACAATCTTTGCTTCTTAATATTAGAAAAAAGACAAATATATGTAATACTAATATATAGAAGTGTAATTTTGTAAGCGTGTCTAAGGATAAAGAACGTTACATATGTATACTAACACATGTCCTTTACACATTACATGTGCTGACATATACTTAATATAAAGGCAAAGTCCCTTTCGCAACGTTTGGGACGTGAGAGCGCGCGCGGTCGTCCAGCAAGGCTGCGCCCCTCCATTCATGAAGACAGATCCATAAGGAACTTGACCAAACTAAATGTATATATGTATGTATGTGTGTAGAGCATAACAACAATGACTTATTTAAAAAAACTTGCTGTGCCTCGCGGTTTCACCCGCATATATAGTTTATAGCCTTCCTCGTTGAATGGATTTATCGCAAGCAAAAGGAATTTTTCAATTCGAACCAATAGTTCCTATTAGGAATTATTGAATGTAAGGAATCTTAGGAGTTTCCAAAGATTAGCGTGTTCAATCAAAAAATTAAACAAAAAAAATTCAATACGTTTAACACACACACAGTTGTCTGTTTCTAAGATAACTCAATGCTGTTTTCTAATGTTTAAAATTTGAAATTTACTCATTTAAATGAAACATCTTTTACGGATTTTATCGCGGTTTATTAAGTTTTTTAACTTCCCGACGTTTCGGATACTTTACAGCAACCATGCTCAAATCAGTCCTTCCGTGACCATGGTTGCTGTAAAGTATCCGAAACGTCGGGAAAACTAAAAAACTTAATAAACCGCGATAAAATCCGTAAAAGTTGTTTCATTTCAATAACTCAATGCTCTTGTTTTAAGTAACAGCCTGATACACATATTTTATAATAGATATAATATAAATATCACCCCCTCTCTTTCCGTGGGTGTCGTAAGAGGCGACTAAGGGATCCACTACCACCTTGGAACTTAAAAAGCCGAAAGATGGCGGGATAACCATCCAACTACTTGCTTTGAAATACACAAGCCGAAGACGGACAGCAGCGTCTTCGGTGCTACAAAGCCACCTGCGGCAGTGTTGCCAACCCCAAGAAACTAAAAAACAGCAGATAACCAATAAAAAAACAGGAGAAAACAGTAGGTAAAGTAAAAAAGGCAGATTTCATACTTTCCTCGTATAATTAAAACAATCACCTACTTTTATTAGTTATCAGGACTCACATACATAGTTATATTTTAATATTTATCACAACTTAATAAAAAAAAAATCAAAGTAAAATTATTTTTCACTTTCATTATCAATTGCCTCATCTTCAGTATTTTCAAACTCATTTTCCTTTTTAAAATCATACATATTATTGTTTTTCTTTATGTGCCTTTTTGACTTCAAATGAATAGCAATCGGTTATTTCGGATTTAGTGTGTTAAGTGTGTAAGGCTCCTTTAATAGTTTTAGTCGATATTTTGTTGAGTAATTTAGTTTTCAAAATATTTATAGCTGAAAATAATTTTTCCGCGGTGGCGCTGCTGTGTGGTAAGCACAAGTTTCTTCACCAATTCACAAAATTCACACAATGGTTATATTTGTGAATGTTTGAAATGTTTTGAAATATCCGTAAAATACGTTTTGGAGAATATTGTACATGATTTTCCAATGCATAAAAATATGAGTGTCAATCACATAAGACTCAGGTCGGGGAATTCCTTATTCGAATCCCGACAAGAGTACATAGTTACATAATGCCATCTAGTATCATTGTGTATTATTATATAGTGGTTATCAAAAATATTACATAGTGTAATAGGTGACGCTGAACGCTAATTGAAAAACAGTAAAAATTACAAATGAAACAGAAAACAGGGACATCGATGTAAAAACAGCAAATCTACTGTTAAAACAGTAGGGTTGGCAACACTGACCTGCGGTCACCAACCCGCCTGTCCAGCGTGGTGATTATGGGCAAAACACATGAGTTCACGCAATTTTTGGTTTTATTGTGTTCTTTAACGCATTAGTGTAGTAGTCTGGCTTAAAATTTTCATTTGTGTTGACAGCTCGTATATAAGGTAACGGCTTTTAAACATCAAGTTATGAGTAATAGGAGTTCGGTAGTAGTCGCAAATTGACAAATGTCAGTTGAATTGTTTAAAAATGGCTGGCACTGAATACGGCGTAGTCGCTTATCCTTCTCACAGAATGACAAAATTGCACTCCATTACATTACAGTGATTTTCTGTAAACGAACTAACTATGAATTTACTTAAAGGCAAATGAATTTGCGGTATTTTCTGTTGTTAAGTAAAAACCACACATTAATGTTTTACTGATAATTTTGCCACCAAAATTTCATTATAAATAATGAGAACCCCAAAAGTTTTTAGATTTACTCAACGTCAAGTACGTGTAGGTACTCTAAAGATACAGATAGACTACTTTTCTAAACCTACAGTTATCGAGCTGAAGTAGTACCTATTCCTTGGAAGTCTCGATATATGGTGCTATAATATCTAATATTTGCTCGCAAACGAAAAAAAAACCGACTTTATTTGTGTTGGTTTCTACTCTTAGTTATCAAAAACTCTTCATAAATTAAATAAACATTTTTGTTGCCTAAAAAAAGAACAAACGTCCAACCGTAATGACCTCAAGATTGCTTAAATAAATAATATTATGCAAAATAATTGCAATGAATATTAAAAAAAAATGAGGAAGAACATTCCAAAAAACAAGCGTGTTTAAAATAAATTAATTAAAATTATGGCTTTTTAAGTAAGCTATTACATATACACATACATTATAAATCAAAAAAATATTCGGAAACATAGTATACGGTCTATGGTCTCGGTTCTAAAAATGCTTAAGAACATCATAATAAAAATCATAGTTTAATAATTAATCATAGAGCTTAATACAAAAACATTAAAGTTCTATTCAATAATGGCTAACAAGACATTTTAACGATAAAAAAGTACAATAAATATATAAAACAAAAAAAAAACAATGTAGTTCAATGTAGTTCTGTAAAATCTCTAAGACCCCGAATCTCTAAACATTGTTGAATAGTCTAAATGTTATTCCTAATCGTCTCTATTAAAACCTCCACAAAAAAGCCTACTAACCTCGACCTTGCTTAATATACAAAGTATATTTTTTTACTTGCCAGTTATGGCACTATTGCAACTATTATTTGTTTTTATTTTCAATTGCGATACATCAACTTCCTGATAACATAGTGTTGCAACTACAGCAGATTTTTTTTTTCTTTAATATTTAAAGTGGGTTTGTTCATAATTGAAGATAACAGATTTTTTCTTATAAGCTATTTTGACACTAATACTACGTGTTCGTAGTACTTTCCTTATTTATAATTTAATAGATAAATAAAAACAATTTACTTTTACGGTGTGAATTATTGAGAAAACAGTTGTTGGAGCAATGAGAAATAATAAAAAAATAATAATAATCGTTTCTCCTTTTGCTTGCATTAATTAAAATCTCTTAGATTTAATTATGCGCGCTGTGATACCATAAAATGTGCATTGAATGTGTACGTTTACAATAATGTACAAGACTTAAGAAATAATCGCATGCTTTGTGCATAGTACCTTTATTGTTGTAATATACGCGTATGCGTATTTTTTATTTTTAATTGGAATTTATTTCAATTTATATAAAAATTATTTGTACACTTCCTAACCAATTTTATTTGTCTGTTCTGATACACAAATGTTGTCTGGAAGAGATTGCTCTATAGCGATAAGATTGCCTTTGTACAACTTCCACTAATTATACTACTTTTGATTTTGTATATTTTAATGTTGTACATTAAAGAGTATTGTTATTATTATATACTGGTTCTCCAAATAAACCAGTTAACAAATATATAAACTATTTAAAATATAAATATTATATAATTAAGAAAACAGTTATTTAATAATATTATACTAATAATACGAAAAGTAAATGTAAAGTAATGTAAACATTTAAAACAACGTTATTGTGCAAATGTAGACAACAACGACGGGTTATTGACCAAAAGCTACGTAAAATATAATTACATTTAATTAAATTCACTTTGATTTACAAAACATGTTACTATGTGAAAAGCATTAATTTAATACACACTTGTTTTAACTTTAGTACAAATAATTATTTTTATAAATAAATTGAACCTTTGTAATATATCAATACATAAATTAATAATTTATAAAAGATGGTTAATTAATTATCTTATAGTTGTAGGCTACATACTATTATATTTTCGGTTCAGTAATTTTAAACTTAATGCGATATAAAAATGAAATAAACTAAATACGGAAGGCGCTATAAATATTCACGGAATTTCGTACATAAACATAAATGGCGAATACTGCTTTTTACATAAAAAAAAATTAATGGAGACATTGTTGGCCTTGCATAATAAGTGTAAAGCGAACAAAAGATTTGTTGGTTTTGTTAAGAACTCGCCTTAACAAAAAATATTTATTAAATAAATAAATTGTTGTCAGTTTTCATATCTAATCATGTATTTATTGAAAGATATAAAAATTGATTATTTTTATTGGTACGGTTTGTTTTAAGGAAGGTTTTTACTGTGTGAAGACTCTATCGTTAAATATTAAATAAATGATAACTTAATAATCTTTTGCCCCATTTCTCTGGGTCATGGTTCATTTTACGTAATCTACATACTATACATATATACATACATTTACTCATTCACTTCAGCCTATCGCAGTCCACTGCTGGACATAGGCCTACGCAAGTTCGCGCCAAAAATGGCGTGAACTCATGTGTGTTGCCCATAGTCACCACGCTGTGCAGGTGGGTTGGTGACCGCAGGGCATAATTATATACATTATGGGTAAACAAAAATTATGTTACACTTCAAAAATAAATGCTTCTAAAATGTTATATATCTAGGTCAGTTAGTGTTGTATAAAAGTAGTAATGTACTTATTAAATCGAATAAGCAAGAACGTTTCGGGCACAATGCACAGCTTGTCACATCCCTATTAACCGTTAACAATACAACGCCGACACCAAATTGATGCAGTGAACCATCTAGAAACGCATCATACGATCGTACGATGTCGGCTGATATTACATCACTAAAGGAAGTCGCCCATCAAACACAGGAGCTATGTAGCACGATCAATGATACGTTGAAATCACTTTACATTAAGACACGCAACTCTCAAACAAAAACGTAGGTATAAGTAGCCTCAAGTATCTTGATCATTAAAAATAAATAAAACAAGTAATATAATTAAAAGAAAACAAAAAACCCGCCTGCGTAAAAACGGAAAGAGCAAAATCAACATTTTTTAAACTTTCTTATTGTATTTCTTTATTATTATTACGGTAATAATAATCATAATATACATTTTTGAAATCCTTGTATTGAGCCCTTTAATTTGATACCCATACTATAGTATTCTAAAAAAAAAATTATTTCTTCATTAACTACAATGGCTTCGCACAGCCGCCATGTTTGTTTTTTTTTTAATGTCACTGAAATGAACACTTGGGCTGCTAAGACCAATCTAACGATATCTCAATTATGCAAATCCGTTCAGCGGTTCTAGAGAAATGAGGTAATTAAGAATATTACATACATACATACATACATACAAGATACGCGCGAAAAACATAACCCTTCCTTGGCAGTCGGGTAAATACTCTTCATTTTAATTTGCTTTCAATAATAAAGACAGAAAGATTACGATCATTAACTCGAGTATTTTCAATCCAATTAGTTTTGCAAAAAAAAAAGATGTTTTAGAAGAAAAAATAAGGATTCAAAGTGTTTTTATAAGAATGTATCTCTGCCTTGCATTCGCTGAGTGGTGGACGACAAAGCCTTTGTCTTCGTTGCTGACTGCTCTCTGTTATTGTTATCAGCGATTCGCAAAATAGCTTGCTTCGGAAAAATTATTTAAGATAAAGTTAAGTACATACATGTACTAGCATTGTCATTATAGTTTTTATATAAACAATCTATCGTAAGACTTAAATGCGTAAATATTATATAATAGAAGGTAGCTCTACACTAAAGATTAAGGAAAGATTTAGTTAAAGTAAATTATACATAACTTGTAATGGCTATAGGTACAATATTAAATATATACGCAATTATTAACCGTATAGATTCACATATAATCACATATATCAGGTGTAGTAAAAATACAGGCAAGCAGAGACAACGAAAATAAAAATTTATTTTAAGCTTTCATTGACAATAATGATATAATCATTTTAAAAATAATTTCATGTCGAGTTATGTTATATTAAATGAATATGAAATATAAAAGAAACATTATAGTTACCAATATAAAATTTATCACCACGGTTTTGTCTGAGCTCAGACTGTTTAGTTAGTCTGTTTAAATATATTTATAACAAAAACTTAGCAAAAACTCTTACATTGTGCATTTTCGGTGTTTTGACTTCTTATTATTTTTTATCAATAAAAAAAATATATGTTTTTCTTATTTATTGAACTTTTAGCATATTTGTCAAACTCCTTTAATTCTGCTTATATATCCTACACCTTTTACTAGCTTCTGCTCGCGACTTCGTCCGCGTGGACGAATAACCAAACCAATAGGACCAATTCTATCATACCTACATGATTCTTTCGAAACTTTAACTGTTTACGCAGTGCACGCAGCGGAAGCTCTCAAAATACCCCGATTTTGAAACATAATTCAAGAAAACAACATTAAAAAGCTATTAGCCAAATAAAAGATGAATTATTAGTGAAAACTGGCAAAGTGAAATCTTTAGCTTAATTTAATATTTTCTGTAGAACTTGGCGCTCATTTAGATCTCAATACTTTTTTCGGCGAAGTCCACAAACCACATATTCTTATTATTGAACTTGGCTGTCATTTTTCACATTTATGTTTTTGGTGGGATAGACATTACTAGGCATGGAATTTGTTTTCTGTTGGGGTAAAGGAGTTTTATTTTAAAATCTTTTACTTTATTTAAGAGCGTATATTTAAAAAACTGGTAAAGTGCTAATCCGAGTTCCACATCTATCACGACGATTCAGCCTGTAATATCCCAATGTTGGCCATAGGCCTCTTCCCCGTGTAGGAGAAGGATCGGGGCTTAATCCAATCCACCACGCTGCTCCAATGCGGGTTGGCGGATATATTCTCTACTATGAGTAACGCTATCAGGTGTACATGATAACAACCGGGACCGACGGCTTAACGTGCTCTCCGAGGCACGGTGGGGAGACCCACAAGGACTTTATAAACACCCAGACCACGGAAAACATCTGTATGGCCAACACAAATGCTGTTGTGTGCGGGGATCGAACCCGCAACCTCCCGCGCAACAGCCAATCGCAATCCAGTGCTGCGCCAACGCGGCGGGAGTTCCACATAAGGGGGATTAATATGAAACAATTATATAAAATAATAAAATAAAAACAAATATGTGTCACTTGAAAAATCCATTCATAAGATTTACACAAACATATTAATACAATTACTTCATTTACGTAACGCATAGTAGTAGTAAGTCATTGGTATTTTCGCAGCGCATGACAGCAGGTCACCACCACTTGCGGTCAGTTGTTGTAGCCCAAGATTACGCGTTCATGTAAATATTAGGAAAAACATACACTAAAACACGTGAATTAAGGAACGTGATGTCGTTTGGTTTTCTCAGTTTTCCTCTTATTGATTCACATGGTAAATCACAATCAATATTTAGTGTAGGTAATAAAAAATAATTGCCACTGTCCTATTATTAGGTATATTTGTTTTGTCAAAATCAAGTAAATAAATAGATTAGTGTCATTGTCACAAGCGGTCACAACCTTTGTTAGTAATCACTAGCTTTCTGACCGAGGATTACAGTCAGAAGTTTTAAAGTTTATCTATTACAAACGAACAAAATATGAAATCTTACCTTATAATATTAGTATAGGAAAATTACTGTACACTTATACATATTATTGTATATTATTGTATATTCATACATACCGTATTATACATATTATCTTTAACAACTGCAATACTCAAAATTTTACATAGTAAATAGCGAAAGATGATTAATTTAAATATATGAACATGTTTGTAAGAATTACGCACACAATACGTACCTATAACGTACTGTTTCGACGACGCGTTAGCGCAACGGTGTGACCGCCCTATAAAATCAAAATTAAAAAAAATTTATATCAATACATATAATAAAAATGTAACGGATCGCTGTTTGCACATGGAAGATATATGAAAACTATTTTTTTTTATTGGGACCTTTAAATAGCACCCAAAACAATGATTGTTAGAATTTTTGTCTGTTTGTCTGTGCGTTTGTGCACGCTAATCTCAGAAACGGCTCATACGATTTAGATATGGTTTTTACTGATATATTGTGGTAGGCTTCACTTAACATTTAGTGTTTGTTTTATGTCAATCGGTTCATAAATAAAAAAGTTAGGCCAATTTAAAGAATCACGTTGAACACGTAAATACCCAAAACGCGGACGAAGTCGCAGGCACAGCGAGTATATAATTATATATACCTATATTACGACAAAGTAAAATTTAAAAAAGGCTAGGATTTTTTTTTCACGCGGAACCTGATCTATTACACCTACAAAACCCCCCATTTGAAGGAACGTAAGTAGTTGGGAATCGCTGTGTGGTTACGGCAATAAAGAATACCTATAGCCACCCTCTCTCTTCCCGTGGGTGTCCTAAGAGGCGACTAAGGAATAACACAGTTCCACTATCACCTTGGAACTTATTAAGCCGACCGAAGGCGGGATGACCATCCAACTGCTGGCTTTAAAATACACAAGCCGAAGACGGGCAGCAGCGTCTTCGGTGCGACAAAGCCAGCCCTACGGTCACCAACCCGCCTACCCAGTGTGGTGACTATGGGCAAAACACATAAACACGCCATAATGTCTGGCACGAACTTGTGGAGGCCTATGTCCAGCAGTGGACTGTGATAGGCTGTAGTGAATTTAGGAATCGAACACTCTGTATAGTAAAAATGTAGGTACTTATGTGAATACTAAAACAAAAAGCAGAGTCACTGTCAACTTCCAATGGGTCAATCAGGTAGGTACTAAGATCATAGTAAACAATACAAAGTATTTTTTGAATATCACTTGTTAATTTTGTTATTGAACAAAAAAAGCTTTATTATTTTCAATATGCATATTTTAAACTGTTAGAATACAACAACAAATCAATCTAAATTAAATATTCAATCGAATAAAATTAAAATAAAAATGTCAACAAATTCATTAATAAATCGAATCAATTAATAATAACTTTACATTAAGTAAAAAAAAAATAAAGTATTTTGATTAAATGTATTTTAAAATTTTATTTATATTTTTAAAAACCAAGCATCAGGCAGACCGTGTCCTTGTTTGGCACATTTGTGGTATAAATAATTGTGTTTGCTAGCAAACGAAAAAAAACCGACTTCAATTGCATCGGCAAGTAATAAATAATTAATAAATTAACAAACGCACTAGTCGTCACTACGATTTTCGAGGGTTTCCCTCGATTTCAAAGGGATCCCATCATCAGATCCTGCTTTCCTTATCATGGTACCTAAGTTAGGATATCCCCTTTCCAACAAAAAAAAGAATGATCAAAATCGGTTCATAAACGACGAAGTTATCCCCGAACATACATTAAAAAAAACATATATACGGTCGAATTGAGTAACCTCCTCCTTTTTTGAAGTCGGTTAAAAATGATCTATTGCAACGTTTAAAAGTACAAATCTTGATGGGTATGAAATACCAAAGACATTAATTTAATGTCTGTGAAGTACATTGGTTTACAATATTTGTGTAAAAAACTAAGAACGGTATAAATACGTCAGAGGTCAGTGTACAGACTTATGTCACTGACATATCCGTTTCAAAGGCAAATAAATTACTGTATTTTTAAGGCCCAATGTCTATCAGTTCTACAAATATATGTATTTACTAGATGCATTTATACTACAGAATTTGTTAAGATATCTAACTTGACGTAGTGACAAAAGTGGTATCTTGTAAAGTGCAAAAGATTTCTTTAACAGATGACGTCATTTAAAAGTAAATTGGAATTGAATTAAAGTTAATTAAAAAATTAACGCTACAAAAAGATACTAACTAATATACATTGTGCCATACAATATAAAAAATACTTATATTTAGGAAATATATGAATGTCTTGAATCTTACAGTTACCCGGTTTCCCAAAGGCTGATCAACGCAAAAATTAACTAATCATCTGTCACATAGTCCGGGCTCCCTAGTACATTTTTTTCACTTGATTACTATCAAGCTAATTTTCCGGGAGTAGCTTCATTTTGATGACACGAACAAAATTTCCTCAACGAAAACTCTCGATTGTGGTAGCTAACAGAGGAAGCAGGGGCTATCCCTGCTTGGGACACTGCTGCTCTATAGCAGCAGTGTTGCTCTATAGCAGCAGTGAGCGTAGGACCGGGATAACGTACCACGCAATTTGTAGGACAATATTACTATTAATTGACTTCCGGTTCGGCTGCTGTCAAGTTAACAGTACAAGAAATATCGTGTCAGTATTTTAATACGAAATCGCGTGAAATATCAACTATCTGGGAGCTAAAGTGACTGAAATTAACGGAACTCGATCTATTGAACATAAAAGTGATAAAGTTAAGAGATTAATTCAACAAAAACTTGTGGAAAGTGCCTAAAAACAATCAAAGTGCTATATATATATAACAATAACTACGGCATACAAATCTCCAACGTTCAATTTCCGGGGCACATTGTCTGTTGACTTGACAACTGACATATCGACATTGACAACTGACATATTGGATCGGTGTTGTTATAACGAAATATATTTCTACCAGGGATAAGTGTTGCCAACCTTAAACAATTAAATTTTAGCAAATATTAGAAAAAAATCTAACTATAAAAAATGGATCAAGACCAAATGGATATCTTAATCACAAAAATGAACCAAACATTTATGGCGAGGACTGAGGAAATTAAGGAAGAATTTGCGAAACAAACATACGCCCTCACAGAAAACTTATCCAAAAATATGGGAATTACACTTGATGAAAAACTGAACCCGTTTATAGAAGAGAACAATAAACTTAAAATTGAAGTGTCACTGTTGAAGGAAAAAATTTACAAGTTAGAAAAAAAAGCGAGGAAAAACAATATTATTCTCCACGGAATAGATGAGCAGGAAGATAGCAACTCCAATCTTATAGACGTCGTCTTAAAAACTCTGAATGTTATGACAAAAGCTGTGAACATAGAGGATTTTGACAAATGGCAAAATAAGTGAGGCCTACAGGCTGGGAATAAAAGACAACAAGAAAAAAAGACCTATAGTAATAAAACTTACCTTGGCTTGGAGGAGACTTGCAATTCTACAGAACAACAAACATTTTCCACAAAATATATACGCCACAGAAGACTTCCCAAAGGATGTCCTACAGATTAGAAAGGAGTTAAAAGACAAGCAACAAGAAGAGATAAAGAAAGGAAACTTGGCCATCATACGATATGATAAACTTATAATTAAGGAAAACAAGCAAGGGAAAAGTCATGACAAACGAAAGTGTTCGCCTACAAAAACACCAGAAAACACACACATTAACAAAGAAAGAGTCAGCCAAATCGGCCCAAACAAAATAATGAAAACAAACAGACTCCAGTCTAGGAACCGTTCCAGAACAAACTCACTATCTGAAATACAAACTCCAAAAAACTAAAACTCGCCTTCAAAAACCGGAAGAACAACCAAAGACGCAACATATAAAGACACGACATAAAATACACAACTTATAAGATACACAACATATAAAAAAACACAACATAAATAAACACAACATAAAAAACACAACATATAAAATAAACAACATACAAAAAAACAACACAAATAAGCACAACATATAAACTAATAAAATATCCCAACCCGGCTGATCCCCGTGGGATATCAGATCAAAATCCTCCAATATATATTACCGCTCGAAAAACACTTACTACAAACAGTGGAAGGTATTGGAGGAGATGTGAACATGTATCTTTGTAATATTGTCGATAAACATGAATTGTATAAACATTGTTAACACTATCTGCAATAAAGGTTTAATAATAATAATAATAATTACTATTAAATTATATAGATATTAACTAACTAAAAGAAAAAAAAACCTTACGACTCGTCGCCTTGTCGTCGTCGGTCCTACTTATCATAGATATTTTCAAATAATGTGTAATTCCTTCTCCTACATGGGGAAGAGGCCTATGCCCAACCGTGGGATATTACAGGCTGAATCGTATCGTCGTCGCGTAATTACTTGACTATTTTTTCGTCGACCTACGTTGTATTATATCGCATAACTTTTCACAGGGTATACCGATTTTGATGATTCTTGTTTTAATCATAAGATGATGCTTGTTTTATAATTTCCTTAAAATTTAATCGAGATCTGATCATTTCTTTTCGAGTAATCTTTTATAACGCGTATATACTTAACAATTTTTTTCCTATTCCTTCGTCGTATTACTTGTCGATGTAATTAAAGTCGGTTTTTTTTTCGTTTGCGAGCAAAGAAAATTATCTTTCGTACAAACCTTTTATTTATTTATTTTATTTATACTTTATTGTACATCACAACTACAAATATATATCATTTACAGACTGTGAAGTACAATGGGCGGACTTATGGCTATTTAGTCATTTCTTCCAGACAACCCAAATATATATTCCCTACTATGAGTAACGATCGCTATCAGGTGTACATGATAACAACCGGGACCGACGGCTTAACGTGCTCTCCGAGGCACGGTGGGGAGACCCACAAAGACTGCACAAACACCCAGACTACGGCAAACATCTGTATGGCCAATACAAATGTTGCCGTATGCGGGGATCGAACCCGCAACCGCCCGCGCAACAGCCAATCGCAATCCAGTGCTGTGATCGCTGCGCCAACGCGGCGTCAAACTTGTCCTGAAAATAACGAACACCAAAAAAGAATTACCTATTTTGTCGCTATCGTTCAGAAATTATTCGCGTTCATATATTTCTTTTATTTTCATTTATATATTTAGATATAGATAGTCAAATATTATATGTATCATAGTATCATGATAGGTTCAATGTACAGGTTTACATAAGCGAAGGAAGAAAAATCCAAGTATAGCAACAAATTGCGCCAGCAGAAACGCTGGTGAAACGTCCTGCGTTTATATCACAAAATATCGAAACATACATAATATTATTAAGGCACTTATTATTAGGCTTCTTTTGAACTTACTTCTGTGAATATTCTTACAATTTCCGTATACGAAACATAACTCATAAATTATGTATGTAGATATGTATGTAGATATGTAGTACCTAGTAATTAAAAGTAACAGTAATCAAGAGGTTTCCACTTCTGTGTGTATGTATGTTAGTTTCAAAATCAGATTTTTTCACTTTATCAAAGTGTATATAAACCGAATCTATGTAAACAGTAAATGTTCTTATAAACATTAAATATAGCTATTTCGACTTTATTACATAATACATTTATAGGAAATCGAGAATTAAAAAATTAGAGTAAAATTCTTGTTTTTCCCGTTTTAATGTTTACGTCAACTTATGTTCGTACGTCAATTGCGTTAATATTCATAAAATAATGTACCTATATGTAATACTATAAAATAAACAAATGATTACATTAACTAAAGAGTTCCGTGCTGAAATTATCTTTGTAAGATATTTCGTATTAATTTACTCTCGATTGCTTTTTATTTAACTGACTTCAAAAAAAGAAGGAGATTATTAAATTCCACAGTATATATATTGTATGTTTGGAGATAACTTCGTCGTTTATGAACCGATTTTGACAATTAAATTTTGTTGGAAAGGAGATATCCCAAGGATGGTACCATGATAAGGAAATGATGATGATGATGATGGAATCCAAGAGAAATCGAGGGGAACCTTCGAAAATCGTAGTGACGACTAGTGTATTTGTTAATTTTTGTCGTCTACTTACGTTGTATTATTTGTCGATGTAATTGAAGTCGGTTTTTTTTGTTCGCTAGCAAACACAATAATAATTATATTTAAATAGTTAGTCAATTTTTAATATTCTAATAGTTTACCTTGTGCTATCAGCAAAATTGTACACAAAAGCATGCAATTACAAAAGTGTCAGTTTTACAAACATATAACTGATATTATTTATTACATTAAATACATGTCAGCATTGCGCTTATGCTCCTTTTTCTGATGTATGAGTATCAGCAAGGAAAATGTGAAGCTTCTTTGTTCGTCGAAACGAAAAGTTCGTCTGTAACTACACAAGTACACAACACTACGCCATTCACACGGTTATGATTGATCCTATTCACGTCTGTAGCTCGAGTTCTTTTTACAAGCTTTTATTTAAATTGCAATGTATGTTTGTTCGGGTGAAATCTTGCAACTCAAAGTTAAGCAACATCGGGTGCGACCAGTACTTGGATGGGTGACCGCCTGGGAACACCGCGTGACGTTGGCTTTTTGTCTTTTTTTTAATTTGTTTTTTTTTTAAATAGTTTTATTTTTAATTCTTTTGCCAAAAAAAATTTACTTCTAACAGGTGTGTACTTTGTACGCACGCAATTTTTTTGCACTTTATGTAGGTCACAAGAAGTTTATGAATTTATTTATATCCTTATATGTTGTAAGTATAAGTTATTATTCAATTTTTTGTGTATAGCAATATATGAATACAATTCTATGAGTATGAAGGTCATATAGCTTCCTTTCGAAATTAATTATCCAAGCAACCTGTCGTCATTCCTTGCTATCATTATATTTCTTTTTTTTTGTATGTAGTAGAGTAATTTAGAGTTTTTGAAATACTTTACTGCAGTTCATAATAACTTAGTAGTCTACAACTGATTTTATACTACGAATTTATGTAAAACAACTTTTTTTTGAAAAAAAATTGTTACAACGATTGTACTATAAAACACATATTCATAAATCTAAAGAAAATTATTTCATGACTCAAAATAATAACGAAACAGCAGTTATTAAAAACTCAAAATTTAAATGAAAATAAAATAAAACTTATTTACATTTTTAGTAAATAAGAAGCGTTAAACGAACATAAAGCCTTTATGAAACGGATCTCAGTAATTAGAAGTTGAATAATCTTCGGGGAATTTTTATTTTGTTTTTTGCTCATTAAATAATCGTTACTACGTGTAATTACCCCATTTAAATAATGTTAAGAATGTGAACTATGTGTATAATGAAGATCGAAGTCCAATATTAATAATTCTTACTAGTTCACATTAGCATAACAAAGCGTAGGGTCAGAAGGTCTGGATTAGCGTAGAATAGCGAAAGGGGGCATGCTACCCTCAATAATTATATTTATTAGTCGAGTTACTTAATTTATAAACAAAGAAATTGTTTATTTAACTTAATACACCTTTAAGAAGTAGAGTGACTTTTAATATTACTAGCTGACCCGAAAGACGTTGTCCTGTCCTTTGAACTATCCCAACGCGTGAAGTTTAAATAGAAAAAGAAATCTGGATAAAGACACTCTAATCACTTAGCGTTATTATTAATTATATTAAAACCTATTCTCATACCTACCAAATATACTCAAAAAATTTCATAAAAATCTGTCGACCCGTTTTGGAGGAGTGCAACCAATCACCTTGACACGAGGTTTTAGATGTGTTACTTCCTAGCAACTTTTAACAAATTCTATTAAGCCTAATATTATTTTAATATCATTAATTTACATTAATAAATTTATTTATAATTTTACAAAAGTAAGATAATGTTCTGGTCATGGGCGTCGGCAGCGTCCCCGAAATATCGGTAATCTGAAAATAGATAATTGGGGTACGTCTCGTGTATAGTAATAGTAATCTATAGTACAATTCTACTAAACTACCACTACTAAACTAAGAAACTACGTGAAATCAATATATACTAGTGTTTTATGTATTGATCTAATGTTTAAAATTGTTGTTTCTCTTAAATATATTTAATCAAAATCAATAAATAGATTGAAATGCGGTAACCTAAAATATTTTTCTTCGATTCGCCAATGTCACAACCTAGAAAATTAAAATGCAAAATACATTTAAAGGCGAGATAGTAGTAGAGAAGAATATTTGAACCAAATGTACACAATACATAATGTTACATAATTGTTAATCTAAATTAAGTCTATCTCGAACTATTTTCGTCTATTTTTTTTTTAATATTAATATTATGACAAAATTATAAATAGCCCCACATTCGTTGTGATTTCTTCCGCGTTTATATTTCAAGCAACTGTTCCGCTTCAAAAAGTCGTATTCAAAATTTCATAAACTAACTAAAAGAAAAAAAATCAGATAAAAAAATCCATTTTTGATGACCTCATCAACTTAATGACCTCGTAAGGTCATCAAAAATTATTACTAACCAGCTGATTTTTTTTCTTTTAGTTAATTAATATTTATATAATTTGATGGTAATATTATCCTACAAATTGCGTGGTACGTTATCCCGGTCCTACGCTCACTGCTGCTCTATCTCCTGCTAACTCTATTATCTACCACAATCGAGAGTTTTCGAAGAGAAACTTTTTGTTCGTCTCATCAAAATGAAGCTACTCCCGGAAAATTAGGTTGTTACTAATCTGGTGAAAAATATGTACTAGGGATCCCTACCTATATATTTTTATTGTAATATAAAATATTACGTGATGCTCGTCAATATAAAAACGTGGTACACAACGTGACTTACGGAGCTGATGCTTGTTATCTGTTGCGATAGCGAGAAATAGAAATTTAATAGGAAAATAATAACGTACCGTTTCGAAGAAATACAAGTCAAGTGCCTATTTCTGCACTTAGCATTTAAAGTAGTAGTACCTGGGTGACCGAGCCCAGCTCGGTAGTCGGTATTTTTAGTATTTTTTTTTTTTGTTGTTTTTTTTTCTCGGTATTTTTATATTTTATTTTTATTTAAATAAAAAATCAAGTGAAATTAAAAAAAAGGAAAAAAATATAATAGATTGGAGACGGATTTGAACCATGGTCTTATCGGGTGTTCCCGAGCGACCGATTTCCCACCAGAAATTTACCTTCGTATTCTAATCATATTGTTGCTATTTTTTTCGTTGCCTAAAACAGGGACAAAACGACATTTTCTAAAAATGAATCCTAGCTAAACCAATTTTTCGCCCCCGAAATCCCCTGTATACCAAATTTCACGAAAATCGTTGGAGCCGATTCCGAGATTCAGATTATATATACAATTAAGAATTGCTTGTTTAATATTAGTAACTGGGTGACCGAGCCTAGCTCGGTATTTTCATTTTATTATTTTGTTTTTTTTTTTCTCGGTATTTTTATATTTTAATTTTTTTTAAATAATTAATCACGAGTGAAATTAAAAAAAAAAGAAAAAAAATAAATCTGGAGACTGAGATTCGAACCCGGGTCAAAACGATTTGACACCCGTCGATTTCTTAATTACGCTATTACAGGTATGTTAACACTAACAGTGGTGAAATTAAGCTTCCTATTCTAATGATATTTTTTCATTGCCTAAAAACAGGGATAAAACGACATTTTTTTTAAATGAATCCTAGCTAGATTAATTTTTCGCCCCCGAAATCCCCTGCATACTAAATTTCACGAAAATAGTTGGAGCCGATTCCGAGATTCAGAAAATATATATATATATATATATATATATGTATATATATACAAGAATTGCTCGTTTAATAGTATAAGATAAGATTATGATTAACTTCTAACAACAATAATAGATTACTAATAAACTTGTAATACAAGGTGAAAATTCGGATATTACCTGTTTACTGTTAGCAAAAAATATTGTAGTTTTTTGTATTTTTTTATCGTATTAATCTTCACCGATTGCTTAGATAGCGAATACTTATAATAGAATAAAACCTGGTTGTTTGTTATTTCCGTTTATAATTATTTATGCATTAATTCTTAAATTTTCATTTAAGAATTAATGCATAAATAATTAATTTAAACATTGTTGAATATTTTTAACTACACATTGTGTTTGTGTGTTTAGAATAGAACTAATATAAAACAGAGATGCTCATACACCGCAAAACATTCTTGCCATTTAACTTACTGACTAGTTAATAACTTAAAGATGTAGTCTTATTATTAACATTTTCGCATAGTTTATATAGAATATAGAGTTAGATAGTCATTAATAAGATAAGAACAGCAATAAGCATAAAATACTAATAAATCTTCTGTTTAGCTGTGAATGTATAAAAAGTTTCACGAATAAAAGTATTGCAGTAAAAATCTTGACAATAACATTAAGAGTTATTATTAAAAAACTGTGCACCACGCGATTTTTTATTATCGATCACTGGCAGCTGATGATTAGCGTTGTGAAAAATTTTCAAACTAACATGTTTTTTATTTATGTGATATAAACAAGTTTACAAGGTTAAGGATAAACAAGGTCGTCCAGTCATTAATTTGTGCCAAAAACTTTTATTAACTTTTAGAAAACTATTAAACCTAGATATTGATTATTTTCTTACGTAGAGTCGGTACATTTCGCTTCATCTTATTGCAAGAAAATCTTTGTGTCTAACCTCAAGTAACCGCACATTGTATGATATTTCTTTTAGAAACGGTAATCTTATTGAACACGTTCAACTAAATAGATTCAGTCAAAAATGTTGATAAAATGAGCACTGAATATTTTTAAATTTAACCAAACTGTAGAAAAAAATTGCGGGCGTACAAAGTACACATGTCAGAAGTGAAACTTCTTTGGCAAACTAATTCAAAAAAACTAATTCAAAAAACCAAAGTTAAAATACAAAATAAACTAATTGAAAAAAAAAACAAAAATCCAACGACACGCGAAAATTTTAGTTCTGGTTATTTTCAAAACCTTAGTATGAAATATAGGCGTGTTTTGGTTCTGGTTATTTAACAAGCATTTCTTACAATATGCTATCACGCTTAGGTTTCACCTGAATAAGAACAAATGTTTTGACCGTGAACGTTTTCATTCAAGCACAAATTGTAGTGCCATTTATATTCACCTGACGTTTTGAAGATTGTGAAGTAAGATATATAAATCACGACGATCGATAAATAAAAAAATTACTTTTATGTTTGGAAAATTGACGTAAAAATTTAGTTATTATACACATACCGTGTTTTTAATTATACGTTTAACACGTTAACTGCGATATGAGGTTGAGAAACCTGAATATGTAATTGTTAATTGATTGGTCCTAACTTACCTTGATTGCTTTATGCAGCTATCATTGTTATTAATTTTTTATGATTCCAGCATGAATCAAAATTTACCATAACAAATTCTTTAAAAAAATGTAGGTACATAACCGTCAAATAGATATATTGATACCCTTAATAATAAAAAAAGAGTGTGCTTTAGACCAGTGTTCCGCAAACTTTTTGTGTTCAAGGTACACCTAGGAATAGGAAAATATTTTGGAGGTACACCACAAATGAAAAATCATTTTTTTAAGTAACATTAACCAATTAACATTACCAACATTTATTTATTGTTCATTAAACAATATTTATTATTAATCAATAAACGTAAAGTTTATTTTTCCGAGGCACACCAATAAACGACCACGGCACACCAGTGTGCCGCGGTACACCCTTTGCGGAACACTGCTTTAGACCACGTGACTGAAGTAAAACTTCTTTAGTTGCCCCTACAGTAATATACGAAACGTAACTCTCTCTCTTTCTATCCTCACTAACTTGTATCTCATTCTCAACTTCCGTTCGCCTCGCCCGATCACACTTTTCGTAACGCTCTCGTCACGCATTCACCAGCTTACTCCCCAAGTCTAATATATCTCGAACGTATTCAGTAATTTATTTTATTTATTTATTTTATTTTATTTTCCGTAAATAAATAAAAGAAATTGTAAGAGATTGTATCAATTTTATCTGTAGTGACAAAAAGAAAACAATTAAGAACTTGTAGTTTTATCCGATTAAATTATCAATTTTATTTTATGGTTGATCATCATTCATCTTGGTTGTGATTCTTACTTTGGTATAATCATGGGCCATGGCATGTAGATATTCTAAATGAATAAATTATTAAAACATACTAGAATGTTCGACTACCACTCAAAGATTCGTACGAGTATATGTAGGTTTGTACCTACAAAAAGGTAATACGTTTAAATATTAAAGATAACAATTTATATTGTTGATCCTTCAAATCATTTAATCCCACTGTTTGACGTACCTGACTGTGACACATAGGTACATGTACACTTCAAATAATTCCAATGATCATGATACATTACGATTATGTTTTAACTTCAACTTCTTTTGGAATTTTGGCTTTATTATAACGCCTTTTGCTACAATTTAATAAAATTCCTGCATTATTGTAAATAATATTAGTTATGTGTTATATAGTTAAATATTCTTTTTTTGAATCATACATATTTATATTTAAAAATTATGTATAAACAAAAATTTATTTTTACAATTAAACATTATACATATTTACAAGTCACAACTTAAGAACTAAATATTTACAGATAGTTTTGATATAAATCATGTCCGCGTGGAATTGTGACAAGAATGCTGGCAGCATTTCCCAGTTGAATCGCTATGCCGATTCTCTGGGCAAAAAATGCACCAGCCCTCTTGTCACCAGTGGAGGCAATAAGGCGAGGAGTTATCTCATTTAAGAATTTTTTAGCACTGCTACTCCAGGGTCCAAGTGTTTTGACTGCAAACGCAAATAAATGATTCAATGAATTCAAAAAATTACAGCGGAAGTAAGCCGGGTCCGCTAGTAGGATATACCTATTTCACTTACGTAATGCGTTCTTCCGAGTGTTAATTTTTAGGAATTTAAAGATGTGTTTTATTGAATAGATATACATATAAACAACGGCTTTTATAAGCAACACGTGTTCAGTAAATGTGCGGTTCCTTCAAAGTCACGGTCATATTCTCGTCCATACTAATATCCATACAAGTATTATAAACGCGAAACTAACTCTATGTATTACGCTTTTACGACTAAACCACTGAATGGATTTTAATGGAATTTAGTATGAAGATAGATATACCTACCTTTAGAAAGGATGTCCTTTCTAAAGGTATATCTATCTTCATATTTTAGTTTTATCTTCATATTTTAGCTATCTTTTATCCACTATTCTTATCTCTTATCTTTTACTAACCTACTAATGAAATACAGACAACATCGCTAGTACCAACTCGTGGGTATGCATATACTCGTAAATGTTAAGATATATTTAGCTACGTATATTAATAACAAAAACACAAGGGCTCAGAAACATAATTATGATTAAGTTTCAAATAAAACACGTTCTAAGGGGTCGTTGAGGCTCGAAAGGGAGGAAGGAGTTCGAAAAAATCAGAAAATATCACAAGAAGGATGATTATGTGTCTTGTAATGAGATATTAGGTGTATTTATTTTTCATTAAATACGCGATTTCTTGTTTGTTTACAAACAAACCACAAACAGCCTGCAACCTTAACGTCTGTCTGGACATTTTTGTAACGATGCTTCATTTTCCAAAATGTACTCATACCATAATTGCATTTATCTATATTCTATACAAATAAATAAAATTGTAATTGTAACAATAAAATAACCGCTTTTTAATAAATGCATATGGATGTATCCACGGTACATATACCGAAAAAGAATTTTTTACAATTTTTGTCTGTCTGTCTGTCTGTTTGTTCCGGTTAATATAACTACGAACTGAACAATAACTTTTTTGTTAAATTCCACTCGGACGAAGTCGCGGGCACAGCTAGCAGTTTTTATTTTTTTATTTTACTTAAGTACATTCTATATAAAATTTATAATTGTTAAAATCGCATATTACCGGGGAGGGAGGGGTAAGGGGTTGAAAATTTTGTAAAAAAAAACATCACGTGATTAAAAGACAACCCAAAATTGATATAATTTATAACATTCTTTTATTATTCCATTTATGGATTATATTATTTGTATGTATGTATTATTATTATTATTTATTATAATTTTTTTTTATTGTGCACCTACTCACTATACTTTCTTGCACATACCAAGGTTGGCTGGTAGAAAATGCATGAATTAGCATTAAGCCCGCCTTTTGTACACACTTTTTTTGTACAATAAAGAATTTTAAATAAAAAAATTAAATAAATTCTTCTAGTCTAGAGTCAGTGATTTAACATTAATCGATACAGCTCATCTACAGAGATCTCACGCGTCGCGTGCACTGAGAACAATAATTATAATTATGCATACTCAATGTCATTGCATCATAACTCGATTACGACAAGATTAGTAAGACAAGATAAGTAAATACAACAAGGCTGTGAACACTTTTTATTACACAGACTTGATATAATGCAGATAATAGCAATCAGTATACAATATAAACGATACTTCTCAATTATTATTATAAAAAGTATTACACGTGTGTATCATTTTACAGAATCAAAATATATAATAATAATCAATACATATAATAAAAATGTAACTGATCGCTGTCTGTACATGAAAGGTAGGTTATATGAGAAAAAATATTATTGGGACCTATATCATCGCAAATAGCACCCAAAACATTATTATTGTTAGAATTTTTGTCTGTTTGTCTGTGCGTTTGTGCACGCCTATCTCAGAAATGGCTTATCCGATTTAGATATATATCTCCCCTACTCTATATTCCTTACTATGAATAACGATGGCTATCAGGTGTAAATGATAACAACCGGGACCGACGGCTTAACGTGCTCTCCGAGGCACGGTGGGGAGACCCACAAGGACTACACAAACACCCAGACCACGGCAAACATCTGCATAGCCAATACAAACGTTTGTCATGTACGGGAATCGAAGCCGCAACCGCCAGCACAACAGCCACAAACCAGTGCTGTGACTGTTGCGCCAACGCGTCGTCAAAATGTTTACTTATACAGTAATTCAATAATGCGTTGTCTGTTGTTGGTTGAAATATTTCAAGATTTTTAGTTTGAAAAGTTTTAGACACTATAACTCTCGTTATAAGGACAAAATGACATGAAACTTGAAATGTACAGAAGCATTTCAACGTATGGGTGATCTTAAGCTGGAACTTTACATTATTTTGTAGGTTTCATGAAATTGGAGTCAACTGCAAACGAAGCCACGGGTAGGTATAGCTAATGTTAAATAAAACCAAAAGTAACTTTGACATCGTAAGTGCACCGGGGGTGTAACTCAGTGGTAGAGTGTCTGCTTCGCATGCTGAAAGTCCTGGGTTCAAATCCCAGCACCTCCAAATCGTTTTATTTTTGAAAAACTAGAAAAACATTTTATTTACTTTAAGACGATACAATATTTTAAGAAGTTTTAATAGGTTCTTAATTAAAATCTAAATTACAACTTTATGGCGATATTAAATGTTTATCTTTAACTGTAGTCTTAAATATTTAGTATCTTTTACTTCTTGTAGAATGTTAATTATTTATTATTAATTATTTTATTATTTAATGTTATACTAATTAAAAAAATCCTTCAAGCAAAGCATAATTCTTAGTAAAGACTGCAAAAAGTTACAGGCTAATCAATAGAGGTTAATGGAACGAGCGACACTTGCAACGCCATCTATGTACGACCAGGCGCAAGCAAAAAGTATATTTGAACTGCGCCATCTTGAAGACTTGAAGAAATATTAAAATTATGTAAAAATATATTTAATAAGTAGTGTCTAAAAATAAAACAGTTACTCCAAAAAAACATGAGTGCCAGACCGAAGTAAAACTTCTTTAGTAATAGGCCTGCATTGTGCCTGCATAAGAAACATAACTGGCTATGAGAGAAAGGAAATGTGTGCTCGCATCTTTCTCTCTTGCTCCGTTCGCCTCGCCCGATCACACTTTTTGTAATGCTCTCGTGGCGCATTCACCAGCTTACTCCTAAAACAAAGTGTGCAAAGAAGTTTTACTTCAAAAATCTTTAAAGGAAAAAAATACGGATAGCTTGAGTTTTTAACTTCATTACAAACATGTAGGTAAGTACGTGATGAATATAACGATAATAACATCTCTCTGAAGATAGCGTAGCAGTTACCGATCTTTTTTTAAGCAGACCGCTCAAATAAATCTAATGCTAGTTCATCACTGCAAGAATTTTTGTCTAAGATATACTTGATCTTTGGGTCACCCCTACCTTTGAAACAAACGCCAGCTCACTGCCATCGCAACAGCAAACTACTACAGACTGTAATAAAACGGTAAACGTAAACAGAGGATCTATGTTGTGGTACTATTTATTACCTGTGATCAAAAATCGAACAAAACAGATAAGTCAACGCGCTCTTACATGCATAATGATAGGAATTCCCTTTTTTCGTTTCGGGAAGAAATTTACGGCTCTATGTAGCGCTGTGCGTTGCTTCATACTCTAATTCAGGGTTTCTTAACATTTTTCTGGTGATGGACCCCTTTAAAAATTTCAAAGATTCCACGGACCTTTTCCAAAAAAAAAAATAAGAAAAAAAACACAACGATGCTTTACTTCAATCACCTTTAATTGTTTGCAATCAAACTTTGCATATAAATTAATAATTAATAAGTAATTAGTTTGACGGTTGCTGCTGCTTATGCTGGATTAGAATATCAAATTGAGGAGCTGTTTTAGTTAACGCGCAAAGTGAAAATATTTACTCACAAAATAAGTAGGCTTGCCATGGACCCCCAGCTTTTATAACACGGACCCCTTAGGGGTCCATGGACCACAGGTTAAGAAGTCCTGCTCTAATTCATTTAATTTCATTTAATTCCTACGTAAACTGTCTAGCTATTGTGACAGGTAGACAGGTAGGTAGACAGGAGGTAGGTTGTGACAGGGAATAGTGACAGAAATTAATGTACCTACCTAATTATTGGTTGTTAAATTACTGAAATGTTATTCTGTTTCGGTGACATTGTAATAGGTATGTAAGTATAAGGTGTTCAGGTTGCTACGTGAGCCTTGTTGGTACATTCGAACCAATTTGCCCAGCTGAAACTTCTTTCAAATATCTCAGATCTTTAACAAAAACTTTAGATAAAAGTTGACAAGCCTTTATATATTTTTAGTATGTGAACCACTTCTACCAGTCCGATCATTAAGTGTAGCAATGTGGTAGTAAAAAATGAAATAAAACTATATTTTGGTTTAATATTTTAATGAAAATTCAACTAAACGTATAAATCTTATTTATACTTACATTTAACAAGTAAATGGATTAATATGTACATATAGCTGGTGACAGTGTAACATACATTGCACACTCATTTAAAATTGCACTAACAAAAATATGATACACCGATACGTGGGCATATAAACCGCTCGATCGATGTTTAAAAACGATTTACAAAGGTATAACAAACAATCGATTATTATAATTTATCGATAACGTCAATCTCGATACGGACATTGTATATTTTAAGTGATGTATTTATATGTAAATCTAAAGAAACGATCATCGAGGTAGTAGCGCGCGATCCGGATTTATCGAGATTGATGTTCCTTAACATACTTTTTATAAACTTGTATTATTTATAGCATTTTACCCTTTTACGTTATTGTTAACTCAAAATATAATGTAGACTATAAATTATTTACAATCTGCACTTTTGTATATTTAAATTCAACCTCATTATTTCCTTCGTCATGACTTTTGTCATTGTTTTCAAATTTAAAAAAAAGTATTTATGTAAATTGTATAAAATGTGCAAAATAATTTAAAAATAATTTTTAAACATTAATCGAGTCAATATAACGAGTAAACATTGTATAGTTAATTACCAAGTAAACGCAGTCTTACACCGTGGTTGCTTACTCTATCGAGACCGCTCTAGTACACTAGGTCTACACTACGTCGCTACTCAATACATTTGCTAAGAAAACTTCTAAACTGTAAGACTGTAGATTTGTAAAAACTGGTTTAAATTGTTTCTTTACAAAAAAATTTATTTATAAATTCTAAAAAAAGAGCACATATATAATTATAAAATTTACATATTTTCCTTGATATAAATAAAACCTTTAACATATTTTACACGTGTAGAATAAATTAATATGTTACAAAAGAAAAATAATATTTTGTGAAAATTATCATTTTAATAAAATCTACTACAAAGTTTTTTAATGTCTGCCATTAAATGTTACAAATTGATCGAATAAAAAATATATATTTTCCTATTTCCTAAAGTTGACCTTAACCCAGTTTTACACAATCACACAGACATACAAACAAACTAGCTACGAATAACGCCATACTACAAATATTAATGAAACAATAATAATGGCCTCGCCTATACGAAAGGATAACAAACAACACTACACTAAATTGTTTATCATACGAAAACTAGACTAGAACTTTGGAGGGATTTAACTAGGAAATTGGAAGAACTACTAACTTGACGTACTTGCGATTAGAATACTATAGGAGAGTTATGCAATGCATACATCTATCTATATAATATAAAAATCAATTGCTGTTCGTTATTCTTGCTAAAACTCGATAATGGCTTGACTGATTTAACTAATTTTGATCTTGAAAATAATGTTTGTTGAAGTTCAGGGAAGGTTTAATCGGTGAGAAACATAAATAATATATAACGGAAAATACTAAAAACGACGATTTAATTTTCCAATACAAAATGTTCCTAGCGGGGAAATTTAATGTCTTTTGTCAAAAACGTTGTCAATTGGTTGTCAAATATTTATAGGTGCGTTCAGAAAGTGTTAGACGTAGGTGATACGAAGTTCACTGGGCCATCTAGTAAACATTTATAATAGAAATGGAAAATAACAGTCGAGCACATGTGAGTCAAACGTTAAAGAAAACATTTATCTTTAAAAACATATTTAAATTTTTAAAGCGAGGTAATATCATGTAATCACTATTTGCACAATATTTTTAATACCTACCACATTTCTTTACTTTTAAGGTCGATTTTAAAGTAAAAATATGTCATTACTAAAATTATTTAAAACGGGATAACAACAATGCTTTTTTTTTGCATAGCTCGATATTTCGACATTATCTACGATTGTCTCGTTCACGAGACAGAAGTTTGCGGGTAGATGTTGACGACATTAGAAATGTAGTAAATATCCCGTTTTAAATAATTTTAGCAATGAAAATATCCATGTTCATTTAAAATCTATACTAATATATAAAGCTGAAGAGTTTGTTTGATTGTTTGTTTGTTTGTTTGTTTGTTTGTTTGAACGCGATAATCTCTGGTTCTACTGGGCCGATTTGAAAAATTCTTTCAGTGTTAGATAGCCCATTTATCGAGGAAGGCTATAGGCTATGTATCATCACGCTAAGACCAATAGGAGCGGAGTCCACGCCGACGAAGTCGCGCGCAGAAGCTAGTTTTGTATAAAAATATTTCAGTAAAGCGTTTAAATTTTTACGTTATATAAAAATAAAATTGAACAAAAAAAATACAACTAGATTATGGTTAATTTGAAACTGCTGTCAATCAGCATTTGCATTCATCGCCTCAAATCACATTTAAAATCTTTATGTAAACATAATTGAATTAAAAGACGATACAATTCAAACGAAAGAAACAAGCAAACAATATCCTCAGCTTTACTAAATATACTAATATGCTCAATATTGAACACATCTATACTAATATTATAAAGCTTAAGAGTTTGTTTGTTTGTTTGTTTGAACGCGGTAATCTCTGGAACTACTAGTCCAATTTTAAAAATTGTTTCACTGTTAGATAGCCCATTTATCGAGAAAGGCTATAGGCTATATATCATCACGCTAAGACCAATAGGAGCGGAGTCCACGCCGACAAAGTCTTGCGCAGAAGCTAGTACAGTCATAAACCCAATCGAATATCTCGCAAGTACACCATAAGAAATAACAAAGAGTTAATAGGGATATGTAAAGGAAACATTGTAGATACGTCTACTTGGCAGTGGCTCAGAGCGAGTCGAGGCGCGTGCGCTGCACCGCGAGCAGCGCCGACTGCTGCTGGAGGCTCTTGCGTAGACCTTCCAACGTTTGAAGCACCTGCAACACAATACATTACAGCAGCGGTCGGCAACGCGAGGCCCGCGGGCCGCGTGCGGCCCGCGGATGTCTTACTTGCGGCCCGCGAATGTTTTGTAAATAAGTTATAATTATAAATATCAAAATAAATGCATGAACGAACCGCGATCGCGTAACACGTTGAATTAAAACGAAACTGGCAGATATATGATGTGACATTTTTCATTCAGCGACAGATTTGGTGAGTTTGAAAAGTTTCAAGCAAAGAAGATTTTTGCAAACCCTTTTTTCTGTGATATTCAGGAAGTACCGAGTCAGTTACAAATGAACGTGATTTATCTGTCTTATTTATCAATCACAACATGCGTCTAGAAAGACCTGTGTAAACAATCCAAATAGATTTTGTTACATTTGTGGCAAATATACATTCAAAAAATTCTGTTTAAATGTGTCAAACTTCGTTAAAAATGCTTACATGGAGTACTATCCACGGCCATTGGAAACAAACAACAAGCACTGGATACCCAATATAGTGTGTAAAACGTGTGAAATTTTTTTCTGAATAAAGTTTGAACGTGGCTTGAACTAAATTTCACAGAGCTTAATGTTTGCATATTTCAAGTTTTATTGTTAAAAATTTTCGGCATTGAGGCAGAAATAATAGTAATTATTAACATATTCCTTGTGCATAGCGTTTTTAGAAACCAATGAGAAAAAAATATCAAAAAAATCTTGTGCAGTAAGTTCCGGCAAATTCGTGAATTGCGGTGGCCCAATACTTTTGCACACTGTTGAAAGTCATTTACCGTTGTACAATATGTATTATATTTTATATAATTATTAACATTATAATCTTTATTATGGTCCTCTCAAACAACTCGAACAAAGAACAAGTGAAAGAAAAAAATATTTTGTCAGTTATATGGAAAAAGCAGGGTGGCCCAAAACTTTTGCACACCACTGTATATCCAGATCGTTTCCAAAATTGAGTGCTGAGAATTTAAAAGCTGGAATTTTCGAAGGACCACAAATTAGAAAATTAATAAACGAATTTTACTGAAAGTATGACAACTGCTGAAAAAATACATGGAATTAGTTTTTTTGGCTTGTAAAAAACTTTTCGGGAAATAAAAGAAGTCCATCGACTTTCCAGACCGCGTCAAGCAGTTACCATTATACGTTCAGCACTTGGATACAACATGAGCATTAAGATGCATTTCATTTATAGCCACCTTGATCGATTTTCTGTAAATCTTGGACATTTATGCGAGAAGCAGGGAGAACGCTTTCATCAGGATATTCGCTTCATGGAGGAGCGGTACCAGCGCTATTGGAGTGAAAGTATGATGGCTGACTACTGTTGGATTATCCAGAATAGTAGTAAAACTCCAACTTATTCAAGAAAGTTACATAAAAGAAAATGTTGTTTAAATAAATTGTTATATGACGGGAAACCATGTTTTTTTGACAAAAATAGCTACCCTTCATATCTCAAAATGTATAGCTGCTAGCAAAAATCTGAGTACAAATTTAGAATTAGGGTAGAGAATGCAGCTAGATCCATAAAAAAAATCCATAGGTACAACAAAAATGCTGTATAATGTGTAAGTACCTATTACGTGTACGTATTAAATTCCATATGTTTTAAAAATTTTAACAGCATTTTCATTTTTTCTATGGGATATGACCAATTATATGTAGGTATCAGGTAGAGTCTAGGATTTAAATCATAAGTGCGGCCCGCCTTTAGTTTATTTGGCCACCTCGTGGCCCTTGCCTACCAAAAGGTTGCCGACCACTGCATTACAGGATATAGTGTACTTTTTTAAACAACTTCAAAAGAAGGAGGTTAATTGAGGTAGGGCACAGCAGGAAATTTCCTGCTCAAAATATGGAGCAGCCAGACTGGGGTAGTACCTCGACCTTACAGAAGACCACAGCTAAATAATACTGTTTTCAAGCAGTATTGTGTTCCTGTTGGTGAGTAGGGTGACCAGAGCTCCTGGGGGGGATTGGGCATAGGTTCGGCAACGCGCTTGCGACGCTTCTGGTGTTGCAGGCGTCTATAGGCTACGGTAGTCACTTACCATCAGGTGAGCCGTACGCTTGTTTGTCGACTTACTAATATAAAAAAAGAAGAAGTTTCTCAAATCGACTTAATTTGTTTTTAATTTTGTGTTACCTCATAAATTTTTAGTGGGTTCGCTGATTTTGATGATTCTTGTTTTAATCGAAAGCTGGTAGTATTTTTTTAACTATCCTTAATAATTTTGATTATTTTTTCGACTACCTACGTTGTTATACTTAACGACGTAAATTGAAGTTGTTTTTTTAAAGTGAAACTACTTTAGGCGCATGAGGGATAAAATTTGAGCGAACCGCTAACGCGGCCATGACTTTATAAGTAGATAGTAAAAGTTTTAAAGTAAAAATTTATTTTCTTCGTTTTAGCGCATTTATTTGATAAAAGCTTGTTTTTTACTTTTAATTTATGTTAATACTACCTATATATGAAGATTCAGAAGTTATTCTAAAAATAAAATTATTTTACCAAATCTTAAATATATGTAATACACATTATAATACACATTTCTTTTTATACTTATTTTTGCAAACTTTAAAAACACAATTGTCTGATACTAGAAACAATTTTTAATGAAGTCTAACATGCTGGGGACGTTTATAATTTTCCATCAGTTACCTCATCACGCGCATACGCTTTTCTCTTTGGCGGTTCGGAGTGCGGTCTATCAGTGGGCGAGGGGGGTTGCGCGGGGGGTCGTGCTGCGGGCGGGGGGTCCGCGAGGGGGGAGCGCCGCGCCACCGGTGACAGCCGCCGGGGGGGCTCGGGGGAGTTCGCGCGGATGAAGTTAGTGACGTGAGTGCGTTCTGGACTCCGTCGAGGCGCCTCCACCTTTAACCAATAATTGCGGTGCGGATGAGATTTGGATGACCTACAAATGCAAAGACTGCCAAATGATTCTTCATCATTGGGTTTCGTGGTTACATTTTTGCTGGTCTAGGTGTTTGTTTGCCCTCGTAAGCGTTCGCAACGTGCCACGGAGAGCAAATAAACCGATCAATCACAGATATTTTGTTTCTAAATTACCAGAATGGCTGCCAAATAATAGAAACTAAAATAAAAAACTCACCCCAGTTTTGGACCAGGATAATGCGAGCTTACGTGCAGAACTAATAATAGAAAAATGATGCGTGCAAGAACTTGAAAGTTTTAAATGCATTACAGTATAAAATACTAGAAACAAAAACTATATACAATATTGTGTTAATATCTTCATCTTTAAATCTTTGAAAATTTTACCTCGGTGGCTCTAAGCTCTCTGATTCTCGGATTATGAGGTGGTTCAATCGGTGCTCTCGATACAGTGACGAGTAACTTCTCAGCCTCTCGTATCAACTCTCGGTACTTCCTCTCCGCTTCTCTGTCCGCTTCCAGTAAGGGATCTCGCTCTCGGACAGGAGGCGCTGATGGCGCGTGGCATCGTCGACGCATACGTGGAGGAGTTGCACCTGAAGTATATAAAAAATGACTTCAATTACATCAATCAGTAATACAACGTAGGTAGGCGAAAAAATAGTCAAGTAAATGCGCATTATTACAGATAACACAAAAAGTACTCATTAGATCTCGATCAAATTTAAAAGAAACTACACCAACCACGAAAAAATAGTATACACTTGATTCACGCGTTGTCAAAGATTACTCAAAAAGCAATCGTAAGATATCGATTAAATTTAAGTGGGTGATCACATTTAAACAACATCTTTCGAAAAACAAAAAAGAATCTCGAAATCGGTCTACCGAGTCAAAAGTTCTCAGGTAACAACATACATAAAAAATACAGTCGAATTGAGAACCTCCCCCATTTTGTGAAGTCGGTTAGCAAACATAATTATAAACTAAAGATTAATTTTAAGCGAAGCTTAACACGATCTGCAAACACAAGTAAAATAGACGTAGATACCTGCAGAGCGCGGTGGTCTCCGAGGTGGTCTACGTCTCCTAGCTCTTCGTCTTCCAGGGGAAGCAGAACTATCTGGTTCATCTTCGTCCCCCCCGTCCAAACCCGTATCGCCATCAGAGTCGACGTCAGCATCTGAAAGTATAGCGGTTTCCCTTCCCCTGGTCTTCATACCCCTACACTCCTCATCACTGGATACCCCACCCCTATAGTACGATGTTCTATATGGCTCCGGCGATAGATGAGGAGATAAATGTGGAGATATATGTGGAGATAAGTGTGGTGATAAATGGGGCGATAGATGTGGTGACCTGAAAATTAAAACAAAAGAAATCTTGTTCATTACTTTGTTATCATATTGGCTAAGCAATGACAGAGACAAGACAGTTAAGGTAAGGTTGTATAATAATTAGTCCATTGAAAAGTTACATTTGAGGTTGCGTTTGTCAGAGGACGCAATTTTATTTTTTAGATATGAAGGGGGGGCTAGTCTAATGTTAAATTCAAGTTTGTGGGTTTGTAGTCCTTGTGCAACGGCCGCCATCTTGGAAAAAGAGGTTCAAATGGTTTTTATGGTTTATCTGCCAAACTATAAGTTTCACAAAAACAATTATTTAACATTTTTTTGTTGCAAATAAAATTATCTACAACTTATGTTCAATAACTTTTGTCGTAGAATCATAAATAAAAAAGTTATAAGCGAAAATCCATAAAAATTTGTGAGAAAAAAATCTATTTGTTGATAAAACTTTTTTTTAAATCATTTTACAAAAAAATAATATCAGACCATTTTTATAGACGGTGTTTTAAGGAACAATTTTTAATTTAAACATTTTTAAATTTATTTATCATTTAAGGTTTTACAGCGATGCGAAACGAATACTATTCTTCAGTATTCATAACAATACGTGAATATAAATAAAAATATTAATGTTTTGCCCTAATTTTCAATTACCTTGTTATTTTTTTATGAAGACCTTTTTAATTATTGATAGTAAAATATTGTTAATATATAAATAATTCTTGATTTGACACTACCTACGAGGTGGAGTCTGGAGGCGCTTATTTTTTTTACGTGGT
Organism: Melitaea athalia; assembly: GCA_905220545.2. Lineage (NCBI taxonomy): Eukaryota > Metazoa > Arthropoda > Insecta > Lepidoptera > Nymphalidae > Melitaea > Melitaea athalia. The sequence continues at coordinate 17,835,378 of HG992178.1, forward strand.
ATCCGCAGTAGGCATAATCCACGGTGATTTTCTAAATCACAACTACTGTCTTCGATCTTGCGGCGAGTGGCTGGTTGGCTTTCTATATTAAATACTTGAGGGAGAACCGAAGAAAAAAGTGGCGTAAATGTCAAAATGTGTGTAAATCATTTTCTTCAATTCATTTCGAGAGCTCCATTATTTTGCTGCAAGTCTCAAGTCAATGATAAAAACGTTCACCAATGATAGTGAGCAGTGCAAGGTCAACTCTCTTGTTGAGGTACAACGCCGTTCGACTTGCTAACTCTAGATGTTTCTCCAGGGTTTTCAGAAATTTGAGTTTACTCATATTGTAAGCACCTGAAATTGTATCACATCCTGAAAAAGCATGGAGAAACTGCAAATTATACGCAATAAGGTCTCCCTCAAGTATTTAATATAGTAAGCCAACCAGCCGCTTAGCTGCAGCTTGGTCCATCAAAAAGACCGAGGACAGAGTAGTTGTGATTTAGAATATCACGCGCGTAAAAAAAAACGCGCCTCCAGACTCCACCTCGTAGGTAGAGTGTCAAATCAAGAATTATTTATATATTAACAATATTTTACTATCAATCAATCATCAATCATTAAAAAGATCATCATAAAAAAATAACAAGGTGATTAAAAATTATGGCAAAATATACGAGTACGAGTATTCATGTATAGTTACAAATACTGAAGAATAGTATTCGTTTCGCAGCGCTGTAAAACCTTAAATAATAAATAAATTTAAAAATGTTTCGGATAAAAATTGTTCCTTAAAATATTATCTATAAAAATGGTCTTATATTATTTTTTTGTAAAATGATTAGAAAAGAAAAGTTTTATCAACAAATAGATTTTTTTCTCACAAATTTTTATGGATTTTTGCTTATAACTTTTTTATTTATGTTTCTATGACTAAAAGTTACTGAACATAAGTTGTAGATAATTTTATTTGCAACAAAAAATGTTAAATAATTTTTTTTGTGAGACTTATAGTTTGGCAGATAAACTATAAAAACCATTTAAACCTCTTTTTCCAAGATGGCGGCCGTTGCACAAGGACTACAAACCCACAAACTTGGATTTAACATTAGACTAACCCCACCTTCATATCTAAAAAATAAAATTGCGTCTTCTGACAAACGCAAGGTAAGCCCAAAAAAATGTAACATTTCAATGGACTAAATGTACATAATGACATATAACTATAGACAGATCGAGGAAATTGAGTTGTTTGACAAGGAAAACTTTGTTTCATGTAATTACTTTTGTTGAAGAAATTATTTGCTATCAGTTTTTAACTAAGTATTTTTAATGTGCTCTACTTTTGATTACGAGTAGTATAGTTACGAGTATATAGGAAAGAATAAACATCGATATTTCTACTTCTACTACGGAAACTACGGCACATACGACCGTGTGTGTGTATGTTAAGTGCATTTATTTGTTATATTATTATTTATATTACCTGGTATATTTAGTGTGTGAATCCAAAGAGTAGGGAGCGTGATGTAGCTGCAGCTGTGGAGGTGGTGGACATTGCAAAGACTGTTGCTGCAGGAGTTGCGGAGGTCGTTTCCTGGCGTTGGGGGACGTTCCTCCTAGCCAGGGGTTGGTTCGGATGCGACACCGTGGTCGAGGGGAGGGAGTCGCACAGACTGGAGGCTCCGGAACGCATCGCCGAGCTGCGGTACTTGAACGACGCTGAAATGTTAAATGATGACATGAATTAAACAATTAAGCTGTCCATGTGAATTGCTTCATTTTTGTAACAGGATAACGATTGTAAAAAAAATCTTTATTACAAGGGTATTTTAAAAGATATTTGCTACAGCTCTACGTGGCTCTACATAATAAAATATTTGTATTTTGTAGTAAACACTTAACAATACAACATTTACCCTTCTTTATAACGTTGTCTCTTTGTTACTCGACAGAAACTTTAAAACATAATTACTCTGTACTAACCATAGAGCAAATTGTTTTTCCTCTGTGCTCCTAACTACTGTTTATTTTTATACTAGCTTTAATTTTCTTAAGAATATTTATTGCCTATAAAACCTATAAGACATCAATCTCAAGACACATGTTCATTTATTTTAAATAGCTACGCCATTCAAGCGTCGTTATTCACACTTGCAAAATTGATAGACGTCCCCAAAATACTCCATTAATTGACTTAACCTAGGAGCAATATTTATCATGCAAACTAGACTCCATATAATTAAATTACATAAACAACAAGCTAAACGATTGCTTTTTTTCTTATTAAAATCCTTTCATAATTCTATAACAACAAAAATCGAACAATACAGGTATATATAATTATAATAATGGTTTGTAATAATAAAGGTTTTGTAACGCGACCTTTACAAATCCTTTCAAATTAAATTCATAATAAATATTTTTCATATTCATTAATAATTTTACACTTTAGTATTTTACAATTCTTTGAATTTCTTTTTTCTTTTTAAAATCCTTTCATAATTCTATAACAACAAAAATCGAACAATACAGGTATATATAATTATAATAAAGGTTTTTTGTAACGCGACCTTTACAAAACCTTTCAAATTAAATTCATAATAAATTAATATTTTTCATATTCATTAATAATTTTACGCTTTAGTATTTTACAATTCTTTGAATTTTGAATGTGCCCTTTATGAAGTAAAAGGGCCTTACAAAAATTGCGCTCGGACTCCCTCACGGCAGCCGGGCGCGGGTCAGTTATACAAGATAACATATGGGTGTCAGCATCAGTGCTCTCACTTTACGATCACTGCGCACTATGCTCCCCAAGACAAGGAAGTGTTGGACTACGCTCAGGAGTTGTACTTGTAAACCCGTACAGTGCTAACATTACCGCGATTTAGACTACGCATAACGCCATCTATTGGCGTGGCAAAGAACTATGTTTGATTTTAAAATTATTTTTTTCCCGCGGTTTCACCCGCGTTGATTTGAGGAAAAAAATAGCCTTCGTTTTTCTTAAAGCATAACCTTTCTCTTTAAATAGGCTATCCACCTTTTTTCAACTTACTGTCAGGTACGTCTCATTTTGTTAAGATCTGCTTGTTTTTACACGCATAGAAAGAAACATAGGTACACCTACAAACCTAATTACAAATTCTACTCCAACAAACTCTCATATAGAAGCTGAATTTCATCAAAGAGAATCTTGTTCTGGATACAAATTATATAACAATAACAGCTTTTGAAACCGGATATAAATTGTCATATAATATTAAGATAAATTATTCCACTCTTTAGTTCGACCGGTAATGGAAGTCGGGTCTTTATATAGCTCAGATAAAACGCTCCCCCATCAATTTGTCCGGTCTAGTTAATTAATAAAGTAAAGCCAGACGCGCGTGTAAGCCCACGGCAAATCGATATCCAAATTGGTATGGAAATAAAATTACCTATCAATGTATTCATCACACTTTAATAACAAAGATGATTCATATGAGCTCATACGAGATAAAAATCATTCTTCACTTATAAACAGAAAAAAAGACTATATTCTAAAAAAAATGAATTCTAGCTCCGTACCTTTCGTAGTCAAAGATATTTTACATACTTTAAAGAAGGAGGACAAGAAAATGAAAGAAGGTTTTTCCGCTCCCTTTGTTTTGTGTTTTTTTTTTTTTGATCTCGTTACGGACAATAAGTTTGAACCTAATCCGCCATGAAGTTCCACTGCTGGTTTGTGGACACATACATATAACAAAATTTCACCTGAAACATATTTACACACGTAGTTTACCTTCACCGCAGGCCCCGTCATGAATTCTAAACTACTCTATTCTGGTTCTATTGAGAACCAGTGGTTTTAGCATGTATGTGATTGAAAACCAGGGACCGTCTGTTATCGAATTACTGAGCCATTTCAGCTATTGCAGCTTTAGTTATGATCTCAGCGGTTTCTGTACTGCTGCTGTTTATATCGAGTTTACATTTAAATTTATTTATGAGGACCTTTCGATAACTTGTGTCTTGACCAAAGAGAGCACTGGTCTATTTATTCCCAAAAAATCCTGTGTTTAGGGTTAATATTAAATTTCAAAAATCTGAATGTAGATTGTAATTGACTATGGATATAATATGTATAAATTTGAGAGAGATCAAAGTGACGATCAATATAACTCAATTTCCTTGACAATTCTTCCACATATAGATATTATGTATCAATTACTGTTACTTAGTGTTTTAAAAGTATACCTACTACTGGAAAAAACACTTTTTTTCAAACTTTTAAAATTCAATTCGTAAAAGATACAACGATTCAAAGAAACTTAAAACGAGAAGATTTAAAACGTTTTAAAAATAATGTATCATTTCATCCACAAATTGAACGCTCGTCGGCGAAGTCGAATCGGTTGCACTACAAAAGACCGCGATGCGATCCCTCAGGTACGAGGAAATTGATAAAATGAAAAGCTTTTACTGAAACTATCTATATAAATTCATAAAATATACCTGCCGTTCTAAGTTGGCAATAATATAGTATAAAGGTGTGGTTTTGTAATGAATTTGCTTTGTATTATGTACATATGTAATTACATTTACGGTAACAGAAAGCGCTCTTTACCCTTATAATTTTTACGAATAGATATTTTGATTACAATGATATCGGGCTAAAACGCCAAAAACCACAATTCTTAAATGGAGATTTAATTTGTTTGATTGTTTGCTTTGTTTCATTCTATCCACTTCGTTCGTGATGGCCGTCTTTTTCATTAAGTCTACAATATAAAATGTGAATAACAATAATTAAAATGAGTAGCACGCTCAACAACTCTGATCATTCTGGTTTTCAAGTTATTAGGACGTTTTACAGGTGGATTTTTGAACTAACAAAGGAAGGACTTTGACAATTTTGCAACACCATGTACATATATTATTATACTAGCTGACCCCGTAAACGTTGTTTTGCCATATATGTTATTAACCCCAGCAACCCCCTCTTGTTGAATTGGGTGGAATTTCGTAAAATCCGTTCTTAGCTGACCTCTACTCGGCGAAAGAAATATTCCTACGAAATTTCAAGTATCTACGCCTTATGGTTCCAGAGATATCGTGATGAGTCAATTTATGGGTGGAAATCTCTTTTATATATGTATATAGATAAATAATAATAAATCTTTATTTCCACTCTCGCGTTTGTATTATTTCCTTACTAACAAGAATATAAATATATTTTTAGAACAATTTTTGTTTAAAATATAATGAACAAATAAAATCAGACTACCCTTTAGGTACTGAGTACCTAATAATGAACATGAAGTAAGCATTTTGACTTTTAACCTTTTTCCTAACGCAATCATGTTACATTTTTTGATAAAATGTACAATACTCAGACTCCTAACTCGTAGTATGAACTCAAATCGTGCCCAATTTCATTAAATTCATTTAGTAGTTTTAGATCAATTCTCCGAAAAGATACAAACGATACAAAGACATACATTAAAAATAAAACAATAATGAAATTTTCATATTCAGTACCTAGTTACCTACCTATTAAAAAAATATGTCATTGGTTTACTGTTGTGTTATAGCGGCTATACTAATAATTAATTATTCTGTAAAAAGTTCAAGTAAATAGTTCTATCACAGATAGACGAATGAGCGGACTCCAGAATCTTTCATTTTAAATTTATATATATTTTTATGAATACAAACCAATGTTAAGTTTTAATTGCGTACTCATCAAATGATATCTTCAAATAACAATATGAACTTATATTTGGACCAAACTTAATAGAAATTCAAATGAAGAATTTATATTTACCTTCGCTGGTTCATGATAAAGGTGTGTGGTCGGAGGTGCAGGCGGCGGAGGAGGAGCGACAAGCGGGGCGGCGAGCGGAGCGGGCGCCGTGCCTGGAGAAGTGCCATCCGTGGAATAGCCCGTACTATACGCGCTCTCGGGAGACGATAAGTGCGGGGGAGGCAGTGGCCCGGTAGATGGCGCCACCGACTGCCTCGTCTGCTTCTGTTTACGCTTCTTCGCCCGCCCCAGCTGCGCTTCCATCCATGACTTGAGCCGCGCGCCCAGCATGCCGCCGCCGGCACCTGCACACGACGATTGTGACACAAACAGAAATACACAAGCTATAGGTATTAGGTACGTATTCCATTCACGCAGACTAGTTTTTAAAATGAAATGTACTCAACTAGGGCGATATTTTCAACTGTGTGCTAGTTACTGATATTCATTTTCCTACCTACATTGACTCATTTTATACATGACTAGCTTCTGCGCGCGACTTCGTCGGCGTGGACTCTGCTCCTATTGGTCTTAGCGTGATGATACATAGCCTATAGCCTTCCTCGATAAATGGGCTATTTAACACTGAAAGAATTTTTCAAATCGGCCCAGTAGTTCCAGAGATTACCGCGTTCAAACAAACAAACAAACAAACAACCAAACAAACAAACTCTTCAGCTTTATATATTAGTATAGAAGTATAGATTGATTAAAAAAATGTTTTACTGAAGTATGCACTTAGATCTTCATAAAAATTTAAATTCATGTAACTGCCACCGAAAAAGAAACCTTTTTTATTAAAATTCTAAGCAGTTGTAGGGTTGAGCGTGAAAAAAAACTATTTTTATATATTCATGCAAACGAGCGCGCTTAGGTATACCCAACAAAGGATTTACAGAAAACTGTTATGTTAAACACGACAAGAGAGCACCGCAATTGTTTTCCCTCTTAACATTTCATCGTTTCTCGTCATCGAATATCTCTTTGAAGTAAACAAAAGTAGTGACATGAAATGTTTTATCGTCGTGCCGTTATTTCGTCAAGAGACGAGTTTACTTCGAGCCCACGACGTTACGGCTACAACGACCCTTCAACTTTAGTGCTTTTGTCATCCTCATCCTCCTTACAGAAATTGCTGATCATTTTATTTATCACAGATATATTTTTCTGTGAATAAGTTTTAAAACAAGAACATCATGTTATTAATACCCTTATTAGATTTTATCTGAATGAAATATTATTTTACAGAAGTAATATGTTTGGACAATATAGAACTTGTAATTTTTTTAGACTAATTACTAGAATTATGAAATAGAGCATTAGAATTATAGTAATTAAACAAATTTTCTTACAATACCATAACAACTACATTTAAATATAATTCTGTGCCTCCTTTGACAAGAGATACAATTCAAAAATAATCATTTTACAGGAGAGCAAAATCAAGGTTTCAAAAAATTCTTGTTCGTGAACTAAGTGGGCTAGGTTCAAGTTGAATATTTTTTTGTAGAATAAAACACTCTCTTTCGATATACTTTACGTTCTTTTTTTAGGAAAAAAACATTTGAGTTGTGTCTTTTTCAAAATTACTTAGTAAGTGTTTAATTATGTGCTAAATGATACGAGTACTTGTACAGTTAAATAACTTTACAACTATAACTTGTTTTTTTGTGTAAACTCTAGAATAATGATACTAGCGGAAAGTTCCTCAAACAAAATATAAAGATATAGACTTAATTGTTTAAAGCACACAATTGTACAAAGCACGAACAATTATTGTGTTGAATATTTCTAATGGATCATTACTGACAAATGAGTACAACTTGACAAATATCTAAACTCACGAATTTTTTTAACAGAGTTATATCACTTTTTAAAAAAAAACCGTAACTATAGCTATATATAGAAGATCGTGAATTAGACTTAAAATTTGTATTTTTTTCGAATCATATCACTCATCACAGGAGGCACAGAATTAAAGTAAATATAACTGGATATTATAAATTCCTATTCTTTAATATTATTTTACAAACAAAAAAGGTAATATAATCCATCAGCATAATAGAAGTCTGGGTACGTATACGTAGCTATGAAGCTTGTATAGATAAAAGCACATTGTCTATTAGCAGTGCAGTGTCGCGTTTCAAGAAAACGACTGATAGGAAGGGGGTTGTCATTCTCGCTTTACAGTAAATTGTAAATAAAATAGACATTGGAAGAGTTCGTTGTGTATATACAGTTCTTTTTATTATTAGCTAATGTATCTACATATTTTATACCATACTAGATGACCCGGAGAACTTTTCACCGCCATTTTAGTAAAATTTAAGAAACGTAACTTTCTCTCTTTCTATCTTCACTAACTTATATCTCCCTCTCAATTCCTGTTCGCCTCGCCCGATCACACTTTTCGTAACGCCCTCGTCACGCATTCACCAGCTTACTCCCCAAGTCAATCGTGCATAAAGAAATTTTACTTCTCAATCTCGATCAAATTTTAATGAGACTATATAACAAGCATCACATTTCGATTTAAAAATGAATCATCAAAATCGGTAAACCTAGTCAAAAGTTATTATGAGGTAGGTATAATACAACGGAGGTCGACGAAAAAGTAGCCAAGTAAATACGCATTAGTAGAGATAACTCAGAAAGTACTCGTCAGGTCTCAATCAAATTTAAATGGGACCACCTGACACGTACCACCTGACAGAACCATCGATATAGGTCCACCCAGTAAAAAGTTCTGAAGTAACATGCATAAAAAATGCAGCTGAATTGAGATTTTTACAGATAGTTATGGTAGTAGATAGTTAGTGTAGTTAAAACATAACGGAAAAACTCAGCTCTAAAAGATTGTCGTTGCTTCCAAGTGTGGTACCTACAATAGCATCTAACTCTGTTAAAAATAAGTTCAGATCTTAGCTGCAAGGTTTACGTGTCTATTTATTAGATGCTATGTTATCATCTACATTAACTATTTGCTAATGTAGACGATACCTACTTTTTTTGAAGTCAGTTAAAAAGGAGACGCTCTTAGACATATCCGCCTTTCTACAAAAAGCAGTTCAGTGGAGGATTAAACTCCAGTCCTTAACCTCAATAAAAAGGAAGCCCTTGTAGGATATTTAAAGATTGTCACGAGAGTCACGACACTGTATTGATTTATACAATACTAGCATCCCGCCCCGGCTTCGCACGAATATTTAACAAAAATTTCAATTTTATTTCTTTTTTTTTTTTTTTGAAAATATATTATAGTCTATGTCACCCGCGGATAGTGTAGCTTCCCAACACCCAAAAGAATTTTTCAAATCGGTTCAATAGTTTCGGAGCCTATTCAATGCAAACAAACAATCAAATCTTTCCCCTGTATAATATTAGTATAGATTTTTACTTTGCTTTACTACTATTTTTGTACTACTGATGTTTGTCTCTATAAATGGATTTATATAAAAAAGGATCCAGATTGGAATTAGTTAATCGTAATTGGAGGTCAAAATTTTTTTCTTAAAAAAATGATTGAACGTCGGTTTTTTACCACTTTATTAGCTATAGTGCATTAGTCTACGGACCTACATACAGATTTAAATAAAAGTAATAGGCGTTGCTCTTCGCAATTTTTTTTTCTCTAATTAAGTATTGTCAATAATGATAATTATGGTTTAAATTGCCGTTTGCAGTCGAATCACTTGGACCTTAGAGTAGCAGTGCTAAAAATTTTTTAAAAGAGAACTCCTCGCCTTATTGCCTCCACTGGTGACAAAAGAGCTGGAGCATTTTTTACCTAAAAAATCGGCATAGCGATTCAACGGGGATTACGGGGAAATGCTGCCAGCATTCTTGGCACCATTCCACGCGGACATTATTTATACCATAACTATCTGTAAATATTTAGTTATTAAGTCGTGAATTTGAAATATGTAATATTTCAATACATAATTTATTTTCTTTTATAAGATCAATAAAGAGATAAATCTATACTTAATATATAAAGCTGAAGAGTTTGTTTGTTTGGTTGTTTGTTTGTTTGTTTGTTTGTTTGAACGCGGTAATCTCTGGAACTACTGGGCCGATTTGAAAAATTCTTTCAGTGTTAGATAGCTTATTTATCGAGTAAGGCTATAGGCTATGTTTCATCACGCTTAGACCAATAGGAGCGGAGTCCACGCCGACGAAGTCGCGCGCAGAAGCTAGTATATTATATATACATATATACTACGAAACTAATCTTCTTATTCAGCAAAGACTAAGGAAAGTCTGAAAACGAATAAATAGCCCACCTCCGGCACTGTCAACAATTCACAAAACCAAAAGCACTGTCGTAACAAAAAGAATGCGACAGTTATTGTTTCACACCCTCCTATAAACCGAATAGCTGTTGAAAAGACGGATGGAGGTTTACGAGGGTAGGACTTACGAGATTTAGCTTATATTCGCAATGCATTACCCGATACGTTGAGAGAGACTCGTATGACGAATGCATTAGCGAATTATTCGATACAAAACAAGCCAATGGTTTCATTAATAAATTAATTAATTGAATAGAAATACATATTTATGGAAGTAAACATAACGTGAAATGGTTATTTAAGTTCGAAAACGTTAAATAAAGATTTTATTCATCAAAGTTATTCTTTACTATAAAATATACTCAGAAAAACTTTGAATGTGTTCGTACAAAAAAGCGGCGGCCTTGTGTTGTTTGAAAATTTTCAATAACTCAGAAAGTTCAAATAGGGGCAAGTAATTCAAAGTTTAAGTCAAGTTTGAAGTATTTTAATTTTATCGGCCAATATAACATTACAAACTGTACAATAACTTTTACGAATACCTATCAATGTAATGTTACCAATACCTACATTTGTTTCTTGTTAACATCTTAGACCTTTAACTTTAAAACTTATGTCTTATGACTTTTAGAGGATTTTCTTGTCTTCCATTGAAATAATTTGAATGAGCGTTCATTCATACGAGCTAAAAGAAAATAAAAAGAGTACTTCATTCAAGTACGTAGGTGCGATTAGTACAAATGTAGAAGATACTCCACTTAAAACAATTACAACATTGGCAATTACGTAATTTGTAAAACTAAGCATCAATGATAGTGATACATCTGTGGTAACCTAAACTCTCTCAAGCGATCCCCAAAATAAACACACTTGTGTCAGGCAATAAAAAAACTGTAAAACTTTATGTCAGACTAACAGAACTTCGTATCTAAGGATTAGATACATCTACTCTACGGATACATCAAACAAAATGACAGAAACTTTGTATAGAATCTATTTTTTTATTTATTTTCAATAATACTATTCAAAAGAGGTACAATCATAGTTTGTTCTACCAATAAAACTAAAAAGTTCTAACTAGTCTGCTTGTAACGCAATTAGAGTTTTTTTTAAGTTATACTTCCTTTCACAAAAAACTGACATCCTGAAGTTAGCTAGTCAACGAAGAAGTTAGCAACGTGAAGTTAGCTAGCCAATGAAGTTTACATAAGTACCTATACACACACTTTTTTGTAAATGAATATATAGGTACCTACGTATGTTCACACAGTAATTATTATAAAGTAAATTATTATTAAAAAAAATTGTAAATAATTTTGTCTTGTGTTTCTTCAAAAGAATTATATCATTTGAATCGATTTTGGTAGTAGGTACTTATTTAATTTTTTACGAATAATTACGGCCTTTCGTAAAAAAAAAGAGCTTCTAGACGACAATATAATTCAGTATTTTTTTTAAACTTACTAAAACATGCTCCAATATTGTCAACATTTTATCAGTTTCAGAGCGGTCCTTTATTCTTAAGTTCCTGCGGCCATATAGATGCTGCGTAAACCCTCGTAGACTGTACAAATGTAGGTTAAGTTGCCCTTTTAATATCGCCCCTGGCCTAGGCTCATGTTACAAAAATAATATACATTTTATAAGGGCTAGTGAAGAAATATCATTATATATATTAATTAATTCATTCATTTCGTTCGTTAAATACTATTTTTGTATTCTGTCTTACCACAATATAAAACATGATTAGGTACAATAAAAAAGTAAAAAATTAAAAAAAATATGAAAGACAAACACATATTCTTGAATGCGAATGAAACTAAAAATAAAAATACGATTTAAATAACCGTTTATACCTCAACATTTTACACCAATATAATTATGTTTGTTACATATAAAATTATAAATATATATTTTAAAAAAAACAAACTTCACGAAAAAAAGAAATCATATACGCATTTATTCAGGCCACCTACTCTAAAGGATATGAAATAAATACAAAAGAAAATTTTCCTATGAACAAGTTTTCTGCCTTTTCATTCTTCCATAATTAAAAATAAATGCTTAAATTTAATTCTACGTTGTTCGAGAAGTTTTAAATTGTTTGATATCCGGCATTAATTGATAAAGTTTGTAAAATTTCATTGCGATGCGATGGAGAGAAAAGTTTATACGAGCTCTGTAACCACTATCAAAATAGTTTTTAAAACGATTTATTCAATAAATCCCTTTTACAGATTACTGTTAGCTCCGTTTAGAAATTATCTGGGCATTTGCATTCATGCCGAATCCTTACCCGTCTTACGTAACATTTCGGCGACGAATTCAATATTAGGGTTAAAGCTCCAACCGAATCCGTTTATGCAGAGAGCTCATGGGGTAGGATTATGAAATGATTTAATATCGTTGCTACATTACAACCACAAGCCATTACAATAAATCAGAAATATCTTAATATTAATATTTACTAGATTGAGTTGGTTGGTTGGTGACATAAAAATATGATTCGGCACGTTGTTGATTGTATTGTAAAAAGTTGAAAAAAATTAATACTATATAATAACTAGAAGATAAAATTAATACAAAAAATACAGGAAATTTTAAGCACATAGTACTTTATTAATGACAGTTAATTTTATTCGTATTTTCGTATAGTGGTAGAAACTTCATTTTAGTTAAATATTTTTTTACCAGGAAGTTAAAACGTAATATGCCACATTAATGCCTATACGGGTATGAGAAATAATTAGAACCTTTTGTTGTTTTGTCCTTCTTGTACTCGTATTGTTTTCCAGAAAACCGTTTGACGTAGAAGGCACGCCCATGTATACTTATCCTATGACTAAAATAGAATTAAATATTTATATAATGAATGTTATGTACATTAAAATAACTTTAAATAAGCATTTTTTTTTAAACTTCATATATTTATTATTTTCGTGAAAATAATCTTGCAATGAAATTGATTTGTCTAATTATTATAACTTAAAAATTTTGTGAATAAATAAGTTATCTACTTAAAAATTCTTTTTGCTACTCCGACTCCGTGTGAAGCGAGGCTAATTGCGAACGTCTGTTTCATCTGTTCACCTCATGGATACAGACGCCTTTAAAGGAATTGTGATGAAAGCAAAAATTCTGAAATATTCCGCTAAGCTGTACCACTCGTAACACGTGCACCACGTAGAAATTTGTATTTAATTTTAAACCCGTAACATTTAAAAGTCACGTGTATTTTTAGTTTGAGAAAATAAATAACAAGATATAAAAAGAAAAAGCAAATCAATTGTAGCAATAAAATATTTATACAGTATGTATATTTAAATTGTATATTTTGTAATTTGTAGTCCAAAAGCAAGCCTGTGGGTGATTGCTTACGTTTTCACAGCGGACCGGCTCATTACCACCTTCCAGATTTTTGAATGAAGCAAAAGACTGAAAAGATGCCTAGCGCCTGAGGTAATTGCATGAAAATCGGCAAATGACCCAAATGAAAAGTGTACGTGATAGAGTTGCTTTAAAAGTACTATTAACTGTGTAACAAATATCCAACTGTTTCCATATTTTGTATTAATTTATTAATGTACGTAAACATAATTTTGCTACCGCTCAATTGTTCAACATCATAAAATTTACGTGACGCACGTTTTTTGTGTAGCGTCATCCACAATGAAGCTTTTCATCTGAATTTTGTACAACCCTTCAGAAGGGCTCACAAAACCTCTCACAGGGGCAGTGGGCTATTGAACGAATCGCTCATTTGTTAGTGCGTCAGAAGCCTGAGAGCCGAATATAGATCCACGTGCGGAAATGAAGTCTTCCGGCCGTAATTTATGAAATAAAACAATAGATTTACGCGTACCTCTTAATAGTTCTCAATTAATATGGTAAATTTACTTACAGGGGCGCGCGATTTTGTGCAGTCGGTGGATGCAAGTGCAAGTGCGTTGGTTGAGGACGCATGCCGAGCACGGGGTCGAGTCGGCGACACGCGGCGGCCGCCGGCTTTACACTGACGCACGCACGCGCGTCTGACTTGCCCGCCTACAGCTACGACGCCACGCGCTACGCCGCCGCTACGATGGGCGCTTTTATACCGACGACAGTAGCAAATTCGTCATTAATAGGGTACTTTCCGTAGTGAAAAATAAATTATAAATTTTGATAAAAATTAAAATTTATATAGAAATACACCTAAATATTCTGATTTAGAATCATAAAAGCACATTATTGATTTATTATATTGAAATTAAAAGTCGTATATTTTAATCTGTATATCACGTGACCTAAAACACGACCCGCCATGGTGTGACGTCATACGGGCAATAACAAAGTTCTGTCAGTGCTGTCAACAGCTAGTGTACATACTAATATCTATCAATTTTAACTTCAAGGAGTAATAGTTGTGTTCTTTCGTATAATAGCTCTTCATATCTTGTTCAGTTCAGTTCAGTTCTTTGCTTTGGCTTTCAGGTATGTCAGTTTGACTTGACACAATTCATTTCGCCAATGTCACGTGGGATGATTCATGGAGAACACACGAAGGAGATTGTTCGGTATATATGAGAATACAAGTTAAAAATGTAATTAAATTTTGAAAATATATGAAAATAGTATGAATTTATTCACAAAATCCTCAACCAGGAAAAGTATAAAAATATAAAAATATTTATATTTATATAACTACTAACTAAATTAAATATCTAACTAAACTATAAAGTAACTAGATATAGATATATAGTAATATTTACAATTTAATTTTATTATATTTGATATATTTACATAAAAACATACACAGAGGGCTAAACACAAACATTAATAAAGATTCAACATTTATAGGACGGGGGACTTCGGGAGGGAGTACGTCATATAAGGGATGAATGAGATTGGGGCAATTAAACAGGATATGAGATGTGGATCCTTCGTCTAAGCCGCATTCACAGAGTGAATGGTCCCGAACTCTAATTTTAGCGAGATGAGTGGGAGTGCACGCGTGACCTAAACGCAACCTGCATATAGTCGAAGTGACCCAACGATCGGCGTGTCTAAAACGGAAAAACCATGGTCGTTTTGGGATTTCAGGTTGTAGGCTAGCATAGTATTTACCTTTGATCAATCTGGATGATATCCAAGATGATGTCCACGATTTGACCAACCGAGTATTCGCTGCATTACATAGATCGTGACATGAATTTTTAAAGTGGTCATGGGAGCCGAGTTGAATGGCAGATTTGGCACATGAATCTGCAGACTCGTTGCCAGGGATACCGGAGTGACTGGGAATCCAAACTAGAGTGACTTGCAACCCCTTTTGATGACAAAAAAACAAAACTTCCCTGATCTTCAAAATAATGAAAAATCTCTTCCTACTACGAAACGGATTTTCCTTAATTGCTAATAGGCAACTTAAGGAGTCAGTCAAAATAACGGTCTGTCTAATGTCATGGGAGTGGGCATATAAAATAGCTTCCAAAATAGCGACTGCTTCACCAGTGAATATAGATGATTCAGGTGGACATTTAAATTGTAAAATAATTTTGAATTTTGGAATCCAGCAAGCTGCGCCAACACAACTATCTGCGGAGAGTTTGGACGCATCGGTATAAATAAGTAGATGATCGGACCAATTTTGATGAACAACATAATTAAAGAGAGTCTTAGTGTTCGGGGAACCTTTGACAAAACCAAGGTTCGTAACGATGTTAGGTCGATATACGAGGGCTTTATAGGGGATAGAAAAAAGAGGATTTAGAGGCAGTTGAATATATGGATTTGGAAGTTTAGTAAAGAACAGGAAACTATTTAAAAGACATGATTCGGGTTTGTTGGGATTGTGAATTTGTGAGAGTTCGTTTAAACGACTCCAAAGGGGATGTGAAGATAGCTGTAACATTTTACCGACAAACCGGTCACAGAGGAATTGTCTCCTTATTTGCAGCGGAGGATCAACGCATTCAACCTGTAGAGCATTCGTAGGTGTAGATTTCATGGCACCCAGAATGATTCTAAGGCATTTGTATTGTATTTTATTTAGTTTTTCTGAAGCTGATTTAATAATGGGGTCTAAAACGAATAAACCATAGTCTATATGACTACGAACTATGGCATTGTAAAGGAGTTTTTGAGAATATTGGTGAGAACCCCACCAAACGCCTGAAACTGCCCGAAGTGCATTTATACTTTTTTCACATTTTTTTAAAATATACTCTGTATGAGAAACTCCATTTAGTCGGTTATCGAGAATAACTCCCAGAAATTTAGCCTTATCTACGAGGTCAATGCGCCGATCCCCATAATGCAAATCGAAGATAGGAACCACTCTTTTTCTGGAGAAAGCGACTGCCTGGCTTTTGGTTATCGATAAAGATAAGCCATGATCAGACAGCCACTGGCCTAGATAATGCAAAGCAGAGTTAACCCGGAATGTGATATCATCGACTGAATTTGATCGATAATAAATGGCAATGTCATCAGCGTATTGTAAAATGTTGCAAAAATTGTTGACAGATAGTTCGAGATCGAAGGTGTAGATGCTGTAAAGCAAAGGACTAAGGACAGAGCCTTGAGGGAGTCCTTTCCAGACAAGTCTGGGGGGAAGAGAGACGTTTTGATATCTTATAGATATTGATCTGCAGAAAAGTAGATTGCATATGAAATGTACCATCCTCGGCGGAATACTAAGCTGGTGCAGTTTTCGCCTGAGAACCGAGAGAAGAACATTGTCATACGCAGAATTTATATCTAAGAAAACACCCACAAGGTACTCGCCTTTTGCAAAGGCTATTCGAATATCTGTGGAGAGAATGCTGAGACTATCCATTGTACTCAATCCCTTTCGGAAGCCAAATTGAGAGGGAGAGAGAATATTTCTGCTTTCCATTATCCATTCCAAACGGTTCTTCAACAGATGCTCCGTAATTTTTGCCAAAGTAGATGAAAGGGCGATAGGTCTGTAGGAATTTGAATCTGAAGGATTCTTGTTTATCTTTATTATCTTGTTCCAACTGAAATAATATGCATTCATTACTAATTTGTTGATGGCTGTCATAGTAATTGTAGGTTATGTTACTCTCTTACTTACGTCATAAACTTTTGTTATTGCCCATATTACGTCACCAAAATGGCTGTAGCGTTTTCGCGGTAATAAAAAAGGTTTAAAATTTAATTTAATTTTATGGCATGAAAACGTGTTTATTTTGCCGAAATATATTTTTTTTGTGGCTTTTTATTAGAAAATCAACATTTTGAAGTACTTTTTCAAACATAGTGGAATACCCTATTATCATTAAAATTAAACTAATACAAATATTACGAATACTATTTTTACGATAACTTTCTCACACCTTACTCAATTAAATGTTGTATTTCGAAATTGATTATTATCTATTTATTCTATCATATACACTACAAAACAAACTTACCTTCAATTGTAATTATTAGTTACACTTAATATTCGAATAAATATTTATAATTACTACGCTATTATCAAGATATTATAAACCATCCTTGTGTGTTAAATTGTGTAATAATTTTCAAAGCAACGAACGGTGTGAATGTAATCCGTTAGATAGTCGCTCGAGTCTCGTGGCGGCGATTAAGTTAATATCCGGGGGCAGATTTGGATTTGACAATAAAAATAAATGTTTTTCTAGCCGGCTTAAAAAAATTCGTAGCAATGAAAATGTGGTTATGAATATATCGGAAACTTAAATAAAATACTGGAAAGACTACAGATTTTTACACACGATAAATAAATATAAATAACTTGTATCATTTTACAAATGGAACAAACTTTTAATAAAATAATAAATAACAAATATAATAAAGATTGTTGTTCTTGTGAGAGATTGTTTGTCGGTACTAACATCAGAAACTACAAATTCGATTAGATAGGTATCCGAAATTCCATTATGAGCTACATTTAAGTGAAATTGATTCACTCTGTCTGACGTCGGGCAGTTCGTATTTACAATACAGCCGTAATCACTGAGGATCGTTTCAGTGTCGCTAGAGTTTGGCTCTGTGTGTATATTGTACTGTTTGTGTTAAACAGATCGATCAAACTCTTAGTCTGATGTCATAATCACCTTTGACCTCCTTTGACCTTCCGGTATTTTCTTTCAATGCTATAATAGAGTCCTTTAAGATTTGATTGTGCAAGCGTCTCCGAGCAAAAAGAAGAGGAAACATTAACGCTTTTGCAATACCTACAAAAGGCATGAACTAAGTACGATGACCTCTTACCAAGAGATTTAAAATCTACTTACTTGTTTGTTTTGTATATCAATTAATAAATTACTTTTATGTCAAATAACACATTATTAAGACATCTTTAAAAGTATGTTGACCTTACGATTTGACTTGCTAGGAGGTCAGTAGTAGGTACAATATGTGAAAATAAATTTCTTACGAGAATCGAATACCTAATAATGCATGCAAATTAAAAGTAGAGGACAACCACATACTTAATAGTACATCTATTATCTTTTCTAAATAACAAAATAGCCATGTAATCTACGTTAATATTCACCTTCCCATGTCTCTTACAACTAAAATGTGCGTCCCTGCAACATATTATACCTACTGGAGGCAAAGTTTTTCTACGCGCAATCGTCTTGATTGTGAGAAGTAACTTCATAAGCAGCTCTTCCAACTTGTTATACAAATGTAAATTTTTCCGACATAACTTATTATTACGAAAATAAAAAATAGTCTACGTAAAATATATGTCGGTCCCGGTTGTTATCATGTACACCTGATAGCGATCGTTACTCATAGTAGGGAATATCCGCCAACCCGCATTGGAGCAGCGTGGTGGATTAAGCTCCGATCCTTCTCCTACATAGGGAAGAGGCCTATGCCCAACAGTGGGATATTACGGGCTGAATCGTGATCGTGATCGTAAAATATATGTAGCGTACGTAATTTAAAAATAATTTAGCTTTCTAAGGGTAAAAGAATTTTCAAAATCGAATCCATAATTCTACAGAAAGTAACCCTTAAAACCAACAAAAAATAAACTTATTTACAGTTTGTTTATAACATTGATGTCGATAAATTTTTATCATTCTATATACAATACAAATTAAATATCAAAAGTCCGTTCAAAGTCTACTAATATATCGCATAAAGAACGAAGAAACATGCAGATAAGTTTAATATAATTATGTACATAAATAGAGTCGATCAAAAACGGTAATTTTTTTTATCGCACCGAAGCCCGTTTTACCACCCCACTTCATTCTTACTTCGTCCTCATTGTGGACCAACTTAAATTGAATCGGTCATTTCAAAAACCTCTTAAGTCACATTTTTTTCGAAAATGCTTTTTTTGCTGAAAATGGTTCCTTAAAGGTAGATGCGTATTCTGGGTAAAAACCACGTCAATCGGTACATTCCTTCCTCTTCAAATAATACCGCGTGAAAGACGTTCAGTGCATAAACAACATTAGTCAGTGACTTATGAGCTTTTTGCATGCACTGAATAGTTTATGACTGAGTTGAACGTTTTAAATTTGCTTTGTTTTAATTGTTTCAACGATATTACAATCTTTAAAATTGTCAACCATCGCCGTTAATATCATATTTGAACTTCACTTGTCGTTTACTCTACTATTTGTTGAAAAATGAATTTATTTATTTATTTATTCATTTATTGAAAAATGTCTTCAAGTGAAGCTGAGAGTGATAGGGAGCCGAAAAAGAAGAGAACGTGTAATTCCGCAAAGTATAAAAGCAATGTTGTAAAAAAATCTAAAGTTAAAGGACAGGCATATACTAATTATCGAGGAAAACAAATAGCTCCGAGATCTACCGGTGAAAATTGCAGGCAAGTTTACCATAAAACTTTATTTAGTATAAGTTTTTTTATCGGGGCCTATATAAACCTAATTTATTAAAATTGTTTTCAAGGGAGGTTGGCCATCAAACTCATTTATAGTAGATTAAATTAAATACTCGTATGAAGTAAAGGATCAATGCAGCCTATTTCAGTGGCTTCATAACAAAAATTAAATATAATAATTTAAAAATCGCAAGTAGTTATAACTAAATAATCAAGTTAGCTTAATAGATACAAATCTAATATACTTATGCGTCAACTACAGACTGAATCCACTGATTCTGTTTTAAGTTAATAAAAGCATCCATCCGGAATTTCCCTTAGGGTACAGGGAATTATTTAAGATTATGGTTTTCTATTATTACTGTATATCGCTTTTTTTAATACAATATTTGACACAACTATTAAAATGTTTAAAATTGTACTCAGTTTCTATTTAACTAAAAATTTATTCGTGATAAATTCTTAATTGCGGTTTTTATTAAATTTATATCACATTTGTTCACACAAAAAGTTCAAAAAGTACATTTATACGCCTCTTCTTTAACTAGGCTGTGACCTCCTTCAACATGAAGTATACTTCAGTCCTTAATTACCGACGTAATAAAGTAAAGATGCGAATTTAAATATCTCTTACGACACTCGCATTATATTTATTATAACACATACCTAACCAGTGTAAAAGCCAGCAGAATTAAAAATATTGTCATAATAATTAAAAAATTATAATTTCTACTTAATATCTATTATAAATGCAAAAGGTAATATGACTATATGAGGGAAGGTAGCTGCAGTAGGTACTGTGAAAATAATGGTATAATAATAAAATGATACATGCTGCTAAAAATTTGGATATCTCGGAAATTGTTACTAAATATAAAAAAATTGCAATATTAAACTTGTTTGTTTGTAATCCTTCATTAATCAGAGTCATTACAATTGGTAAAAAGCTGTGGTCTTATATATAGGCTGGTTCATATCACATTCGAGGGAGCCTCTCAGGAATTACTAATCGCGACGAGCCCAGATAGGACAACCGCTAGCGGGATCGCGGAAGTGCAACCGCATCCCGTGATTCCGCCCAGGCGTGTCGAAGGAACACCCCAAGCCCAGGAGTTTTGGTCCGTGGGAGTCGGACATAACCCACGGCTCCATAGTTGTTATCCTGGTATCCATAAGGGATTACCCCTGGGCCCTGGGTCAAAAAAAAAGGTTTATATCACATCAAATTTTTATTACAGTGACCTACTGGCGTTGTGTAAAAGCCAATAAATTTTATTTTACATTTTTAATTATTTAAGTATACATTTTATTTTAATTTTTTTAATTTTATTTTAAATGAACCCAATTTATTTATTGTTTTCTGTTGTATACATAGACGTAAAATATATTACGTCCATGGTT
This sequence comes from Melitaea athalia, assembly GCA_905220545.2. Lineage (NCBI taxonomy): Eukaryota > Metazoa > Arthropoda > Insecta > Lepidoptera > Nymphalidae > Melitaea > Melitaea athalia. The sequence continues at coordinate 17,856,691 of HG992178.1, forward strand.
GTATATGACTTGAACATAGAGAAAAGTCGAGAGAAAAGTAATATTATAATAAGAAACTTATGAAATGATAACCTATTTGTGTGTGACTAGCTTACAAAATGATAACTAATACAGGGTTTATTAAAGTATGAAACTATTGTAACTTAAAAAAATTAATTATATTTATTTGTGTTTAATCCATCAGTCAGCAAAAAGGTTTCAGCAATTAATAATAATAGGGTATTCCACTATAATTGAAAAAGTACTTCAAAATGTTGATTTTCTAATAAAAAGCCACAAAAAAAATATATTTCGGCAAAATAAACACGCTTTAATGCCATAAAATTGATTTAAATTTTAAACCTTTTTTATTACCGCGAAAACGCTACAGCCATTTTGGTGACGTAATATGTGCAATAACAAAACTGTATGACGTATGTAAGAGAGTAACATAACCTACCAGCCATCAACTAATTAGTAATGAATGCATATTATTTCAGTTGGAACAAGATATGAAGAGTTATTATACGAAAAAACACAACTATTACTCCTTGAAGTTAAAATTGATAGATATTACAGATATTTGATATGTACCCTAGCTGTTGACAGCACTGACAGAACTTTGTTATTGCCCGTATGACGTCACACCGTGGCGGCTCGTGTTTTAGGTCACGTGATATACAGATTAAAATATACGACTTTTAATTTCAATATAATAAATCAATAATGTGCTTTTATGATTCCAAATCAGAATATTTAGGTGTATTTCTCTATACATTTTAGTTTTTATCAAATTTTATAATTTATTTTTCTTTGCGGAAAGTACCCTATTATGATCGTGCGTAACACGAACTACGAAGTTTAATATAAACAGAAACAAATATCTGTCTATACCTCACAGTCCTCACCTCACACATAAAATCAAAAATTGTCTATGGACTGTATACTACTGTACTGTCAAAAACTTTTTTCCTCTTGTTATGTGGTGTTATTTTTCGAAAACGATTATTCACCAGCTGAATATTATTTATGGAATAATTTAAAATAACTGTGTGAAATTAAAGTACAGTTTGATAGTCCAAAAATTGTTATGTTCCTCTTTGAAATATTGTTTTCAACATTTTGATTAGACTAGAATCAAAATGAAAGTGTATATAAAATAACTATTACTTGGTGAAGTGTGAACAAAGTAATAATTGAGCCGGAAAGGCTATAATTTTTAAGTTCAGTCAACGAATATGGGTGACGGGCCTTTTGTTGCTAAGCCGGCTCGGGGGTGGCTCCATCCCGATTCGGTGTTAGCTAGTGATGGGATAACTTATGCAGTAAGGGTGAGTAAGTCAATTTAATTGACAGGAAATAATTTTGAGTTAGTGGTATCATCACATGATAGTGACTCAGTATTCTGATAGCCTGCATTTAGGTATTTTATTTTTCAGTATATTGGTTGCATGGAGGTTCTAACATCAATGAAAAAATTAGATTTCGAGACAAGATCACAAGTAGCAAAGTAAGTAGAACACTTAGTTCTGATCTTTAGTGTTTTTTATCTTGATCATAAAATGTCAAGACTTAAATATACTGATCTAAAAAATTACAAGCTAAGTTTGATAATTGCATTTAATTCTAATATTAGAATAGACTTTGACTAGTGCTTAAATTAATTATGAACATATTATATTTATAAGATTTGATAAGCATAGAAAATTAGAATAATTAGATTAGAAAATGAAGTTATTGAGTGCCCACCTACATCTCCGCTGTGATGGCTATTATTGCCCTTCCTATGAGTCATAGTATAATGAATAATAGTGAACATCATTTCTCAATAAAATAGGTCATCTAACAGACAATATTTTTCTAAACTACTAGTTGCCAATACTATGCTTGAACATACAAATAATAGTAACTCATTATGTATTTAATTATTTTCAGAGGAGCGTACATTGTGATAATTCTTATCATACAATTTAAATTAGCACAATATTTTACTAGGTTCAAAATTATGTAATATAAAAATCTCAGTGTGTAAATAATATAAAGATAGGCTATACCTATAGTTAACATTTTTAGACTGTGACACCTTGTTTTTATACATTTTATTTTTAATTGTATTCATTGTATATTTGATGAGACTGAGTCTCATCGAGACCACAGACCATGTAATTGTTTTGAAATATTGATAACATTGTCAAAAAGTACATACATAAGGGTATGAATATATTTTACTGTTAAAATTAAAACCAACTTTAGACTAATTTTAAAAATGATATTTTTTAGCCATTCACATTGATGCAAAAGATTATTATACAGTTTAAAATTTTTAACAATTTTCTCAGAGAATGCATTGCAAGAGTGTGTTCAGCAGCGGGTCTCAGATCAGCTGATAAAAAGCGTCGAGTCTGCCAAGCCGCTGCTAATGCTTTAGCGGCAAGGCCTAGAATGTCACACTCTGGTTCAAATGTAGCCCTCACAGTTTCATCGAGAGCTATCACTGTAGCTGCGTTGGAGGGCGGTGAAACCATTGCTCGTCATGATATGCCCCGTGTTTCATTTGCTTCAGGGGGTGACCAGGTTCGTTCAAGTATTATAATAAGTACGGTAGGAAACATTATGGTTGATTTAGATAACAATATAATTTACGATAAAGTACATGTTAATATTGTATGTTATACTACTATGTATAATTATGTTTTCTTATATTTATACAGTAAGACAATGTTTTCACATGAAACAATTTTTTTTTTTTAATAACTATTCATTGCTAAATGTGCTGTGTGGTTACGGCACTAAAGAATGTAGCCACCCCCTCTCTTCCCGTGGGTGTCGTAAGAGGCGACTAAGGGATAACACATTTCCACTACCACCTTGGAATTTAAAAAGCCGACGGATGGCGGGATAACCATCCATGCTGGCTTTGAAATACACAGGCCAAAGACGGGCAGCAGCGTCTTCGGTGCAACAAAGCCAGCCCTGCGGTCACCAACCCGCCTGCCCAGCGTGGTGACTATGGGCAAAACACATGAGTTCGCGTCATAATGTCGGGTGTGAACTTGTGGAGGCCTATGTCCAACAGTGGACTGTGATAGGCTGTATTGGATATTGGATTCATTGCTAAATGATGCTAGATAAATGCAGGAAATGAGCTATGGAATAAATACTTATTCAGTTTATAAATTGAATATTTATATTCAACGCCATCTGATACAGGACGTTCTACTTCTAACTACTCTCCTACAAATGGGGAGTTCTGTAGGTGTAATAGATCATGTACAATGTAAAAAAAATCCTAGCCCTTTTTTTAATTTTACTTTGTCGAAGTATACGAGCTCTGGCAAGGTACTTCTACATAACCGTCCAAAGAGCGCGTAACCACGGCTATAATTTACAAAATATAACATTCTACAAGGAAAGGAATTCTCTAGTTGTATTTGTCAATTAGTAATAGTAATAATTTTCCTTTTAATTGCCTGTTTACGTGTTCATGAAAGGTGGCGCCCAGAACGAGTCTATGATGAATTAGGATATCTTTTTATGCGGAACGTGATCTATTACATCTACAGAACCACCAATTTGAAGGAACGTAGTTAAGTCGGAAACCTGTATACAGTTGTTAAAATATTTTTATCTTTTTATGATTAATAAAACAAATTGATAATGTTACAATTAAATGTTATATTTAATAATAACATACTATGATACTAATCATTAATTCACAAGTCTATGGCGTCAAAAACTCAACTTCCTTATATACGTTCTTAGACATGTGTGGTTCCATATATGGCTAGCATCAATAGTTCTTAGAAATTTGAATGTGTCACCCTCACCAGTGATAAAGAACAGGCTATGCTAATGTTAAGCACATTTTAAAATGGTAATATATAAATATAGTACACTGCCGTAAATAATGCACATCGACTTTTAGAAAGAGACAATCAGCTAATTTGAACTTTGTAGAGCGTTATCTCTGACGCACATTACCTATGAGACGTATCGGACTGTCAGTATTTCATATGACAGATCTAATAGTGTAAGAACCCAGTTCCCAGATCACCTGTCATATTTTTTTGAAGGACAAAATATATTAAATTCAAATTCAAAATATTTTATTCAGCATAAAATTATTACAATTTCTTACTGAACGTCATGAGTCTACTACCAGTTCGGAAAGAAAAAGCCTCTGACCTGAGAAGAACTGGCGAAAGAAACTCAGCGAGACTAATATCATTTTTTTAATCATGTTTTTTTTCCAAAGCAGATTGAAATTTACAATAATTTTATATGTTGAAATAGCCTGGCGGCGATCACATCATTCCCAAGGCGTACTGTCTTCTATAAAATCGTTAATCGAATAATATCCTTTAGTACACAAACGTTCTTTCACAATTTTTTTAAATTTGGCTGCTTTATATACGTAAAAATGTTATTAACCAGCTATTTTAGTATTTATCGCCAGACACTAATTATATTACTATATTTTAAAACATGTAGAAAATATTTTAGCAACTCTTTATACTACGATGTATACTGTAATGTTTTGTCAATCAGAAAAAAGGAAGTCTGGGGTCTGGGATCTTGGACTATAACGCTCTACGAAGTCGAAATTAGCCGATTGTCTCTTTCCAAAGGTCGATGTGCAATATTTATGGCCGGGTACTATACTTATTTCTTTTAATATTTGAAAACACATTTTAAATAAATGTTATCATGTATCATTAATTAGGACTATCATGAAGAACTCTGTACAATTAAGGAAAAATAGTTCAAAATCTTCTAAGAGTGGTCACTACTTTCAATAGTGAAATTTACAAGTATAAAACCTGTAATAAAACTAGATTATGTCTATAGTCTATAACTCTATAGAGATAGATTCATAGTAGATATTTGAGAAAAAAAATGTATAAAAGGTCTTCAAAGACCAATACAAACCAAAAATATCATTTTTTACAATTTTTGTGTGACTGTCTATAGTTTGTCCACGCATGACACAAAAATCTACTGAATGAAGGTTGATTTAGTATTCGCAGTTGAATTGCTGGAGGTCTAACTTAAAAACTGGTGCATGTTTCATTGTAATAAAAACTTAGGACCTGAGATTGAATTTTATATGTGGACGAAGTCGCGCGCGACAGCTAGTAATTACTATGCATCAAATAATTGTAACTTTATTCCAGGATTCGTTAGACTTCGTGGCGTACGTGGCGAAATCGGCTCCGCCGGCGGAGTGGCGCGCGTGCTACGTACTCGAGTGCGGTGGACGCCTCGCGCAGGACGTCATCGCGACCATCGGGCAGGCCTTCGAACTGCGTTTTAAGGAATTCCTCACAAAACCCACCTCGTGAGTATCGTGCATTTGTTGGCGGGCAATAGCTTAATGGGTAAATAAAATATTCTTTATTACTATACTGGCGATCTGGCGTAATCAATGGCGTAATGACGTATTGTTGGTGGTGGTTAGATGAGAACTGCAGAGAACCGGTATGTTTGGTGAGAACTAAGGGAGACCTATGTCCAGCAGTGGACTGCGATAAACTAAGCATAGCATAGCATTGTGAAAAATATTTAAAACACTTTTAAACAAAAATGTACTTGTGTCAGCAGTCCTGCTATTATTTATAAGTACATACACAAATATTGCTGCGTGGCTACGGCATAGAATTTAGCCTCCCCCTCTCTTCCCGTGGGTGTCGTAAGAGGCGACTAAGGGATAACATAGTTTCACTACCACCTTGGAACTTAAAAAGCCGACCGATGGCGGGATAACCATCCAACTGCTGGCTTTGAAGTACACAGGCCGAAGACGGGCAGCAGCGTCTTCGGTGCGACAAAGCCAGCACTGCGGTCACCAACCCGCCTGCCCAGCGTGGTGACTATGGGTAAAACACATGAGTTCACGCCATTATTGGCGCGAACTTGTGGAGGCCTATGTCCAGCAGTGGACTGCGATAGGCTGAAATGATGATGATGATGAATGATGACACAAATATATTAGTAGTTGGAATAAATGTAAATAAATGAAGTTTTACTAGACTTACGCTATATACATGTAAATAACTAGATTTAGATGGATGTATACTAATGTATTCTCTAAATAAGAGTTCAATTTCCGATTTTATGAGGAATTACTACATGATGTTATGTCTGTGGTTAGAAAGAGTGACGATGAACGATCGATATTATAGGTCTATAATAACTGTAATCTGATTACATGTGAATTTCAATTTGTTATTATTATTATTATTATATATATTATCTATACTTATTATACTTATTATAAAAATAAGTCCCCCGGCCGCGTCTTTCTGTCCTCCTGTCTGTCTGTCTGTCTGAACGCGATAAACTCGAAAACTACGCAACGGATTTTTATACGGTTTTCAACAATAGAAAGAGTGATTCTTGAGGAAGGTTTAGGTATATAATTTATTATGCTTTAATGTAAATTAGCAGAAATACGGCGATAAATGTTGAAGAGGTCGCAAAAAATCTCGCCAACGGGCAGCTTTCCACGCGAACGCTGCGTAAACTAGCAAAGATATAGTTGTATAATGTACTAGCGAATTCAAAATCTATAAAAATGCTACAAAAAAGTCCGCGATAGCATATCTCTATCTCTTATGGTTGACTTACAATAACCACTTTTATGTTCAAATTTTTAATTAAAAACATTACGTTATTTTCAAAGCTATTTTCTTAAGTTCAGTATTAATCCTTATCCAAATGAATATGTTATTTAGCTTAGGCATTTAATGCAGATTAAAATTGCCCTTTACACTATATCAATCAGATGAATAGTTTTTGAGATATCGTCGTTAGAAGTAATTATTAAAAATAAATAATGCGCAACGAAGTGGGCACGGGTCGGCTAGTAATATATATAATATTTATTATAATATTTTATTGTCGTCAGATTATTAAGTATTATGTATCTAAGTATCTATGTCCGTATGACTTTATGTATGTTTGTATGTATGTATATGTGTATCTATGTATGTTTGTATGTATGTATATGTGCATCTATGTATGTTTGCATCTATACCCATATTTTCATACTCAATTTTTGCACACCTACAAACGTCCGCTCCTGTACGTCCTAAGGTTGGCTGGCAGAGAATGCTTTTAGCATTGAGCCCAATGTGCCTGCCCAATGTAATGCATTTTGTACAATTCTGTAATGTTTTGTGCAATAAAGTATAAATAAATAAATAATGTATAAAGTGAGGTGTGTGTCGCAGACTGAACGTGAACGGGTCGCGGCCGCCGGCGGGCGCGAGTGTCCCCGGCGCGGAGGAGCGCGAGTACTACAACGACATGCCCGACAAGATCCCGCCGCCCGAGCCCTCCGCGCACCGCCACCCGCCGCCGCCGCCGCTCGCCAACCTCGCGCCCATCTCCTCGTGAGTGAGCCACTCTACCGCACCTTACAACACTTGTACACATACTACGTGACACCATAGTGTACTATATGGTCTAAGAGACGTAGAAGATCGACCTTCACCAATCTGAAAACTCGATGAGACATATTTTTTATCAAATATAATTTATAAACAAATATGCCTACGCTAACTTGCCTATCGAAAAGTGTTCATAGCTATTTTTAATTTAATTAATTTTAATCAATTTTTTTTCATTACCTACCTTCACTCATATGATAACCGAATGAGTTTTATCTCAATTAATAGTTTTTAACACACAGAATATGTCTAGGTAGGCTTGCCTACTTATTTCTGTTCATGGCTACCTGACAAGTAGATATGAACAACTGAACAGGTAGGTCTATACAGGTAACTACATCGATCTGTTAACCAATCGAAATTGACATCATAGGTAAGATATTGTAATTACAAAACCAATCATATAGGCTTCAATGCAAAAAATAAAAAAAAAACAAAAAAAAACTATGAACACTTTTCGATAGGCAAGTTAGCGTAAGCTTATTTGTTTATTTATTTATTTATTTTATTAGGCAATCCAACAGCGTTATAATTTTACAATATTATTCTACAATATACAAGTATAGTATCAATATGGCCAAAATAGGATCACACTGATATGAACAAACAGATTAACATGAAATACATAACTAGTCAGTTTTTAACATTCTATAAACAAACAAGTAAACGGTTATGTTTAATCCTATCCATCAGAATTGGAGGTGTGTGCATGTAATGGTGAATGAGTGTTAGTGTAGGTGTGTGCATATAATGGTGAATGTGTGTTAGTGTAGGTGTGTGCATGTAATGGTGAATGCGTGTTAGTGTAGGTGTGTGCATATAATGGTGAATGTGTGTTAGTGTAGGTGTGTGCATGTAATGGTGAATGCGTGTTAGTGTAGGTGTGTGTATGAAAGGCGAATATGTACTCGTGCGCGTATGTGCATAAATATGTGGGTGCTTGTTTTGAAAATTTTTATTAATACTAGGAGAAGTGCATCTTTTTTATTTTACTCTTAATTGACGTCTTCGTTCTTAGGTAAAAAAGGTCTAAGTTCGAGTATTGGGCATTATATGTATTGACAATACGGCATAGGACCGAGTTACGTGCATAATTAGTTCTTACTCGGGGCGTATGAAACAATGGCTTAATATGTCTAGAATGCCTTGATGGAATTCTGAATTCGATCTGGGACAAAAGCTCACTGCAATCTATTTTCCCATTTATGATGTCATGTAATAAAATGATATCGTACTGCTTACGACGTTGGCATAGGGATTCAAATTTATAGTGCTTACAGGATTCAATATAGGAGGGGCAGATTTTGTAAGCTTTAAAATTCAGAAACTTTATAAATTTTTTCTGGAGCGATTCAATCCTGTCGATGTGTACATTGTAATGAGGGGCCCATATACTACAAGCGTATTCCAGTATAGTTCGAACAAAGCAGAAATATAAAATTTTGATACAATCTATGTTTTTAAAAGAGTTGCAAACTCGTGATATGAAACCTAGTTGACTATAAGCTTTAGATATTATTGTATCAATATGATTTACAAAAGTCATTTTGGCATCCAGTATCACCCCTAGGTCTCGTACAGAATCGACTCTTGTGATGGAGACATTATTTATAGTATAATTATATAATATAGGATTCTTTTTACGAGTGAAAGTAATTTGGTGACATTTAGCTGTGTTTACAGTGATACGATTAGCTAAGTAATATGTGCAAAGATTATTTAGGTCACGTTGTATTTTGTGGCAATCAGTAATGTCATTAATTTTTAAATAAATTTTCTTGTCGTCAGCGAACATTATAAATTTAGAGTAAGCGAAACAAGAGCCAATATCGTAGAGGTACGCGTTGTATAGTAACGGGCCCAGTATAGACCCCTGAGGAACTCCAGAAGTAATTGTAACGTAAGCACTTTGCGCTCTTCCCAAAGTTATGGCTTGACTCCTGTTTGTTATGTACGAACTTATCCATCTAAAAAGGTCACCTCTTATACCCAGGGCATGTAACTTGTGCAACAGAATTATGTGATCAACCCTATCGAACGCCTTTTCGAAATCCGTGTATATAGCGTCAACTTGAATACCACCATCCATAGAACGAAAGATGTAATCCGTGAATACCATTAAATTGGTTACAGTGGAACGCCTCTTCATAAATCCATGCTGTTCATCCGGGATCGAAGAGAGAATTAACGGACTTATAGATTGATATACTAATTTTTCAAAAATTTTACAAAACAAGTTTAATTTTGAGATAGGCCGATAATTCTCAATCCGACCACGGGAACCACTCTTGTGAATGGGTACAACCAACGCTTCTTTCCAGATACTCGGAAAAGTTCCAAAAACGTTTAAAGAGAGATTAAAAATTAAAGTTAACGGTTTAGCTAGGCAAGAAGCGCAGTTTTTTATAAAAGTAGGGGGGATTTTATCACTACCTGGGCCCTTATTAAGATCAATATTTTTTAGCAATTTTAAAACTACATCTTCAGAGAAAATCAGCCTATGCATTGTGTCAGCTGATTCTGCTAGTGGTGGGAGATTATATTCAGAAGCTGGTTTTTGAAAAACACTCTCAAAAAAATGGCTGAAACCTTCGCATGCGTCAGCTTCACAGCGGTAGGAATTGTCTCCTAAAGTGAGTACGTTAGGGTATCCTGTGTTATTACAACGTAAGGTTTTCAAGTAGGACCATAGGTATTTAGGGTTCTTCTTAAGATTCAATTGTATCTGTTCTTGATACGAATCGTAACATTTTGTTTGAATTTTCTTTTGTCGCCTTCGTAGGATAGAAAACTCATCGTAGTCTCTGGGATTACCGTACCGAATCCACCGCCTATGTGCTCGGAGCTTATCACTTATAACGCGTATTAATGGTCTAGAATACCACACGGGAAATTTATCCGTGCTGCGTATTATTTTTTTTGGTATAAAATCATGTATAACTTTATTAATAATTAAGTAAAATTTTTGAGTTATTTCGTCTATATTATTCCCCTGAAGTAATGTGTGCCAGTCCACGTTGTTTAGAAAGTTATTGATTCCGTAGTAATCAGCTTTAAAGAAGCAATTCTTTATAAAGGATTTGCGTTTAATACAAGGCAACATAAGATCCGGTGCATTTAAATTCAGACAAGGGTGATAGCCATCCTCCGAGACTAACGCAGTAGTTGATCGAGAAACATCAATGTGAGTATCACTAAATATTAAATCTAAAATGTTATTACATTTATTGACATGTAGATTATATTGATAAAATCCGGATAGGCTACACGAGTCGATTAAATAATCAGTTGCTAATTGTAAATCCGTAGAAACGCTTCTTTGGGTCGTGTGGCCCGATGGTGACCAGGTAATATGCGAGATATTGAAATCTCCCCCTATGATAAAATGATCGTTAGGATGTAAAGATACGATATTAGTTAGCTGGCATGCAAAATTGTTAAGTCGCTGGACATGATTGTCGTCAGGTGGAATATATACTACGCATATATGTAAGTTGCGCTTGTCGTGAGCGTCCAGCGCGGTCGATGCGACAGTCGTCCAGAGACACTCGACGCCTGCGCATGCCCAGTCAGGGCGCTCGCGCGCGCGCAATTTCTTTTTTATACAGAGCATAACACCGCCACCGTGCTTTTTGGAAGATGTAGATTCGTTACGATCGCATCGGAACAGGTCGTAGCGGTCATCACACAGTTCACCCTTATAGAAACCCTCTTTAAGCCATGTTTCAGTGATAATAACAACGTCGTGATCACATGATAATAGATTATTTCTGAATTGTACAGTTTTTGTACGTAAACCCCGCACGTTTTGATAGAATAAGCTTAATTGAGGCATTGCGATGTTTTTATTATGTAATAAAATATAATATGCATTACTTTGATCGCGTTCGAATTAAAACATATGATAGGAATAAATAAGTGCAGGTTACTTACGCACAGTGAGATGAACACGGGAGCTGGAACATTACATTTTAAAAATAAATATTTTTTCCCTTCTAGTGGGTTTAGTAATTTATTACAGACTAGTATCTCAAAACTGTGAGAATAACAGATGCATTTTTTATTTATGCGATAAGCACGAATCATGATATTTGTGTAGATAAAGTGTAAATGTGATTCAATGCGTAGTGTGATGTATAAAAGTATTGTATGCTTAAGTGTTGTATGGTGTATATATATTTTTGTGATGTAATGTGACGTGGTGTACGATGTGCGCCTACAGTGAATGGATAAGAATAAACAACAATAACTAATACATAGTAAGTATGACTTGATTTTACACAAAACAACAAACAACGTCCCTATGGACAGAAATCAGTATAAATGTTATATTATTTTCTGCAAATCCTTTTCTGTAGTTATGTTTATGACAGGAGACTCTTCGTTCTTTCTTAAAAAAATATTACAATTTCTTATCCAAGTAAATTTATACGACCTCTCCTTAGCAAGGATTTTTACTGCGTTAAAAAGTTGTTTATTTTCGGGGGTTAGGTGTTCGTTAACAAAGAATTTCCTGTCAGGACCGCCCAAGTTTAGATTCTTGGTACTAATTCCCCTCGCCCTACGCAGTCCCGCGATAATTTTGTCCTTCAACATTCTACTCTGAAGTGTTGCAACGATTGGTTTTGGCCGGCCTTCGATTTTACGCATAGGCTGAACGCGGTGAGCAGATTGGATCTGATCCGGCTGAAGCTGGACCCCGGCGTGGTTGGCGATTTTCATAACAAGTTCAACAGGTGATTCATTAGTTGTTTCAGGAAGCCCCACGATTTCAATGTTGAAGAGTCTCGCTTTTTGTTGCTGTTTACTGAACTGTCCCTGCAGTTCTGACAACTTGTCTTCAGTCTGTAGTATCTTATTTTGTAATGTCCCAAAGTCTTTCATCAGGGATTCATGTTCGTTCAGTAATTTCGAGTGAGACTCCTCGAGAAGATCGTATTTAGCCGTTACAGCTGCTATCTCTTTGCGAAATTCTGTGACTAATGTATTTTTTAGGTCGTTAATTATTTCGCTTTTTAGGAGGTTCAGTTTGGAGTCCATCATAGAGCTTAAGCGGGATATTAAGTCTGTATCGTCAATAGCCTGAGCAGCAGGTTCAAGGGCTGGGGGCAGAGCTGCTATGGGTGTTGGTGATGCCACCAGAGTCTGTGCCGATGATGCAGGGGCCGGTGGTGGCGGGTCAAACCGTGTCGTCGTCACACCGTCCTTATTATTTGCTGTTTTCGATGCCGCGCGTACAGGTGTGTTACTGTTATCCCCAACCTTACGGGAGCTTACCACGCACAAGGGGCATCTCCACTGAGACCTCGACAAATCACTGCTGAAACCGACGCAGTCCGAATGATATAGGCGCGTACAATGGGCACATTTGATACGCTTTTGTGTTACCGTTATGGTGGTCTTGCAGGCCTCACAGGTTCCAGCCATTTTTGTAATTTATGAGAATTTTCTATTAAAAGCACACTAAGCACAATAAACAACGTCCGCGGCAATCGAATAAGCGGGTACGCAGGCACCACTATACACGTCACCGAATAACACGTTATTATCAATCTTTTGAAGTAGACCCAATCTTACAACTGAGTCCCGGAGTATCCGTTTTGAAAATTTTGTGATAGTTAGTTAATTATACACACTTTCCACTTAATTTACTTTAGTTTTAATCAGAGATGATAACAAACACAACCGTTCACTTTAAGGTGGGTAGATTTTATAAATTATATTTTATAAAAAATATGTCTCATCGAGTTATCAGATCGGTGAAGGTTGATGTTCCACGTCTCTACTAATAGTACACTAAACAATTAAATATTTTACTACATGGCACAATACAGAGTACATTTTGGAAATAGCAACTCATATGTTCTAAGTGTCCTGTCTTTGATAGTGATCTAATTTTTCCATTTAAAAGTGTAGTAAATGATTCAAGTACTAAAACTTCCAGAGATATAATTAAAGTCTATTTTTGACTATGTTGTGATTGTTCCATTGTCAGAACCATTTTAATATTTTCATGTATAAAGTTTAGTAATTTACTCGAAATCAATTGTGGTTGTGTTTTGTGACTATATTTGCATATATTCCAGGTGTGAGGAGAGCGTGCGGCACTACGTGAATCAGACGCCGCCCCCACGAACGCCCCCCACTGCGCTGTTACCAAACCATAACACAGACATATTTGATATGCGTATGAACCTTTCACATATATTAAAAAAAGTTATTTATTTTTTAGATCAAAGGTATTTCATCTCTTAAAATGATTGTACAATATTTTACAGATCTTCAGATCTTGTTACTGTCATTTTGGAAGACAATTTCTCTTACATAAGAGAAACTACAAATAAAAAATTGCGTGCGTACAAAGTACACATGTCAGAAGTGAAACTTCTTTGGCAAACTAATTTAAAACAATTCTAATTAATAAAAAAAACTAATTTAATATAGAAACAAAAGCTAATTGAAAAACAAAACAAAAAACGTTATTTTAATTTAGCAATCATCACCAATAATTTCTTACATTAATGAATAAACTTTCATGATTTCAGAACCATTTACAGCAGCCCCTGTGTCATCAGCCACCTCAACGTCCCCTGCTACGTCGTCCTCGCCAGCAGAGGACTTGCCCCCCACGCTGTCCCCAGCCACACAATCAGCGCTACTAGCCAGAGAGCCGTGGTACCACGGGCCTATCTCCAGGACTGCAGCTGAGAGGGTACGACTAGACTAGATATAGACACGCGTTGGTGCAGCGGTAACAGCACTGGCTGCTGCGCTGGCGGTCACCCCGTCCACGACAAACTTTTGTGTACGCCATACAGATGTTTGCCGTGGTCTGGGCGTTTTTGCATGTATATTGGGTGTTTTCTGACCCCTGACACAAGATTAACAATTTTATCTCGTCATTTTAAACCCAATCTCCTCAGTAACAGTAATAGTCAAATACTTAAATTCAGTAATCTAAAAGTAGAAGGATATTGGAAAAACAACTGCAGTAGGGCACAGCAGAAAATATGTTGCATTAAATCTTGAGCAACCCGACTAGTGAAGTATCTCGACCTTACAGACAATCACAAACTAAATAATGCTGCTTTTAAGCAGTGTTGTGTTCCTGTGGGTAAGGTGACCAGAGCTCCTGGAGGGATTGGAGGTAGGGTTTGCATCCTGCTTGCGATGCTTCTGGTGTTGCAGGGGTCTATAAGCTACGGTGACCGCTTTACCGACCTAGTTGTATAAACAAAAGTAGGAAAGAACCTTGATCGATTTTGTCCGGACACTAATTATGCGCTTGTAGTCGTGGGTAGATACTTAAAGGCTTTTACCTTCCGCTGGCCTTGATTTTCGAGCTCACGAGCTGCGTAACTAAAACATCAGACGTATTGCAGTTAGTGGTGGAAGACGGCGAGTTCCTAGTGCGGCAGTCGACGGCGTGCCCCGGGCAGTTCGTGCTCACGGGGGCGCGGCGCGGCGCGCACAAGCACCTGCTGCTGGTCGACCCCAACGGAGTCGTGAGTGCTGCACTCTTACCTCCCTTCTCTACAGTTCCTCACTACGAGAGAGGAACTCGCATATTTGACTCTTAGTTCTCCACTTGAGGTAGAGACTCCTCTCATATTAGGAAGCCAGATAGAAGATATTTTTGAAGTTTACACCTTAAAAAACGATATGAGACTCGTGGTGAAAAAATATGGGGAGTCAAATCGTGTGAAATATTAATGAGACCTGTCCTGAGTTTGACGTTTTACCGCGCAGCGTAAAGCTCAGCGTTCATTAAAAAGATAAATATATTTTTAAATATCACGCTGATTATTCATACGGAGCAGTCTCTTGTGAAGACGAAGTGACACACACACCTTTTTTATGCCTAACGCCTGAATTTGCATGAAACGCTTTGAAGTAGACATAAAACACTGTATAATAATAGAATGCAGTAACGGTGTCCGGTGGGCGGCAGGTGCGGACGAAGGACCGCGTGTTCGAGAGCGTGCCGCACCTCATCAAGTACCACTGCAGCAACGAGCTGCCCATCGTGTCGGCGGACTCCGCGCTGCTGCTGCGCCGCCCCGTGCCGCGCTCCTGAGGCCTCGGGCTCACCTAGCGCGCCCCGCCCTACGTGCTCTCCTAGCGCGCCCTCGCCTAACGCGCTCTCACCTAGCGTTCCTCTCCTACCCGCCCCTCAGCTAATTCATTTCTCCTAGTTTCCCCTCACCTAGTTTCCCTGGCTAACGTTAATTACCCGACGACATGATAGATGGAACACACGCCTACTAGTTCTAGTACCGCCAATATAATAAATTATGTAACAGCAAGTACTGTACTGAGTACTCCATTACCTATTTATTATACATCTTCACCAATATCGTCGGCCATACATCCTTAACTATCGTAGCCTATAACACATATTCGCATTATATATCGGGTGATATATTGTCAATCATTACTTGTTTTAACATAGCGACACTTCTTCCCAAAACGCCACTGCGATGTCTAATTTTCGAGTATCATTTTCGGTACGTAATTTATTTTATTTGTACTTCACTGACACTTATCTAGCTGCATACTGCTTTGTCGTCTATATCCACTAATTTCTAAAAATACAATATTTTATTTACGTAAACATATATTATCCGTGACTAGAAAAAATAATATTAGTATAGTAATTGCAATAACAACAATATATTTGCAACATATCCTTCTTATAATGCAAAGAAAACACGTAAAAAATAAATATATGGGTTAAATGTTCATCAGTTTTTAAATATAATAATTATAGAAAGTATGGTACCTGTATAAGTAGTTCAATCCACGAAGACGCGCCCCACTCTTTTCCGCAATCGTTTATAGTGCAAGTGTGCAATGTCAAGTTAAAGAATGTGAGTTCTGTTACTACGCAAGGAGTAGCAATGTAAGCACACGCACACAAAGTTAAATGATAGAAGTCGTGACGGTCCTTTAAAGAATGAATTATTGTGATATCTATACTAATATATAAAGCTGAAGAGTTTGTTTGTTTGTTTGAACGCGGTAATCTCTGGAACTACTGGGCCGATTTGAAAAATTCTTTCAGTGTTAGATAGCCCATTTATCGAGGAAGGCTATAGGCTATGTGTCATCACGCTAAGACCAATAGGAGCGGAGTCCACGCCGACGAAGTCGCGCGCAGAAGCTAGTTGTTTAATAATAATATTTTAGTAAAAAGAAATAATGTAAGAAAATCACTCAATTACACTTTGATAATACACATTTAAAAAAAACAACTCTAAGAACGTTATTACAGATTAACAGAAATTATACGATTTTATGAAAAAGGAAGCATCTATTAATTATATATCATCTATTAATATATTATAATTAATATATTATATTACCTTAAATTAGTCGGAATCGTCATTTAATTCAAAAATATTTGATACACAGCTCGAATCACAGAAATTTATGATCAAACTAAAATCTAAATCAAAGTATTTCAAATACTCATCTTCTATTTTTAAATAAAATACTTCCTATTTTATTTTAATAATATAAATTTATTCTTGATAATATTTTTTTGTAGATAATTTATTCAAGCCTCAAACCAATTTTCTTCCTATATAATCATATTACTTTTTGAAATAGTTTATATTTATTACCGATCTAACAATAATAAAAATAATATTATTGACTAGTCCGTTGGCGCAGTTTGTAGTGACCCTGCTTTTTGCTCCGGAAGTTGTGGGTTCGATTCCCACCCGGAGTCTGGGTGTAATGTACATATTATATATTTATTTATATAATTATGTATTATTTATAAATATGTTTATGACAGGATAAGAAATAGTGAGATAAGGAAATGTTGTGGGCCGAAAGAAGATGTAGTGACATAAATTGAGAAAGGTATGCTGAGATGGTTTGGCCATGTCGAGAGAATGAATGAAGAACGATATATAACGATATTTCAAGACCAGATCAGAGACTTCTTGAAAAAAGGTCAGGTCAAGAGTACCCTAAACCGAAGAGCATGTATGAAAGGAATAATGAAAGTGGACGAAGCGAAACAAGTATGTAAGGATCGTAGCAAGTGGAAAGAAGTGGTCTCTGCCTACCCCAATGGGAAAGAGGCGTGATTATATGTATGTATGTGTGTTTATCGAAAAAAAATGTAGCTATAACAGTCGGCTGTTAGCAAGTATTGTGTAGATATTTATTATTTATTAAAATATAATAAATATATTATATGTATTTATTTATTTATTATTATATAAAAAATTAAAGTAGAGCAACTTTCCGATGGGTCACGATACGCAGCGACGCAGACCACATTAAACGTCTACACTGAGCCGTGGCGTGGTCGACTCAAGACCAGGGATGTTAGACGGCCACTTAGAAATCATTGTACCGAACTAGCAAAAAAATTGTACTGGCAACAAACACATGGTACGACAACACTAATGTGTAAATTTTGACGGAAATCGCAGCCTATAATTAGTGAAAAAAAATTATATATCAATTTCGTGTACCGTTAATAGAAAACAAACCTTTCCTTTTTTGATATTCTAATTCATTGCTGTACGTACGTATGTATATCACGTACCATGTACCATGACTAATCGTCATGACTAATCGTCATGGTACATGGTACGTGACACCAAATAATGGTATGTGTACCATTAAAATGGTACGTCTGACATCCCTGCTCAAGACTAATGTTCGGCCGGAACTCCCCGCACCCCACTGTTTCCCCTCGCGATAAATAGTGGGACGCGTCTTCGTGGATTGAACTATCTATACCAATTTTCCCTATTAGCTTCAGTTCTGTAAGGAGTTTTTTTGACATTTGACACTTCTGTCAATTTAAATGTTAAATATCAATTACTCAAGTACTTGTTGTCATTGAATCCATGAAGTTATAAAGTTATTGTTTCTTTTTCAATCAAATTTAAACCTATGACGTAGAAACGTAGAAATAGCCAGTAGACGTGCCTTTAAAATCATATATTTACGTGAATAATTTGTATTAAAATATTTGATATCCTCAACAAGTACTTATATGATTACAGATCCATAATCCATTTTATGTTGATTATCTGATTTGGAATACAGTTTCTTTATTATATTATATACAATATTGGAAGTAAAATGAATTGACGTTTGATTTTACTTTCCACTAATGAATAGTGAATGAAATATTAATAATTGTCATTTTAGCAAAAATATGGTATTTATTTCATAGTTTTCTTAATTGAACGATTTATAGATGACTACATAACGTAAACTAGTCAAACAAACATTTGCTTTAAATACGAAAAGTAAGAAGATTCCGCATTGCTCGAAGACAAAAGTCTTCGAGCAATGCGTCCTGACTACGGACCCGAGACGTGGACACTGACGAAGAGACTGGTCCACAAGTTTAAAGTCGCTCAACTGGCATGGGTTTTCTCTCAAAAATAGGATTAGAAATAAGACTATCCGGGAGATAACGAAAGTAACCGACATAGCCCACAGAATTAGCAAGTTGAAGTGGCAGTGGGCTGGTCACCTGTGTCGCAGGACCGATGGCCGTTGGAGGAGTCCTGGAGTGGAGACCGCGTGTTGGCAAACGCAGTGTGGGACGTCCTCCGGCCCGTTGGACCGACGATCTTCGTAAGATTGCCGGTGTAGGCTGGATGAGGATTGCGGAAAACCGGGATATCTGGAGCGAACTTGGGAAGGCCTATGTCCAGCAGTGGACTGCAATAGGCTGAACTGACTGACTGACTGACGAAAAGTAAATGTGCCACTTTGATAAAATAAATTATTTGAAAAAAATTTCAACCTCGCAAAAAAAAAAGTTAACTAAAGCTTTTTCGCACAATATTTAGCAAATTCGCACAAAAATATCAAGTCAGGTTAAAATTTTAATAGTTACATAATATTTTGTAATAAATTCGCATGTAGTAAATTAAAATAATTTCAAAACAAAGTTATTGTGTAGGTAAAATAAAAACATACAAAAACACTTTTTAGTATCCTTTAGTGTAGTTGCTTTTATTTTTCACTAGCTACCCGAACAGACTTCGTTCTGTCTGTTATGTTGTTTTTTTTTTTTTTTTGTATAAAAACCAATAATAACAATCATTCATATTACTATTCGGAATTGATTACATTAGAGTTTAATCCTATGATTGTATTACGTTTTAATGGCATTGAATATAAACAACCATTTTATAAAATGACCGAAGATCTTCATATTTTTATGAAATAGTATTATTAAGAATGTTGTCATAATGTTTCTATTTAATTTTCATAATTTTCTTTAGCATAGAGTTTTGTACTCTTAATTTAATTTCAAAAATGATTTGACTGGTTACTATAAATATGATTGTTGACCAAAGGAGCTTCTTATAAAACGAACGACGGTGATTGCGTATGGATTTGTTAGCAAATAATTACTAGTCTTCACGAAATGTACCTACGTGTGAAGACGCATAGGAATTTAGAATAAATTTTATTATAATATGTGCAATTTCAGTACCAAAATGTATTGTGTTTGATAAACGTTATAATTATATGTTTTGATACGATCTGCATTTCTTTAATAATTATGTCGGAGTATTTTATTAGCTCTCTGTTTTAGATTTATATCGTGTATAAAGTAGTATAATCTTAATAATAACGACATTGTGTAAGAATATACAACAATAGGTGCTATAAAGCTTACTTAAATATAAAAATGATAAATAATGTTTAAGTAGGTACCATCACAAAAACATATTTACTTAATAAGACTGTATACATTAAGAATTTATACGTTTTTCATTGTAACATTGTCGGAATAATTGAATTTTTTATCGATAAGTCATCGTACTGAACAATATGCAGTATGTATTACTTGACATTAAATGTCATTTTATCTTTACTTGTAAATCATTATTTACTTTGCTTTAAAAGTGCGCTTAAGTTCCCTACAGAATAATTGTACTAACTAACGAATTCTGATGATATTGATGTTGTTCAAGGCATTTTAAACAGATGAATCGAAATATATTGAATTTATATTATGAATATTGTAATTATTATGAATACCTGCTCTAATCTCGTTAATGTTTCGAAATGTTATTGTATAATAAAAATTATTCATTACATGATCCTAGTTGAAACTGATGTCGATTTTCGACTGTTTACTTGTGTCATTTTCAGTGCTTTAAATTTATTATTTTCTACATGTTATTGTAAATGTACGAAACATGTGTTACGTTGATATATATCATTGTAGTATTGTGAATATTGTTTTGTCAGGTATTTATTGCAAACCGTAAAATTATGCACTTCCACAAAACTTATATTATCAGTTATATTAAATTATTTTTGTTATAATCACTAATTATTATTAGTTTACTTAAAAGTTATAAGTTAGTATGGCACTGTTTACCAATTAGAGGTACTCATAATTTACGGTTTGCAATGAATGGGTTACAATTCAATTCAATTCTTTGTTGTATGGTTTTTGTGTGAATTGTAATCTGAAGATATTATGATGACCTAATAACTGTGTACAATTCGATGTCCAGTTTTAATCACCTATCTTAACCTATGATCGCGCTGCAAAAACACGTTCAAACTCTAATTTTTACAAACCTTTATGAATAGGCAATTTCATTGATAATTAACAAGTTGTTAGTCAAAAATACATACATACGTTCACGCCTGTATCCCAGAGGGGTAGGCAGAGATTACGTCCCTCCACCTGCCACGATCCTGACAAACCTCTCGTGCCTCATCTACAGTCATACATCTTCTCGTGCATGAGAATGTCGGCGTTTGTGCGTACTTCTTACTTGGCCGATTTCCAAGACTTCTCGGATTTGATCCTCGAAAGTCCTTCTTGGACGGCCTTTCTGAACCACGCCCGCCAATATACTTTTGTAAATACCTTTCGTAACCCTACTCTCACTCATCCTTTCAATATGTCCAAACCAACGCAGCATCCCCTTTCTTACTTTCATAACCACATCTTCTTTCAAACCACATTTTTCCCTTCAAAAAGCCAGTCAAAAAGTGCCCTAAAATACTTATAATTAATTTTCCACAAAAATTTCATTAACTTTTATTTCAAAATTAACATTTTAAAAAGATTTAATCATTAGGTTAATTCATAAAGGTTTGTATAAATGAGTTTGATTATTATCAATGAACGTAATGATTTTGCAGCTAGATCTTAGGCTATCTGTCTGCCTGCGTCTATAACATAAAGAAATTTTTATGAAAAATAATACTAGAACATACAGTCTCAGATGGATAGTTTATTAAAGCCGCTCGTTAGTGTAATTATAAATAGTGAATGATGAAATTTAGCACTAAATTTTACGTTAAATTTTCTTAAAAATAAAGTCTAATAAAGTTATTTTATTAAATAATTGTGATTATAGAAATAAAATATATAAGTAAATTTTGTTTATGTTCTGTACAAGAAGTATGTACATGCGTGCCCACTGGGCTTAAAGATAATTACCTAACGTTGTCCCAATTTTTTTTTATGCTTATAACGCTTCACACTCAACGGCCCCCAGTTGGATTTTCTCCTGTGTCAGGGGTCCAGAAAAACACACAATACACAAGCTCAAACACGCAGACTACGACAAACATCTATAATTCTATAAGGACAATATAAGTGTTGCCATTTGCGGGGATTGAAACCGCGACCGCTAGCGTAACAGCCAGCAGCTGCACTAACGCATCGTCAAATTAGTCAATTAGTAAAAAAAGTTGTTTACTTAAATACTTACCAGCATATTTATACCTTTAATCGACGTTTTTATTCGCTTAACACTACGGGAGCGTTCAAGTATTACGTAACGCAAATTTTGAAGATTTTTGACCCCCCCTCCCCCCATGTAACGCGCCGTAACGTTTTCCTGTACACCCCTCCCTCCCCACCACTCATAAACGTTGCGTAACACCCAACTGACCATTTTTACCCAAATGTCACAACTTTGTTGCGCAAACTAACCGGAAAGTCGCTAAATTACTTTTGTTATTGTTTTAATCGCGTTTGGGGTAGTAATAAATAAATAAAACAGTAGATTTTAATACTCTAGTTTTTTTAATTAAACAAAAAACATGTTACGTAACGCGTTATTCGAACCCCCCCTCCCCCACTAACTAACAACTTTTCTGTCGCTAACTAACCTTCACCCTAATATTTAAGACACTAGATTTTTGTGCATTGTCTTATAAAAAAGAAATATAATGTTCAATTAAAAACGCAAATAGGGACTTACGCGGTCGATCAATTTACAATGGCAGCACTGCATAATAAATCTTGACATCCGTATCGTATGACGTCCCAGTATATCTTCTATAGAAGTAAGTACCTATTGGGACTAGAGGTAAGGAGAGCCTCTTCATAATATATAATATTAGTGACCGTCGAAACCTTTCCATATACTCCATATAGGTGGCGCTACTATCGCAAAATGGACTCGTGCTGGTCACTTTTTTCAACTAATTCTTCATACAAAATTCCTTATTTCTACTCTTCCTATATAATCGAAGAAGCCATTAGCCCATAGCATTAAAAATATGTTTGGTCATATATGTATGACGCAAGTATCATTGTTAGTATTTGACGAGCTGTGGATGCTGTTCTATATGTTATAGCTATCACAGGTTTGCTCACCTAACATGACAAATATTTGTATTGACCATTTTCCAGACTTATTAACTTACTAGCCAGCTCGCTCCGGCTTCGCTAGGGTAAAAGAATTATAAATTTAACACAAACACTAATTTATTAAATTTTTAAAAATTAAAACGTTTTTTTAGCTAAGCCGTTATAGATAGATATACACCCTCGCGAACTTTTTTGTAGATCTTTTTTAGTCCAATAATTCAGTCTTAAATCATTTTGTCTTATCTTTAACCATTTAAGTAGCGCACGCTAAGGAAAGAAATATTTGAGACGATTTTTTACACCTTTGTGAACATAACCCGTTTTTTTTTGCACATGTCTAAGTTTTAAAAAATAAAATATAGCCTATGTTACCTCCTAATAATGTAGCTTTCTATTAGTAAAAAAATTCTTAAAATCGGTCCAGTACTTTTGGAGCCTATTCAATACAAACACAAAAAAATCTTCACGATCACGATTTAGCCTGTAACATCCCACTGTTGGGCAGTTGGGCATAGGCCTCTCTCTTCCCCATCTAGGAGAAGGATCAGAGCTTACTCCACCACGCTGCTCCAATGCGGGTTGGCGGATATTATATTTCCTACTATGAGTAGGTGAGTAACGATCGCTATCAGATGTACATGATAACAACCGGGACCGACGGCTTAACGTGCTCTCCGAGGCACGGTGGAGAGACCCACAAGGACTGCACAGACACCCAGACCACGGCAAACATCTGTATGGCCAATACAAATGCTGTCGTGTGCGGGGATCGAACCCGCAACCGCCCGCGCAACAGCAAATTTTCAAAAAGCGTTTTAAATTAATCTTTATGGATACTTATACCCATAAAAAATAAAATTTTATTAATTTACAGCCTTTTAGGTACTCAAAATCAGGTTTTAATATTGTTTGTTTAAAAATCCCGCCAAAACGCCACGTTATGACATCTGACAGCGCGTGACGTCATCTGGCGGCAATAAACAAAGAGTATATAAAACACAGAGTACATTGAATATACGGATAGAATACAGGGCCGTAGCTAGGGGGGGGCATTGAGGGGCAATGCCCTACCTTGAAATCACAAATGCCCTACCTTAAAACTGCCAAAAACTAAAATAAAATATTATAATTAAATTGTTTGTTCAACAAGTTGAGATAAAAAAAATTGTAGCCAAAATAAACAAAAATTAGAGATTGATTATGATTGTTTGTAGTTTGGTTAAGTGAAGTGCACGATTAAAGAGTGTTTTGTAATAATGTCAGCTATGGTATTCCTTCTGCTATTGCACAAATCGGAGAACCAATAAAACAAGTTGTTTTAAACACATATCCAAAACAACATAACAGAGGGCCTTTGTTTTCGATTGGTTCAAGCGTTAAAAATTGTTGCAGTATTCTGTCGAGAAAGGTGGTGCTTTTTGCTATCTATCCAGCCATTTTTACCTCGTGGAAGCAAACAGAAGCGTACACTTCCACAGGATTGAGAAACTGAAAAATGCCATTGATTCTAAAACTGGTTTTCCAAAACATGGAAATAAAAACTATGTCAATTATTATAATAAGTTTGCAAAAACAATATGATTTAAAATTCTAAGTGGTATTTTTAGTCGTATCTATTTATTCGTATCACCCCACCCAACAATTAATTTTATTACCTCAGTCTCACTCAGACGTGGATCTCTACATACAAATCTGGAAGTTCAACCATCTTTTTCGATTGTTGTTCATCATTGAGGATTTAATAGTTCGTAGACCATGCTCATGTTCTATCACAGAAATTATTTGTCTACGAATAACTAGTCAATGTACAACTCTGACCTAGTAGTCTAGTCAACAAGTTCAAAAACGTGTTAAATAGAGATAAAGCTCCTAAAAATATGGGCGATAGCAAGTTCGATTCGGAATGATGTCTAGAAAAATGTTTTTTAAGGGTTTATTAGCACATAAAAATATTGCGATTGTTATTAACAAAATAAGAAAAAAAGAAGGTATTTAGTTTTTCATTAATAATTTCTAAAATAATGAAATTGAAGGAATTTTAAAAAAAGATCCTGAAAGAAGAGGAAATTTCAGATTAAAAAGTCTCAATTTCCAGAACTCTATCTTTGTTATTTATAATTTATTTTAACGCTGAAAATAGTACTTCGCGAGGTCGTTACGCCATAGGTGTGCCGTCTAAAAAGCCGGTATTTCACCTAAAATAATTTTTTTATAGTATTAACTAACAAATTAAAAATGAATAAATTATAGTTAAGTGTAATCTAGACACTTGAAGGAATTTTTAAAAAAGTTACACCATTGTTAATTAACTACTTATTTTCCAATCTCTGTTTTTATAAATTACGGCATAACCGCATAAAAGTTTAAATAATTGGTCTAAAATTTTTGTCGCTTCCTGGAGCTCTTCTCATTTAGATAGGT
Source organism: Melitaea athalia (assembly GCA_905220545.2). NCBI lineage: Eukaryota > Metazoa > Arthropoda > Insecta > Lepidoptera > Nymphalidae > Melitaea > Melitaea athalia. Next base: position 17,882,167 of record HG992178.1, read on the forward strand.
ACCTAATAAAGTTATGCAATAAAAAATTATTAATGTTTATTATTTTGCTAATTATATTTTTTTTAAATTAACAAAAAATTAAATTTCTAAAAATTGTTATCAAAAAATGTTTTTTTTAGTAATATTTTATTACGCTGTTTTTGCATCTGATATAGGTATTAATTAACATTGTAAAAAAAAATATATTTTTCCCAATTATTTTATTTTAATTGGTGAAATCTTAAAAACTATAACGTACGGATAAAAGGAAATTATTAATTACACATTATTTTGTTTAAAGAATTGAAAAGGGTCAAAGAAGATTTTTAAGAATAAAATAATTTTTTATTTATATTATAAGATTATAAAAAATGAAATAAAAACTTTAAGATTTTTTTTAAATAATAATTATTTCACCTATGCAATATGATAGTAAATTTCTTTGTTTTTAAATCGCAAAATAGTCTGTTTATAAACAATTTCTTAACAAATGACGTAAAAAAATTTTTCCAATGTTAATTAATACCTAAAGTGCGTTTCACGAAAGAGTTCCCTTCGTGGTTATATTGGCTAAACTGATTTTAATGTTGCTATATCTTGATATAAAATTCCCTTACTAATTATTTAATATTAATACTTACTAATATTAAATTTTAATTTAAGTAAAACTTAATTAAATATCAATTGGTTTGCTATATTTATTTAGTCTAAAATGTTCTTAGTTATTTAAAAAACTAAAACATTAATGAAACATGACAGGCATGTGGTGGTTAAGAAATTAAAAGGTTAAAATCCACATCCTGGAACGTCAAATTATGGGGTTTTGAGGGGTGTGGGGGGGAGGGGGGAGTGGGGGCTACCCCCAGTACCACTCCCACGCAACAGAAACCCATAGTTATGGAGATATCCATTGTTAAAGTTCTGAGATTATAAGAAGAATATAGATAGTTTTACACGAATTTAAGGGCGAGAGGGGGAGGGGGGGCGGCGGACACCCTCAACTCCCCATACCACTCGCGATACAAGGTAATGCACCGTTCTTGACAAAATACAAAAATAAATCTCATAGACCTAACCTCAATATTTGACAGTTAATCGGTATAATTTCATTCCGTGACGGCTCCGGCGCCTCGGAAGGGCAGCCCTTTAGCCCTTGCGTAACAAAACGCAGACACCCGGGCGAGCCGGAGAGGCCGAGGCTGCGGAGGTGAGGGCTGCCCTCCCTCCGCGCCTCCGGCTTACAAAAAACACTAGGGGTAGGACAGACCAAGAGCAGGTGGATAGTGGGGTGCTCCGATTCGGTTTTATAAAAAAATTAAATTAATAATTCATTAACAATTATTAAAAATTAAACAAAATATTGAATATTTTCCGTATATGATAGTAAATAACAAAAAATAAAAATATATTTAAGTAAAAAAAAGGGTACAAAGGCGTGTTATATTCATATTCCATAGCAACATTAAAAAAATTATATCTCTTAAAATGTAAATTTCTGCAACCTGAGAATTCACAAAAAGATTTCTATTTATGAGTACTATATATAGAAAAAATATAATATATATATATTTCATATATAACATATAATACATATATCTCAAAACTTTAACAATGGATATCTCCATAACTATGGGTTTCTGTTGCGTGGGAGTGGTACTGGGGGTAGCCCCCACTCCCCCCTCCCCCCTGCACCCCTCAAAACCCCATAATTCGACGGTCCAGGATGTGGATTTTAGCCAATTAAAATTTGTATATACTGATGACTAACCATGCTACTGACAAAATCTACTAACTACTAAAAATATTTTTTTTCTACTGTTCAAAAATAAAAAGTACTAAATTTAGTGGTAAAACTACTGAGTTGGCAACGCTGACAATACGACAACCGACAAACAGAGCTACCAACATTTAAAACAGAAGGGAACTCTTTCGTGAAACGCACTATATATGGCTATATTAGATGCAAAAACAGCAATAATAAGATATTACTAAAAAAAAAACATTTTTTGATAACAATTTTTAGAAATTGAATTTTTTGGTAGTTTAAAAAAGTCATAATTAGCAAAACTATAAACTTTAGTAAATTTTTATTGCATATCTTTATTAAGTATCTAATGAGAAGAACTCCATGAAGCGAATCAAATTTTAGACAAATTATTTAAACTTTTATGCCGTAATTTATAAAAACAGAGATTGGAAAATAAGTAATTAATTAACAATGGTGTAACTTTTTGAAAAATTGGCATAAACCTTTTTTTTCACCGAGGTTTTATTCCTTCAAGTGTCTAGATTACACCACAATTTATTCAAATTTTTAAATTATTGTTTAATACTATAAAAAAATTATTTTAGGTGGTATACCGGCTTTTTAGACGGCACGCGACGTAACGACCTCGCGGAGTACTATTTTCAGCGTTAAAATAAATGATAAAAAATACAGATAAAGTTTTGGGAGTTGGGATTATTTAATTGGAAATTTCCTCTTCTTTCAGTATCTTTTTTTAAAATTCCTTCAATTTCATTATTTTAGAAATTATTAACGAGAAACTAAATACCTTCTTTTTTTCTTATTTTGTTAATAACAATCGCAATTTTTTATGTGCTAATAAACCCTTAAAAAACATTTTTCTAGACATAATTCCGAATCGAATGAGTTATCGCCCATATTTTTAGGAGCTTTATCTCTATTTAACACGTTTTTGAACTTGTTGACTAGACTATAGAGGTCAGTTATATAAGTGCATTTATAATAGCTTTTCATGGTGATTGATTTAGGAGCCCATGCTTCGGAGCAGATCAATTCTGATAATTTTTTTACCGCCCTACCTCTAACCAATGCTGCCCTACCTTAAATTCGACTCTAGCTACAGCCCTGATAGAATAACCCGTGCAGTCAATGCTTGCTCTTTCCTAAAGTACTCTGTGGCTTGTACCGCCAAATGACGTGACGCACTCTAAAGTAGAATAATTCAGTAGACTAAAATGACAGTTGCTAATGTCACTTTGTAAAATAATCGTTGTGTTTGTGTTTATTGTTAAGTTTTGGTAATCTGTTTTGTTTGTACTGTTTTGTTATCAATACGAAAGATATGGATGTTCCAAGTAATAAACACAAATATTATTTTACAAAGTGACATTAGCAACTGTCATTTTAGTCTACTGAATTATTGATTCTACTTTAGTTGGTGTTTTAGTACAGATTGATAATATTGTAAATAACATTTTATTTCTTCATTTAAAAATATTTAAATGAAATTATATTAAATTATTATTCGATAAATAATTGTAAAACAGTATATTTATTTTATCTAAGTACATTATAGATTTTAATCTGATTACTGTCCGATCCCTTCTGCGCCAACGCGGTGCGGCGTCACTACACTGGTTTGCGACTGATGAAAAAAATCATAATAAGACTTGAAATTGGAATTTTAAATTTCGCGCCATTACTACACATGCTGCAATTACTCGCAGCGCTTTTCGAAATGCAACCCAAATAATCGTTGTTCTGAATGAAGTTCAAATACTCGACAACAGATGGCGCCACATACGACTCGACAACAGATGACGCGATACACTTAATTTACAAGTTGTGGAAAAGCCCATAAATCTTTAAAAACCCTTATAACTTTAGGTTAAAACGGGAACTTTCTTGTTCGAGGGGGGATAAAGGGCTATCACACTATTAGTCTAGTCAACAAATTCAAAAACGTGTTAAACAGAGATAAATCTCCTAAAAATATGGGCGATAGCTCATTCGATTCGGAATGATGTCTAGAAAAATGTTTTTATGGGTATAAATAACAAAGATAGAGTTCTGGGAATTGAGACTTTTTTATTGGAAATTTCCTCTTCTTTCAGGATCTTTTTTTAAAATTCCTTCATTATAATTATTTAAACTATGAACGAAAAACTAAATACCTTCTTTTTTTCTTATTTTGTTAATAACAATCGCAATTTTTTATGTGCTAATAAACCCTTAAAAAACATTTTTCTAGACATCATTCCGAATCGAATGAGCTATCGCCCATATTTTTAGGAGCTTCGTCTCTATTTAACAAGTTTTGGAACTTGTTGAATAGACTATATATAAGTCCCTTTATCGTGCCTGAACCTCTTTTTAAGTTTTATCGGCACGCACATTTTATCAACTTAGTTTTGTTATCAGTTATGTAATATGACGTATATTGGAGGGTTGTTGTGAAGAATTTATTTATTATTATAGGACAGTATCGACAGGGTATTTGAATATTTAAGAAAGAAGTAGTTACACTTTATTGCCGATTTTTACGCACGCTTGACTTGGGGAGTAAGCTGGTGAATGCGTGACTAGAGCGTTACTAAAAGTGTGATCGCGTAATGCGAACGGAAGTTGAGAGGGAGATATATATTGGATGTAGCTAAAGAAGTTTTACACTGATTTAAGTATAAGGTGAATTTAATACATTTAAAATTGGTGTGTAAGCAAAAGTTGTCTATTAACGAACATATAAAAATATGAAATAAGACAATAAATGCACGACTAAATACTGTGTACAATTACGATTAGCGGAGTTAATCTTATCAGCACAAAACATTGTACGAATAAAAAATAAAAAGAAATATGACAAGTTTTAAACCATTTTTTATCGTACACACAAATCTAAAACAGTTTTCTGCAGTTGAAATTTTTTATATAATTATGTACACACTGACAAACAGTATTTAAGGGATAATTCATTTTCAAAAATAAAAAACAATAATTTCCGTATTTCATAAGTTTAATAAAAATTTAATGTTACAGTATAAACAGTAAGGTCGTAAATGGCAGTGATGTTATTATTACTTATAAGTTACAATATTCACTATACAAGACCAACACTTTCCCATGTCATCCACGGCGCGTCGCTCTTGACACTGGCAAATAATAACTCCAACATTGAAATCGCATTAACATATCAATAAAACTTCGAGAGAAATAACGAACGGACCAGTGTCAAGAACGGATCGCCCTACGACCTTCGCCTGCCGATTGCCTAACCATTGCCTAATTTTACACCAAGCCAAACAATAATTATATCTAACATTCGTTACAATCCAATTAAAAAGAAAATAATTGATTTCTTAGTCAAGTATATATTTATTTGCATATCAAATAAAATATTTTTACAATCAGATCCCTCCCATTTGCGAAAGACTAAGTGTAGTGACAGTTAGACTTCGCGAAATAAGAGTTCGTTTACTTTTATTTAGAAGTTTGTCTACTCGAGTATAACATTCTTTGGGACATAGCAGCACTGTTCACCGGACCCTCCTAAAACGCAGAGCCACACTCCGTGCTTTACACTTACAGACTACTATTCGCTATGAACATTATACTAGGAATCGAAAAACTAAAATCGTACTGCGAAAAAAATAAATAAAATTTTCTTCTATACAAAAATAACACATTTATTGTGGTGCCTGAGCACTTGAGACCAAACGAACCGACCTTCCTACGCTCCACCGACACGATACATTTCCTTAGCTAAACATCTAAATCTATCGACTAAGTGTACAGGAGGCGGTCGCCAATACGCTATCAATACGCTATCTTCGGCTACTCGTCGCCGAAAAATTGACTTCGCTTTATCATTTATCTCTCACAATTACAAAAGTGATCGAGGAGTTTGTAAACTGTAAATTTAACGATTTAAAAAATTAGTTTTATCACGAGAATATTCGTATCCAACTACAATTTTATACTCACGCACCGTGTATTAAAAATAGATTGTCATCTTTACGATAACTTACATTTTTATACAGTTGGTCGAAAACGTCAATTTCTCATTAAAAATACAGAAAACTAGCTAGCGACTATCGACAAGGAAGTGCGAGTCGAAAAACGATAAGTTTCGACGTCAGATACTACACTCACGAACGACATTAACGTTAGAAACTACAAAATCCCGAGAAACAAAAGAAGCGTCACGTAGATAGAACCGAGGAGGCCAGAGACCCTCACAGCGGGCAGGCGGGCCCGGCGGGTCAGTCGGGCGTGGGCGTGTGCGGCGGCGCGGGGCGGTGCAGCGTGAAGGCGTCGTACACCTGCGCCAGCTCGTCCACGTGGTGCTCCTCCAGGCACAGGAAGCCGGCCAGCGTGGGCGCGGCGCGGCGCGCGCACGCCAGGCAGTGCACCACGTGGCGGCGCTCGTGCTCGCGCACCAGCAGCGCGTGCCACACCTCGCGCTCGCACGCGCCGCAGTAGTGCGACGCCTCGCCGCGCGCGCGCCCGTGGAAGCGCACGGGCACGCCGCGCGCGCGCACCGCCTGCAGCGTGCCGGCCGCCGCGCGCAGCGTCTGCAGCAGGCACGTGCGCATGGCGCGGTGCAGGCGCGGGTCCGACACGCGGATGTTGCGCGCCAGGTTCCACGTCAGGTGCACCATGGGCACGATCGACTTGAAGTTCTGCACCTTGTTCCACTCGTAGCGCTCGAGCGCGAGCGAGTACTGGCGCGCCGTCAGCGGCCCGACGTTCCAGGCGATGTTGTTGCACCAGCCGGTAGCCTGCACCCAGTGCACGCAGCCCGCGTTCACCCACACCAGGTCGCCCGGCCGCTGCGTGAAGCGGAACACGGGCACGCCGTGCGCGCGCAGCTCGTCCGGGTCGGGCCACCACGAGCCGTGCAGGTAGGACAGCCCGTGCCGGTCGCACAGCTCGCGCACGCCGCCCCAGTACGCGTCCGGCACGCCGAACCACTCGCAGTCGCCGGGGCCGATGTTGATGTTGATCGAACAGAAGTTGTTGTTCTCCTGGTGGCCGGGCGTGCGGCTGCCCGGCACCTTCATGTAGAGCTGGACGGTGTTCATGCCGAGGATCACGTGACCGACGTGCGAGAGCATGTTCGCCGCGGAGGCGACGCGCGCGAATGCCGGCAGCTTCTGTAGCTCGGTGAGCTGCGGGCGCCACTTGCGCTCGTCCGAGAGGTCGACGTTGGTCCCGAAGCGCAGCATGCGCGCGGTGCGGCGGCGCTTGGCGGGCCCGGAGCCCGACTCGCGGCCGTCCGAGTCGGACAGCGCGCCCGCCGCGTGCGCCGGCGCCGCGCCGCGCTCGCGCTCCTCGCGCAGCGACTCCCGGAACGAGCCCGCCTGGTACTGCGCGTACTTGCGGACGGTGGTGTGCGAGCGGTGCGAAGCGCAGGCCCACACGCGCCGGCGCCCACTCGCGTCCCAGTTCTCGTCCGCCGACTGCATGAGCTGCGTGCGCACCTCGACCGCGTGGTCGGGCCACGCCTCGACGAGCGTCTTGGTGGAGAAGAGGCCGAGGTCGAGCTTGAGCGCGGCAGTGAGGCCGCGCACGACGGCGATGGGGTGTTTGAGGCAGAAATCCTGCAGCTGCGGCGAGAAGGCGTCGCGCTTGGACTCGACGTAGACGAAGGGCGCGGGGGGCGCCAGCTGCTCGGCGGAGAGGCGCGGCGGCGGCACGCCGGGCGGCTCGGGCGGCGCGCAACCGTCGCCCAGCACCGACCACGACGACGGCGCGCCCGCGTTCTCCCTGCACACAAACATTTCGAACATTCATTACACGACCGACGTATAGGCAATGTTTCATCTCCTCGAAGCATGGTGAAGAAGATTACCAGAGCGAGCGAGTGGATGAACATTAGTTACACGCTCAAAGTATTATGATGTACAGTTGCGTGCAAAAATTTCCGGCCAAAGATAATTTCATGACTAAGTAATGTTTAAAAGATTTAAAATAAAAACACAAACATACCATCGCAAAGTTAGTAGACAAGCAAATAGTGTTGCATAATGCAAATAATGCAATAATGCAAATTACTTATAACAAAAAGAACGAGATTTCCGCTTCGTCATAAGTGTACGGCCATGCAGTCATTGCAATTTATACACGAAAAAAAAACTGGTACAAATGTAACATCATGAAAATATCTTTGCCAGACACTTTTGCATGCAACTATAATTATAATTATTATCGTCGAGGCATTGTGAAGTAGATTATGTAAAAAAAAAACTATTTATAAAAGTGTTCTATTATGGTTTCATCTTTTGTAATATTGAGTGGTCACTAGATGTTACCATATTATCAATTACGCAAAATACTAGTCATTGGTTAAGACAGGACTAAAATCGGTTGGGGTGCAAGTCGGTCACCTCCTCGTGGTGCACCCTGGGCAACGGGACGGGCAGCAGTATCGCAGTCGCGGTACTGCTGCTCGTCGCGGCTAACGACTGACTTGAGGGATGCGCTCCGGATACGTGATGTGTGAGGGCCGGGCTGTGCTGGCTCCCTGGAGCTTTAAGCTCGGTTGTTGGTGCAGTCCGGCGGACCCGTGGGGTAGTTGCCGGGTCGTGCTGGGCTCCCTGGAGCTTGCTCGGTTGCTCGGTGCGATCTGGCATTGGAGGTCGGGCGGGCCTGACCCCCAACGCCATGATGCCGGGCGTTGGAGGTCAGGACTGCCTGACTTGAGGGGGGGACGCTCCTGGACATGTGTCCCCATTCTGCAGACGGTAGACTGGTCCGGTTGAGCGTCCCCTAAGTGGGGTGGCCGGCTGGGGGTCGGGGGATCCTCGGCTGGCTTGAGATCCCACGTCGTCGAGAGGGGTGGTCTTGTGGGTGCCGCCCCTCTGAGTGCCGGGGCCCGGATGTTTACATTCGGGCCAACCGCCGGGGCGGGGTGGAGACTGCTAACGCGACCCCATCTCGCCCCACTCAGGCGGATGTCTGCTCACACGTGGATGGTTTTTGGTCAGTAGGAGTCTGACATAACCCTCTGGTGCCCCCGCGCCGGAGGGTATCCATAATGGATTTTCCCCACGTAAAAAAAGGACTAAAATCGGTTGACGACATTGGCTTCGCAGCAATACGGATACCAATGTTCGTGTCCGAAAACAAATCGATGAGAATTTTAATTCATTTCAAAAGTCTGACTTTAAAACTTTCAGACTAAATCATGATAATCACTACTAAAAACATATTAAATAATGAAGTCGTTATTTAACTTCAACTCGTTACAATTATAACTTCATTTTATTGTTATCATTTTAACTAGTATTACAGATAAAGCAATATTGTAAACATTACAGATATTAAAATAATCCAATGCGTTTACAAAGTTTCAACTATACCAAATCTTTGGTATCAATATACCGCTTAAAAAATATGTCCAGAGTTGGATCCCACGCCAGTACACCTCAGTCACATTCAATACTGTAATTAATGGTGACACAGTTTATGCCGCCTAACGTGGTTATACATTGGTACGCTCAGAAGTATCAAATGAAACTTATATAAATAATATATAGTGTGACTCACTTGCAAGCGTCAAGGATCTGCTTGGCGGTCATGCCGATGTGGAAGGCGACGGGCTTGAGCGGGTCCGCCTTGAGCGGCTCCAGCTTCACGACCGGCTGCCGCCCGCCCAGCGCCGTCTCGCCGCCGCCGCCGCCGCTCGCGCCCGCGGGGCTCTCTGTGGACGACCGACATCTTACAACTACTTCCAAATTACACACACACACTATTAAATAACCTTTAACATACACACGCGGTCTGATCATAAGAAAAGCAACATAATGCTCCGTGTTTCGTTTATAGGTACCCGATATAGCTACATATTTTTATTTTCGATAAACATACATATTAAATAAATAAATATACATATATAGTGCTGATAAACGCATTAAGAAACAATAAAGACGTGTCATCCTGACGACTGCCGCATCACTGCCACATAATTAAATAAATAATAGTTGCATATTTGATACGTCAAGATTTATTCAATTAATGCTTTTTTGCACATGTTTTTACTCCTTACCGCTATCGTCAATGTCAGATTCCTGATAAATTGATGACGTTCCGGACGCCATGGTCACGATCAACTGAAGATCTGCGATTTGGATATCATTGTGCGGGTAAGTCATAACGATCTACCCTTTATTTTGTTTCATTTCTTGTTAAGGTGTCTACACACAGCAGTAACGGAGACTTATACTCACATGAATCTTGACATCAAAGCTCACCAAGACTATATCACTATAAACTCTGGTTTCGCTTAAAACATCAATAAAGTATCGAGAATCCTACAAATATGACTTTGGTTTTCTGTTAATGGTATGAATACTCTAAAGTATTTTACCAGCACATATATCGGTGAGTTTATTTGACTGAAACTAGAACGTAAGGACACTCCTTGTTTGTGAACCTTAAGTTAAACATAAAACATACGTCATTTCGTATTTACGTTCCTATGAACATATGACTCCATGAAGTGATAATTGTGTTTGTTATCAAATGAAAAAATCGACTGTAATTTACATCGACATACGAAAACTCGGAAAATCAAAAACTAAGATCTCGCTAAAATTTAAATGGAATCTCACTAAAATCTTAATGGGGGACAAATAGAGTCGAATTGAGAACCACCTCCGTTTATAATCGGTTAAAATTACTTGCAAATGCATGCTATTTCGTACCGGTCTGCCCAGAGAGGCTCTTGTAATTAGAAAATATCCCAATTTAAATTGAGAAGGTAGCTTCAAGTTATCGGGATGATAGAATAGAGAGATTAAGTTATAGAAAATAGCCATTTATTTGAACAGACTCCATTAGTGTGGTGTGTAGACCGCTTAACAAGAAACGACAAAGAAAGAGGGTAGACCGCTGAGACCTACCCGCATAATGACATCCAACTCACAACTAATCAGTTACCAGTGGCCACGGTATTTGCAATGTCGCCGAAATATCGGAAATCTCAAAATGACAATGAGCACTTAGCCCACGAAAGTTTTAAAACTTATATTTAATTAAATTACATTAAATACACAAGACAAATGTCACACTGCTGTAAAATGTTTGTTTCTTAAAAAAAAAAAAACGTTTTCCTTCACTGCTGTTTTTTTTTTTAATTCAAGTTTTAAAATTTAGCAATGTTATTCAAAAGTTCATACTGCAACATTTAGAAAACCATCGATTTGCATATTCTTCCTACTAGACCACCTCGACTCATAGTAACTCGAAACATTTACTATAACTTGACGTTTAAGACGCGAAAGTACGTAAATTAAAAACAATTTAATCCCAAGCGTACTTTCAATTTTATAAGATAACAGGAACTGGCTTTTAGTTCTCATTTCTTCAGAAAGACGTATTTTCTTAAATTGCTAATCATTATTGATTTACTTGACATTACAAAAAAATGACAACATAATTATTTATATTTACATTTCATCGAACGAAGGTAATCATTTTTACGTCCGACATTATAAAAAAGGTTTTATACGCGTATCCAAAATGTATTAAATTCATATATAAATTTAATAAAAATAAGAAAATATAATAATAGCAAAATAAAAGTAGCTAATAATATTTTTTCTATTTTTTAAACTAAATCATATTGTAAAAACTACGTACGCAATCGTCTAGTAAACGATACTTTATGTACGTACTTAACTACCTACCTACACAAGTATTATTACTAAAATACATTTTTTTAAAGAATAAACATATTTTTCGATAAATAATGATTACTTAACTATTAAAGTAAAGTAGCAAACAAACTGACTGTGTAGGCGTGGCAGTTCAGTAATGAGGTCAAACGACAATTAACTATTTATATGGGTCGATTTGTCAGTAGGCTAAATATGTGACTACGGTGCGAAAGTTAATTTTGATAGCGAAAATATCAAGTTTTGATGTTTCTTTTTTTTTTTTTTTGAAGAGATGACTAAAATCACGGCTCAGTTACAAATTTAGGCTTTTTTTGTCTTTTCAACTTATCACAAGTGATTTTCTATATTGTTAAATTAGATGGTTTTACAAGGTTATCCCTATTTGCATAATTTCGCATGAAATGTAGGCGATTATAAATCCACTTCTTATTTAATAATTATGTTGTATAAACTTATGAGTCAATTAACTTTTTATAGCAAAAACTTCACTTTATAATATACTAGCTGCCCGGACAGACTTATATTATACACATTACAATTAAACGATACGGCCTCATAATTTGTGACTAATTTATTTATAACTAGCGGTGCCCGCGACTTCGTCCGCGTGGAATTTAACAAAAAAAGTTATTGTTCAAATCGCAGAATTATGAAATAAATAAATTTCTAAAATAAAAGTAGCCTAAGTTACTCCTTATTACATCAGCTACCTGCCAGTGAAAGTCCCGTTAAAATCGGTCTAGCCGTTTTAGAGATTAGCCGAAACAGACAGATAGATAGACAGACAGGCAGACAAAAATTGTATATACCGTGTATAGATCCATTTAGTAAAAAGCGGTTATTTTAACATTACAAACAGACACTCCAATTATATTTATTTGTACCTATAGATGAAAAAGACGTTCATCTATAAACTAAGTAATTAATAAAATAATTATTTCCTTAAAACGAAAATATTTTTATTAAACAGTGGTTAAACTATGAATATGGAAATGAAATTAAATTGTTTAAATATTAAGTCAATTACATAATGTATCCTGAGAAATCTGTTTAATCTTAATTATTAAATTCTATCTATTCTTAATCCATAAGCATGAGCTAGCATTAATGAATTGACATTTTTATTAAATACTCGAATTAAAACATTTTTTAATTAATAAACAATCAATAACTTACTTGTCGCCGGTTCCTTTTTTATATCAGGCTGTGAGTCAGAAAATTTCTTCAACAAATCTTCAGCGAGCGATTCTGCGCTGTCGCCGCTGGCGCTCCCTTCATTTTTTGTCACCTAAAAATATAAAATACTAATAAGTATACGAATAAATATATATTAATCGGTCGATAAGCCCTAAATTGAATGTAATATAGCCTAAACCTGCCGCCATTTTGGTAAAGGGAGGGTATACAAACCGCACGCGCCCTCGCCGCTTGGGAGAGTCGGTACTGGGATAGTAGTTGTTGCATCAGCGCCTGCAATCACAGTAAGAAATTATAACAAATTCATATTTAAGTATATGATAAAGATTAAAAGTAAAGTATACGTTTATACGTACGTTTTCATGTTTCAGGTTTAATATGTGTACTCGGTTTCACACGTAATTTCCAATCCCGTGGGAATGTCAGGATAAAAAGTGGCCTATGAGTTATTCTAGACTTCCAGCTATCTACGTACCAGGTTTTATTAAAATAGGTCCAGTAGTTTTTTCTTGAAAGAGTAACAAACATACATACATACTCACACATCCTCACAAACTTTCGCATTTATCATATTAGTAGTATTGACTAGAACGCCATGCAATTATGAGGATTCATGTCTTACTAATTTTATAATTTCCAAAACTGAACGCGAGTAAAACCAGGACCGAATCTAAGATATGACGTGAGAAACTTAGTCAAATAGAAAAAATAAATACACCTATAACGGGTTTTTTATAGAATTAAAACAGTACAGCTTCTTCACATTTCGTAGTAATACGAAATCACTGTATATTTACATTTTTATTATGTATCGCTTAAAAGGAATCGAGTTACAAACGATAAGCCTGTAAAACTACAAGTTTACAAACAAAATCGTGGTATTGACTTTTTAATATCAATTAAATTAATAAACCAACTCAAAATCATTGTATGATCAGACCGTGGCCGATAGAATGAAATGACAGTGGAAGAAATAAGAAAATAATAAAAAATAAATAAAAAAAAACAACACGAGTAATAAAATATGACGAAAACAGAATCATATTTTTCATCATTTAATAAATGAATTAAAAAAATTACTACTAATTGGCAAAAGATGGCGCCATGAGTTAATGATTAAAACATTACTTTTTTTTAGTTCAAATCTATGACACATATAGACTCAAAAAACACCTAAATTTTCCTCAAAATCATTTTTCCTCGCTGCATACCTATACTTTTTATTATACCAGTTGAGTCAGCGGTTGTAATCGAAAATCCATATCAAAAGTAGCCTATATGCTATTCAGGTACCAAATTTTATCGCAAATATTTCAACGTAAGAAAGAAACAAAAATCCATACTGCATGCCAAACTTTCGCATCAAAACGCTTATACAATAATATTATTAAATTACTTGCTGTTGCGGCGAGAGGTTGTGCGAGTTCCTCTGCAAGTACTGAAGGGTTTGAAGCTGGTGGTGTGTGAGGGGCGTGGGCTCGTCTCGTTTCGGTGTAGAGGTAGCACCCGCCGCGCCGGGGTACGGTGGCGGGGCGGGTTTCGGGGCACGAGACGACATCTCCGCGGATATTGGTAGGTTCCACGCTTCTTCTATTGAAGGAAGCGGTCGGCGTCTGTGGGATAGTTTATATTATGTATTTGTATATTTATGTAATGATTTAATATTGTTTTATAGAAGAAGATCTCCAGCTGTGGGACATTTACAAGTTATGAAGTGGACTCGACAGACGTCCTGTTTTACAAAACAAACAAACGCGTGGAAAAAAAATTAAGAAATCGCACAGAAATGATATAAAGAAAGAACTAAGATAATAATATAAAAACTAAGTTATACTGATATTCATTTGAATAAGATGAGCTTTGTGACAACTTCAAAACGCTTCGCAAGCTTACAACAAAGCTACGAGAAATTTACGTGAACTTGATTGATGATTTACTAATAAACTAGCGATCTCTGTCCGTCCATATTTTTTTACACGATAAGTAACCAACATATCATATACTAAAATCCTCTCCGAAATACGCTGCATCTTATGGCATAAGTATTATTCCGATCGGTTCAGTAATCAGTAATTTTCGCAGTATAACCAAAAAAAACCGGCTCTCCATTTATTAGTATAGATTTCACGATGATTACATAACAAAAAAGCTTTGTGACGTATTACGTATTTCAAGATCTAATATCCAAAAGGGTCTCCTCACTGCACTTGATCAATAATACTTAATATAACTAAGTGTTTACTTCCCTTATTTAAAATGATGATTATTTCTTTGCATAGGTGCAGTATGAACATCAATGTATCGCATTTTAACTGTAGAAATGTGACATACTTATAGTTAGATAGATGATATGTAATCTTTTCATGATATTACCTCATTCGCGTCGAGTATTATTCTAAAGTAGCCGTTTATTTACAAGTGTAGTTGTAATAATTAGTTTGATTAAAGTTTGTTTACTTCCCTTATTTAAAATGATCATTATTTCTTTGCATAGGTGCAGTATCAGTATGAACGTCACTGTATCGCATTTTAACTGTATATAGTAATATGACATACTTATAGTTAGATGATATGTAATCTTTTCATAATATTACCTCATTGGTTTCGAGTATTATTCTAAAGGAGACGTTTATTTACAAGTGTAGTTGTAATAATTAGTTTGATTAAAGTTATATTATGATCGCCTAGTTAGCCGACTTCAACAAATGACGTTTCCAAAACTTTTTTTTTGTGTTGGTAAGACGATATCTTTGGCAATTTTGAATTTATTTTAATTACTAAAGCTTATCTAATTCAACTTTAGAATCTCATACAAAAATTCCGTCACAAAAATTTTGATAACAGGTGAAACTTGACGTAGGCATTGTTGCATTTCGGGTTTTAACCGATGTCAAAAAAGTAGGTTGTATTTTCCACTGTATATTATGTAGATACATTTTTATATTGACAACGATGTTGTATATAGCTTTTAGTCCTTATCAATTTTAATTAAAAAAAAATAAAGATTCTCGTATTTAACATTTGTATCTTTTACACGCACAGTGACCTCTCTATTATTAATATACAGAGATATCAGTAAGTATATTACAATACTTCATGAAGTATGGACATTGGATACATCGGCGTAAAGTAGACTTTAGGAGCTATTAAATAGAGGTGATAATTAACCAGCTGTATGCATTAGTTATGTATGACTCCTATCGTATCTAGAAAAGGGAAATTTGTAATTATAAAATATTATATTAAAATGACTTACTCATCGCATGGACAATTTGCATGGAAATGAAGCAATTAAAAGAAACCGCTACGAAAACGTACTCTCGTCTTATTTATACATGAGAAACAAACCTGTTTTACAAACAAGAGATAATCGTCAAATAATTTAAGAATTTGTAAATTGTTTTATATTTTGTAAATGTAAGTTAAAAGTTATTTTTTTTTTATTAATAAATTTAAAGCGCTTATTACATATTCAGTGTGAATTTTTAAAATTAAATAAAATATACATACATGTGGAGCATTATTAAATCATATTAAATTATACATTTAAATGTATCTTTGTTTATTGTTAACCCTTAGCTACCTACCTCTCTTTTCAGTCGCACAAGTACCTACTAGGAGTCTCTCAGACTCCTGCATTTTGAAGCCCTACAAAAAAAAAACTATGACTCGAGGTCAGAAATTAAAATCGAAAACGTTATTTTTATATTCGTTTATTTATAATTAAGTAATAAAACTTTGGAATATTTGCATTACTTATTCTAAAAACTCAGTTTCTTTCTTGACTTCCCAAAAAATGAAAAATATTTAATATTTTAATAAAACGAGACCAATTACTAAAATTTAAAGAAAAAAATAACTTTAATCATAAATTTTCCAAGGTATAGTAATGAACAAATGTAGCAAAAAACAAATTTTCTTCAAAATCGCAACATTTTTATAAAATTGCAAAGGTTGAAGATGATGGTTGGTGGTTATGATATTTTTACCAATGATGGTTGGTTGTTATAATTTAGCCAGCCCCTCTCTTCCCGTGGGTGTCGTAAGAGGCGACTAAGGGATAACACAGTTTCACTACCACCTTGGAACTTAAAAAGCCGACCGATGGCGGGATAACCATCCAACTGGTGGCTTTGAAATACATAGGCCGAAGACGGGCAGCAGCGTCTTCGGTGCGACGGCGCCAGCCCTGCGGTCACCAACCCGTCTGCCCAGCGTGGTGACTATGGGCAAAACACATGAGTTCACGACATTTTTGGCGCGAACTTTTGGAGGCCTATGTCCAGCAGTGGACTGCTATAGGCTGATGTGCGTGAGTGTGTGTGTATGATTTTTCAGGCAGCATAAACACACCATGTGAGAACATTCCAGACCAATAGGATTTTTGCACCTGATATATAAATTGGTTCTTCCTTTTTGGAATTATATAAAGAACAGTATTTCCGTATAGTATACTAGATCTGCTTCCTCATCACCTTCTATTTCTGAATTTGATGCGGAATCACAGGGAAGTACATGATTTTCGTCGAGATCCACTTCTACATCATTTATTTACTGTCCAAAACATTATCTTCATTTGAAAAAAGCTCTTTCTCCAACCAATGATCAATAATTTTATCGCTAGTTGCTATTTTCAAGTAAAACAAAAAAGAAATCACTTCATAAAAAAGTTACGTAACTACCTACCAGGAGTCTCTCAGACTCCGTCAAAAATATTTTTAATCACCAAAACGCAACGCGCACGCATATGACCCCGATGAGCGAAGGTGTGGTTCTGCGGGTAGCAGGGAAAAGGTACACAGACGTGCAAAGGACAAAGATGCCTACTTGCAGAATTATAAACAAAAATAACCTTGATGGAGTCTGGGAGACTCCAGGTAGGTAGTTAAGGGTTAAAGTTAAATTACTGTCTGAGGGGTTGTCTCCACGAGCGAGCGTATCGCGGGCGATACGCTCGCTCCATAGAGAGTGTATAGAAATAGGTGATTTGGCAAGGTCAGGGATGTTAGACGGCCACTTAGAAATCATTATACCGAAAAACATGGTACGCCAACACTAATGTGTAAATTTTGTCGGAAATCGCAGCCAATAATTAGTGAAAAAAAAATTATATTATACCAATTTCGTGTACCGTTAATAGAAAACAAACCTTTCTTTTTGTGATATTCTAATTAATTGCTGTACGTACGTATGTACTCTAAAATACGTATGTGACTCTAAAATACTCGAAATAATGGTACGTGTACCATTATAATGGTAGATACGTCTGACATCCCTGAGCAAGGTGGCACGACGATACGATACTATCGCCGGCGTATGCTCGCTCGTGGAGACAGCCCCTTACTTGACTTTTAGCGAATGTCAAATAATTAAAATATAAAATTTATGCGTTAATGATATATTAAGTTAATTTCTGTTCTTTGTTTTATTGTTTGATTTTATTAATGCAATAATTATAATTATTATCTTTCATAACAGAACTATCGTTATGGTCATCGTAAAATATCTATATCTACAAATAATAAAATAATAAAAGTTTTATAGTAGACAGTACGCCTTGGGAATGATGTGATCGCCTCCAGGCTATTTCAACCTATATAATAATTGTAAATTTCAATCTACTTTGGAAAAAAAAACATGATAAAAAAATGATATTAGTCCCGCTGAGTTTCTTTCGCCAGTTCTTCTCAGGTCAGAGGCTTTTTTTTCCGAACTGGTAGTAGACTCATGACGTTCAGTAAGAAATTGTAATAATTTTATGCTGAATAAAAATTTTTGAATTTGAATTTGAATTTGAATTTGAGTTCCCTAAAATGTGTTTACGCGTATAACTTCCGAACGATTGCACCGAATTTTTTTTTTGTATTTTTTTTTTCTTTTATATTCATTATTCTCAGGAATATTGCCTGTTTGTATACAATGAATAAAAAAGAATAAAATAAAATAAAATTCTCGAAAAACAAAATATGGTAGTAGGTACAAAGTTCGCCGGTTCAGCTAGTTATCAATAAATTTTCAACACAATTCAATAGCAACAATACTTTTCTTGAAAATATTTAAGTTGAGATAAGATTTTATATAATTTATATCATAATACGTTACTATTCAAGAATCAATAATACATATCATTATCACAATCGTATCTATTTGATAACTCAAATTCGTTTCGATAAACAATAATAAGTTCGATTTTTATTCGACGATACTAGAACTAGGGTCATTGATTCCGGGCCTAGGGCGAACGTTTCAAGTTCACGTGAATAACGAGACGCAATGCGATCGCACAAACGGAGTTATCTCTACAAAAATACTTTTTTTATACGTGAATTTATGGATAGTGAAAAATTGCCATAGTAGGTAAAGTGTATCTAGAAAAGAACTTGGGACCGCACAAATTCAAACGATAGGGTATCCTTAAATTCCTTAAGCATGACAAACACTAGCAGTAGTACACATTGACGGTTGACGTTGCCTTTGCTTCCTTAGGAATGCGTTGAGATCGGCATTAACATTCACGTTCTAATTTTATGTGTATTTTGAAAAAGGATTGGGCCTTAATAACGTTGTTGAGGTAATGTAACAAGTAACAACGCGGAGACGAACATGTAAGTTTACGCCCCACCTATCCTTGCTTGGAATCCCAAAGACGGCCATAATATTCCTTAGAATACCATTATATTATAGGACCATAAACTTTTAAATTTTTAAATTAATTATAAACTTTTTAATTTGGGTCATTAATATGGCCACAGCCCACACATGGGTAAGTTCCTCCTGATATAAATTGTTCAGGAGACGGAGGCATCAGAAGGATTCAGTAAATATGCTTCGGACATACAGAGAACAAAAGTAAAACGTCAATTCAGTCAGTTAGCGAGTTTTTCGATAAAATATTTAAGTATGGAAGTCTTCACGACAGTTTGGGTAATAGTCAGTCAGCAAGGAGTAGAGAGAGTCAGTAGGGATTAGAGAGTCAGTTGCAGGGAGTAGTCAGTTAGTCCGGAGTACTGTATCAGTTAGGAAGTAGCGAGTCAGTCAATAACGAAACAGTTACTCACTTGCCG
Source organism: Melitaea athalia (assembly GCA_905220545.2). Lineage (NCBI taxonomy): Eukaryota > Metazoa > Arthropoda > Insecta > Lepidoptera > Nymphalidae > Melitaea > Melitaea athalia. The sequence continues at coordinate 17,901,834 of HG992178.1, forward strand.
GTGACGGAGGGCATGGGGGCGTGGGCGAGGTGCGCTCGCAGGAAGGCGAGGCGCTGGCGTAAAGGCGCGCTCGCTTGCGTGGCGCGCGCGCCGCCGTTGTTGTAGCAAGCGAAAGCGTCGCGGGCCATCGCGCAACTTTCGTACAGGCTGCCGAGGTTCGTCCACGCAGCCGAGTGACCTTTATCCAGCTGCACCGCGCATATGTACGCCTGGAGCGCATCCATCGGTTGGTTCTGCTGCTGGTACAGCACCCTGCCGTAGCGTACCAAATTACGTGAATATTTTTACGAACTGTATTGTCCACAATTAATCGCATGTATCTTGATACAGTAAATTTTTTAAAGCAGCAGATTAGGGTCGTGCAAAAATTAACAATTACAAAAACTATAAACACTTTAGGACTAAATACTGACCCTATGGAACACCAAGTGTCCGCGTTGCCTTCAGATTTCTCGACCGAGTTTCTATATGCGATAAAGGCGTCGTGCACTTTGCCCTGGGCGGCGAAGCATCTCCCGAGTAAGTAAAGGCCGGCGCCCGACTCCGGCTCGGCCACGACGGCGCGCTGCAAGCACCAGATAGCGGCTCGCGCGCGGGCCGCGGACTCGCCGAGCGAGGCACATCGGTGGTACAACCAACCTAGCAGATAACATGACCATGCGAGTATCTCCTACTCAGTATTCTACTAAAATTAATACTACTAAATAAACGCTTTTTTAGATGTTATTTGTTACTTTTACCGTCATCAAAAATGTATTTTTAGTTTGTTTAATAGGTAATTAAAAGCGCCACTTAGACAAAGGACCTCTACAAGAAACTAAAAGACTGAGGAGTTAGAAAGTTACTTAATGTGTGACTATTTATGACTGTGATAACGGCTAACGGAAATAATTGTTATCTTGCCTTTTCCTATAAGAGGATATTTTATTACTATTCGGTATAATTTATTTCTAAAATATTTCAAGTTATAAAACTACTTAAGCCTACACAAAGTCTAATATGATATCAATAAATAACTATAAATCAATATTGTATTTTATTTCTATATGAGTTTTTTTATACGGTACATTCCCTTAGAATAGATATCCCAGGCACATGACTACGAACAAACAACAACCTAAAATATGTGTTTTAACAAAAATTTTATTTTACAATGATATCGGTTGCTTACGTAATTGTTAGAACAAATTAATTTTACTAGAAAAACGAATATAGATCAAGCATTATCAACTATTTGTTATACCGAATGATAATAATAATAAACATTAACCGCGCTCTCCTCCTAGTTATACATATAGATAAAATTTAAGTGTCTGTCTGTGATTTCAAAATAGCTGGGTTTTTGTTAGTGTATATAATATAGTTATTAACTACTTTAGGCTATTTTTTCCCCAAATTAACGTGGGTGCAACCGCGAGACACCGCCATTTTTTTAAATTCTACGTCACTCCAGCCTATCGCAGTCCACTGTCCACTGCTGGACACAGACCTTCCCAAGTTCGCGCCAGACATAATTCTACGTAAAAAATTGTAATTATGTACATTTACGACATCTATCAATTCATAGTAGGTAGGATGTACTTTAATTTAAAGTTGTCCTCAATGTATCGTATCAATTTTAGCAAAATGTAATTTTAATTAAGTAAATGACACTAATACATTAATAATGAAAATTATCAACTTTCAAGAGAGATAATAATCGCACGTTAAAAAAATCGCGAACGTTTTGGCAAAAAATAACACTAGCAAACAGGTAAATAACAAAAAAATGTATATTAATTATAAACTTAATTAATGACATACTTAGTCGAGCTGATTACAGTCTAATTAAAACATGTGCATTAATTACTCTTTTAATTACTCATTGATTTAGTCTAATTAAACTTTCGTTTCGGATCGATTTCATTGCGAAATGGCCCTAGAGAACTGGTAACTAGTTTCGTACCTACTCATTTCCCATTTACGCTGTATTTCCATATCATACAATCTCGATTCGAGTGTAACCTGTTTACTTACACCTAACTTAGATTAGTATTATTATTCACGTCACTTCGTATTTGGTCAAATCCCTATAGAATAGCAACGGAAGCGCAAATGAGGGTAATAGTGAGACCACTACCGGGACGGGTTTCGCACAAATTGGCAATCATAATAGCCTTCCAACACTATTTCCTGTAAACAGTACATCGACAAGTGGACTAGTTAATAGTACGATTAATATAAAAAATATTCTTACCCAGTTGACGACACACGTCTGCTTTCAAAGTAGACGATAGTTGTGGTTCTTTGAGTAGTCTCTCGTAAGCGTCCCGGGCTGCCTTCCTCAGCCCCCGAGCTTCAAGGAGGTGGGCGGCGTGGAAGCTGAGTTCGAGGCGTGTGAACGTGGCATCCTGGTGCGGCGCCAGCCTCGCACGCCTGAAGTGCACCGCCGCAGCACCCCAGTGCCGCCTGGCCTTGAACATGAGAGCGAGGCGAAGGTGCGCGTCCGCCGCCCGAGTAAACCCCGGGGACACGTAGAGAGCCATTTGCAGCGCCTTCGTCGCCCTATTGTGGAAAATCATCACCGATCGAAGTCAGCATTTGATACGGTTGCTCGTATCTTCTCTAAACACCGATAATAGAACGTGCCTGTACAGTTCAAAAATATTACATCTACTATCTAGTTGTTAGGTAATGTAAACAAAAATGTATCTATAAAAATACCCAAGTACGAAAACAAATTCAGAAAAATCTTCACTAGAGCAACTCTAATGATCTTAAAAATATATACTTGAAAAGAAAAATGTACGTAAAATTTTAAAAAGAATGCACGTTAATAAATCATTGGAAGCGAAAGCCAATTGTTAACAATGTGATAGTCTAAGATCCGAGAAGGTAAATCTTCCCTCATCTGTTAATTAGATGAAACAAATTTTTATAGGCTTATTTCAATATTGTGAGTTTATAAAAACAACCTCTGCCACCATAAGCCTGATGCAATTATTTTTTTTTTTTAATCTTTTCCCTCTCATGTTAATTACACGTGGTAAGCTAAAACCGTTAATATTTTACATTATATACCTGACTGTAGTAGGCAGCCATCTCTATGATTGCTACACTTACCTGCAGCCAGGTCAGTAACCTCAGTCAGAGTAACCTGGCTGCAGGTAAGTATAGCAATCATAGAGATGGGTGCCTACTATAGTCAGGTATATAATGTAAAATATTGACGGTTTTAGCTTACTACATGTAATTAACATGAGAGGGAAAAGATTTTTTAGAAGAAAAAAAATTTTTTTTTTAAGTATTATTATTTGCAGCAGGCTTATGGTGGCAGAGGTTGTTTTTATAAATTCACAATATTGAAATCAGCCTATAAAAAATTGTTTCATCTAATTAACAGATGAGGGAAGATTTTGTTATATTCCGGATCTTAGACCATGAACATTCCTTTAGATTTATTGTTTTCAGATATTGTGACGGGGGCAATGTCATTTTAGCTAAATCTGGCCGTCCCCGAAGGTCGGTAGACGCATTATGAGTAAAACACAAAGCGTTGATCGTAAAAACTCATAAAGTGCAAAGACCATCGTAAATATGACGCATTGTATAAGTAAAGCAGACACAAGAAAGAGATCGTTTCGAATATTTTTTTATATGTTCTTTGTATAAAATATCTTCAAAGCACACATTGAAAGATTTTTGTGTGTATACCTAGCCGTACCAAATTCTAAACCGGTCTGATTTGTAAAGCTTCAAGACGGATTACATTACATTTTTCAATTCAATAAATAACATGGCGAATTCAAGCATTGAGCCCTGTTTGTGATTTAGTACATAGATCAGAACAAACAGAACTTTTAATTCAACAGAATCATAAAAAAAGTTTAATTATGTATTTGTCGTTCTACAGTCGTGGCAACTCAAGAGATCATGGAATGCGTGAAATAGTTCGTGAGGCGTAACGCAAGTGGTACAAGTAGGAATTGACGCGTCCATAACATCCGTAAGGTTATTGAAGAGCGCATCACCAGAGCGTAACGTCACCGATGCGCCCGCGGGGTCGATGACCGTCTGAGGTTCGTTCGTGCAATCGATCGGACGATGCAACGCAACGTCTAGACAGTGATCGCAACCCGAATCGGACGCACATAACGCCTTTATTTAGATGACCTCCGCTGACATTTGTGAGCCGAAACAAAGGAGCGAGACAGGTGGCATCCGGTGTTCGCCCCGATGCCGAACATTAAAATTAAATGTCGATTACGCACACACGTAAAGGTGGAACAAACTGAAGAAAGCTTTCACCCACTACGTCGCCTGCAGGCCCGCAGCTACAGTCGACATACGTTATACATTATGCGTAGCATCGAATTCATTGTTCTACTGACTGAATCAGTATGATTGTCTTCTGTCACGCAACATTCAAAAGTAACCTGCCTATGTATTCCTTACAGCTTTCCGTTCTGGTTTAAAAAAAATGTATTGTTTGAACGAACATTTTATTTATAAAAGGGTTACGTGAGTTTATACAATTTACGTAATTTGACAGACCTCTAATGAAATCCCCAAAAGTTACATTGATATTCTTAAAAAAAAACTTAAAATAACTCAATTATCGAGAAGTTTCTTCTGTTAATATTGGAAATCTTATAACAAACACCGCGTGGAAACCTTACAAAAATAATGAAATATTTTAAAATAAATGTTCGTTTCCGTGACTGCTGTAATATCACATTATATTATAATTAATTAATTATACAGTTTTTGCTAGTTTCATATAAGAAGAATATTTGTAAAAACATCGTCATACACAAAAAAATTAGATTCTTCAAATTGTTATGGATCGCAAAACAGTAAAGATTGACGCAGCTTCAGATATCACGTGCGTACCTCATACCCACAGTTTTAAGGCGACTAGAAGAGCTAAAACGATGTTTTATAACGCCTAAAAGTATATGATCCACTGCAGTGAAAAATAACAGAAAAATATATGATATTCTGCAGGATATATGCTAGATAGATAGTGTGTTGAAAACATGATTCTTTAAATTTGATACGATAGGAAAAAATCACAAAGATACCTCTAAAAATATCTTTTAATGGGTAAAAACCATGTTAATATACAGGCTATAATTCTGATATTTTGTCAAATTATTCTTTAAGCAACATACTATCGTGATAGTGTTTTTATTATTTTGTTTGATCAATAGATTTTTATAAATACACGTTTCCTTATTTTTGAGCATAAATAATCATAATACGTGCGCATGGGTGCGTAATGCCCGTGTACAGACAGTCTCGGCCAAGGCCTGATGCTAAACGGACGTGTTGCTCGTTTTTTCCGCATTATTCGCATAAGATTATTTACTGTTTTTAATTATTTTCAATATGGGAAATAAAGCGAAACCCGTCACAAAAGTAAAAAACGTTCATATAAAACAAATGCCCAAAATATGAACGATATTAAAAGCTAAGAATATTTTATTATTACTAAATATTGATTGTCATAACAATGATAACAATGAATTTTGGCGTTTTAGATGTTTGACGGACGGATGTCAGTTCGAATACGTTCAGTTTTTTTTGATCGGAAAAAGTAATAGGTAGGGATCCCTAGTACATTTTTTTCACCTGATTAGTATCAAGCTAATTTTCCGGGTGTAGCTTCATTTTGATGAGACGAACAAAAAAATCCTCTTCGAAAACTCTCAATTGTGGTAGCTAACAGAGATAGCAGGAGATAGAGCAGCAGTGAGCCTATGCTCACGGGATAACGGGATAACGTACCACGCAATTTGTAGGACAATAGTACTATTAAATTATATAAATATTAACTAACTAAAAGAAATAAAAATCAGAAACAAAAAGGTCACCGTTGGATTCCTCGTTAAAAGTTACCTAGGTTTGACCTTTGTTTCACGACTAACCTGTGCGGTTTTCCGAATTTTTCGGGGTTCCCATATTTTTTACTCACCCGGTATATTAATACACTAAGGTTAAGATGTTTGCCTCCCTTTTTAGAAAAAAAAAACTCACGATTACGCTTCAGTCTGTAATATCCTACTGCTGGGCATAGGCCTCTTATAGTAGAAGAGACGTGGAACATCGACCTTCACCGATCTGATCTCTCGATGAGGCATATTTTTTATCAAATATAGTTTATAACAATATGCCTATGATAACTTGCCTATCGAAAAGTGGTCAATGCTATTTTTTTATTTTATTTTTTTTGCAGGCAAGCCTATATGATTGGTTTTGTAATTACAATATCTTACAGGTAGTATCGAATATAGGTATATATTGACCTACCTGTTCACATCTACTTGCCAGGTAGCCATGACCAAAAATAAGTAGACAAGCCTACCTAGACATATTCTGTGTGTTAAAAACTATCAATTGAGATAAAACACATTCGGTTATCATATGAGTGAAGGTGATGAAAAAAAATTTAATTAAAATTAATTAAATTAAAAGTAGCTATGACCACATTTCGATAGGCAAGTTATCATAGGCATATTTGTTCATAAATTATATTTGATAAAAAATATGGCTCATCGAGTTATCAGATCGGTGAAGGTCGCTCTTCCACGTTTCTTAGACCATTACCCCATTTAGGAGAAGGATCAAAGCTTAATCCACCACGCTGCTCCAATCCGGGTTGGCGGATATGTTCCCTACTATGAGTAACGATCGCTACCAGGCGTACATGATAACAAACGGGAGCGACTGCTTAACGTGCTCTCCGAGGCACGTTGGGGAGACCCACAAGGACTGCACAAACACCCAGACTACGGCAAACATCTGTATGATGATCTAGCTAGGATTAATTTTTAGAAAATTTCGTTTTACCCGTGTTTTCAGATAATGAAAAAATACAACATTATTAGAATATGAAAGTAAATTTTGCCATAATCTATTAAGTTATCAGGTGGAAAATCGGGTGGTCATGAAACTATATGACCCCGGTTCAAATCCACATGTCACCAGATCGATTTTCTTTTTCCCTTTTTTTTCTAATTGCACTCGTGTTTTTTTATCTGAATAACCAGTTCATTTCTTTTTATTATTATGTCGGTAAGATCGAAAAATATTATTGATATTCCATAAGTATGTAATTAGGATGTAAATAAAATTTCCAATAAACACGATATAAACCGAGCTAAGCTTGTTCATCCATAGGTAAGACTAACTCCCGTTTATGACTAAGTAAGTCACAAACGGGAAATTCCCACAAGTATAGACGTTGCCAGTCGCTACAAAATAAAAGGGATTCACCGACTTCGCCACAAAATAAGTAAAGAGAAATTCCGTGATCCTTTCAATCGGTCCGAATGTATAGTTCCGATAAAAATGATATAAAATGGTTCAAATATTTTCAAAATATTGTTATTATTTATTTTATTATATAATTTGTTATTATTAATTTTGCCGCCCCCTAAAAAGTGCCCCCCCCCCGCCCCCCTACGCTACGCCACTGGTGGTACGTAATCCCGGTCCTACGCTCACTGCTGCTCTATCCCCTGCTAACTCTATTACCTACCACAATCGAGAGTTTTCGTAGAGGAAATTTTTGTTCGTCTCATCAAAATAAAGCTACTCTCCGAAAATTAGCTTGATAGTAATCAAGTGAAAAAAATGTACTAGGAATCCCGGACTATAATAATTGCGATCGAAAAAACTAAATGTATGCGAACTGACAGCCGTCCGTCAAACTCCAAAATTCTTTCGCGCCATCTATTAGCATGGTCGGGCATAATCTCGTTAAACGGCTGTCGAGTTAATTTTTATAAGCGCCATAGTTAAATGGCGTTCACGTCGATATTGTAAATGTGTGCGTGCGTTCTTGAAGGTTACTTAGCTCTTCTAATCGCCTTAATACTATTTTTTATCTGTAATGAGTTAATGACATTTACGTACACAAATAATAGTACAACAAATCGTACAATTGCACCTCATAGTTCGTTCAACAATATTTCTATCTCTTTATTATCTAGCCATTGAACAAAATATTAGGTACCTACTAAATCTATAAAACTCTTTTTATGTATAGTTCTAAAATGTCCGATTTCTTATAATATACAATGAACCATACTCATGTTAACTGATATCACGTACTTTGTTCGCACCCCACCCACGGTTATAATTATGATAACAAAACGCGTCTGCTATCCATATGAAAAACCTTTCAATCAATATAGGTTAGATAGTCACTAACTAAAAGAAAAAAAATCAGCTGGTTAGTAATAATTTTTAATGACCATGTCATCAAAAATTAATTTTTTTTTCTGATTTTTTTTTTGCTTTTAGTTAGTTAATATCTATATAATTTAATAGTAATAATGTCCTACAAATTGCGTGGTACGTTATCCCGGTCCTACGCTCACTGCTGCTCTACCCCCTACTATCTATGTTAGCTACTACAATCGAGAGTTTTCGAGGAGGAATTTTTTGTTCGCCTCATCAAAATGTAGCCACTCCCAAAAAATTAGCTTGATACTGATCAGGTGAAAAAAATGTACTAGGGATCCCTACCTAATATCAAAAATATTGAAATAATATATTATAATACTTGAATATGTTTGTAGCGGTCTGAACACACTGACGTGAACAAGCTAACTCTGAGCGAGCTCTAGATAGGTACTAAAGTTGCAACAACACATCATGTGCAACGAAGTAAAACAACTGCAACATAAATAGTTTACAATGGTATTGTATTGCTATCTGCTGCTAATGATTACATCGATTATTACTGAGATCGTGTTCACTAACTCATCCATGTTCGTTTTAAAGTTTTCAACGCTGTAATAACTAATAAATAATCTTTCATAATAAATTTCGTAATTTACATTATGGAAAATACTTCTATGTCGTTAAATGTTCTAAATTCATGTTCAATATTTACGTAAAGCAATGTTATGGTTCAAAATGTAACGCCTAATGAGGCGCAATTCTCAATAGCTCAATGTACCGCTAACTTATCGATTGCTCGGCCTAATTCCATCAAAGATTTAAATCGTTAGATGCGCCCTCGCCATAGTATGACCGCTCCAAAATGTGTCCATCCTCAAATGAGTGAGCTCACTCATTCGCAATCAGTGCTAATTTATACGCAATGACGGTTAGACGTTGCACGTCACAATTAACGCGCTAATTTCAAAGGAAAAATGTCTATCAAAATGCCGTCGTGTGCCTTTCAGAAGTGCAATTAAAACTCAAGAAACACAAATAAAGCCCAAGGTGTAACATTTCACTCGTAAGTATTTATATTTAATTAAATATTGAATTTATCTTATTCCGGTGTCAAAAAATACCACGAAATAGGGAAAATTGTGCGACAGAGAAAGTAGTATTACACAATTTGTGTAAGATAAACAGAGATGACACTATTGTCTCAGTACCGTTCTCATAACCAATATAACTAGATACGAAAGTAACACGAAAGCGGTTTGCAAAGGGTTCATCTATAAATGGACATTAACAAACGGCAATGCTGTGGTAGCGTCGGCATATTATGTTTTATAATTATTATATTTAAAAAATTGTTTTAAATTGCACCGTAATATTTTTTGTAATATTAGTTCGTCCAAATATATTTTAGCTTTTAGAAATCTAGTAGCTTAGTAACTGATGGGTGTTTTATTAAAAATGGTTCAATGGTTCACCTTGGAGTAACTATTTCGGTACTGGAATAGAATTTAAATAACTGAAAACGCCTTCTTAAATAACGTTTTAATTTTTTAGATTTCCGCAAGACTCACGTTGCAAAGAAAAATGGATAAAGGTAACAACGAGACCATGGAGATGAGGAGTGGTTACCTACGAAATTATATTAAATTGATTTTATTTCATGGAGAATATAAATATTATGTAATATTAATAACGTGTTTTATTTTTGCAATTTTTATAAATTATTTACATTAACTACCTTATTTCTTACATATTACAATTTAATGAATTTGTTGACCGTACTTCGCACGCATTAGTGTGTGCGCGTAAGCGACTTGCAAACGCACACATTCAAAAACAATGCCATAGTTTTTGAAGGTGAGGGCGCATCTAACGATTTAAATCTTTGAATTCCATATTTATATTTGAATTGTATAATTGGATTTAATTACAAACTACTATTATTTAAATATTTTAAAAGGGGTTGTGGGACAAACGAAACGGCCCTTCCTTGATGGTTGCAACAGATGCAAGTTTAAAAGCAGTTTTGTATATAAGTACATAATACATAAAGTAAATTCACAATCCATGAGCAAAAATAATGAAATGCGAACCTGCGGATGAAATACAACATCACGAACGAGGGACGATTATACTCTTCGCTACCTGGGCCCCGATCGCGCTAAAATTTTTACGACTGAAACGTAACTGAACTGCAAACGAACCACAACTTTTTGAATGTTTCGTATCGCGCTAACAATTTGACAGCTAGGTGACACTCAGTTGAACTTGAGTTGGAACGCAACTGCTGTCAAACGAACGTTTTTGCAACAGTTCAATAGATGCTACTTTTTTATAGTTGAAGTTCGATCGCAACAGTGCAATACAGTGTTTACAAGTGTAGTGTTTATTTGGATTAGATATTTTTATATTAAAAAGTACTTACTTAAGTATTAATAATAAAGTATATTAAAATCTTTGCCGCCATAAATTTACTTGAGAGAGCCCATGAGTTTGATGTTGCCGTGACTCGGACCCAAACAAAGAGAAACAATTTGAGATCGAGGATAGCGTCCAACAAGCTGTTCAATCTGAGTGATTATCAATTTATAAAGCGTTATAGATTGACGAAGGAGATCGCTCTCGAGTTAATAAGTGAGCTAATACCTCATATGCCACCCGTTTTACGTTCTGATGCAATGGACGTAAAGACAAAGGTATGTAAGCACTGTGTATATAAAAGCTCTACAAAGACATTACCTACATATTTCTATTTCATCATGTACGTAACTATACTTAACACTATACCTAATTTATGTACAATTTACATTAGGTACACAGTAAATTCCTACCTATCTATTGTGCGCTATATTAATTTAAATTGTCTTGGTTCTAGGTCTTGATTTTGTTTAATTAAAGAAGATAAAGGCAAATCCTCCTCCAAATCCTAAGTTCACAATGGTTCGGTGGTGTTCTTAGCTGTAAAAGCGATAGTGAACGGAAAATTGCAGGATTGTCTTTTCATTCGTAAGTATTCCTTGTTTGTTATAATTATTTTATCTATAAAAACGATTCCTAATTCTATATATAGCTTATTTATCAAATTTTGTAATTTTACAATTCACATAACCTAATTTCAGTGTTTCTTGTTTTGTATAACAAAAGCCCCCACAAATTAACAAAAGACTTAAATTATTATTTTTTTCTGCTCCCTGTTTAAAGGGGTAAAGTAACTAACATATGGGACATGTTATAATAAAATAAAAAATAATAATAAATCATGACCTGTAAGCTGAAAATTACCCATAAATAGTTTCTTTTTGAAAGTATCTACTTGTTATTGGAAAGAAATTTCAAACTAATAAAAACACATTAAATTTCTACATAATATTGATCACACAATGGTTACTTCAAATATAAAATAAATAAATAACCATTGTTTCATAGAGGCAAAGAGGGAACGAATGCTTAAGGTTATTTGCACAGGCTGGTAACGCCTTAATATGTAACTTTTCAGGCATGTCAAATAGTTAATAGAATGGCGTATCTAAACTTTATATTTAGCTTTATATAATTATAATTTTATGATTGCAGTTTCCCGAATAAGCAGAATTTGCGTGAAGTTTAGATAGCTGCCACAGGACGAAATTGTTGATCACAGATTAATGTTATTGAAAGCAGTCGCCGTGCATTACTTTGAAGCAAGCATTCATCATACCATAAAACAGTTTTTTTCACCCAGCGATAGAATTCTCAACATACACAATAAACTTGTACTGTTTAGAGGGCAATAAATTCACTATTCACTAATTTGTGTTGTTTTATTTCCTCCTGGTTTTTTTTCTAATTAATAACTATTGCCCGCAGCTATTCAATCAATTTTTCAACAAAAATAATTTTTCAATTCGAACTAGTAGTTCCTGAAATTAGCGCGTTTAACGAAACAAAGAAACTCTTCAGCTTTATAATCTATACTAATATAATAAAGCTGAAGAGTTTGTTTGTTTGATTGTTTGTTTGTTTGAACGCGCTAATCTCAGGACTTACTGGTCCGATTTGAAAAAGTATTTTAGTGTTAGATAGCCCATTTATCGAGGAAGGCTATAGGCTATATATCATCACGCTAAGACCAATAGGAGCGAAGCACCAATGAAGAATGTTTCAAAATCGGGGTTTTTTTCCTTTTGAGAGCGTCCGCTGCGTAAACGGTTAAAGTTTCGCACAAATCATGTATGACAGAATTGGTCCTATATTCCACGGGAAAGAAGTCGCGCGCAGAAGCTAGTATTAGTATAGAAGTCCGTAAAAAGGAATATTTACAAACCTCTGATTTCTAAAACACCGTTTTGGCGTTTTAGCATTTTGTCCTTTCCACTGACGGTATTATATCAATGAATTATTCAAACGGGGTAAATATTTTTGTATGAAAACACTAGCAAGACCCGACCTTGATTTACGTCATCATTCTCTGTCTCATGTGTCGATCCCTGTCACTACTTTTGACAACTAATTGACTTTGACATTAGTTAGTTGTCAAAAATAGTGCTACACAAGTCAATTTTGTTGCGGTTCGATACCGGTTTTTCATAAACCAAGTAACCTCTCTAGCGGCTGCAGTTCAGTTGCAGTTCAGTTGCGTCGGAGCTACGACTGACGTATAAACTTTAGCGCAATACCGAATGCGACAAAGTTGAATTGTACTTGCACCACAATCGCAACTGAACCATAACTGAACTGTAAACGTTTCGTTGACAATGCAAATAGCGCGATCGGGGCCCAGGTAACAAAATTACGTATACAGAGCCTATTCATACACTTAAAATTATTTTTAGTTGTTGCTATCCAAACCGTCTATAAAATAAACGATACCCCACGACTCGAATGAATGAACACCTGGCCGGTAATAGGTGAAACTAGACACAAGATGAGTCGAAAAAAAATTTTCTATCGATGTCGGCTTCTATTAAAACGACGAAACTAGAAAGGCGGAAAATAAATAATGAAGTGTGGAATGCGACAATTCAATTTCTATTGTGGGTAATCGGTGCGGAGTCGCGAGGGCGGGGCGGCGCGGGTCGAGAGGAAAGGCAACGCCATGAGGTAGTTCGGCCTGACCTAGTTCTGAGCACTCACGCCGGCTCAAGGACGGATCGACCGCTATTTATAGTTCAATCGTCGTTCGTCATAGAATCGCATAGTGCACACACTTTACATAAATGAAATAATTCGGCGCTAGGTGCGCCCTGTATGCCGGGGCACGTGATGCACGTTATCCCACCCGGGGCGGCAGCACACTATCGGCGCTCGAGACTTTCCCACGGCGACGCAGACTTCGCTTAACTTAGGGGAATGAGCGTTAGTTAAGCGTTATAATAACCTACTTCCCTATTAACACGAGGGAGCAACGTACAGGATTGACCAGGTCACGAAGTAATGAAAGGTCAATGTTTATAGAAAAGCTTTAATGTTTTCTTCTTGCAATCGCTCCCGTAATATTTCTGTGATTTGTTCCAAGTTCAATCACATATCATAATTTGTTTACCTAGCGCTTGTGACAAACGTGATGCAACCGTACGATGCATACATCACAATCTACAATTCACCTGACTACATTGCATCACGGCCTTGGTAACACGGCAACAGAATGCAACTGTATTTATACAAATATATGAAGTAATCATTCCTACAATACTCGAAGCAACTACTAGTGGAATAAAATAGAATAATAAATTGTTCAAAGAGAATACATAATCCAATTTACTATAAACAACATTACCTGCCTTTAATAGTATGAATTGTTTTTTATTTAATACTTGAAATATCTACCAGTAATCGCATTAAATATTAATAACATATTAATACACGGTAATCTACGCAAGCACATACACGCAGCACGATAACATTTTTGTCGTTGATTCGGCTAGGCATATTGCACATATTGATAAATAAACGGGCTCGTTTATCGCTGCCGTCATAGCAGTTGACCCACTTCTATTCGATTCGATAACTACCACTAATAAATACATCTACTTGCTACACAGTCGTATGCAATGTCTATTTTAGATTATAAAACCGGCTATTCCTAACGCGAGAGTTACGGTTATTTCACGCGGTACGAGGATTTTCCCATGACCTGTATACGGTGTTTAGAATAGTGTCCATTACACATAAATTACTGTTTAAAATAAAATATGTATAAAGGTTTTCTATTGAACCCATTTGTATTGAAGAATAATCAAAATATGTATGTAATTATAAATATTTCAAATTAAAATGTTATAAACAGCAGTTTATATTTAATCGAATTCTATAATAATAACCGTAAATGCAATATTGAGCCTTTCGACTGTTGAATTCAATAACGTAGGATTACAAAGTATGGAAATATTAGAAGTAAGCCGTTTATCCGGTTTGAAATCACCGAGAACTGCAGCCGCGCACGTAAAGGCCATAGTTACGGTACTTAGAACCTGTAAGTAAGCTAGCGACTGTAGGTACGATGAGATAATGTGTGTATTGTACGTACCCTTGCAGTTAAAACAGATCTGAAACCTAGCAGGCCTTTCTGCGACTGCATTAAAATTAAAGAGTTAAGATAATATAAGATATAAGTAAGTACGAACAAATATATAACCCATCATTATATAACCCCACTAACAATTCTAGTCCTCTGCCAAAACATTGCCTTGAAGAAATCGCTGGTTAACTAATGCATCTTTATTATTTTTGTTTATTTAATTAAATTTTGTTACTTTTTGTGTTGGTGTGCAAAAAAGTGTAAATAAATAAATATAAGGCAACCAACAATCGATTCTACAATAAATTAATGTGGACCCGTTGTAAATTGTTATTTAATGAACTCAAACAAAATTTCTTATATTTATCTTATTCAAGTGACAATAGATCAGAATATACATAATAATCACTTCTTTAATATGACCGCAGTAGAAATAGTTTTATCGGATACCACAAGATGACTCGTTATGCAATAGTTACATTATTAATGTGTTACTATAGGAGCAATGCAAGTACTATAGACATGGCCACATACAATGCGTAGGCACTTACGTCGAGGTCGAGTAATGAGGAAGTGATCCGCGCACTCATCGCAGCTGCATTATGCGCTTCTAGAAATGAATACAAAACGCATCTATATAAAACCGTTCCATTTGTAGATTGGACGCACACAAGCCGACTGTGAACAGGTTTGCGAGCTCTCGCGAGGGTCTGCTTACAAGCATTGTTTCACAGTAACCAGGTAATAACAAACGACCAGCTGTTTATCACATTTATAAAAAGAATTATTACTTGATCTTGGACTACATTACGTGGTAATGAAAAGAGGAATATAATAAATATCTAAAGAAATGAAATGTATACACCAACACGCATCGGATTATGCAATAATGAAGTTTCCCCAGCGCATAAAACAGAACATTTGCGCTATTATTACATTACAAACGACAGAGTGCCCTTGAGAAGTACCCTAACAATTCACGACACACAAGTGTCGTAACAAGTCCAATACTTATTTACATTCGGTAAAATTAAAAACTCTGCCCCATCCCTAACATTGCGATTTAGAAGGGTTGAACCCTTTGTGAGAAAAATTTAAAGCCAGTAACGTCATAGATTTTTTTGTCAAACAATAGCGAGGGCACTAGCACATACGCGAACCAAAGCCGCGCATACAAGCATCGCGGGCATATGTAATAGTTGGGCATTCGATAGGGCCGTGGGACTCGGGAGAGAGGTTATCATTGAGCGATGACGTAACGCTGTCGCAAGCACGGTGCACGGAGTCGAGCCATTTCCACTGCTCCTTTTTTGCGGTCACCGGCCGCTTTCTAATGCCTATTGTAGATGACGACAGCGACATTAGTACGGATCGACATCCGTGAGAACACCTTCCTTGAGTTTTAAATATGGATAGAATGTCGATAACGCGAAACCCGTTACGTTTCATGAGAACTCAGTGACTCATAGTAAAATTGTATCTTAATAAGTAACGTTACGCATGCAGGAAAAACGAGAAACGAGAACACCTACGATGACACATTAATTCCGTATTACATGGGTTAAGAGCACGAAGCTGTTTAGAAACAAACGGTCCAATAGAACTAGTAGGTACAATATACGATAATGTCAAGCGATAACCTTGTCACCATAGTAAAACAAACCTTTACGTTATCTGATATTTTAAACGAATTTCAACTAGCAATAAGCAAACAAATGAGGATATTAGACTAAGGTATATAATCCCGTATTTCCGGGATTAACAATAAAAGACATCAATTAAAAAATACAATATGTCAGATGAAGTCGCATCACTCTATTTTAGGTTTGTTGTGACATTTCATCTCAACATTAGCTTGTTATTCATATCGTGCTATTTGGTACTTAGGGCCTATGCAAACCGCGTTTTTTAAACGCGATACAGACGCGATGCAAACGCGCGTGTGACGCGATACAAACGCGATGCAAACGCGCGTATGTCGCGATACAAACGCGCCGTCGACGCGCGTTTGAATCGATACAAACGCCAACAAACTGCTCTGTAGGATAAAAACGCGCCGTCGCACACAGGTGAATTTTACGTAATTTATGGCCAAAATGGACAAAAATAAATTTACTCCGATTCAAAAATAGTAACTTAATTTAGGAACAAGACATATCGCGTTATCTATTAATGATCTGTCAAATGTTTACCACTTTATTAAAATACCCACAACACTCGTTTTAAACAGTTTTGCCTAATGGAGTAATTTACTACAATTTTGAATAGCTGTTTATCAATACCGTTAAAATTTTATTTAGTTGATATTAGGTGCGAAACAAAATATCTGTACCTTCAGGTTAGTATATTAATTATTTTTCTGGATAACTAAAACGCTTATATTACTTAAGGTTTTATAGATATATTGTTTTGAATAGAATGCTATACTTTAGCAGTTCGTTTCTTTTTTTACATAGTGAAAAAGCTTATACTCAATCTCACTCAATCGCCCTTTTTTACATATGTCGAAATAACACGTCAATAGCTTTCATATGACACTAAAACTAGCTGCGTCACCCTGCGTCACCTAAACAAAATGGAGCAAAACTCAACAACATTTATTATTTAAAAAAATACTCATAACATTTTTTTAGGCAGTTCCCAGCATAGCATTCCAATTATTCGTAGAGAACTATTGAGTTTTTACTTGTAGGATGAATCTAATAACCCGAAGTATAATAATTTTTTTATCGTAACTGTATTTCTAATTTTCTCATTTTTAATATTAATAAAAATAAATAAATATCAATTAAACGTTTACACACACAACAAACTATTATTTTAGACCAACTACAGCAAAATATAGGCATAAACACACTCAGCTTAATATTGGCCAACTTGTGAGTAAATTTCACCTGTGTGCGTCGACGCGCGTGTCACGCGATACAGACGCGATGTAAACGCGCGTATGTCGCGATACAAACGCGCTGTCGACGCGCGTTTTAGAAACGCGCGTCGACGGCGCGTTTAAAAAACGTGGTTTGCATAGGCCCTTATTATTGACACCTAAAATTGACATTTGATTAGCATCTCTTGTAACTAACTATGACTTTATGATATTTCAATTTAAGGAAAGATGAATATTTAAAAGCTGGCTCGCAAACTTCGTATTTTTTTCGTGACTATATCGATTTTTTTTTTATTTTCATTTAAAAAAACCTTGTCCTAATAATAATGAATACAAAATGCATTCTCTAATTCGGTGTAGTCGTTCGTAAGTAATACATTTCGGCGAATCTTTTTATTCATATAGAAGATAATATTGTAATGACTAATGACATATTTAAGGATAAACAAACAGAATCGCCTCGGGAGCTCCGCGTAAGCTAGGCGGCGCGGGCCGCGGACGCGGCCTTGTAGCGTGACGTTGCGCCGGTTGGTGACGCGCCGTGACGTACGGTTTTTTTCGCGGAAATTCCACCGCGGCCAACGCTCGCAAATAGCTGGTTTCGCACTCTGTACCGGCGATACCCTACATTAAATGTCAACGGTGACGTAACAATCCTCACTCGCTCGTAATATTTCGAATGCTGCCTTCATAATTACTTTTTACATTATTAAGGGCTCGGAAGAAAAATAGGTCAAATACGGACTGTAAAAAATAAAAACAAAATATTTATATTTCAAAAAACAAAAACAAAAATAAAATATTAGACGCGAATACTCTCGCAGCTTTGTAGGAAATATTATAGGAAATCATTTATAAATAACTATGATCACTTTTGATATAACCGCACGATTCCGGAGAGCGAGCTGCTCATTATTATCAATAGACAGCGCGCTCGTGTTTCAGCACGTGTAAACAAGAGGCGTGGTGAAAAAACTAGGGCAAACTGCTTGACACACTTCATGTTGTATTCGTACTTAGGAGACTGGCCCTACACACGTAGGCGGTTGATGCAATCTAACGACGAAGGGCACTAGATTGCTACACACAACTTTCATAACCCACGACCTAACATCCATTCATGAGTACCTACTTATTACATACTTCAAAATGTAAATAGCTATAAGTATATTTGTCTCTATTTACATACTAAAAAAAGAAAGCTTCAAGAAGAGTTTTCTTTGAATTATTTAAGTTACAATCGCCGCGTTTGTTCAATATTTGATGCAGGAAGCGAGTGTTCAAATGCTGAGGAGGTCATTGACAGAGAGAAGACGCTTGCAACGACTGCAGCGAGCGAGTTCCGGTGCACTACGCAGGTATAAATAGTGATCCGTTAGTGTCGACGACCGGAGGCTGAGCGACTAGTGTACCTAAACTAACCTCTTCTGAATTTTTAAATAATCTGACCTATTTTGAATTTCGAACATTATAATTGTAACGAGACAAAGCCGCTGCAAAATCGAAAAGCCACCCCCACGTCGGGGTATGGGGGGGCGTCGCGTCGAGACGCATAGCCCTAAAACGCGGGATAAAGGGCGAAGATGGTTTGGGTAGGGAGGACGCACGGCTAATAACGCGCACTCCCTTAGTCGACAATTCGATTGAGTATACAGCGTTGCGCGCGCTGCCCTTTGCTGACACGGTCCTGTATGTAGAAGGGCCAACGCGTACGTGACGCGGCGCACGTCGAGGGGGGAGGGAACACTGCTGCGCCCCACCCGGCCATCTTGCTTTACTTAGATGCACTCTATGGCAAAGGTCGAGGACCGCGGTTATTAAGCACTCAGAAAACGTCCAAACGACTAAATACTTATTTACATAGACGCCACTTCGAAACCGAAGTTAGAGCGATAAAAAAACCGTCTAAATTGCTAACGAATTCCGGTTAGACCCGCTATTCTGTTACCATGCGCAAGCCGACGAACCGCTCCCACAATCTCACATAATAGTAACGTTGCTATTGTGACGTAACGTTTTATTATTAGAATACTAAAGCAAACGTAAAAAATTGATCATCTTTAATATTAATCACATGCATGATACACTGTAACATTGTCATTGATTTATCAAAAGATAAGTTATAGCTTCATTTAGAAACAAATAAAAACATTATAAATCATAACTATGGAACTATTTGTTAATAAAACTGGTTAATATTTAAAAAAAATGTCAATTAACAAGTTCATAAACGACCACATTCTGTCAATGGGTCGAGTTTAAAAATTCTAGAAAGCTAAATGGCACAAGGTCAGTGCCATTGCATCTGCAAGTTAATTGCACGCCCACATAAAACGACCACGGCACGCGTCGAGGGCTGCTCAAATAACCGGTCGTCATAAAACAGGCCATTTGCGAAAACACAGGAACATCTTTACAAAACTTCGACACGAGCGTGTATTTCTACTCGATCTTGATGGTAATAAATTCAATTGAAACGCTTTTAGAAACGGAGATACGACAATTCGTTGTTTTCATAAAAACGTATCCAGAAACAGATCACATACATAACATTAATTTTTAAAGTGTTTCGTTTAAATGAGTTCTAGAAAGATTTTGTTTAGGGATAAAATGATATTTGTCACACTTTATAACTTTACTATGAAATACATATTTTGGAAGCAAAAAAAAACTAATTTGTTAAATTCTATTCGGTAGCTCCTGTTGTAAGTACATTATTTTAGTTTTTATTCTCAAAAATTTAATTAAAAAAAAGAATATGAATGTCTGAATAAATAATGAAGTGATCACCTCAATATTTTATCCAAACATACATAATTATCTACATTTGCGAATATAATAACATAATCATTAATCACGCATGTATCAGTTTTTGAAACAATAACTTTTGTGACTTACATATCATCTTGTTAAATCTCCGGATAAAAGTAACCATAAATAATTATAAGTAGTTACTTTTACTCGGATATATAAACTGTATAGCTTATATATCCGGTCATAATTAATCGCACTTTGACTCATACGAGCGAAGAACTTGCGAAGAACCGTTAGTTACCATCGGCACAGGCCCATGCGTTGTTGAATAATATAATAAATTTTCAATAAAATTGATCGAAATATCTTTTTGTGGCGTCATATTATAACACTAGCTTCTGCGCGCGACTTCGTCGGCGTGGACTCCGCTCCTGTTGGTCTTAGCGTGATGATATATAGCCTATAGCCTTCCTCAATAAATGACCTATATAACACTGAAAGAATTTTTCAAATCGGACCAGTAGATCCTGAGATTAGCGCGTTCAAACAAACAAACAAACAAACAATCAAACAAACTCTTCAGCTTTATTATATTATAGTATAGATTAAATATTATTATCTTTTCCTTGCCATTATATTTTTACTATGTAACAAGTGATTTTGATGATTATCTCTTTTCAAATGTCGATGTGCATTATTTATGGCCGGGTACTGTACATAGTATTGTCGTCACGAGAACGTTATCTAGAGTAACGTTGCTACGAGGAGTTATTCAGTCGATTATAATTATGTGAAAGACTTACGATACTATTGCGATAGTTATATTTTCACTACACTACGAGTATAAATACACATGTAGGTACATATTTATTATTCATTTCAAGATACATAATTATTGACTGTTCTGCCTTCTTTTCTAAGTTTGTTATCTTTAATTTGAAACCTGTAAAGACAGATATGGTTATTCGATTTCCTTCTAGTAATTTGCATTATAGTTTTCGCTTACTTATAATATAATGATATAACCAAGACATAAAAGAGCCTAGCAAGACGCAGCTGATGCGGTGACAGGTGTAATGGCAGCCGGCTAACACCTGCCTGGCGCGTGCTACCGCAAGCTGCAGTCTCTAAACCATAATAGCTTCCAGTCCTAACACCATTATATTAACGACCAGACCATACAGCAAGAGACTGACGTTCAAATACTAAGCCACTTATGTAATATACAAAAAAACCCCGTTCCAGACACAATACGCGTAAACAAAGAACAATTACTAGAAGAATCGCCACGGACGAATACACCTTGAATAGTAATGACAAAATATATTAAACAATTCCTTGAAAAAAAAAAATCGTTTACGATTTCTAGCAGAATCGATTCACTCAAACCTCTACCACGTGAATATTTGAATAGTAATGGTTTTGAATAATAAATTTGTTCTCAGATTTTCTTGGTGAATCGGTAAATTATCAGAATACGATACCAGAAGTTATATTTAAGTAAACAAGTAATAGCTTCCTACGAGCTACGATAAGTTTGTGGGAATCGAGAATAAAAAGTTTTAAACAAGTAAATCAAGTTTCAGTAAAATATGTATGGGAATCTACTGTGATACCGTTATGTTTTACGATTACTTAGAATCAAACGATCCGCAGATAAAACAAGCGATACGAAAGATATGTAACGTTATATAATGGATACAAATTACACGCGCAACGTGATACGAGGTCAAGTTTGCTGTATAACAGAAGGATGTATAAAATTTGGAATAATTAAAAACTTATTTTACGTGACTATCCTATAAATAAATAAATAAAAAAATAATAAGTAGCGGTAGTAAGCTTTTTCAACAGAAGAAAACGAGTGAGATAAGAGCAAATATAAAAGTTATTGATAAATTTCCGAATGCTAAACAATTCAAGTGCCGTCAGAGTGGAGGTAGGTTTTCCCAGTTTCAGATCGAGTTATACATTTCATTGTAATCGGTTAGCTCATTAAATTTCCGAGCATATCCTCGGACGAGCACTATCGGTCCAGCGACCAATGACGTGCGGACTAAAGTGCGCGAAACTACTGACTATGTATGTACATGACTCACTTTCCTGAATACACGTAACTATTATGACACTGTCCGTCAATTCTTACTCGAGCATAACGGAAGAGAAATAAATACATATCCTCCCAAAAAGTTTCGACAAGATTGTTAAAATTACTCTGCAATGATTAAATACTTAAGGATGATATTCATCTTATTTTATAAGAAATTGGTTAGTTTTACAATAACGTTCATTTTTATTAGCATGTATGTATATAAAATATAAGTACTGTTAGAAAACCATTAAAGTGAATAGTAGGCATGGTATAAGTACCCATCGACGTGTGCCGTATCAACAATGAAGCTCGAAGCGGATGCATTAGCGCTGCATAGTCGGTGGCAGCACGCGGCTAGACGAAGGAGAGGCGAGGTTTAGCATCGCGTGCAGCAATCTTGCGACTTACGGCCACACTCCACCGACCTATATTTTATGCGCCGGCAAGCTCATTATTTACTAGTCGGGGCCGCACACGCATCGCTCGCCCTCGTAACTTCGCCGCCCCTTCGCGATCTCGCGACTATCATTTTTGCAACTGACTGCAAAATTAGGGGAAGGAGCGACTACCTGCGAAAATACTACAAAAAATACACTAACCATGCACACAAACAAAAAAATGCAACCTTCCGACGGAGCCAGGTCCGGAGCCGTCGACGTAGGTGTCTACATTTTGGTAACAAAACAAAATAAAATAAAGTCGCGTGCGAACGCGACGTAGGGATATGGGCGGCAGGTTGAGAGAGTGAGGCGGCACGATAGCCGACGTAAACAAACCACGATCGGGAACTTCGACCGTACTCACCATTTTGGGGATCCTCGGATCCAGGTGTTACGAAATGGCCGCAGTGGCCCACGTAGTGAAGAGCGGGGATGTCGTCAGAAAAATCAGCACAATCACAGTCACTCAGGATGGTTCAAGGCACACACTCGATAAATAAAAACATCGACCACGACACGTCCCGTCCTACACTACGATCGTGGCCCGCGCCAATGCAGTTTACGTCACCGCATCCCGCTCCCGACTGGCCGAGCGCGGTGCGAGCGAGCGACGACCTCGCGCTGCAGCGTGCACCGTCCCGCACCGCGCGCCCCTCCGCGCCCTACCGCAGGGCCCCCGCCCGCGGACCCTTCCGCTCCCTACGCCCCGCGCATCCCGCGCCCCACGCTCGTCCTACGTCCGGTGAATCACGAACGCAGATTATACTATCGCGATACACGACATCCTTTACAAACATGCTTTTTTAGAATTTTAGATCCACTCAAATGTGTTTGAATTGTTAAATCATCCGGTCCACTATAAAACTAAAACTATTTTGTTAAATAGCTTAATTTAAAACATAAATAGTTGTAAGTGAATAACTATTTAAAGGAAACGCTTGCTCTGAAAAAAGTATGTTCTAGCTATTAATCTAATAATACGTTTTATGTTTTATATATATATATATATATATACATTTTACAAGTAATAAAATAATACCATACTTTTACATATAATGTGTAATAAAATAAATTCAACAAAAACCTATTTGTCACACAGCTTTTTGAAAATTATGTAACCGTTTTATATAATATGTCCTAATATTAAGCAATGCCTCTGCCCCAAATTAAAAAAAATACAATCGAATTGAGAACCTCCTCTTTTTTCGGAAGACGGTTAAAAATCGAATTGAAAACATCCTTTTTGGAAGTCGGTTAAAAAGGCTTGAAGCTTAATATGCCACGCTTTTTCAAAGGGACTTGGCAATTACATTTGCATTTGGAATTTCATTTGAGTTTATGCTTGTATTTGATAATTTTGGTAACTTTGCATTACATAAATTTAAATAAATTTACGACACAAAAAAATATTATGAAATTATTATTATTGTATTACAATCTTTATTATTTTTTCGCATATAAGTTTTCATAAAACGTCAAAACACGTCTTTTTCATTAGGTTATCTATACTAATCTATACTAATATAATAAAGCTGCAGAGTTTGTTTGATTGTTTGTTTGTTTGTTTGTTTGTTTGAACGCGCTAATCTCAGGATCTACTGGTCCGATTTGAAAAATTATTTTGGTGTTAGATAGCCCATTTATCGAGGAAGGCTATAGGCTATATGTATATCATCACGCTAAGACAAACAGGAGTGGAGTCCACGCCGACGAAGTCGCGCGCAGAAGCTAGTATAATTATAAAGCTGGAGAGTTTGTTTGTTTGTTTGTTTGAACGCGCTAATCTCAGGATCTACCGGTCCGATTTGAAAAATTCTTTCAGTGTTAGATAGCCCATTTATCGAGGAAGGCTATAGGCTATGTATCATCACGCTAAGACCAATAGGAGTGGAGCCCACGCCGACGAAGTCGCGCGCAGAAGCTAGTATTAAATAATACCAAAAATAATAAAATAATACAACAATTAAATAATAACAAAGAAACACCTGACTCAAAGTATACTTTGTTACGGATTTCGCTTCTTTAGATGAAATTCAAAATAAGATAAAACTTATAAAATTGATATTTATTTTATTAGCCCTCTATGCATTCCAAAATCCACATTCTTTGTTAAATTAACTGGTTTTATCATTACAGTTTACAAAAATAGGATAAATTAAATAGGTATTACCAGGTTATTACCCTTAATTAATAAAGATTTTTGCCTCTTAAAATAAATTTCAACACAAAGAAAATAGAATAATTTACAAACAAATACAATAATATGTTGTATTTTTTATTTTAATGTCATAAAAAAATTAACAATTACAAATTTAAACGTTCCGAAAGCATAAAATATTATTATATATTTTTATAAAAATATAAGTTTATTCAATTGCTGATATTATAATATAACACATACAATAAAGATACAAACTTGTATGTTACTCATAATTATACTCTTTTGTTGATTGTCAAAGTATGTAGTAAAATTGAAAATTTTAAAAAAAATTCGTTATTTTCATAATTTTTTGGTTTTCTTTAATTTAAATTTTTAATTATGAACATAATTTCGACCTCTGGGCGACCACTAGTAAAAATAAATATATATGTTATTACCCGACTGCCAAGAAGGATTATGATTTTTGCACGTATCTCTTGCCTATGTATGCATTTAATATTCTTTTTTAACCGAGTTACAAAAAAAGGAGGAAGTTCTCAATTCGATTGTATTTTTTATGTATGTTACCTCAGAACTTTTGACTGGGTGGACCGACTTCGAGAATTATTTTTATTTTATCGAAAGGTGGTGCGTATCATGTGGTCCCATTTAAATTTAGTTGAGACCTGACAAGTACTCTTCGAGCTATTATTGTTTCGTTTGCTTACGTAGTATAATACCCCATAACTTTTCACTGGGTGTACCGATGTTGATGATTATTGTTTTAATCGAAAGATGATGCTTGCCTGGTAGTCTCATTTTAATTTTTGTAGCATTTGATGACGCGACTATGCGTACTCGCGACGCCATCTAACGGCATTCAGTAAAACTACTTCGGTTCGGACTATCGATCTACTATAACGTAGTGAGTTAAATAGTATTATCCACTTTAAGCCCAGCCGAATTAGCTCAAAAACGGGCTGAGATTAACAAAAATTGGAAGCAGCAATTTTCCTTCGGAATTCCTTGGGGGGGACACTAGCAGTCTAAATTCAAAACTGGTAGTCTAAATTCAAAACTGGTAGTCTAAATTCAAAAAGTAGGGGTACCAGACTTGTTGCTTTATCCGCCATCTTGATTTAAAGGGTTATTTTTTATCTCTTGAATAACTCGTTTATTTTCAATTTTACACGAAAAATAGTAATTACAAAAGTTGTTTAAAATCACCATCAATCACATCACATCACTTTTTTCCATCAATTTTTTCGTTGAATCGATATTAATTTTCGATTTATACCTGAGTGAGAAGTGAGTAGTTTTAAGATGTTAAATTTTGGTTTTTCTCCGTAGTACTTTATGAGGAAATAACTTAAAACCTATGAAATTTAAACTTTGGCAAAACCCGTCAATAATATATTTTCCATTGTTTCTATAATAATAACTCATAGTAGATAACTAAGAGTCACGAATCTTACTTTTTTATAGTTTTATGTCAATTTAAATTCAGAGAAAGAATATTTAAATAAATATAAATATGTATCTACAACACACACACACACGGTAGTCTGTTCCTAAACTAAGCAGCTTAATGCTTGTGTTATAGGTAACAGCCGACTGGTCTAGCTACATTTTTTTTTTTCGATAAACATACTTATAAATAATCTATACTTATTTTAATATATAAAGCTGAAGAGTTTGTTTGTTTGTTTGTTTGTTTGTACGCGGTAATCTCTGGAACTACTGGGCCGATTTGAAAAATTCTTTCAGTGTTAGATAGCCCATTTATCGAGGAAGGCTATAGGCTATGTATCATCACGCTAAGACCAAAAGGAACGGAGTCCACGCCGACGAAGTCGCGCGCAGAAGCTAGTACATATATAAATACATATACAAATGAATATGTATATAACACCCAGACTCGGAGTGGGAATCGAACCCACAACCCCAGGAGCAGAAAGCAGGGTCACTACAAACTACGCAAACGGGCTAAAATTAAATATATATATAAAATAACCTATGCATTGCAAACTTTATCAAGTTTTTGTAATCTGTAAAATTTCACAACTGTTGATATTGGCTTTGCTTAATGTGCATATAACATATTAATAAGATAGTGTCCATCATTTATAGTTCAAATTTTAAACTTTTTTATGTGATTTTATAAAAATAATGAAAATGTTTGTAAACTCACCAATGATCTTAGAAAAAAAGGACTTTTTTTCTAAGATCATTGAAAATCACAGACATATCTACTGTAATATAATAAAGCTTCACCAATTGCTCGTTTGTTTTAACATGCTGATAATGAGATCTACAAGACCAATTTGAAGTATTATAAACAAAATTCACTAATGCAAGTATCAAGTAGACTTGCATTAGGGAAAGTCATACCAGTAGACACTGTCTAATGGTATGACTTTATATTTATTTTGGCTATGAATTAAGGCATCACTCTTCTGCTCAAAAAAGCTGTGTGTGTGTATCTCTAGATCTTGGATGTATACATGCAATCTAAATATGTACTTATATTTTCTACACTAACCAGTCAAAAGCGTTGTAATGGTAATAGCATAGCCCAAGTCCATACAGGAAGAGAGGATCCTTCCAATTTTCTTGTTCCAGTGCGTAAAACTTCTGATAAGCTGACATCGCTATAACAAAAAAAAAAAACAATCATTTTATAGCATTACATTTTTCTTACTAGGAGTTCTTTATGCACTAACTGTTTTATCTCTTGTTTAAATAATACTTCTAATTCTTGATTCCTGATTTCCTTGAAAAAACACTTAATGATAAGGAGAAATATAAATAAAATAATGTATTTCTGTAGTGTGTTCAATACAATAATTAATAACTAATCTTTGAATTAATTACTAATATATATAAGATACTACCTACTAGATATATGCAAGTAAACAAGTTCTGTATCATTAAAATTGACTTATCATTAGTAAGTTATTTTACTTTATGTAAAACATAATAACTACAATACACAAAACTAAGTAAAGTTAAAACACAAAATTAAATAAAGTTAAATATTCATACTTGACGAAAAAACAAATTTCAAAAGCATAGCATAGTACAATTAAATTGTTTAAAAGTGATAAGCTGTATGAATTGATTTTTCAAATTTATCCTGTATAATTACGGTTATATTTCCTGTACTGAGTGATATGGTATTTCCTGATACAGTTTCTATTTAAAAATTAATATCTTTTACAAATCTAAAAGCAAACTAAATTATAAAAATTTATTTTCATTTAATCATACAAAAACTCAATTATAGTCAATTATTTTAGCCATTTTATGTTACACGTAGTTAATAAACCGTTTTTGTTCATTTGTTAGATTATATTTTTAGGTTACCTTTAGCATAGTCTTCTAACAATAAATGGAAGTGACCTAACTTGCAGTAAGTCTTTGGATCTATACATATGTCTCTCCTGGCTCCTGGAGAACAGGCTCTTTCTTCTTCCTGTCAATTAGAATATACATTATCACAAACAATTTTCAGTCAGATATCAAAAATCAAAAAATCAGATAATGACTATAGCCAAATATTTTTTCAATAAAAACTATGATCAAATATTATTTCAAAATATGTAGTATGAACTTATTTACTTGAGAACTTTACTAAAAGTCTAATTACTTACAATCTATGACATTTAGTGAGTTTTTTTTATTCTTTAAACTTAGACAAACCATATTGTTAAATTAAAAACTTTTCTTGTGACTAATCTATTGCTACTATATAACATTTTTTTTATACATAGCTTAAAACTAATCTATACTATTATTATAAAGCTGAAGAGTTTGTTTGTTTGTTTGAACGCGATAACCTCAGGAACTACCGGTTCGATTTGAAAAATTCTTTCAGTATTAGATGGCCCATTTATCGAGAAAGGCTATAGGCTATATATCATCGCGCTAAGACCAATAGGAGCGGAGCACCAATGAAGAATGTTTCAAATTCGGGGTTTTTTTCCTTTTGAGAGCTTGCGCTGCGTAAACAGTTAGTTTCGCAAAAATCATGTAAAAAAATCATCAATATGACAAAATTGATCCTATTCCAAGCGGACGAAGTCACGCACAGAAGCTAGTAGTATACAGGGTGTCCCGTAAGTCGACGCCAAGCCGGAATCGGGTGGTAGGTCTAGTCATAGTAGTTAACAGAAAAATTTAAAAAAAAATCTTTGCTATGTATTTCAAAAGTTACGGGCATTTATAAAAAATCGAGAAAATCTACACTCTGTGACGATCTTTTAACTCCTGTTGCTACAAATTTTAACTTTTTTTTTAATTTTCTTTTTATAATGTAATCCTGAATAATGCTTCTAAAAACTGTTGCTTAAAAGTCACAGGCAACTGCTCCAGTTCAGTAGTAAATGTAATTTTTGTCCCAACCAAGTATTCAAAATTAATACTTTGCCCAGTTTTAAATGACTGTACTGAAAAAAAAATGTACTACATGTGCTTGGCAAGTAACTTTAAAAGTTGGCGCATTTAATAAGGATTCGAAAATGATATAACACTTAGCAAGATTATTTGTTAAATTATGGAAAAAAATTTTTTTTAAAAAGAAACCCTGTTGTAAATAAATTTTCCTTGCCTGTCTAAAATTATTTTTGTGTAAAATTTTCATTATTTTTTTAGAAAAAAATTGAATTAATAAATTAAACATCGATTACTTGAATGCTAAAATTTATTAAAATCACACAATGTCTTAAATTAAACAAACATTGCGAGTGAAGGAAGGCATTTTGAGCATTTGCTGTAAATGTTTTATCTTTGATTTTTAATTAGGGCATTTTGTTTGTGGGTTCGTTTCTTTTTTTTAATTTTCTTTTTACATTATAAAAAGAAAATTAAAAAAGTTAAAATTTGTAGCAACAGGAGTTAAAAGACCATCACAGGGTGTAGATTGTCTAAATTTTTTATAAATGCCTGTAAATTTTAAAATACATAGCAAAAAAAATTTTTTTAATTTTTCTGTTAAC
Source organism: Melitaea athalia (assembly GCA_905220545.2). Taxonomy (NCBI): domain Eukaryota; kingdom Metazoa; phylum Arthropoda; class Insecta; order Lepidoptera; family Nymphalidae; genus Melitaea; species Melitaea athalia. The sequence goes on from HG992178.1 coordinate 17,931,809, forward strand.
TACTATGACTAGACCTACCACCCGACTCCGGCTTGGCGTCGACTTTCGGGACATCCTGTATGTGGTTTAATTTAATTGGTATCCAATCTGTGTAAGCTTCCTTAATAGGGCATTGTAACGCCAAAAAGAATCAGAATTGAAATCAGAGCAGTATATCTCATAAGAATTGTTTCGTCGAGAAATACTCTTCAAAGAAGAAAAATTTTAATACAGATTTTATTATATTTACACTTTAAAAGAAATTCCTTTTATTTTATACTATAAGTAGACAATACTGTATGTCATATTTACTAATTGTAGTTTTCATCAAAAACATTTAATTTTTAGAATGTCTACTTTTGAGTAAATCTATAAACTCACACTTATAAAATCAACAACAAATACAATTGGATATAAAATAACAAACTTTGAAACAGATAGAAATAGTTTGAGATCTTAATCCTCATTATCTCCTATTCAATTTATCTCAAGGGAATATTATAGACACAGCAACTAACTTTTAATTTGTATCTTCTGTATATAAATACGTGAAGCAAAAACTTTATAGGTACCCCTTTTTACGAAAATTGCGCTTACGGAAGAGTATTAAATTTCGCACACTTATATTTTATACAGAGAAGTGCATAATGCTAATATATTTTTTTAAATTATGCATAAAAATTAATTATACTTATTAATAAAAAAAAGATTCCACAAACTACCATGTATTTGACACACACGCATATATTCTCTTTCAGAACCTTTAGAATTTAAATTAATTATGGTCGAATTTGGACCAATAAGCAACCACTAGTTAGCATAAATATAGAAAATTACTAAACACACTTCTCAATTTCACTAAAAAATTAATAGCAGTAATTAAATGCACCAGTAAGTGTAATGCATTTTGTAACAGTTTTGTTTATAATACTGTATTTATTAAGACATTACCTTAACTTGTACCAACATTCCTTCCAAGTATTTAACAGCTTTAAGAACCAGTGCTCGGGTTCTGCCATGTTCACTGCCACGGAGCTTTAGAAAACCAAATTGACGACTGAAAATTTTATATGAAAACATCTTAATCGTTTTTCAAATGAGACATTGTTTACTTATTAAAGAAAAATATCCCATAAAGTAGTTTTATTGATGTTAGAACAAAAACAATAACTTAAAACTATTCTAAACAAGTCAAAAGTATAAGCTAATTGAAGCTGATAATAGTTACAAAGTTTAAGCTAAGTATTGCAAAATAATAACAACATAAGATACCTGTCAAGCTCAGACAAAACTTGTAGCTCTTGAGAGGTTAGGTGCAGTTCCTCTTTTTCATCCATTTTTATTGAAGTTCAGCCTTTAAAAGTTAAAACATTTGTAACACAACACTTCCAAATATTCTAATAACCTATAAAACTTACAAACAGACAAACACTTTTTCCATAATAAATTGTCAATATAATTAAAGGTGTACTATAGACTATAAAAAGTTGCGACTTGCGAATAGGGATGAAAAAGTCGACTCTGACTGACTTTAGTCATGAATCGATCTTTTCAAGAAAATAATCGAACTTTTAAAATCGACTTGAACCTGTCTCGAGTCCATTGGAATCGATTCTCACTCGATGACTTTAACTTTTTTTTTAAACAACATAACATATTATTATGGATGGTAGTATAATTTATTAGTTTGTACCAGGGAATGGAACACCGTTAAAAATTCGGTAACTTTAACTTGTCTCGGCAGACATAACGTTATTTATGGAGTAACGATACCTTAAATAACGTTATTTTGGAGCCATTTTACTGTTATATTTTTCACTGGTATTGACTCATCGTAATACATTTAATGTTACTTATCTATACCGTTACCGTTAATTGCTATCGCTAACTTTATATGTAACAAAATTATTACGCTCGTACAATGTATGAGAGAGACAGATTAGATTTGTAATTTAAGACCGTATTGGTTTGTGAAATATAGTTCATTTTATTAATTAAGTTCCATTGCTGAATATTCTAGTACATTTTACGCATTTAGTTTGGAACTATGTTTAAAACTAGTTTAATTAAATTTCTGCGCATTAATCTTGATATTATTTTATTCTTAGTATGTTACTGTTTGGCACTTCAAAATTTAAATTTTTTATTATCATTTTTCTATTTATACACTTGACTTGAGAGTCGACTTTTAGCTAAGATAAATCGAATTTGAGTGTCAAAAAATTTCAAGCCAATTCTCAAGTCAAAAGTCGACTTTTTTCGCGCCGTCTCCATCCCTAGTACGAATTACGATCAACGATGACGAATTGACGATGAGTCGATGAACGATTTTGGAACGATTCACGATTCACAATCACAACAACGAACTTTCGAATTGAATAATCGGATGCGATAAATCGATTTTATTTAAATAAATATCTAATACTAGCGACCCGCCCCTGCTTCGCACGGGTTTTTTTTTATGTTGGCAAACAAGCGTACGGCTCACCTGATGGTAAGACCGTAGCTTATAGACGCCTGCAACACCAGAAGCATCGCAAGCGCGTTGCCGACCCTATCCCCAATCCCCCCAGGAGCTCTGATCACCTTACTCACCAACAGGAACACAACACTGCTTGAAAACAGTATTATTTAGCTGTGGTCTTCTGTAAGGTCGAGCTACTACCCCAGTCGGGCTGCTCCATATTTTGAGCAGGAAATTTCCTTAATATGTATTGACTCAGTTAGAACTGAGGTGAAATGCTGATTCTAATAATATACTACAGAATGTCTTTATATACAACGTTCACAGCTTTTTTTTTGACAAAACAAACATATTTTCTTTAGAGGTTACTCTTAAATTAATTATGGTTTTAGTCTAATCCTATCCAACCTAATGTACTTACTATAAATGCAGTTTAAAAATTAACCTTGATACCGACTAAAAGACGAACACACAACTTCGAAAAAATTTGTCGCGCCAGCGCGGCGCGGCACCCGGCAGGTACTGCCGCAAAAGTTATGTTTCTGCATTTTAAATCTATAATATCTTCCAAACTATTCATTTAAATTACATACTGTAAAGGGCCATATTGATCTATATTAAATGCACAATGTATTTATGGTACCTAATTGGATAAGGATTAATGCTATATTGCTTAAAATCGCTTCGTAATTTATCGTAAAAAGTAAATATAAAAAATGGTTATTGTGGCCTAAGAGATAGACATGTACCATCGCGGACTTTTTTGTAGACCTTTTTAAGGTGTACAATACTGTAGTACATCATTTTGATCTATCTCGTAGGGTTCAGCCAGCGTTTGCAATGTAAGCGAAAAAAAAATGTATTTATTTACGACATCACATTAGTAACCTCTAAAATTATCAGTATTTCTCTACTATATTATGTATGTATTATACATATAAACCTTCCGTGTGAATCCCTCCATCTCTATTTAAAAAAAAACCGCATCAAAATCCGTTGCATAGTTTTAAGGATCTAAGCATCCATAGGGACAGACAGACAGCTGGAAGCGACTTTGTTTTATAATATGTATTGACTAGATGGGCCGTTTGACTAGATGGAACGAAAAAGTTATTCTAGTTGCGCCTCTACTGGCCGCTAATAAAAATCCACGCGTGAGAGTCGCAGAAACCGCAAAGGAATTTCCTGTAATACGATTACTGTCGACGGGCAACGCGACAAATACAAATGAATCCGACCACAAAGAAGATCCGCTACCTGTTTATGTTGAAGTAAGTAATCTTTATAATATACTAGATGGCTCGGTGAACTTCGTATCATCTACGTATATTTGTGAAAAATATACACAAAACACTTTTTGAACGCACCTATAAATATTTGACAACCAATTGACAACGTTTTTGACAAAAGACATTAAATTTCCCCGCTAGGAACATTTTGTATTGGAAAATTAAATTGTCGTTTTTAGTATTTTCCGTTACATATTATTTATGTTTTTCACCGTTTAAACCTTCCCTGAACTTCCACAAACATTTTAAGATGAAATTAGCCAAATTAGCCCAGCCATTCTCGAGTTTTAGCGAGACTAACGAACAACAAATGATTTTTATATGTAGTATTTATTTTCCTTTTTATTTTTATTTATTTCAAATATGTACAGTCTAATAATAAACGTGTATTTACCATACCTTTTCTACCTGTATTACTCACTATTATAAATATTATGTACATATTATATAGGTATGTGCAGCAGCTGCTACCGGCTATCGGTAATTCGGTACCTATGACAAACACGCTGGCAAAATTTTCTCCGTTGAATCACAAATCCGATTCTCTGCTTTTTTTGCCTTGAATCTACCTTTCTGGTTCGTTCATCGATGATTTTTGGAACCTTTATACCTGACATTAATGTATTATCTTTAATTATTCTATTTTAGTATGATAGTGGTTTGAAAATTTTCAAATTTCTTTTAACATCAATATGATAAAAATATTTTTAAAAGCATACAATATTCTATACAATAAATTATAAACAAACTATGAAACAAAATCCTCCGCCACGTTTGCCTGTCTCTCTGCTCGTGAATGGCGAGTCGCGATACATAAAATACATTCGAATACTGCGAAACAGATTTTCATACGGTTTCTCAAATAGAGAGAGAGAGATTCCTGCAAAAGGTTTAGGTGTACAATTTGCTAAGGTTTTGGTTTGAAATATATATATATATAAATGAAATATGACGAAAACAGTTAAGGTCAGTGTAAATTAAGTTATCCAGGAGCTGTCTGTAAAAACGCTGCATAAAGTATTTATAGTTTGAGGCTTTTAGGTATAACAAAACAAAATGTGGTGAAATTATTCCTCCATTTCTTTTAAAAAGTCAGCGATGCCATTTATCTATATTTTGAGGATGGTTCCCTATGCCAATTCTAACTTCTAAAAAAATGATCATTTACAATGCAGTGATTCGAAAGCTATACAGTATTAATCTTTATCGATTTAAATAGGATACCTTAAGAATTTTATGTTAAAACTAGCTTCTGCGCGCGACTTCGTCGGCGTGGACTCCGCTCCTATTGGTCTTAGCGTGATGATACATAGCCTATAGCCTTCCTCGATAAATGGGCTATCTAACAGTGAAAGAATTTTTCAAATCGGCCCAGTAGTTCCAGAGATTACCGCGTTCAAACAAACAAACAAACAAACAAACAAACAAACAAACAAACAAACAAACAAACTCTTCAGCTTTATATATTAGTATAGATATGATTTTACACTATGTAATTCAAACTATCTAAACAGAAAAAATGTTGCAAAAATATATTATTCATTCGAGTAAACATCGAATTCGATTCGATGTTTAACTAATGTTATACATCGATACGGTAATTGAAGGATTTGAACGAGGATTTGAAGGACATCTCTCACTGTTACAGATTATAAAAATGTTTTTAAAATAGTGTTGCTAATAAATAGCGTTTCTTCCCAAATTTAAATGGAGATTTATTTTTGACGTGATAATCATTACATAGTATAAAACAAAGTCGCTTTCCGCTGTCTGTATGTTTAGATCTTTAAAACTACGTAACGGATTTTGATGCAGTTTCCGTTAGTAAATAGAGTGATTCCAGAGGAAGGTTTATATGTATAATATTATATGATAATATATTATAGGAACACTGATATTTTTTGCAACCGTGCGAAGCCGGGGCGGGTCGCTAGTGCTTTATATATTGATGAAAACTGGCTGCTCTAAGAAGTGTCACGTTCCGCCTGAGCCTGAGTGTGCAAGCGAGAGCGTGGGATAAGCGACGCTACGCTCTTCTCGCGTAACGTCAGAGCTAGCAGTTCGAATAAATAAATGTTAATCTAGCGAAAAAATTTAAATTTTCAATTAACTCCTTCTTTATATTATACAAAATAATGATGATTCAGTGATAATAATTCAATTCATAAAAGTATGAAATTTTTCATCAATGTTTCTATAAGACGTTATCACGTGAAACGATCGTCCGTAAAGTAAACCTACTTTACAGACAACCAATTTTCTTTTTACAGATCTTTATAAGATTTTATGGCAAGTTTTTTTGGAATAATAATAAAAAAGAAAATCAGAAATAAAATAAAAAATAGCATTATTTTTTATTTGTAAATCTCTGAAATGTACTATCAACATTCGTTTAATGAATTTTTATATTATTTCTTTTTCAGTTGACCCTAGGCTTTGAAAAATAGTTGCATACGACAAAAGAATTTTTAATATAATATCTATACTAGGGAATGCAAATCTCGCGAGATTGGGGCTCAAGCGAGATCTCGCGAGTTTATAAATATCAATCTCGCGAGATCTCGCCAATTTCGAGATCTCGCGAGATTGGCAGTTTTGTGTTTTTTTTTTAGGGTTCCGTACTTCAAAATGAAAAAACGGAACCCTTATAGGATCACTTTGTTGTCAGTCTGTCTGTCACGACCTGTTCCTTGGAACTGTGAAAAAATCAAACTTCTAAGCCAAGTGCCAACGCAATCAAAAGATACAGCCGTTTATGTTGCAAATTTTCGACACTCACAAGGGAATTAAAACATACAGGGTTACTTTCTGTGAACTCAGAATCTTGAAATTTGATACGAAGCAATGTCTTATAGCACAAATAAAGAAAAAATTGCGAAAAGCATCAATTTTTAGTTACATCATGTAAAAAAAATATTTTTAATAAATTTGTTGGTACGGAAATAATTTTGTTGGTACGAAACCCTCGGTGCGCGAGTCCGACTCGCACTAGGCCGGTTTTTTTTTCAAATAATCACAATATTTAAATAACAGGAAATAATTGTCAATAACAACCGGGACCGACGGCTTAACGTGCTCTGCGAGGCACGGTGGGGAGACCCACAAGGACTGCACAAACACCCAGACCACGGCAAACATCTGCATGGCTAATACAAATGTTGTCGTGTGTGGGGATCGAACCTGCAACCGTGCGCGCAACAGCCATACACAAACCAGTGCTGTGACCGCTGCGCCAACGCGGCACAAGCCATTATTACGAATTACTCGCGAGATCTCGTTTTTGCGAGATCTCGTCCTTTTTTTCGTTCGAGATTCAATCTCGCTAAAAAAGGCCGAGATCTCGCAAAAACGAGATCTCGCGAGAACGAGATTGCATTCCCTAATCTATACTAATATAATAAAGCTGAAGAGTTTGTTTGTTTGTAACCCCCCCCCCCCCCCAGCCCATAAACGTTACGTAACACCCCAACTGACCATTTTTACCCAAATGTCACAACTTTGTTGCGAAAACTACCGAAAAGTCGCTTAAAAAAATCGCGTTTGCGGTAAGTATAAATATATATATATACAAAAAGGGATATAAACGAAAAGGGTTGCCAATTTGGGAGATTTTAGTACACTAGTTTTTTTTATTGAAATAAAAAACAACGTTACGTAACGCGTTGTTCGACATGTAACGCATCGTAACGTTTTACAAGACCCCCCCTCCCCCCCTAATAGCGTTACGTAATACTTGAACGGCCCCTAATAGGAGCGGAGTCCACGCCGACGAAGTCGCGCGCAGAAGCTAGTATTACTATAAAATAATTACTTTTATAATTTTTCAGGAGAAAAGTATTTTAGCAGTTGGCAATTTATTTAGTATCGAGGTATATTATTCATATAAATATTGATAATTGTGTACATATATATGTACTACAGTACAATGTACAATCTACAATCTGTTCTGTATCTGCCCCTCTTCTTTTATCGTACAATTCGTAATTTCGTACATTTTATGTTCAATTTTCATTCATAGCATCATAGATCTATAGTAAAAGATCTATGTTTCAGTGATGTCAGACGTACCATTATAATGGTACACGTACCATTATTTAGCAATATTTAGTGTCACGTACCATGTACCATGACGGTTAGTCATGGTACATGGTACGTGATATACATACGTACGTACAGCAATTAATTCGAATATCAAAAAAAAAAGGTTTGTTTTCTATTAACGGTACACGAAATTGATATATAAATTTTTTTCACTAATTATAGGCTGCGATTTCCGACAAAATTGACACATTAGTGTTGGCGTACCATGTTTTTGTGGCCCGTACCATTTTTTTAGCTAGTTCGGTACCATGATTTCTAAGTGGCCGTCTAGCAGGGCTGCCAGATGTACGATTTAAATCGTACTCATACGATTTTTTAGCATTTTTACTCATGTACGATCGCTAGACCAAGATCGTACGCAAAATGTACGATTTTTTTATACACCTATTACCTGGAAACATTTCATAATGAAACAAACGTCATCCACCGGCAAGCATGAATTTCGGGGAATTCTCCAACTACCTAACGCGTGACTAGATGTTTTACTTGAATGAAGACTCTCTAAACAACCATTTAAAGGCTGTATTTGTTTGCATTCTTACGAAAATCTCCTTCGGTAATAATTGCGACTTGTCAAAAACCTAATATTTTGGATAAAATTTATTTAACTACTAGCGACCCGCCCCGGCTTCGCACGGGTGTTTATTATACATATAAACCTTCCTCTTGAATCACTCTATCTTTAAAAAAAACCGCATTAAAATCTGTTGCGTAGTTTTAAAGATCTAAGCATACATAGGGACATAGGGACAGAGAAAGCGACTTTGTTTTATACTATGTAGTGATGAATACCGACAAGTTTTGGGGCGTAATCAAAAACAATTTGAAAATTATAAAACACTGGCTCAATTTGCTTTAAATTTGTTATGTTTGCCCCATTCTAGTGCAGATTGTGAACGAGCATTCAGCGAAGTTAATTTAATCAAAACTAAACTTAAACTCTGTCCAAAAATAAAAGAATTAAATCAAAAACCTAATATTTTGGATAAAATTTATTTACCTATGAATACCGACAAGTTTTGGGGCGTAATCAAAAAACAATTTGAAATTATAAAACACTGGCTCAATTTGCTTTAAATTTGTTATGTTTGCCCCATTACAAACAGTTTATACCTACAATGGTACACTTAAAGGGCACATTATTAGCCAAGCAAATTAATAAGAAGGAACGAACCAAAAAATTCTTTTGTAAAAAATATGACCACAGAAAATTTGTATTAATCTAACAAATAGTTTTATTGCTATTATTATTATTATTTTATTGCATTTATTTTCTAAAACTAAACGAATTTTGATAATAATTTATAATAAGAACTTAGTACTTAAAAGTTAAAAGGCTGTACGATCTTTTTATTCCAAAACTTCCTTGGCATACGATTTTTTTGTAGTTGGCGTACGATCACACTTTTTTTCCATCTGGCAGCCCTGCCGTCTAGTAATCTAGTATCAGTTATTGTACTCTGTGTCTAGTATGTTTTCATTCTGAAAGCTAGGTGTTTTTCATGACGCACTAGTTTAATTTAGCAATTAGGACCTATTTAATTAAAATATTTTAAATAACTGTGTTTTAATTCATTTTAAATTATTTTCATTTCTTATCGAATTTATATAGTTAGCAGTTAACCGTTATCAAGTTTTTGTTTATATAAATTCAGTTAAAATGAGCTACCGAGACACTGTAAGTATATTAAAATTAAACCTTCTAATTAGTATTAACGTTTATAATATTTGTTATTTTATTGATTTTTAATCAAAAATTTAAAAATAGAAATATGTCTCGACCTGAACCTATTTTTGCATCTTAATAGTCATCCAGTCAAGGTCAACACTGGTCCATTTAGAGGAGGCATATCGTTTTTCTAAACTCTTATAGTGTAACATTATATTACTAATATTTTTTAATCGATGATATAAGCTTTTTTTCCTATTATAGTATTGGTATACCTAAGTGGAAATTTCATTATGCTATTTATGTCATACCTAGCAGTTTTACCACAGCATTTTAAATTAAATGATTAAATAGTAAACGATGCAGTATAATAATAAAAAATATTCCTACAGCTAAAACCATTATTTATTATGTAGGGGCTGTTCATTAGATATGTGGAATGAATTTATGGGGTTTTAGGGGGGAAAAGGGGGGAGGAGGGTGGGTGGATTACCCTCTGGTACTACTCCCACGATGCGAAAATCCATTAAAACGAAGATATCTATAACTAAAATTTTTATGTTAAAATCGTGTTGAAACTTACCGAATATATGTGTGGAATGAATTTATGGGGTTTTAGGGGGGAAAAGGGGGGGAGGGTGGGTGAATTACCCTCTGGTACCACTCCTACGGTGTGAAAATCCATTAAAACGAAGTTGCTATACTATATGCTAACTATATGTTATTTTTTTTTTGTTTCTGTGACAAAAATATGCCGGTAAATAGTCTAATATTGAAATTAGATAGGTAAGGGTTATTTTTTTTTGTTTCTGTGACAAAAATATACCGGTTTACAGTCTAATATTGAAATTAGATAGGTTAGGGTTATTTTTTTTTTGTTTCTGTGACAAAAATATGCCGGTAAACAGTCTAATATTGAATTTAGATAGGTTAGGGTTATTTTTTTTTTGTTTCTGTGACAAAAATATGCCGGTAAACAGTTTAATATTGAAATTAGATAGGTTAGGGTTATTTTTTTTTGTTTCTGTGACAAAAATATGCCGGTAAACAGTTTATTATTGAAATTAGATAGGTTTTTTTTATTTGACTTCATTATGCAATTTAGTAGTATAATTTAAAATTTTCACACCGTGAGAGTGGTGCCAGAGGGTAATTCATCCACACTGCCCCCCTTTTCCCCCCTAAAACCCCATAAATTAATTCCACACATATATTCGGTAAGTTTCTACACTATTTTAACATAAAAATTTTAGTTATAGATATCTTCGTTTTAATGGATTTTCGCACCGTGGGAGTGGTACCAGAGGGTAACCCTCCTCCACCCTCCCTCCTCCCCCCTAAATTCATTCCACACATCTAATGAATAACCTTATGTAGGTATATTATATTAAATAGATATTCTTATTTTCATAATAAAGCTAGATACTTGGACAACACATCTTAAAATTAAAATTATAATGCTTTAGTCATCTTTTATTTGTTATTATTTGCTATATAACTAATAAATTCAATTTATATTAGTCTAATAAGTATTTCTATATTATTTTTAATCTATTCCACCCATTGACTCATCACGATATCTCTGGAACTATAAGGCCTAGAGACTTGAAATTTGGTAGCAATATTCCTTTCGCCGAGTAGAGGTCAGCTAAGAACGGGTTTTACAAAATTCCACCCACAAGAGGGGGTTGCGGGGGTTAATAACGTAAATGGCAAAACAACGTTTGCGGGGTCAGCTAGTATTCTATATAATTTTGTATTCTTATTATGTTTTTAAGTGTTTATACATAATATTTCAAATACATTCATTAGAATTCACATGATACGAATCATTTTGCTTCCTTTGACGCGCAACTGTGATGTTGAAGGCCTTTTCATGAACTAATGTCTGTTATTGGCAGTACTCAATATATCCGAGATATCATTCATACAGTGCGCCTAAAGAGCAGCGAGTAGGCTCCTACCCAAGGACAATAATGGTATTTATCATTAATGTTTGAGATATTACATATTCTCAGACTTTTAATCCGCTAAATGATACAGTTGGACAATATTTATATGCTTTGTTACAGCTTTTGTGTGCATATTTTTATTTACATGCTTATTGGTTTTGCTGGTTATATTCATTACATCTTCATATTATAATTTTTTTTTGTTAATTTAAATAAAAAATATGTAATTTTGAAAAAAAAATATGATTTAGAACCATCCTTTAAGTTTTTCATAATGTGTGAATAGGAATAATTATTTTTTGTCCAACGCTTCAGCCTGTAATATCCCACTGTTGGGCATAGGCCTCTTTTCCCATGTAGGAGAAGGATCAGAGCTTAATCCTCCATGCTGCTCCAATGCGTGTTGGCGGATATATTTCCTACTATCTATGAGTAATGATCGCTATCAGGTGTACATGATAACAACCAGGACCGTCGGCTTGATGTGCTCTCCGAGGCACGGTGGGGAGACCCACAAGGATTGCACAAACACCCAGACCACCGCAAATATCTGAATGGCCAATATAAATGTTTGTCATGAGCAGGGATCGAACCCGCAACCGCCAGCACAACGGGAACAAACCAGTGCTGTGACCGTTGTACCAAAGCGGCCTCAGATTTAAGAAATTAATTTTAAATATCAGATTTAAGTAAATATTGCTATAACCAAACCATATAGATTATAGACATACGTATTTATAAATGGACAGTTTATAAATTTTTGATTGTAGTTACATATATTCAGGTTAGATTACATCTATACTTAATATATAAAGCTGAAGAGTTTGTTTGTTTGGTTGTTTGTTTGTTTGTTTGTTTGAACGCGGTAATCTCTGGAACTACTGGGCCGATTTGAAAAATTCTTTCACTGTTAGATATCCCATTTATCGAGGAAGGCTATAGGCTATGTATCATCACGCTAAGACCAATAGGAGCGGAAGCTAGTACAAAATAATTTTGTTGTTACCAAAGCAAACAAAAAAAATCTTTTGTGACTTTGAGTCACCTCACCAATCAAACTTGTAAATATCACACAATGTTAATGTCACTCTTATTAACAATTTGTGTAGGTATAATAACAAACAATAATATTTAAAAGTGATTATCAAATAATAAATAATTGTTTACTTATACCTTATAAATGTTTGCCTTACAAAGGTCCATAGTTAATTGAATAAGTCTAATGCATGTTGTTTCTTTTGCTCAGAGTGATATTGTTAATACAATGGGTCACATATTTTCTATGTGTCTGACATTTAAATCTACTGCACAGAATTACGGGACGACGCCATCTTCTGTTTTGAGTTCGCTGTCGTCTTTACGCTCCAGGCCTTACACTGGCTTAGGAGTCAGCCAGTACAGTCCTACACCAGATGTCAACGAAGTCTACCCAGGCTTATTCGTCGGAGATGCGTAGGTTTTTTTTTTCTATAATCAATATGTAGTATAATACTATTAATGGGAGTTATTAATATGATTTATGTAAATCATTGCAACTTTTCTGTAACAGATTTTTGTTAAATTTAATATAGGTTTGTTAGTTGTGGTTAAAGCAAGAGAAAATTTCCAAAGTTCTGTTCTTTTACTTGAAATAGAAAAAAAATTGTCTGTTAACTTCTTCTTAAACTTGTTCCAATTTGTTGAATTCGTTTAACTGGGTTTATTATGAATTTTTTTAAAGAAAATTCCCCAAGACTCCTCTTGGACTTTTCCCATTTTTAGGGTTCCGTACCCAAAGGGTAAAAACGGGACCCTAATATAATAGACTAATAATAGTTTTCTAATAGCGGCATAGATGGCGTCACAATCTAATAAATATATTACAGAATAAATATAACACAGCTATAACGTCATCTTATATCCTACAGGTAGTAAAATAAATATTGTTAATAATGTTCGTATTCACTTAATAAAGGGTGGCGGCGAAAGACAAAGCCTTTCTTAGACGAATGGGCATCAACTACGTGCTAAACACGGCTGAGGGCAAACGATACACACAAGTTGACACAGACCACCTATACTATGCTGACTATCCCGGACTACGGTACAAAGGCTTCCAACTAATGGATCTTCCAACGACGGACATATCGAAGTACTTCCACATCGCTGCGAACTTCATCGATGAAGGATTATCTCGTGGAGGTACGTGTAAATTAATGTTTAATTAATAAAGCTTTTATTTTCTGTTATACCCACCATGTCTATACACACCACATTTCTGTTATAACCTACCACGCTAAACTAACTGGCTATTTTATATATTTGTCTTTGTGACTGATTTCTTTCTCATTTTTTCGACGACGCGTTGGCGCAGCGGTCACAGCACTGGATTGCGATTGGCTGTTGCGCGGGCGGTTGCGGGTTCGATTCCCGCACACGACAACATTTGTATTGGCCATACAGATGTTTGCCGTGGTCTGGGTGTTTGTGTAGTCCTTGTGGGTCTCCCCACCGTGCCTCGGAGAGCACGTTAAGCCGTCGGTCCCGGTTGTTATCATGTACACCTGATAGCGATCGTTACTCATAGTAGGGAATATATATTTGGGTTGTCTGGAAGAAATGGCTAAATAGCCATAAGTCCGCCCATTGTACTTCACAGTCTGTAAATGATGTTTGCGGTTGTGAATGTACAATAAAGTATAAATAAATAAAAAATTAAGTTTAAATCGACTGTTAGGCGGTACGAAGTTCGCCGGGTCAGCTAGTGTAATATAAATATATTCTGTTTGTATTTGTTGTACTTTATATTTTTTTATATTTTATTATATTTTTACCAAAATTATAAAAAAAATATTTATTAAAAGTTTTTTAATACTTGCCGTAACCCCTCCACTAATACTTAAACTTTATGGTATGGTATTAAAGTTCAAATTGACTTTTAAATATTATTAAGAATCTTTTGTATGGAAATATAGAAAAGTGTTGTTTTTAAACTAGGATTTTTCTAAATTTTTCTCACCGTAAGAACCATCCTCGTACTTCAAGGGATATTATAAAAAAAGAATTATCTAAATCGGTTCAGCCGCTCTCGAGATTTGCGCTTAGCAACACATTTAGCGATTCATTTTTATATATATAGAGATTATATAGACTAGCCGAACCATGCCCACTTCGTTGGGCGTTAATTATTTTTGTGATGCAAATATATAATAAAGTTTTCATCTCGCTCGCATTTCTCCGACTTGATTTACATAATTATACTATTATTTTTCACTGAAAATTTTGTTCAATAATAATAAAATAGGGCCTATGTCACTCCTGAATAGTGTAGCTTTCTGTTAGTGAAAGAATTTTCATGATCGGATCAGTATTTGCGAAGATTACCCCCTACAAACAAACAAAGTTAGAAACTTTACCTTTTCTATAACATTAGTATAGATAAAAGGTTTTCTTTGATGGTTTTGTTTGTTGTTACGAGATAATATTTCGTTTCACGAGACCGTAATCATCGTCGATTAAACAAATCGCAACGACTTATGGTTATGCTCCTACGACTTTACAGAAGTTTCACTTCTGCCGTGTGTAAAAACTGTGCACACATACACATTTTTTTAATAATTACTTCTTTTACTTTCATTATACTATTATTTTAAAATTATAAAGCAAAAAATAAAAAAATAAAACTATTCTGGACAGTATCGCTTACCTTGTTTGAACACGCACACGTGAAAACTTCGAATATCAATAAAACAAATAGGTACAACAAAAATAATTATATCATCATAATATTATATTGTGTATCCGAGATTCAGATTATAAGATAATTATTAATTAAGAGAGAATGTCGGAAACGGCTTCAATGATTTTTCATGAAATTGAGTAGGGGGGGGGGGGTTCGGGGGCGATAATTCTATCTAGCTAGGATACATTTTTAGAAAATGTCGTTTTATCCGTGTTTCAGACAATGAAAAACTGCTAGAATATCATTAGAATATGAAGGTAAACTTTGCCACCATCTACAAGGTTATATTAGCTATAGGTGATACATTGGGCGGTCCCAAAATAAAGCAGAAGACCACGGTTTGAGTCTGATTTCTTCAGTTTGATTATTTTTTTCCCTTTTTTTCTAATTGCAATCATGATATTTTATTTAAATAACCAGTTCATATTTTTTATGGTTATGTCGGTAAAAAAAATATTATTCCTATTAAATCAGTATGTACTTTTTTTTGAAATATATTTTACTAGCCGACCCGCGCCCACTTCGCTGGGCGTTAATTATCTTTGTGATGCAATTATGTTGTGTAGCTCTTAGTACTGTTTTATTAGGTTCATTGTTCAGAATTTGACGTATAAAATCGTAATAATATCGTGTATTTATTATTTTAAATTACAGAACCAAATAACATACTTTATAAATAAAATGTTGCTCCAACGCCATCTATCAAAAAGCGAAAAAACTTCGTCGTCTATTGACTAAAATAAGGCTAAATAAAATAAATAGACTAAAAATAGCGATAGATGGCGCTATTTCTTTGCCATTTTGATAATATATTTTAATATTTTTCTTATTTACTGAATTTTTTTGTACAATTACAATAAAATATTGCCTATGTCACTCCTGAATAGTGTAGCTTTTTGTTATGGCTAGGGCTCGGATTAATATGTAAATACATATTTTTAATTTACACGATTTTCGGTTTTGAATGTCTTCTATACATTGATTATTACATATAGACTCGGAAAAACTAATTTTTATTTTCCATATTTTTCCATATTTTGCCATATTTCATGGGTAAGTCCATATTTTACAAAAAAATATCACAATCATCCATATTTTCGATTTTTATATCATAGAGCATGAATTAGTTCACAAAAATTGATATATTTTTACGTATTTGCATTCTCGCCACCACACGGACGCGCGAGTTTCATTTCTCTCGCGTATTATTCGTCTTAATTTGATTTTTAATACTCTAACTTCATTTATTCCACATTATCTGCCCCCGCGCCGCCGATCAAATCAATCAAATGAAAACCTGAAGATTATAAAAGAAATAGAAAAAAAAAGTTTCTGAAGCAGAAGGCGGTGTTGCTGAAATAGCTAAACAAAAACTACTACTCTACTAACACTACAACTATATAACTGAGGTAGGGCACAGCAGGAAATTTCCTGCTCAAAATATGCAGCAGCCCGACTGGGGTAGTATCTCGATCTTACAGAAGACCACAGCTAAATAATACTGTTTTCAAGTAGTATTGTGTTCCTGATGGTGAGAGCAGAGCTCCTGGGGGGGGGGGGGGATTGGGGAGAGGGTCGACAACGCGCTTGCGACGCTTCTGGTGTTGCAGGCGTCTATAGGCTACGGTAGTCACTTACCATCAGGTGAGCCGTACGCTTGTTTGTCGACTTAGTAACATAAAAAAAAAATAGACTTTAGACAAAAATAAAGGCTTCGTTACACTAAAAACAATTAATAAAGTTACGTGCGTACTGAGTTTTGAGGGTACTGCAGACGTGCCTTACCCAATTACGGAACTAGGCGTCTTTAAGTACGCTCCCATTATATCATGTTTTTTTTTATATATTTAAGTAGGTCAAAAAAGAATACGGCTCACCTGATGGTAAGCGATTACCGTACCTTCAACACTTCAACAGATGCATTGAAAGCGCGTTACCGACCATACTCCCAATCCCCCCCACGAGCTCTGGTCACCAACACAACACTGGTTGAAAGCAGCATTTTTAGCAGTGATCTGCTGCATGTTTGAGGTACTTGAGGCTCCAGTTTTTGAGCAGGAAATTTCCTGCTGTGCCCTACCTTACTTATTTGCCTTTATTGTGACGTGGAAAGATCTTACAGCCAATATAAGGCTATATTTAGACCTAATCGACAGTTTTAATTACGATAATTTAAAAAAGCGTGTGATTGTGTACTGCGACTAATTTAATAAGACAGATTTAGTGGAAGATGAATATACTTCTTTTTTTTTTTTGATTTACCTAAACATATCGCTATCTTTTTATAAATTTTTTAATGTAACTGTTACTGCAGTAACTTTTCACAATAAACAATGTTTAATATGAAAGATATTTTTATTTTATACTCCATATTTTTTCCATATTTTACATTTTTTGGTCCATATTATATGTACATATTTTGAATTTTTTAATACATATTTATCCGAGCCCTAGTTATGGCTGATTTACACGGAGGCAATGACTGCCGGCAGTGCTCACGAGTGCTGGCGCCGAAAACTGACTTCGACAATTTACACGATGGCAGTGGTAACGTCTGTAGTCTTATGGTGTACACATGTCTGTAAAGTCAGTGCGGATAAATGAATTCTCGAAAACAGCAAAAAGTCAGAGATATAGAATAATAGAGGTATAAAATTAATATTTATGCACAAAAAGTATTATGAGATGTAGAATAAAATTTTTTTTTGGTTATTTTCATTTGTAGATATAAATTAATTTTAATTAAAAGATTTTTTTTGTTGAATTGGAATGCATAGCTATTACAACTTATTATTTTCCATCTTTTAGTTATTTTTTTTTAATATGGCAATGTAGTTATTTTTTTAAATTTGATTTACACACCATATTGACTGTTTTCAATAGTATAACAAGTTTTAAGCATACTGTAAAAAAAAAAAAAAATCATTTGAATATACCGAGTAATATCTACGGAAAAATAAAACAATGGTAAATAGTTTGATGGATTGTGCCATGATACTAAAACGTTTCTATCTTTTTAAAATGACATAAATAATTTTATATTCGGGTCATTGCAGATATGGAACATTTTTTAAATTTTTATTTGACTATTTACTTTTTAAAAAAATATTGATTTTTATTTTATATAATTTAAAAAATATATTAATTTTTGTTTTATATAATTTTGTTATGATGCAGCGTGGTCCCACTACACTGACGCGGCAGCGACTGAATTCGGCATTTACACGGTGACAGTTGCGCTAGCGTGGGTGGTGGAGGTAGCGGACTGACGACGAAAAATATGGAGCGGGAATTTAGAAGTCAGTGCTGACGCGACAGTGCTGTACTGATTTAATGTTCTGTGTGTACTGTCGTCAAAACAATTTACACGATGGCAGTGACAGGTCAGCACTGACTCCGTAGGAAACTGCCGGCTGTCACTGACGCCGTGTAAATCAGCCATTAGTGAAAGAATTTTCATGATCGGATCAGTATTTGCGAAGATTACCCCCGATATACAAACAAAGTTATAAACTTTTCCTCTTTATAATATTATATTTTATTTATAAAAAACTTTAGACCACAACTGAAGATCTTCACTAACACATATCTTCCTCTCAACTTCCGATCGCCTCGCCCGTTCACATTTTTCGTATAATAACGCTCGCGCTCTCGTCACGCATTTATCAGCTTACTTAAAGTCAAGCGTGCGTAAAGAAGTTTTACTTTAAAAACGACGTACGACGTATCATAGTGAATGTTATATTCACTCATGTCTAAAATACTTATTATTATTATTTTATTTTTTTATATAACTAGGTCGGCAAACAAGCGTTAAGCGTACGGCTCATCTGATGGTAAGCAAATACCGTAGCGGCGTAGCCTATTAATAGACATCTGCAACACTGGAAGCATCGCAAGCGCGTTGCCAACCCTATCTCCAATTCCCCCCAGGAGCTACTATAATACTATTACTACAACATACAATAATGACTGTCTACTTTGTATATTTTAAAATAAACGTTTGCTTCGTATTCTGTTTTTGTCGTTCTTTTATATTATATGGAAGTTAAAAATAGCAAAATCAATAACATATCTCGGTGAACTTCAACATTTTCGTCGAAAATTCATTGGATAATTTCGTTACGTTTATGGCGGAGTGGGTTATTTTAAATTAAGTTGTGGTACCTATAATTAAGACAGCTAGTTTATCTTCTTTTAAAGTGAAACTTTTATTACATCGTCTCAAACTTTTTCGTCTGTGTGTTGCATGTCGTGTGACGGTCGGCCGCGCGGTAAGATTGATAAAGCGATTTTTACACCCTTAATGGAATATTTTTCAAATTTTTTTTAGTTAAATGTCTGTAATGTGAAAAAAAGTTTCACTTTTACCGGGGTTTCATAAACCACACGGGGTTTTTTATTCAATTTATGCAGTTGTACTTGACCGAAAATCTTAAGAGTAGGTACCTACAACCATTTGTACTAGTTATAATTATAAACGTGTAAAGCACTACCTACTTCAGGAACATTGTGTGTTCAATCAACATGAACATATATAATGTTAATTATGTGTTATCATTATCACATATTATTTTTATACCACACAAGACTATCTACACGTTTAAATTAACTTTTTGAGTCGGTACTTTGCAACTAACAATGGATATTACGTTCGTAATTTTCAATTTCACTTTTACCACCGTACGAAGATTGATTTTTTAATTTGTATTTGAATTTTGAAAGGTTATATTATAATATTTCAAGTAAAACCATATTAAGGTTTCGACTGTGTCGGCCTTGTCGCTATTCTAGTTGCTGCCAAACAAGATTAAAATAACTACATTTGCAATTGTAGACTATACGTAACACGTGGTTCAATAAGTCCCGAGACTAAGTACTAAAAAAAGGTCTTTTTTATAAAATTAATTTTTATTCATCAACATAGTCTCCTCCAAGAGCGATACAGTCCCTCCAACGCTTTTCTAACTTTTCTATCCCATGTGTGTAGAACGATTTGTCTTTGGCTTCAAAATAAGCCTCCGTTGCTGCGATAACTTCACTATTTGAGTCAAATTTCTTACCCTGAAGCATTTTTTTGAGGTCTGCAAACAGCCAGTAATCGCTGGGGGCCATGTCTGGCGAATAAGGGGGATGAGGAAGCAATTCGAAGCCCAATTCGTTAATTTTGGCCATCGTTCTCACGGACTTGTGACACGGCGCGTTGTCCTGCCGGGCTAGCATGCGTTCAACGAGATATTCTCTTGACGAGAGAGATAGATAATGTCTACATCGAGTATTTTCTCGATTACCCTAGCATGCGCAATACGAGAGACATAATTCTCTTCCGAAGACAAAACGGAACGGAAACGCCATGGTATATAAAATATATTATAATAATATTTATAATTTTAATATATTTCGTTTATCGTAGTCTTTCTTGTCGATAATATTGACAACGAGTAGTTTATCTTCTTAAAATTCGACAAAACTACGATAACTAAAATTTCTTGTTATCTCTTCAATTGTCGTGACGAGAAGAGTATCACGTGCACGCATGCTAGCTACTGTAGACATAAAGAGATAATACGAGAAAAGGGGTAGACAAACTTTTGTCGTGGCGCGCATGCTAGCCCGGCTGGTGAAACACCACTTTCTTTTGTTCATGTGAGGCCGTTTATCCGCAATTTCGTACTTCAATCGCTCCAATAAGCACATGTAATAGTCACTATTTATATTTTGCCCCTTTTCAAGGTAGTCGATGAAAAGTATTCCATGCGCATCCCAAAATGTAGACGCCATAACCTTACCGGCCGATTTCTGAGTCTTTGGACGCTTCGGGTGGCTTTCACCAGCCGCTCTCCACTCCGCTGCCTGCCAATTGGATTCCGGAGTGAAATGGTACATCCAGGTTTCATCCATTGTTACATACCGACGTAAAAAATCCTTTTTATTATGATTCATCAGCGCCAAACATCGCTCTGAATCATTGATACGTTGTTCCTTTTGATCAGTTGTAAGCAAACGCGGCACCCACTTAGAAAAAAGCTTTTTCATGGCCAAATTTTTATGTAAAATAGTGAAAACACTACCAGCTGAAATCTTCACTATCTCGGCTATCTTTCGCACTTTTACCTTCCGATCTTCCAATACGATTTTGAGGACTTGGTTAATATTTTGTTGAGTCACTGCTTCATTTGGACGACCTGAGCGTTCCCCATCATTGGTGTCCATGCAACCGCGTTTGAAGTCGGCATACCACCGACAAATGG
Organism: Melitaea athalia; assembly: GCA_905220545.2. Classification (NCBI taxonomy): domain Eukaryota; kingdom Metazoa; phylum Arthropoda; class Insecta; order Lepidoptera; family Nymphalidae; genus Melitaea; species Melitaea athalia. The sequence goes on from HG992178.1 coordinate 17,953,235, forward strand.
TTGCTTTAGAGGGAGCTGATCCTGCATAACATTTTATAAGCCATTGCTGTGCTTCAACGGTATTTTTTCCCATTAAAAAACAATGTTTTATCAACACGCGAAACTCGTTTTTTTCCATTGTATCGAAATTACAACCGTAGCGTCACTTAAATGTTTCAAAATCAATAATTTTATTGTTCCATTTTTAAAAATTTGACACATATTCTTCTATTGATAGCCAGTTCTTTTTAAAAATCAAAAGAGTTTTTAATATATGCGCCATTTCCAGGTTAGTCTCGGGACTTATTGAACGATCTAGTACCTATAGGTAAAATAATATTTCTACGTTTGTATATTTTATGTCATCTATTTAAGAATCATGCTTTTTAAATATCTTAAAATTAATTTGGTTTACGTGCTTGGAGTTGGACGGTGTTGGTGCTGTAATTGAAATTTTTTTACACTAGTAGTTGTTATTAAAGTGTCTAGTTATAAGAATGAATAACGAAATATCTATTTCCACTAGTAAGTGACGTCATTAAGCATGTATTTTATAAAAAAAATAACTAGTTATTATATCATTCATTATACACATTATACCTATATTGAAAAGCAAGCATAGCAAAGCATATGCCTATCAAATTTGTATCCCGTCAAGTCTTCTGTGCCTACTCCCAATATTTATTTCAAGAGCTGGCAACCTTACTTTTAACGGATTACAATTAGATATAAATCTGAGTTACTGTTCCAGGTCGCGTGCTCGTGCACTGCATGATGGGTGTCTCAAGGTCAGCGACTTGCGCAATCGCCTTCCTAATGATCAAACGAGGCATGACCTTAACCGAGGCGCTCGCTCTAGTCCGCTCCCGCCGCGACATTCATCCCAACGACGGTTTTGTTCGCCAACTTCAAGAGCTAGACAGGGAACTTCGCTTGTCTAGGGTCCGCTGACATCGAACCCCTCTGCCGCCCTTTTATAGTTTGTCTCTCGAATATGGAAGCTCTCATTTACGCGTTCGAAGTCTCGACCGAACTTACAATAGTCGATATTAATTTTTTTCGATTCGGTCCTATATTACAACGATTCGGAGTTTACTAACTGAGATGAGAGTATTAATATTTTTTTAAACTTTTAAAATCTTAAATATTTGTATAGCCTGCAAATGTACTTTATTTTTATCAATCAAATGTTGACCAAAAAAAAAAATTAAATTCTGGTCACAAAATTTTAATATATTTTCCAAATAAATGTAAAAATTTAATATTTACCGTCGATTGTTAAAATATTCTCGTGTGCCATTTTATTTTACTATAGATGATGCTGCTGTTATTTTTGTGATGTTACCTTTAAACTAGTGTAAATCATTAAGAAATCACTGTGTCCAACCTGCATTAAGAATTTAAGATGTCTTTGCTTCCAGTGATTGAAGAGTATGTTTTACTATAGTACAATTTACTAGCCTTATAGTTGTGAAAAAACTTTATCGAAATAATACAATACGTATATTCATAAAAATGGGCATTTTATCTCGAAGTTTTCACCCAAAATAATCAATTATTTAGAAATAATACATCTACAAATATTATTATTATGTTATTTTGGGTGAAAACTGTAGTCCCGCTTAAGTTAGACTTCTTCAAGACTGGTGAATGTGGCACCTGAGTGATGTTTAATAAAATAGCGATAATGTAGCAAGTATTTAATGCCCTATCAGGTGTGTGTCAGGGCTTTGTAGTAAGACTCATAGTCAAAGGGTCTCGTTGCCAACTTGTAACATTTGGCTGCACATGAATCATGTGTCATTGTTCTAATTCTATTTTTAATATCACACTTCCATTAACAACTAAACTCACTTTCATTTATTTGTCATCTACATTCTGTTCTAGAGTACCTACGATACAAATATTATTTCATTAATTAATTACCAAACAAATATTGTTTCTATATAATTATAAGTTAATTACTGTAGTTATTTTAAGTATTTACCGGTATTTTTAATTTTGCTAGATGGATGAACATAGTTCGGGTCCAACATTGTCGTATAACAGGGCTATAATTCCTGTTCCACATTTTATGAGCTAGTGCTCATTTTTTAATTTTTCACGGTCTGTAGTAATAAAACGAAAACTTTGGCACAAAATATCATACAGACTGATTGAACTTATGCACTTGAAGTCAGGATATATGTAAAAAAAATGTCTGTTTCCTTTAAGTATAAAGCAAAAGTTAGGCTGTTTCAATTAAAAGAATTGCTGCTATTATATATGTAAAATGTATTCTTTTAGTTGCTTTTGTAAATTTCAATATTATAAAATGAAACTTTAATTTTCATTGTCGATCAATATAAATTTTATATATATAACATTTTAACTACTGACCGTGCTAAAAATGTGCTAGTTCATTCATAAATGATATTCATTGTTGTTATATCCATATAGAATATAGATTTTATTTAAATATCTTTAAAGCCATACAGTGTATAAACATAATTATTCTAATTAAAATCTTTATAGAACAATTATATAAATATTTTCACGAGTAAATTAAATGTAAGATCTGTTGCGGTATTTTTTTTGAAATGTAATTAATATGAGAATGTCATACAAAAATGTAGTTAGTATAACATTATTTATAGATTTAAATGTGGTACATAAGTCTCAAGACTTATATTAGTCTAAAAAGTAAAACTCACCCAGTGCAATATTATGTAGAAGAGATGAGTACCAAAGATGGAAATTGTTGTGATATTGGAAAGTGTATCTTGTAAGAATTTTTTTTGTTTGTTATTTTTTTTTTATATGTAGTTTTCGAATCCTAACTATTTCTTCAAATGGGGTGTTCTGTAGATGTTATAGACCACATTCCACGTGAAAAAAAACATTCCTAGCTTTTTGAAGTTAAAGTTCTTTAGGCGCATGAGGGGTAATTTGAGCGGACTGGTAATGCGGCAGCGTCATGACGGTCAGTACTTGGGTGGGTGACTGCCTGGGTACACCGCGACGTTGCCTTTTTGTTTTTTTTTGCCATGCTTACGAAAAGTATTTGCAGAACGAATATCAAAGTAGCTCTGAATCTATAAATTTAAAGAAAGTAAAATTATTAAAATTGGCTAAGAATGTTTTTTCCATGTTGAACGTAATCTATTACACCTATACTACCTTGTTGTTTTAAAATTTTGTTGAAATATCTATCTCTAACAATTTAATTTGCAAGAAAGAATGTTATTGAAAATATTTAATCATTTTTATTAACTGTGATATATATTTTATAATAGATAAAGTTTTTAAAATACAGGATTATGAAATGAGTCAGATTATGTTATTAACTTTTGTCATGTTTTAAGGTGAACATTAGAGGTTGTAACATCATTATACAATAAAGGTTTTACTCGACACATATAACTTAGTGTTAGGTTGAATCATTGAACATTAAAAATGAAATGTAAAATTATTATATTATTAAAACTATTTATTGAAAATAAAGTTATTTACCTTTATTATGTTTTTTATTATTAAGATAACCTTATTATTCTTGGGTTTAATGGCTTTGAGTTGTGCCAGAGGGCACTGTCGATTTCGCCAATGTCACGTGGGGTAGAAAAGACACGAAGGAGAATGATCGGTGTGTTTGAGATTATCAGCTACATAGGATATTACAGATAGAAAAAATAAAATAGGCTTTTGCTGTAAAACCACTACCTGTAACAACAAATAATAACACTAAAACTACATATAATCTTTTAATTACGTATTATATAAGTATACTAGGAAAGGAAAAACAGGATATATACATAGTCTACCTACAGCTTAATTTTCTTAATTTCTATATACTTACATAAGAATGCACAAAAGGGACTAAACACAAACAATAAGTACAGTAACAAGCATTCAACATTAATAGGACGAGGAATTTCTCAGGGAAGGTTATCATAAATAGGATGGAGGAGGTTAGGACAGTTGAAGAGCCTTCCGATATTGTGTTTATTGAATTTGACCAGTTTGTAAATAAGGAGATCCAAATCCAATGAATCCCATTTCATAAAAGAGAAAAAATTATGACAGAGCCACCTCTCAGTGTGTATCAGAGTTATGATATTTGAATTCATTATCAAGTACTTGTTACAGTAAAAATAAAAAACCTTAAAAAAAAGAATTAAGCTATCATATATATTTCCTAAAATTCTACATATTTAAGATTAATTTACAAGTAAGGTCGGTTCATTTCACCCTCCTTCGCTTTTTTGTCTCTCGCTCTGGGGAACCAGCGATGTGTTGTTGTAAGAGTTAAGGAAGCCAACTGCTGTCTTGCTATTTCAGGCTTTATATCATTGAACACTCTCTTAACTTCGTTGATATCGTTCATTCTTAATACACCCCTGTCACTTGATGTTTCTTCTGGTAGAGGTTTTGTATTATCGTAAGGGAATTCTTGTTCCCGATGAAGAGCAACTATTGTAGACCCATCATCGGTCATGACAATTTTATTGTAACATCTGGCAATAATATTTTTTGGTGGTATTGCAAATGATCGCAGTAAATACGACATTTTAAAATGTGTTTATTAATTTTAAAACTGAATAACCTTAACAAGTTAACAACAACATGACATCTTGACAGGGATGCAGTGTTGCCAACTTTATTTTTCAGAAGATCGTACCATATCCTAGAAAAGATCGTATTTTGCCTATATTTCAAGGAAAAAATCGTACGCAATGAAATTTCAATAAAACAACGTAAATAATTTTAAAACGAAATGCTATAATAATTTTGATTCAATATTTATCATATAAGGAACATGAATCAACATTTAACATTAAGAATTTTTATATTTTTAGATATGAAAAAAGTTACATAGGTAACTATATTCTCAAACTCAGATGAAACCGTGATTAGGTGTCATTTCCCTAGATATAGATTAGTCCAGTCAAATTACGGCTGAAAATGGGTTAAAAAAACATAAAACATCGCAGTTTGGGGATTATGAAGGGTCGATAGGGGTGTATTCTGAGCATAAATTATAATTTGAGGGGTTCTCCGAAGGTCATCTCGATGTAATTTAGATGAAAACGCGTTTAATTCGATATCTCGAGAATGGTTAGTGTTAGGCAAAAAATTATAGAGACCTTTTCTCTTCTAAATTAAATTTAATAACTTTTTGATCTGAAACTTTCCTTGACATCAATACTTTTCAGTTTATTACAAGATAAAGTATCAAAATAAATGATCATGGAATACTTAATATTTCTTTCAAGTATACTTACTGATGTCGATGATATTGCAACATTGGCACGGATCTCACTCGGTAAAGCAAGATAAAACTCCAAAAATATTGGTGTTAGTAAAATATTTTTAGGAAAAAATTGTTCATATTTAAAGCATCAACAACTTTGATAATAGGTAAAATTTCACAAAATTGAACGACTGGGGAGAAAATGGCGAAAAATGAAAAATGGGGAGAAAAAAAGTAAAATTTTTGCCTTTTTTCCCTTATTATTCTCTGTGTTTATTAACAATATCTCTCGTGTCATTTCTTCTCCCTACCACCTGTATGCCGATGATTTGCAAATATATCGTCATTTTGAGCTGACCGAGCTGCATGAGTCTATTAAATCTCTAAACGAAGACTTTTCAGCTATTAACCTATGGGCTAAATCGTTTGGTCTTCTTATTAATCCATCAAAATCACAGGCAATAATTGTCGGTAGCAGTCGTTTAAGAAACCGAATCGATTGGAATGCTATTCCTCCCATTTTGTACCGTGGCATACCTATTTCTTATTGTGACAAAGCCAGGAACTTGGGCTTGATTATAGACAAACACTTATCTTGGATAGCTCATGTCAGCGAGGTCAGCAGAAAAATGCACCATACCTTTCACTCTCTGAAGCGTCTCCAATTCTTCTCACCATTAAAAACCAAAATTTTGCTTGCCTACTTCCTTTATTAGGTATAATGAGTTGTATAATTACTTAGTGCAATAAAGAATATATATAAATAATTGCAAAAGTGATCATTTCAATCGATTAATAGATCGAATTAATTTGAATTCTCATATATTTTTCCTTCGTAATGATGATGGGTGTAAGGTGTGAAAAGATCGTATATTTTGCGTACGATTTCGATTACTCGATCGTACATCGTACAAGAGCCAAAAAGATCGTATAAATACGATTTAAATCGTACGGTTGGCAACACTGCAGGGATGTTAGACGGCCACTTAGAAATCATGGTACCGAACTAGCTAAAAAAATGGTACGGGCCACAAAAACATGGTACGCCAACACTAATGTGTAAATTTTGTCGGAAATCGCAGCCTATAATTAGTGAAAAAAATTTATATATCAATTTCGTGTACCGTTAATAGAAAACAAACCTTTTTTTTTTTGATATTCGAATTAATTGCTGTACGTACGTATGTATATCACGTACCATGTACCATGACTAATCGTCATGGTACATGGTACGCAGGGCTGCCAGATGCAAAAAAAGAGTGATCGTACGCCAACTACAAAATAATCGTATGCCAAGAGTAAATAATGCTAAATAATGGTACGTGTACCATTATAATGGTACGTCTGACATCACTGCATCTTGATCACAGATACCAAAGAGTATATAACCACTACGTTTTACGTTTGTTCTTATTTGTTCGTTAAAAATATTCATTTGTTCGGTTATTGTTTATTTATAATAAGTTAAACAATTTTTTTTGTGAAGTTAGCGTTTTATGGCTCTAATTTGATTTTTTTTTTAATTTTTCCATGGTATCAAGAAATGGCCATGATGGCGTATAGATTTCGTCAAACCCAGCCCCAGATCTCATGAAATCTTTTTTCTTTTTTAAATTAGTACGGAAAGCCGTCATTAAAGTTTCCTTTTTCTTTTTTAACTCGCTTATTGGAATACCCCTCGCATTAGTATTTTATGGTTCTTCTACATAATGGCCCATCATAGTGGTCCACTATGATGAGCCAGCGTATGGAGGGCGTAGTGGTGTCGAATGGCTCATTTAAGAATTTTTCATTATTAAAGAAATTCTAGCTCACGGAACTCTATCTCCATTATTTATAATTTTAATTTAACGCTGATAACGGAGTCTCCGCGCAACGGGGTCAAGAGTCGCTTAACAGTTTCACGACTGCGCATGCGGCATGCACCTAACTAACTAAAAAAACTAAAAATATTGTTAAAAAAATTAAATTCAAATAAAAAAACGATCGAACAAACAATAAAAAAAATTCCTATGAAAAAAAAAAACCAGTTAAAGCCATAAAACGCTAACTTCACAAAAAAAAAATTGTTTAACTTTTTATAAATAAACAATAACCGAACAAATGAATATTTTTAACGAACAAATAAGAACAAACGACGAACAAACGATTTGTCTATACCCGATTAATTAAAATTAATGAAAATGCTAACTTCACAAAAAAATAAATTGTTTAATTTTTTTTAAATAAACAATAACCGAACAAATGAATATTTTTAACGAACAAATAAGAACAAACGACGAACAAACGATTTATCTATACCCGATTAATTAAAATTAATGAAAATGCTAACTTCTCAAAAAAAATTGTTTAATTTTTTATAAATAAACAATAACCGAACAAATGAATTTTTTTAACGAACAATTAAGAACAAACGACGAACAAACGATTTGTTTATGCCCGATTAATTAAAATTAATTTATTTTGTTGATGCTAGGTTCACACAGGTCTCTTTTTGTACTCTTTTATTTGGTGTAGACTGTCGACGACTGTCATGTCAATCACAGATTAAGTCCATGGATTAAGTATTATACAGCATTTCACCTAAGATGGGTACGGTGACACATGTCAAATTAACTCTATAGTGAGGTGACCATGCATAATTAATTTATATGATTTGATTATCGAGTACAATTGCGGTTAACCTTTAATCGATTATAAAAAAAAATATTTTTAGCTGCTTATTAAAAATTAATTTTTGTATTCCCGAAAGCGGACAACCAACTCCCGGGCTAGACTGTTTAAAACGATCTTCTTTGTTCTTTTCGGCATTTTACAGAACAGAACACACACACAAAATGGAATAACTAACAAAAAATAGAACAACAGAATAATAGAACTTAACAAGAATAAAACAGCAATAAATACAAGTATAACAACAATAAAACAGCTACAAATACAACTATAATAATAAGTGAGTTGACTCGATTAATAATTCTCTATTAAACAGAATGCGGCTCAGTTCTAACAAAATTCTGAAAATGTTCAGTGCTAAGCTCGCTGAGCCTATGCTTCAGCACTAGCTTTGTTGCCGTGGTGGTGAGGCAAGATAGGTTAAGCAAGTAAATTGTTATTTGTTAATTGTTAATTTCTAATTTAATATAAGTATACTAACATAGTTGTAAGTCACTGATATTACTAACAAGTGGACTGTAAGTCTTAAATAAATAAAATTATTATTATATTATTATTATAATAAGATGGTCGTTACGATTATTTGTTTTTGCCGATTACTACGTTTACGTGTCAATCCCTATACCTACGTCATTAAACGTTTCGTCTCATGCCTCTAATTTTAGGTTATTATGTTTTCTGTGCCTTTTTTAATTTGTTTAAAATGTAAAATTAAAAAAATGTAAAAAATGTAAAATGTAAAAAAAGCATTATTATTTGCCTTAGAAATTAATTGGTGATTTTTAAACATTTATGTTTATCTGATTTGCTGAAAATAGTGAGTGTATTGAAACATTTCCAATGTCACAGTACCCATCTTATGTGAAATGTATTATAGTTATGGACGGAACAGAAGAAACTAAAAGAAGACGATGGCTGCATGGCTCTGCCTTTGCCTTTCCCTATGATTGGGAAATTTTATTAAAAAAAAGTATTAGTTATGGTCAATTTTCAATTGTCAATGTCAAATGTCAATTTGTCACTAAAAAGTTATAGGTATATATAAGTTTCTTGTTTTAATGGTTTTTAGATATTTTAATTACAAGTTACCTACTAAATATTACTGTTTTTATTCCGTAGCTTAGTTAAGTTTCATTTTGTAGTATTTTCCTTAATGGATTTTCCTGCTACACCATCAAATGCTTCAGATAGCAACGATTACTCTGGTGCAACACCAATACAATTTGATGCAACGCAAGACAATACGAAAAGGCGAAGGTATGTTTACATAGCAGAGATATTATCTTAGTTTTGACTTAAATTCGAATATAATTATTAATGATTAACGTTCTTAAAATTTCAGTTCGTCTAGATCCATAAAAAGGCGACGTTTTGATGACGAACTTGTGGAGTATAGTTTAGGTTTACCAGGCGCTTCGCTTGGTAAAAATGAAAAAAGGATTCGGACACAGTCTTACACCAGCAATTTGCCTGACTTTCCAATTGTTGGAGCTTCTTCAGCGCCTCCAGTTGTACCGACACCTGAACGTCGTAGGGCTTTAAGTAAAATTTCAGGTGGTGGAAGCTTAGGTCGAAAACCACGACGTAAAGGACAACTCAGTCAGTTGTCAACAAAAGACTTGGGGAGATGGAAGCCAACAGATGACTTAGCTTTGATATTAGGAGTTCAGCAAGTCAGTATTTTTAAAATTGTTTTAAATTCCTTCACAAAAGTTTGATCTAACAATTCTGACCTATGCACCTGCTATCTGAGCTTTGCACAAATGTAACAGGTATTATTTATTTTTAGATTTACATATATACTGAACATTGATGTAATATTTTTAGACAAATGATCTTCGTATAGTACACCGTGGAGTAAAGTTTTCTTGCCGCTTTACTGTTGGTGAGCTGCAGTCACGGTGGTATGCTTTGCTGTATAATGCAGAAGTATCCCGAGTGGCTATTGCCGCTATGCGAAACTTGCACCCAGATTTAGTAGCAGCCGTGCAACAACAAGCTTTATATTCCACCGCAGAAGAGGATTTACTTGGAACTTTACCAAGTGTAGGTTAACTATTTGTAATATGTAAATCTACTTACATATTACTAACTTATACTTTTTGTTAAAATTGTTAATTAATTTCTTTTACCATTTTGTTAAATAGTTTTATATCTATTTTTAGTGTGTAAGTTTTGTTTAAATTTGTTTTATTTTAGTTAATCATTATATTTAATAATGTATGTTTTAGAATTCTCACCCAGCACCAGAAAAGTTCCAGGAGCTGTTAGAACAGAATCCACATGTTTTTTATCCAACTCGAACAGCCAAATCACTGATGGCTCACTGGCAGTCATTAAAACAATACCAACTTCTTCCTGACCAAACTGTGCAACCTTTACCCAAAGGTAACAGTATAAACAGTTAAAAATGTTCAACATAATATTAGTAACTATTTTAAGTTAACCTTTAACATGGTAAAAAGCCAAAACTTTATAATTTTTTTGACAAAGCTATAAGAATCTGTGATATACATAGATGTCAATTGAATTACACCGGATTAAAAGTATTAAGTTTTGTCAAACATTTATTGGTACATACAGCTTTAATAGGGTTAAACAATACATCCAAATAATATTCTAATGCATGATTCTAAATCCTTATTAAACAATTTTTCCAGAACCTGGTGATAATATTATGACATTCTCTGACGCTGAAGAAACTATGAATGATTCAGAATTACCAGACTATAAAGAAGATGACATCGATGCAGAAATGCAACTGGCTGACAGGTCTGAAATAGTTTTTTAAATAATTATACAGTTAATACAGTTAGTACTACGTTAATACTAATAATATCAAGCAAACTTGACGTAAACTTATTTTTGCTTTGTCATAAAAAAGGATAAATAATGTAAATATGGTCAAGCAAAATTCACTGTAGAATTTGAAATAAATGATGGGAGGTGACAAATTTTTTTAATACAGTCAACAAACAAATGGTATTAAAATTGAATGTTTTTTATCATAGTACAATTACTGTAGGAGAGGGTATGTTTTCCTAAAGGGGTTTGTCCTATTAATTGTACAAAAGAACACTGATCGATTATTATCTATAGAAGAAAAAAACGTTATTACAGTTACAGTATTATATTCTAAAAAATTTATTTAGTTAATTGAAAGGATTCGATTTTTCTTTTAGGGTAAAGTATTTGCTTAGCTACAAGTCTGTAATTATTTACACTTTCAGAATGTAAAGCATGAATTACTTTAGTAGCTATAAATGTGTAAAGCACGTACTACACGTACACTTAATTTTAGGTTTTCTATCATTAGATAGAAAACCTAAAATTAAATCATCATCATCGTATTTGTAATAATTTAAAATTCTGTATAATTTTTTTAGGATAGAAAAAAAAGATATCAGACTATTAGAGAACTCGCTGTCTCGCTGGCAAGTGCTAGTCCAGTCCGTAGCGGGCGGCAGTGTGGAGCTTGATAAGAACACGCTAGCTGTACTGCGCGGCCGTCTCGTACGCTATCTCATGCGTTCCCGAGAGGTAAGCATGATCCATTCAGAGCCGGCTTTACCTATAGTGCAGGGTGTGCGGCGCACACGGGCGCCGGGTCTAAGGGTGCGCCGAGCGTCCTCTAAGACTAATGCGACACCTCCAAAGATGCGTCGCTCGCGGCACCGGCGCTCTCAAAGACCCTGCGCCCGTGTTACGGCCGATGCCGGGCGCACGGTAGCAATGCAAAGCGCGCCACCACAAGCTGCTTTTTTACTTACTCTTACACAACAACTTTTGTTTCAACGTGAAATCAGCCTTAAAACAGATAATTAAAGATTACATTGGTGACTTGGTAGTGTCGTATCGCTACCGAAGGCTACCGTTTTGATTCGTTTGAAAACACGCCGACAACAATATTGCTAACTCGGCTGTATTGGAATGCTATACGGCCTTCCTGAAACGATGCCACCACTCGCAAATACGCAGGCGCCCAGGTGGTGTTGTCGTAGCAATCAACTTGGCCAGGAGTCCGGCGTGTGATCGAAGGCCTTCTCCATATCGAGAAAGACTCAGAATGTGCAGTGCCGGTTCTTGAGCTCACTGGCCAAGTGGCTGAGGACTCTCACCAGCTGGAGCGACGTCAAGTGGTAACTGCAGAAACCGAACTGCTCTTCGCGCATGGGCAGATGAGGCGTGAGTCTCCGCAGCTGCGTAAGCGACTGCTTAAACAGCTTGGCGATGTGCGAGAGTAGCGTGATGGGCGGTAGCTTCTCGGGAGTCGACGGTCCTTCTCCGACTTAGGTAGGACGATGATTTTCCCGTTCTTCCATATCACGGGGAAGTGTCCGATTTAAAGTATCCCGTTGAATGCCTTCATGAGCGCTACGAGGCATCCAATAGGCAGCTGCATCAACGCGGCAGTAGGTATGCCGTCGGGTCCCGGGGCCTTCCGCTTGGGCAGGCGGGCAACCCCTTTCCTTAGCTCAGACAAGGAGATGAGGTCCCCTCCCTGGAGTTCCGGAAGGGAGTCCGACAGAAACCTTTCCACTGTCTCGTGGACTGCCGCGTGATGATAGACGACCGCTACGTGGACATTCGACATTGGGAGGAAATTGTTTCTCCATATATTCCGCCAGGGTTTCTGCTCTATCTCTGGCGGAATATCTTCTGTTACCCGCTCTATCCAGGAGCGGGTAGACCGGCAGGTCTTTTCTCGTGAGTTTTTTGCAGAGGCTGCATAAATTGGTATCGTGCTCAGATGCTTGATCGATGGTATCTTCCCCGTCGTACTCATTGAGAGCCACGAGCGCCCGCGATACCTCCTCTGCAATATGGTTTATTTCGCGCTTCACCCTCGGGCACCTGGGCCGAGCCCAGAACTTACGCAGCTGCCTTTCCTGCGCAATTTCTCGCGAATGTCGTCCCTGCTTCTTGGTGGAAAGCCTTGGGTGGTGATAGCTCTATCAAGGGCCGCGGCCGTCTTAATTGCCTCGGTGATTCTTCCGGCTGCGACCTCAACGTCGGCATCAGTCGAGGCAGGAACCGTAAGCTCCAGTCCCGCGAGCGTCGAGGTGAAGCGGTTCCAGTCAACCCGCGACCTTAATCTTCTGGGTACCATGACGCTTTGATGGATGTGAGCACGACCATAATTGGTTGATGCTGTGTGTTGAGGTCATATAGAACGTCAACATCCAGCGGGTGTATCACTCACTCCCTTGTGCAGCACGATGTCCAGAACATCGGGTTGTTGGCCAGGGGCTGTGGGCACGTGTGTAGGTGCTCCTGGACCCAATACAACGGTGTATTAATAGTAAACCAAACACTAAACTTGTACTTCCCAGTTGGTATACAATAAAGCGTAATGGTACTAAAAAAGATATTCGCGGTTAAACGGATTGGATTTGGCTACGGAGCTATACCGTTCGCTGTTCTCAAGCAGGCACCTCCCAGCCGGGTTGATTACGCGGGAGCCCCACGCTGGGTGGTTCGCGTTCAGATCTCCCACGACTAGTGAAGGCTTCTGCAAAGTTAATAGCATCTGGACATCCATGGTGCAGAAAGGCAGGTCAGTTGGTTAATAGGTGGCATACAGGGTTAGCTCCTCGTCCTCTCCTGCGTGCACTCGAATCCCTTGCGTGCGTATGCTAACGTGCAAAAACTCCTCGGGCGAGTGCAAAAACTCCTCGTGCACAATGTCCCTCCGCACCAGGGCTGCCGTATTCTTAAATGGATATCCCCCGGGAGAGACCTCGTCACACCGGTACACGAAGTAGTTGGGGACTCGGAGCTCGACGTCAGCCTCTCGACGTCAGTCGAGAGTTTCGTCTCACCCAGGAGAATCACGTGTGCGTTCAGCGACTGGGCAAGCAACATAAGCTCTCGAATATGTCCCCTGATGCCGCCAGAGTTCCAGTAAATGATTCTCAACTGGAATTGAGCTTCGCTAGTGAGGCCAATCCAGTTGAGATCGCCGAAAGTTTATAGTATAGTATATTTGAAAATATAACTGTATTTCATTTTGACCGCGTGTCTACTAGAGGGCGCCAGGGTACTGGTTGCACACGGGCGCCACAGGGGCTAGAGCCGCCTCTGGATCCATTATATGTATATCTTTATCTATTCCCATTCTTTAAATTCTCTATAAAAGATTATAAAACAGTTAGCTTAATGCCAACATTAAAACACCAATATCCTAATAACCACAATATCATCCAAACGGAATGATATAATGTTGTACTTACTCAATTTCATAATAACACTCCTTTGTTTTTTTTTTCGATTCCTTCCACGCAAAGGGTTTACTCAACAGACAGCCAGATTCTTACTGCTCTATGCGCGGTATCTATATGAATTTCATAAAAAGAACATCTGTATGAATTTAAAGTAAAAAAATTGGTTGTCTGTAAACTCGGTTTACACACGATAGTTTAACGCGATAATGTCATAAAGAAACATTAATGAAAAATTGCAGACTTTTATGAATTGAATAATTATCAATGAATTATCATTATTTTGCATAATACAGAGAAGGAGTTATTTGAAAATTGCATTATATTTTATTCGAACTGCTAGCTCTGACGTCACGCCAATTAAAGTCATTATGACGTCAAAAGAACATCTGAATTTTAATAATTGCACTATATACAAAATGTTAATTACTACTACAGTAAATAATGTCTTGTATGCAACTGTTGATAATTAGGTATTAAAACACTCATGTAATAAATACTATTATCACACACGACTTCGCCTCGTGTGATAAACCCATCTTTAAATACCCCTCATTATACAACAGTTGCATAAATAACTATTAATCTTTACTAATATTTTAAAGCTAAAGAGTTTGTTTGTTTGTTTAAACGCCCAAATCTCAGGAACTAATGCTTTGAATTGAACAAATATTTTTTGTTAGATAGTCCATTTACCGAGGAAGACTATAGGCTATATAACATCACGCTACGACCAATAGGAACTGAAATATAAAAAAAATGTTACGAAAACGGTAATAATATTTTTTTGAATGATTATGTTGCGTGTGTTGTTAAAACTATTAAAGCTAACCAAACATTATGTGTGAAGCAATTGATCGCCATAAATATTTCTAAGAAAAAAATTCGTGACAGTATTATTTATTTATTATAACCTTTACTCATTTATAACCTTTTTTATGGTAATCAATTTTTTTCTAAAGTAATGCATTATTTGCGAAGGTGGTATTATACACATGAAACAAAACCTTATCCAAATAAATAGTTATTTACCACAAGTATTTCTTTTGAGCAAAATTGTCCTTGACATCATTTGATCACAAAAAACGAAATGGTTTTTTTGCTTGAAATTACTGCATAATATTATTAGCCAGGCATATGAATCCTTATAAATGAAAAATACTTCATCAAGAAGGTAGCTTGATGGAGAATAACTTTGTGTTTTATAGCATTTAATTTGGACGCATAGTTTAGGAGATAATGTAAAATCAAATGAAACGGCACCTCGTCGCGACGCGGGCCTGTGTTCGAATTGTCGGAGTTGCACAGTTTAAAAATATTTTAGTAGAACTTATGTTTTTCCCTCAAATTAACGCGGTTGAACGACGTTGTTTCCATAAAATATATATATGTATAGTATACATAAATAAAATAAATACTGACCTATTGGTACGTGCTTGTGGAGCTTGGTAAGAACATGCATGCTTTGTTCGTGGCCGCTTCGTGTTTTACCTCATGTGGATCTAAAAGTTGTTCGTATGGCTGTAATGGGGCCGGATGGGTGTATTTAGGGAATGCAATCCCGCAACAAAATTTTAATCCCGGTATTTGCGGGACTGAGAGATCTAAGTCCCGCGGGATCCTGGTATTTGCGGGATCCCGCATGTTTCTTAAATACATTGAGAAAAAAGGCGAAATCCTGTATCATAAATGCATCTAAAACTAAAAATGAAACAAAGATATATTATTTAAAATTACGGATTGAGAGATTAATAAAAATATGTAATAAAAGAATAAAAATTGTTACAAAGAGACAATAGGTAGTTTAGGCATTATTTTGAAAGTAACTGCGCATAAAACATAGCATGTTAATAGTCTTGTCTGCCAAACAACTCCTAGCTTTATACGCCAGATAGCCAGCAGCAGAAAACGCTCGTTCTGCTTCAACGCTTGTGGGTACAACTGTTGATAACGCGTTGTAGACGATTTGAAGATATTCGCCTTTTAATCCACTAGACTCAAACAAATTCATTTATTTGTCGAGAGAATGAACTCCGGAATACATACGACAAGCAGTTTTAAAACTCGATAGTTTAAAATGTTATTTATTATCATATCAAAATTTCGATTCAGCGGGATTCGAACCCGCACCCCCGACATACCATGTCTACCACCAGACTATTCGAAGTTTCATATTACAACGAATTCTTTGACGAGAGACGACACCATGCTATTTTTAAATCGTATTATTTTTATTTTTGTGTTTCCCACACATGAGGAAATTATAAAATGCTATTTATTATCATATCAAAAATTCGATCCAGCGGGATTTGAACCCGCACTCCTGACATACCATGTCGGTGCTCTAGCCAATTAAGCTATGGAACGATGTTCAGCCGAATCGAAATTTTTGATATGATTTTATTCGGTTTTAAGCAACCGTGGATGGAAGTGGTGAAGAACCGGATTCGAATCCCGCTGGATGGAAATTTTGATATGATAATAAATAACATTTTATAATTTCCTCGTGTATGGGAAACACAAAAATAAAAATAATATGAATCGATAGAGTTTGTTCAAGTTCATCTCGAAGAGACATCGGTTCAGGCTCCGCAGTTTCAGCTTGCATCATTGCGGCCACTGTAGCAAGAGAGCCGAATCAGTTCGGGCGCTTTCGCGTGCCGAACAACACAAGGCGTTTACCGTTGCGCAGTCCCGCTAATCCCGCGGGATCCCGCTCGATTTATGTGCGGGACTGGTCCCGCAAAAATAGCGCGGGATCCCGGTATTTCGGGATCCCGGTATCCCGGTATTGCAATCCTGTATTGTATGTTTGTTTATTGTTTGTGTGTACGTGTGTCTCTGGTGGCAAGTGCTGTTGGAGATGGGTATGCATGCAATCTGTTTTTGCGGCCGCCTCGTGGGTTACCAGTAGGGTTACTGTGTTGTGCTATAGCACATTACTTTCGCACATGCTTTTGCTGGCAAGGGGCCATCCATAAATTACGTCACACGTTAGGAGGGGGGTAGGGGGTCGACGATGTGTGACAATGTGTGACAAGGGGGAGGGAGGGGTCAAAATTTTGTGTCGTCACATTTCCAAATATAATAATATCAAAACGTAAGTACAAAAACATGTAATTTCAACTGCCTATCAATAACTAACTTCAAAAATTAAAGTTTTATTTGTTTTGTAGGCGAATTGACTTTTATTAAAATGAAAATAAAAATAATGTCGAAACTGTCATCAGTTTGCTCATGCAAAATTGCAAAATATGTGACGTCACACTAGGTGGGGGGGGGGGGGGTCTCATAAATGTTACCATCTGTGACAAGGACGGGGGAGGGGTCGAAAAATCAAGAAATTCGTGTGACGTAATTTATGAATGGCTCCCAAGTGTTTGTGTAGCTGGACAAGAACATTTTTCCTTTACTATACGGCCAACTCATACGCTACCTTAGGGGCCATTCATAAATTACGTTTCATATTAAGGGGAGGCAGGGAGGTGGACGAAGTGTGACATGGTGTGACAAGGGGCAGGGAGGGGACCAGTCTTGTGACAACAATTTTAAAATATAATATATTTCATTGCAATATTAAAACTCGGAACTAATTACCTATTAACGATTAACCTAAAAATTGAAGTTTAAATTGTTTTGTTGGCGAATTGACACTAGCTGTGCTAGTGTTAGGATCCGACTTTTTTTGGTACTGTTTTATAAATTTTCATAGCTATATTTTCCTTTCATAGTTTGATTGATGTTGATTTTATTGAAAAATAATTTATATGTATGTGTGATGGGATCCTATTGGAATTTTTCAAGGGGGGGGGGGTTAGGGATAAAGTAATTATGATATACGTGCTATTTGCCTGTATGCGTGTCTCTGCTTGCGAGCCCTTATGCAGTAGGACATAATACGTTTGCTAAACTATGCAGCTTGGCTGACTCTCTTAGAGTTGACCGTGTTGTACTGTGAATTGTTGAACAGTGTTTCATATTTGTGCCGTCGTTATGGATACTATAATCTCAGATTGTTTTTTCACTAGTTTGATCATCTTTATAGGTAAGTAAATTTAGAATAGAATATACTTTATTGCACATGACAAAAGATTTAAATTAAAATATAAATAAATTTAGTCATTGCTCAGTCTAGTCAAGCATTAGGAATTGAAATGGCCTTGTAATAACACGTAAAAACAGATTCATATTTTAACTGTTATGTAAGACCTTGATTGAATAAACAATTTTTTTTAATTAAACGTATAACTAAATTATTGACCTCAGAAAAGATGACTTGACAACATTATATGAATTGTAACAGGATGTGATTATTATTACCGTATATTATTTCGGTTCCACACATTATAATAGAAGTAGTTATAAACTTATAAAATATAAAAGGTTATTTTTATTTATACCATCTTGATAAAATCAGTTATTGTATAAAATACCACTGCAATGATACGCATGCTTTGTACATTTTAATTTATTTGGTTATATAATAGGGTACTTTCCGTAGTGAAAAATAAATTATAAAATTTGATAAAAATTAAAATTTATATAGAAATACACCGAAATATTCTGATTGGGAATTATAAAAGCACATTATTGATTTATTATATTGAAATTAAAAGTCGAGCCGCCATGGTGTGACGTCATACGGGCAATAAGAAAAGTTCTGTCAGTGCTGTAACAGCTAGGGTACATATCTAATATCTAACAATTTTAACTTCAAGGAGTAATATTTGTGTTCTTTCGTATAATAACTCTTCATATCTTGTTTCAACTGAAATAATATGCATTCATTACTAATTTGTTGATGGCTGTCATAGTAATTGTAGGTTATGTTCCTCTCTTACATACGTCATACACTTTTGTAATTGCACATATTACCTCACCAAAATGGCTGTAGCGTTTTCGCGGTAATAAAAAAAGGTTTAAAATTTAATTTAATTTTGTGGCATGAAAGCGTGTTTATTTTGCCGAAATATATTTTTTTGTGACTTTTTATTAGAAAATCAACAATTTGAAGTACTTTTTCAAATATAGTGGTATGCCCTATTTAAGAGTTATATTTGATGTTTCATTTGACAGTTCACAACCAAATAGCTTCCTTGACTTAAAGTTTAGTTATTATCTAGGCTAGAGGTGTTCGTTATATTAGGTAGCGGATAAAATCACCTATTATTTTTAAATCATTTTATCACCTATTATTTTTTTTACCTGGGAAGCGTGATATAATATCACGCTTCACAGGTAAGGTTTGAAAGAATATTTTTATTTTTACCTCAAATGTGACAGCCAAATTGTACTCTATGGTCACAAAATTCCTTTTAATGTCCAGAACATCGTATAATATGTTAGTCCCATGTCAAATCGTATTCTTTTGTAACGGACTAAGAACTATTTTCCTTTGCATGTCCAGAACATTCACGTTGCGTATAATATCTTAGCTTAGTCCCATGTCAAATTGTATTTTATTGTAACTGAATAAGAACTATTTTCCTTTCAATGTCTTTTGAAATAAATTTTAAAAATATTTTAGTTCGTATTATTATTTTATTATACTATACTACACGTTAGACTTATTTTTTTTCACATTATTTCGTTTTGTTTAACGGTTAAATTGTCAGTATGGACAACGCGTTTGTTCTCGTATGATGTTCGTCATTTTCGTGAGTTTATTTACAAATTTTACGATTGCGGTGATGCGTTTTGAGAAACTGTAAATATAATTAATAGTTATAATTAAGTTGTTTCTATAATTAAGTATAGTTGTTTATATAATTAAGTATAGTTGTTTAGTGAGTAGAGAAAATGCCACGAAAAGGACAAATGTGGAATTATTTTACTGTGGATGAAATTGCAAAAAAAGCGGAATGTAAATATTGTAAAAATATACTTTCATTTAAAACTACTATAACGAATTTAAAAAAACATATGAAACAAAAGCATTTAATTATATATGAAGAAATAAGTAGAGAAAATAACAGGAATGAAAATAGCGGTAACTTTATTTTATCTTGTATCTGTAAACAAGTAATTCTTGTATTAGACCGGGAGATAGCGACACAAAATATTTGGTCATTTGTACCAGTATGGCGGTTCGTCAGGGGTCTAATTACGTAAAGGCAAAAAGGAAAATGATGGTCATAGCGCTCGCACCGGCGGCCCAATCGCGTGGGCGTTAATCGAACGCGTCGGATAAATAACGAGTGTCGAACGATTTGTTCCACAAAAATGCTTGTATTTTCAGATAGTCGGAAAAAAAAGAAGTAGGCGGTAGCGGAATGCCATACTTCTCGGGTGTGACTTACAGCCCGCCATACCGACGCGAATACATTAATTTAAATAAAACAATTTAATCATTTGTACCAGGCTAATTTTTACAAAGCTAATCATCGTCGAGTAGCCATTCACGAAAATCACCTTGCCATACTTTTCCGACAGTTCCTAATGGCCGCCATACCACTGCAAAGGAGTAATTTTTTTATATTTCGCCAAACGATTTGTACCACCCTGAAACTTTTTTTATTAGTTCCCTGTATGATCATAAATAGAAGTCTGATAATGCCATACCTGTGGGAGGTGGCGAATGTGAACAATATTTTTTCGAAATCCTAAGATTTTATTCGTAATTCGAGTTTTTTTTCAAGTATGGCGCAACTTTTTCCCTCTACTACAAGTATGGCAAATATAATAATGGTCACATTGTATCGTATAATTTCCAAAAATCGAAATGCCATACTGGTACAAATCGTCAAATTTTTTTTTTTTCACCTTTTAGCTCAAGTCATCCGCCCGATGGTTACAATCTGTAATAATTTTTTTTAGGTGCAATTGCATCCAAATGACGAGAATACAATGATGCCATGATGTAAAAAATGATTTTACGTATTTTACAGTCGTATTTTAAAAACGTGTCAAATAAATAAGTATTTCAAGTATGGCAGCACTTTTCCCCCTACTAGAAGTATGGGATAAATAATAACGGTCACATTTTGTCAAATACTTTCCAATAATTCAAATGCAATACTGGTACAAATCGTTTGGCGAAATATAAAAAAATTACTCCTTTGCAGTGGTATGGCGGCCATTGGGAACTGTCGGAAAAGTATGGCAAGGTGATTTTCGTGAATGGCTACTCGACGATGATTAGCTATGCAAAAATTAGCCTGGTACAAATGGTTGAATTGTTTTATTTAAATTAATGTATTCGCGTCGGTATGGCGGGCTGTAAGTCACACCCGAGAAGTATGGCATTCCGCTACCGCCTACTTCTTTTTTTCCGACTATCTGAAAATACAAGCATTTTTGTGGTACAAATCGTTCGACACTCGTTATTTATCCGACGCGTTCGATTAACGCCCACGCGATTGGGCCGCCGGTGCGAGCGCTATGACCATCATTTTCCTTTTTGCCTTTACGTAATTAGACCCCTGACGAACCGCCATACTGGTACAAATGACCAAATATTTTGTGTCACTATCTCCCGGTCTATATTTATTGAAGTGAAACTTCTTTAGAATCGTTGTGATTTCAAACCGGATGCAACGGCAAAAAGACAGGGAAGGACGAGCCGCGCTGCAAGCCGCTAATTTTAAATTTGTTTTTTTTTTAATTAGTTTGCCATAGAAGTTTCACTTCTATCGTGTGTGAATCACACACACACTTTTTTTTTGTTATACTTTGGATATCTCAGAAACGGCTGTAACCGTTTTGATGAAATTTTGTATACAGATAGTCTTTCATTTTAAGTATCCTATATGTAATATGCATTTGATCTCACAAATAATAAGAGTTGACCTAAAGGTTGTAATTATCAGGTCAAAAAATAAAAAAAAAAAAGTGATCTCACAAGGGTTTCACAGTTGGTTAAAAAAAAATAATATTATCACGTAAAAAATAATAAGTGATTTAAAAGTAGCGTAACGTTATAACGTAATATCAAAATGTAGCCGTTACGCCCATCTCTATACTTTGCAGTAATGCGTATCGCTTCAGACTGTAATATGAAATATCCCACTGTTGGGCATAGGCCTCTTTCCCCATGTAGGAGAAGGATCAGAGCTTAATCCACCATGCTGCTCCAATGCGGGTTGGCGGATATATTCTCAATACATTATATTGCAGTAATGCGTATTAACTAAAATTCATGGACAATAATAACTACAAGGTAAAAACTTAATAAAATATAATTAATGGAAAAATTAAGGCTTATAACTTTAATCTTTAAAACAGCCTTCATATAAAGATTACTCATGGTCTGATTTTATCAGAAAAATGTATTTAAAGTTTTTTAACCCACTTCCAAAAAAGGACGAGGTTTTCAATTTGACTGTATTTTTTAAATGTATGTTTCATCAGAACTTTGACTGGGTGAACCGATTTCGATGATTTTTTTTTAATCGACATGTGGTGCGTGTCATCTAGTCCCATTTAAATTTAATTGAGATCTGACGAGTACTTTTTGAGTTATTGCTTATTGCTAATAATGCTTGTTTACTTAACTACTTTCTCGTCGATGTCCGTTGTATTGTACTTCAGAACTTTACTGGTTGAACCGATTTCGATGATTATTATTTTTTAATCGACATGTGGTGCGTGTCATCTAGTCCCATTTAAATTTAATTGAGATCTGACGAGTACTTTTTGAGTTATTGCTTATTGCTAATAATGCTTGTTTACTTAACTACTTTCTCGTCGATGTCCGTTGTATTGTACTTCAGAACTTTACTGGTTGAACCGATTTCGATAATTATTATTTTTTAATCGAAAGCTGGTGCTTGTCATGTGGTTCCATTTAAATTTGATCGAATTAAATACGCATTATTAGGGATAACTCAAAAATTACTTAAGAGAGAAGAACTGCATTATAATAGTAGAACCCTACTAATGTTATAAATGCAATTGTGTTTGTTTGCAAACGAAAATAACCGACTTCAATCACTAATATAACAAAAAGATATACTTATTAATCTTCTTTGTTTCTTCTCAATAATTTCACGTGAAATTATCGTAATTATCTGTGCTAATATATTATACATGTTATGTTATGTCCCAATAGGGACTGTGAATCCCATTAATCCAAATGAATGAATGGATATTAATAAAATAAACTGTGCATTAAAATTTTGCAATTAAAATATTCGTAAAGATGATAAGTAATAATGTAGTTTATATCCGTTTTTGAGGTGAAAACGTCTAAAATAAATCGATGAACGCCGGCTGCATGCACGAAAAAGGATGACTCATTGTCCCGTTACGCTCATTGTACGCTTGCGCCGCATCTATCTCTTTTCCACCCGATTAGCCTATGCGTCCGAGGAGATGTTTTGTTATGACGTTGTCACGTTAAACTATCGTCCGTAAACCAACTTTACAGACAAAAAATTTTTTGTTTGTTTTTAGAATGAACGAAAATATATGACACTAGCTGTGCCCCACGGTTTCACCTGCGTTGATTTGAGGGAAAAAAATGCTTTCCTTTTTTTCAATAGTATAAGATTTAATTAGCTTGATATATTTTCCTTAGTTTACACTAAATAAATTTCTGAACGCACGCATAAATATTTGACCAAAGAGTATATTATAACCAGTACGTTTTATACTTGACAACCAATATAATTATATTATGTCAATCCGTTTTCATTACTGACATTATTATACATTTTTAAAATGTAAAATACGCCACTATCCGTATATTGTGGATATATGTTGTCGATTCGAAACCTTTATTTAAATACGTTCTTTAATTTTAGGTGAGAGTTTACCATATCGACGGGATGAACATTAAATGTTTGACAGTTACGAACGCGAACATTATATCTCATACAAATTTTCATTCCAACCTTTCAACACCTTACATCCTTTTTTTCGCATTAAAAAGTAGCCTATGTCCTTTCTCAGACTCTAGACTATCTGTATACCAAATTTCATTTAAATCTGTTCAGTAGTTTTACCGTGATTGCGAGACAGACAGACAGACAGACAGACAGACAGACAGACAGACAGACAGACAGACAGACAGACGACAGACAGACAGACAGAGTTACTTTCGCATTTATAATATTAGTATGGATTATTTCGAACGTCGTTTTCGTTCTTGCTCCATTTTTGTGCAAATGTTAAGATAAAGTTTTTGAATATATAATTGGTAGTTGAATGATAAAAACATCATTAAGCCTACGTATTACCTAACATGTATGAAATAGTCATGCATCGTTTAGTTACTATATTTTTTGCGAGTGGGATTTGAACAGTAATAAAAAAAGAGTCGTTTTCGGTTTAAACATTTTTAGGGTTCCGTACCCAAAAGGTAAAAACAGAACCCTATTACTAAGACTTCGCTGTCCGTCCGTCCGTCCGTCCGTCCATCTGTCACCAGGCTGTATCTCAAGAACGGCGATAGCTAGACAGTTGACATTTTCACAAATTATGTATTTCTGTTGCCGCTATAACAACAAGTACTAAAAACAAAATAAAATAAATATTTGAGGGGGGCTCCCATACAACAATAGCCATTTATTGCCTAGTTTTGCTCGATATCAATAAATGGTAATAGCTAGGCACTTGAAATATTCACAAAATACTTAATTGTACTTATATTTACTTTAATAATAAATAATAACTTTAAAATAAATGTACCTACTGTTGTTTACCTAGTCAATGGTACGGAACCCTTCGTGCGCGAGTCCGACTCGCACTTGGCCGATTATTATAGGATTTAATTGTTTATATGTATTAATAAGATACGAGTTTTAATATCAAAGATCAATACATAAGCAAAATATGTTAAACGATTCAAATTCTAATCATTAAGCTACCTTACCCATCTTAACTTACCTACCCGTGGATGCGGGGTGAGAATACATTAATACCTATACCACTAGGATGTTAATTTTAGTAATAGAAGTTCATTTGATCTTGTAAACAATTAAATTGTTTTCGACCTTGTTTAATAAATGAAAATTAATTTGCTTAATTAATTATTTTAATTATTAACTCCTTCTATATTTGATGGTCTTATTAAAAGCGGTAATAAAAATTGTTAATGAATTCATGCGAATGGTTGAGAAAAATATAATTGATTGTTTTTTATAAGAATAGACTGTACGGTACGACTTTGTTGTCGGCTAAAGTTATGACGAATTTTTAACCGACTTCCAAAAAAGGAGGAGGTTCTCAATTCGACTGTATTTTTTTTTTATGTATGTTCACTTAGAACTTTGGACTGGGTTGACCGATTTCGATCAATTTTGTTTTATTTGAAAGGTTTTGCGTGTCATGTGGTCCCATTTGAATTTAATTGAGATCTGACAAGTACTTTTAGAGTTATATCTAATAATGCGTATTTACTTGACTACTTTTTCGTCGACCTACGTTGTATTATACCGCATAACTTTTTACTCGGTGTACCGATTTTGATGATTCTTACTTTAATCGCTAAGCTAATACTTGTCATGTAGTCTTGTTTAAATTAGATCGAGATCTGATTACAACTTTTTGAGTAATCTTTAATAGCGCGTATTTACCTGACTATTTTTTCGTCTTATTACGTTGTATTACTTGTCGATGTCATTGAAGTCGGTTTTTTTTCGTTTGCGAGCAAACACAATTATAAAATGTTAATATCAATTTTAGACATAGTACCTATTTGAATTCTGATAATTTTTATTCTTATTTAAAAATTTAAATTAATAGTACCTACCTAATTAAAAATGTGAATATTTTTTGTTTACCTAAATCTTAAATAGGTTGACAGTGTATGGGGATGTTCTTGACATCAATAGTTAATTCTTCCATGTTCTTTTAATGAAGTATGTTACGTGCATGTAGACCTGAAAAGATATTTATACATATATGAATATTGTTGTTTTATGTACAAAACATAAAAATACTACTGATTGCTGTAGAAAAAAAGGAAAAGACACGAAATACTTGAAAACGATAGTTAATACCTTTGTGACGTAGGTATAGTATAGTCGTGTGTGTCATTTGAAAAAGAGATGAGATTTAAAAATTATTAAATTTGATTAAAATGTTTCTATTTCATTGTCAGTGTGTTGTGTTTGCGTTTCCATGGTGATAGTGAAGTTTGAATATATGTGACACACATTAGGTATCCACTTGCATATCTTAACACCTACTCGAACAAATTGCCCAATATTTTATTATATTTTAATGTAAACATCATCAATACTTGTAACTCTATCATGATTAAATGAATTACTTATTAAGTGTCAAACGTTTGACTTATGAGAATATAAATGGATAATTTATATTTTCGTATGTTTTTTTTTATTTCTAAAATACAAATACCTATATAATTATAATTTTAGAAATTATTAAATTTTATCATTGTACCTAGTACCTAGTATTAATCAAAAAATACAATGTGATACGAAAGAAGTTAATATGTATTTTAATTTTTTTCTTCTATATACATATATTTTATTGTTTTATTTCAAAGGGTTTATTTTTAATATGTTTATTAATATATGATATAGAAATTTATTTTCTAGTTTAATTTTAATCGATTGTTGTGTTTAAATTTAAATTCACGTTTTCAACATGATATAAAGTGAATAACCTACACAAAGCTATTATCTACTCTAAAACGAGTATAGAATATTTTTTAAAATAGATATCGTTTTCTTTTTTAGGGTTCCGTACCCAAAGGGTAAAAACGGGACCCTATTACTAAGACTTCGCTGTCCGTCCGTCCGTCCGTCTGTCACCAGGCTGTATCTCAAGAACGGCGATAGCTAGACAGTTGACATTTTCACAAATTATGTATTTCTGTTGCCGCTATAACAACAAATACTAAAAACAAAAAAAAAAATATTTAAGGGAGGCTCCCATACAACAAACGCGATTTTCTTGCCTTTTTTTGCTCGATATCAATAACGGCAACAGGTGGACACTTGAAATATTCAAAAAATACTCAGTTCTATTTTTACTTTAATAATATATAATAAAATTAAAATAAAATTAATATTTAAGGGGGGCTCCCATACAAAAAACGTCATTTTTGCCTATTTTTGCTCTCATACAACAAGAGTGGTTTTTTTAGCCTCTTTTTGCCCGATATTAAAATCAATGTACCTAGTCAATGGTACGGAACCCTTCGTGCGCGAGTCCGACTCGCACTTGGCCGATTTATTTATTACCGATATCTATTTTTTTTTAATTAATTTTGTTCTTATTTTTAACTTCCGGACAAAGATTATATTTTTTTATTGTTATTTTATCGATAAGTCGTAACAAACAAAACCGCGTCAATTTAGTTCAAGACTCGATACATTTCTATTTTTAAACTTTGAGTTAATTAGGCTATGAGTCTAACCCATAATTCCTGGCTGCACTTTTACAATGCATGTTCAAAGTAAACGTGCAGTGAAGGTAGGACGAATGTCGAAATCAATGTTACAAGGGATCGATAATGGAATACTCCTCGATGTCTCGATGTGTGTCATGGTTCAAACGTGCATCAAGGACGAAGGTTCACCATCGTTATGTTTTTGTTTTAGTGATAGTTATCTAATCGGGATTACGCTCTGTTATTATAGATATGAACTAAATATATATTTTAAATATTATTCTTACATTGAAGGTTTTTGTTCATATAATTATAGGTACTGTACGAGTATAATATACACAATTATTTAAATATAATGTATGATGAATGAGATATTTACGAACCTATTCTCACAATAAATATGTTATTATCATCAGGACATATTCGCGTTGTGCAAAAAAAAAAAGAAATTCTTCAGTTTTATTTTTTACTCTACCAGTCGCATGAATGCGAGTTTATGTTTACTAGATTAGTTGACTCAAGCTGCTGTCTGACTGCTTTACTTATAAAATCTCCTTTGTTACTACTCATAGTATTCTATGATGTATATATTTTTTATTTATTTTATTTTTATTTTTTTTACATTACACACACTACTATATATTTGACACACAAGATGGGCGGCACTGCGTCGGGGTCTGACGTCGGTCCTCGGAGGGACCTGTCGCTCCCGAGAGTTATCACCGCGATGCTCGGCGACGATGAGTCCTGGAAGGTGATGGTCTCCTTCTGCGCGACAGTAATGTTCCAGAAGGAGGCCGACGAACGGGTGAGAGAGGAGGCCGCCGACGTGGCTTCCACCCGCGGGCGACGATGGGGGTGCGTAGGAGGCGCTACTTAATGCGCTTACAGTAACGCCCCTGTGCCCGTGTCGGGCCGGGATGGGAACCCGGTCCTGCTAGAACGGCGTCGTCGGGACTGTTCAGAGGTGAGTCGGACAGTCTCCATGGAAGAGAAGTCTGGCCTTTTCGCCGAGGCCAGCCTGTCGCTGGAGGGATCCTGTTGCCTGCAGATCCGGGACCCTCCAATTAAAGCGGCTGAAGGCTCCCGCGGGGGTTTAGTGCGGTATTTGCACCCCCAAGTGCTGAATCCGACATACTGTCTAGGACTGCCTACCCGGGCGTCCTGGATATCACCCGTAAATGGGTTCCCCTGCGATATCAAAAATAAATAAATAAATAAAAATTGATACACGCGTCAATCAAATTGAGAATAGATTATTATAGACTAGATTAATATTGTTTGTCTTTACTGAATGTCAAACATAATAACAAATATAATTATACTATATGTTCAAACTTATAATTTAAATATATTTCCTTATATAAACTTATAATTTAAATATATAATTTAAATCGAATTTGGACCACTGGGCGACCACTAGTTTAAATAATAACGCTTACAAAACACTATAAAGGCAAGAACGATTAAAAGATATTACATTATTAAGTAACTAGTTTAGTAACTGAAATAATTGTTACCATTTTTTGGAAATTTTCTACGCAAATTTTCTTAATTTTTAGGGTTCCGTACCTCAAAAGGTAAAAACGGAACCCTTATAGGATCACTTTGTTGTCCGTCTGTCTGTCAAGACCCTTTTTCTCAGAAACGCGTGGAGGCATCAAGCTGAAATTTATATTAAATACTCAAATCTGCTGCCTCTTAAAGCTGTGAAAAAATGAAACTTCTAAGTCAAGGCAATCAAAAGATACAGCCGTTTATGCTGCAAATTTTCGACACTCTCAAGGGAATCAAAACCTACAGGGTACTTCCCGTGAACTAAGAATCTTGAAATTTGGTACGAAGCAACGTCTTATAGCACAGATACAGGAAAAATTGCGAAAAGTGTAAATTTTTAGTTACTATATATAAAAAAAAAAAATTTAATAATTTTACACTTAATACCACTTTTCTCATAAACGCGTAAAAGTATTAAATTGAAATTTATATCAAATACTCAAGTCTATAATACCTTTAAGCTGTAACAAAATCAAACTTCTATGTCAACGGTATCAAAAGAAAAACCAAGTTAAGCCGCATATTTTCATCGAAAATAGTCCCAAAGGAATCAAAACCTACAGGGTACTTCCCGTAAAGTCAGAATCTTGAAATTTGATACGAAGCAACGTCTTATAGCACAGATACAGGAAAAATTGCGAAAAGTGTAAATTTTTAGTTACTACATATAAAAAAAATATTTTAATAATTTTACACTTAATACCACTTTTCTCATGAACGCGTAAAAGTATTAAATTAAAATTCATATCAAATACTCAGGTCTATAATACCTTTAAGCTGTAACAAAATCAAACTTCTATGTCAACGATATCAAAAGAAAAACCAATTTAAGCCGCATATTTTCATCGAAAATAGTCGCAAAGGAATCAAAACCTACAGGGTACTTCCCGTGAAGTCAGAATCTTGAAATTTGGTACAAAGCAACGTTTTATAGCACAGATACAGGAAAAATTGCGAAAAGTGTAAATTTTTAGTTACTACATATAAAAAATATATTTTAATAATTTTACACTTAATACCACTTTTCTCTTGAACGCGTAAAAGTATTAAATTGAAATTCATATCAAATACTCACGTCTATAATAACTTTAAGCTGTAACAAAATCAAACTTCTATATCCACGATATCAAAAGAAACAGCAATTTAAACCGCATATATTGAAACTAGCAAACAACTGACAAGGGAATAAAAATCTAAAGAATACTTCCCGTCGACCTAAAATCTTCAGGTATGAAGCAACACCTTATAGCACAGATACAGGAAAAATTACGAAAACCTTAAATGTATAGTTACATCGCAACCACAGAAATAGTATGTGTAATGTTGTTTATTTCTGCTTTGTTTTTCAATTATAAAACTTTGCAAAGTAATATTTATTTACTAACTCTTTTTGCAAACCAATACACAAAAGAACAATACATAGAATTTATAACAATAAACTTGCATCAATTGCAACAGGCGGCCTTATCGCTAACACAGCGGTCTCTTCCAGGCAACCTTTGGGCAGAGGACTTGCATATAAACTAGGGGAAGGGCGCAAAATTTTGTAAAAAAAGGAACAATATAAAATAAAAATCAGATATACTTAAATAAATAACTATATAACAATAGATGCTATATTTAATGACACATAATTATGTACATATAAGTTTACTCATATGTATACACAAATATATAAATACATACATATATACGTATATACACTATAAGCAAATTGATAGATTAAGACGAATGACATAACAACATAACGTAACTTCATGAAAAATAATAAATAATAAAATAAAGTTGCTTAACATAATTTAATATGAGTACCTGGGTGACCGAGCCTAGCTCGGTATTTTCATTTTATTTTTTGTTTTTTTTTTTTTCTCGGTATTTTTATATTTTAATTTTATTTAAATACTTAATAAATCACGAGTGAAATTAAGAAAAAAGAAAAAAAATTATCTGGAGCGAGATTCGAACCCGGGTCAACACGATTCGACACCCGCCGATTTCCTAATTACGCCATTACAGCTATGTTGACGCGTAGTGAAATTAAGCTTCGTATTCTAATGATATTTTTTCATTGCCTAAAAACAGGGATAAAACGACATTTTTTTTAAATGAATCCTAGCTAGATCAATTTTTCGCCCCCGAAATCCCCTGCATACTAAATTTCACGAAAATCGTTGGAGCCGATTCCGAGATTCAGAAAATATATATATATATATATATATAAGTACAAGAATTGCTCGTTTAATAGTATAAGAAAGATAAGTACATTTCCTTAACAAGTTTTTCAAATGTCATTAAAGATTGAGCGCGTTAGACAGTGGCAATAAGTTCCAAAGACGATAAGCTTCAATAGTGAAAGATTTAGAATAAAAGGAAGACGAATGTGAAGGTATCTTCAAAGTTATGCTATCATTTAAGCGAAGAGGTACATATTATATATTTATCTTTAACGCCAGCGTTGATTCTAGACCAGAATGAAGAAAGTTCTTCAATATGTATTCGTAGCCGGCGACCATGCAAGTAACTATGAAACCAGTCAGACACCTTAGGAGATATGTTAAGAGAACCAAGTATAGCTAGTAGTAAGTCAAAATCAACAGTATTGAAATGATTAATGAAATCAAGTAATATTAACACTGTAATGAGAATTCTAGACATTAAAAAATATATATGTTTAAACAATAGTAGACAATAATAAAAATAAATTTAGGAAAACATGTTTTATACAAACTTGAAAACAGGTACAAAGGTCAAAAAGGCTCGAATTAAATTACAAAATAAATGTTACATCATCTGTGGGACTATTTAAATAAATAAATAAATAATAAATAAATATCTACTATATATAATATGGTTCAAATTTAATACTTAATAGTAATAAAGTATTTTTGAACCAGATTTCTAAATAGTGACTAAAAAATTTGTAAATAATCAAACAAATAACTTCGATAAAAGAACTTTCCTACCAAGAGACAGGTCAAGGAAAAAAGGGAGACCAATTAAAAGGTGGAGAGATATCTTCAACCAGATAATTATGTGGACCGCTGTGTATACAGAAAGCACGGGAAAGGGATACATGGAAATGTTTAGGAGAGGCTTACGCCACAGAAGCGACTATTACTATTACCAATATTAATTAAGTGATGTTATAAACATGTAGACGAGTTAATTATACGAGTATAGAATAAATATATACATAGGTTAATATACATACATATGTTTAAACTAAGAATAGGTACTTACGCTAGTATTAATTGAAATTTTAATAGTAATAGAAATAAAGGCGATTTTTATTTTATTTATTTATTTTATTTTATATAAATTAAAGGATTAATGAAAAGATAAAGATACCTTTGTCTTAAATTTATGTTCCTCCAACTTTCCATATTGTAATGTTACGGATTTCATTTAGCAGCAAAATACCATAACTTTTACTTATATACCTGCAGGTTTGTACGGAACCCTCGGTGCGCGAGTCCGACTCGCACTTGACCGGTTTTTTTTCATATTCTTTGAAAACCTACAAAGTATTGAAAAATCGGCTAGAATTAGTTACACTACTTTGTTATACTACTTTGTCAAGAAAGTACCGGGAAAAGATCAATAATACACAAACTGTTTGTTATTCATCCAAATTTATTTTATCACCTTCAAAGTATACTCCTTCAGAAACGATACACTTACGCTAATGAATAATCCAATCATCAAAAAAATTTTAAACGCTGTTTCCGGAAATGAGTTCAGTTCTCGCCGCGAATTCTCCACCGATTGAAAACGTGTGCCACGTAGTGGTAATTTAAGTTTAGGAAAAAGAAAGAATTCGGCTGGAGCCATATCTGGTGAATTGATGGTTGCTCGATGGTACTTGTTGCGTGTTTGGTCAAAAATTCGTTCAAATTGATGGCCTTGTGCGAAGGCGCATTATCGTGGTGCAAAATCCAAGAACTTTCTTTCCACAAATTGGCCTTTTTTGTCGAATTTGCTCTCATACGCCGTATAACGCTCAAATAATATTCTTTATTTACCGTTTGACCTTCAGGCAAGAATTCCGAGTGCACAACACCGCGGTAGTCAAAGAAAACACTCAACATGACTCTGACTTTTGAACGAGTTTGGTGGTTTTTTTCGGTTTCGGTTCAGTTGGAAGGCGCCACTCCGAAGCTTGTTGACTAGTTTGCATGTCAAACTCGTTAACCCACGTCTCGTCACCAGTAACAATGCGTTTCATGAATGTTGGGTCGGCATTGACTCGTTCTAGCATGTCCCCAGCGTCTCTCATGCAATTGAGTTTTTGGAGAAAATTCAGGTCTTTTGGGACTAGCCGAGCGGCAACATGTTTTATACCCAAATGATTAGTTAAAATGGTACGAATCGACTCGTGAGATACAGAAAGTTCGGCGGCTATTTCTCTCAAAGTTAAATGAGGATTTTCAGTCACTGTTTTCTTTTCTTTTGCGATGTTAACTTCAGTTGTAGACGTTGATGGCCTACCAGAGCGAGGAAAATCTTCCATCACATCTCGACCGCTTTTGAATGCTTTGTACAGCTCATAAGCACGAGTTTTTGATAAAGTCGATTCACCGTAAGCCTTCTGTAAAATTTTCATTGATACCGAACACGAAATTTCATTGGCGACGCTGGAAACTCCGCGCCAAAATGAAAAAAACAGTTGTGCCAATCTAAAAAAAAAAAAAATCGAATTTAGAACCATAAACAAATAATCCATTCCCGATACTATTTTGACTGAATTTATAATTTGTTTTACGATTCAGCCTGTAATATCCCACTGTTGGGCATAGGCCTCTTCCCCATGTAGGGGAAGGAGAGTCCTTCCTTATAATTTGTTTAGAAAACCTCTCTTATATTATTCATAGCAGTAGATACGTTAGATACGTAGATACGTTACTCGGAATACAGATGGCATTCATTTTTAAAGAGGTAGATAATTATTATGTTTTGTCGATATCATCATGTTTACTTCCTCGGTGACCTGTTTATAAACAACGTCATACTTTTGCAGCTTTACAATTATTTTACATGTGCATAATGATTTGAAGAAAAAAATATTGTTTTAAAGAAATTGTGTACGTGTCTTAAGTTTTGTGATATTAAAGCTATGTATCCACTAGGGGACAAATGAGCAACATGTTGCGGAACATGACACGATTGTTTTTTTAAAATAATTGTATTTGATAGCAAACGAAAAAAAAACCGACTTTAATTACATCGACAAATAATACAACGTAAGTAGACGAAAAAAATTAAGAAACGAACTAGTCGTCACTATGATTTTCGAGGGTTCCCCTCGATTTTTCTGGGATTCCATCATCAGATCCTAGTTTTCTTATCATGGTACCACCCTTGGGATATCTCCTTTCCAACAAAAAAAGAGTTCTCAAAATCGGTTCATAAACGACAAATTTATCCCCGAATATACATTTAAACAAATATATATATATACATATACATATATACTATCGAATTGAGTAATCTCCTCCTTTTTTGAAATCGGTTAAAAATATCGATATATCGATTTTTTTTATATCTCAAACTCCGATTCTGGTATATTTAAAAATATCGATAAGAATCCGATATTTTAAAAAATATCAACAGCCCTACCATGCAACACTGACGCGGAACAAATGTTTTCGATCTCGAAGCGGGAGCAAGCAACATGTCCCGTATTACGTGTGTGACGAAATGTTCCCTAGTGGAAACGAGGCATAAAGAGCGAATTAGTTGCAAAATGCAATGCAACTTTGTTTTTTCTTATTTAGTTTATGTTCGCTGGTTCTTGATTTTTCTACTGTTGTTGCTTTTGATTTATGTTTTTAAGCTTTAGCATTATCAGGTTCATTATTATTATAATTTTATATTAGGAACACATCATTTATAAGATTAGATATAAGATATGTTTACGAAATTTCTGTGACCCTGACACTAGCTAGAATAATCAAATTATAATAAAATAAGCAAAGCTGGTATTTATTTATTTATTTATTTATTATTGTAATAATTAAAACGGCTTACACCAGTTAATAATACATTAATTATTAAAAAGAAATAAAAAAACATTAAACACAGCAATCAGGATATACAACAAATGAAACAAAAAAATATTGAGAAAAAGAATACATGGTATGTATACCGTGGTATACACTATAGAGGATTTCATTTTATTTATCTCCACGGTTCCTTTTAAAGTCGTTTTCAAAATAAAATAATGTATGTACATAAATATAATTAAAAAAACAACAACAAAAAAAGCATAAAACAATGCTTTAAAGATTAACTTTACATAACGTAATAAATTGGTTTTTTTTTCCACACATAATTAATGTTTCGTTTTATAAGTAAATAAAAACTTTTAATTTTAATTAAAGGCCCTTACTTTAAAACTTACAATAATTCATTAAAAACTAGCTTTACGCTCTTGACTTTACCGGTTTGAGTTACGCTATTTTGACTGTATAGTTATCTCCTGAACGTCACTCAAATGGTTTTTGAGTTTATTCATTACAAACAAACAAACAAGAAATCAACTATTTACTCTTTACAATGTTATTACAGATATAAACTTGTTATTTATTTAAGAAGTTAATAATAATTAAGCGAAGTCAGTCGTTTGCTTTTGACCGTGAATTCATATTTGCCACCTGCATGCTTGCAATCTTCTACGACTCGAAACCCTTGTTTATACAACATGCATATGTACACAGCCATTGTTTGGCTTCTGTATTCAAAACATGGTGCACTAAATGTAATGGAATGTTGAGACGTCAACTATATCGATGTCCGGCAATCAACAGTTTGATATACCGTTAAAATGTTCAGTCATTCAGTTTAATTAACTATTTTATAGGAATTAATTATATGCAAATATTCTGAATTTTCAGTGTCTGTAAAAACGTATTTAAGTTTTATATTGACCTCCAAGGAAAGCCTAGGAAATATTTAAATCGAAATTTTCTGTTTTACGCCGGTTACCGTAAAATTTTCAAGTGCGCATGTTTCATCTAATCGAAATTGTCGAAATCGTGTAATATAAAAGTTTTATGACTTCGATAAGAAACGTTGCATTGTGGCATGCTTTAAATATTGGCTTTCTGATGGGAAAGATCAAAGCAGATGCCCTTGCATTATAACAGATATAATGGCCAATTACGTATAGGTACATAATTAAAAAAAAAACGACTTTATGGATTTATTTACATATTAAATGATAGTTTTATAAGGTGACAAATAAAGGATTATAATATAGGATTAATACAAAAACTAAATTTTGTATAATTAATCAATTATTATGAACGTTCTGGTGTAGTGGTCCGGTACCGCATTGGTGCCTGCTCATTGGTGGTCGCGGGTTCCAATACCGCTCGGTATGACTACATATTTGTATTTGTAAAAATATTTATTTCCGGTCCCGGTGTCTGTCCTTGTGGGTCTCACTCCCGTGCCTAGGAGAGCACGTTAAGCTGTCGGTTCCGGTTATCATAGAGACCTGATAGAAATCATTAGGTACCTACTCTGGACCGGGAGCCAGTGACAGGTTGACATGACCAATAACCTCTCAAACGAAACTTCGTAACATGAATAAGGGTTTTTTTTTAATGAATTTTCGTCTTTGTCAGCTGCCACTCCGTGGGTGGGTTGGGCAGTGGCAAACTCCCAAACATCGAGAAAAAAAAATTTTTTTTAGTCATTTTCTCTCACTTCAAAATTTGTCGGATTATAGTTTACCTAATATCTTGAAGGAAAAATAACGTCAGCTGGCCATAACATGGTAGATTATACGTCAGCTGGCTGCTTGAACATGAAAAAAAAAAATATTTTTTTTCAATGATTTCCTCTCAACTAAAAATTTGCATGCTGATAGTTAACATGCTACTATGAATGAAAATTAACGTCAGCTGGCTGTATCTCGGTGGAGAGTTTGTCAGCTGGTACATTGAAAGATGTAAAAAAAATGTTTTAGTCATTTCCTCTCACTTCAAAATTTGTCACATTATAGTTTACCTAATATCTTAAAGGAAAAATAACGTCAGCTGGCCATAACATGGTGGATTATATGTCAGCTGGCTGCTTGAACATGAAAAAAAAATTACCTAATATCTTGAAGGAAAAATAACGTCAGCTGACTATTCTTCCACCTGACTTTCCACCGAGATATGGCCAGCTGACATTAATTTTCTTTCATAGGCGCATGTAAACTATCACCAGGTAAATTTTTAGTTGAGAGGAAATCACTGAAAAAAAAATTATTTTCATGTTCAAGCAGCCAGCTGAAGTATAATCCACCATGTTATGGTCACCTGACGTTATTTTTCCTTCAAGATATTATAATACAGCTTTATTTATTCCTTACACACAATACAGTAATTATACATATTAATATTATTATTTTACTTATTATATATATTAATATTATTATTAGTATACAGTAATTTTAAAAAATTATTTTAGTGTTAGTATTATACTTATTCTAGTTGTTAGTATACAATGTTATTAAACTGTGTTATCGCGTTCTGTGGTAAGGACCGCTCTGGCGGTAAAAGCCTCCTCCATTTCCTTCCATTTCGGTCTGTCTCTTGCCAGTCTGCTCCAGGTATTTCCCACCGTGGCAACAATGTCGTCACTCCATCTTTTGAATGGCCTTCCTTTCCGTCTTTTCTTGTGGATAGGGTACCAATTAGTTACAATTCTGGACCATTTGTTCCCTGGTGATCTTTGAACATGTCCAGCCCATTTCCATTTTTGGGTCATAATGGTTTTTGCTATATCTTTTACCTTGGTAATTTTCCTGATGTCTTTATTTCTCACTTTATCGCTTAGCTTAAGGCCCAGGAGACTCCTTTCCATGCTATTTTGGCACACTTTGACCTTATGAGTCTGTTTTGTTGACAAGGGCCATGTTTGGGAGGCGTAAGTGAGACAAGGCAACAAACATGTCTGCATAGCTTTAGTTTTCAATGTAACTGGTAGATTACTCTTGAATACCTCTTTCATTGTACAGTACTTGTTCCAGGTTATTTTGATTCTTCGCTCTACTTCTTTATCATTGCATGACTTGAAGGATAGTAAATGTCCCAAATAAATATAGTCTTCGACGTATTTAATTTCTGTTGAGTCAGATTTTATAATTGTGTTTTGCCTATTTGTCATTAATTTAGTTTTCTCCCAGTTAATTTCTAAACCTACTTTTCTGCTTTCTTTGCTGAGTGACTGTATCATGAATTCCATTTCTTTTGAGTCTTCCGAGAGCAGTACTATGTCATCCGCGAAGATATTACGTAAACTATAATCCGACAAATTTTCAGGTGGGAGGAAATGACTAAGATTTTTTTTCTCGACGTTTGGGAGGCTGCCACTGCCCAACCCACCCACGGAGTGGCAGCTGACAAAGATGAAAATTCATAAAAAAAATCCCTTATTTATGTTACGAAGTTTCGATTGAGAGGAAATGATTGACCGAATTTGAACCTGGCTCCCGAGCCACTCATTGTAGGAAATATAACCGCCAAAACAAAAATATGGCACATTTCTCTAGGAATCTTTAGTGCTCGTTAAATGTTTACCATATGAAAGGGAAATGATTTCAGTGTCAGCAGGAAATTTTTTGTAAATATATGTAAATTGATAAGTATTTATCGCAATAATCCTTTTTAACACTTAACTGTGATAAAAACATACCATGCCAGGGCTAGATTAAGGATTCTCAAAGTACCGGGGTAACGAAGGAGCGGATGCCTTCAATGGTTTTTTTTTTTTTTGAATAAAAACAATATTTTTTTTTGATCCAGGTTTTTTATTATATCAATATTTCACGGATTAAAGGGGCATATGTTAGTTTGTTCATATTCAAGGACAAAATGGTAAAATTTGAAAAGGAAAAGTAGATAAAGACGGTAATGGTAGATAGTAGATAAGTGTAAATTTCTGGGAAAGGAAACTTTTCTTACCTCTTTTGTCTAATACGTAAAAGCGTACACCACTTCCTCAAATCCGGCCCTTCTAGATACAGTGTTTGTTTTAATATATTTTTAATACTTAAATGATTGCGCCATAGATTAGCTACTTTGATACTCGATAAAAATCTTTTAAGCAAAAATTACAAAAGTATTGATTAGTATTGTTATATACCGGCGGAATGCTGGTATATTGATTTCTCTTGATGGACTTCTTGTCAGGATAATGAAAGTAACGTCGTTTGAATTTACTGTTTATTCAAATATGTTCACGTTACAATTAACATTGAAGAGAGCGTTACACTATAGGTTACAGAGGCGTTTTGATATTGAGGACTGATATGTTCAGTCTGTATCGGATGGATACTGAATCTAGTCTGACGCTTACCGATGGATGTTCGGTATTTATTATTGAGTTACACAACTCCCACTTTTTCCGGTTTCCTTGCGTTCGCAGGACGATTACGATTTATGAGGTAATGACAAAACAATTGACCATGGGAACGTTCGTTGGAGTATTGTTTAAGATCTATAAATTTAAGCATGTGCGACGAGTCAATACTTCAAGCTGTGACAGTGTGATTTGACGCAAGTACAATGGCTACATCAATAACAATAACAAACTAATAAGACAATAAGTTGAATAGATTAACATGTGCGTAAAGTTATTTAGTAGCTAGTTCAATGGGTTCTTTACTTTAATGTGACAATGGAGGCTTGAGTTATGGGCGAGCAATTGTAAGAGTAAAACAATAGACTCGTTTGTCACATCCTGACAGATTTCGTAACAATAGCAAAGCTAAAATATAAATTATAAACATATGTATATGTACATACCAGTACATAACACCTCCCCACTTAAAGTGAACAACGGGGTTTACAAGTTGTTTACAAAAGTTTGTTTACATAAACTGAAATATTGAAAGTTACGCTCTCATTAATATAAAATAACAACTAATTAAACTTACACAATTTGTTATGACATAGTTCTTGTCTCTGAACTTAATGTTCTCATAAACAGTGTGTCTTACAGTAAGTATTCCTTATTCTAATTTCTAACAAGATTACACAAATTCTATTAAATGTTGGCTTACAATTATTTCTTATTCTTAAACACATTAGTAACAATAAATTTCATAATTCGTTATTTATTAGTTAACATAACAATTTTCTTTATTTTGTTTCATTACAATGTTTTAACAACAATTTCATGATTTTTTTTTTATTTATTTATTGGTTAACATAAAAATCTTTTCTTCTTTTGTTTAATACGACATTTTTTTAATATTTTCCTTTAAAATAAAATACATGTCTACCTTAAATTTAACACAACTGCTTAATTATTTAAATTATAAGTATACTTAAATCTAGAATGAGACTCTACGCTTGGGGATCTAGTTATTCTAAGTGGTTGTCTTACTATGCTATCCTCATCATCTGTTTCAGTTATTTCATTCAGAGTACTACTTACTGCCATTCTAACTGAGGCTTCTGCCCTATTATTTCTTCGATTACACTGGTTAAATATTTGTACGCAACATCTACCATTATCGGGGTTGTGGTTATTACAAGTAAGTGTTTTATACAATTGCGTTATTTTACAAAACTTAAATATTAAATATAGTAATATACTTATACATAAACAATAGACTATCCATGATATATGGCTTTGAGGTAGAAACTCAAAGGTTTTATTAAGATTATTTGTTAACTTATCATTTAATGATTCCAATGTTTTGTTTCAGGTAATGCTGATTATTCATTAATTCAGTATAAACTTGTCTTGGAGTTATTATATATGGAAGTAAAACATTTTGTTTGGCAATTAAAATTGAATTTAATAACATTTCGATGTTTTCATAAATTTCTTCACTTAATGAACTTAATGTAATGAAATGAGTATTAACCGTTGATTTTAAATTTATAAGTGTTAAACTTGCATCAGTATTATTTATAAATGTATCAATGATCTTAAAGTTTTTAAATATTAATTTTTTCATTTTCATTTAATTTCTTAATCGTAGAATTAAAGTTTTGTATTGCTGATTGTGTGACTTGAATCTGGTTTTTCATTAACTATATATCTCTTTATCGTTTTCAATGTCGTCGCGATCGCAATGAATAACCTACAGGAGGTTTAATAATCTTTTTAATTGTGGGTTTTCTTTTTATTACCGTTTTACTGTTTTCGGTGTTATTCTTATTAGCTAATTTAATACGATTCACGTGAACTCTGACATGTTTTCCTTTTTCGGTTTTTATTATAACATTCGCGTTAGGTTTAATTGCAATTATAGTGTAAGGGCCTTTCCAATTTGGTATGAGCTTATTAGGGCTTTTATAATTTAAATATACTTTGTCATTAATTTTATATTTATGAACGTTATGTTTTTCGTCATATCTAACCTTAGATTTTTCCTTACTAACTATTAAATTATCTCTCGCTATTTTCAAAGTTTTATTCAATTTGTACTTAAGATCCTGTATG
This sequence comes from Melitaea athalia, assembly GCA_905220545.2. Classification (NCBI taxonomy): domain Eukaryota; kingdom Metazoa; phylum Arthropoda; class Insecta; order Lepidoptera; family Nymphalidae; genus Melitaea; species Melitaea athalia. Next base: position 17,994,648 of record HG992178.1, read on the forward strand.
TAATCATTATAATTAGGTTCATTAACATTTTCTATTGAGCTAGGTAAGTTAGGTTTTTGTCCAAAAACTAATTCATGTGGGGTAAATTTACTGCTACTGTGTATACTTGTATTATAAGCAAACATTGCTAGGGGAACATAGTCATCCCAATCGTTTTTATCGCTTGAAACGTATTGTTTTAAATAATCTTTCAATGTGGAATGGCTTCTTTCTAAGGCTCCATTCGTTTGGGGGTGATAGGCTGTTGAAGTTAATTTTTTGATCTTAAATATATTTGCAATATCTTTTAATAAATTCGACATAAATTCTGTACCTTGATCAGTCAATATTGTCTTAGGTATACCGAAATAAGTCATAAACAATATTAGTTTTCCAGCTACTGTTTCTGCATCGTGTGAAGGCATACTAAAAGATTGCGAGAACTTTGTTAAATCGTCTTGTAATGTTAATATATATTTATTTCCTTTAGAGGTTTCAGGTAATGGACCTACAATATCCAAAGCTACTCGTTCGAACGCGTATGTCGAAGTCGTTGTTATGATCATCGGTGCTTTAATCTTTTCCTCACAGTTTTATTTATTTGACATTGCTTACAATTTCTTACATAATTAATTATATCTGATTTCATATTAGGCCAATTGTATTGGGTTTTTATTCGTGAATACATTTTAATTATTCCGTTATGACCGGATGATGTACTATTATGATTTTCCTTCAATATGATAGGTATTTCGTCGGCATTCGGGTTTATTATTTTATTATGACACATTCTAATGGAAATGTCTAAATTTCTAAATATATAAAAGATAATTTGTTTTACTTTATCTGGGTGAAGAGAACTATAAGAATCTTTGAAGTTCGGTAAGTATATGAGTTTAATTTGATCTTTAATGAGTTCTTCGCGTAGATTTCGTAAAGTATAGAATAAGTCTTTCGGGGTTAAAGTATCGTAATGATTATATTTAGCAATACAATGATATATGACTTGTTTGTCGGATGAGGTTTTATGAATTTTATATATTTCTCTAGGTTCTGAAAGTAAAATATCAATATCATTTCCTCGGGAAAAAGTTTCAATTACATAAGGGTCTTCCTCATCAAGGTTTATGTTTGTAAAGTAGGCAATATGTCTATGTTTATTATCGAGAAGTCGTTCATTTATTTCAAGAAAGTCTTTTATAGTAAATTCATTATTCTGTAAGAAAAAATTCTGGAAGTCTGTATATGTTTCTAAATTTTGTAAAGTACTATTAACGGTATTTATTTGAATTTTTACTTCCTCTTTATGAACTTCCGGATATCGATAACTTTTTGAGTTAATTGGGTTCTGTTGTTGTCCAGTATTTATCTCGTGAACAATTGAATTGGTACATGTCAGTTCGTCACCTTCTAAATAGAAAATTTCACTATATTTATTGCAAATTTTATATAACGATTGTTTTTCTTCATAATTTAAATGATCAGTTCTAACTTCATTACATATCCTTTGATATCGTGAGAGTTTACTGTTTTGATTAATATTAGAATTATAATTACATGTTAGCTTAGAATAGTTATCATTAAACAAAGTGGCGAGATTATTATTATCTCCCATAATACTTAAACGATTGGCGGCATTAACATCGCCTGTACAATTAAAACAACTCGCGATATTTTCATCGCGTATATAATTAAAACATTTTGCGGTATTTTCATTGCTTATATACTTTAAACACTTGGCGGAACTTTCATCGCCTATATAATTAGAACATTTCGCGGTATTTTCATCGCTTATATACTTAGAACAACTGGCGGAATTATCGTCGTCTATATAATTAAAACATTTCGCGGTATTTTCATCGCTTATATAATTAGAACAACTGGCGGAATTATCGTCACCTATATAATTAAAACATTTCGCGGTATTTTCATCGCTTATATAATTAAAACACTTGGCGGAACTTTCATCGCCTATATAACTTAACGATTCTAACTTTATTTTTATTTCTTTAATATCAACCTTTTTATCTAAACAATTTAAAATCGATACGAAAGCCTGGTTATTTTCATCAACTTTAGTGACGCAACTAGATAAATATACTCCGTCTATGATTCTTTTATTTTCCACATAACCCTCTTTTATTCCGGGGTTTAAAACATTAGCCTTTATCAACGTTTCCGTTCGCGCGTTCAATGTATATAGAGTATTATTCATATCGGTATCTTTATATAAATTTAAAGGAATTTGAAATTCTAGGAATGAAAGAGTTTTATTTTCGTAATCTATTTTAGCATTTAATTTAGTTAATATATCGTTTCCTAATATACCATCAAACTTTAAAGTAGGTATTTGATCTCCTTTAACTACGTGAAAGTTATGCTGAATTTTTATTTTATTTAAATTTAAATGTAAGGTCGCATATCCTAAGGTTGTACATGGGACCTTTGATTCCGTAATTCCGTAAATGGTTAATTTTTTGTCTCTTTGTATTAATAATTTACGATGGAGGTTTTCAATTTTTATAATGGATATACTGGCTTCTGTGTCAATAAGAAAATTAAACGATTGTTTTTGCTGCGTTTCTACTATTGGTAAATTTATATTTATCATATTTATGTTTGCGGTAGTAAATATAATTGTTTTATGTTCTATTGGGGTAGTGCCTGGATAAGACTTTCCATGCTCATGGGATCGGCACCATCCACGAGCTGGTTCGAGTTTAAAGAATTAATATTACTTGTATTATTTGTATTTCTTATATTTCGAGTAAAGTCACGCGTATGATAGGGTGCTCTGCGATCTCGATTAGGATTTTGTTGAACGGTACATTGCTGTTCTATGTTAGGATGCCTTACTGGACTCGGAAATTCGTTAAAATGATTGCGAAGTCGATCATGGTTATTATAATTAATTCTGTTATTATAATGCGGATAATTTAGTTGACTATGAGGACCGAAACTGTACCTCTTTTCTTCTCTTTTACAACATTTACAAAAGCTAGTTTCTTTAAAATGAAATAAGGGTTTATTACGCGATTCTCTGTTAAAATTGTAATTATGATTTCTATTAAAATTATTTCGATTATAGTTGTTTCTATGGTAATTATTCTTATTATGATTATAACTACGGCAGTGCGCCGCTATATGTCCTGGTTTATTACATTTCATGCATATTTTATTTTTTGAATTTTGTAATAAATGGAATTTCTCTTCCTCTAATGCCATATTGAATGCTTCATTAAGATTGTTAGGACCTCTAGAGCGGAGCATTAATGAAATTTGTGGGTTAACACCGATTAAAAATGTATGTAGTGCTAATCTATTAGTGTTTTCTATTTCTCCCGGTAACAGTTTGGGATCGTTACAAGATTGTTTTATTGACATTAATAACCTCTTTAAACATGATTCTATTCTGGAGATGTATTGTGAGATTGTTTCACTATATAATTGTTTGCAATTTTGTAACTCAAATAAAAGATGGATTTCGTGTTTTCTATTACCGAACCTACTTTTAAGGAACTCCTTTAGGTCTTCCCAGTTGTCAAAAGTTGTATTAGAGCACACGGATTGAGCTCTATCTGTTAATTTGTTTTGTATAAACGCGAATAAAATTTGTTCTTGGTCTTGTGAAGCTATTTGAAAAGCACGATCGCAATTTGTGAGCCATGCACTTAAATCGTCTCTATTTCCGTCATAAGAATCTATAAATCTTAATAAGGTATCGATTGAAACTCGTACTTGTGGTTGATAATTTCCCGCTACGCTATGCGAAGGATTAGCGCATTGATTTACTATCAGATCATTATTTGATGAATTAGATAGCGCCATTTTAATTATTTTCATCGGTAAATTATTTATATATATTTTTTTATTTATTTATATACTAATGATTTGTCTTTATTTAATTCGTTACTTCAATTTATTTAATAATAGTGATTATAAAAAAAAATTATGAAAATTATATAATTTAATTCGTTACGTTAGGTATTTATCAAGAAAAAAAAAATATAATAATAATGATAATGAGACTAGCAGATTGGCAGATGAAATAGTGAAACAGTGAATTTATAGGACTTACAGTAGTATCATGGTCGTAGTCGATAGTTTCATCGGGGCCACGCCTGAAGCTGCTCTGCTGAGGGATGGTTGAGTTGCTCTCTGTAGCCTTTGTGTAGTGTCGCCTGTAGCTGCTCCTCTTCTTTTCAGGAAAAACACCGTCGTACGTCGAGGCCAGACCAAAACCGTCGTGTTGAACCTGATGCTCGTCGCCGTCGTCGCCTGTTTTGCGTTATCGCTTTTCTTTAGGCCAAAACCGTCGCGAATAGAGCTTCCTTTGCCGTCGTCGCCTGTCTTGCGTTGTCGCTTTTCTTAGGCCAAAACCGTCGCAAGGGATGTGCCACCAGAGCTTGGGATTCTTCCTTGACTAAAAGCCTGGAGACTACCTTCTGTTTTCTTTCTTGAGAAGTGTCGAGTGGAATCCCACTTCTGACACCAAAATTTTGTTATATACCGGCGGAATGCTGGTATATTGATTTCTCTTGATGGACTTCTTGTCAGGATAATGAAAGTAACGTCGTTTGAATTTACTGTTTATTCAAATATGTTCACGTTACAATTAACATTGAAGAGAGCGTTACACTATAGGTTACAGAGGCGTTTTGATATTGAGGACTGATATGTTCAGTCTGTATCGGATGGATACTGAATCTAGTCTGACGCTTACCGATGGATGTTCGGTATTTATTATTGAGTTACACAACTCCCACTTTTTCCGGTTTCCTTGCGTTCGCAGGACGATTACGATTTATGAGGTAATGACAAAACAATTGACCATGGGAACGTTCGTTGGAGTATTGTTTAAGATCTATAAATTTAAGCATGTGCGACGAGTCAATACTTCAAGCTGTGACAGTGTGATTTGACGCAAGTACAATGGCTACATCAATAACAATAACAAACTAATAAGACAATAAGTTGAATAGATTAACATGTGCGTAAAGTTATTTAGTAGCTAGTTCAATGGGTTCTTTACTTTAATGTGACAATGGAGGCTTGAGTTATGGGCGAGCAATTGTAAGAGTAAAACAATAGACTCGTTTGTCACATCCTGACAGATTTCGTAACAATAGCAAAGCTAAAATATAAATTATAAACATATGTATATGTACATACCAGTACATAACAGTATAAATGATTGGATGAAAAAATATTGTAGATAATACTGATAATAATATTTTAAAACGTGTATGTTACACTTCTAGGCCCGGTAGGAAAACTTATAAAAATATTATTAAAAAAAAAACACAATTTTACAAAACTTTAGCAAAGTAAATATAATGTAAATAAGGCCCCAAGAATCGAAAAATTTATAGAGCAATTATTTAAACATTTTTTAACCGAATTCAAAAAAATGAGGAGGTTTCTCAATTCGACCGTATATATTTTTTTGTGTGTTCGCGGATAACTTCGTCGTTTATGAACCGATTTTGATGATTCTTTTTTGTTGGAAAGGTGATATGCCGAACGTCGTACCATGATAAGGAAACCAGGATCTGATGTGCCATCATCAGATCCTGGTTCCAGAGAAATCGAGGGGAACCAGTGATGACTAGTGCGTTTATTAATTTTTTCGTTCACATACGTTGTATTACTTGACGATGTAATTGAAGTCGGTTTTTTTTGTTATGCTAGCTAACACAATTATTATTATTTATCTTCTATCTTCTTCTTCTATCTATATATATAAAAATCAATTGCTGTTCGTTAGTCTCGCTAATACTCGAGAATGGCTGGGCCAATTTGGCTAATTTTCATCTTGAAATGTTTGTGGAAGTACAGGGAAGGTTTAAACGGTGAGAAACATAAATAATTTGTAACGGAAAATACTAAAAACGACGATTTAATCGTCCTATACAAAATGTTCCTAGCGGGGAAATTTAATGTCTTTTGTCAAAAACGTTGTCAGTTTTTTGTCAAATATTTATAGGTGCGTTCAGAAAGTGTTTTGTGTAATTTTTTCACAAATATACGTAGGTGATACGAAGTTCACCGGGCCATCTAGTCTGCAATAAAGATAGAGGTAGGGAATTTTTCAAGTGAAACTTCTTTAGAATCGTTGTGATTTCAAACCGGATGCAACGGAAAAACGACAGGGAAGGGCGCGCCGCGCTGCACTCCGCGCTACTTTGTAAATCTATGTAAATAATTTTAAATTAGTTTGCCAAAGAAGTTTCACTTCAGACATGAGTACTTTGTCCACACGCAATTTTTTTTTGTTAAATATCAATAGCCCTATTTGTTGAAAAATGGACTTCAAAACTTTTTTTCCAACTTTTATTCATGTGTTTAGAACATACCATATTTTTTTTTAATTAGTATTAAATACCTACTTTAAATATTATTTTGTGGGATGTACTCGCTTTGGCGATGGCGGCGGCGGCATGTCTGCCGCGCGGAGATCTATATTCAGCGTTAAATTAAAATTATAAATAATAGAGGTAGAACTCCAGGAGTCTTGGCTAGAAAATTTCCTGCTCTTTAAGGAGCTCTTCTTAAAATTATTTTTTTAATAACTATATGCAATTTTTGCGTCCTAAAAAATCTTTCCGACCCATTTTTTTAGACGTCATTTTTGATAGAATGAGCTATGGCTCATATTTTTAGGAGCTTTATCTCTATTTACCACGTTTCTGAAATTTTTGACTAGACTATACAACCTTTTTAACCGAATTCTGAAAAAGGAGGATGTTCTCATTCGACTGCATGTTTTTATGTATGTAAACCTCAGAAATTTTGATTTGGTGGACCGATTTTGATATTTTTTTAGACTCTTTTTTTAAAGTATTCTTTGAATTATATCATCACTTCAGCCAATCGCAGTCCACTGCTGGACATGGCCTTCCCAAGTTCGCACCAGACATCCCGGTTTAATCCTCATTCAGCCTACACCGGCAAACTTACATAGATCGTCGGTGAAAGTAACCGACCGACATATCCCACAGAATTAGCTAGTTGAAGTGCCAGTGGGCTGGTCATCTGTGTCGCAAGGCCGATGGCTGCTGGAGCAGACATATCCTGGAGACCCTGGAGTGGAGACAGCGTCTTGGCAAACGCAATGTGGGACGTCCTCCATCCCGCTGGACCGAGTTATATCTAATAATGCATATTTACTTGACTGTTTTTTCGTCGACATTTAGGTACGTTGTATTTTACCGCATTATTTTTCATTGGGTATACCGATTTTGATGATTCCTGTTTTATTCGAAAGTTGATGCTTGTCATGTACTCCCATTTACTATCCCAATTTGATTGATATCTGATCACTACTTTTTGAGTATATAATGTTTGATAACGCGTATTTAAATTGACTATTTTTTCGTCTACCTACAATGTATTACTTGTCGGTGTAATTGAAGTGGATTTTGTTTTCGTTTGCGAGCAAACACAATTCTTTGAAGATTCTTATCTATACTAAGATTAGAATCTATACTAATATTATAAAGTTTGTTTATTTGTTGGTTTAAACGCGCTAATATCAGGAACTACTAGTTCGAATTGAAAAATTATTTTAGTGTTGGATAGTCCGTTTACTGAGGAAGGCTATTTTTAACCGACTTCCAAAAAAGGAGGAGGTTCTCAATTCGACACGTATGTTTTTTTTATGTATGTTAGCTCAGCACTTTTGACTGGGTGGACCGATTTCGATCAATTTTGTTTTAATTGAAAGGTGTTGCGTGTCATGTGGTCCCATTTTAATTTAATTGATATCTGACAAGTACTTTTAGAGTTATATCTAATAATGCGTATTTACGTGACTACTTTTTCGTCGACCTACGTTATATTATACCGCATAACTTTTTACTCGGTGTACCGATTTCGATGATTCTTACTTTAATCGAAAGCTAATACTTGTCTTGTAGTCTTGTTTAAATTAAATCGAAAACTGATTACAACTTTTTGAGTAATCTTTAATAGCGCGTATTTACTTGACTATTTTTTCGTCTTATTACGTTGTATTACTTGTCGATGTAATTGAAGTCGGTTTTTTTTTCGTTTGCGAGCAAACACAATTATTTTTCTCAATTTAACACGTGTGAACCGCGGGGCACAGCTAGAAAGAAATTAAATGTAAATATTTTACATAAAAGTATGTAAATAATTTACAATTGTATTTCTATATAAAATCACTACGTTACAATTAAATTGTATTTACGCTACAATATTAACGTGTTAGAAGACTCTATGTTCAAACCGGTACATTTATTTCTACAAAATTCGTACAACATAAGTTAGGGCTGTCATATCTTCTTCTTCTTTATATATATAAAAATCAATGCCACTTTTCGTTGTAATTTTATAACTCAAGAACGGGCTCACATATCCAAACCAAATATTTAGGCTTTGTTCGGACTATTTAGTAGATGGTTTATGTGAAGTTTGCACAAAATCGGTCGAGCGGTTCTTTATTTATCACATTTTTTGTAACAAAGGAGGATCATTTTGTTAATGGGGATTTTGCTGTCAAAATGAAACTTTTTTCAGTGTTGACAGTACAAGCATGTTGTTATGTAATTCATTTCTGTCATTTCATTTTGGACGTGCTTCGATTTGGCTTCGATTAAAGCAAATTAATTGATGATGAAGACAAAAAACCCAGGGATATAGTACATCACAAAAATAATTAACGCCCAACGAAGTGGGCACGGGACGGCTAGTTTATTTATATATTTTTAAGTTTAACGTGGATCGCGAAACTTAGAAATCACAGCTTGTATAGTAATTTAGTATTAAACGTAGAAATTATACTCCATCAGAATCAGTTTTGTTAGTTTTTATGTACATATATTAATGCCATCAGACCATGTAATTACAATCTCACAAAATGGTGACAGTTCATGGAAAGTCGCACAAAAGAACAGCCCTACGTTAAGTGGTTTTGACGACGAACAGCGCTAACCGTTGTTTCCATTATGAAGCTAGTACTAATTCTCGGATGCTGTGCCTATCCGCTACTTGTAAATTACTATTTTATTATAATTCTGCAGTCACGAGTTTATGGTTTTGAAAGAAAGAACCCACACACAATATTGTAATCATGCTATGTTGTGGGTAAGCCTAGTATGGTTGAATGAAAATTGTAATAGGTAGATACAATATATTGATTTATTTTCAGTTCAGAGGTAATGTAACACGTCCATATATATATGACTTTGTTTACTGTAGCAGATATTAATAATTTTATTAATAATACAATATTACTAATGTATCGGTAGGCGTAGCTTCGCTAAAGACCAAATATTGTTAGTTACTGTGTGTCGTACTAACATTAGTTTTTAAGTTTTTAAAATCGTTGGTAACAACCAACAATTGTTATGGATGTAAATTTGAATTAAATTAATTATTATTATCTTATACTATTAAACGAGCAATTCTTGTATATATATATATATATATATATATATATATATATATATATATATATATATATATATATATATATATATATATACATATATATATATACATATATATATACATATATATATATATACAAGAATAGAATCTGAATCTCGGAATCGGCTCCAACGATTTTCGTGAAATTCAGTATACAGGGGATTTCGGGGGCGAAAAATTGATCTAGCTAGGATTCATTTTTAGAAAATGTCGTTTTATTCCTGTTTTTAGGCAATGAAAAAAATGGCTAAAATATCGTTAGAATAGGAAGGTTAATTTCGCAATTGTTATTAAAGTTCTAATAGCTAAAGTGGGAAATCGGACGGTCGAGACACGAGATTGACAGAGAAAACCATGGTTCAAATCTCAGTCTCCAGATTAATTTTTTTTATTATTTTTTTTAATTTCACTCGTGATGTTTTATTTAAATAAAAATAAAATATAAAAATACCGAGAAAAAAAACAAAATAAAAAAATGAATAAAATAAAAAGGAAAATACCGAGCTAGGCTCGGTCACCCAGGTACTTATTAAATGATACAGGAAAAGAGTTATTTATGACAATACTAAAATCAGCGGCTTTTGTTTGCACCTGAAATGAAGGAAAGAAAAACGTTTATTTTCCAGAATCAACAGGCGCTGTAGGTATCTAAAATAACCCTGAAATACAACTGTGCTATGTTGATTGTTGAGGCACTGCGACCTGCGTGTTTGATTTTCGTTTTAAAAGATAATGTAGTTTTATTTTAATGAAAATTCAATTCAATAGATACTTAATCAATTCAAACGAGCACATAATTATACATGTTTATTATTCCGTCGCATCGTTTAAAAATTACCAATGAAAAAAAATAACAAAATATATACCTACTTACTACTTGTAAGTAAGGCGATTTCTTAATTATTCGAAAAAGTTTTTATGTTACAGTGTACATATTTTATTAACTCAATGTGAAACGAAATATCTATCAGCAAACAACTGACTAGTATGAATATTATATTCAAAATCATTGATTAAAAATAACCAGTTGGATAACAGAACTTGACCGAAAATGCATTTCTGTGCATTCACTGATCAAAAAAGTTACAAATACGCAAGAGATGCACATTAGCAGTTTGGGTTCCTATGACAAGAGATTTGTGTTAATCACGATATAAAAAAAAAGGATTTTACTGAGAACCCAAAGAATTACATTAGTCTGTCCAATTTAACCAACATTTCGCAGTTGTTACCACATATGATGACACACTACGTATTAGTAAAAATATCATGAAATAAGACCTAAGAATCTATTTAATCAGCGGCATAGAGACACGAGACTCCGGGTACTTCTAAGAATCGATATTATTCGTTGAAGATATTATGTGGTAGTAATATAATATATTACTATATTATACTCATACTCACACACGTAAAAGTCAACTTATGGTTGCATTGTCATTGACTTAAAAAAAGTAACCATTATTTTTCTTTATATTACATCAAACATATTATTTAAACGTGGTTAAGTTTTCAAACGGATTGTTTTTTTTTTTTTTTTTTTGTTAATATTATTCGCTATGTATGGCTCGTCTTCTCTTGATTCATAACTTCTCTCTTTTTGCAATTTGCATTTATCCAAAAAGAGCTACTAATTATATCAATGTTAATATTAATAATGCCTTCATTAGTTTCTTACGTCTCGGACAAATTAACCTTGAAGGTTTTAAATATTTCGACGATGTAAACATGTGACTTGAAATACAAAACAGAAGTAGGTGCTTTATATTAGTATTGAATGCTACTGTTACACGTTTTCTCTATATTCATATCTCTATATATAGGCTCCAAAAGTACTGGACCGATTTTAATTATTTTTTTCACTAATAGAAAGCTACATTATTAGGAAGTAACATAGGCTATTACTACACCGAAATTTGGGTCCAAAGTTGGTCAAAATTGTAAACTTCACTTTTTTGGAAAAAACGATCAACTTTTGAAGAGCTGTATCTCGGCTTCTATTTGACCTACACAGCTGGTTTTGGGCTCAAATTGTAGTTAATTTAAACTACTTTAAAAATGTATCCTACATGTATTCTCTAAAAATGCATACTTTGGAAGATACAGTGAAAAAACCGAAACAAGTGCCAAAATTTTGTGGTTTTTCGAGCGCCCCAAAGTTAGCACAGGTCTTTCGAAGTTGCAAAACTGGATTTACACTACTGGCACTGATCCTAACAATATATCAAAAAAGCAGAACTAGCAGACCATTTGCGATTTTAGCCCTTTTTTGTGTACGATTTGACTGGCCTATAAATGGTTGAAGATAAGACAAAATGATGTACGACTGAATTATAGGACTAAAAAAGATCTACAAAAAAGTTCACAAAATAATTATTTTACCCGAGCGAAGCCGGTGCGTGCTGCTAGTATTTTTATATGAGACTTGAAGTTAGAGACGTAGTCTTACTGTCTGCCGCACGCCCGCACCAAATTCTATCGAATCGAATCGATTCTGGTGTTGAGAACTTGAGCGTCAGCGCTAAGAAATATAATTATGTTTATTCGCAAACAAAAGAAAAAAAATTCTACAACTACATCGATAGGATCGATAGGAAATAAATATGAAGAACAGCTTCAGTCATATCTTCTAAATGTATCAATGATGGAAAATCGGGTCTGTAATTGGTTAATTCGTTGGCAGCTCGATGTAGTCACAACAGTCGATAGGGATTGCAAATCGAGCATTAAAAATCCAAAATCAAGCGACCAGGAGAATTTTAGGCCGATCCTCCGATTTAGGTGATCCCGTAATCTCATGCGGCATACATTTTGATGTTTACGGATATCTTTCATAGTCATGTTATTATTAAGTATGTAATTTTTACGCCTTTAATTATTTTTTTATTTAGTGTATTTTTTTTTGTATAGCTATTGCCTGTATAAAGAACAGAGATACGATAAAACATATCCTAATAATTATTATGAAAAAGTATAACAATAATAAATCCAATATGTATGTAAGACTTGTAAGTACATCTGTTAGTTATTTATGTTAAGCATTATATTGCAATGTTCGCGCTGAACAAACACATTAATTTGATGATAGCATTGACAATATATTAATTTAATAAGTTATATTCCGTATTAAAAATTCTCGATAACAAGGGGTTAACAGTTGAAGCTATTTCTACATTAAATATGTATGTGTTGATAACAAATTGTTCACTTTTGAAATGCATTGTTTTCGATCGCATGTGTTCGAAGTGCAGTTAAACGTACCTTCCTTACGTAGTGCTATAGATTCGTAAAAAGGATCTTCAGATATAAAGTACCAAAGTACGTTAGTCCATCTTATTAGTAATATTATCCTACTAATAATTTTTAAGTTTGTTGTTGCTGCAGAAGTCCTAGCATCTTCGACTGAAGTGACTAAATAAATAAAGACACTTCTCCGAGCTATGTAGATATTGTATGTACTTATAGCAGCTGAAGTCTAGTTTGTTGTAAGTTGTAACCTTGTAACAAAAAATGTTGTTTTTTTAACAAGCCGTAACTATAAGTATTAAAATCTACATATGTATGAACTAAGTCGTCACATGATAAATAAATTTCAAATATATTACAGACAGCTTAGACCTCAGATATACGTTTATAAATCTTGATATTAGATGGTATTTTATTTTATGTAAACATAGAAAAAATAGTAGATAGGGACTATGAAAGACTTACAGTTATTTTAACACATACAAAAAAAGTGCGTGCGTACAAAGTACACATGTTGGAAGTGAAACTTCTTTGGCAAACTAATTGAAAATAAAATTTAAAAACTATGTAATTGAAAACTACTAAGGTGAAGCGGGACACGAGGCGGTTGACGCCTCGCCTATACCGGACGAAGGCAAAACGTCGCCATTTCATCAAAATGCGTTGCCGTTTTATCCGTAAAAAATTCACCCTCATGTGCCTAAAGAAGTTTCACTTCAATAAAGAAGTGAGACAGAAATAGAAATAGGTATATCGGAAAGTCGCTTACAAGACGGACAAGTCGAATAATGGAATAAGTCCAGTTTGATTATAGTTATATTATATATATTTTTATGTAAAGTATATTTATATTTTTTATTTAATAATATTTTTTGTTTCTTAATTAACATTTTTTAAACCATGGTAGTTTACAGAGTGTTAAGTTATCTATCTTCACGGAAAGATATAAATTGTCGTAACCGCGTACACGTAGCACAATTTCCTCGTAGGTATTTCTTAAAATGGTATTCGGTAATAAGTGTTTAAAATAAATGCTATGTTCTAAATCAATATTAATAGCAATATTTTGTATCAATCAACTTTTATACATTTTATAAAAGAAAAAGTTTGCTAATGACTAGCTTTATCTAAATCGAGAAAACGTAAAAAGGTTAACACTCACTTTTAAACATTTTTTTATTTCTATTAACATACACAAAAAGAATAAGCTGTCAATAGTACAAACGATAAATATAACAATTAAAAAGAAATAAATAAATTACATAAATTTAACACTTGAACATTAAGCCATGTTTTACGAACAAAACTTTGTTAGACACCAAATACTAAAACCTTCATAAAATCATCTTCTTTTTGTTGCAGTATTCCAATAATTGTTCAGATTTTCATTCTGATTTTAAAATGAACTAAAACATTTACTGTACTGGAGCACTAAACGATGAATGATCCGCCTCCAGCAACCTTGTCGTGTATACTTAAAAAATGTTTATAGCAGTATCTTAATTATGTAACATTGAATGGTTTTAAAACGTATTGTTGTACGGCGAATGTGTGTACCAAAGCGATATTATGAACGCTACAACTAGTTACACGTAGTTAGGTATCTGCTGATAACGTTATCAGAGACATTGGTGCGTCGACATTTATCTTGTTTATTCTAACTAATTATAAATGAGAAGTTATTTAACAGTAACGTCGCAAAGAGAATACTTTTATAAAATTTTCTGATTATCTATCCACGAATTAGTTATGCTTATTGTTTTTGTAATGTACCAAAATTGGTTAAGAATTAATTTACTAGCGACCCGCCCCGGCTTCGCACGGGTGAAATGCTGATTCTAAATATACCTACTACAGAATGTCTTTATACATATACAAAGTTACAAACTTATCAGATTTCTTGTCATTAGACAATACAAACATGTTTTCTTTAGAGGTTACTCTTGAATTGACAAATTACGGTTTTAGGTTAATCCTATCCAACCTAATGTACTTATTATAAATGCGGTTTAAAAATACTAAAGTACAAACGAACAATTTCGAAAAAATTGTCACTCCGTCGCGTCCCTCCGGCCGGTACCGACGCAACCGTTATGTCTGCATTTTAAAACTGTAATATCTTCGAAAATATTCCTTTAAATGACATGCTGTAAAGGGCCATATTAATCTATACTAAATGCATAATGCATTAATTGGATAAGGATCAATGCTATATTTCTTAAAATCGCTTCGCAAATAAGCCATTATTTCTCGTAAAAAGTAAAGGATAAAAAATGGTTATTGTGGGTTAGCCCTAAGAGATAGACATAATATTATACCATCGCAGACTTTTTTGTAGACCTTTTTAAGGTGTACAATACTGTACTACATTATTTTGATCTATCTCGTAGGGTTCAGCCAGATTTTACAGTGTAAACGCAAAAATGTGTTTTTTTACGACATCACATTAGAAACCTCTAAAATTATCAGTGTTCCTCTACTATATTATGCATGTATCATGCATATAAACCTTCGTTTTGAATCACGCCATTTACTAAACTGCATCAAAATCCGTTGCGTAGTTTTAAAGATCGAAGCACATAATGAGGATCAGTAAAGTTCTAGCAAATTCAATAGAACTAGTATCCACGTTATTCTCTATGACATAAGAATGATATTTCTTTTTGAATTATCCAAATCGGACCATTACTTACGAAGATAATGCCGTTCCTGCCGCTACGTCAGTGTACGCGGGATGCGTGTGACGTCACTCGGACGTTCCATGCCAGTTAGCCCATAGTAGCGACAAGCTGCGATGGTGTTTTCATTTAAACTATCTGTCCTACAAAAAAATTGTAAGGACATAATTTGTAGCAAATTGCTTTGCCTACAAATATGTTCATATAACTTTTTGCCGAAATTTAAAAATTGAAAAAGTTATAAGCAAAAAAGTGAGAAAATTTCTATAAAGATTTTCTTTTTTGCTCTATAACTTTTTTTATACATTTCACAAAAAAAAATACCTCTGACCAGTCTTGTAGATGGTTTTTTGAGGAAATTTTTCTCTACAATTTTTTGAATTTCATTCATTTAAAACGCTGTTACACCGCTCCAAAGTTGACCGGGTTCGTCAATGCTCATGAGAATCCGGTCAAAACGAAATGCTTAACTTAGTTTTATGATCCTTTTTTATTGTAAATATATTCTTAAATTTTTTTTGTTAAATCTCTGCCTACAACTTTACTTATTCATTGGCATAAGCTGTCGACTGTGGGGTAGGCCTACTGGGAATACCACGTTAAAAAAATATGATTTATGAGATATTTGATTACCTAAGTAGGTAGATACATTCGAAGAAGATTAAGAGAAGTCAACGCATTTTTGGAAAACATTAGTATTTCCGAAACTGGTTGAGACTCAAAAGTACTCTTCTACACATAATTATGTATAATGAGGATTAATAAAATTATAGCAAATTCAATAAAACTAGTATCCACGTTATTCTCTATGATATAAGAAAGATATTTCTTTTTGAATTATCCAAATCGGACCATTACTTACGAAGATATTAAGTTATAAACAATATGCCGTTCCTGCCGCGACGTCAGTAATAATAATAATAAATAATAAACGTTTCACACTCAACGGCCCCCAGTAGGATTTTCTCCTGTGTCGGGGGTCCGGAAACACACACAATACACAACCACAAACGCCCAGACCATGACAAACATCTGTATGGCCAATACAAATTTTTGTCATGTGCGCGGATCGAACCCGCGACTGCTAGCGCAACAGCTAGTGCTGTGACCGCTGCGCCAACGCGTCGTCATTTAAGCGGGATCAGTATTCAGTGTATGCGGGATGCGTGTGGCATCACTCCGACTCATAAAACTCACTCCGGATCATAAAACTAAGTTAAACATTTCGTTTTGACCGGATTCTTATGAGCATAGATTATACACTTTTAACTAGAGATAGATACGCAACTCAAGATTTACAAGAAAAGTTTACGGGCCTCGGCCACTAGATGGCATGTTACTAGTTTCTCATTGGACCCATAGATGGCATAATTTATAATTTATTTACAATATTAGTGATGGTCAACTCGAGTTACTAACTCGAGTTAACTCGAGTTGGGCTTAACTCGAATCAACTCGAGTTGAATTCTCTCCGACTCGAGTTCGAAAACCGAATGAAACCGACATGGAGCGAAGTTTGCCGATCATTTGAGACTATAATATTCATTCATAACAAACAAGTTAAGAGTTAATTTTAAATTTTTAGTATTATGATTGACAAAATGCCGGATCCTAAAAGGAAATCTTTGATAATTTGGTTTGGGATACATTTGAACCACCAGTTAGTGATGATGATTTTATATTTGTCTGATCAATACCCCAGATTGATGAGAAGATTGGTGCGATCTGGTAGCTAGGACTTACCGAATTATTTTTTAGCTTTTAGTCCATAACCTAACTACATCATTTTTATTGTAATAAAACCGTTTAACATAAAATATTTTTTTGTTTATTTTATTTTCCAGTTTTTAGTTTTGTTGAGTAGTTTTTAGGTTAGTAACAAATATACCCCCACTCTCTAATAAGCTGTATTCTACCAATCAAGCCATTTCATTAGATTCCCATATTGAGGTACCTAATCCACCAATTTGTGGCGGCAGCTATCTTGGATTTTTCATAGTGAGCTCTATTCTACCAATCAAGCCTTTTCATTTGATACCCATATTGAGGTTGTTTTGAAGTACTATGTGATCCGCCATTTTGTATCGATGGCCATCTTGGATTTGCAATCATAAGGAATATATTATGTTGTATTGTCATCAAGATTAAGAGTGTGTACCAAATATCAGTACAATCTGTCATCAGGAAGGAGGTAAAATTCCAATTACCAAATTTGACCCAAATAAGACTCAAGTCAAGCTAAATAAAACCGTTTAAAAAACCGTTTAAAAATGAAAGAATTGAAACAGATAAAAATATAATTTGTCCGTTCCAATTTTTGAACTGAAACTTCTTTAGGCGCATGAGGGGTAAAATTTGCGTTACCGGTAACGCGGCAGCGTCATGACGTTCAGTAGTTGGATGGGTGACCCCGGGCCTGGGAACACCCCGTGACGTTGGCTTTAGTTTTTTTTTTGGAGTTTACTCCTTAAGAATCGATTTTCATATAAGGCCCCCGGTATGAAAAAAATATGAGGTGTAAAATCTGTTGAACGATTGACCGGTGGCGATTGAATGTCGGAAACCACGAATACGTCGTCAGTAGACTAATAAAATAGTTTTCTAATAGCGGCATCGCGCGGTAGATAAAGTATAAGGCGGTAGATAAAGTATAGCGCGGTAGATATAGTAAAGGCGTTACCTCCTTTATTTATTTATTTACCATTTGATATGGTATTAACCACAGAGTACATTGAATATACGGGTAGTATTAACCTTTTTCTTAAGACTAGTAAGTCTTTTTTGTACCTATTTAGACAGTGAATCCGAAGGGGTAAACTCCAGTCGTGCGTCGTAGCTGACACACACAATATTTTTTTTCAATTAGTTTTTTTTTGTATTTTTAATTAGTTTTTTTAATTATAATTTTTTATAATTAATTTGCCAAAGAAGTTTCACTTCTGACATGTGTACTTTGTACGCTCGCAATTTTTTTTAAATTATTATTGCGAAGCTGAGGAATAAATTGGTAAAAAATTTAAAAAATCATTTTCTTTGTTTCATCTAGTTAACTCGAGTTACGCAACTCGAGTTCAACTCGAGTTACGTGAATTTTAACTCGGGTTAACTCGAGTTTTGTTTATTCCGAGTTGGCACATCTATATACAATATATTTTAATTGAGGATTTTGTGATTATTGAAAAACCACAAATTGTCCAAATTTGTCATTTAATAATTTGAGATATATTTTTACAATGAAAAACACATGCTTTATTTATTAGATTTTGCCTCGCCGCTGACCTATATGTTACGCGAAAGACGAAACGTTGGCGCGATTTAATTCCGTACACCGCCATCTGTTATTGACTTTAGGTACTAGGTTTTGGCACTAGCATTTAAATTTAGGGGTATTGACCAAAAGACGGCGCTAGTTTCCATACATTTCTTTTTTTCTAATTAATGTACTACAGTTGCATGCCCCTGCTTATGAGCATTGACGAACCCGGTCAACTTTGGAGTGCTGTAACAGCGTTTTAAATGAATGAAATTCAAAAAATTGTAGAGAAAAAATTTCCTCAAAAACCATCTACAAGACTGGTCAGAGGTATTTTTTTGTGAAATGTATAAAAAAAAGTTATAGAGCAAAAAATAAAATCTTTATAGAAATTTTCTCACTTTTTTGCTTATAACTTCTTCAATTTTTAAATTTCGGCAAAAAGTTATATGAACATATTTGTAGGCAAAGCAATTTGCTACAAATTATGTCCTTACAAATTTTTTGTAGGACAGATAGTTTAAATGAAAACACCATCGCAGCTTGTCGCTGCTATGGGCTAACTGGCATGGACCGTCGGAGTGACGTCACAGCCTTCCGCGCCGGCCGGTCAGTAAACTCAGCTAGCAATTTGATCATAACTTCGTCAATTTTTGTCGAAGAACAAAAAATTTTGCACTGTATGTTAAGGATTTCTTAGTTCTATAAATCTGCATTCTCAACTAAAAACGTTACGGATCCTCATTATAGGGACAGACAGCGGGAAGCGACTTTGTTTTATAATATGTATTGAGTACTTATTGATGATTTAACTTTTAAATATTTATTTTGTCGACAGTGATTTTTTATTACTAGGTACTAGAAAATGTTTTATGTCGTTACTTTTACGAACACGTAATTATTCCACATTATTGTTTTAAACGTCAACAAAATTATAAATATTTAGTAGATAGAATTAAGTATTTTAAATCTTGAATTGTTCGTATATCGTATACCTTCAGTAACGAGTTTCCGTTAACAATTATTTCATACGTTGTTAGCGTGTTTTGTACATGTTAATATCCCGTAAATCCTGTATTTACATATTGTTATATTATTTTTGTTTATTTGGCGATCGTGTAACCGTTTCGACTGTTCGCACAAATAGAAACTGTTGTGTTAAACACGTAACTGTATTTTTATCAGTAGCGCAAGCTATGTGTACAATTATAGTTATATCAGTACAGTGATCTTTCCACGACCTTGTGGGTAGCATGAGTCCGATAAAAGAATTTGTCGCGTATTCACTTCGGTTCAACGTTACGTTTCAATGAACAATTGTAATTACCATCTGTTCATACCGATTGTATTTGTTAGTTTTACGTCTTCGAGCATGAGCGTTGTCGAAATACTGGCGAGGTTCTTATTTTATTTTTAGTAGAAATTTGTATAACTAACGAAATAGGTTTTATATTCAGTACTTAATATATGTATTATAGTGTTAAATTTATTTTTAATTAGATTGCCGTCGGTCGGAGCACCAGAGACCACACGATCGACGTGGACCTGAGCTTGGAAGGTCCGGCCGCAAAGGTGTCGAGGAAGCAAGCGACCATTCGTCTCCGAAACAGCGGAGACTTTTTCATGTCTTCGGAGGGTAAACGTCCGATTTTTGTTGATGGCCGACCTGTTCTGCAGGGGAACAAAGTGAAGCTCAACCACAACAGTGTCATTGAGGTATTACTATCAACATTGAAAAAATTAACACGGCCTTGTCGTCATACATATTAATTATAGAGTTACCGACTGTATAATAACTCTGATGGTAGTTTTCAAAAGTAGTCATGTTCGCTTTCCCAGAATTCCACCAACGAAACCGTTTGGCAATAACTCATTTATAATGATTTATTTATAATATTATGGTTATTTTTTAATATAACTTAAAAATATTTAGGAATTTAAATTAATTAGACTTGGTTTGAAAGGTATTAAGTTTTTCCAATCTTCAGTAGAATCACATGAAAAATTTTGTTATAAAAATTTTAATTTTGAGATTACAACCTCCAATTTAAAAAATTACCTCCTTGAATGTCTAGCCGTACTTATAGCCAGCGACTAGTAGACCATTATTGTGCATAAGCAATAATCAATCAGTCTACTGCATTATATTCATATTTTTATGTCTCACTCAAGTAATAGATATATTATACTTACATAGGTACCTACATAGGCTCAATTTCACTTGTTGCTAATAAAATGTATCTTGCACGTAAGTTGTTGTGTAGTTTAGATAGGCTATCAGAGAATATCAGGAACATCGAACTCTTAAGGCCTGTTTCACCAGCTGTGTATAAAGATTATCCTGCAAATAAGTTACGATTAGACATAACAGCAGGAGGTAGAATAAGGCCATTAGGACCTGTTTCGCCTCAATTAAGAAACTACAACTTTTAGAATCACAATTGCGAATAGAAATATGCCAGAAATATAGTGGAATTCGATGGTGAAAAAGAATAATACACCAAAAAACTTTTATCTGGTGGATATCGTCATCTGTCGAATAGCGTTATCCACAACTAGTGAAACAGGACCATCGCATCGCCGCGATAGAATCGCCGTGTGGTGGAGACACGTTCATAGAGAGTATATAAAAATAGGTGGCACGACGATGATATCGCCGTGATTGTCTCGCTCGTGGAGACAGCCCCTTAGAGCTTGTTTCGTCGTAACTTATGAACTAGAATCTGGGCCTCGCTGTTTCACCCGCGTAATTTCTGATCCCGGGAATGTCGGGATAAAAAGCAGCCATGTGTTGTTCCGGATCTACGGCTATTTACGTACTAAGTTTCATTACAAATAATTCAATAGTTTTTAGGTCTGAAAGAGTAACAAACCTCCATCCATCCTAACAAACTTTCGAATTTATAGGACAACATTGAATTCAGAAAAGCGAAATTTGATTGTCAAACAGAAAAAAACATACCTGTTATATACTTTTTAGCCGACTTCAAAAGGAGGAGGTTCTTAATTCGACTGTATTTTTTAGTTTCGGTTATTTTATTCGTAACATATTTGCAGGATAAACTTTATCAACAAACCGGCGAAACAGGCCTTTAGTAGGTACAAAAGGCTGATGGGGGCGGGGCATATATTTAGTATAGAGCCACGTGGTTTATGGACGCTCCCTAAGATAGTAAGATGTGCACATTGTGTAGTTTTAATCCTCTAAAAGTTTCAAGTATGTGCTATGTATAACGTGACCATTTTTATTTCGGCTCAAAACGGGACATCGACTTTTTTAATTCAGCAGATTTATCTATTTATCAACCGACTTCAAAAAAGGGAAGAGGTTCTCAATTCGACTTGTAATATTACATGTGACATAAAATGTTATTTATTATCATATCAAAATTTCGATCCAGCGAGATTCGAAGCCGCACCCCCGACATACCGTGTCAGTGCTCTAGCAACTAAGCTATGGAACGATGTACCAGCTAAATCGAAAATTTTGATATGAATTTATTCGGTTTTAAGCAACCGTGGAGCCGTCTATAGCGAGTCTTACAGCACCCAACTATTCAAAGTTTCATATTACAATGAATTCTTTGACGAGAGACGACACCATGCCATTTTTAATTTGTATTATTTTTTTTAATGTGTTTTCCACACATGAGGAAATTATAAAATGTTATTTATTATCATATCAAAATTTCGAACCAGCGAGATTCGAACCCGCACCCCCGACATACTGTGCCGGCATTATAAAATGTTATTTATATTATCGTATCAAACTTTCGATCCAGCGGGATTCGAACCCGCACCCCCGACATACCGACATCGGTAATATAAAACATTTTGAAAAAAAAAAATTATTTAAAATTAAAATGTACCTATTTTAAATTTAAAAATGTTATTTAATAGATAAAATGTTATTTATTATCATATCAAAATTTCGACCCAGTGGGATTCGAACCCGCACCTCTGACATACCGTGCCGGCATTATAAAATGTTATTTAATCATATCAAAATTTCGATCCAGTGGGATTCGAACCCGCACCCCCGACATACCGACATCGGTAATATAAAACATTTTTAATAAAAAACATTTTCGAATTTCCTCATGTGTGGGAAACACAAATATAAAAATAATACGAATTAAAAATAGCATGGTGTCATCTCTCGTCAAAGACTTCATTTGTATGAAAGTGAATAGTTGGGTGCTGTAAAGGACTTGCTATAGGCGGCTCCACGGTTGCTTAGAACCGAATAAAATCATATTATCAAAAATTTCGATTTGGCTGGTACATCGTTCCATAGCTTAGTTGGCTAGAGCACCGACACGGTATGTGCGGTATGGTGCGGGTTCGAATCCCGCTAGATCGAAATTTCGACTTATTTGTGTTTGTTACCCCTTTATTTTTACTGTGTGTACCAATTTGACGGTTCTTTTTTAATCGAAAGCTGTTGCCTGTCGAGTTGAATAGTTTTAAAGTTATATTTAGTAATGTTTATTGTACTGTACTCTAAATTTATCTGACTAAATAGATACAATTTATGTTCCATTTCATAAAACGGGACATTTTTGCGTCCCAGGGCTATTTTCGGGGACACCGGGACACACGACCGAAAAACGGGACGGTCCCGTTCAAAACGGGACGTCTGGTCACGTTAGCTATGTAGTAATTTATGTTCAAGGAAAACCGCGGATTCGCAAATTATAAAATAAAAAAAAATATTAGAATCAATTAAGTTTTTTTGGTTAAAACTGTATTCAATAGATGAAAAGACTAAAAGAAAAAAAAAACAGTAAAAATACATTAGAAAGTGTTGACATAGTTTTATTTTTTATTTGTCGATAATGACAATCTATTTGTTTATTTATTGGAAATGTTAATTCTAACGAGAACTTGTATTATAATAGTAGAACCCTACTAATATTATAATATTGCAATTGTGTTTGTTTGCAAACGAAAAAAAAAACCGACTTCAATTACATCAACAAGTAATACAACGGAGGTATACAAAAAATAGTCAATAAATACTCATTATTAAAGCTAACTCAAAAAGAACTCGTCAGATTTCGATCAAATTTAAACGGGACCACATGATAATCAGCAGATTTCGATTAAAAAAAGAACCATCAAAATCGGCAAACCCAGTAAAAAGTTATGAGGAACCTCCTTTTTTGAAGTCGGTCAAAAATGTGAGAATGGATGGTTGAATTCTCTTTCTCGTAAAGCCTGGTTCGTAGATACATAGAGATCCAGAAAAACTCACTCATTTCTATCCCGACATACCCACGTGAAAATTACGCGAATAAAACCGCGAGACGCAGCTAGCATAATTATAATAAAATCGTACATGTCATCAAGTGTAACATTTGCATTTATTCACAGATCGCAGGACTTCGCTTCGTGTTTTTAATAAATCAAGATTTGATCAACGCGATTCGTCAGGAAGCTGTGAAAGTGAACATACCTGTATAATAAATGTTAAATAAAGGATTCGATTCAAATGGAATACAATTTTATTTAGAACACATTTATTTGGTCAATTTTAAAACAATTTTCAAAACTAGGTACCACTCGGAAAACAATATTTCTATTAAAATGAAACCCTCGCACACCGCTCGCATCTATCATTCCATATTATGTGTATATGTGGAGCGAGTGTTCTATCACGAAACACTATCACGTGCGTTACTGGCATAATAAGATATGCATTAACATTAAACGACGAACAAGTACTTAATATTAATTAAAAATTAGGTATAACCGTAACCCTTAACTAAAGGTGCTCTAACCACATTAAAATATTTATTCAATAACAAATCCCAACGGGTGCAGAAAACTCAACAATCCACTCAACGGTGCGTAACAAACATACTAAGAATTAATCAAATCATAGATTATCCATTGTTACAATAAATAAATTCTTAATTCAGTCGTTCGGATTTGAATAATTATCTGCCAACGTATGTTTTCGTTAAACACAACTCAAATACAAAAAAAAAAACTTAAAAATTAAGTTTAATTTGCTAACACAGAAATCTGATATTTTTTCTATTAACATCATTTATTACGTTAGCAATATCTTTGTACATTTCATATAATAACCATTTACTATCTTAAATATTAAGAATACCCACCTTATGAAATAATAAATAATAGTATAAAATCTAATATAAATTAACAGTTGTATCCAACATACAAACATTTCTGAAACTTACAATTATTTTTTTACTAATTATACCTATGAAGGCAACTCTTGCACATAAAAGCACATTTTTGGTATATTTATATAACACCCTGTATATAATATAAAAATATTATTTTATAGAAACATAGCTGAGGCACTGTTACGCCAAATCATAAACGGAGCTAGTTTGAGATCAGACAATTATTAGAACTTCCAAAATATAGTTTGGTGTACAAAGCACCTCACAAACACAATATTAATATTTATGAGCAAGACATTTTAATACGTTCACATATTAATTCAATTTATTCATTGTAATTAAAGCGGACAAAAAATCATGTTTTTATTACAATTATTTTCGAGTGACTGTTTATAATTCATCTTTTGGAAGGCACTGCAAACTAAATAACATATTTTTACACGCTTTTTTTTTAAATATTATTACCTCTAGTAGTAATAAATAATTTTACAAATACTATTTTATATATGTATTTTCTTTCTATAAAGTTAACAGGCACTTTATATTCCACGACAACTTTACGTTTTATTCTTTCCATTAGGTACTATTACAGATTTTTACTTTAATTTAAACACTTTCAAAAATAAACTTTGCTATGTTACACATATTTTTTGAGTATTAGCTTTATTGGCTGGATTTTTTATGTTTAATTTTAATCAACTATTTCCATAATATTATTTTAGTATTTACAAATAAATGCAAATAAACACCATCTAAACTATAAAATAGTTTATACAATGATATGTCAATAATATGTTATATTATATCATTGAAATATGAGAAAAAAATTCATACAACCCCAAAAAGGTTTATTTTTAGTATAGGATCTGCATCTGTCAATTGAAAAAAAAAAACAACATAAGAGTCTTAAGACTGCTGTACACTGAGAGTGAATGTTTGTACTTAAGTAAATTTATAATTTGAACTTAACTTTTATTTATTAAACCACAGTATCACACCGAGCTTAATGTTACATGAGCAATTAAAATTATCACAATCATAGATGTTTTTGCATTTAGGTTTGTAGTAACATTTATCACTCTTACATATTACTCAAAATGGACAAATGGAGTACTTTATTCTTGACAAATTATATACGTATTCTATGTTTCAATAAAACTTTACACTGTTTAACATTAATACAATAAAATTATTATCTTATCTATTTACAATTTTCAAACAAACTTATTTATTACAATTTAAAATTGAACAAATATTAGTTAATACTCATTATGGCTACCAAGGTGTGTAAACATAAAAATATAACAATTTTAAACAATATACCTAATAAGAATAAAAATAGAATTTACACCTGGAAAAAAAAATAAAGCACAGCCTACTGGAGGCGTGGAATATGTAATGGAATGAGAGAAGAAACAACAATAGAATTTTCAACAAATCAACAAATTACAGATCTAACCAGATATATATATATGCATACATTGAAATAGTAGGTACATTATTTTTATCACTTCACTTTTATTTTGGCTTAATTTTAACTTATTTTAATATTTAAAATTAAACTACTTAGTGAACTTACATGGGTAACTATAAAATAATATAAATCTTTGATGCAATAAAGGAATGTATTTGATAGAAGAACTTGAGACCATTTTATGGTGGGATGTACATAGGAATAGCCCATTCACTGCAACATGTGTACCATCATACCAGGAAAGTGCACAAACATTTATTTGTGCTTTAACCTAATTGTATATTTTAACGTTCCTGTTATTGAATTATCTGGACTAGGTTGAGAGATAACGAAATTAGCGTTATAAATAGATTTATATTTTCGAAATTTTTCGGCTAACACATAATTATTCTTTCGATGGCAATATACTGCTTTAACTTTATTCCTAACTGCCATTTTATCTATAAAATTATTTTTTTCAAGAAAAACCCATGGTTGCCATTTTCTTCCAGTTAAGTCCGGGTTGTGTATTTCTTTGTCATTAGCAGTTTTGCAACTTGCAAAATGAGCTCCATTTTCATTTTTTTTTATAACTACTTTGGGTATTCCATTTTTTCCTTTTTTTACTTTATCTTTACGTTTCTTGAATTGAATTTCATCTATACTTTTAAGAACATCTTCGAATTTCGGTTTAATTTTTTTTGGTACCTGCGGTATTGCATTTTTATTAGTATATTTTATTGTACTATCATCTATCTTTGGTTCCACTTTGGATACTTTTAATTGTTTTAATGTTTGAAGGCGATGTTGAGGTAAAGGAAGTTTTATTTTGAGATCGCGACTGCTTTCTTTTAGAGGTGGAATATATTTCTGGGCTGCTTTGGTTATTAATGTTCGCGATGAACTGAAATTAGTATTGTAGTTTTGGTATTTCTTATTTTCAGTGAGTTTATACCTTAATCTCTCGATAGAGTCTATTTCATTTGATATCCTAGAATCATTGTTATTATTAATTTTTAATAAAATATTAGAATTTTTCTCTTCAGTTGTAGAAGATACTTCAGGTGAGCTTGAATTTGAATAGTTACATACAGTTCTTTTCGGACTATGTAAATTACTGTCTCTTTTTAGTCCGTTCGACTTGGAGTGTAATGTTATTTTTTCTTCTTCCTGTGTATATTCACTAGTAACATTAACATAAACGTCATTATTTATCTCATCACTTTGTCTTATTTTTATATCTTTTGTATTTATGTTCTCTTTTTCATATATTGCTTCACAGTTATTGTACATTAAAATCTTGTCCTCAAATTTATCAAGATAATCGCTATTTTCGCTTGGAAGTTCTTCTGTTTTATTAAATTCTTGATATTTTGCTGAATGAGATTCTATATCAAGAAGTGCTTTATTTACGTTCATTTGTGGTGTCATGTACAAAGTTTTTAAAATTTGCGTATCATTACTGCACATGTTACTACTGTATGAGTTTTTAATTTTGTCAATATGTTCATAATCACCAAACTCAAATTGATCATTTATATTTTCATCAGGGTTTTTTAATTTTATTGGTGACCCAATCACGTAATCAATATCATCTGTAATGTCGTCACTTACTACGGTTTCTACACAAGCTACATCTTCTACCCACGGTTCAACATTGGGCTTTTCTTCACAGATTAAATCAGACTGTAGTGAAGTCAACGCACTCGCTATAGTTGTAGTTGTTTCATCAACTATACAATCATTTTGCTGTATATTATTTTCAAATTCATGTGGTATTTCAGTGTAGAACATTTTATCAGAACCATCATTTTCTTCTGCTACAATTAAATCATTGTCAATAAGTATAAATACATTATCATCATTGTAAAAAGTTGAAATAGAATTTCTCCGATTAGTTTGGATTATATTGCACAAATCTTCTGATGTGACTGGATGTATGATATTGTGATTTCTTTTCTTGCGCTTGTTGGGTACAAAATTTTCTATACTTTCATCATCTTTATAGTCATCTAATGCTGATTCGGATAAAGACCTTTTTAAAATATTTCGTCGAAAAGCACATTCAGAAGCTGTTGTATTTTCTTCAATTTTAGAATTATTATCTTCCGAAAGAATACTTAAATCATTTGTCGGAATGGTTTTATTACAATCACAGTTTTTTTCATAATTGGTTTCGTCAGGGCAATTGTTTTGTTCTTCATTTGTCAGATTTTCTGGTTCTATTAAATTATTTGGCTCATTGTTTTGCTCATTTACCTTGTTATCTGTAAATTCATTGAGTTTTGTGTCTGTAGTTTTAAAAGAACTACCAACTTTAGCAGGTGTAGTTCCAATCGTCTTATTTTGGATATTTCCATAAATTCCATCTTCAAATACAATAAGTTTTTGAATCCACGGGGAAAAAAGTTCTTTATTAATATGTTTTTCTTTATATATCAAAATATTATTTGTTTTATTTATACACTTAGTATCCACATTACTAGGATAATTTGTAATGATTTTGTTTTCTATTGTAGAGGCCAAATCATTGTTGCATATATTTTCATAATCGTTTTTCGTAAGTGAATTTATTTTATTACGGGAATATTCGTGTTGACTACCGTCTGATAGTTCATTGAAGACATTGCTTACGTTAATTAATATTTTATTATCATTATTAACCTCATCAGTTTCTGGTTTCGAAAACCCAACATGAGTTATTTTGTTGATCATCTCTTCTTCATCGTTAGTTTCTTCATTACATGCTTCATCGAAATCTTTTTGATCATTTACATTCAAAGTTGACTGATTTGCATTCGATATAATGTTATCACGAAGATGACAATCCTCATTAGTGATTATTTTCATGTCTTTAGTCTGGTTGTTCAAGTTTGAGCCATCGGTTGAATGTGACCCCGTACACGTTTCTCTTTCATTTTTATCGTAATTACTTATCATTTTTAATATACTTTCTTCTCTATTATGTAATTCTTTATTTTTTTCAATTTCAACTAACACTTTGGTATATTCCAATTCTTCGCTACTGCCTATCGAAGATACATTTTCTTCAATCATTTTAATTTCAATATCACCATTTAGCATGGTTTCTACTGCAGTGTTTTCTGCTCCTGGATCCATTTCGCACAATTCATAACTTTTATTTATTTTACCTTTAAAGTTGTCATCTTGTAATTTCATATTTATTGAACTATCTAATAAGGATTCATCCTCCGGTCTTACACATGTAGTATTTGTGTCTACATTAAGGTAGTCCTTAAATTCTGATATAACCGAAATATTTTTTTTTGATGGTATATTATTTTCTTTACAAATAGTATTTATAGGCTGTTTAAAAGCAGCCGAAGTAATATTTATATCACCTTGAATTTCTGAATTTTCTATTGATTCTTTGTTTACAATATTTTCCTGAGCTATTTCATGGTCTTTGTCCAATTTAAGATGTAATTTTGCATGTTCCTCCTTAGTAATAACATTCTCTTTAAAACTAACATTTATATCGTTACTACCACCAGAGGAATGTTGTTCATCTTGAAATTTATTAAAACAGACATAAGATTGACTAGTGTTGTTATGTTTCACATGAATTTCTGTACATTCCAGTGGCTCAATGTTATGAATTATGTTTTCTTTTATTGTTTCTTGATAACTAGTCTGTTTTACGTCTAGTTCTTCAGATTGCTTCATAGAAATAGTTTCTGTATGTATTTCCGTATCTTGACTATCGTATCGTACCGTATCAAAATAATGTGGTTCTACACTACACTTATTAAAACCGTCATAAGATTCATGAGTGATTAGAGCACTGTTTTCTTCTACTTGAATTTCTGTATTTTCTATTGGTTCTTTAAAAATATTTTCTTTTGTTGCTTCACGGTCTTTTATCTTTCTTTGATGTAATTCTTCGCTTTCGTCTCTAGAAGTATTTTCTTTTTTAGGACTGAAGCTTATATTGCAATTATTTGCGGAATAGTGTGGTTCATTAATAGGATCTGAATGTTCAAAATCATTGTTAATATTTTCTTCCATTGCTTTACGATCTTCTATGCATTCAACATATAATTCTTGGACTTGTGCTTTAGGAACCGAAATGCCGTTTTTGTCTGTGTTGTTATCATGAATTTCTGAATATTCTATTTGTTCTTTGTTTACATTTTCCTGTACTGTTTCTTGATCTTTTAACTGTTTTAATCGTAATTCTAGAGGTTGCTCTTTAGAAACGTTATCTTTATCATTTTCTTTGAAGATTATTTGGTGTTTATCAACGGAATTATGTGATTCCGCATTATTTTTACTCATACTGTCGTAAGATACATCTGTTTCAGATTTATTCAAGCTGAAATCAATAGCAGTATCAAACGACGTTTGCTCATTTTTACTATTTTCAGGTTTAAAAGAAGAGAAAAGTTTTTCGTGATCTTGCTCTGTATAGTTATAATGACTGTTTTCAGATGTAGTTTTATTTGAAATTGTGAAAGGTTCTTCAATTTCTTCTTGTAATTTAGTATCGGGATTTTTTATTATTACGCTATTTATTCGCTGCTGTACTGCAACTATGTTTTTCTGCATAATATCATCTTTGGGTATCATATCACATTTTTTGTTTTTTCTGTATTTACTCAATTTAGAAAATTGCTTTTCTGGTGCAGAACCCAAACAAAATTGTGGGGATAAACTACTCTGTTGTTGATGACTAGTTTTTTCTTGAGTTGTTTGATTTAATTGAGTTAAATCCTTTTGGAATAAATGAGCTTCAGTTTCTATATTGTTTGCTTTTATAAATTGTTGATTAATTTCAGGAAAATTTAGTTCAATATCATTATCCAACCTTGGCAAAGATGCTAAAGATATGCCAGAATTGCTTTCGAAATCTTGCACATTAAAGTTGTTATTTTTGGCTATATTGCCATAATTATCACCAGGATATTGTTTATTAATTATGTCACAGCTTGCAATTTTAATAGTATTTATATCAGAGTTGTGAGGTTTAATATCATCATTTCTTGGTAACTTGGATGTTATTGGATTGGTAATTTTTTCTATAATCCTTTCTCCTAATATATTTTGTATTGGTGTTGCAACTTCTACATGTAACATTTCGGGACTACAGGGTTTAATTTCGAAATTACATCCTACTTCCTTATGAATAACGGACTGACTTATTTTTGCTTCTACATCCAAAGGTGATACAGGACGAGGCAAAGTATTATTTTCTGTATCATTTGGTCTCTTTGACATAGAACTGTGGTCTTTATGTACTTTTGGAATGACTTTGTAATTATTATTACTTGGTTTTTCTAAAAGTTCTTCATATTGGTTTAGTAACTCTATACTATTATAACCTTTTATATTTTCGGGAAGTTCAGAAATTTTTTGAATATGCTCATATTTGCTAAGTTCTTCACTAGGAACATTAACTAATCCAAGAACATAAAGCTGTTCCTGGTTATCAATAGGTTTAGGTTGTGTAGGAAAAATACTTGGATGAATTTGATGTACAGTTTCTTTACTCGATTCATTTGTTTCATCTTCACCTTCATTCCACATTTGTAAAAATTGTCTGACATCAATATTTTTTTTGTTTGAAGAATTGTTTTTATTTTTAGATATTTTATCAGAACTACTTAAGCTTCTTGGTAATGCATGCATATTGTAATCATGTCTTCTATACATGTCTTTAGAAAAAGCATCTAAACTTCTTACACTGTTAGTTGAGGACTGACTTACATATCCACAGTCTTCTTGAGAAGTTCCTATAGTATGTGTAGTATCATTACTAGTATTTGAATCAGATGGAGAAATGGCAAACATGTTTGGTGAATATTGTAAAGGTAGCCTTGATAATGAATAATTTAAGTTAACAGACTGATCTATATTCCTATAATGAGGATTATACTCATGATGTTTTATAGGTAAATTGTCTCTTCGGTAAATTTGATGTTGTTGCATTGGATGCATATTTAGTGTAGATCGGTTTGGTAATAGAATTTCACTTCTCAAATGTTGAGCATGATTGGCATCACTAAAGTAAACATTCTCAGGTACAGGATATCCTTTATTACGGGAAGGATCTTCAAAATAAGTTTTATTATTAGTTTCATGTTGTATCCTGTTAGAAGTCATAGGTTTACTTGGTAAATCTACAAAAGACTTATTTTGTACACAATTTCCTGATATGGGGCCATAAGGAGGATGAATAACTTGATTATGTGTAAATTGCGGATTAAAATTTGGTTGCTGATTAGACCGTTGGTACCCATCAACAAAAGTTTCATGTATTCTCCTGTCTAAATATTTTAAAGGTACTTGGGGATACATAGGGTAGGGATGGGTTTGTAATGACTTTTGCAATTCATATTTGTGGGGTGGGAATGTATGAGGTGGATGAAAATTATTTTTATAATTATTTATATAGTCATACCTCGCCTGCTGATGTTTTTCTTTAAGAGTGGGATATGGCTTAAAGCGGATATTAGCCTCTTGATATAAACGTTCCGAATAGACTTGAGCAGTGTCTTCACTATGTATCCTGTGAGGATGTGATATTGTCACAGGTCTAGGACCCACACAACTAGGATATTCTGGATATTGATAAATTTCAGAAGCACCATAAGGTCTTGGAGGTCGAATATTAACACCACCAGGCCATCCATAATGTGGTACACTTCTACCATAAGCTGGATTAACACTAGGCATTGGTATATCATTATTTCTAACACTTTTAAGTTCATTGGACACAGAGTTCATATTATAAGGCACATCACAGTATTTAGCCTCTTGTGGCATGTTTAACTTTGGATTTTTTAAGTTACTATTATCATCACTATTTTTTAAAGAATTATAACTAGGCGGTACCATTATCCGCTGCATATTTTCTTGGAATGTTTGTCTTGGTGATATGTTTCTAATAGGTGAATAGTCAGATAACCTATTTGGGTAATCAGGTGGCTGACGGTATGTATTTTCTGAACAAGGCCATGGTTCAACTGCTTTTTTTAAATAGACATCTCCTGAGGTCTGTGGGAGCACCCGGTCAGGTCCAATAATAGCGCACGGTCGCACGGCCGTAGCGTCCACTTTACCCATTGAGGTTGATCCGATTTCATGGTATGATCTGCTTTTATTTGCTGGAAGCGTTGGACTGCTGTGGGCATATTTAGTAGTGTCATCACTGACGCTTAAACTGAGTGGTGCGTTGGCCCTCAAGTCCTTAGGATCCATGCCTACCTTGGTTAGGAAATGTTTTAAATTGATTTCTTAGCATTTTTTCACCTCTCCGAACGTATTCCGTAATAAGTCAGTTTTTAAATCTTGAACAATACTTCGCCCCATACTGAAATATAAACAAAATATCAAACATCTATGACAACTGTCAAAACATTTTGCCACATACACCATATGTTGTTTTGAAAATTAAAACTGGAATAATTTTTAATATACGGAATGTGAGAAACTCACCTACTATAGTTCATAATAAAAAAACATAAAACATCAATATTATTTCCTTGGAGACACCGATTTATTACGTTCCTACTCCGTCGACTTCATTAAGTTTGGTGTTTTAAGCGTAAAAAAAAATATCGAGCACATTGCAATCGCTAAAAATGACATGAGATAAAAAATGATTGTAAAATTAATAAAAATATGTATCACACATTTTGTTTGTTTGTATTTTCGTTTCCTCTTCAATGACGCTGATTGTGTTTTTAGACTAACAAACTATTTTTAAATTTTTTATTTCAAGTACATTTTTTACAAAATCATATTCAAGTATCTGACGTTCATGTCAAAATAGGTTTCTTTGTCTAAGTCAAAATATGACAAACTGACTGACAAAGTAAAAATCAGTGTTACCAACCCTACTGTTTTAACAGTAGATTTGCTGTTGACTAGCCGACCTGTGCCCACTTCGTTGGGCGTTAAAAGATTTTTACAGTAATTTGATATGTTTCAAGTTTTTTAAATTTAACTATTACAGAATAATAACGAATTTTTAAATGAAGTATACTTTGGTAAACGTCGTGAACACAGTCGTTGGGCGCGTCGCGTCGTCCGCTGCTATTTTACATCAGATCAAAGATTTGTCACAATACGTCACTTCCTGTCGGTATCCATAACGACGATTCGTTATCCCATTATGTAACGTCGAAGTGTCGCTATTCGTAGGTACAGAATCACACCGTCGTTATAAAACTGTCGTTACACGTTGTGAAATTCGTTATGGTTACGATACCGTCCCCGAGTCGTTATGCTCATAGCGAGTTACA
This sequence comes from Melitaea athalia, assembly GCA_905220545.2. Classification (NCBI taxonomy): domain Eukaryota; kingdom Metazoa; phylum Arthropoda; class Insecta; order Lepidoptera; family Nymphalidae; genus Melitaea; species Melitaea athalia. Next base: position 18,029,135 of record HG992178.1, read on the forward strand.
GAATAGCCACTGAATAGTGTAGCTTTCTGTGAGTGAAAGAATTTTCATGATCGGATCAGTATTTGCAAAGATTACCCCGTATATACAAACAAAGTTATAAACTTTACCTCTTTATAATATTAGTATAGATGTCCCTGTTTTCTGTTTCATTCCGAATTTTTACTGTTTTTCAATTAGCGATCAGTGTCACTTAGTATATATGTTTTTATAACCACTATAATTATAACAATACACAATTATATTATATTAAAGGAGCCTTACACACTAAATCCGAAATAACCGAATACCGATTGCTAATCATCTGAAGCCACAAAAAAGCACATAAAGAAATGTAATAACAATATGTATGATTTTAAGAAGGAAAATATTGAAGATGAGGCAATTGAGGATGAAAGTAGAAAATAATTTTACTTTGATTTTTGTTTTTTATTATGCTGTGATCAATTTTAAAATATAATAATGTATGTGAGCCCTGATAACCGAGAAAAGTATTAAGTATTGTTTTAATTGTACGAGGAAAGTATGAAATCTGCCTTTTTTTACTTTCCCTACTGTTTTCTCCTGTTTTTTTTATTGCTCAGCTGCTGTTTTTCGGTTTCTTCAGGTTGGCAATAGTGGTGGTTAAAATAACGGAAACGTCAAAGTGTAACACGTTTTTTTATTAAAAACGCGTAACGTTTGTTATTCCTACTCTGACTTCGCGTTATCTCAAAAACGTCTCAACAAACAATAGTCGAAAACGTCTGAAAACGGAAAACGTCTGAAAACGGAAAACGTCTGAAAACGGAAAACGTCTGAAAACGGAAAACGTCTGAAAACGCAAAACGTCTAAAACGTTCCCACAGCGCGCAACGCTCTGCAGCGAGGCTAGAGATTACAGTCGTAGACGCGTCGTCGGCCCGTGTTATTCGTTTTTAGGAATTTTAGGTTATTAATATTACTCGTATTAATTTACCGTAAACGTTGTTCGCGTTGTTTCGTAAACAAACATGGCTCGTTCGTTTTAAATTTTTAATATAATAATTTGGTTGCTGTGCAAGTTGTACTACAGTACTGAGTACTATAATAATTGTAAATAATATAATAATTCTCTTTTCATACATTCGTCGTGCTGTTGTAAATATTGTGTAAATAATATTATAAGTACCTGGGTGACCGAGCCCAGCTCGGTATTTTTATTTTATTTTTTGTTTTTTTTCGGTATTTTTATATTTTAATTTTATTTAAATAATAAATCACGAGTGAAATTAAAAAAAAAGAAAAAAATAATAATCTGGAGACTGAGATTCGAACCCGGGTCAAAACGATTTGAAATCCGTCGCTTTCCTAATTACGCTATTACAGCTGTATTAATAATGGTGAAATTACACTTCGTATTCTAATGATATTTTTTCATTGCCTAAAAATAAAAATTATATATATTTTACGTGCTGTTTCGATATAAATTTATATCGATTTAAATATTTAATTTGTTACTTAAAGCAAAAAAACAGGATAATTTTTTATGTGACATCATGCTTTTTTTTAAGTATAGGTAAATAGTTATTTTTGTATGCAAATTTAATTGGTATGCGTGTACTGGATTGCTGAATTGACGAGTGCCAACTTAGCGACATCTTTTGATAGGACTTGGTACCTAGTCGCTAATAAATTTAAGCAATAGTTTCGGGGCACGATTAATAGATGACACTGCTAATTTTTTACTGTGGCCGATGTTCTAAGTTTCCAGCCCATGGTTGTCAGATACCGTAAAATGGGGTGAATAGGGATCCAGGGGTGAATCGGGATAAAATTAAGAAATATTTTTAACGCTCAATATTAGGTACCAAGTCGTTACAATTTTTACCAATTTTTGTGGGGCGATAGTAGATTGGCACTTTTTATAGAAACACTGAATAAGCGCAAAATTAGCTGCAAAGTATCAATTTAACGTCATTGAAAATAAGCTAGACGAGACGCCGAATATTACAGTGTTAGAAACTTTGCTCTAAAACATTTATTTTATAGTAAGAGAATACGTGTGTTTGTTTAATACTTTATTTCGTGTTTGGGCCGTCATATACATAAAAGTTAAATCTAAGTTATTAATTAATAATAGTATTATTTTGATAATTTAGAAAGACATGAGAAATCTGTTGTTTTTGGGGTGAATGAGGACGTCTCAGGTATGAATAGCAACGATAGCGGTTTTAAACGGGATGAAACTGAGATCAATAGGGACGACTTATGTATGAATAGGTACAGCTTTGTAGGGTTGTCACCGAGCAGTTAAACGATTATTTTAAAGCTATTTTATAAAAAATTGATATATTATAAGTTTCTTGATTTTTAAATGTTTAAATACTTCAATAATAATTTACAAAAGGTTTGTTCATTACGATTTTTCAATAAAAATAAAACATGGAAGACATAAGTGCATTTTATTTCAGCGACTATATTTTTAGGTATTGCATTACTAATCATTTACATTTATTAGTATCATACTAAGATGCAAGAGTTAGTGGTTTGCTTAGTACATTAATTAATTAGATAAAACAAAATAAATAGGTAGCTAGAAATTATTATATATTACACAAGTGCCAGCCCTGGTGAATTTCTCTATTGACCCTATTTTCGTCCCTATTAACCCCAATTTCCGGGTGGATAAGGAATGCATATATTTTAACGTTTTTTTCATAAATTGAAATGCTAATTGCATAGTTTTATATTTTATGACCAAGATACCATAAAGACTCAATCATTTCGATCACCATACATCAATATATCCGCAAAGAAATGCTTTAATTTTGTTGAAGAAGTTCGGATTTGTCCCTATTCACCCCATTTTACGGTACTCTGTGGTCAGATAAAATGACAATTTCTCCACGTTGAGACTGCGGTCAAGTTTTATAAAAATGTGTTATTATGAAAACGTATAAAAAAACGCGCTAACTAAAGATAGTTAATAGTCGAAAACGCGTTTTTAGTTAATAACGGATTTGAACATCAATAGTTATTGAAACGTACTTCATACTTCTAAATTTTTTTACATTAATTTTAAATTTTCTATAATTTGACAACAAAAAGCCATTTCCTGAAAGTCCAATGCTCTTTGGTCCATGACAATTGATGAATTGATGACAATTGACAATTCTTACCAGTGTTGCCAAGTTGGCAACACTGGTAGTATGAAGTACGTTTCAATAACCCTAATACTAACATTAATATTTGCGGGTTATGTTATTAATACAATTTGGACTTTAGCTGAAATTTTTATACCGCCGGAATGTAGTCGTGGCGAGCGATGTTTTTCTAATTATTTAACATCTAATCCAGTACAGCATCTCGTTTTATATACTTCGGTTAAGGAACAACCCTATAAGAATGGGATCTATGAGGCTTCTGTGAATAAAATACACACTTCACTGAAATTTAACTATAGAAACGAAGCAAAAGTGTAAGTGTTTTTCTCTAGTATGTGTTTTAATTTTCTAGCATTTATTTTGATGAATGTATCATTTTAGAGTTGTGACGCTGAAAATTCCGCGGAAAACCCGTAATAATGGAACTTTATTTATGCACGCAGTCTTATTAGACGAAAATCGTCTATATGAAGATTTTGTTGAAATATTTCGCACGGAGTCTGTTCACTCATTACCTTTAGTTACGCATACTGAACCCCAGGCAGCTACATTCAATCTTCTGCAATCTAATGTAAGTGTAACATTTTATATCTTTTATTTTTATTTTCAGAGTAGGATATTAGTTAAAATATGTTGCAGTTCTGAAACTAAAAAACTTCTGTATTTTTGCCAATCTATTGTGTATGTCACTATTTATGTCAGTAATTGTATTCATAAATAACTTGATAGGAAATTTTTAAAGCTGGTCTCCTATTTTCACAATTCCACCAAAGGCTATTTTTTTTTAAAGGGACAAACTTAAAATTATTTTTTATATATTATTGTTATATTAGAATTGTTTTAAAAGGAATTAAATTATTTCATGTAAAAATTACTCCTAAAGTATGGTTTAAAAAAAATGAAAATTAATAAGCTAATTTAAACTAATTTCTCTTTCAGAGTGGTGAAACAAAACCAAAAAAGGAACAAATCATTAAGCCTTATGCACATATAGCCACTCATGCACCATTGGCTATTTTAACTGATAGTCTGAATCTCCCAGTACACAAGATACCTAATGAACTGTATCCATACATGAGGTATTCTTTTTTATTAATAAACTTAAATAACATATTGATTTAGTACCACTTAAATTATGATGATAGTGATGCTGTATTTCATGCGAGATATGACTAATTTTGTAGTAATATTATTTTTAAAAGAGTAACTTTTTTGTGAAACATAACAGACAGAACGAAGTCTGTCCGGGCAGCTATTTTTGAAAAATTTTTGAATTATATGATATAGATTACAAAATATATAAATGAAATAAATAAAAAAAATGTTTCTTTATTACAGAATTCGTGGTGATAAATTCCTACCGATTATACAGCATAATGTATTGAAATCTCGTATATCCCAATTACAACTTTTAAATAGTAGTACATCTGAAGTCAATGTAACAGTAACTGTGTCTCCCACCTCATATGGCTCTCTGCGTCTTGCTTTGCATGTACGTCTCGCATTGGAGCAGCTTCGTAGTTTAGGATTTAGCGACAAGGATGTGGACGATGTAAAGGGAATATTTGCTGACACTAATCTATATTTGTTGTCTGCTACCGTTGTAATTGCTAGTTGTCATGTAAGTATATCTAATTGTACTGCAATTAATTAATTTTAGATTGTTTTTATTTGATTTTCAATATATATGTATAATTTGTTTTTGTTTTTCCAGTTGTTATTTGACTTCTTGGCGTTTAAGAACGATGTGTCATTTTGGCGACGAAAGCGTTCACTGGCTGGTCTTTCCGCACGAACAGTTATATGGCGCGCTTTCTCACAACTTGTTATTTTCTTTTATCTTTTGGATGAACAAACATCCTTATTGGTGCTTATACCAGCCGGTATTAGTGCAGTCATTGAGGTGATTTATACATAATTACTTAATTATTTATTATTTCAACTTAAAGATCCTTAATCTATATATAAAAGTGAAAGGTCACTGACTCATCACGAAATCTCAGAAACTATAACACCTACAAACTTGAAATTTGGCAAGTAGGTTCCTTATAGGGAGTAGACATCCGCTAATAACGGGTTTTACGAAATTCCACCCTTAAGAGGGTAAAACGGGGGTTGGAAGTTTGTATGAAAGTCCTATGTTTTTGAAGTAAGAGACTTGAAATTCAAAATGTATGCTCTATAGATGTTGTGGAGGTGTACTAATAATGTATTTTTAGAAATCAACCCCTTTTGGGGTTAAAACAGGGGGTGGTAGTTATATGCGCGAGCGAGATAAAAACTGAAGTATAAGTATATTATTTGCATCATAAAAATAATTAACGCTCAACGAAGTGGGCACGGGTCGGCTAGTAATAAATAATCTAATGTGTGTGATCAGTGTTGATATGAATTTTGTTCTACAGTGTTAGATACAACTTCTAAAGAGTTCATGTAAAAGTTTTGTCTTCAAGATACTACGGGACTACGAGCAGGAATCTGTCATGGAATGAAGGATTATATTGATAATTTTTTTTTTGACACCATTAATTGTCTTTTGCAGGCGTGGAAGGTGACGAAGGTGCTGCACGTGCGCATGTCGCTGCCGGGCTGGCGCGTCTGGCGCGTGCGCGTGTGGCGCGACCGGCAGGACGCGGCCGAGCGCAGCACGGCGCGCGCCGACCAGGAGGCCATGCGCTACCTCGCAATGCTGCTCTACCCGCTGTGCGCGGCCGGCGCGCTCTACTCGCTGCTGTACGAGCCGCACAGGGGGTGAGTCACACCGCTCTCCTACACTGTACCAGTACGAGGCGCGCGCCGACCAGGAGGCCATGCGCTACCTCGCCATGCTGCTCTACCCGCTGTGCGCGGCCGGCGCGCTCTACTCGCTGCTGTACGAGCCGCACAGGGGGTGAGTCACACCGCTCTCCTACACTGTACCAGTACGAGGCGCGCGCCGACCAGGAGGCCATGCGCTACCTCGCCATGCTGCTCTACCCGCTGTGCGCGGCCGGCGCGCTCTACTCGCTGCTGTACGAGCCGCACAGGGGGTGAGTCACACCGCTCTCCTACACTGTACCAGTACGAGGCGCGCGCCGACCAGGAGGCCATGCGCTACCTCGCCATGCTGCTCTACCCGCTGTGCGCGGCCGGCGCGCTCTACTCGCTGCTGTACGAGCCGCACAGGGGGTGAGTCACACCGCTCTCCTACACTGTACCAGTACGAGGCGCGCGCCGACCAGGAGGCCATGCGCTACCTCGCCAAACTATTATACTTGTGTTACTGTAGTGCTTTACATAGATAACGTTATTACGTTACACAAATATAATTATTTAATGTTTCTTGTCACAGGTTGTATTTAATTTTGGATTTTTCATACTATTCTAGTTATACGTCCTTCGCGATATAGAGTTTCGTCATTGTAGTATTCCGATGTACAGCTTCCGATGTTCAACAACGCCGCGTTGGCGCAACGGTCACCGCACTTTGTGGACTCGATTTGTGGCTGTTGCGCTGGCGGTTGCGGGTTCGATCCCCACACGTCATGACAAACATACAGATATTTGCCGTGGTCTGGGTGTTTGTGCAGTCATTAAGCCGTCGGTCCCGGTTGTTATCATGTACACCTGATAGCAATCCTCTCCTACGGCCAGCAATGGGATGTCACAGGCGGAAGCGATGTAACAGTAAACAATCGTGGGCTACGTGGGCAGGTGGTACTCGTGGGCGCTGCACAGCGTGGTGAACGGCGTGTACGCGTTCGGGTTCCTGCTGATGCTGCCGCAGCTGTTCGTGAACTACCGGCTGCGCTCGGTGGCCGCGCTGCCGTGGCGCGCCTTCATGTACAAGGCGTTCAACACCTTCATCGACGACGTGTTCGCGTTCGTCATCACGATGCCCACGGCGCACCGCGTCGCCTGCTTCCGCGACGACCTCGTCTTCCTAGTCTACCTGTACCAGAGATGGTGAGACGATATTAAAATAAAACAATATTTTACTAACCTATGTTTACATATTAGCACGTTGGCACAGTTTGTAGTGACCCCGTTTTCTACTCCGGGGGCTGTATGTTTGATTCCCACCCCGAGTCTGAGTGTTATAAATATTATATTTATTTAAATATGTATTATCTGTATGTACGTGTATCGAAAAAAAATATGTAGCTATATCAGCCGGCTGTTACCTATAACACAATCATTTAGTTGCTTACTTAGGAACAAAACCGTGTGTGTATGTTATAGATTATTTATTAATATATGTATGATTTTGTTCATTTCTCCAATTATTTTTTGTGTAAAAAGAAGTGAGAAATCAAATAGTTAACGTAACTTTCAGTTATTACTTTTAAAGTAAACGAAAAACCTATGTAGTTTGACCGTATTCATCGAAAAGTCTATCGCTCTGCAGTTCTTAGTAGTAGAAACGGAGACTTAGACGCAAAGGGTGGACAACACTCCAAATTGGTAAAAAAAAATTACAGAAATTTACTTTGTGTAAAATAGCGCTGTTTTTTTTCTCCTGATGCAAGATGAAACATCGTTAAAAATTATAAACTTTTTTTATATAAAAATTCGATGGTCACCATTAATAAACTATTAACATATTTGCTTTGTCTCAGGTTGTATCCCGTTGACAAAACTCGTACTGACACAGCTGCTAGTATGGACGAAAATCCCGAAGAGCTGGAACCAATAAAACAAAAAGATGACTGATAATATTATATCAATTAGAATTTTTTTTTTATCATAACTGCAAACAAAAATGGGTTAATTGCAATATGTCTCTAACACTACGCTCTCAAACAGATAGTAGAACATGATTTTTGTATGTATACAAGCAACATCTATTTAAAATATATTACTACTACAAGTAAAGTGTAATATAAGGACACACAAATAATGATTTCATAAGGAAATTGCAAATTAAAGCATTGTGTTTGCACGTTCTATTTTAATTATAATTATTTTAGACAAATTCAACGAGGCTATGGTGCTATATGATGCGCATTATTAAAAGTTAGTTATGTTTTACTTGCAAATCTAGTAAAAATACTAATTACAAAAGTTACACATTTTTAAAGTACTTGGTCTTCATAGCTTAGTAGTTTTTTTTCTTTCAAACATTATCATTGCGAAAACCGACAAGTATATTAATAAATTATTGTGAGAGTATTACGAATTAAAAAACCAATAACTCTGATTATTCTCTTGTGCGTTGTCTCTAAGTATATAAATTATTTCTAATTCACATCGAAAGCATTTATTGACCCAAAGCATAGTAACTAATGTAAAAAAAAAGTTTTTTGAGATTAAAAAATAGGTTCGAGTGTTCCTCTCCAATTATTTCATCTTAGTATTGAAATTTATTTTTAATATTTTACTATTATTGAATTTACTAAAGATTGTAATATAAAATTCTATACAAAATTGACTTAAATGATTTCTTACGAAAAATTTTGAAGTTAACAGTTAAATTCGACATTATTAATGACATTAACATATATACGTAGATATGTGTTTTTATAGTATAGTCAACGCCTTGGCCAATAAAGTAACAGTAAATTAGAACGCCGTGTTAAAATTGACCACATGATAATTATAATATATACATAAGCTCTTTCGACGCGTTCTAATTTACTATGATTTAATAAGTCAGGGGTCTAAATGACAGCGATGAGTCATTATTTTCTGAACGCGAACAGACTATACATGTTATTATACATAATATATCCTTCTTTTAAAAATAACTACAATATTATACATAGGTACTAATAACTTATGAATTACTATAAATATATGTTTTAAATTTATTCATATTGTTACCGGCAACTGTTTTGTACAGTATCGATGTTACATGTTATTATGAATTTTTAAAATCCGAATCTATTTATTTTAGGTGTAAGGATGCCATTTTGAATATTGGAAGTAATACTATAAATTCTGTGTGTTGTAAAACTACGTTTCTGTAATCGTTGTAGCAATAAATTTATTAAGAGCTGTTGTTAAAATAGCGCGTTAACACAGCCAAACATTAATTTTATTTTTATTTATTAATTTAACAAAATATGTATTAAAAAATAACTATTAATAGATGAAATATAATGTTTAAGGGAAATTCCAAGATGGCAGTCCTAGTCTTATTGTTTTGTGCTGTTATAGAATTAGGTAAAAAAAACATTCCATGCGGTTGATAGTAGGTAGGTGGTGTACACTTGGTTTTTTTTTTTTATAATTTTGCACTGTTAATTCTAATTTATTATAAATTACATTGTTTTACAATCGGCCTGCAGTTAAAATAGTTTTATTTTTTAAAGATTATTGTCTCGTAGTATAGTAATGAAATGTTTTTTAATGAATTATTTTCCGTAACTTATGAATGTGCTCAAATTATAATAAAGACGTTATTTTTAAATTGCTTCAGTTATTTTTTTTTAATATAACACCTAGAATATATAAAACCTAGAAATTGATTTTTATATGTTAAATCAATTTAAAAAACTTTTGCATTGTTATTTATCGTTCGTAAATTAACATAATTTCTTATTTAAAATTGTATAAACAAAGTAAGGCTTTGCTGTGTTTGTATTGTTTATATCCCACCAAAGACATAAATGTGAAAAATGACAGCCAAGTGCAATAATAAGAATATGTTGTTTGTGGACTTCGCCGAAAAAAGTATTCAGATCTAAATGAGCGCCAAGTTCTACAGAAAATATTAAATTAAGCTAAAGATTTCACTTTGCCAGTTTTCACTAATAATTCATCTTTTATTTGGCTAATAGCTTTTTAATGTTGTTTTTAAGTAAAAAATAGCCAAGTGAAATCTTTAGCTTAATTTAATATTTTCTGTAGAACTTGGCGCTCATTTAGATCTCAATACTTTTTTCGGCGAAGTCCACAAACAACATATTCTTATTATTGAACTTGGCTGTCATTTTTCACATTTATGTCTTTGGTGGGATATCATTACTTTTTGTAGAGATATTTATTTAAAATTTATTTTTTTTCTTGCTCATTCTGCTAACGGATTCGATGTCGGAGACCAACCGGATCCTCAGATATCGATTTTGAAAGCAATCGGTCAAATAACTAAAAAGTTCAAGATGGCGGCTACTTTTTCTCATTCTGTTAACGGATTAGATGTCGGAGACCAACCGGATCCTCAGATATCGATTTTGAAAGCAGTCAGTCGAATAACTAAAAATTTCAAGATGGCGGCTACTTTTTCTCATTCTGTTATCAGATTCGTTTTTTGAGACCAACCATGTCCCCAGATATCGATTTTGAAAGCAATCGGATGAATAATTATAAGTTTTTTGTATGGGGACCTACTTTTTTTTTGACTTCATTTTATTTTTATACTTGTTTTATATAGAAAATGTATTAATTCATATTTTGTGCAAGTTTCAAATATCCACTTATAATGGTTCAGACGGTACAATTAAAAAAAAGTTTTTTTTTTGTATGGGGACCCCCTCTATTTTTTAAATTTCTTTTGTTTTCAGATTTTTTCCTATGCTTACACGTAATTACCTAGCTAGATACCAAATTTCGACTTCCTAGGTCATCTGGAAGTGGGTTAGGTTTTTGATCTGTCAGTCAGTCAGTGGAAAATTGGCGACTTTTGAACCTTCATATTTTTGTAACCGTTTCAACTAGGTTAATGAAATTTGGGGTTCTAGTTGTCCTTATGGATATAAATAAATATACGTAATTTGATTTGTTTCTGTTGAATAGGTTTTGAGTTATGGAGGGGTCAAAAGTCGCTCGAAATGGTTCGTGTAAATATACATACGGCGCTGAGTCGCCAGTTCTTTTGCTTGAACTTGGCTTGACACGCTGCCGCGTGTCTAGATATAAATATATAAAGTCTGGCTAACGAAAGATGAGACTCGATTTTTTTGCATACTTTTTAAATGACAACACTGTGGGTTCCCATCATCGGGTATATTACCTCTTTAATTGGGAAATAACTAGCGGAAACCTACTAAGATTTAAATATACTTTATTTAATTATCCTACGGGTGTTATTCTTATTATTTTAGACTGCAGATCGACAGTCCTGTGACTTCCTAGTAAAGCTAGGACGTGGTCCGACGCAAATAATTTTTTTTTCATATATAATATTTCATTTCATATCAATATGCACATGCAGACATAATACATACTTATAGTAGACATATACATAAACAAAATTTTACATACATACAAATATATAATACATATTATATGGCGGCCTATTATAAAAAAATACCTACATCTTGTTTAAATTATTTCATCATCTTTTAAATTATCTTATTTGTTTTTTTTTTTGAAACTATTACTGGCCAACATTAATCTTGTTATATACATTGATACATTTCGGCGATTTTAACAGAGATTGGGAAGAATCAGAATCAGAGTATGGTAATACTTTAAAAGTCACAAATAAACAAGATGGCGCGTCTTTGAAGTTGCCAGGGTGTGGTTTTTTTAAATTTGCCGCGTTTTTTCAGTCTCATCTTTCGTTAGCCAGACTATATGAGCTATATAGAGCGTAGCATTCGCAGTTAGAGAAGTTCGTCAACTAAACGATGTTGCTACTATAACGGGTTTAAATTTTAATATATTTTATCTATATACATAATATTATGTCTTACGGTCTGTTACTGTGGGGATATCCTACAGATTGTATTTATTTTGCAAAAAGGATTACTCGCGGTATTTATGAGCTCGAGTCTTCCTGCGGAATGTTTTTCTTATGGTAGACAGTACCAGGGTGACCGAGCTAAGCTAGGTATTTTTTAGTAAATTGTGTTTTTACAAGCTTTTATTTAACTTGCAATGTATGTATGTATGATAATGTATGAATGTAACTTTAATGAATGTTTGTTCGGGTGAAATCTTGCAACTCAATTTTGAAGCAGATATCTTCAACCAATTGAGCTGAAATTTTGTATACAGGTTCAATTTGGATGACAATGCATGGTTTGTATTTATGCATGTATGTATGTATGTTTGTTCGGCTGAAATCTTGCAACTCAATTTTGAAGCAACCAATTGAGCTGAAATTTTGTATGCATGTTCAATTTGGATGACAATGCATGGTTAACTTTGTGACGTCATTCTAAATCCAATATAGCAGCATATCCAAGAGTGCGGACTAGTTATTTTTAGTGCACTTCTACAATATCGGTATCAAATGAAAGGGCTTGCTAAGAATAATTCGAATAAAGTGACGTGATAACCGACTAAAAAGTCAAAAATAAATTAAAAGTAAAAAACCTTTTTAAAAAACAAGCTTTTATTTGAATGTGCTAAAACGAAAAAAATAAATTTTTACTTTAATACTTTTACTATCTATTATAAGTAATAAAGTCATTACACATAATCTATATGATATAAAAGCTTGTCGCGAGATTTGCTTGTAAACAAGTAAATTAAATAAATTGATGAGATTGATTTTAACTATTAAAATTTTTAAACTAAGGGCCTATGCAAACCACGTTTTTTAATCGCCCCGTCGACGCGCGTTTTAGAAACGCGCGTCGACAGCGCGTTTGTATCGCGACATACGCGCGTTTGCATCGCGTCTGTATCGCGTGACACGCGCGTCGACGGCGCGTTTTTATCCTACAGAGTACAGAGCAGTTTGTTGGCGTTTGTATCGATTCAAACGCGCGTCGACGGCGCCTTTGTATCGCGACATACGCGCGTTTGCATCGCGTTTGTATCGCGTCACACGCGCGTTTGCATCGCGTCTGTATCGCGTTTAAAACGCGGTTTGCATAGGCCCTTAGGAAATACGAGTACTCATATCTCGCGACAAGCTTTTCTATCATATATCTAGATTATGTGTAATGAACTAATGACTTTATAAGTAGATAGTAAAAGTTTTAAAGTAAAAATTTATTTTTTTCGTTTTAGCACATTGAAATAAAAGCTTGTTTTTTAAAAAGATTTTTTACTTTTAATTTATTTGTAAATCATATTTAAATATCGAATCGATAGAGAGTGAGTTTGTGTGATTCTGGGAAGAGATAAATTCTATCGAATAAAGATTAAGTTTGCAGATTTACAGATGTTTTCCGTGGTCTGGGTGTTTGTGCAGTCCTTGTGGGTCTCCCCACCGTGCCTCGGAGAGCACGTTAAGCCGTCGGTCCCGGTTGTTATCATGTAGGTAGGTACACCTGATAGCGATCGTTACTCATAGTAGGGAATATATCCGCCAACCCGCATTGGAGCAGCGTGGTGGATTAAGCTCCGATCCTTCTCCTACATTGGGAAGAGGCCTATGCCCAGCAGTGGGATATTACAGGCTGAATCGTGATCGAAAGATTAAGTAAAAACTAATTAAGAATTTCTCTGATAATAAATTTATTTTGTAAAATTATTAACTGATTTTGTGTTAGTCAAAATAAGTTTATTTTCTCGATTAGAAATTAGAAATGATGACAACTACTCCCGTTTCTACGTGGAACGAAGATGTTGCCTAGTTAGAGACAAAAGAAAAGTTCTTTTTTTAAATTTAATGATACAACTAAAATAGCAGTAACACTTATACAAGATTTTCGTGGTTTGATTGCTCCAAAAGAAAAACAAACGTAATTTTTCCTACATTTTGTGCAAGAGCATAGAAAAATATGTGTAGGTATCCAGACTGTAAAATAGAGACCTTCAAAAGAAATAAATAAGACCCAATTTTTTTTTGTTCGTAATAAATGTGTTTGGTCGCAAACGAAAAAAACCGACTTCAATTACATCGACAAGTAGGTAATAGGTACAACGTAATAAGACGACAAAATAGTCAAGTAAATACGAGCTATTAAAGATTACTCAAAAAGTTTTAATCAAACCTCAATCTAATTTAAACAAGACCAAGTACATGACAAGTATTAGCTTTCGATTAAAGCAAGAATCATCAAAATCGGTACACCGAGTAAAAAGTTATGCGCTATAATACAACGTAGGTCGACGAAAAAGTAGTCAAGTAAATATGCATTATTAGATATAACTTTAAAAGTACTTGTCAGATCTCAATTAAATTTAAATGGGACCACATGACATGCAACACCTTTCAATTAAAACAAAATTGATCGAAATCGGTCCACCCACTCAAAAGTTCTGAATTAACACACATAAAAAAAACCAGTCGAATTGAGAACCTCCTCCTTTTTTGGAAGTTGTTAAAAAATAAAAGCTTAACTTTCAATTGTTTTAGCTACATAACAGAAAGGGCTAAAAACAGCAATTTTCAAAATCTTCAGAGACAATTCGGCACGGGTTGCTGTTGACGTAGGAAGACACAATTTTGTACTTCAGTAAGTCTAGGTAGTTACTCACCCTAATATACTCGCAAGTTTCCAACTGCGCAAAGTAAACGTCTCCTTTCTGGGTTATGGTCTGGTATTCGCATGTATCCAACAAACGATTTTGCAGTTGCAACTCGGTATTTTTTTTTTGTTTGTTTTTTTTTCTCGGTATTTTTATATTTTAATTTTATTTAAAGAATAAATCACGAGTGAAATTTACAAAAAAAAAAAAGAAAAAATAATAATCTGGAGACTGAGATTTGAACCCGGGTCAACACGATTCGGCACCCGCCGATTTCCTAATTAAGCTATTACAGCTATGTTGACATTGGTGAAATTAAGCTTCGTATTCTAATGATATTTTTTCATTGCCTAAAAACGGATAAAAGTGATAAAACTACATTTTTTAAAAATGAATCCTAGCTAGATCAATTTTTCGCCCCCGAAATCCCCTGCATACTAAATTTCACGAAAATCGTTGGAGCCGATTCCGAGATTCAGATTATATATATATATATATAATTATATACAGGGTGTATTTGGAACGCATTGAAAAACGAAGAGGTATGATAGTGTTGGCTTAACCTGACATGATACAAGTGAAAAAAAAGCGAAAAGATATTATTTTTTTTTCCTGTTTTCATCATTTTTTTGGTATAGTCCGGTTTGGGAAAAATAATGAAACAGAAATTTGAAGATAATGCTTTAAAATAATCGTGTTTGGAACAAACTGTCAATGTAATGCAAACCGTTCATACGCGCCATCAGCTGACAGAGGCCAACGGCACGAGGTAAACGTACTCGCCGCCGCGCGCACGTTTAATTTTCGTTCCGCCGCCTCCCGCGCCCCGCGCGGCTCGCGGTCAACGACTACTCGTCACAATGTGTATGATACATTGCTGCCTCACATAATACATAAGTCCTAAAATGTTCTTAAAAAAACGTTTCTGGGATAAATGGTTATATGCATTATATAGTATATAAATAGTATATTACGTGGTTTAAATCTTACAAAGCGTTCCAAATACACCCAGTATACAAGAATTGCTCGTTTAATAGAATAAGAAAAATATGTCAAACAAAAGCTGAAGAAGCTGAAGATAAAGAACAGAGTGTGCAGTGAAAAAAATTTAGCCGTATCACTCCAGTTCATCACACCTTAGTCACTTAGCAACGCATTTATTGATTCATTTGTACTCGTATGAATAATATCATATAGGTACATAGGTTTATGGCTGTTGAAAATTGATTAATTTAAAATTTTATAAAAGTGCCGATTAATAATTTGTTGCAAATCAACCAAGTTATCTGATAAAACTTACAAATTGCAGGTGTTATTTCTATAGATTTGAATACAGTAGATATACATATGTATAAATCTGTCGTCTGTGTATGTCATGTCACTCTGTCGTGACACTAACTAGCCTTTTTATTGACCTAGAGGAAATCCCTTATGGATACACCACGGGCCGGGGAGCTGTGATTTATGTCGGACTCGCACCGACCAAAAACCCTGGAGTGTTCATACGTTCAGCACTTCCGCAATCCCACCAGCGTTTGCCCTTGCGGGCCCGTCGTGGTGACAATACTTCGAAAGGCACCCTCGAACACTAAGCGTGCCTTCCTCCTCGAGGCTGATCATCGTGGATGACGGGCCCCTGACCCACCGCACGCTGGCCCGGCGAGTGGAAGTAACACCCCCCACCCGCAACACCGAGCCTACTCGGCCCCACGCCCTAGAGGTGCAACCTTCTCCCACCACATTGGTGCCCCTAACTTAGCTCGGGGTGGACAGTGCCAACCTGAGTCGACAAAGATCGGGTAGCCATAGCCCTTTACTCCGGCGGACTACGGCCTTCGGGCAAAGGCACTTCAGCGCTACATCCTTACCGTCCGCACCTCCGTACCATCCAACACCACACACCCACCCCCGAACCAACCCATCCGAGCCGGGAGACGAGTTTCTTGTGGCCATAGCCCGTACACAGCGGACTACGTAGCGGCCCCAGCGTCCCGATGCACTTTCGCGCTCTCCCCCTGCTGGTTTTGGTACTTGGGGGTCCGAAGACCCCTACCATTAGCAAACAGTGTGAGTGGCTTTCCCCTATCCGCCACCTGGAGGACGCGCCCAGTAGAAGGTCCAGCAACTCTCGCGGGACACGAATTAGCGTGTAAAGCTGTTTGGCTAAAGCCTCGTCTCTACGAGGAGACTAAGAACTTAATTATATATTTTTTTCTTATTAACGTCCACAAACGATCGTCTGTACCTATGGTATAAGCAACTTAATGCTTGTGTTTTTTGAATTATATAGAAAATAGAAATAGTAGGTACATATGTTAATATACATATTACACCCAGACTCAGGCGGGAATCGAACCCGCGAAAACGAACTTATAGGTAGGTACTTATATATTTTCTCAGACGCAAATAGACTCTTGAACGTACCTACTATATAATTTATTATTAATAAAAAAATAATACATTAATTACAAACATCGTCATAATAATTATATTAGTCAAGAATCTTATCAAGACGAGTAATTTCGGTGATTGGGGTTTACATAATAACTGATATACGAAATTTTTATATCGGGTTGTTCGCGTGCGATCAACGATCACTATTAATCGAATATTGTCGCTGTGTAGATGTGCTGTACAATCAATTTGTGATCCAGTACCTAGTTTAAATTAACTTTCAAGGAGATAAAACAAGTTTGCTCGTACATATCGCTTGTTTCAATGGATTTAACAGATATATTACTTCAAGTCGGCTTGTTTACTGTTGCGGTTGTTTTTTACTTGATATTTATAAGAAAATCTGTTAAAAAGAAAGGATTTTATCAACAACCTGGTGAGTCTTTCATTTTAAAATACCCGCTTTCCTAATCTCTAGTTTCGTAATAACGATTACAATCTATACTAATATAATAAAGCTGAAGAGTTTGTTTGATTGTTTGTTTGTTTGTTTGTTTGTTTGTTTGTTTGAACGCGCTAATCTCAGGATCTACTGGTCCGATTTGAAAAATTCTTTCAGTGTTAGATAGCCCATTTATCGAGGAAGGCTATAGGCTATATATCATCACGCTAAGACCAATAGGAGCGGCGTCCACGCCGACGAAGTCGCGCGCAGAAGCTAGTAAATTATAAATCCTATTACATTGATATCGAATTAGATTTATCTTTATATTATTTATATGATATATTTTTTTGTTCGTGATTTTAATCTTTATGCCTATAATCTGTTCCACTTCAAGTATTTTTAACAAAAAGTTATGTTGTCATGTATTTGAATACTCAAGGACCGTGATTTACGTTATAACATAGTATAACTTATACCTAACAATTGTTTGTTTATACAAATATTGTAATCGTTTTAATATAAGATTCAAACTAAAAGTACCTACGCTTTTTTCGTCGTTTTTAATACGTACCATAAAATATTTTAGAGTAGGATTGGTGTTTCTTGGTCTAGTTTATAATCAAATTGAATCGATTTTAAGGATGGAACTATTATTTGAAAATAATTTTTGCACATTACGCTGTAAAGCGTTGGAAGGCTCGGTTACCAAAGAAAGAACTCACTGAAACCTCGAAACGAGATCAGACTGAGGGTTGGGATGGCATTTCAGTAAGGGGCTCTGCGCCGGAAGGTTCTGTAATCCTATTAGGTATACGCAAATTATATGGAGGAAAACCAATTGCAGAGACCACAGTTCATATTAAATTACAGGATGGTAGCACTTATAAGCTACTACGTAAGTATACAGAAACAGACAATCACTTATCGATTTAACATTAATTTATATTTCTTAATAGAATTATACTTACGAAAACTTTTAGTTATTTATACTTTTTTACTGCAGAACATCCTCAAACAGCAGTAAGTGAATGGATGCACAGAGATGGAGAATGGAGCGCAGGGGGATTAAAAATACAAGTTAATGAACATATGCAAAGCATGAGAATCATATACAATGGAATTCTAAAATGTATCCAAAAAAACGAGACGCAACATGCTAAATTTAATTTCTTGTGAGTATTTAAATTATAATTAGATATTTATAGACGATGACTTCTTATTTGACGAATCTTTAGTCATACCTAATTTGGGTAAGTATTTTGTCCCAAACTCGCAACACTGGGTAAAGGTCTCTTGTATTGAAGATATAAAGGGTGAAATTAAATAAATGTAACTTGTAAGAAGTTTCTTAGAATTTCTCCTAAAGCAAATCAAATGTATGTTGTTGTCACGCATTTAATTGTAATGTATCTTAACGTTAGATGGAAATCCGCAACGAGCGTTGTGCAACATCCGAAAGACTGGAGTGATGAACTTGCAGCAGAAACCTTGGCTCGTGAATCCTGGAGAGACGGGAATTGGTGGAAATTATTGTACGTATCTACATTATAATTTTTCACGACTTTCTTAAAATTGATTTTCTAAAATATCTTGGAGAAATGTCAGGTAATATGCACGAGAAACATAAATTTTCTATTAAGATATTTAAAAAGAAAAATTGTTATTTCGGATCTTCTATTAGAAATTTTACATTTTCACAGAAATAATTGTGGTAAGGATTCTGGTAGCTGGTTACAATGGGGTGCAGTGCAAGGTCGATTCCAGACCTTCAATACTGATGGGGTAATCGAAAGAAACGAATACTTACGAGTACGGGGAGTCAGAGAAAGAAGTTGGGCACCAGGTTATAAAGAGGTCAGACGTGTGGTCACAATAACTGCGGCAACTAGTGATGGAACTGGTGTCCAAATACGTGGCGTTTCTTATTTTAAGAATTTTACGCAGTAAGTTTCTAAGATACCTATGGAAGAAAATATTATGTTATTTCAATGCTGTGACTGTATTGTAATTCCTATTATTTTCAGTAATCAAGTTTAGCTGGTATTCTTTTTCACAGATGCATTTCAGGAAATGTAAGATTTCCGAATTATTTGGTAAAACCCATTACTTCAACGGATTTTGATATGTTAGATTTTTGCGAAAATCCACTAGGAATACCCAACAATTACACAATTAACGTACGCAGTAAGTACAAAATTTTGTTCACGTATATCATTAAAAATGTAGGTACCAGTTTGATAATCCCTGATAATAAATGATGCTTAGATTACTAATCTATAATTTTTTTCGCTTTTCTCATTTCAGCTTCAAATAATCGTACATTGAAAGTAATTCTTCGGATCAATGAAGAAGAAGGTCGGTTGCTTTCGGGTCCGGAACAGCAGGAGATTGTCTATCGTACGGTTCAAGTCAGTATTGACGACGAACATGGTACTGGTATACTTGAATTGGGATATCAAAATTTAGGTGGGACTATAAAGTGAATAATTAGGCATTGTTATATTCCTTTTCCAACTATAACTGTGCTAGTTAACAAATATTTCGTATAAAGAGTAAACAAATAGGTGTATTCTTTATTGATATATAATAAGTGTGAGGTTTATGATAGCGTCAATTTTGTAAAAATCACTAAAATAAACATGTGAGACTTGCAAAAAACAGTTTATCATTAAGATACTTTTTACGCTAGTGTCATGTGGTTAAGAGCTCTTGAAATTAAAGGATTAATTATTTTAGGTAAAAACTCTAAGATCGATATCAAACCACTACCCGTACTGAAGTGGCTTTCCGAAGTAGAGGCTGGCGAAATTGGTTACTGTGTACCCTTTGAAGAGCGTGCTGCATTTTGTACTAGTTACGTTGGAGGAAAGGGTGCTTCTCTTGCACTACTAGCGTCCGTACAGAAAGATGAAGTAAGATAAATATATCATAATAATAGTAGGTCGGGAAAAAGTGTTTTCGTATTTTCTAATAAAAAGTTGCAAATAAATCTTTTTTCTTTGTGTATTGTTTGTAACTGGCTGGTTTTAATACAATGAAAAAGTGATAGTTTAAAA
This sequence comes from Melitaea athalia, assembly GCA_905220545.2. Taxonomy (NCBI): domain Eukaryota; kingdom Metazoa; phylum Arthropoda; class Insecta; order Lepidoptera; family Nymphalidae; genus Melitaea; species Melitaea athalia. Next base: position 18,049,444 of record HG992178.1, read on the forward strand.
CGAAATTTAAAAAGTATAAAAAAATAGTTGAAAAATGTGAGTTAAGCCGCCAAAAAAGTTTGTGACCTTGTGACGAGTAACAGTAGCATTTTCAGTAAGAACATTTTGATGTCAAAGACGCATTTCGCTCTGGTCAGTTACGGATAAACGTGACGATCTCGTTTCGAAAGTGGTGCTAGATCGATATTTGAGTAGTTTCAATATAGAGCTAATGATCTGAGAATTTACCGTAAAACAGTTTCTATCCATTTGAAAAAGGCCAACTATACAAAGAAAATCTTGATATATGGGTGCCACGTGAACTAACAGAAAGAAACGCAATGGACCGTGTACCTACTCATTAGCGATTGAAGAGATTGATCACTGATGACGAAAAGTGGTTCACCTCTTATAAAAATTTATGAAAGAGATCGTGGTCAAAGGTCGGCGGCCTAGCTGCATAGACTATCGCGAAACCCGGGTTGATACACAACAAAGTGATGTTGAGTGTATGGTGGGGTTGGAATTGCATAATTCATTGTGAGCTTTTACCGCCGCGTAAAACTACGATTAGGTTTTCTATTGTTAATAGCTGATAAGACATAGGTAAGCAAGAAAAATTCAGAATAAGCGGCCAGAATTGATCAACAGAAAAAGTGTAGTCTTTCATCACGACAACGCCCGATCACATACGTCTTTGGCCACTTAACAAACATTGAGAGTTTTCTGGGAAGTCTTAATGCATCCACCTTATAACTCAGATCTTGCTCTCTACGATTTCCATCTGTATCGGTCTCTTCAGAATTCTTTAGATAGTGGAAAGCTAACGTCTATAGAGAGAACTGTTAAAACTACTTAATAATTTTCGCGGTTTTTTAATAAGAAGTCCCAAAAGTACAGCAACGGTATCCTTTCACTAGATACCTACAAAATTGCGGCAAGTTATCGAACAAAATAGCATAGATATATTTAGTAGTTGTGCCCGCGACTTCGTCCGCGTGGAATAAAAAAAAATGTTCATTTCGCAGAGTTACAAAATAAATTTTCTAAAATAAAAGTAGCCTAAGTTACTCCTTAGGTACTACATCAGCTGCCAGTAAAAGTCCCGTCAAAATCGGTCCAGCCATTTCAGAGATTAGCCGGAACAAATAGACAGACAGATAAAAAGTGGATAAAAATGTTATTTTTGTATATGTACCGTGTATAAAATCCATATGCATTTATTTTTTATTGCGGGTATTTTAATATAACAAACAGACACTCTCATTTTTTTTATTTGTACCTATAGATTATTATAATTAATCTATAGTTTATAGGTACCTACTAATATTATAAAGAGGTAAGTTTCTAGCTTTGTTTGTTTGTAGGGGGTAATCTTCGCAAACACTTATCCGTTTATGAAAATTCTTTCACTAACAGAAAGCTACACTATTCAGAAGTGACATAGGCTCTATTTTATTGTTATTGAACAAAAAATTTAGTGAATAATAATAGTATACGTCTTCGGCCTGTGTATTTCAAAGCCAGCATGGATGGTTATCCCGCCATCCGTCGGCTTTTTAAGTTCCAAGGTAGTAGTGGAACTGTGTTATCCCTTAGTTCTCTTACGACACCCACGGGAAGAGAGGGGGTGGCTACATTCTTTAGTGCCGTAACCACACAGCACAGTGGGCACAGTGGACACAGTTCGGCTAGTGTAAAATAATTGTGTAAAATCTTACCTTGAATATTTACCTACATATAAAATACGAAGAAACTTTTTCCTCGACCTAATATTAAGGCTAATTCTAAATTGCGTCAGTCAAGTTTGGTCAATCAAGAAGAAGAAGAAGAAGATCTATTTTTTTAAATGTGTTACCTCAAAACTTTTTACTGGGTGTAGCGATTTTGATGATTCCTAGCTAGAAGGTACTTCTCATGTGATCCCGTATCAAGATCTGACGACTATTTTTTGAGTTATCCTTAATAAATAATCGGTATTTAATTGATTATGTTTTCGTCTACGTATCGATGTTAATTGAAGTTTGTTTTTTGTTTTTGTTTGCGAGCAAACACAACTATTACATGTTAGCGATAATAAAAAGAAACATTATAAAAATAACGACTTATCTTTAGACGAGCCTATATTATCTAACTGCCAAAACATAAAAAAAAAACAAACTTGAGTGAATAAATAGATTTATTATCATTGCAGGGATACTGCGTTCCTCCAGGATTTTGCGTGACAACAAAAGCTTTTAACAAACATTTAGAAGTTAATGCTGATCTTATAAAAGCTATTAAGGAAATCGAAAAAGACAATGACAATTATGATGAAATTAATTTTAAAGAGAAATGTGAAAAGTAAGTGTACTTATAGATATTCATATTTTGCAAAATCTAATGCCTCGGCTTAGCCAATACCTACATAAAAAAAGGATTACCACTACCTGAACTAACCGCCGTTGGTCTAGCTGTTCTAATTCCATTTTTAGGACAATTTCTAATTTTTTTTCCTGTAAACTTTGTGATTTAGATCAGTCAATTAAAATTGACATTACAACGTTAAAGTTTGCTTATTTCAAGGCGACATTTCGATCCAGTTGACTGAACTTAGGTCGACTCAAATATAGGCACATAATTATGTCCGCATCGAAATATCTATTTTTATAAAAATATAATATGTCTTCTTACCAGGAATAACCGAACACGATCTTTAGTATTTATTTTTATTAATTTTAACAGTATTTGATTTATATTATGGATATAAAGGCTGTTCGACTTCAAACTGCGTTCCTTTAAATAGAGGTTTTTGTAGGTGTTATACATCACGTTCCACTTGAAAAAACTCCTAGTCCTTTTATAAAATTCACTTTGTCTTAATATACAAGCTACTCTGGCAATGTACTTCTGCATAACCTTCCGATACTATTTTTCTTAGCTCAAAAACGTCGATAAAGTGAAATATTAGTACTAACTAACGCATAAAACTAAAGCGTATATAGAAACGAATTCTTTTTCTCGCGGAATATTTTCATTGTAAATTATAGCCATGCTTATAGGCTCACGGAAGGTATCATGCGGAACGAGTCTATCAAAGTAATTCGTCTATTTAAGCCAAGTTAAATTTAAAAATATTATAAGATTTTTTTACACGCGGTACGCGATTTAGTAAAACACTTACAGAACTTCTCATTTAAAGGAACCCAGTTAGAAGTCGAGCACATTATATTGTGTAATATGGACTGTTGTTTCAGAGCATACAACTTATTCGTTTCAACACCAATAGTTGAAGATGTAAAGGATGCTATAGTGACTCATCTGAATAATTTAAAAGAGAAAACTGTAAACCTTAAGCTCGGGGACCAACTAAGGTTTGCAGTAAGATCATCAGGTACAATTCTCGATCAAAGTTAAATATCTCCTCTTAGAAGTTAGAGGAGATTTACGGCACTGCACCTCTAATAACATTTTAAAACAGTACCCGGCCAATGCACAATGGCCATAAACAATGCACATCGACTTATGAAAAAAGGCCACGAAGTATAGAATACAGACAATCGGCTTCGTAGCTCGTGATAGTCCAAGATCCTAGACCTCAGACTTTCCTTATTCTCTGATTGACAAAATACATTTAATAGTTGGTAAAATATTTTGTATGGATTTTAATCTATACTAATATATAAAGCTGAAGAGTTTGTTTGTTTGTTTGTTTGTTTGTTTGTTTGTTTGTTTGAACGCGGTAATCTCTGGAACTACTGGGCCGATTTGAAAAATTCTTTCAGTGTTAGAGAGCCCATTTATCGAGGAAGGCTATAGGCTACGTGTCATCACGCTAAGACCAATAGGAGCGGAGTCCACGCCGACGAAGTCGCGCGCAGAAGCTAGTTTTAAGATATAATCTAAGTGTCTGTCAATAAATACTATAAATAAATAAAAACTAATATTTTTATTAAAAGTATTCTATTAAAACAACCGTTATGGTTTAGTGATGCGTGTAGTCGCCTAACGGTTTGCGGGTTCGATTCCCGCTTGGGATGTTGATTTGTTTTTGTACAGATTTTTCTTTTTGGTTTGGATGTCTGTCCTTGTAGGTGTGCCCACAGTGCCTCGGAGAGCACTTTAAGCCATCGGTCTCGGTTGTCCTCATAAATACCTGATAGCGATCGTTACTCTTAGTAGGGAACATATCTGCCAATCCACAGTGGAGAAGCGTGGTGGATTAAGCTGCAATCCTTCTCCTACATGAAGAAAGAGGCCTATGTCCAGCAGCGGGATGTTCAGGCTGAATCGGATCGTATCCATTAGTATGATAAGTAATGTAAAATAGTTAGTTAGTAACATTTTTACGCACTTAAAGCAGCTAACATAATATATTTATTGTATACACTAATACTACTTTATTACATAATAAATAAATATAGCCTTAAGGCTATTATTATTATTATTATTATTATTATTATAAATAAATATACTTATAAATAAACGTTTCACACTAAACGGCCCCCAGTAGGATTTTTCCTGTGTCGGGGGTCCATTATGCAGACTACGATAAAGATTGTCATGAGCGGGGATGGGACAGTGCGTTGGCGCAACAGCCAGTGTGAACGCTACGCTAACGCGTCTTCAAATAGGTACTCGTAATTCAAAAGACAATAATGCATATTTTGTTTTATAACGTTATAAAGGGCTGGGTGAAGACAGTGAGGCGCTGTCAGCTGCAGGACAGAACGAGACAGTGCTCGGGGCGCGTGCTGAGGATGTGATACAAGCGGTCCAGAAGTGTTGGGCCTCGATGTACTCCTTCACTAGCGTGTTCTACCGTAGGTCAGTTCATTTGCTTGATTTTACGGGCAAAAACCTACTTATTGCTTTCTTATTTGTAAGTTAAATGTCTTCAATGTGTGTCAATGTCTTGTAATAATGTCTTCCAAGGTGAGTGATGTATGCACCAGTAACTGGCATGCATACCGGACTATGTACATGAACATGATTATTGTAATGTTTTGTATGTTATGCTGTTGGTGTGTCAGTAAATAAATTAAAAAAAAAAGTTTTGATGCAGTTATCGACAATTTATAATTATTTGTACTTGCTCGCAAACGAAAAAAAAAATTGACTTCTGACATCGACAAGTAATGCAACGTAGGTTGACAAATTTTTTTATTAAAATCGCATTATTAGAAATAACTCATAAAGTAAATAGGTCCAACCGTCCAATTAGTAAAAAGTATGATGTTACCACACACAAATATGTTATTTTTTAAGTCGGTTAATAAGTATAAGTAGTTAAAGTTGACGATAGTACTTATAATTAAATTTTGAGTGCGCTTTATAGCTACGAGTAGGATCTTCATGAAAATAATAGACTGATTGATAAATGTTAAAATTATCAAGTTACATTAACAAACTTTTTTTTAGTCTTTATTGCAATTCAAAACATGTTAACAGTTTTCGGTTATAAAAAATAACTTTGTGTCTGTTATCGTAATATTAGTAAAATATTTAATTTTTTTGCCATATACAATGTTTACTTGAAATCGAGATAAAAAAACGTCGTCATAAAATCATATATTTAACGTTTATAACGTTAGATTCACGTTAGATTAAAAAAAACACTATTCATCAACTTTGTATCAATATTTTATTATTATAAAATGCAAATACATATTTTTATTATAATAGGTACAATATAGTAAAGGCCTCACACTCAACAGCCTCCCTTTTTTTTTTTTTTTTTTTTTTAAAACCTACGCCTCCGAGTTTCATTCTTCGGAGTCCTTATTTACAGTTTTTTAAGTTTACAGCTAATCCTCTATTACCATACATCGCGCTTTTAAACCGTTAACACTTTCGTTCTGCATACCAATTTCTTCTCTTGTCCGTCCACATTCATTCCTTAAGGGGCTTAAGGGATTCTACCCATCAATATAAGAGATTTTAATTATTATGTTCTAATTCTTGTTCTATATGCTTAATTATATTTTCACAATTTTACAATTATTATTTATGTTTTCAATCTAGTCCTCTTTTAACATACTTCTCGCTTTTATTCCACTAACATTCTGCATACCAGTTTCATCTTTCATCCATCCACATTCCTTCATTTTGGGTAATTTCCCATCAATACAAGACAAGCTAACTATATTCTGTTTTACTTTGCAACACCAGGGTGAGTGAAGCGGGGAGGGAGCATGTATTTTTATTTCGTTTTTACAAATTATTACTTAATTAACTAATCTAAACATATTTACAATAAATTTCTATGCTATTAATTCCTTTACATAACGATTACAGAATTACAAGTTTTCTTATAATTATGGCTTATTTTTACAGATAGCTATTGTCTAAAACTTATGACTACGGAGACTATTTTAGTTGTTATGTGTACAGATTATTGTTTTCTTTTGGTCTATCGTTAACTTTTTATATTAATACAAGACAAATGTTTGCATTAATAACTAAAAGTAAAAACTTACGAGCTATTCCTTAAATTATTTAGCGTTAATTCTTATGTTGTCTTACATATACATATATGTATATACAATATTTAATCAACATAAATTCCTATGTCTTGTTCCTATTGTTCACTTTTATTGCTAATTTTTTACAATACTGTAGGAGCAGTTCTCTGCTATTTGTGTTTTCTAACAATTCCGGCAAAATGCTTTAACTTAGTTTTTTCCCCAATTGGCATTCGAGGCGCAGTCTCTCTGAATAGTACAGGGCCGGGCAGTCCAGGAGGACGTGGAGGACAGATTCTGAACACGCAGGGTCGCAGATGCACGACGGACTATCCTTGCACTTGAAACGGTACAAATACTCGGAGAATCCGCCATGCCCCGTCAACACCTGGGTGACGAACCTATCCACCTTTATTTTTCCTATGATCCTATATGCGGCTAACGCGTCAGGGAAGAAGACCCTGGTGACGCCAGCCGTTTCACCGGTCCGATACCGCTGATTCCATTCATCAAGCGATTGCATACGAATGCTCCGCTTGATGAACGAAACCGGGCAGCTGTCGTAATCAAACGCACGCTTCAACTTGAGCGCAGCTTCCTTGGCCAGATGGTCGGCACGCTCGTTCCCCTCTAGCCCTGCGTGGGCTTTGATCCAAAACAAATATATATGTTTGTCCCGGAGCAGAGCCCTCCGCAGGTGTTCCCGCGCCTCTACGGCCAGGGGATGGAGGGCTTTAGGATTCTTAAGTGTGAGCAGTGCCGACAAGGAGTCGGAGTATATCCCGACTGATCCGGCCAAGTTGTCTGCGGCCATCCGTGCCGCCCGGCATATCGCAAGGAGTTCCGCCTGGTAGACCGTACAGTAGGACGGCAAAGCAAGCTTGAGGGTTTTGGTTTCGGCTGCGCCGGTCCATACAGACAGCGCTGCCCCCACTTTGCCCTCAATCTTGCTGCCGTCCGTAAAGATATTAAAATTATTATCGCAATTCGCGTCAAATTGATCTTGGTCGACCAGGCACTTGAACTCCAGGTCGATATGACAGGCGGGATGCGGGGACCGCAAAGCTGAGGTCATCCGCTCCACCTCCCGATCCCCTATCACCCGCTGGGGTACCCCCCTCCGCGCCTCGTATAAGGTCGCTGCTTCGCGGACACGGAGGTCGAGAGGGAGTATCCCAGCAAGCAACAATGCCGAGTTCAGGGAGGTGGTTCGGTATGCCCTGCACAGCTTCTGCGCGAAGCCACGCTGGACCACGTTCAGCTGCTTGCGAATACCTAGCTTTTCCACGGCCGGCGCCCAGACGGCAGCCGCATACAAGATCACAGGCTCAACCACCGCTCTGTAAATGGTGCGGATTACCTCAGGATGGAGACCCCAGCTGGCCCTAGCTGCTCGGGCCAGCAGGTGGTAGAAGGCGACCGCGCACTTACAGACGTTCGCGACGTGGGTGTTGAAGGTGAGTTTTTGGTCTATGACGACCCCCAGCAGCTTGATTTCTTTCGACAAGACAATGTCGACCCCGCCCATGCGAAGACGTGGTGTGTCATACTTCAGTTTGCGCGTCACAACCATAGCGTTGGTCTTGTGAGGCGCAAACCGAAGCTTATTAGACTGACCCCACGCCCTCACACGTTCGAGGGCGGCATTGGCCCGCCGTTCGATCTCGAGGGCCGTCTCACCCTCAAACACCAACACCACATCGTCGGCGAAAGCCTGCGCGTAGTCGCCTTTGGCCTCCATTTCCTGAAGCAGTGGATCCAGGAGCAGGTTCCACAATATCGGCCCACCGATAGACCCCTGCACACAGCCCTTCCCGGTGTCTCTTACGTGCTCCTCCCCCAAGTACCTCACTCTGGCTCGCCTGTCACTCAGGTAACTGCCCAAGAGCCGCCGGATGTTATCGGGGCACTTTTCCTCAGCCAGTCTGACTCTGATCCTGGGCCACCAAGCGTTGTCGAAGGCGCCCTCTATATCCAGCGAAACCAGAACAACAATCCTCCTTCTCTCCAGATTGTGTCTGATATGTTTCACCAGGGTATAGAGGGCGTCCTCTGTACATCGCTGGGGCATAAAGCCAAACTGGCGAGTACTGAGCTTGGGCACGAGGTGGTGCTGTAGCCTGGCGACGAGCATCTTCTCCAGGACTTTCCCAAGCACTGGAAGGAGCCCAATTGGGCGATACGATTTCGGTGTTGTATACGTATCCTTCCCCGGCTTGCGGAGGAAGATCACCGTGGCCTCCTTCCAGGGCCTAGGAAAATGATGGAGCTCGAGGCACTTATTGAAGATGCACAAAAAGAGGTCCGGGTCCAGTTCGATAGCGTGCAGACATATATCAGCGGTAAAACCGTCCGCACCTAGGGCCTTCTTCGGGTCAAAGGACCGACTAGCCAACTTCAACTCGAGATGAGTGAAGGGAGGGTCGCTTAGACCCGAAGAAGTCTCGATGTCGGCCCGCCCGGCCAGGACCCTCACCCGGCGATGCTCTTCGGAGTCATCCTCTTCAGAGTCCTCCGGGTAGAAGGTCTCAGCCAAGATTCGGGCCGAGCCCCTGGCATCTAACCCCATACCGTTTACCACCAGCGGTGGATCCTCGTCTCTCCTGGTAGTCCTACCGAGTACCCTATAAATTCCCCCCCAAACACTCTCCCCATCCTGTCTCTCGCAGAAGGAGACCCAGCTGCGCGTCTGCGCATTTTTAATCTCGGTCCGATATCTCTCCTTAGCTTCCAGGTACTCTCCGATTACCTTATCCCGCCTAATCGGTGCGGCACACCTGATCCTCCTTCTCCTGGTGACCACCTCACGCTTAAGTGCTGCCAACTCCTCGTTCCACCACGGCATAACTAATACGTCCTTCCTCTTTATGAGTGGAATAGCCCAAGTGCATGCTTGTTCTATGTGATTATTTAAACTAGAAACTAGGTTATCTAGTTCCAGTCCTGTGTTAAAATATTGAATTTTGTCCATTTTTAAGTTGTTTAGGTCGAAAATTTGGCCCAGTTTGTCAGCAAACCGGGCCCAATTTGCCTTTTTGGTGTAAAATTTCCGGGTTGTTTGCCGAATATTGTTTTTGTTTATGCACTTGGATTTAATGAGGAAGGATATGCCGTTGTGATCCGAGCAAGTCAGGTCGTCGCGCACGCGCCAGCCGTCCACCAGGCCAAGGAGGTCAAGAGATACAGCAGTTATATCAATATAACTGCTGTAACTTACGCCGCCCCGAATGGTGTCATAAGTTGGGGTTTCCCCTTGGTTAAGGAGAGACAGACCGAGATCCTCCAAGGTCCCGCACAGGTCTTCGCCACGGCGATCCGTGACGGGACTTCCCCACCAGACACATTTGGCGTTTGCGTCGCCTCCAACAATCATACTCCGAGCTCCCGTCTCGCGCTGCACCCGGCGCAGGTGTGCCAGGTACGAGTCCATCGGCTGGTTGGGCTCAAAGTAGAACGAAACCAGGGTAATCTCCCTGCCACGAACCCGGATCCCCACCACTGTGATGTTGTTCGTGGTGAGTTCTGGGTACTGTTTGACGTAAAAGTCCGCACCAAAAATTATGATTGCGGACTTCACAGTCCCATTTCCTTGGTCCGCAGGCTGAAAGACCCTGATCCCATTCCTACCCGTCACACGACCCTCCCCGCCGACGTATGGCTCCTGTACCAAAGCAACCCGCGCTCCAAGGTTTGAGGCTTCGACCAGTAGCTCGGAGTATGCCTGTTTGCAGCGCTGGAGGTTCACTTGGAGGATTTTTTGAGCGGCTGCGGTCACCGGCGCAACCTTAGCAGTACGCTACGGTCGAGCGGGCGAGGTCATCCCACCTTTTCCTAACGGGACAATCGCTGCTAAAGGCGTTGTGCTCATGATTTTCGAGCTTAGCCTTGCGACAGTTCCGGCAGGAGGGTGGGGACCTCAACCGCTCGTCCGGGCATTCCGACCTCAAGTGCGGGCCGCCGCAGTGGCTGCACAGGTCAGCCGGGTCCTTGCAGAACCTCCGCCCGTGGCCATACCCAAGGCACCGTGTGCACTGCACCAACGGCGACTGGTCTTCCGCCCTCACCCACATGAGGTCGACACGAACTAAACCTCTGTCGGTTATCCTCCTCCATAGGGCGGGCGATGTACTAAGTACGACGTTGGCCACGTGCGGATTTCTTGCCCTTCTTCTGTACTTGACCTGGAGCCGGTCATCCCCGCTGCCGAGGCCGCCAAACAGATCCCGGTTCTGGTTCCTCAGGGCCTTGGTAATATCCTCGTCAGTCAGTACGCTCGTAACCCCACTGAGGACCAGAAGCGGGTCCCGATTTTTGACTTCCTCGACGACGAGGCCCGTTCCCTCTGTAGTCAGCCTGTTCTTTGCTTTGTTCCGTTCCTCGGTGGACCCGAAGCCCATGACTATGCGTCTATCCCTTGCTTTCCGGACCCTTTCTATCTGAACCCAGCCCTCTTTGGCGTCTATAGTTTTCCTGACCCTGCCCAGGACCTCTTCACTAGTTTCTTTCTCGTTTTGGGACGAGATAACCACCGAGTGGAGGGCCGCGGGTCTTAAAGGTTGTTGTGGCTTTGCAGCGGCCACGCTAGCATAGCTGCGCTGCCGCATTTCTAAGAGTTCGACCTGGATAGCCTGCAATAAACTGTTATTTTCCCGGAGAATCCGAGTGCTCTCAACGAGACTCTCGTTCGATTCGGGTTCCGGTACCACCGTGATCGTGGCGACATCAATTTTCTTTGTCACCGCCACGCCCCCGGAGGACCTTTCCCCCCCCCTGGACCCCCTTGGCCCTCTCAGTTTTTTCCTCCGTCAACATCACCTCAAATCTTTCAACAGCCTCCCTTAGAATTTATTCCTATATTGGGGGGCCGGCCGGAACCACACATAACGAGCACAAGCTCCCAGACCATAGCAAGCATCGTTATGGCCAATACAAACGTAGGTATGCCATGTGCGGAAATCGATCACGCAACAGCCAGCGCCACTGTCACAGACCCGTGCACAGACATAAGCCACTCTTGTGACCACTGACTGTGTCGACAAAAATTAAACGATTCATACACTTTTTTATAACGTCTAACAATGTAGGTAAACTAAATGTTTCTTTATCTTTAGAGAGTAATAATAATAATAATAGTAGATAACTTTATTGCACACAGTAACATATAACAATTACATTAAAATAAAGCTTAAAAATAAATTACATAGCAAGCAATCGGCATTCATAATACTAGATAGTGATCTCTTACCCACCAGAAAGGACCTTTCAATTTAACGGGCATATGCAACGTAAAAAGCCGAACGATGGCGGGATAACCATCCAACTGCTAGCTTTGAAATACACAGGCCGAAGACGGGCAGCAGCGTCTTCGGTGCGACAAAGGCCAAAGCCATCCCTGCGGTCACCAACCCGCCTGCCCAGTGGCGAATATGGGCAAAACTCACGAGTTCGCGTCATTTTTGGAACAAACTTGTGGAGAACTATGTCTATCAGTGGACTGCGATAGGCAGAAGTGTGTGCGACATAATAATACCTATATAATTATACAATCCATATATATACGTAAACATAAATACATACATTGTATATAAACACATGCGCAATACACACAATATTAAACAGTATAGGAATAAATAATAAGAAGAATAAAAAAACTAATTTATACTTGTGTTATAACAGACAGAACGGGCAGGCGTGCCTGTGCTCCGGTGGCGTGGTGGTGCAGGCGCTGGTGACACCGCGTGTGGCCGGCGTGTTGTTTACCACACACCCGCACTGCGGTGACCCCACGCGCTTGTTGCTCACTTCCAACTACGGACTGGGAGAGGTAAGTCCACTTCGAATAAATCTGCATTGCATATTTTACGGGTTACCGCACATTCGGCAATGGGACTGTCTTTGCAATCCAATAACCTCCTTTAATTTAGGTTATTTCTTACGAAATTGCTGTTTGCCTGATGCGGATGACGTCTGTACTTCTGCCTATAATATATACTCAAAATAATCTTAATAAACTTAGTGCTAGATCGACTTTCATTGTGTTTGGTTTTCCTCTTGACCTTCCCTCATATGTCATCTCTTACTCAACTTTGACTGCACCATACACATCTAATATATGTACCTACGTAGTACTATTTACTAATCTGTGCCTACGTATAGAATAGGTCCATAGATATAGAAATAACTAATGGTCTGCTTCTGGGTGTATTGAATCATAATTTTTAAAACGTCCAATGACTTAAAAGAAAGAATCAACGGGTTTCACCTTTTCGGCTTGTCATCGATACATAGTGTAGGTAGGTAAATTTAGATCCAGTCAGAGTCTTGTAACAAAAGAACATGAGCTTTACATGGATTTTTTTATACGAAAAACCTACAGTCTGACTGATGGCACGAGGGTACCGTAGCCAAAGGTGTTTGTCAGAATATCAGTATTATATTTACTTATTTATATTGTAATTGCTGTGATAACTGCAATATAAATAAAAAATCAAAAAGACATTAATATATATTTGTTAACAATTTCAATGTTTATATTATTTGTACAGTCTGTAGTATCGGGATCCGTGGAGCCGGACACGATTATCGTGAGACGTGAGCCAGACGGGAAGCTTACAATAGCACAAATACTATTGGGTTCTAAAGAGCACAAGATAATTACGGCCGATGATGGTGTTACGACAGAAAACGTATCCTCAGCGGAAAAAAATATACCTTGCTTGTCCGAGGAGGAAATATTTAAGCTAGCGCGATTGGGTATATCTCAACAAGAACTTTGGGGTGCAGGAAGAGATATTGAATGGGCTATTTACAATGTAAGTAACATGTAGTTAACAGTGAAACCGTTTTTATGTTATACAGCGTATTTAATCAATTATTTTCTATTTTAACAAATTTTTACGTTTTATTTTCTGTTGTCAGGATGACATATACCTATTACAAGCACGACCAATCACATCTCTAGAGCGGTGGACGGAAGAGGAACTGTTGCATGAGTTGGACTTTCCCATTATGTCTGACGACGAATTAATTACGTTTGCTAACACCGGCGAGGTATTGTACTTTACTTAATTTTTTTCCGGCTACGCATCTTTGGTGTTTCAGACATCCATAGACCACGGTAACCACTTACCATAATACCATAAGGTGGGCTGTTCAATTGTTTGCCAACTTAGTCATTAAAAAAAGTTTAAAAATTCATCATACTAATACCTAATTATGACCGACTAATATAGATTTATGTATATTCTATTTTATAGAATTTATGATGAATATTAGTGTTTTATAAATTGATACAGGTCCTCCCTAAGCCACTCACGCCTTTAAGCTACGACGTCGTAATGGAACCACTGGAAAGAGGCGTGACTGCATTGCTAGAAAACAACGGCGATGGCTATGACAAAAGCGTTGTAATTACTCATAACCGTTGCTGTATGGCATCCTATAACGTGAGTGGGGATATTTCAAAAGTTTATTAAAATTCAAAGTTTTAACATTGAATTGACCATTTTTATTTGTGTAATAAAAAAAAAAAAAACTGAAATCGTAGAACAAAACATTAAAAATAAATCTTTTTAAAATCATTTTTCGTACAAGGGTTTTTACATTATTTTTGTGAGACGCTTAAAAGAATGAATAAACATTTAAGTTGAATACGCGAGTAAGTATAGTTTCTTACATTGCAGTCATTATATCGTCAAATTCAAAAGGAGATAGATATAAATATTCGTATGCTAGAAATAGCAGTACACGGCCACAAAGTTGCGGACGAAACTGTTTTAAAGACGGCGTTACACAGGAGGATGCCAAAATTTGGAGACAGAATTTTCACAATATTGAATATGTTGAAGGTAAAAGAATCAAGTTTCATTATTACAATAATCGAATTATAATTAAATTTTAAGTGCAATAAAGAATATATATACATAATTATATTTATACTTATAATTGTTTAAATACGATTGTGTAAGAAAAATCTAATTTTAACAAAAAAAATTTTAGTGCTTACTTACGTCGAAATGGGTAATGGACGATACGATAAAGAAAGTCAACATTATGAACTTAAATGTGGAGACAGAGGACCCAATGGTATTGTTAGATGCAATAGCTGGCAGTAGGAAGAACATGTTCGAATATATGAGGAACCACGGCGTGACGAGCTCCGCGAGTACATTTACCCAGTTCATAGCGATGACTATTTTACTAGAAGGAAGATCTGGTAATATATTTGCTTAAATCACAGGAAAAAAACCATTACAAATACAAAACTTTCGAAGAATAGAAGATTCGAACAAAAAACACTTTCAATTTGCTAAATTAAAAAAAACGTAAAATGTTTTAGATTTTACTCCGGATGAATGCAATGAAATAAGTACATTACTGAGTTCAGGAGACGTTTTATCAGCCGAAGTACCACACAGGCTCGCTAAAGTTGTCCAAAAATTAAAAATTCTTGGAAAGTTAAATGAATTCCGCGAACAAAATCCGAAAAACGCATTAACTTGGTTGAAGAACATGGTGCCACGTGTATATAACGATGTTCTTGATTTCTTGGACCAACACGGACACAGGGCTATAATGGAAGTGAGTAACCTGAACAGAACGTTTTCAAAATTTAAATTAGTCAATTTTCTTTCATCGATGTTTAAATTTTTTATATGTTATATTAGCTGACCCAGCAAACATTCTGTCCACATTCTGCCATATGGATAGGAGCATTATCATCGGGAGATTTAAAAATAAACTATGACCTATTGTCAGACCTGGGAGGCCCCCCGGTATGAAAAAAATATGAGGACTAAAATCTACTGAATGAATGACCTCGTTACGTTTCTCGTAACGCCACCTATCGGAACCCAATAGGGTTCCAATAGACAACTACGTTTTCTAATAACGATAGATAGATGGCATTATTTGATTCGTTTATTTACCATTTGATATGATATTAATCTTTTTCTTAGACTAGTAAGTCTTTTTTGTGCATATTTAGACAGTCAATCTATAGGGGTAAACTCCAGTCGTGCTTCGGAGCTGACACACACACTTATTTTAATTCAAACCAGTAGTTCCTGAGATTAGTGCAAACAAACGAACTTTCTCTTCTTTTTCGGGGCAGAATTCTTTGAAACACTTTTACATCTTTTCTCTTGTCTGGAGTTATAACGACCATAATATGTATTTTATTTCCTACTCTACAACGCATTACCCTATTAAAACCAGTGCCAATATATTAATTTATTAGCGATAATATGAAAAGTTATAAAATTACTGTTGATATTTCAGTTCGATTTGTCAACAAAGCCTTGGGCGTTGGAGCCAGAGGAACTGATAAAAGTTCTCCAATACATGCGACCCACAATTGAGGAAAAACCACAAAAGACTCCTGACGAAATCATTGCTTCACTTAAAACTCCACAAAAACAGAGTACCAGGTAATATCAATAATCACAAATTTTTCAAACATTGCAGTTTTCTTACACATTTTCTATCAGTCATAAAATAATGTGTAAAAAATGTTAATGTCATGTTTAAAAATTTCCTCTAAAATCATACTTCCAGGTGGTAATATAAACAAGATAGGATTTGAAGTAAAATTAGTAGTAACTATATGTATATTTTACAATGTTTTCCTTAGTACCTATAGCAGATATATTCTGCTCAAAATCCGGAGCAGCCCGACTAGGGATGTACATCAATCTTAGAGATTACAGCTAAATAACACTGCTTTCAAGCAGTGTTGTGTTCCTTGTAGTAAGGTGACAAGATCTCCTGAGGGGATTTGCGATGCTTCTGGTGTCCAGGGATCTATATAAGCTACCGTAATCGCTTACCATCAGGTGTGCTATACGCTTGTTTGCCGACCTTGTTGTCTAAAAAAGTTGGAAAGAAGCTTGGTCGATTTCGTCCGAGTACTATATGCTCTTGTAGCGCGAGGATGTCTAGCAAAAGATCGGAAACTACGTTGCAGGCGAGCGCTTCGTTGGGTGGTGCCACTGTGCTGGCGTGCAGTAAGGCATCGTGAGGGCACAAAAGCACACCTAATTCTAGCAGTTCACAAGTTGCGACTGGTGGTACTACGACTCGGGCAGATGCTTACACGCGCCTGGCTTTTACCTTCCGCTGACCTCGTGTTTTTCTTCCGAGCTCATGAACTGCGTAATTATATTGCCACGAGGGACCCTGTGCTACTTAAAAAGTGAGTGCTTTATGGTATAACTTATAGGAAGTATATTAATTATATGTATTTTCCTATGAAACGAGTAGGGGAGATTGGGTAACAGTGGATCACGGGTCACAGTATTCGTTATAACTCTGGATATGTATTGCTTGAGACACACAAACAAACGAGTGGACACTACTCATCCACACCCCTTTCAACCGCGCTAGTCGACCACGCGCTGTCGAAGCTGTATTTCTTGCTGTTACACTTCAGTCAGCGGTTAGTACAAAAGTATTTTTTTACGTGATTTAGAATTTTGTTGTATCTCTAAGTGATTGAGAAATATAAATAATAGATTTATGTTTTTCTCTTGTTATTTATTAAAGCCGTTGTAGATAATGTAGTTTTGTCTAAAGTATAGGTAGTTTTTTTTTGGTATTTTTTTCTCTCATTGGCCTATGGGTTACAATGAATCATTTCAGTTTGGGTCACATTGGACTGTTGATCTAGTACAATCCGTAATACTAAAATGTTTTTTTTTGTTGTTGTTGTAGTTAAAAATGAAGGCATTTTAAATCGAGCATTAGCAATCGAGTAAGAAAAACTAGCATTGGACTTCACACTAAAGAGCAAGCCTTAAAATGTACAGATATACATTTTAAGGCTTCACTTATTCTGCTCTGGCTAAATCGACTAGAATTCCATATACAGCGCTATATAGATATTATACCAAGTTTAAACTGAATCATGATCCTGAAAAACTAATAAGGTTTAAACCTAATTGTGCAGTTCATAAGATATTTACTAATGCGCAAGAAAAAAAATTGTTGATTACATCATTAGATGCAGTCAAATGTTTTATCGACTTACTATTATTGACGCTCGCAGACTGATCTACGAAGTGGGGACGTCGAATAATATAAAAGTATCTGATAAATGGCATGAAACTAAGCTGGCAGGAATCGAATATCTATATAATCTCAGAAAGAGAGATAATAGATAATCATTGCGAACTCCCGAGGGATGATGATTGAGATTAAGATGATTGGGATGAGAGGGATATGATGAGACTTCAGAGCAAACGTTAAAAGACTGTCTAACTGTACAAATAAACGAGTAATAACGCGAAAATGTATTTTATTGCATTTTTTTTCAATAGATTCAGTGTGACCCCTAAGGTGACCCCACCACCGGGTCACTGTGGATCATTTCATATATTTTTTTAAAGTTGTTATTACTCGTAAGTTTATGTAGTAATTGCCAAAAAGTGCATTTTTGTTCTTTTCTTTGTAAAAAAAAAAAGATCCACTGTTACCCAATCTCCCCTAGTCCTGCCGGGCTAGCATGCGCGCCAAGACAAAAGTTTGTCTACCCCTTTTCTCGTATTATCTCTTTATGTCTACAGTAGCTAACATGCGTGCACGTGATACTCTTCTCGTCACGACAATTGAAGAGATAACACGATGTGGACGCTTAATAGAACGCGGCCAATGTAGATTAAACGTAGCGAAAATTTAGAATTTATCAGTGTTGCATTGTAAAAATATTGTTTATTTTTTTGTAAGGGCAGCACGAGTTTCTCTACTCGACAAGGTGAAGTCTTCGGAAGAGAATTATGTCTCTCGTATTGCGCATGCTAAGGCAATCGAGAAAATACTCGATGTAGACATTATCTATCTCTCTCGTCAAGAGATTATCTCGTTGTACGCATGCTAGCCCGGCTGGTCAATTATTAGTTCTTCAGGTATGTTATTCGTAGTTGACTTTTAGTACTTTCGATAATCGGGTCAATAATTTGGCCATATTTGTGATAGAACCAATGCAGTAACGGTATTTTGTTAATTTAATTGTATTAGGTCTTCTAGGGTTGAGAGTATTTTTATAATGCAAACCCTTGTGACGATACATTAGCTGGATAATCCTTAGGTACAAAGACGAATTAAGTACAAAAGTCGGAGATCCTTAATAAGTAACAACTTTAATGTCTATACTACAATTAAGCTTTATTTTAAAATTTACGAATCAAACTAGGTACTACCCAAGCTTATAATTATTAAGTAACAGTTAATATTATGAATTTTTGACCTTAACTTTTATGTTAACTTGTCAAGGGCGATCCAGCGAAAACAGTTTTATCCAGGGTGGTGCAAATTAAAATTTTCCGAAATTAACAAGGGTTGGATAGCGCCTCTTAAAATCGAAGGACCAAAAATTACAACTGGTGAATTTAAATTGAAAGCCACTTCTGTGTGTGGAGGAGATGTTATAGCGAGAGCTTGCGTCGTCAAAGATCTTTCTGAGGTACTTCCTACATTATTTCATATCTACTCGTGTAATGTAAACATTATTAAATATCTATAAAAAATGGGACAAAATTTTTTAAGTTTTGTGTAATAGGTAACGTATTACAGTGGAATTATAAGGCTCGTATAAAGTGTTTGTATCTGGTGGAACATGAGACAGAATTTGCGATTTCTTCTACAAAAGTACGATTGAAATTACAATGTCTGTACGTCCAAATAATAATTTACAAGTGGTCATACAAAATGACAATTACAGCACTTTTAAAAAGGGGAAAGTAATAATCAGCATATTTATTCATATTTTTACATTCTATTTAGACGTTAAGCTTTTATCTAGGTATGAAATAAAATAAAATCCTATGTATGTACATAATTATGTATGTATGTATGTATGTGTCGTTAATTAGATTGTAAAAAAATGAATATTTTAGTGCCTTGTGTGTACAATTGTTGTTCCTCTTTCATTCATTATAAAAAATATAAATTTGTAATGTCCAAAGATGTTTCAATGTATGTACACCCTACTCGATCTATTCTTATAGAAATAAAAAAAAACCTGCCCCCTTTGCCAAGTTAACAATCTACAATCGATAACGCTATTAGAAAACTAACAAATGTATGGGGATGACACTAGCGTTCGACGTTGTTCGACGTTGTTCAACGAACGCTAGTGTCATTCCCATTATAGTTTTCTACGTTCTAAAAGCGTTATCGATTTAGACTGTCAACTTGGCTGGCGGGGGGGGGGGCTGAATAGGTCATTATCAAAGAGTATTGGTCATTATTTACGCCATAAATGTATAATAAGAAATATGTGGTATTTTGTAGAACTTTTTTTACAAAATTTTTGATAACACAGCATTTATGTATTATTTTTATAGTTTTACAAATGATCAGATATTTTGAAACGTGTGGATTGAGAGATCACGATCAAATATCATTTGTATGGAATAGCGGCATATTTGTGATGTCCCCTTTATTGTACAAAATTCCTTATAGTTTCTACTAAAATGTGAAATGGAAATAAATAATATGGATTTATTAAATAAATTAAAGATAAACCGCCATCAACACAAATCTAACTTGTGTGAATTGAGAGATCCATGAAATAACATTGTATTTTATTCTACAGGTCGCTGGTTTAACATGTTTTGTAGTGGATTCATTATAAATAAAGTTCTACTAAATATCCATAAGCAAAGATCTTGTTTATGCTTAATATTTTCTCAGATTTAGAAGGTACTTAGTGAGAACTAAGAGATCACACATTTCAGGCTGTATCTTTTTAATTATTTCTTTACAAATTTCAGGACGCAGTTCTACAATTGTTTTACAACTTCTACTTTAGTAGAAACCTACAATATTCTATTCACGAATTTGCGAAGTGATCTCTCAGTTCTCACACACATGAAATACTAAAACTGCTTTCTACATTTTTTGGTGTTCCACAGGGATCAATTTTGAGTCCTTTCTTATTTTTTTTCTACAGATAAATGAATTACAACAGGGCGATATTTTAATAACACATTCTACAGACATAGGATGGTCTCCCTACTTTCCGTTATTGTCTGGTATAGTTACGGAGCTCGGTGGACTTATTTCACACGGTATGTAGTACTATTTAAAATACATTCTATTATGGTTTATTACAACAATAATAATAAGTAACATGGTTATCGATATCAGCATCATTTTCTTTTTCTTTCTAAGAATCTATTTCGTAAAAAATATTTGATCAAGAAAATGTATTTGTTCTAATAGGTGCAGTGATAGCCCGCGAGTACGGTTTGCCTTGCATAGTGGGCGCAATGCATGCTACTGAACTTTTTAAAACTGGAGACACGGTCCGATTATCCGGACACGAGGGGTTTATTGAAAAAGTCAGTTTGTTACAAGAAGACAATAAAACAAATTGATTTTTTTTATTATAGACATTATTGATTGAGAGGTTGTGCTATTGTTTTTATTAATTTATTGTACAATTATTAATTAAAACATTTAATAAAAGAAACAATTTATTAATATTCAAATACAAGAAAATTGTTAATACGATACATGGTCCCAAACACAAAAATAAAGCGAAAATAACAATAGAACATTAACAATTATATCGTTTCAAAAACTTAAAAAACTTATTGACTGTTCTAACTTTATCTATAAATATCAAATTTTAATTTATATAAGATATCGTACATCAACAACAAAATCACACAATATTTTATTGATCACGTAGGTAACAATACAGACAAAAGTCGCAACAAATTTCGCAAGTCAACATACAAACGAAGCAGTCACGCTATCGTTCGTCGAGGACGAGAAGCTCGTAGCAGTTGAAAGCGAAGGGTCGGTCGAAGATCACGACATGACAGCGGTAGTGCGGCGCGTGCACGGCGCCCACGAGGTGCGAGCCGCGGTACAGCACGCGCCCGACCAACACTCCGTCGCGCACGCGCACCGCGCGCACCCCCATCCCACCGCAAACCGCTGCGCCCTCCTCGCCCCCCTCGCCCGCGCGGCACGCCACCCACGACACCGACGCGTTGCACATCACCTTTATATATTACACAACTAGGTCAACAACATAACCTAACCTGATGGTAAGCGATTACCGTAACTTATAGACAGACACCTGCAACACCAAAAGCATCGCAAACGCATTGCTGACTTGATGACCGATTGACCTTATCTCTGACTCTCCTAAGGTTGAGGTGCTTGGCCTGTCGAGCTGCTCCAGATTTTGAGCAGGATATTTCCTACTGCGCCCTACCTCAATAAAATATCCAAAGCTTCATTTCGCTTACAGCCTTAAAATGATTGTATTGAAGTAGGTCACAGAAATATCTTAATCAAAATTTGAAGCAGTCTGACTACAGGGGAAGTACCTCAACCTTAGGATAGGACAGCTAAATAATACGGTTCTGTAGTGGTTTTGTGTTTCTGTTGTGAGTTAAATAGCCAGAGCTCCGGGTTATGGAGGGTCGGCAACGTAGTTGCAAGGCTCCTGGTGTTGCAAGCGTCCATAGGCTACGGTATCCGGACGGACTTGTTCCTATTACGCTTGCTTGCCACTCTATTACTGTCCTAACAGAAAAAAAAGTATTTTTTAGCTATACTGTAGTCTATTCCTATAAGTATTTTTTTTCAAATTACCTGGTATTTGGTGTAATGATGAACTCCGCCATTACTGTACACAATGCAACAATGTTTTGATGGATATAGAGCGCCGGGTACGACGTTGCATCTATAAAAACGACAACATTAAACAAATAAGTTTTAATACCGATTAGATTATTTAAGAGACAGATAAACAGATAAGATTGAAATTTAGAATTATTAGCATGATATTAGTCTGTTTATAAGATTTTCATTGAGGTAGGGCATAGCAGTCGGCAACGCGCTTGCGATGCTTCTGGTGTTGCAGGCGTTCATATGCTACGGTAACCGCTTGCCATCATTTGGACCGTACGCTTGTTTGCTGATCTAGTTGTATATAAAAAAACCTGTGTGTAGTCCGTGCTACCCAGATGACCTCTCCCTCGTAGACACCGGCAGCCACCGCCCCGCCAGGCACGGCGCCGCAAGCGCTCACCACCCACACGGGCCCTGAATGGCTCCAGCCTGGGAGCCAGTCTGTCATTTATCATGAGTATGTTAATGCCTTGTCCCTATATTACAAAAATATTTGTTTTTCCACGAACCGTTAAATTTCGAACGTGTCTTGTTTTTGACTGTTTCGGACACGCAACGAAAATCTATTTTGAATATAAAATTGGCCTTAAAGCGATCTCTGGCGAAGTTACACTATATGCAAAAAGGGATATATCGATATTGGTGCCGTTTTTAGAGTGCTTGTTAATATTATTAAGATTGCTTTCATAAAATTAATATGTCGAGGAAAAGTCTTTTCGTATTTTCTGATAAATAGTTGCAATAAAATCTATTTGGTTATATTGTTTGTAACTGACTGGTTTTGTTACCATGAAAAAGTGAAATTTTAGAATTAAATTTAAAAAAATAAAATACAGGGTCCCGCCACTTTTCGTTTGATTTTCTGTCCGCCCCAATGCGTGAATCCAGCGAAGGAATTTGGTACACTTTAAGGATTTACTTTAAAAAAAGGAAAAAAATGCGATTCAAGCCGCGATAAAAATTTGTGACGTATACCTATCTAGAAAGTTGGTTATCAAAGATGCATTTCGCTGAGGTCACCCAGTTACGGATAAACGTGACGACATTTTTGAAAAAAGTGGAGCTAGATCGACTTTTGAGTAGTTACGATAGAAAATATCAAAAGATAAGATATCAGAATTGACTATAAAACAGTTTTGACCCAATTGGAAAAGGATGGCTATACAAAAAAGCTCGACATATAGGTACCACAAGAACTCACTGAAAGAAATCTAATGGACCGTGTACTCATTTGCGATTCTCTCTTATGACGTAATGATATCGAACCAGTTTTAAAGATATTGATCACTGGTTATGAAAAGTGAATCACCAACGATACGAATGTATGAAAGAGATCGTACTCAAAGGTTGGTCAAGCTGCACAGACTATCGCGAAACCCGGGTCGACACGCAATAAGGTGATGTTGAGTGTATAGTGGGATTGGAAAGGCATCATTCATTATGAACTTTTACTGCCGGGCAAAACCATCGGTTAGGATTTCTATTGTCAAGCGGACAGATTTGATCAACAGAAAAACTATGGTCTTTCATCACGATAACGCCCGACCACATATACGTCTTTAGACACTTAACAAAAATTGTGCGAGTTTGACTGGAAAGTTTTAATGCATCCACCATAATATATCCCCGATCATGCACCCTTAGATTACGCATACTTTAACTAAAGTATTAGAAAAAATGCTCGTGACTTCTATTAACTTTATATTTCAAAAAGTTCCTCAAATAAAACATGGTAAGTATTATAATTGGTGTGATTTTTAAAATAGTATGGAAAGTTGCCCTACTAACTGGTGTCTTGTCTAAAATATATTATTGTGAATTTATTTCTTCTGATATACCTGCAATCAACTTCTTGTATTTTTGCTCCCAGCATACTTTTAAATGCATATTGTATTTGTTCCAGTCTTCCAAATATTCTTCTACTTTGCTCTTAAAATGTTTCCATTTCCTATATATTTTTTAAATTATTTACTAATTAATTGTCTTAAGTGATCAATAGACATTAATGATCAATAATATTTATATCACAATAAGTCACAAAGTACATATATAGTCATTTCAATATTAAATCACAACTTACAAATTACATTCCAAAATATTACTGCTCGTTGGTTGTTTTAAAGTATCTGTTTCCTTTACCTATTAAGTATTAAAAATATTTTAATAGTTATTAAAAGATAGAGCAAGTTTTTTACTTATTCTACGTAGTACTGTTTACTAATCTGTGCTTATTCAGTCGCTAACTAAACAAAAAAGAAAAAAAAAGTTAGCCAGCGACATGAAAAATTATTCACACACAAAAAATGAATGATGGATGCTTATTTTGCTCTTTGTCAATCGAAATAGAAATTTCAATAAAAATGGATAGTCGGGCTAAAGTTTAGCTTAACGCTTACAGATATTTATTATATTAACGAGTTTAATTGGAACCTGTTTTAGCAAAAAAAAAAAAAAAAAAAAAATGGAGTCGCTCAGTACACGAGACACTTAATGCTATTATGAAAAGTCAAGAGGCACTAATTGTAGACTTCATACTTTGTTATAAATATATTTTTTTTTTATCAAGAAACAATTCAACAATAATATTTATGAAACTTTGGAGATTTTCACCAATATTTGATGTCAAAAGTATCGTACCATGTTTGATAGGTAAATAATAATGAACTAAAACTTATAACACTTACTACAGTAGTCAACCAATGTGTCCAACGGCTAAACATATCAATAATATCAAACATTTCATCCTGACATTCCATATAAGCTTTGGTCTTAAGCGTAGCTCTAGTTGGAGATACAATCTATAATATGGAAGTAAAATTGAAGTTTTCTTGCTTTCGTCAATATAAGTATCAAAAATCTTTATATAAAAGGTTTACCTTTTTATCTCTATATCGTTGAGCGAGACGGAGTGTTAACTGCCGGCTAAAATTATTATATTGTCTCCATTGCAAAGCTTCAATTGTGACTTGTCTTTGGAACTTCGTCCAAGTTTCATCTATACCACGTTAAATTAGATACATATACATTTTATATTTATCTTATAAAACAAGACTTAATTACCATAAAATAGAATAGTAACAAAAATGTTGAATACCTAACATAGCACTAGCGTGACTTGGATTGGTTACAGCTCTATCTATGTTCTCCTGTATCCAATCACGCCATGCCTGAACATTCCACATTAAACTAACCATCATGGAGTGCCAATCAGACATTTGATCTGTCGTTACAATAGGAGCTCCTGCCAAGCACTTACTGTTATTAAAACTAAAATAAACATTAAAATTATAAGCATTATAATCACTGTTACTTACTCGCATTATATCCGCGTTTCGCTGAAGCTATACTTCTGGATCGATTTATAGAATCCGTAGATTTAATTGCTTGCTTTGTTGATTCCAATTCCTTTTTTATTGGAGTATATATTCTTGCTAGCATAGCGGTCGGTGATTGCCAAAAAATACCATCTTTGTTTCGACCTTGTGAATCAGAAGTAGTTGACTGGGGAGTATGAAATGAACCTGGCGACGAAGTGCCAGTTTCTTGCACATTGTCTTCTGCAGTAGGTGTTACATCGTGTCTTTCTGAAGTCTGCGTATTATCGGCATAACTTTTTGTAATACAAACAGGTTTCATTGATGAACACGATGGTGTTTCAGGTGTACTATAAAAAGTCGGTGGCGCTCTCCCTGAAGTCAAACTTTGTCGTCGTCGATGACATTCAGTTGAATGTACAAGATATGAAATCGTATTATTTTTACAATCATCAGTTGGTTTTTTTGCTGGACATGACTGATCATAAGGTTTTTCGCTTTCATTTAAGTATATCCTGTTTGACTTTGATGGGCATGGAGTTATAGATATATCTATCCCATGAGGAGGCCTAGACATACCAGGGCTTAGGTCTGTGAGGGTTTGTGCAGAAACGTGGCGGGCACATGTACAGCAGGGTTTTGTAACGCGACGCAATATTTCGTCGCTCCATAATTCACATTGTACAAATACATCCTTTATGCATTTGCAAACTTGTATCACCTCTAAAAATTAAAAGCGTTAAAAATAGATTTTCAACGTAAAAACTTAATAATATAAATTCAAATTTAAATATTACGTGGTTGCAGAAAATGGACAGCTAAATACGCTGTAACGTCTTCGATTACGTCTGTAAAGAAAATGGTAAAAACGTGTAATTATTTTAAAAAACATAAAAAAGACACAGTTAAACTATATTTTTTTCAATATACCATCCATTAATGTGAGATATTTGTCAGGCGTGCACGAGTCCATTAAAGCACGAAGTTTTATTTGTATCTTCCTTGCCACTACGGGATCTGCACCTTGCACGTTTAGTTGATCAGCGTTTTTAGAACGTAATCTGTTGTAAAATAGGTTATTTTAATTATTTAAGCGAATTTATATACATAATTTTATTTATGTTAACTTTTTTATTTACAAGTCGGCACCGTCGGTGTAAGTTTTGCGAATATTTCCGTGACGTAACAGAACATAATGCCCTTCTCGATCCATTTCATCTATTAATATTTTGAACGCTTCAGTCTTAATTCCTGAAA
This sequence comes from Melitaea athalia, assembly GCA_905220545.2. Taxonomy (NCBI): domain Eukaryota; kingdom Metazoa; phylum Arthropoda; class Insecta; order Lepidoptera; family Nymphalidae; genus Melitaea; species Melitaea athalia. Next base: position 18,076,085 of record HG992178.1, read on the forward strand.
ATAATAGGCCAGTTTTGTTTGCAGATTTATAACATTTCAAATTTAACATATTTATCAAAACAAGCGCGTCTACGTTCAGTAGACAAATAATTTCTAGTACCTTGAAGCATGATGTATGATACGAGCAACTTAGTTGATTCACTTATAACACCTAAAAAATAAATTAGTAAAAAAAGTAAATTAGATCCAAAAACAATAATCTAACATCTATACCTACACACAAATAAATCTATAATACATATTATATATAAATAAAATGATTGATTTCAAAATAACTGTGGTTTTTCAAGTGCATACCTATAGTTATTTACACGATATCTACTAAAATACAGAAAAAAAACTATTAAAAAAATTCTGTCTGTCTGTCTGTCTTGTCTTTGTCTAGGCTGATCTTCGGAACGGCTGAACCGATTTTTATTTGACTTTTACTAGCAGATAGAGGAGGTTCTAGAGCAACATATAGGCTACGCTCCGCAAAATCGGGATTTGCGCGGGAAAACCCGTCTCTATCGCGCCTTAGTACCTATATAATATTTTAGTATGGTTTTGTAGGCTATTTTTTTCTCAAATTAACTCGGGCGAAACCACGGGCCCAGCTAGTGTGAAATATAATTGAATTAAAAATTAAAATTACCGTCAATTGTGGATTTACTATAACCATCTGCGGCGACATTAGCCATAAGTGCCTTGAGTTTTCCCTCTATATTTGATTGTAACTTAGGATTTGGTAAACATATTAAATCTTGAAAGGATGTTAATTGTCGGAGGCTAAAATGTGAAACAACAATACAAAAATAAATATATGACATATCCTTGACCAAATTAAAAATCTATATCTTCTATATATATATAAAAATCAATTGCTCTTCGTTGGCCTCGTTAAAACTCGAGAATGGTTGGGCCAATTTGGTTAATTTTCATCTTGAAATGTTTGTGGAAGTTCAGGGAAGGTTTAAACGGTGAGAAACATAAATAATACGTAACGGAAAATACTAAAAACGACGATTTAATTTTCAGCGGTGAAATTTAATGTCTTTTGTCAAAAACGTTGTCAATTGGTTGTCAAATATTGATAGGTGCGGTTCAGAAAGTGTTTTGTGTATATTTTTCACAACTATACGTAGGTGATATGAAGTCCACCGGGTCATCTAGTAAAAAATAAAAATACTCTAGAAACGAATCGACATAAAATTATCTTTTCGAACTTACTAAGCTGCGGCGTCTTTATACGATTTAGAAATATCTTCTTCGATAAGTAAACGATCCCCTGCTGCTTCCATTTCGTTTAGTAAACAAACGTATGCCTCAATGTGTTCATCTATACATATAAATAAAATTGAAGTGTCTGTCTGTGATTTCAAAATAACTTTGTTTTTCGTATGGATATCATGATGGATGAGGATTGCGGAAAACGGGGATATCTGGTGCGAACTTGGGGAAGCCTATGTCCAGTAGCGGACTGGAATAGCCTGAACTGAGAGTCTGAGTCGTGTGGATGTATTTACACATTAGTAAAACAAACAAACCATTTAAAAAAAATTGTCTGTATTTCTGTCTTTCTGTTTGTCCGGGCTAATCTTTTGAACGGCTGAACTGATTCTTATGGAACTTTCAGTAGAATATAGAAGAGGTTGTGGAGCAATATATATATATCCCGGAATTCCCGCAAAGTCGGTAGATACGCGGGAAAAGCCGTAGTGAACTGAGGTAGGGCACAGCAGGAAATTTCCTGCTCAAAGTATGGAACAGCCCGACTGGGGTAGTACCTCGACCTTACAGAAGACCACAGCTAAATAATACTGTTTTAAAGCATTATTATGTTCCTGTTGGTGAGTAAGGTGACCAGAGCTCCTGGGGGGGACTGGGGATAGGGTCGGCAACGCGCTTGCGATGCTTTTGGTGTTGCAGGCGTCTATAGGCTACGGTCTTACCATCAGGTGAGCCGTACGCTTGTTTGCCAACCTAGTTACATAAAAAAAAAGTTACCGCGCTCGTGTACCTACCACCCAGATAGATATCAAATAACCAAACGTTTTCTATTTATGAGTACGAAAACAAATCTATACATCTATACTAATATTATAAAACCGAAAAGTTTGTATGTTAGTAACCTCAGGAACTATTGGCTCGAATTGAAAAATTCATTTTCTGTTGGATAGCCTATTTACCAACGAACACTAGGTATAGGCTATTTTTTCTCTTAAATTTACACGGGCATAGCTAGTCTGGTAAGATAATGTTACTTCAAATTTTCTAAGGTTTTGAAAATCTAAGTAATATTTATACATAGAAGTTTTTACCTGGTTTTGTTACGTTACTTGATAAATAGTGTGCTGCGTCTTTTATGTGATCTATTAAAAAAAGTTTTGTTAATTATTTAAATTATAACTCAAGAAACATATGTATTTATTGTTTCTAAAACTTTTACAAATATAAAGGCAATTGCAGACGATTAAAAATGTAAAAGAGGTCGTAAAAACTAGTAAAACGTAATATTGACTTCACTTTTTCAAAGTTTTGTTGTGTTTTTAGACACAATTTATTTTAACGTTTTTTTTTTTAAATAATTATTTTTAATTAATTTATCTGATCTGTGTTTGTGTTTTTAATCAAACCTTTTAAAGCTGATGTCAACTTTCGGGCCATTGAGCGACATTTAGTGATGTCTTCTAATTTTTTCACCAAATGATAAGATACTTGCAAGCATGGTTCATTCACTTCTAAAGAAGTCGCCTTTTTCAACCTGTTTTGCAAATAACTTTTATTATAATATCCTTTTTTATTATAAAACTAGCCGACCCGTGCCCACTTCGTTGGGCGTTATAATCCATTTCACATAAGAAGGGTACGGTGAAATTTGATATGTTCCAATACACTCTCACTATTTTCAGCAAATCAGATAAATATAAATGTTTTAAAATCACCAATTAATTTCTAAGGCAAATAATAATGCTTGATTAGATTGAATTGTTGACACGGCACGTCAGAGGGCGCAGGTTCAAATCCTGCTGATTTAAAATCTTTATATATTTTTATCTTTTTCCTTTTATCTTGTCACTCCTGAATAGTGTAGCTTTCTGTTAGCGAAAGAATTTTCATGATCGGATCAGTATTTGCGAAGATTACCCCGTATATACAAACAAAGTTATAAACTTTACCTCTTTATTTATAATATTAGTATAGATAATAAAAATAACAAATAAATAAGTTTAGAAAGTATTAGAATGTTTATAGTGAGAAATGTTTTTGTAAAATTTAGCCCATTAGACAACTCATTAGATGATTAGACACAAGCTATAAATCTTGATGACAAAACCAAACAAGACCTTATTATTTTTTCATATCCATGAATTTTAATCCGTTATGGAAATATATATATAATAATAATATAAAAGAAATGTCAAGAATAACCTTTGAGCAGCAAAGAAAAAGGTTTCGGCGTTGTCGTTAGCTTCAATAAGAATTTCATTTCCTCGTTTCTGCATTTCTAATATAAGAGCTATACGTACGAGCATCTTGTAATCTGTAAATAACACCAAACGCATTGTTTAAATAAGCAAAAATCTAAGCCTGTGTATATGACAAAATACTGATTATTTATAATACTACTTACTTTGTGAGACGAAATATTCCGAAAGAATTCTTGCAGATTCAATTATTACATCTAGAAAAATTATAAATGAAATTAATATTTTCACTATTACTAATCCGCATTCAATTATTCTAACAGAGAAATTTCCACCTTGCATAGTATCATACATTTCCGGAGGCGTGCTCTTACCGACGAGGTTGCTAAGTTTGCGCTCAAATTTTTTATGAAGGCGTGCTGTGTCTCCAGATTCCTTCACAGATTTGTCCACCTTCATAGGTGATTTCATTGAGAGCCTTAAAATTATTATAATTTAATATTAGTTCAAAGTCATCAATATTGAAATTGTTTTCATGTGTACTTATACCCACTATTACATCTATCATCTAATTTTGATGATGCGAAAACTGTTTTGTAGTGTAGAGTGTAAGTATTTAGTTATACTGAATAGTCTTAAGTCAGCATGTTACACCGGTGTATCGTTCATCGGTGTAACATGCTGACTTAAGACTATTCAATATAACTAAATACTTACATACTATAGTAGAATCTTAAAAAACCATACATGCACGACAAATGTGCAACGATTTAATTTTAAATAGATGGTGTATGGTAATCAAGCAGACGTTATTATGATGATTATATGATATTCAATGTTACCATTCTGAAGCTTGTACATGCGTTAATTCCGTGTGTGGTTGCTTATAAAATATTTCACCACCACGCGCGCGTAGCTGACTGAGAAGTATTTGCATTGCTTGCTCATGTTCTGGATCAAATTCTAAATATCCAAATTACTCATTACGGCATTTAAACATTACATTTTTAATTAAATCGAAATCAATAAACTTTTTCTTACCAAGCTCTTGTCCTGAAACAAGCGTTTTACATATTAACATCTATCAAAGTAGGTATACTAATTAGTTTATGGAATAAATATGGTCATATTACCTGATGCTACACGACGAAGTCTCTCATCTGCTAACTGTTGCCGTCTTCTTTGCTCCTCTTCTAGTTGTCGTCTTCTTTCTGCCTCTTCTTGTTGCCTTTTTCTTTCTGCTTCTTCTTGTTGTCTTCTTCTTTCATCGTCGTCTTTATGCAAACCTTCTCCAACACCGGCAGTAGCTCTACTAAAACTAGCAGCGGCTCTACTAGAACTAGCTACGTCACTGTCAACAACAGCACTATCATAGTTAGGTGTTATGTAAGATGTAAATGTATTTAAATTATGACCTCCTTATATCGATATTATTCAATATTGTTTAAATTTCTCGTAAGTTGTATGTTGTATATGTATATTAATTTTAAAATTGGAAACAAAGAAACAATCTAAAATATGAAATAATTAATTCAATCGCTCCTGTATTACTAAATTCTGTTTTAAAACAAATTCTTTAACAAAGTTACCAAAACTTTGGTCTACTACGAGTAATAAGGGCAATAATCAATATACTCGTAAATTCACCGTCTATCGAGGTTTTATATTTTATTCTTAATTTTAATAACTTGGAAGTTATATCTAAGCCATAAGCCTACTGATGACCATGAAAAAAATTGATTGGCCAATTGAATGAATTATTAATCCGCATTAAATATTTTATGCGTCACAAATAAGATACATTTTTTTTATCCTTATCAAACAATACTAATTGCTTTTCAATCAACAATTTGTAAATTCCACTACTCATTTTATGCATATTAGGCACTTTGTTACTTTGTACATTCATAAATCCTCAATTTATACTAAACTAGCTTCTGCGCGCGACTTCGTCGGCGTGGACTCCGCTCCTATTGGTCTTAGCGTGATGACACATAGCCTATAGCCTTCCTCGATAAATGGGCTATCTAACAGTGAAAGAATTTTTCAAATCGGCCCAGTAGTTCCAGAGATTACCGCGTTCAAACAAACAAACAAACAAACAAACTCTTCAGCTTTATATATTAGTATATAGTTAGGCACTTTGTTACTTTGTACATTCATAAATCCTCAATTTATACTAAACTAGCTTCTGCGCGCGACTTCGTCGGCGTGGACTCCGCTCCTATCGGTCTTAGCGTGATGACACATAGCCTATAGCCTTCCTCGATAAATGGGCTATCTAACAGTGAAAGAATTTTTCAAATCGGCCCAGTAGTTCCAGAGATTACCGCGTTCAAACAAACAAACAAACAAACTCTTCAGCTTTATATATTAGTACTAGCTTCTGCGCGCGACTTCGTCGGCGTGGACTCCGCTCCTACTGGTCTTAGCGAGATGATATATAGCCTACAGCCTTCCTCGATAAATGGGCTATCTAACACTGAAAGAATTTTTTAAATCGGCCCAGTAGTTCCAGAGATTACCGCGTTCAAACAAACAAACAAACAAACAAACAAACAAACAAACAATCAAACAAACTCTTCAGCTTTATTATATTAGTATAGATATAGATAATGAAATGAAATGACGACGCGTCAGCGCAACGGTTACAGCACTGGATTGTGGCTGTTGCGTTGGCGGTTGCGGGCTTGATCCCCGCACATGACAAACATTTGTATTGGCCATACAGATGTTTGCCGTGGTCTGGGTGTTTGTGCAGTCCTTGTGGGTCTCCCCACCGTGCCTCGGCTTTTTGCTCATAGTAGGCAAAATATGCGCCAACCCGCATTGAAGCAGCGTGGTGGATTAAGTTTTGATCCTTCTCCTACATAGGGAAAGAGGTCCTATGCCCAGCAGTGGGATATTACACAATCCAGTGCTGTGACCGTTGCGCCAACGCGTCGTCAATCGAAATCATTGCTTGATTTTTAGAGTTTTGGAGCTTATTGTAGTTAATGGAGTTTACTCACTCTTCCTTAGTTCTCTTCGTTAGTTCACCACTCATTCCTCCCACTTTTTTTTCTTCGTCTAACGCCGCAAGAGCTTTTGCATTAAGTCCACCTTTCAAATAGTTTTAGGTAGTAGAAAGTATCTTTATAATTATTCTAAAGCATATCTTTATAAGTAAATAATACTTACATTCTTTGGTTGCTATTCCAGCAATGTATTGAGTAGTAATTTCTGAGGCATCTAAAATTTATTTATAATATTATGAGGTATTTTTATAAGTTTAAAAATGATGAAAGTAGTTATTAATAAGGATGTATTTGCCAAAAAGAAGCATAATGCTACACACTACCTAACATTTAAATCTAATAAGTATTCGTTTGATTGTCATCAAACTTCTTCTAAATGTCTGGACCGATTCGATTTAAATTTTGAGAAACCAAAGGCCTTGGCACGATTCGTGTTCCGAATTTTTTCGTTATACCTATACAAATTATTTCGATATAGTGCCCTGAGGTAAAAAATGGCTACTAATTAAATGTTGCTCTTTGTCGTATAAATAAACTCAATACTCAGACTTATAGATCAAAAGCGTGAGAGAGCTAGACTTTCGACATTTCAATAATGGTAACAATTTTTTTATACAACTATGTCGATAAACTAGCGTATGGCTCACCTGATTGTAAGCCACACGCTATTTTACCGACGATGATTATTACCGTTGCTTATTATAGACACTAGCGAACACTAGAAACATTTTTCAGTGCATGCTCCTAGCACCGGTAGAAGCAATTGCCAAATATAAAAAAAGTTTAAATCATAGTGGCTTTGGTAGAGACCATATCAAAGGCGACATTAAAGATTATTATTTCGAAAAACTACCGAAAGCTTTCTTTCTTCCTGCTTTTATTCTCTGGGCCTATACTAGAGACATTACGGTATATATATTTATTTATTTAAATCTAGTGATAATACTCTTTTAAAAATAAATGTTAGACCAAAAGTTTCTATAATCTATTATTTCTATTCGTGTTTAAATAAAACGATAACGTTATTGTTAAAATTACATAAATTCAAGAGTTACTTGTTTGTGGAGTATAAACTATAAAGACTCATAAAAAATTTTAAGACAAAAATTAATAGCATTTGCATGAAATTTAAAAAACGTTTAACGTTTTAATTCTAATACCTGAAATATAAGGTTTAGCCGTTTCTGAAACTCCAGTAGTTGGAATTTTTTTAATCTTTTCACTAACTTTGTCAACTAACACAGGTGATGGATTTTGCCCACCAAAATGTGGAGCAGTTTTTAGCCTGAAAAATATATTTCATACATAAGAAATGCTATAATAAGGATTTTAAATTAAAATAAGGATTTAAAGTATATACATTTCAGCTCCCTGTCCGTGAGTTTTTGAGAATTTGCCAACAGTTATCAAATCTTTGTCATTTTCTTTCTTCATTTCGTCGTGTAAAACTTGCATAGCTTCCCCTAATTCACAAAAAAAAGATTAAAATGTAGTAAAATGAAATGTTTTTTGAATAACTAAATAAATACTAACGAGGATACTATATAGTGATAGTGATTAAAATATTAATTACTTAATTTTGATTTTTAACGTTTAAGTGTATTTTTTAAATTTAATCTTAATCTTTAAAAATATAATTTGTTTGAATTTTAACACCACTGTGAATACACCTTTACCCTGCAGTTGCCCTAATTACTCACTGCATTCTTAAAACGAAGTATATGCACAGAAGGACAAGTTGACATTACGGTCTTTACAAGTCACTGGAGAATACGTAGCTCCGTAAGGAAAGCAGGTGCAAAAGTAAAACGTAGCACTGGTTATATACTCTTTGAAAGTGACTTTACAGTTAACTTATATAAGTATATACCTACAATAAGTATTTTAAAATATAACTTATTTAGGTATTAAGTTTTAAGAAAAGAATTCTGCTGAAGTTATTTTAAATCTCCATAGGACCTACACCCTGCATGTTGCTAAAATGTACTAAATCATATACATATATAAAATTCTCGTGTCACAATCTTAGTTACAATACTCCTCCGAAACGGCTGGACCGATTTTTATGAAATTTTGTGTGCATATCGGGTAGGTCTGAGAATTTGCCAACATCTATTTTTCACACTCCTAAGTTATAAGGGGGGGGGGGGTTAAAACGGTTAAACTTTACAAACCTCTCCCTTTTATTATATTACTTAAGTAAGTAGAACCTTCATTTGCTGGTTCTGAAAATAAAGTTAATTTTTATATGAAACTGAGGTAGGGCACTATAGGAAATGTCCTGATCAAAATCTGGAGCAGCCCGTCTGGTGAAATACCTCGACCTTACAGAAGATTACAGCGTTGTGTTCCTGTGGTGAGTAAGGTGACCAGAGCTCCTGAGAGGAATTAGGAGTAGGGTCAGCACAACGCGCTTTGATGCTTCTGGTGTTGTAGGCGTATATAAGCCACGATAATCATTTACCATCAGGTGATCCGTACCCTGGTTTGCCAACGGCTAGTTGTATTAAATAAAACAAAAAGAAAAATTCAAGTGATAAAATCGTCAATAATGAAAACAAGATAGTGTAGGTACCTTTAAGTAAACTTTGTAACTTTTTTTCAGGTATCACTGAGTTTACTTTTTGAAGTATTTCCTTTTTAGTATTTTCATCTTGCGCCTTAACGACTCCCACAGGAGCATTCATAATCCTACACACGCAAATAGTTATAATATTTACAAGTTGTGATAAAATAAAAATAAAAAATACTCTGGCTTACTCTTCTCCTCCTTCTGTGTAAGTTAGTTTATAAATACCCCCATGACCTAATATTTCGTCACCTTTTCTAGCCATTAGATCAGCTAATAAACGTCTTTTTTCAGCTTCATCTAGCAAGTGAATTAGTTTGTTTTAAAATGTAATCTATTGATTTTAAATTATCGATTTCATAAACTAAAAATCTTACTCTCCGGAAATGGAGAAGCCAAAAATTTAGAACTTTCGTCAACGATAGCTGGAACAAATTATATTTATTTAGAATTCATGTCTATTTTTTTACGAATCCAGTGAATATGTAATATTAGGTAAATGTACCATTTATGGATATTTTACCTGGCATTTCTTTACTATGATCAGGAGATGGTTTCTTTTCTGTTAAATTAGTCAATTTTCCTCTTACAAGCTCATAAGCTCCCTTGTCAACCTTTTCGTTAGTTAAAGTGGGCGCATTCTCAATTCTGAAATTTTATATTACAGTATACTGATTTAATACTTTAGCACTCTTTACTTGGTTTTACATATTTATGAAACATTATATTAAAAAATACAAAATTAAATTAAAAGCATAAAAACCTTCTTGCCCCATCCTTATAGCTCTGTTGATATCCTTGTATTTGGCCTAGCGGAGTCTCGCCTTCTTCCTTCATCAAATTGACCAAATGTTGCAAGGCTTCGCCTACAAAAACAATTTTCTGAAATCTCCAATACAATTACATTATATAGTAAAATATTATTCTCAATAAATTACCTTTATCAGTTCCAACTTTAGCCAAGTGCTTCGAAGCGTCTTCCATTGTATCTAAAATTTTACATACATATTTTAAGTCGTATTATTTTTATTTTTGTATTTCCCACACATGAAGAAAAAAATACATATTTTATTAAGACCTGCAAAACTGTTGAGGTCCAAACATACAATATTTAGAATATATATTTTTTATACTATGCAAAAAAAAAAATTACCATTTAAATTACTGGTAATTGTTGGAGCTAATCTAGTTGGAATTCCTCGCTTCATTTCTGATGAAATTTCTGCTTTCAAATTTTCACATTTGGGGTTGGACTCCAACTGACCGGCGTACTTTAACCTAAGTTCAAATTTTATGATATACAGCTTGTATCAAATAAAAAAATATTTAAATTGAACTATTTAAACATCTCACTCATCCGCGGCGTCGGTATAAGTTTGTCCGAAACACTTGTATTTATAAAGTGGTCTTGTCCCTAGAGATTTCTTAACGGCTGCTAAGAAATTTAGTGGATATCTTTCACCGGCTATACCACCTAGGCTCAAAAAATATGGAGTTGAGAAACAAAATTTAAACTAAAACATATCTTTGTTACATATTACAACGTTAATGATTATCTTACTTCGCATAGCAATCGGTTGAGATAGAAATTTAGATACATCTTTGATTAGTGCTGTAAAATTTTAAAAGGTATTAGCCTGAGTAAAAAGAATAAATTTATTCTTGTATTTCAAATAACAGTTATGTTTATTAACCTTTTACAGGTATCTGCATTTCGGGTGGAGTATTGCTTTCCATATCCTTAGTTAAGTTCTTTCTTGCTTCTTCAGCTATATCTTTAACTGGCATATAAGGTATTATAGTTGGAGTAGCGTCTAACCTTTAAATATTTTATGACATTTTATGTAAAATTGTCTATTTTAAAACTGGAACACATTTGCATAAAATAACTTACTCGTTAGCTCCAGTTCCATAATTCATGGCATAATTATTTCTTTTCGCTAATTCCTTGTTTGCATTACTCTTCATCATTTTTATAAGAGATTCAAATGCTCTATCTTTAAACAAATATAAGAATAAACATTTAATTATTTTTTAATATTCGAAAGCTAACTTACCTTAAAAAAAACAACATACCTCTGTCTCTCATAAACGCTGACAAGTAATTAGAACAACGTAAAATTACATCTGAAAAAGTTATTGAAAGTTAATAATACTTTTCAATTTTATTTGCTTGCGTATTGGCTTTGAAAATTTTTCAGACCTCGCATGTCCGTAACTAACGATTTTGGCGTAACCGTGTCAACAATCTTATGTAGAGCCTTGACAAACATTGGTGCTGTTGATGGATCTGGTGATACTGAACTAAAACCTGGAGCTGATTTTAACCTAAAATAAGATTTATTTTAAACGACATGAAAAAATGCACATAAATAAATTACAAAATCGATATCCTACACATATGCTGTAGCAAAATTTGATGCTAGTGGTATGTATTGTGGCATAAACGGGTCAGCTCCTTTTTTTTCCATCTCCTTGATTAATATATCAAATGCTGGGCCACGTTCAACTGAAAAAAAAAACCAAATTAAACTGAAAAATAAATTAAGAGTGACTTTCCATAAAACAAATCAATTACTTTCATCAGTAGCGGCTTGTGACAAATATTTGGAGCAGGCGTCTAATGTCTCTGAAAATAAAAATCGTATATGTAAGTAAAAAGTCTTGTAAATAAGTGACTTTATATTAATATAAATTTAATTCGCAATATACCTGACATATCTTTTTTCAGATCAGCTGGTGTGAGAGTAGCAACTAGATGCGATAATTTTGAATGAATTTCTTGGGATAAATTAGGATCATCGTAATCGGATTCTAAGCCTTTAGCGTTTTTGAGTCTTAAAAGTTTAACAAAATTTAGTAGATGATTTTGATATGAATTTAGAACAGAAATAAATCTTTTGTTTCTTACTCTGTTGCAGCTTTAGCGTAAGTGCGCTTGGCTTTTCCTTTTTGGTACAATTGCTCATTATTTTTTTCTTGCATTGCTTTCAGTAATATTTTAAAGGCAGGCCCTTTATCCTCTGTAATAAATTGTATATTCATTGCATAAAAGTACGTTAGGAAAAATAGACTTCCAAATGGACATAAACAATACTTACTGCTAAATTCGGCAATTTGAGCAAGGTAATTTGAACAAATTTCAACCATATCTAGAATATAATATGTTAATAAATACTCTGTTTATATCAATCTTTATTTTCAATAACTTATTATAAGGAACACAAATTCACGAAAATTATAATATGTTACCTTTCATGAAAGGAACGATATTTTTAGGTGTATTGGGTTTAGCAACAGCAGCAAGGTTGTTTTTTAATTCAGTTGCTAAAACTGTACTATATTCAGTTGCTTCGAAATCAGGTGCCTGTTTTAATCTGCACGAAAAATTAATTATAAATACAGATGTAGGTACTTTAATCCAGTGCCGGCCTTAGTACTATCAGAACCCTGGGCGAGATTTCAAGGGCGCCCCCTGATTGCAATTCAATCTCATATTTAAAAAAAGCAATGGATGTAATTACATAACTGTTCAGTACAATATCTCAATCTAGATTGACAAAATTGTTCAATCTGGATTGAGATATTGTGATTGCAAATAGGTTTTTTCAAAAGCTTAAGCTTAGAAGAACTCTACACACCCCACTAGCATCCGTTACAGGTATAGTTAATAATATTCACAACGCAATTCATACATTTGAATACAGTTCTACTTGTAAGTTGCAATATTTTATAAAAAAAAAATATGGCGTCAAAAAATCAGACTGTGGCGCCCTTTTATATCCAGCGCCCTGGACGGTCGCCCCACTCGCCCTACCCTAAAACCAGTACTGCTCTAATCTATGTAAGTCAATATTTACTTATGTATTTAGTTACTTTTTATCCAATTTCTATACTATACTTACTCATCCGCTGCTTCTGAAAAGGTTTGGTTAAATTTTACGTATGAAAGCAGTTTCTCTTCTCCCTTCGCATACATCGAATCCGTTAAAATTATAAAAGCTTCAAGCATTTCACCTACAAATATAATACAGCAAATATTACAGTTCGAAAATTCCTTTCAAGGTTTTACTAAAAAAGAAATAATAAGAGAAATACTAAAGATAAACTCACCAGTAAATTTTAAATAAGCTGATTGAGCTACATGAAACATAAAAGAATAATAATTATAATAGGTACAATTATAAGGCAGTCGTATTATTTTAAAAAATAAATATAAATACATACGTCCTTTAAGGAGACCTCCCTGAAAAGAAAAATAACTGTGAAAAGTAATAAAATATATATATAAGAAGATTCTAGGCAAAAAAGTACAAATGTAGATTCATTACGAAATCATCCTTCATTGCCCATTTCAATACAAGTGAACACGATAAAAACTTTGATGGTTAATGAAGAATGATTTGATCTAATTGTAACTAAATAATCCAAAAATACTTATAACAAATTTTACCTTATCAGTGTTCACTTATATTTAAAACTTATCCATTGAAGGGTTAAAAAATTTAAACATTTTTAAAATTTTACTATATTTTTATTCGTTTCGTCATTTTTTTTTTTAAATAAATTGTTTCAGTTGCATTTCATGCGTCGATTTAATTTCCAACATAATATGTCAAACTCAAGTCGGTGCAGTTGGGTCTGGTCTTCTTTCGATATTAACATTAGAGACTGTTTCTAATGTGTTAATAACTTGTTCCTCTTTAAAGTATTTACTTTTTGTTTCAGAAATTATTATTTTACCCTATTAAGACACGGTGTATTTATTATAATATCATTATTTTAAATAGTTGAGATAAAAATAAAACACTTACATCACTCATCATATTCAGAAAGTCGTCTGTGAATCCTGTATCTCCTGCTTCATCTGCTCTTATTTGATCTGTAACAAATAATAATATTTTAGCAAACTCAATATTAAAATTTTAAAATCGATAATGTGATTTTAAGTAACTTTGAGTCACCGAGAACCCTTTCAACAAATTGCTTTAAATTAAAACAAAATAAAGGCTATTTACTCACTTATTCTTTCGGTATACTGGTTTTAGAAGGTTTAGGCGTAGATGCAGGCGTAACTCCAGGTGTGCTGGTTGGTGTTGTTCCAGATACACTAGAAGTTCCGTCTACCATACCAGACGCAGCTCCATCAGCCAAACTTTGCTCCACTTCTTCTCGAAAAATTGTAAGAGTAAAACATACCTTAATCTTGTAACATCGTCAAACAAGGAGTATTTGATTTCAAAACAAATAGATTCAATTCATTGCTATTAATGAAATTATAGATGAATATGTTTGCAGTGTTTCCAATGTCAAAGAATTCTTACCTCGGAAAAGCAAAATAAGTGACGGCAGGATTTGGGAATGACTACTATAATAATATCGTTTATCATAAAGTACTATTTTTATTTACTGTTAAAAGATCACTTTCAGTGATTCGTGTTATTGTTATTATGTTTTACGTCTTACCTTCATCTTCATCGAAGTCCATCATCAGCATACGGTCTTCACTCTCCGCCAAAATTTCGTCTATCCAAACTGTTACCTAAAAGATAATTGTGTTTGATCTCAAACAAAAAAAAAACAGACTTCTTTACATCGACAATTGTAGTAAAATACCCTTATTGGGGGTGACTCAAAAACGAAATAAAAGTACAATAACACACATAAAAAATACAGTCTAATTGAGAATCTCCTCCTGTTTCTGAAGTCGGTTAGTAAAAATATTAACGTAAAAAATAATATTAAAATTTACCCTATATAGATTTGCTTCATTAATTTACCTTATCTGCCATTTCCATCATAAATTTTGCTTTGGGATGAATGCATCGCCTAGACGGAGTTTTCATATTCATGTAACCACATATATCGTCTAAAATTATATTTGATAACCGCAACATACTGTGTGAGAAATTATTACGTGAAAAAGAATTTCTTTACGAATAGTTATGTATAAAAAGTTAATCTAGGATAGTTTGTAATGTGTTACATTATTAAATCATTTTACCTATCACCCAAAACGTAAGTGCCAGGTCTGGCCAGCCTTTGTTGTATACCTCGAGCGAACGCTACTGTCGCGTTTCGTGCCCACTCAAATCTTTTGTCACCGCACATAGCCACTATATCCCTTTTTATAGAGTTAACACCGCTTGTTCTAAAATATTTATGAGATATCATTTCTTAGGTACAGATATTTTTAATTGGTTTTGATTGACTGCTGTGATGTGAAAAATCTAGAGAAAAGTTTTTAGCTTTTGTAAGCGGAAAAGTCATATTAAAAACCATTTCAGTTGTCGCTTACGATTATGTACAGTGTACAGCCAAATCGTAATTCTTCACGCATATGGAACAGCAGAGTATATGAACATCTACTACTCTATAATACTGACATATTTATCTGAGGTAGGGCACAGCAGGAAATTTCCTGCTCAAAATATGGAGCAGCCCGACTGGGGTAGTACCTCGACCTTACAGAAAACCACAGTTAAATAATACTGTTTTCAAGCAGTATTGTGTTCCTGTTGGTGAGTAAGGTGACCAGAGCTCCTGGGGGGGATTGGGGATAGGGTCGGCAACGCGCTTGCGATGCTTGAATGCTTCTGGTGTTGCAGGCGTCTATAGGCTACGGTCTTACCATCAGGTGAGACGTACGCTTGTTTGCCAACCTAGATACATTAAAAAAAAAACTGACAAGTTCTACTGTTAATAATAAACATACCTAGCTACTTTTTTCTTTGTTTTTCTAATATTAATGAAATAGTCGTATGCCTGGTCAGGCTTAAACGGCTCATCAGCGTCTAACATTGCCCTTAGTCGTGCTATCTGAAGGAAGTTAAAATATAATTTATAAATGATGAAAACAAGACTTGTGAATTTTTCATGTATAAAAATAATGATAAGAGTGTTTGTGTGTCTTCCTTGAACCCTATAAATATTAGTTGTTAAAAATACTAAAAAAAAATGATTATTAATTTTTCTAAGGAATTTTATAAGATGCCTCACAGCAATAAAGACAATAAACTGCTAAGCAGCTTTGGAGAAGTAGACAGCAATTTTAATTTAATCAATTATACTGATTTGATACAGAAACGTGGCAAATACTTCTTAATGTTTATAATCTGATGCAAAAATTCTACGTACGCCTACAGTTAATCTCTATTAGCCTGTTTCTCTCTAAAATTTCTATTCAAAACCTCAACATTGAATTGAAATCAAGTGGTAAGTCCGCGTTGGCGCAGCGGTCACAGCACTGAATTGCGATTGGCTGTTGAGCGGGCGGTTGCGGGTTCGATCCCCGCACACGACAGCATTTGTATTGGCCATACTGATGTTTGCCGTGGTCTGGGTGTTTGTGCAATCCTTGTGGGTCTCCCCACCGTGCCTCGGAGAGCACGTTAAGTCGTCGGTCCCGGTTGTTATCATGTACACCTGATAGCGATCGTTACTCATAGTGGGATTAGTAGGGAATATATCCGCCAACCCGCATTGGAGCAGCGTGAAGCTCCAATCCTTCCCCTGCATGGGGAAGAGGCCTATGCCTATATTACAGGCTGAATCGTGATCGCGATAAGTCTCTATATGTATTGAAGACTTTATTCCCCAAAATCAGTTTTTAGGATGATGGAGCTTAAGCGTGAACTTACAGTTTCAGCTGGAAGAGTATGAGCATGCTCACGCCAAAGATAAATAATACTGCGGCGTGGAGGCTTAGACATGTGCTCCAAGCGGTCTGTTAATATTGCTCCGTGTCGGCGCAAGCAACGTGCATGTGCTAGCAAAGCACGCCTTGTCATTTTCACATCTGTTGCTTTAGGGCCCCTATTTGTTTTAGTTAATGTTAAAAGACAAAAATGTTACATATATAGGTACATACTAGTCGGTATTATTAAGTTTACTTATTTGAGCTGTAAGAAGGTAAAAATATATTTAAAAAAATTAAAGTAGGTACTTGGGTTTTGCTGGCTTAGGTGGCGGTCGGACAGTTTTTTTCGGTGTCGATTTGTATTGAACTCTAAGATCACGACCTGCTATAATTGTATCTGCGATGGATGGTGGAATTGACTCTGCAGTATACGGTGGGTACGGAGAAAACCCGGATCGTGCTACTGGTATTGCTACAAGAGAAAAAAATAATGTGAAACGTTCCAACTTGCTGCTACTGACTTAGGATTCTTCTACTATTCTCTCTTCCGCCCTCTCGTCTGAGAATATTAATAATAATATACTTTATTGTACACCAAAATACAAAAAAAAAAACAGAGTAGTAACTAACTATAAACATATGTACAAAGACGATCTTATCTTCTTCTTCCAGATAACCTTTGGGCACAGGACACGATATAGTAGCGACGGATAGGAAGTGTACAATATGAAGATTCTAAGGATGAATTATAGGAATAGTGTTTAATAGATTCAATAATACATACGCATACATATAAATACATACAAATATACACACATAAATAGACACAATCTATACTAATATTATAAAGAGGTAAGGTTTATAAGTTATAACTTTGTTTGTATATCGGGGGTAATCTTCGCAAATACTGATCCGATCATGAAAATTCTTTCACTAACAAAAAGCTACACTATTCAGGAGTGACATAGGCTATATTTTATTCTAATTGTACAAAAAATTCAGTAAATAAGAAAAATATTATCAAAATCACAAATAAACTATGGCCATCTATCGCTATTTTTTAGTATATTTATTTTATTTACTCTTATTTTAACCTATCGACGACGAAGTTTTTTCGCTGTTTGATAGATGGCGTTGGAGCAACATTTTATTTATAAAGTATGTTATTTGGTTCTGTAATTTAAAATAATAAATACACGATATTATTACGATTTTATACGTCAAATTCTAAACAATGAACCTAATAAAACAGTACTAAGAACTACACAACATAATTGCATCACAAAGATAATTATTAACGCCCAACGAAGTGGGCGCGGTTCGGCTAGTAGTATAATATACGTGTATAAATGTAAAATATATACTTATATAAAATATATGTATAATAATAATATGTTAAGCGACATATAATGCTTCTTCAGACGTTGCCTCAGACAGGATGAGGTAGGAGCACGTCTTCAGCTTTAGCAGTGAAGGAATTAGAATAGAAGGAGGAGACTTTTCTAGTTATTTCATTAAAGTTTGTAATATCCCACCTGCTTCTTCGACAATTTCGTTTGGAGCATCTTCCATAGCAGTTGCAGGCGAAACTCCTGTATCTGCCATATTTGTATTATTAATTATTAACCTTTAGAAACAGTCTTCATAAATTGTTAATCATACGATAAATGTTAAAAACAGTACAATAACAATTGTTTCAATGTTTACATTTCCATTTCAATTCTAGAACATAGCCAAGCAATATGTTTCATAAAGAAGTTCTACCAAGGAGGACGTCATATTATGTTATTAAACACTTTTTATTAATTTTAATTTTATTTTATCAAATCTATATATAATTACTATCTGCTATGCCCGCGACTTCGTCCGCGTGGTATTTAACAAAAAAGTTATTGTTCAGTTCGCAGTTATAAAAAAAAAAAACTAAAATAAAAGTAGCCTAAGTTACACATTATTACATCAGCTATCTGCCCATGACTACAGCTCGTCGGAGTGCGTGCAGCACGAGGCGCGGCTGCGCGTGGCGCGGCTGACGCTGCAGAGCTACGGGCGCGCGCACGAGCGGGACGCGGAGCTGGCGCGCGTGCGGTGGTACCGCGCGCTGCTGAGACAGCGCCTCGAGGACACCGAGTGGGTGGAGTCTGTGCCAGCGCGCGGGGGAGATCGCGCTGCTCAAGATGCAGCTCAAGGACGCGCAGAACGAACAAACCGCTAAAGGCCACGAATACCTGACACTGAAAGCCGACTGCCGTCAGCTGAGAGAAGCATTAGACAAGAAAGACAAAGAAACGATGAGACTACGAGCCGAATTGGACGAAAAAGACAATGCCTTGAAAATACTGCAAGCCGAAGTCGACAGACTCACCAACGACTTAATGGAAAAAGTGACTGAAATGACAAAAATTAAGGATAGTAGTAAAAACGAAATAGAAAAGCTAAAGACGGAACAGTGGCGTAGCGTGGTTGTCGGCCGCCCGGGGCGGAAAAAATTTTTGCCGCCCTCTTATTTAGGTATTTCAATTTAATGTATACAGTATACTATACATTCAGTCAAAAAAGTATCGGGAATGGATTATTTGTTTATGGTTTCAAATTTTTGTTTTTTTGTTGTTAGTATGGCGCAACTGTTTTCCATTTTGGCGCGGAGTTTGAGTTGCATCTGTTATTTATATTAAATACTGTGCTGTTTTTAGTTATATCATATCTAGTGTGTATTGCGGAAAAGAGTTTGTCTTAAATTTTGCATCGCCAATGGAATTTTGTGTTCGGAGTCAATGAAAATGTTACAGAAGGCTTACGGTGAATTGACTATCAAAAACTCGTACTTATGCGTGGTACAAAAATGTCAAAAGTGGTCGAGATGTGATGGAAGATTTGCCTCGCTCGGGTAGGCCATCAACGTCTGTAACTTTAACATCGCAAAAGTGAAGGAAACAGTGACTGAAAATCCTCATTGAACTTTGAGATAGATAGCCACCGAAATTTCTGTATCCCACGAGTCGATCCGTACCATTTGAACTAATCATTTGGGTATGAAACATGTTGCCGCTCGGCTAGTCCCAAAGAGCTGAATTTTCTCCAAAAACTCAATCGCATTAGAGGCGCTGGGGACATGCTAGAACGAGTCAATTCCGACCCAACATTTATGAAACGCATTGTTACTGGTGACGAGACGTGGGTTTACGAGTTTGACATGCAAACTAGTCAACAAGCTTCGGAGTGGCGACTTCCAACTGAACCGAACCCAAACAATCCACGCCAAACTCGTTCAAAAGTCCAAGTCATGTTGAGTGTTTTCTTTGACTATCGCGGTGTTGTGCACTCGGAATTCGTCGATTTGAGCGTTATGCGGCGTTTAAGAAAGCAAATTCGACGAAAAAGGCCAATTTGTGGAAAGAAAATTCTTGGATTTTGCACCACGATAATGCGCTTTCGCACAAGGCCATCACTGTGAACGAATTTTTGACCAAACACTCAACAAATACCATCGAGCAACCACCATGTTCACCAGATATGGCTCCAGCCGACTTTTTTCTTTTTCCTAAAGTCAAGCTACCACTTCGTGGCACCCGTTTTCAATCGGTAGAAGACATAAAGGAGATTTCGCGGCGAGAACAGAACTTAATTCCGGAAACAGCATTTAAAAAATGTTTTGATGATTGAATTATTCGTTGGCGTAAGTAATTTCTGAAGGAGCATACTTTGATGGTGATAAAATAAAGGATGAATAACAAACAGGTTTTATATTGATGTGATATTTTGATCTTTCCCCGGTACTTTCTTGACAGAGTAGTACATTACATACATTATTATAGATAAATTTTCGGCAAGAAAAGTCATCTTTATTTTGTACTGTTACAGGTTATATTTGAAATAAAAAATTGCGAGCGTACAAAACATGTCAGAAGTGAAACTTCTTTGGCAAAATAATTAAACAAAAAAAGTAATTTAAAAAGAAAAACAAACAAATTGAGTGTCTACAAAGTACACATGTCAGAAGTGAAACTTCTTTGGCAAACTAATTTAAAAAAAAGTGATTCAAATAACTAATTTAAAAAAACGAATTTAAAATAACAAAAAAAAAATTGAAAAAAAATAAGCCAAAGTTACACGGTGGTCCCAGGCGGTCACCCATCCAAGTACTTACTGTCCCTGACGCTGCCGCATTACCGGTTGTTCAAATTTTACCCCTCATGCGCCCAAAGAAGTTTCACTTCAAAAGTTTATAAAGTTGTCCCTTACATGTAATTTAGTATGCAGGGGGTTTCGGGGGCGACAAATTGATCTAGCTAGGATTCACTTCAGCCTGTAATATCCCACTGTTGGGCACAGTCCTCTTCCCCATGTAGGAGAAGGATCAGAGCTTAATCCACCACGCTGCTCCAATGCGGGTTGGCGGATATATTCCCATTTCCCTACTATGAGTAACGATCGCTATCAGGTGTACATGATAACAACCGCGACCGATGGCTTAACGTGCTCTCCGAGGCACGGTGGAGAGACCCACAAGGACTGCACAAACAGCCAGTCCACGGCAAATATCAGTATGATGATCTAGCTAGGATTCATTTTTAGAAAATGTCGTTTTACCCGTGTTATCACAAACTATATGCCCCCGGTCCAAATCCACATGTCACCAGATCGATTATCTTTTTCCCTTTTTTTTCTAATTGCACTCGTGTTTTTTTATCTGAATAACCATTCAATTTTTTTTTATTTTTATGTCGGTAAGATCGAAAAATATTATTGATATTTCATAAGTATGTAATTGGGATGTAAATAAAATTTCCAAAAAACACGATATAAACCGAGCTAAGCTCGTTCATCCATAGGTAAGTCTAACTCCCGTTTATGACTAAGTAAGTCACAAAAGGGAAATCCCCACAAGCATAGACGTTGCCAGTCGCTACAAAATAAAAGGGATTCACCGACTTCGTCACAAAATAAGTAAAGAAAAATTCCGTGATCCTTTCAATCGGTCCGAATGTGTAATTCCGATAAAAATGATATATAATGGTTCAAATATTTTTATTTAAAAAAATAAAAAATAAAAATATATTTTTATTATTTATGGTTAAATTTTGCCGCCCCCTAAAAAGTGCCGCCCGGGGCGGACCGCCCCCCCCGCCCCCCATACGCTACGCCACTGAGACGGAAGTTAAAGAGCTACGACAGGAACTCTCGGACGTTTCTCTGAGTGGATACGAGGGAATCGAATGCGGGAGAACTATGAGAGGCATTTACGATGTTTGTAAAACGAATGAGTATCATTGGACCTCCAGTGACAGTGCACTGGAGGACGCAGAAGTACAGAGACTTAACGGGGAACTTCCAGACACATGTGTAGAGAACTGCCCAGCAAGCGTTGCCGTTGATCGCCTTAAGTGTGACATGGAAGCTAAAGAGGCTCAGTTCAACAACGAGAGACGAAAGTGGCCCGAAGAAAAGGACAAAGTCCTGAGATACCAGAAATAGTTACAGATGAGTTACGTCCAAATGTTCAAGAGATCTCGCACCCTTGAGGCTAAGATCGACGGTCTGAGGCTCGAACTTGAACTCTGCAATAAGAACGTGAAAAATCTAAACCAACACAAAACCATAGAGTTGTAAATGTAGGTACCAAAATTAATTAATTAGTTTAATATTTATTTATGTGTTACTAATGCTTGTGCTGTGTGGTTACGGCACTAAAGCCACCCCCTCTCTTCCCGTGGGTGTCGTAAAAGAGGCGACTAAGGGATAACACAGTTCCACTGCCACCTTGGAACTTAAAAAGCCGACGGATGGTGGGATAACCATCCATGCTGGCTTTGAAATACACAGGCAGCAGCGTCTTCGGTGCGACAAAGCCAGCCCTGCGGTCACCAACCCGCCTGCCCAGCGTGGTGACTATGGGCAAAACACATGAGTTCGCGTCATAATGTCGGGTGCGAACTTGTGGAGGCCTATGTCCAACAGTGGACTGTGATAGGCTGTAGTAGTAGTAGTAGTAGTAGTAGTATCTGCCAGTGAAAGTCCCGTCAAAATCGTTCCAGCCGTTTCAGAGATTAGCCGGAACAAACAGACAGACAGACAGACTAAAATTGTCATTAGTAATCATTATCATCATTTAGTAAAAAGCGGTTATTTTAATATTAGAAACAGACACTTCAATTTTATTTATTTGTATAGATGAATAGATTATAAATACGTGAACCAAAAACTTTGTACCCCTTTTTACGAAAATTGCGTGAGATATCACTACATCACTAGGTACATAGTATAAAACAAAGTCGCTTTCTCTGTCCCTATGTCCCTTTGTACGCTTAAATCTTTAAAACTACGCAACGGATTTTGATGCGGTTTTTTTTAATAGCTAGAGTGATTCTTGAGGAAGGTTTATGTATATAATTTAGTATCCCTTTATGTAAATTAGCAGAAATACGGCGATAAATGTTGAAGAAGTCGCAAAAAATCGTGCCAACTGGGAGCTTTCCACGCAAACGCCGCGTAAACTGGCAAAGATACAGTGGAGTAATGTACTAGCGAATTCAAATATTTTAGTTAGCTTAGGAATTTAATGCAGATTAAAATTGCCCTTTACACTATATCAATCAGATGAATAGGTTTTCAGATATCGTCGTTAGAAGTAATTAACAGCGAAACATTTGAAGTTCGGCGCCTACTATGCCTGCACATGCACAAGATAAAGATCTTTAGTAATAGTATCATAGTAATTAGTACCTATAAAATTAAGTCACTTCCCGCCGTCTGTATGCTTAGATCTTTAAAACTACGCAACGAATTTTGATGCAGTTTTTTTTTTAATATATAGAGTGATTCAAGAGGAAGGTTTATATCTTATACTATTAAACGAGCAATTCTTGTATATATATATATATATATATATATATATATATTTTCTGAATCTCGGAATCGGCTCCAACGATTTTCGTGAAATTTATATTGTATAATACATGCATAATATGGTAGAAAAACACTGATAATTTTAGACTAGAGGTTTCTAACGTATCTTTTATTGTTGAAAGTATTTAGTATCATCATTGCACCCGTGCGAAGCCGAGGCGGGTCGCTAGTTCGTTGCGCGTTAATTTTATTTTTAATATTACCTTCTAACGACGATATCTCAAAAACTATTCATCTAATTGATATAGTGTAAAGGGCAATTTTAATCTGCAATAAATGCCTAAGATAACTAACATATTCATTTGGATAAGGATTAAAACTGAACTAAACAAAATAGCTTTGAAAATAACGTAATGTTTTTAATTAAAAATATAAACGTAAAGTGGTTATTGTAAGTCAACCATAAGAGATAATACAGATATGCTATCGCAGACTTTTTTGGAGCATTTTTATAGGTTTTTAATTTGCTAGTACATTACTCAACTATATCTTTGCTAGTTTACGCGGCGTTCGCGTGGAAAGCTCCCAGTTGGCGAGATTTTTTGCGACCTTTTCAACATTTATCGCCGTATTTCTGCTAATTTACATAAAAGCATAATAAATTATGTACCTAAACCTTCCTCAAGAACCACTCTTTCTATTTTTGAAAACCGTATAAAAATCCGTTTGGTAGTTTTGGAGTTTATCGCGTCCAGACAGACAGACAGGAGGACAGAAAGACGCGGCCGGGGGACTTCTTTTTATAATAAGTATAGATTAATTATGGTCAATGGTCGAATTTCGACCACTGAACGACCACTAGTAATGATTAATGTTTGTCAAGTCTGGAACCTAACCACCGAAAATGTAAAAAAAATTGTTAGAGGTGGTACTGGTGGTGCCAGGGCCGAACCGTGAGGTCAGGGGGCCCTAGGCTAATACGAATTAGGGGCCCAATAAATTTGACCACGATTGAGATGAATATGTAATGGCAGCCGAACATTTTAACTGTCAGTTCGAAGTAATATAACAATAAAGAATTTAATAAAATTATGGATTCGTTCGCATTGTAGTCTATTTTTGACTTTGAATTGACTTTTAGCTAAGGGTCCCTTGAATCCACGGGGCCCTGGGCTGAAGTCCAAAAAGCCGTATGGTAGATCCGGCCCTGGGTGGTGCGGAGTGTTTATGAATAAATATCTAAGGTTTAAGACGAAAAAATTACATATATCGCTGTACTTGCTCTGAGAAAATCGTATGATGGCACGCTTAGAAGTAAAAACATTATCCTTTCTTCTCTTATAATATATTTTTCTTATTTTATTAAATTTACATTTATCGTTATTGGATAGCGACGGTGACAACTCTTTTTATTCCTTTTCTTCCTCCTCTAAGGTAGACAGTCATGACTATAATTTTCAAAGTATTCCTTTTCTTTCCGATAATCTTGGTTCTCAAATTCTTGATGTCCCTAACAATTTTAATATCGTTCATATAAACGTACAAAGTATTCCTGCTCATTATCGTGATCTTTTATCTAATTTTCAAGTCAAAAATATTTATGCGATCTTGGTATCTGAATCTTGGCCTTGTTTAATATCCACGTCCTATTCCCTCCCTGGATTCCATCTTATTCGTAATGACCGTGTTGGACAGGTGGGTGGCGGCGTCGCTATCTATCTCCATACTCACATCCCCTATTCAATCGTTCATAAATCTACATCCCACGATGGATGCGGTCCTGCGGGTCTCTTCGTCGAAATTATGTTATCACACACCAAGATTCTGCTGGGCGTGTAATACAACCCCTCACTGACCGTTGACTATTTCTCTTCTCTTGAAAATCTTTTAGAACTGTATTCTCCTTTATATAGTCATACTGTAGTCATGGGGGATTTTAATCGATCTTCACGTCTACGCTCCATCATTAATTCTGCCAACATGCATTCACTCTACCCGACACAGGTTGCCTGGAAGAGATCGCTATAAGCGATAAGGCCGCCTTCGCATACTTATTTATTGTGTATCATGTTTCTAAACTGTATCTTTCTTTTGTGTGCAATAAAGTGTCAATAAATAAA
Source organism: Melitaea athalia (assembly GCA_905220545.2). Lineage (NCBI taxonomy): Eukaryota > Metazoa > Arthropoda > Insecta > Lepidoptera > Nymphalidae > Melitaea > Melitaea athalia. The sequence continues at coordinate 18,101,683 of HG992178.1, forward strand.
TAAATAAATGCATATCCTTCCCCTTCAACTCACGCACTCCTTTCCTAACTGTGTTCCATCTCTTCTTGACCTTATTCTGATATCCTCATCTGACCATGTTGAAAAACATGGCCAGTGCTCTGCCGATGCATTCTCGTACCATGGTCTTATTTCTTTGACTGGTCATCTGTAGTTAGAGCGTCTGGAGTGGATGATAAAGTTACTATTTTTAATTCCCTCATCACAAGTATTTTTGATGCCCACGCCCCTGTACTTCTCATACGTGTTAAGTATCTTCCAGCTCCATGGCTTACAGCTGACATCAAAGCTCTGCAAGATCAGAAAAACAGGGCCAAAAGGAAGTACAAGACGAATACAAAATTCGACTAATTGGGAAATGTACAAGAAAGCTCGAAATCGCTGCAACATAGCATGTAGAGACGCACTACGACGTCATATTCATAAATCTGTATCTGTGTATGGAAATTTTTAAAATTGCTTGGAGTTGGCAAAATCAAAGATACTGTATTCCTTTTATGTCTGTCGACCTCAACGGACTTAATAATCACTTCATAAATTCGTGTACCTACTATTTGATTGTACCACAAAGTCTACTATTGGACATCTTTCAGTCATACAAACTCCGTTTGAATTTTCTCCTTTTAATTTTTGTCACTTATCCGAGAGTGGTGTTAAAGAGGACGTATGTACTAGCAGTTTGTTGTTAAAAGTTAATCCATCAAAGTCCCAGGTAATTATTGTGGGTAGTCCAAAGTTAATCAGTTGTATAGATTAGTCACATAAACCACCTATAGTATTTAACAATACTATATTGAACTACAGCAAGATTGTTAAAAGAATCTGGGAATAACGCTGGATCAGTTTATCTCCTGGAAACCTCAATTAACAGCACTCAGTAGAAATATGTTTGCAGCAATCGGGTCACTTCGTCGTTTTCAACACTTTCTTCCTTTGTCTACTAAAATTGCATTAGCAAAAACACTATCCTTTTACCAATTCTTGACTATGCAGATGCATGTTTCCTAGATCTTACAGAGGAGCAACTTAACAAGCTTGAGCGACTCCAGAATCTCTTTAAATACGGTTCGTATTTGGGCTTCGCAAAATATACGATCATGTCTCCGCAAGAAACTCATGTGGCAAATCAATGAAAATTCAATCATTTTTCGCTTTTTCTCGATTTTTTTTTGTGATTGAGTGAATGTTATTGTAACTAAAAAACATCTTTTTCGGATTTTATCGCAGTTATTAGGTTTTTTACATGACCGACGTTTCGGATACTTTACAGCAACCATGGTCATGGGAGGACCATGTCCTCATCTCCAGAACCTAATTAACTGCGATAAAATCTAAAAAAGTTGTTTCATTATACATATATTGAGAGAAATCAGCGTAAACATTAGAAAACAATATAAAAAAATAGATTAAAGACAAATTGATCTTTTGTACTATTGTATAATTTCAATTTACCTACAATATTAAAGTTTAAGTTAAATTTTCTAATCAGAATTTTAATCCAATGCACTTTACATTACATAATCAAATGGATTAAATACTCATACAAACTTGAATCGATTTATCGTGAGTATCGCATACCGAGTCGTATGGTACTTCACTATTTAGTACCTGGGTGACCGAGCCCAGCTCGGTATTTTAATTTTATTTTTTGTTTTTTTTTTCGGTATTTTTATATGTTAATTTTATTTAAATAATAAATCACGAGTGAAATTAAAAAAAAGAAAAAATAATAATCTGGAGACTGAGATTCGAACCCGGGTCAAAACGATTTGAAATCCGTCGCTTTCCTAATTACGCTATTACAGATATATTAATAAATGGTGAAATTAAGCTTCGTATTGTAATGATATTTTTTCATTGCCTAAAAACAAGGATAAAACGACATTTTTTTTTAAATGAATCCTAGCTAGATCAATTTTTCGCCCCCGAAATCCCCTGCATACTAAATTTCACGAAAATCGTTGGAGCCGATTGCGAGATTCAGAAAATATATATATATATATATATATATATATATATATATATATATATACAAGAATTGCTCGTTTAATAGTATAAGTACCTGGGTGACCGAGCCCAGCTCGGTATTTTTATTTTTTTTTTTTGTTTTTTTTTCGGTATTTTTATATTTTAATTTTATTTAAATAATAAATCACGAGTGAAATTAAAAAAAAAGAAAAAAAAAAGTAATCTGGAGACTGAGATTCGAACCCGGGTCAAAACGATTTGAAATCCGTCGCTTTCCTAATTACGCTGTTACAGCTATATTAGAATTAGTGAAATTAAGCTTCGTATTCTAATGATATTTTTTCATTGCCTAAAAACAGGGATAAAACGACATTTTTTTTAAATGAATCCTAGCTAGATCAATTTTTCACCCCCGAAATCCCCTGCATACTAAATTTCACGAAAATCGTTGGAGCCGATTCCGAGATTCGGAAAATATATATATATATATACAAGAATTGCTCGTTTAATAGTATAAGATAAGATAAGATTTACATCCCTACCGATGACAATGTCAAAACGGAAAACGGGCCAATTTTGTTATTGTGAATTTGTGATGGATCTGGAATTAGGGCTTGTTACCGGTACCAATTACCTTTATAAAATACCGGTAAATAGCGTTAATTCTATCCGATACCTGTTTTACCGGTAAAAGTTTTAAAGGTAATTCGGTACCGGAAACGATTTTTAACGGTAATTTTTAACGGTAAATAGAATTTTAACGATACTTGGTACCGGTACCTCTGACGTCACGATTAACGATATTTTTATCGGTACCTTTACGACGTTGCCGCTCCGTGCAAAGAAAAAATGTTCAACTCGAAGCTGCGCGGGGCGGGGGCTGATAAGAGCGGCAACAGCGCGTGACATTAGATTATAACGCTGTGAGAATTGAGATCAAAAATAAAGAAAAGTAGGTACGAACATCAAATTACTTTAACCGCTTACGTACCTACCCTTTATTCGAACATTACAATGTATTCCGAAATTATAATGGCGAATTCAAAAGAGTACTGTCCGAGTGACTGGTTCAATACTCATTTTATAATTTAAATTCATTTTACTATCGTTGAAATTTATAAAATAATGTAGGTATATTATGTAAGTATACAATAAACATAATTATAAGTAATACTTACAAGAAATAAAAAATATGCGCCTACATAAATAATTAAGTAGGTATATCTACTAATATTATAAAGCTGATGAGATTTTTTTTTCCTTTTTATCTATACTAATATATAAAGCTGAAGAGTTTGTTTGTTTGGTTGTTTGTTTGTTTGTTTGAACGCGGTAATCTCTGGAACTACTGGGCCGATTTGAACAATTCTTTCAGTGTTAGATAGCCCATTTATCGAGGAAGGCTATAGGCTATGTGTCATCACGCTAAGACCAATAGGAGCAGAGTTCACGCCGATAAAGTCGCGCGCAGAAACTAGTTGTTATTATTATTCCTTTTTATTGATAGTTATTTCCTCCAAATTTATTTTGACTTTTTTTATGTACTAATTTTTATCTTTTGTTCATGGTATTGTATTGTATTGCAGTGTTTCACAAATAAAGTGCTGATTATTATTAGTTCGTTTGTTTCTTTGTTTGTTTTTAACGCGCTAATCTCAGAAACTACTGGTCCAATTTGAACAATTCTTTTAGTGTTAGATAGCCCATTTATGGAGGAAGGTTATAGGCTATACATATATCATCATGCTAAGACCAAAAGGAGCGGAGCACCAGCGAAAAAGGAAAAAAGAGCCCCCGATTTTAAAACATTCTTAATTGGTACTTCGCTCCTATTGGTCTTAGCGTGATGATATATAGCCTGTAGCTTTCCTCGATAAATGGACTATCTAACACTGAAAGAATTTTTCAAATCGGTCCAGTAGTTTCTGAGATTAGCATAAACAAACAAACAAACTATTCAGCTTTAATATATTATACAAACATTTAAAATAAGAGATAAAAACATTAAAAATAAGATAATATTTATTGACAAATAACAATAAATTTAAGTTTTGTCAAAAACTTTTCATTGAGTTACTATTACTAGCGTGAAATGCGTCCGCGCAATTTTCGTAAAAAGGGGTCATTGAACTATAATTACTAGATAGTAATAGTAATAGTAAATCAATGCGCGGACGGAGGAGTTTGAAATTTCACACACTTTTATAATATTTCTTATAGTTTGTATTAGAGAAGGAGCGCAGAACGCTAATTTTTTTTAATTATGCATAAAAAAAATACATTAAAAAATAATAATTGTGTTTGCTCGCAAACGAAAAAAAACCGACTTCAATTACATCGACAAGTATGAACACAACGTAGGTAGACGATAAAATAGTCAAGTAAATACGCGTTCTCAAGGTTTACTCAAAAAGAGGTGGTCCGATCTCGCTCAAATTTAAATGGTACCTCAAGGCAAGCATCAGCTTTCGATTAAAGTAAGAATCATCAATATCGGTACACCCAGTGAAAAGTTATGTATAATACATTATACAACATAAGTCGACGAAAAATTGTCAAGTAAATACACGTTATTGAATATAACTCGAAAAGTACTTGTTAGATCGCAATGAAAAAAAAATATAGTCGAATTGAGAACCTCCTCCTTTTTTGGAAGTCAGTTAAAAAATAAAAATAAAAATTACACACTATCATGTACATAATACTTATACTCTATTGTCTATCTATATTATAGAGGTAAGTTTCTAACTTTGTTGTATGGGGTAATTCTGTGGGGGTAATCTTCGGAAATAATGATCCGATCTTAGAATCCGATCATGAAAAATCTTTCACTAACAGAAAGCTACCTACACTATTCAGAAGTACCACAGGCTATATTTTATTGTAATTGAACAAAAAAAAAACAGTCAAAAGTAATAGTACGTACATGTAAATTGTCAGAGAAATGCGAGCGAGATGAAATCTTTAATGAATTTTCGCATCACAAAAATATTAACTATAAATTAGGTAACGCCCAACGAAGTGGGCACGGGTCAGCTAGTTAATTATAAACAAAAGAATAATTAATTATTATTATAGAATTATAGTCATTGAAAAAAGAACCGTAATAAAGTTCAAACTAATAATTTAAGTTAGTTAAGGTCGAATTTCTACCACTGGGCGACCACTATTAATAGTTCTAATAAACTTTCAAATCATAGAAAAACTGTCCGACCGTAGCCGAACGTAAAACGTAGGTAGGTATTACTAGGTACGTTAGTAACCGTAACCGACACGGATTCAGCGCTTGGTGACATTCGCTTCAGCCTGTAATATCCCACTGTTGGGCATAGGCATCTTTCCCCATATAGGAAAGGATCAGAGCTTAATCCACCACGCTGCTCCAATGCGGGTTGGCGGATATATTCCTTACTATGACTAACGATCGCTATCAGATGTACATGATAACAACCGGGACCGACGCCTTAACGAGGCACGGTGGGGAGACCCACAAGGACTACATCACTACACAAACAACCAGACCACGGCAAACATCTGTATGGCCAATACAAATGTTTGTCATGAGCGGGGTTTGAACCAGCAACCGCCAGCGCAACTGCCAAAAACCAGCAGTGCTGTGTTAGTGACATTGGGGATGACGAATACGTACCTAAAATTCACACCTGTTTTTTTATTTACAAAACTTTCTTCGATTTTGTATTTGAGATTTTATTATTTATTTTAATTTAAAAATAATACTAATATTATAAATTTATATGTGAATATAATATTATGTGAATGTAAGTCTGTTTGTTACCCGACTGCAAAGGAAGGGTTATGTTTTTCACGGGTATCTCGTATGTATGTATCTACGTATGTGTATGTATGCATGTATGTATGTATGTATGTATGTATGTATGTATGTATGTATGTATGTATGTATGTATGTATGTATGTGTGTGTGTATGTATGTATGTATGTATGTAATATTCTTTATTAGCTGATATCTCCAGAACCGCTGATTTGATTTACATAATTGAGGTATCGTTAGAGTCGTCTTAGCAGCCCAAGTGTTCTTATGGTGCGTTTAGACTACGACACTATACACGGTACACTCAGTGTATATATAGGTACATCGAGTGTCTTATGAACACGAGTGTCTCGAATTCAAAATTTAATTGTGACACGAGCAGCAGGACCGTCTTAAACTAGGTTGGGGCCCTTGGGCACACAAGAATTTGGGGCCCTTTTGGAAAGTAAAAAAAAGCGAATTATAATAACATTTATTTACTAAGTAAGACCATTTATTATAGTTAATCAAATACAGTATGATATAATATGTCATTAATGATATTAGAATGCTGCTGGTTTTTAGTTACGATTAAGATAACGGTTTCTTTCGGAACTTCTGTTGAGCGAAATCCTCTATTATATTTATATCCTTAGTCCATTTTTTGAAGGATATCACTTTCTATGCACCTAATTGACAAATTACTCAGTCGTTCTTGTAACATTGTTGTTCGCAATTCATTTTTAGGGTTCTGTACCCAAAGGGTAAAAACGGGATACTATTACTAAGACTTCGCTGTCCATCCGTCTGTCCGTCCGTCCGTCCGTCTGTCACCAGGCTGTATCTCAAGAACGGCGATAGCTAGACCGTTGAAATTTTAAGGGGACTCACATACAACAAGAAACGCAATTTTCTTGCCCTTTTTTGCTGGATATCAATAATGGCAACAGGTAGGCACTTGAAATATTAACAAAATATTCAGCTGTATTTTTAATTTAATAATCTATACTAATATAATAAAGCTGAAGAGTTTGTTTGTTTGATTGTTTGTTTGTTTGTTTGAACGCGCTAATCTCAGGATCTACTGGTCCGATTTGAAAAGTTCTTTCAGTGTTAGATAGCCCATTTGTCGAGGAAGGCTATAGGCTATATATCATCACGCCAAGACCAATAGGAGCGTAGCAACAATGAAGAATGTTTCAAAATTGGGGTATTTTCCTTTTGAGAGCTTCCGGCGTAAACGGTTAAAGTTTCGCTCCAATCATGTATGACAGAATTGGTCCTATTCCACGGGGACGAAGTCGCGCGCAGATGCTAGTAAATAATAAAATTAAAATAAAATTTTTTATTAGGGTGGGCTCTTATACAACAAAAGTGATTTTTTGCCGCTTTTTGCCCGATATTAAAATCAATGTACCTACTGTTATTTACCTGTTATTTACTCAGTGGTACGGAACCCTTCGTGCACCAGTCCGACTCGCACTTGGCCGATTTTTTATTCTCTTAAGCTGCGAAAATGACCGCTCTCCACTACAATATTGGTAACCTAGGCAAAGGAATATTCTTGTAGCAATTTCTACGTTTGGAAAAGTTTCCTTCAATTCATCTCATTTTGACAAAAATGTTTTGAGAATAAAATTGGAAGAAATTTTCGGTACTTCGGGGCCCCCTGAGAATTGGGGCCCTGGGCACGGGCGCGGTGTGCCCTTGAGGTGAAGACGGTATTGGACACGAGACACTACTCAGACACCAAATTTCGTACAAGTGTACACAATACAGACATTACTGTCTGACATTTATGTCGCAATTTCTGTCGTAGTCTAAACCAGCCTTTAGATAGGTGACGTAAGGGTGACGTTAAAAAAAAAATTAACGCTCTGCGAGGCGTTGTATTGGAAAAAAAATATTTTTCTTCGAATACTAAAATATGGGTATTGTTAATATAATTGTTGTTATAAATTGAAGGGCACGATACAAGGATTTCAAAAAGATATGATTATTTTTACCGTAATACTCGTACTAATAAACAAAATACAATAAGAAAGTTGAAAAAATGGTGACTGCTTTTTCTCATGTCTATGCCAAGCAAGCTGCTATTTAATCAACCACATAATGTAAACTCTTTTAAAGGATTGAACCGATTACGTAATTTGTCTAACTAAAAATACTGTAAAATAATAATTAAAAAATAACAAAAAACCCGCCTGCGTTAAGTAATAGAAAATTAACTGAAAATGCTGGAACAAGATAAAAATTCAATAATTACACAAAGCGAGCGAAATAAATCGAAACGATAATATCAAATATTGTGTAGGTACTGTACCTACATTTAAATATATCAATACCTACGGTAGTCCTTCGAAATTTTATGTAGCATCGTACATAATATGCAGTCGGAGAGTTTTTTGTTAATTTTTAATTATTATTTTATTAAACTTTCACGCGAGAACTACTTAACCAATCATCATGAAACTTCTTGGAGATATTAGAAGTAACATAGGATACTTTTTATTAAAAAAATCAATGCAAGCGAAGCTGCGGGTAAAAGCTAGTAAAAGAATAGGTATATGATATTTAAATTAAAATAAAATATATCTACTTAATTAAATTGAGAACGGCTGCTGTGTGGTACCTAACGGTAGTGAAGAATATAGCCATCCCCTCTCTTCCCCTGGTGTCGTAAGAGGCGACTAAGGGATAACACAGTTCCACTACCACCTATTGGAACTGTTAAAGCCGACCGATGGTGGGATAACCATCCAACGGCTGGCTTTTTAAATACACAGACCGAAGATGGGCAGCAGCATCTTTGGTGCGATAAAGCCAGCCTGCGGTCACCAACCCGCCTGCCCAGCGTGGTGACTATGGGCAAATTCCCCCATGAGTTCGCACCTTGGGAACTTGGGGAGGCCTATGTCCAGCAGTAGACTGCGATAGGCTGAAGTGAGTGAGTGAGTGAAATTAGAGAAAATAATTTTGCTTAAGGTTAATCGATCTGGTAGCACGATAACCAATAATTGATACTGGTGTAGTGGGCGTGTAGATAGATACTTAAGCATCGGTGGTCACGTGTTCCCTCCCCGTTCGGGATTGATATTTGTATTTGCACTAATTAATTTGTTTCCGGTCATGGGTATCTGTCCGTGTTTTGTTCACCGTGCTTCGGAGAGCCCATAAGTTGTCGGTCAAAATAAAAAATACCTTTCTTCGAATAGGCTTCAAAAGCACCTTTAAATCGTCTCTTTACAGAGAAAAATTCTAATTAATGTTAAAAGTGAAGCTACGAAAAAAAACCGTCAGCGTCGGACCACGTCCTAGCTTGACTAGGCAGTCATAGGGCTGTCGATTTGTACTTTTGTAGTATTAATTATAAAATGTTTTTAAAAAAAGGGCATGGGTATTTAGAGCCCGTGGATGTAAACTTACAAATAAAAAATAAAAAAGTGAAGCTACGACCAATAATTCGGAATGTAGATTCTGCGTATAAGAATCGGAAAGAAACTCCGCAATTACTCTTTGAAAAAGGCCTTTTTAATTTAAAATTTGTAATACAGTATCTTGCATTAAATACAGCGAAATCTAATATTGAATATCCATTATTTAATAAATTGTCAAAAGTGATACTATCGTCGCTGAAGCATGTAAACGTAACAGACATACAGAGTTAGGTACTTTCGTATTTGTATTAGCATTTTGCACGTAGGACCGTAGGTACGTCAGCTTAATGTGCGTAAGCATCTTACCTATATTTTGTTTTTTTTTCCTGTGAGGAAACTGTAATGCTAAGTATGAGTAATGTTTTAAAAAATATATATTATTATCATTCCAATGTACTATCATTCACGTGCACGGTAAACTAAAACTAAGCTATATAATATAATACCAAATCTTATAAAAGACGTCTCTTCCTCTAGCTTTATGGGAATCTTTAATAATAAAAAAAAAACTTTAAAAGATACCTAAAAAATTATTTTATTACTAATATACACTAACACCAAATATTTAGTTTAAATTAAATAATTGTTTCCTCGCAAACGAAAAAAACTGATTTCAATTACATAGACAACTTAATACAACGTAAGTAGAAGAATAAAATTCCACGAAACCTATACGATTTTCGAAGTTTCCCTCGATTTCTCCGGGAAGCCATCATCAGATCCTAGTTTCCTTATCATGGTACAATCATCGGGATATGCCCTTTCCAACAAAAAAAGAATCATCAAAATCAGTTCATAAACGACGAAGTTATCCACACACTTAACACACGTATTAAATTATTGGAACTTGAACAATACTACAAACTTCATTACGGATGCAGCTTTAATCAAAATCACTTGCCCACTTTTTAAATGCAAAAAAAAACTGTAAAATGGTCGGTACATATACTTACCAGAATAACATTTTTTTACAATTTTTGTCTGTCTGTCTGTTTGTTCCAGCCAATCTCTGAAACGGCTGGAGCTGGTCCAATTTTTACGGGGCTTTCACTGGCAGATGGCTGATGTCATAAGGAGTAACTTAGGCTACTTTTTAGAAATATATTTATTTTACAACTACGAACTGAACACTTTTTTTGTTAAATTCCACGCGAACGAAGTCGCGGGCACAGCTAGTAATTATATGTATGTATAAAATTCTTGTGTCACGGTGTTTGTTGCCAAACTCTTCCAAAACGGCTGGACCGATTTTTATGAAATTTTGTGTGCATGTCGGGTACGTGGCGTATGTCTGAGAATCAGCCAAAATATATTTTTTAAAATTTTATATTATTGTGATTTAACATTGATATATTATACATACAACCTCAAATTTTCACCCTTCTACCACCAACCCCTATTTTTAATAGCATTTAACGGCAAAACAACGTTTGCCGGGTCAGCTATAGTCATCATCACTACATACTTACGATTAGTACCTAGTTACCTACCTATATGTATAAAAACAAAGTCGCTTCCCGCTGTCTGTATGCTTAGATCTTTAAAACTACGCAACTGATATAGATGCGATTTTTTAAAATAGATAGGTAGTGTAATTTCAAGAGGAAGATTTATATGTATAATTCATGCATAATATAGTAGAGAAACACTGATAATTTTAGACTTTAAAGGTTTCGAACGTATCTTTTGTTGTTGATAGTAGGTATTAAGTATCAGCATTGCACCCATGCGAAGCCGGAGTGGATAATATATATTTTTTTTTTATTTTGAAGTGCCAAAAAGTAACATACTAAGAACAAAATAATATCAAGATTAATGTGTAGAAATTTAATTAAAAAGCTACATATAGTACCAAATTAAATCCGTAAAATTTACTACAACATTAGTCAATGGAACTAAATTCATAAAATGAACTCAAATTAAACTAAACTAAGCCCAGATAAGATACATCAATTTGAATTAATTAGTAAAACCAAATAATATTAAACTTACTTAAGTCAAATCAAATTAAATTAATAAACATAAGACCAAATCAAGTTGTCATGAATCAAAAAAAAAAAAAAAAATAGTAAATGACATCTTTAAATTTACATTGAATTATGAATCGCGGTTTATTCTGTTTTTAATAGAAATGTATAGAAGCTTTTACTTAATTATGTGAAGGTTTTAAATATACATTTATTAATCTATTATTAATATAAATTTACATTAAATTATAAAATTATATCTAATAGAACTAAAACTTACACAAAATTGATTAATAAACTAAAACATATATACTAAAACGAAAATATATACTAAAACAATGAAGCTAAAACTAAAAACCTTAAAAAATATAATATAATAATTAAAATATATTATTAAAAGAAGTCCCTTTAGGCAAGGTTCCGAAGATACTGGCAGCGTTCCCCCTTTGGATAGCTAGACTAATTCTTTGTCCGAGGTAGCTGCCAGCTCTTCGGTCTCCTGTGATGTCGACTAACCTTTTTGCTATTTCCTTAAAGAGCCTTATGGCGCTAGGACCCCACGGACCAAGGGTCTCGACACCGAATGGGACAAAATCATATTCGGAGCCTAGACCCCTGTATTTGCTTTGTTTAGCTTTTTCAGCCGCTTCACAAGCCGCACCAGCTCTGTTGTTGCTTCCATGTAGATGGGAAGGGGCTAGCGTGTCTGAACAGGTTGCATCCCATACCAGCACCCTGCCCATCTTCCATGGAATCAAACTCATACCGTCCGGTCTCTTGCCATCGTCTCTTGCAATACCAGACGGCTCAAGTATACTTGGTACGTTGACGGTGGCAAGGGACCGGCGTATAATATCGTTTAGTGCGGCATGTCTCGAGAAGCGGCCTGCACTTTTTTGGCATGACAGTCCGTGATGTCCTAGCTTGTCGACATCACTGCCACAGGGACATTTATGAGGAGCGCAGACCGGAACCCCAAGCCGTAGACAGGTTGCGATTCTGAGCGTGTCAGGCTCAAGAAATGTTCCTGTATTTGACGAAGGGTACGCGTGAAGCCAGTAGCCGGCCTCATGCGTACCCACTGCCAAAAGCCTGGCACGCGCTGAACCTGTACTACAGCTTAAAAGACTGTCAAAGGTAAATTTACAGATTATGTCGTCCCAGCTCCTCTGTGAATTTGTAGAAACTGGAAAATTTTGACCTGGGCATGCAATTAAGAAAGCGTTTCTAGCTTCTTCCAAGCCAGCAATCTCAAAGTTTGAAGGGGATGCCCTTAAAATTTTACTTATGAGATTTGCTGAGCTATGGACAGAAGATAGAAAGGCTGGTAAAGCGACACTGGAAATTTTGCGAATCCCTAGACCACCATAACGGATGGGTAAGGATGCTTGGGTCCAAGATTGCTCGTTCAGCTGCATATTAAGAATTGATTCTAAACTAATTTTGATTAAGCTGTCTACTTGTGTCAAAAGATCTGGGTGATTCCAAAAGGAGCAGCAACGGAGCACATATGTAAATTTTGGGACGAAAAGACAGAATTTTAAGACGCAAAGTGCATAATGTGAACTAATTTCAAGGAGACGGTCAACAGAATTTTGAAATTTAGTAATTGAATTATTAATATATCCAGGAATAGATTCATCAAAAATTGGAGAACCTAAAAGGTAAAGGGAATTACTATTAACTATTTTAATATTTGGAGCTACAATATTAAATTTTTCATTTATGTCATTTAAATTTAAGTCGCGGTTATTTATAAAAAGTTCGCATTTGCTAAAATTAAGCTCCAAACCAATGGCTTCAAATTTATTTTTGATTAAAAAAAGGTTCGAAAAAACAGTATTCACATCACCTCCTAGGGTTCCGTCGTCCAAATACCAAACGTTGAATTTAGAATTTAATTTATTTATTATCGGATTTATAGCCAAACTAAAAATTGCAGGCCCAAGGGGATCATCCTGTTGACAACCTACTTCCGAGGACAGTTCATTGGAGCGATATAACAATTTTGTTGGGTCAGCGTAACTGAGAAGAAGATAGTTGTATAATTCAATTATGAATTCCATCAAGACAAGTTAAAAGTGATCGAGTCTACGACAAAAATAAAAGAGCATTTGTATAATAAAATTGTATTATATGTCGTATAAAATCCAGTCAAGTCAAATTAATTTAATCAAAATTCAGTCAGTAGACACATAAAATTAAATTTTAATAAATTGAAACACAACATATCAAACAAAATGATGACAATTAAAACACATAATTGTGTTTGCTCGCAAACGAAAAAAAACCGACTTCAATTAGATCGACAAGTAACACAACGCATAGGTAGACGAAGAAATAGTCAAGTAAATACGCGTTATCAAGGTTTACTCAAAAAGCAGTTATCAGATCTCGATGAAATTTAAATGACTCTTCAAGACAAGCATCAGCTTTTGATTAAAGCGAGAGTCATCAAAATCGGTACACCCAGTGAAAAGTTATACGGTATAATACAACTTTAGTCGACGAAAAAATTGTCAAGTAAATACGCGTTATTGAATATAACTCAAAAAGTACTTGTTAGATCGCAAAGAAATTAAAATGGGACCAATTGGCACATATTACCTTTCGATTAAAACAAAAATCACCGAAAACGGTCCACCCAGTCAAAAGTTCTAAGGTAACATACATTAAAAAAAAATTCGTTCCGAATTGAGAATCTCCTTTTTTGGAAGTCGGTTGAATAGATTAAACATAGATTAAACAACATAAAATTAAAATCAGAATAAAAATCATAACCAATAAAAACAAAAATAAAAATTAAGTCAAATAAGTAAAATCAGATCGAATTAAATCAATTCGCTATCAAAACAAAGCAAACTATATAAGGAAAACAAAATATTTTACAACAACTGTATATATTTTACATACAGGTATAATTATAAGTTAATTAATTACTTAATAAACTAAAAGACTTTAGTAATTTAAGCATTTCATGTACAATTTGATGTTGACTTTTACACCATGTCGTTCGAATGAATAACTAGAGTTATCGCTCAATAAATGTAAATTTTAAAATGCACGCGAAAATATTATTCAACGACGACGGATCAAATTCATCAAATAGGTAGCGACGACGACGGCCGGCACCTGCTCGATGCGACCTACGCTCTGCGCACCCCGCAGTTGCTGAAATAATAATTATTATTAAACTAGGTAAGTAGGTACCCGTGCAAAGCCGGCACGGGACGCTAGTATAATATAAAATTTATATTATACATTTCAACAAAATCGGTGAAAACAAGTAGGCGGTATCGTCTTATTAGTTTTACAAAATATTAAGATGCCATAATAATTATTTTAATACTTATTAATTTAATTAGGTATATCAATTTTATCATGAAATATAACACGCATTATCATTTGGTCCATCGTCCCTCCCCATTTATTACCCTAAGTCAAACTTAAAACGATCCCCTAACCCACTAAATATTTCCTGTCTTCTTCACAATAACCACAGCCCATCTATCTCCTAGATTCTAGAATATTATTTTGAAAGAATAGGTACCTATTATGAAGCTATTAGGTACCTAATATGAATGCGCTATTCTACTTCTACGCCAGCGATCGCCGAATTAGGTCCCATCACATCACAACAGCAAGGAGAAAGACCTCCCTCCCCTTTTATTTGCAATCGTTTTTGCCTGAATAAGTTTTCTTTTTATTGCCAACTGAATTTAAGTACTAGGTATAAACCTGGTTAATAATAGATTATTAATTATTTGATTCAAAAATAGATTATTATTAGGTATAGTACTTAAATTCAGTTGGTAATAAAAAGAAAACTTATTCATAGATATTACAATAAAATAAATAATTTTTATACAGAATTATTGTGTTTACTCGCATACGAAAAAAAAAACAACTTCAATAACATCGACAAGACTAAAACACCGTAGGTATAGAGACGAAAAAATAATCAAGTAAGTATACGCATTATTAGATATAGGTAGCTCGAAAAGTACTCAGATCTCAATAAATTTAAAAGGGGGACCATAATATGACAAGCACCACCTTTCGATTAAAAAAAGAATTACCGAAATTATTGGTCTACCCAATAAAAAGACATGAGGTAACAGACATTAAAAAATACAATAGAATTGAGATCCTCCTCTTTTTTAAATCGGCTAAAAATAATAATCAACAATGAACATCTTATTTAGTACTCCATCATTCTTTTTCAAAATAGAACACAAAAATTTGCACACTAACGAAGCAAGGCGTATTCTGTATTAATTCAAAAATATACAAAGTACTTTGTGTTCAAAAACGAATGAAGACGGTCTTAAATTACAAATCTAGTCTGTCTCTTTCATACATTCTATTAGCGAAATAATTTCGGTACCTATAAAGATAACAGTCGCAATTAACGGTACCGGTATGGATATGTACCGGTAAAAATAACGTTAAACGAGTTTTTACCGGTAAAAAATTTAACGGTAAAATGGCTCCAAAGTACCGGTACTTCATAAATAACGATACATCTGCCAAGACAAAGTACCGGTACCGAATTTTTACCGGTATTCCAAGCCCTATCTGGAATTCTGGATGACAAAATTGACAAATGACAATACAATTAGTGATGTGTCGTTATGCCTTTTTCAAATAACGAAACGTAACCGCTATGAGCCCGCGAACAACGTTGTAAAAACTATCTATTTTGAAAACTATCTATTTCCATACCGTCAATCAAATATGGCTCTTATTTGTATTGATATAAAGACTATAATTGATTGATATCATTTGACGTTACAAAACGTTTACAAAGAACTTCCCTTCGTACTTTTACAGTCTTGTGATAATGATGAAATTATATTTATAAAAATATTTAAATTTTTATACAGGCGTACTTAAAATTTGCTCCTCATGCGCCTAAAGAAGTTTCACTTCAAAAATAAAAAGTTACTTAAAAAACCGATTGTGCTTTAGACTACAGTATAAATTACAGTAGTACTGTAATGTATACTCTAAGACATTAGACCACACGACTGAAGTGTTACGAAACTTCCTTTTGCCTCGCCCGATCACACTTTTCGTAACGCTCTCGTTATGCACTCACCAGCTTACTTCCCAAGTCAAGCATACGTAAAGAAGTTTTACTTCAAAATATCGAGTGTCGAATTGTCGATATCTACATTTCAATATCGAACTATCGATATATTATTATCTTCCAAAAAAGTATTTATTTATTTTATTGTTAAGGAACACAAACAGTTAAAATTAACAAAATAAAATTAAATTTACAAACATAAAACATAAACCAAAACTGTGCTCACAAATAAATTTAACACAATCAGATTTCGCTAAAACTAAAGGAAAAATACATTTGTTTAAAAAATTAAACATTAACAATTAAAAAGTAAATTCTAGCTACAATTACAAGCAAACGAAGAAATATTACGAAACAATATAAAACAAAAAATAAAACTTAGACGTTACCAAGATTTGTTGTTGTTAGTAATAAATAATAAATAGTAAATATTGATATTTCTAAATAGCACTAAATAATTAACTATCGTTGTCGCAACGAATACAGTGTTCAAAACAAAATGGAGACAGCGGTCGTTGTTCACGTTGTGAAAAATAGATAGTTTTGCTTCGTTGTCGCAGCGACTGGTAGCGACAAAACGGAGACAGCGGTCGTTGTTCACGTTGTGAAAAATAGATAGTTTTGCTTCGTTGTCGCAGCGACTGGTAGCGACAAAACGGAGACAGCGGTCGTTGTTCACGTTGTGGAAAATAGATAGTTTTGCTTCGCTACAAAACTAGCTATCGTTGTCGCAGCGAATAGATAGTTTTACAACTATCTGTGCTATATAGCGCACATAACTAAATACAATAGTGAATAGCACACAACCACATGCACACAACTCACAAGTTTAAAAATGTATATTTTATGCAGTTTTTAACTCTGGTTTAAAAATGAATTATTAATTATATTATAATTATTAGAAGCTGTTATCCAAAGAATTTGATTAAAAATTGTGACGTAGCAAACATACAAAATGCGAAAAACAATGGGTAAGATTATCCATTATTGCTAATGATTTATCCCATGAAATTTTAGTACCGTACCTATTTATTTTTGTACAAAAATTTAAAGAATGATATTATCAGTTTTAGGTCAGCTACAAAATCCATTTCAGGTGCACAAAGCAGACAGTGGTGCAATAAGATTTGAAATGCTTTGTACAGGGATGCTTGATACATCAGTAAACCCTTTCATAGTCTTTATATCCAAAGAGTGCCCTCATTTCGACCTATACAAGGTAAAGTGAGCACATCTATTTTCTTTACTAGTTGTTTATAATATATCAATATTAAAAAAAAAAAATTAATACAATATTAATATTTGTCATTAAGAAATATTGAAAAAGTTAAATAAGATGTAATTTTTGGAACAGAATAACACTTCTTTGTTCATGTAGTATTTAAAAGGGCTCTGAAGACTAAAAAAACTAATTTTATTTCTGCTACTGATGACAATAAAATCTATGTTATTGTATTTACAGATAACATTTGAATATGATACAGGAATCATTTCTCTATCATCCCTTGAAGAGCGAAAAGTACTAGAGATACCAGACTTTCTGATTCCCCTCACAACACGAGAATTTTGGCTAACTTGGTTCAACAATGAGATGTGTATGGGCTTGAAGAATCAGCCACCATTTTTGACGCACCCGATAAACTCTGAAGGAAAGACAATTGGATTTATGAAATTAAAAGTAACAAAAAATATAAATTGGGATGTAAAATGTAATTTTAGCTTTACCTTAATATCTTTAGTTCCATTATTGTTTTCACAGAAATGAAATTTATTACATTTTATGTTTTAGGTCCTCCATTTCTCTTACCACCTATGACATATAAACATATAGAAGATGGAAAACTATTTTGGGTTAAAATGGTTGATAATAAACTTCCACCTGGGGCTTTTATTGGTGGATTTGAAAATGAGCCCTTATATATAGCACGTGCAATGCACAATAACTCATTGTGTCCTGGGAAGTACGTACCATCTAAACAATGTGCTTATGTTCCATGGGGATTTCGAGAACATGAGAAAAGAAACTTTGAGGTCAGTTTTTTTATTTGTAAAAAGTGTGATTATAATATACTTAATAATATTTTGTATTCAAACAAAACAATTGCTATGTGTCGAATAAAACACACAGTATAGGCATGTATCCACTAAGAACAAATGGGATGCATTTAAGTGTCTAAAAATTAATTATGATATGTAGATAAAGAAAAATCAATTTATTCAATAAAATAATTTAGGATTGTTGATATTTTCACAAAACAAGTTAAGAAAATATGGGCATTATGTCACGTGACAGTGAACACCAATCATAACGCGTGACGTCACCCCGTGCAAAATATCATTTTTGATTTGACATTTTCATAAGTATAGTTATTATCAAGTTATTATTTTACGGTTTTATCTCTTGTCGTCACATTTATTCGATTATTCAAAGTAATATACTGAAAGAGAACACCATGGAACCTGGATTTATGAAAGGAAATAGCAACAACTTGCCCAGAATTGACGTCGTTATGCTTGGCAAGTTTTTCGCATCAAACAGCGACTTTTGCTCATCGGAATTCCGCAATGTTAAAACTTCGATGTAAGTATACATGAATGTAATATAATTATTTCAAGCTAAAATCCCAATTTTTCAGTCTTGTTATATAGTGTTAATAATTGATTATGTTTTTACTACAGTAATTTAGTTTTGACATATTTTGAGGTTAGAAATACAAAGTAAAACATACTTATTATGTTACTTAATTAACTTCATGCTTGTCTAGTAACTATAAAATGTACCAGCTGTTTCACTAAACGCACAGATCGTAAAAGCCAAACCTAGGAATGGATAAATATCTCGGAAATCATGTTGTAGGCATTAAATAATACTAGCCATCTTAAATGCCATTGACACCTAAATATATAACTAATGGCTTTTTGTTACCCTTACTCTGTAAATGATTAAAACGTGTTTAAATTACTTAAATTAATTAACTTAATTTCAGGTCCTCACGAGATTCCTACGGAGATGATGCTGTCAGCTTCGTACAAGTTAAACGAGAGGATAAACTGTGTACTGTGAAGTGCAAAATATGTCCAGAGCATAAAGTTCATGCTAAGTTATATAGATGCACACTAATTTTAGATGAAGAAGAAGAAAACGTTCTCTCTGTGAGGTGCGAAGACTGTGTAGCTTCACAGGGGGGATGTAAACATGCAATTGCATTTCTTATGTGGATCCACCGCAGAAGTGAGGAACCCTCCTGCACTTCTGTTGAGTGCTACTGGAAAAAATCAAAATTGTCCAGGGTCGGTAGTAGCCTAAAATATTTAACTGCCAAAGAACTATCAAAGAGCAATCCTGTATTACCAGGGAATCCATCTGCCCTAAAGAAGTTTTTACAAGAAGCTAAGACGAGAAAGGTTGCAGATTGTGAGCTTTTAAAATATCAACCCACATATTGTCTAAGTGACATAGAAGCTGTCTCAATGCATAAACTTGTATGTAATCTTAAAGAAAAACATGGGGAAGATTTTTTGAGAAAAATACAAATAGCAGAGTCTGTAATACAGAAAGTAGAAAAACTAACTAGAGAACAATCAAATAGCCCTCTTTGGTTTGAATTAAGGTACGGTCGAATAACTGCTTCTAGAGCTTTCGAAGTAAGCAGATGCAAAACAAGTGATGGCACACTTATAGCTCTCATACTTGGTGCCAAAATTCCCGACACTCAATCTATGAAGCGTGGCCGCACCTTAGAAGATGACGTGAGAAAAACTGTGGAGGGAAAATTAAGAAAAACAATTAATAAATGTGGCCTCTTATTAAGCTCTAGATATCCTATGATTGCGGGATCCCCAGATGGAATTTTTGAAGATGGTATAATAGAAATCAAATGTCCTCTTAATGAAAAGACCTACAAGAATTTCGTAAAGAATGGACAGCCTACAGAAAAATATAATGCCCAAATGCAGCTACAAATGTTTTTATCACAAAAGAAAAACTGTTATTATTGTGTAGCTGACCCAGATTATCATAAAAATAACAAAGTAAATATAATAAATGTATCATTAAACCTTGCATATGTTGAAGATTTAATTAACAATAAGTTATTAAACTTTTGGACAATAAATATATACCCTTTATTATATCAAAGTGTAGAGTAAGTGTGCTTATGTATAAATATAATGATAATAATATTTATTATTTCAAATATTTAGTAGTGTTTATTTAAATAAAAAACCTTTTTTGTAATAACATACTAGTTTTATTTTATTAAAGAATCTTGCAAATTAACTAGGGCACATGCTATGATTATTATATCATCCAATATTTTAACAAATTTAAAATTAACACATGCATGTGGCTTAAGCATGTAAAATTCACGTAAGCGTCGAATAACTCTTTCTATGTGAATCCTTAAGCTTGCAATCTGTTTAGTAACTCTTGCTTGGTTCTTCGTCATTTTCATTCCTGTTTCTACACTAGGAGGTCTTACCAGAGTTACATTGGCTTTTTGTAAAAATTTCTCTACATGTTTAAACCCCCTATCTGCCATTACCACCATGCCACTTTTTAATGTTTTTGTAAAATCACATGATTCAACTATACATGTGTCAGTTGTTCTTCCTCCAAATCCAGGAGAAACATAATTTACAAGTCCATTTGGTGTGCATGATATCAAATACTTTATAGTATTTGCTTTTTTATAATCAGACCATGTCATGGCCTGGTTGATAGCCTTAGATGGCTTTTGCACCTCTATCTCTAGACAATCTATGATACAACTGACATTATTATACCTATGTCTAAATGCCATAGGTAAATTCCTTTTAATCATATTGTTGTCAAGTTCCACAATAAAAGGACGCATTAAACTAGCAATAAGGGGTATATTTTTTAAAAATGTCTTACTTAAATTCGCTGAAGTCATAGCATAATCATCTGCAAGCTGATTAAATTTAACATCTAATCGTATCTTATGTAAACATAATAATAAATGATGTTTTGGAATCTTTAACTCATCTTTTAAAATATCAACTAAGAAATAACAACTATTTGGAACACCAAGATACAAGCGAGGCTTCTTTTCAATTTTTTTAATTGTGTTCACTAATATCACTTCAGCTTCTAGTTTTTTTTCTTCAGCAATCAATTCACTGTCTGAAGAAGATGACTTAACTTGCAATGAATGTATGGATGGTGAACGACTGTAGGTGGCTTCACACGGTATATAAAGAGAAACATCACTATCTGAGTGTTCTTCCTCAATCAATAATTTTTTTGTAATTTTGCGTAAGTTGGAGACAGAAGGATATGATTTTTTAATGGCCTCAGTTTTAAATGGGGATGTGAAGCTTGATGTTACTGATGGTTTCAAGGGTGACAATGCCTGGCTTGCTGTTTTTATTTTGGTCTGACTTGCTTTACTTCTGAACTTATGTGTTAGAAATACTTGAACTGATTTATTTACTTTCTGTTCACATAAAGGTTTTGGCTCATTCTGTTCGTCTGTTTGAAAATCTGCAAAATGAATGAGAGTAATTAGCTTTACGGTCATAACTGTGAAATTGTTGTTATAAATAATTTGTAAAATGTAAAAGTCGCCCAAGATGGACATACACGGACCAAATTAATGACGTGTTAAAGATAGGTAACATCAAAAGCACCAGAAACCAGCGAGCATGTATGAAATGATGTATTGGATGTCAATCAAGCAAAAGAAGTAAGTCAGGATTGTGTCAAATGGAAATCCGTACTCTCTGTCTACCCCTATAAGAAGACAGGCGTGACGTATATGTATGTATGTAAATAATTTGTGTTATTTATTATTAAAATATACCTGAGCTTGTATGGGGAATATCTTTTAGAGGTGGACTTTGCGAACAACTTTCTTCTGGTTTTTCCAAACACTCAATAGTATTAGTATCTTTAAGACAATTTGCTATTATCTCCATTCTTTGTTTTTTTAACATGTACGGTCGTTCTGCGCTGCTGCATGTCCGCTTTCTTCTGTCTTCTTGACATTCAAATTTACTTGGAGTACAACCTGGTTTCAAGCGCACTTGTGATACTTTTCCCATAATATGATACTCAGTATAATTGAGCATATCATTTGGTAACTAAAAAGAAACAAAAAAGGTGCTTATTGTGTACATGTACAATAAATAAATAAAATCACAGAACTAAATAACAAAACTTTAACAAAGATCTAACCTCAAAGAATATTTACAATAATCAAGCAAAATTCATCAGTTTTGTTATAATTACGTATTCGCTGAATTACATTTCGATATATACTTACATCGAAATGATCTTCACAAAAATACATTCTTGAATTTGTTGAAAAACAATGTGCATTATTTTTCCTTGCAAGTGTTAGCCACTTTTTCCGTACTTCTTGTTTGCTTGGGACAAATATAAATAATTTGTTTGGCGTTTTAATGCTTGTACTTCCACACTGGGGCACCATGCAGTATTTGTAATACGAAGGATTCATTTTTAATCACAAAACATTTACAATATCCATATAAAAGCCGCTGTGTTTCGCACGGGGTGACGTAACACAAGACGCCATGACAGTTTTGAGCGTTTTCGAGGTAAATTTAATGTCATTTCTTTAAATGCGAAATACAAATTGAAAATCGATAAGTTTTTTAAAAATAATATTTTTCTCATGTATAATAGATATTAAGGTATATTATCCAACAATCAATCAAATTTAGGCAACTAGCCTATTGTATTAAGAAGCAGTATGTGAATTACCCTCTTTATATAGAAATAAAGCTTACCAGAATCCAGTTTAGTTTTAACTTTATAAAGCACCAGAGGGTGTGTGAAGATAAACTATTGTGAGCTTGATGACTATCATGTTACCTCAGCGTCTTCATGCCCTGACACAAGCAAGCACCTTGCTCCAATGCTGTGTGATTTATCAGAGTAATACAAATTAGCAAATGTAGCAAGATAATATTGTTCCTTTACAATATACAACAAAGTAAAATAAGATATCTAATGCAAATAATATAACTATATTGATTATCACTAATTGTCCAGGACACAGAGTGTCAAAACTTATATGGAACAATATGTAATAAGATAAAAACTGGAGTACTTCACTATGAATTATTTCGAAACAGAAAATAAACTTATAATAAGAATATTCTATTGTAGTTTATTAATAGGCCAATAGAGTACAAATAATACATTTATTTATACAATCTATGGTTGTTAAGAATTACTTTTTAACGTTTTATTTTTCTTTAAATTTTTTATTTTTAATTATTACTAATCTAAATTTAATCACTAGTTTAGTTTGTTTATCTATATTATAAAAGAGATTTCCACCCATATATTGACTCATCACAATATCTCTGAAACCATAAGGCGTACAAGTCTTGAAATTTGGTAGGAATATTCCTTTTGCCGAGTAGAGGTCAGCTAAGAACGGATTTTACAAAATTCCACCAACAAGAGGGGGTTGCGGGGGTTAATAACATATATGGCAAAACAACGTTTGCGGGGTCAGCTAGTTATTTATAAAACTTGAAATACATGTACACTATTTAGCAAGCCTAAAGTGCAACTTTACATTATCAAAGTATGTATATTACCCTTAATTTTATTATTGATTATAATTATACGTAATAATATCACAAAAGCTACAGCTTTAAGCTAAATATGTATATAAATACAAAATAATAATAAGAAATTTAAAAATAAAATAAAATTGGTGTTTTTAAGTAAATAAGTCTAACATAGACTGAAGTTAGGCCGCGGGCACGAAACTTGGCGACAGCGGGGCGACGGCGGTAGCGGGGCGACGCGACATGGAGCGATCAGACAGCGTTATCTCGGGCGGGCACGAAACAAGCTGGCGGGCAGTAGGGCTGTTGATATTTTTTAAAATATCGTATTCTCGATATATCGATATTTAAAAAAAAGTAAAAGCTAGTATGTAAATAAATAAATTAAAAGAGGAAAACATAATGTTAGGCTTGAGTGTTATGTACACTTGTAAGTGACATGCATATTATCTACATTTTATATTGTTTAATTTAAAATGTTTATAATTATGTACATGTTGTGTTCTTTTCAAATACAGTGTAAATAAATTTCAGTAGATTAAGTTTATAATGATGTTGTAGTTTAAATAATTAGCGGGAAAAAAAAAGATATGTATTTAAAAAAAACGATTGCGCTTTAGACCACATGACTGAAGCATTACGAAACCTAAGTTTCTCTCTCTCTTTCTACTTTCACTGACTTATGTCTTTCTCTCAACTTCCGTTTGCCTCAACCGATTACACTTTTCGTAACGCTCTCGTTACGCACTCACCAGCTTATTCACCAAGTCAAGCATGCGTAAAGTTTTACTTCAAAATATCGAGTGTCGATATATACATTTCAATATCCGAACTATGGAAAAAAACCGTCCGTCCAAAAAAGTATTAGGCTAAGCGCGCACTAGTGACATTTGTCACCGTGACAAAAAATTCTTTGTCACTGTCACGTCACCAACTTTCGTGACTGCGCGCACTTGCAGTGACAGTTTCTTGCATTCGATAAGATGGATCTCGAAGATACGGTTGTCTGTGTACTCGTTTTAAGAAATAGAAAAAAATACAATAATAAAAAGTATTGGGTTCACCCACTTTGGAGTGATAGGCTGATAAGTGGAGTGGTTCTACACCATGTTTGCCAACCTACGTACATATGACACGTGACATTTTGTTGCGTCACGGGCATGTTGGCGTCCTCCGCGGACAAAAAGTCACCGAATTGTCACGTATCCAAATGCGCGCACCTTCATTAGGGATGATGGACGCGGTGACAGTGACGAAAAGTCACGGTGACAAAAAGTCACTAGTGCGCGCTTAGCCTTACTAATAAATAACGCGTCACCGTCGCTCCACCGTCGCCCGTGCATCGCTCGATCGCCCCGCCCCGCCACCGCCCGTTTCGTGCCCGTCGCTATACTGTGCAATGCTTTTGAATACATCGCCGTCGCCCCGCTACCGCCGTCGCCCCGCCGCCGCAAGTTTCGTGTTTGCGGCCTTAGATAGGCTTAAGTTTTTAATAATTGAAAATATCTGAAAACTGTTTGGAAAGAGTGATAATATAAGTTAATTAGCTTATAAAGAGACCTTTTCATCAGACAGAGGTCGTCATAGGTTCTATTTAATCACATAGCATTTGCGTTAACCACCAGTAGATATCAAACAGGTCTTCATACAAAGCTGTGTGTTTTAGGAAAGCACATAATATGCATTATTATTGACAATAATATGCTATTTTATAAAATAAAATTTCCTATACTTTCAAAATGACATTACGATCTGGTTTGTGGCATTACAAGAAATTTTTTTTGGAGCTTACTCCTTAAGAATCGATTTTCATATAAGGACCCCGGTATGAAAAAAATATGAGGTGTAAAATCGATTGAACGAATGGCCTCGTTACGTTGTACGTAACGCCATCTATCGAAACCCAATAGGGTTCCGATAGATTGCGTAATGACGTTTTCTAATAACGCCATCTTAAATAGATAGATGGCGTTATTTTATTAGTTTATATTTATTTACCATATTTTGATATGGTATTAATCTTTTTCTTAGACTAGTAAGCCTTTTTTGTGCCTATTTAGACAGTTGATCTGAAGGAGTAAACTCCAGTCGTGCGTCGGAGCTGACACACACTTTTTTGTTATATTATTTCATTTCTAATAAATTCCATTTTTAAACATTTTTACTCGATATCTATCTATTTTTATTGAGTATATTAATGACGTATTTATCTTTTTACTATTTTACAGATACTTTGTGGTTTTAATGCTATATGGATCAATTGTAAAGAAAACTTGCTACCTGAAAATGCTTTTGTTGCGGGAGCATCAGAAATAAATGGTGAACATCTATACATAGGTAGAGCAATGGTCAACTCAAACCTTATTGTTGGCAAAGTACATTTGTTGTATAAGACTTGTTATCTTCCATATGAAGGCAGGGAGGTTGAAAAGTTTTCTTATGAGGTACTAGTTAAAGGAAATGTAAAAAACCATGGTATTTCAGCAAAGAATACATGTTTAATGAATCCTACCAAAGCTATGCAACCATGTATATAAGAAACTTGTATATATGTGTATACTTTTTAATTTGTGATATTATTTATAATTTATTATGATCATTCTTTAATATAATACGAGATAATTTTTACTATTAAAAAAATATACATGTAGAGACATGGAGGAAGTTGTTATAAGATGAACTAATAAAAATAATAATTATTTACTTTGGAATGGGCATGACGAAAGATTTTGAAAACTTGTTCCGTAATGTGGGTACACATTTACTATTTACGAAAATACCTATATTTCGGTAATAAACTTAAGTTTAAGGAAGATTAAAACTAGTTTTCTAATATGTTTTCAATGTGCACGTCAAAACGGCAGCAGATGTCATGGCGTCGGCTCTGACGTCATGGCATGACACACTTCGGACGCGTTCAACCTAAGACCAGCATGAAATTAAAATTATAAATAATGGAGATAGAGTTCCAGGAGCTGCAAGTTTTTTTATTGGAAATTTCCTCCTCTTTCAAAATCTAATTTTGAAATTTCTTTAATATTAATAGTTTATGAAATATTGGCAAAAAACGGAAGGCCATTTTTTCCTTTTTTTTATTGTTTATAACTTTTGCAAGTTTTAATGTGCAAAACACACTTATAGAACATTTTTCTCGGCGATTCCGAATCCAATGAGCTATTACACATAATTTTAAGAGCAGTATCTCTATTTTCGACCTTTTTCAACTTGTCGACTAGAGTGAGTTGTAGGTGAACGCGCCTGACGTATTATATTGATGTTATAGCGTGACATCATGCGCTGTAATTTGTGTTTTAATCAAAATGGCCGATTGCAGTATTTTAATGTTTTATTTTATTGAAAATCACAATAATCTTATTATTTTACATAAAACTAAACCAGTATTTTGAATTTTTTTAATATGAGTGTTCCCCTGAAATCATTAAATTAACGATTTTTTGATACTGTCGTCATGCCCATTATATCTAGCGAGGAGGAACTAGTCTAATAGGTAATTTTTATTGTGAAATGTTTTAAAGATATTTTAATTTTAATACAAATCTATTTAATATTTAAATATATATATATATATATATATATATATATATATGTGTATAGGACTATAGGTATATAGTATTAGTAATACAATATAAATATTAAATCAAAAGAATGCCCTGGTGGAAAAAATCTTTTGAAATTTCGGACTTTAAAATTATTGAGAATAGTTGACTTTTTCAGAGTTTTACAGAGTTTCAGACTTATTCCGACTTATTCTTCTAAAAAAGTATTTTCTATGAAAAGTCAGAAGACTTTTGGAAGGCTTTTTAAGAGTTTTCCAGAAAATTATTTTCATAAGGATGGTTGGTGATGATAGCGAGAGATGAAGGCTTAGGTATGTATATGTTTATGGTATTGTGTATACTAATTATAAACCATACATTTTTTATCAATCACATTACCAAACAATGCTCATAATAAATGCAGCGTAGTGCGCTCTCTTATTTGCTGAATTAGCAATTTTGAACAACTTTGAAGGACCGAGATATTTGACGCGAACTTGGTGAGACCTACATCTAACAGTGACTGCAATAAACTAATGTGATGCATTGTACTATTATTTTACGATTCAGCCTGTAATATCCCACTGTTGGGCATAGGCCTCTTTCCCATGTAGAAGGATCGGAGCTTAATCCACCACGCTGCTCCAATGCGGGTTGGCGGTTATATTTCTTACTATGAGTAACGATCGCTATCAGGTGTACATGATAACAACCGGGACCGACGGCTTAACGTGCTCTCCGAGGCACGGTGGGGAGACCCACAAGGACTGCACAAACACCCAGACCACGGCAAACATCTGTATGGCTAATACAAATGTTGTAGTGTGCGGGGATCGAACCCGCAACCGCCCGCGCAACAGCCAATCGCAATCCAGTGCTGTGACCGCTGCGCCAACGCGACGTCACGTATTATTTTACACTATATAGTAATACTAACTCAACGATTTGATGTAATGATACAATGCTCAAAATACTAAAATTTGA
Source organism: Melitaea athalia (assembly GCA_905220545.2). NCBI lineage: Eukaryota > Metazoa > Arthropoda > Insecta > Lepidoptera > Nymphalidae > Melitaea > Melitaea athalia. The sequence continues at coordinate 18,130,044 of HG992178.1, forward strand.
CTGTAACTTAGTCGTTCACCTGATGCTTAAACGCTACCTAATGAAAATTAAAGTACCTAAAGAATATGTTTTTGAAGTAAAACTTCTTTACGCATTCTTGACTTTGGGAGTAAGCTGAATTCGTGACGAGAGCGTTACGAAAGGTATGATCGGGCGAGGCGAACGGAAGTTGAGAGGAGATATGTTAGATGGAGCTAAAGAAGTTTTAGTTCTGTCGTGTGGTCTAAAGCACACTCGTTTTTTTCTGTTATATGTTACAGTAACAGACAACGGAATATTTAATTAATATGATAACACAAATTTTAGCCAGTAATAGTAAAAAAATATTCCTACTAGAAGTTACTGTTAAATATTTTTTAATTCCTACTATTGCTCGGATCTCACATTCTCGATATATCTACGTGTAAAATATGTATATTTAGTGGTGATACTTGAGTTAATAATGTTTTCAAATATTTAATAATTTTTTGTATGTAGATAAATTAATCTAAGAATTGACTTAAATTTTTTTATATCTACTTACTCCGTTGACGAGGAATTTCTAATTCGTCGAGACGGGAAATGTTTTGCGGTAATAGTATGAATAGACAAATAATACTTCATTCTTGCTTTAAGACGATTTAAATCATACTATTACCGGACTAAAATGCTTTTGTCAACTACCCGTTTAGTGTGTTATATAGCCTTATTAGAAGTCGATAATTTTCTTTAAATACCTACGCAAAAAAATTCACACATAGAAAAGCCAACTGTATTTCTGCTCGTTACTCTTATTGGTTAACAATGTTTTGCGAGCACGTCGCGTCTAGTCTTTTCTCGGACTACTCTGATTCAGATTTTCAGAATCCGAATTCTTCGGTACACTGTTGTTTCCTTCGAAGCAAAGTTAATTATAGAAAACTTTCTTATACTTTACTTTTTTCTTATACTTTATTTCTTTATAGAAGACTTGCAATTTGCATGTATGTTTCCCGTCAGGGTATTATGTGTTCTGTGCATTCATGTGTCTCTGTCTAATGTGTCAAGTCAATGTAATAAATATAAGCCTATTATCAAACATGTACAACTTCTTTTCATTACTCCTAAAAAAACCTTCATAGATTGATAAAACGCAACAAAGAGCAAGCAGGGTTCATGTTGCAGCATAAACTAGGGTAGACCGAGGCGAATCGGATCACTTTTTCTTTGATAGAATGAAAATCATACTAAAATGCAATTTACGTAACTTTTATTGAAAAAATTATAATAAGTAACAAATCAGCTACACAATAAACATTTCAAAACTTAAATTGTTCATTATTTATCCGAAATATTAACTAAAAACCTTAAAGACAGAAATATCCTATTCGCCCCAATTCTTGGGGCGAATCGGATCGTACATAACACTTCACTAAATTAAAAATTTCTAATCGGTTTAGGTTTTGGAATCATTAATACAATTGATATAATGAGTAATGAGATCAATATTAATTACTAATACATAAATCACATTTATACGGGCCTTTTTTCCCTCCTAAATCAGCACATTTTTCGTGACACCATTCTTCGCATGCATGGCACTGAATCCAATCCTCTGGTGGTGGATGAATGAATTTTCTGAAAAGTAAATACAAAACCAATCTCTCTGTTTTGCGTACCTTTGATTATTATTCCAGGCGTTCTTTTATTGTTCTTATTTTTCTTAAAATTTTCTGTGTCATCAGTCTTTTTCTTTTTCTCCGGAGCTTTTTTATCAGTCTTAAAAATGATCTTAGCATCATTTTCGAGAAGGCTAATCTTACGCTGAGCGATATCAAATGCAAAATTAGTTTGTAGTTTTAATTTGTAACTAGTTTTGTAGTTTTACGAGATTTCTTAACAGCAGCCGCTGGTGGCTTTACAGGGGATGGAAGAATTTCTTTGATAACTCCAGTAGTGTGCTGGGTGCTTGGGCTGTATCAGATTGTTGTGAACCAATTGAAGGAATTAGTCTTTCTTTGATACGTACGAACAATCTACAATAAAATTAAAATGCATTAGGTACCTTAAATATAAAATAATACATTTAAAAAACAATATCCAATTCGCCCCCTTTGACATGATCCGAATAACCCCATATTAAATACTTTCGAAATAAATATTTTAAAAATTAACCTATTACATTATGCTTTAAAAGTAAAATGTTTTTTAAAATAGGACCCTTTTCAATCAATATAAAACATATAATTCAAACTTTTTACGCAAATCTTTAAAATTACAAGAAAAATGGTAATTACGTACCTTATATGTGCGTCAAAATTGTAATGCACACAAAAATCCGATTAGCTGGTGGGCAACGTTGACACCAATGTACTTGTCGAATCAAAAAACGACCGATAGTGGGAGGTGAGGGGTGGGGGTAGGTTCATAAGACGTTAGTCGCTTATGTCCTTGACAACGCGTTCTTTAAAATATTAACGGATTTCTTATTAACCCTAGATTACTAATCTACCCTACGAGTAACGTTAATACTAATCATTCGTAAAAAATACGACATTTAAATGAAACGAGAATAAACAAGATAATAAAAACTTTTATTGTTTTACAAATTATAGTATCATTCTTTGGGTTTAAGAGATCACGTTATAATTAAAATTAAATAATTTACTTATTCTACACAGTTGAGACACATGTTCATGTTATGCGCCCTACATATGGCTCTTTTGCATTTCATGCAAAAGTGTGTTGTCATTTTTCTTGATATGAATGGATAAAAGCACATATTTTTCTTGTATTAGGTTCTTCAATTGTTACTGCTTCTGGAACAGGTTCAACATACCATAAGTATACTTTTATGAGCTCCTTTATTTCACGCCGCAAAGTGGTAATATTAGTTTCTCTTTTAGCGGAGGTTCCATAAGAACATCAGCCATTTCCAAAACAAAGTCGCGTCTAGATTTGCTTTTTTTATTGTTTCTGCAGTTCTTACTGACGTAAATAATGTATAAGTTTATAATTGTAATGTTAATTAAGTTATAAAACAAGCCTAATGGCCACCTACGTGTTTTTCTGGTCCAGCATATTACTAATAACAAATAATCAAATATTAGTAAGAAATAGTGAAAAATACATATATAATACAGAAAATATACTGAAATCAAGTAAAATCCAAATAAAATCATTACAAATAAGTAATAAAAACAAGTAAAAACAACAACAAAAAAGTAAACTTACCATCGCTCAACAGTCACGTAAACACTAATCTTTCGTAAATTTTACGACACCTTCGCTGTAAGTCCACACAAAAATGATGTGGGATCACAATAAATGCACGTGGTGCACTAACAGAACAAATAAGGAAGGTATTGTGAAGCAGGGGGCGCGGGAACGACGCGAACATTGTTTTTTCCAGGAATCGTGGTTTCGTCGTCGTAATTTTTACGATAGATTAGTATTCTAGGGTTAAGATCCGTTTCGCCCCTTGATCCGATTCGCCTCGGTCTACCCTATCATATACATATACTGAAATAAATTATTGAAAAACAATGAAAATATAATAGGCCATTGAGATGCATTTGTCGACTACAGTATATAGGTAACAGTAATAATAATTAATAATAATTAATAAGTAATTCTCGTGTCATAATGTTAGTTACAATATTCCTCCGAAATGACTGGACCGATTTTTATGAAATTTTATGTGCATATCGGGTAGATCTGAGAATCGGCCAACATCTATTTGTTATACCCTTAAGTTACAAGGGGGGGGGGGAGTGGATTAAGGGGTTAATAATATGTATGACAAAACGTTTGCTGGGTCAGCAGGCTAGTATATTATATATCGATCGATCGATCGATTCAGCCTGTAATATCCCACTGTTGGGCATAGGCCTCTTTCCCCCAAGTAGGAGAAGGATCGGAGTTTAATCCATCACGCTGCTCCAATGCGGGTTGGTGGACATATCATTATCATTATATCTATACTAATATAATAAAGCTGAAGAGTTTGTTTGTTTGAACGCGCTAATCTCAGGATCTACTGGTCCGATTTGAAAAATTCTTTCAGTGTTATATAGGTCATTTATCGAGGAAGGCTATAGGCTATATGTCATCACGCTAAGACCAACAGGAGCGGAGTCCACGCCGACGAAGTCGCGCGCAGAAGCTAGTATACTAAGTTGATAAAATGTGCGTGCCGATAAAACTTAAAAAGGAGTCCCGGCACGATAAAGGGACTTGTATAGTGCAAATGCCCTTTATCCCCCCTCGAACAAGAAAGTTCCCGTTTTAACCTAAAGGGCGTGTTTTTAAAGATATAAGGGCTTTTTCAAACTTTCAAAGTGGCGCCATCTATTGTAGAATATTTGAACTTCATTCAGAACAATGATTATAATACCTACATTTTATTATTATTTTTAATATTATAAAGAGGAAAGATTTTTTCTTTGTATTGAATAGGCTCCAAAAGTACTGGACCGATTTTAATGATATTTTTACTAATAGAAAGCTACGTTATTAGGAAGTAACATAGGCAATATTTTATTTCTTAAAAACTTAGACATGTGCAAAAAAAACGGGTTATGTTCACCAAGGTGTAAAAAATCGTCTCTAATATTTCTTTCCTTCGCGTGCGCTACTTAAATTAAAGATAAGACAAAATGATGTACGACTGAAATATAGGACTAAAAAAATCTACAAAAAATTTCACAAAATAATTATTTTACCCGAGCGAAGCCGGGGCGGCCTGCTAGTTCATAAATATATTCAAATGGCACCAGCAGAGTGAAACTAGCTTAAAATAAAAAAAAAAAAATCAAATACTTTTAAATTTTATTTAATTTCATAAATGTTTACCTGTGGATCCTTGCAGGATACTTAACAGTAGATAATAAACATTAGGTGGAAAGTATGCATGTCTTAACATATCAAACGCTATGTAAAGAATGATTTATTATATATTTTGAAAAATAAAATCTCAGGTAATACAAAAAATATATGAACATTTTAAATATATTACACACATAAATATTTGGAAAATCTCTTAAAATATATACATTTCGTTATCTTCATCGTTCTCGGAATCTTCATGACTTCTATCACTCTCATATGAGTAACTTGGCCTATAATTTCTTATGCCCAACCCTGAGACATAATATTTATTAGCGCTATGTGTCATACTATGTGGTACAACTAATATTTCATAAGTCTGAATAGCTATTTCTTTTTCTTGGTATGGAATATAACAACAATTATGTGAGGGTTGCACTTTTCCTGGGATCAGGTAGTTATCATACAACGCCCGGCCAACATAAAGTATTTCGTGGCCCTCTTCAGAATATCCACCTTCAACAGCGCCTACAGGTATTTCATTTCTTCCTGTTTTTACCCATGTGCAGTTGTATCCACAAAGGACCTATTTCGGAAAAACAAAATATAAATTTATAAACATTTATTTAATTTACTTATCTTACAAATTACAAGTTTGTTAATTTGATTGCGCTAATCGGAATGATAGTTTTTTTTTGCACAAGGATGTTTTCTTTTTGAAGACCCCTACATACAGGTGTATTTGGAACGCATTGAAAAACGAAGAGGTATGATAGTGTTGGCTTAACCTGACATGATACAAGTGAAAAAAAAGCGAAAAGAAAAATTTTTTTTTTCCTGTTTTCATCATTTTTTTGGTATAGTCCGGTTTGGGAAAAATAATAAAATAGAAATTTGAAGATAATGCTTTAAAATAATCGTGTTTGGAACAAACTGTCAATGTAATGCAAACCGTTCATACGCGCCATCAGCTGACAGAGGTCAACGGCACGAGGTAAACGTACTCGCCACCGCGCGCACGTTTAATTTTCGTTCCGCCGCCTCCCGCGCCCCGCGCGGCTCGCGGTCAACGAGTAGTTCACAATGTGTATGATACATTGCTGCCTCACATAATACATAAGTCCTAAAATGTTCTTAAAAAAACGTTTCTGGGATAAATGGTTATATGCATTATATAGTATATAAATAGAAATATTACGTGGTTTAAATCTTACAAAGCGTTCCAAATACACCCAGTATACAACTACATAATTATACAAGTTAAGAACCTCACAATATTTATCTACAAATTTATAAATCAAATAAGATAAACAATAACTTTTCTTAATAACGTTTGATAATAAAATTACTTATTAACCCTTAAACCCTACCTGGGGGTCCAGTAAACCCAAGTGTTTCATTTTCTGAAAATATTTTTGCGGAGACGAAACGCATGAGCAGTTGAGCACGTGACTCAAGCTAATCCTCGATGACACCAGCGGCCATCCTTTCATCAGTAGTGCGTTAGCATTGGTGCACTGTATACGTAATAATTGCTGTTTTGGGGTTTATCAGACCCCAGGGTAGTAATAAAGTAATATTTTTTCTCGACGACAAAATGACAGATAAGCACCAATAAGAGATATTTTTCATCACATTGTCAATGTGTCAAGTAAATTATACTGCCATTCAGATTGCTGTACATTAGACGAAATGTTATTGGGTTTTAGAGGCAGATGTATGTTTAAAATGTACATTCCTAGCAAACCAAGCAAGTATGGTATAAAAATTTTGATGACCTGCTATGCCAAAACAGCCTATATGTTAGATGTTTATGTATATTTGGACAAAGGTTCTTGTCCTACGAATGTACCCTTTGCTCATTTCTTTACTTTGAAATTGACCGAGACTAGTCATGGCACAAACCGTAACCTCACTTGTGATAATTGGTTCACTCGATTCCAGTTGCATAAGAATTGTTGGAAAAATCAAAACAAAAAAAAAATAGTCCCCATGTTGTCAACTATGCAAGCAACAGCAGATTATGATGCAATAAATGGACAACCGGAGATAGTCGAGTTCTATAATAAGACAAAAATTGGCGTCGATTTTATTCCAGACCAGTTATGCCACAAATACAGTGTATCTAGGAGGACAAAGAGATGGCCAATTGCACTTTTTTAGCCTTATGAATATAGTACGTGTTTACTCATACGTGAGCTGCTAAAATGGCCACTAAAAAGACGACTTTTCCAAAACAACTTGCCTTGGACTTGATCACCCATCACACGGAGGGAAAAATTACCATGGCCTTCTTTGACCACAAATCTCCAAGACGTCCTAAGAGGAATTTCACAAAAAAAGCGTCCTTTAGTCGACGCATATTCTTCTCCCATGGCAAAAAAGAGATGTGCTGTCTGCCCAAGGGGGAAGGACCGTAAAACAAAGGTTTTTTGTGGCATGTGCCGTAAACCTCACTGCGGTGAACATACAGCCCCAAAATGTGAGGAATGTGTGACCCAAAAAAATAAATATTTTGTTATAATGCTAGTTAAGCTTTCTTTTTATATAAATAACTAGCTGCTGCCCGCGACGTCGTCTGCGTGCGGTCACTGCTCGTTCCCCGTAGGTGATAATATTTAGCCTATGTTCTGACCCGACTTCTTAATAATATTCGTGCCAAATTTGAAGGAAATCCATGCAGTACTTTTTGAGTTTATCCCGGACATACATTGACTTTCCTATCATTTTATTATATGTATAGATAATATTTTCATTAAATTTGTGTTTAATTTATTTAGTATTAATGATTTATATATTGGGGTCTATGAAACCCCTGGGTAGGAATAATGTTTCTCCTAGGATGGGTAGGGTTTGAGGGTTAAATATATACAATACATACATATTTTTATAAGCATACTAAAGTAATCCCAGTTACCTCAAATTCTGATTTTTCATGCATTTCACCACCCCAAGACACAAAACCCAGTCCCAGTTCTGGAACAAATTTTCCAGGGGTCAATGATCCACGATGAGATGCTCTTATGATGTATAAGGCTCCATTCTCATGACCACCTATAATAGCTCCATCAGGAAGCTGTACATCAGCTTTTATCCATTGTGGTTCACCTCCTGTGAATCTCACTAGAGTTGGTTTTTGGATTTGTGGTGGTACTGCAACACAAATACACCACAATATAAAAGATGTTTAATATATTATTGAAATAAAATTAAAATATGAAATAGGCAAAAAATCAAATGTTAAATTTTATATTAACCTTTTGAGCGCCACGCCTCACACCCATTTCCGTGCCCTGTACGCCAAGGCATAAAATAAACAAAAATACCTACGAAAAAAATAGTGCTGCCAAGAGTCGTTATCGAGTACCACACAGTGACTTGTTTTTGTTGGTTTTATCTCTAGTTATATAATCTAGGATGATTTATTCTTTCAATATTTGTATTGTTTTATCTTGCACTCCTTATATTATATACTTACAATAACATAAATAAAAAACAAACATTACAAAAAAAATCGTAGTAAAGCACAACACTATTCAAGTCGTCATGACGTCACTGTCACGACTGGACGACTACGGCTCAGCTGACCTACGGTTTCCAAACTTCCTCAGAGACATGTTAGAGACGTGCTGTATGTGCCGCACGCTGTATATCGATTTTGAATCGAATCGATATATAAATGAAAAGTAATTTAAAAAAAATTCACCGAATTCAAATTTATAGGCGAAGCGGCCGCAGTGCGGTCAGGCCGCGCTGCTAGCCGCTAATTTTAAATTAGTTTTTTTTTTTTTTTTTAATTAGTTTTCCAAAGAAGTTTCACTTCTATCGTGTGTGAATCGCACACACACCTTTTTTATACTCAAATGTTGCTGGGATATTCAATTTTGAGAAATGTTGAATTAAAATACTAGAATTTTATTTTAAACTAGCTGACTCGGCGAACTTGGTACCGCCTAACAGTTGATTCAAATTTATTTAATACTTTTCCTTCCCGGAACCCCTCCTCTAACACTTAAATGTTATGGTATCGTATTAAAGTTCAAATTGACTTAAGTAGGTATTATTACGAATCTTTTGTATGGGAATATAGAAAAGTGTTGTTTTTAGACTTTTTCTGGGAATTTTTTACATTTTTCTCTCCATAACAACCATCCTCGTACTTCAAGGAATATTATAAAAAAAGAATTAGCGAAATCGGTTCAGCTGCTCTCGAGATTTGCGCTTAGCAACACATTCAGCTACTCATCTATACTAATATATAAAGCTGAAGAGTTTGTTTGTTTGAACGCGGTAATCTCTGGAACTGCTGGGCCGATTTGAAGAATTCTTTCAGTGTTAGATAGCCCATTTATCGAGGAAGGCTATAGGCTATGTGTCATCACGCTAAGACCAATAGGAGCGGAGTCCACGCCGACGAAGTCGCGCGCAGAAGCTAGTTTTTATATATATAGAGATAATTTTATTTAATATTTTTGTGGTCCGGGTTTTTTGTCACCTATAGACGTCGCTGGCGCACAGGGCTCGCAAGTGCTTGTCAAGTATAAGTGACTTTGGCGTTCAAAAGGTTAATGCATCATTTCACCAGTTGCGGATAGCAACATTTGAAGAATGATGGTATCCAATAGAAAAAACTTTTTGATATAGTATTCTTTTTTATAAGCAAATTTCACTATATTTATGAGATATTTCTATTCAGAAATTAATATGAATATAAAAGTTATAGGTAGATTTAAAAGTTAATAATTGAGGACGACAGGTCCTAATGCCCTATTATACCCTAAAATTATTTGCACGTAAGCCATAGGTCTCGGTTGTGATAATAAATACCTGATAGCAATTGTTACTCAAAGTCCTGTAAAAATACCTGCCAACCCGCAGTGGAGTAGCATGGTGGATTAAGCTCCAATCCTACATGGAGAAAGAGGCCTATGCCCAGCAGTGGGATGTTACAGTTACAGCTGAATGCGCATGTAATCATGAAACTTTTTATATAATACTAGCTGACCCGGCGAACTTCGTACCGCCTAACAGTCGATTGGTATTAAAGTTCAATTTGACTTTTAAGTATTATTACGAATCTTTTGTATAGGAATATAGAAAAGTGTTGTTTTTAGACTTTGTCAGGCAATTTTTTAAATTTTTCTCTCCTTAAGAACCATCCTCGTACTTCAAGGAATATTATAAAAAAAGAATTAGCGAAATCAGTTCAGCTGATCTCGAGATTTGCGCTTAGCAACATATTCAGCTTTTCATTTTTATATATATAGGGATAAACCTAATTCTGACAAAACCGAACACAACAAAAAAAGAATAATCTAATTTCCTGCAGTTGTTTGGAAGTTATGTGCATACATACATTTTAGAGAATCATTTTTATTTTATAGATAAGAAAATGCTTATTGATCTTACTTACAATGAAGCCTCCACTGAATGGGATTGCTCTCTCCCAGAACAGAAAATGTGACATACTGTAAATTTTGATTTGATGTTTTCTCAGAAAGAATGGGAGTTTTATTATTACTTTTACCCAAAAGTATTTCCCCTTTATTCAACATAATCCAAAACTTCCTGTATTTGTTTCTAGATATAATGTTTTGCGTGGATACAGTGCAACAGCATCTACCATTATTCTTTTTTATCCAACATTGCTGATCAACTCCAATCAAAATCTGAAAACAAAAATAATTGAAAAGATCATATCACCATTTTGGTTCATGTTTATTATTTTATTTTAATACGAAAGAAAACTTTATTTTCAAATTTAAAATATTTGATGTGTATACATTAGTGATGCAACAGATCTCTGTTTCTGTTTCCGCAAGTGCGGAAGTTCCGCACGCTTTTCAACATTCGTTTCTGCTTCTGTTTCCGCAACTTTTATAACGGAGATGTAAACGGAAGTTTACGGCGGTTGAGAGTTGAAAGTTTCACTTACCACTACTAAATTTTGAATATTAAAATAATTTTAAGTTGCAATATTGTTTTTTGTAGGTTTCTAATATATCTATTTCTTATATAGGCTTGGTGTGTATTTAATACTTAATAAAGAAATATATTTGTAAATTTATTAATTTTTTTTCATATTATTTACACTTTCGTTTCTGCATCCGTTTCCGTTTCCGTTTCTGCTAAAATTTACTTTTGACATCTGTTTCCGTTTCTGGTTCCGTTAAGACACTTCCGTTGCATCACTAGTATACATACCCAGTATTCACATTCACCAGGACTCTTTGCTAGACCGATAGCAGCATTTCTTTCTCCTTTAATGTTAAACACTAAAGCATTGCTACTAATTTTATAAAATAAGTTTTGATGTTTAGGCCAAGTCGTGAATTCTGTAAATATTAAGTTTAAAGTATGAATCATTAATTTTGAACAATAAACAAATACAAGTAAATCAATAAGTTGCACTTTACTTACCACATATATCACCCATTGTTTGTAGTTATCCTTTTTTACGAAATATTATTGACTTAATAATTATGTATTACTGAACAAAAATTTATTAAATAATATTATACCTATTGGTTCAATATTGGCTGGATTTTATTATTATACATCAGTGTGACCGTTTCAAAAATGGCGAATCTGCCACAGACTGGGTAAAAAATCTGCCAAAATCTGCCACACTTGATGACAAAAATGCCAAAAAATATGCCATCATGAAAACTATAAAAAAAACAACGAATAGAACGTAATTTCTTTAATCGAAACAAAAAAAATACAATTTCAATATGTAAATGGTATAAAAATAAAAAAAAAATTAAAAAAGCCTTTTATTTCTTGCGGATTTAAGACAAGTACATTCGGTCTACATTTAACAGAACTACTTTTCATTTCTTTTTTTTATATTTGCCAAAACGTAAAACTGTTTCTTTGTTTTTATGCATGTAAAACACGGATATACCACAATATTAATTGAAATTAAATCAAACTGAAATACATATATTAAAAAATTATTAAATCTAATCAAGTGAAATAATTATTAAGTATTCAATTAAACCAAATAATAATACTGCTACACAACCTCAATGTGTTCCAACACAAAACAAAAATAATAGTCAACAAAATCAATAAAATTAATTACGTACATGTAAAAATTAAATTAATGCAAAATACAATCTAAAAGATTAATAAAATAGCAACAATAACAAATTACATATAAAAATTATTATTGATCAAATACAATTTTCATTTGTAAAATAACTAAACTATGATTATTTAATTATGATATGTAGAATGTAAGTGATTTTAAAAATATCTAACAAGTTAATTAAACTTATTCTAAAGTACTTACCGATGATTGGCCACTGTACCCAATTGTGTTCTTTTTATGTTTCTGAGATGATGCATGCTCTTTTAAAGTAGATAATCTCGTAATTAATTTACAATTGCACGCTTTACCTGTCTGTAATTGTCCTGGTCATCCTTAGCCCTCGATAACCAGGAAGAAAGCAAGGGATCTTGCTCCCACTCAGGTCGATAAGCACGCTCGTAATTTCTCTTCATAATTTATAATTCGTTACACAGAACCACACACGTTAAACGCCAAATACCAAATGAGAAAGACGTAACACAAAATAAAATTAATATAGGAGAATAGTGTTAATATTCTTATCATATGAATATGAACACTATTCTATTTTAATTACAGTTCATAATCATATGACGTACTTGTTTAAAAACAGAAAAAGTGGGAAATCCCCGTATCATAAAATCAATATGCCAGTTCTGTGAATGTAAATTAATGAAAAAGTAATTATCTTTAAAAAAGATAACTCATTGAAAATTTAAAGTAGGTGATGTGCTTTTTTTCCGAAATCTTTTAAATCTGCCAAAATGTGCCACTTTTGTAAATCGTCAGCATGATCTGCCACAGACAAAATTTAGGAGCGAAATCTGCCAAAATGGCAGAAATCTGCCACAAACGGTCACACTTCTTTGCGTTTGCTGGAAAAACATATACCTACCTACCTAAAAGATAAAACAGAGTAAACAGACCATAACCATAGATAAGTATATGTTGTTGTTTTAAAATTTATCCTCAATAGGGAAAGGCAAAGGACTATAGTCCATACAGCCTAGTCTGAATGTGTATATTTCTTCATTCCTATATTGGCTATATTGTGCGTTTTCCAATTACAGAGCATAATGCGACTCAGTGGCGCACAATACTAAACCACTGAGCCACCACTGAGTTGGTATCCATTGCAAGCACGCACACGGAAGCCCTACTTTTGAGAGTGCTCGTTGTGTGAAGCGTTGCTGTAGCTTTGGAACTTTCAACGTTGAGCATTGAGCATTATATCGCATAATGTGCTTTAGTGCTGATATTGGAAAACGCACATTACAAACGCCTAAGCCAAGTCTGAAGTAGCTTCATTTTTCATTTTATTAGATTAAGCCTGGTTTGAATTTATAAACTCCATTCCGATGCAATTAACGACCGAAGCCGCGTCTGATTCTGAAGTCAACGAATGGCGGGAAAAGACCCTCCCATTATTCATATACATTTATCATCACTAAATTCCCTTTATGTCAACTCTTATTATTCATATACTTTTATTATCACCAAATTCACTTTATTAAGCTGCAAACCACATGGTTTCAACCCTAAAATGATCCAAAAACATTGATTCACGACGAATCCAACATGTCGGTGGGACGCCCTCTAGGGCCTTTGGCCTTTGGCGTTTGGCCCTTTGTCTATGTCTAATTGTCTAGGGCGAGAACAAAATCCATAGATAAGTATAATTATACAGGCTGGCCCGTTACGGTTTACAGTGGTCCAAAAAAATTTTCAGCTTGAGAGCATCATGAGTGATCATTTAAAACAAACTTTAGTTAAGCGAAAACTTATGGTTTAGAAATTATATTTTTTTTTAAAATAATCTGAAGTTTCAATATTTTTGACTCAAAACCACTCTGTTATGAAAACTACTGGACCGAATTGAATGAAATTTGGTATAGGTGTAGCGTAATAAGCTACCTACCTATCGCGCTATAGGCTCATGTAGTGTAAATGATTAGACTGTATTTTTTTATTTTACTTTTTCTCAGTAAGTTTCTCAGTCGCGCGTATTGTTACTTCATACAGCTTCGTGCTTATTCGGCAATGCTCGGTATCAGTGTTGCCAAGTGCCACTCACTCACTCACTCACTCACTTCAGCCTATCACAGTCCACTGCTGGACATAGGCCTCCACAAGTTCGCGCCCGACATTATGACGCGAACTCATGTGTTTTGCCCATAGTCACCACGCTGGGCAGGTGGGTTGGTGACCGCAGGGCTGGCTTTGTCGCACCGAAGACGCTGCTGCCCATCTTTAGCCTGTGTATTTCAAAGCCAGCATGCCAAGTGCCAACCGTACGATTTAAATCGTATTTATACGACCTTTTTGGCTCTTGTACGATGTACGATCGAGTAATCGAAATCGTACGCAAAATATACAATCTTTTCAAATCTTATACCCGTCATCATAACGAAGACTTAATTTTTTATGTCCCAAACACACTTTTTGTTCGTTGCAATATCTAATTTCTGATGGTGTAAAAATATATATATATATATATATATATATATATATATATATATACATTACCTACTATGGTAAATGTTTTCAGAAAATGCAATTTATATTGAATAGTCATACAATTTTGGTGGACTTCGTTTATTAATTTCTTCTTTTTGTGTTTTCGCCACACATATCCACTTAACGTTGAATACTGCTGGTCCACATTAATATATTGTAAATGTTCAGAATAAAGGCTCTAGATCAAAGTACATACTTACAAAGAAATTGGTAATTTTTAATTTTTGATGATCACTGGTGTAACGATGCGTGTGCCGTGACGGCGGCGCCTAAACGCTGACGCTCGCGGGTTCGATACCTGCTTGGAGTGGATATTTTGTGTTTATACAAATATTTATTTCCGGTCTGGTTGTTAGTCCTGGTGGGTCTCCCCACTGTACCTCGGAGAGCACGTTAAGTTGTCGGACCCGGTTGTTATCATGTACACCTGATAGCGATCGTTACAAATAGTAGGGAATTAGGGAATGCAATACCGGGATACCAGGATCCCGAAATACCGGGATCCCGCACTATTTTTGCGGGACCAGTCCCGCACATAAATCGAGCGGGATCCCGCGGGATTAGCGGGACTGCGCAACGGTAAACGCCATGTGTTGCTCGGCACGCAGAATCGCGCAAACTGATTCGGCTCCTGATGAAAATCATGATGATTTACCTCTTGCTAAAGTAGTCGCAATGATGCAAGCTGAAACCACGGAGTCTGAACCGATGTCTCTTCGAGATGAACTTGGACAAACTCTCTATCGAGTTTTAAAACTGCTTGTCGCTCTCATTATCTCATTTTTGTCGATCTCATTTTATTATATCCTTTTATTAATCTCTCAATACGTAATTTTGAATAATATATTTTTTATTTCATTTTAACCGACTTCAAAAAAGGAGGAGGTTACTCAATTCGACCGTACCTATATATTTTTTTATGTACCTTTGTTCGGGGATAACTTCGTCGTTTATGAACCGATTTTGATAATTCTTTTTTTGTTAGAAAGGAGATATCCCAACTTAGGTATCATAATAAGGAAACCAGGATCTGATGATGGAATCTCAGAGAAATCGAGGGTGTTTGTTAATTTGTTTCGTCTACTTACGTTGTAAGTATTAGGTACTTGTCGATGTAATTGAAGTCGGTTTTTTTTATCGTTTGCGAGCAAACACAATTATTTTATGTATGTTCGGGGATAACTTCGTCGTTTATGAATCGATTTTGATAATTCTTTTTTGTTGGAAAGGAGATATCCCTAGTTTGGTACTATGATAAGGAAACCAGGATCTGATAATGGTCCCAGAGAAATCGAGTTGGGCCTTCGAAAATGACTGTGATGTGATGTGATGACTACTAGCGAGTTTGTTAATTTTTTCGTCTACTTTCGTTGTATTACTTGTTGATGTAATTGAAATCGGTTTTTTTCGTTTGTTAGCATACACAATTATTAGTTCTAGATGCATTTATGACACAGAAATTCTATCTTTCCCCAATGACTTTCAGAAACATGCGGGATCTCGCAAATACCAGGATCCCGCGGGATTGAGACCTCTCAGTCCCGCAAATACCGGGATTAAAATTTTGTTGCGGGATTGCATTCCTTATAGGGAATATATCCGCCAACCCGCATTTGAGCAGCGTGATGGATTAAGCTCTGATCCTTCTCCTGCATGGGGATCTCTATCCCCTAGCCTATGTCCAGCGTAGCGTAGCGTTAAATTTTAATAGGGATTGATTTGTGAAAATGTGTAAATCAACAAAAAAAGTTACCTGCTTATCTATACTAATATATAAAGCTGAAGAGTTTGTTTGTTTGGTTGTTTGTTTGTTTGCTTGTTTGTTTGTTTGTTTGTTTGAACGCGGTAATCTCTGGAACTACTGGGCTGATTTTAAAAATTCTTTCAGTGTTAGATAGCCCATTTATCGAGGAAGGCTATAGGCTATGTATCATCACGCTAAGACCAATAGGAGCGGAGTCCACGCCGACGAAGTCGCGCGCAGAAGCTAGTACATATATAAAATCCTCGTAACACAATGTTAGTTAAAATACTCCTCCGAAATGGCTGAACCGATTTTTATGAAATTTTGTGTGCATATCGGGTAAGTCTGAGAATCGGCCAACATCTATTTTTCATTCCCCTAAGCTGTGGGGGGGGGGGGTTTATAACATATATGGCAAAACAAAACGTATGCGGGGTCAGCTAGTTGAATTATAACAAGGTGCGTACCCAATATATTATCGTTTTGCAATAAAATTTTGTAGTAATAAGAATATAGTATACCTAAATGTAATTAATATGGCCCTTATTCATTGTGTTGGTTTGTAGCAATAATACGGTTATCAAGGTACCTAATAGCTGTATAGGTACTAACTGTATAAATGTCTTGCTTAAGAATTTAAAGCAGCCCGACTTTGGAAGTAACTCAACCTTACAGAAAATCATAGCTAAATAACACTGCTTTCAAGTAGCGTTGTGTTCCTGTGGCGGCTGTGGTTAGTGGAATAGCCAGAGCTCCTAAGGAAGGCCAGCGTTAGGGTCGGCAGTAGGTACCTACCTACGCTTGTAATGCATCGGACAGGCGTCTGTTAGTTACTATTAGGTACATCACAGATTGAAGAATGAAGAGGTACACCATACGCTTGTTTGGCATCTTTTTAATGTGAAAAAGGCTCAACAAAAAGTTATCACATAATTTAATACGTCATGAATACTAATTTTAATACTCGTATACTATTTGTCTGATAGAACGCGGAGTGCGCAAATCCGATACATAGAAATCATTAACACTTTTGTTGCTTTGAAAAGGATCTATCAAAATTTCATATTCCTTTATAGCCACTGTTTTTCCATCGTAAGCAATGTAACAAACACTGTGAGATGGTTCAATTTTCCCTGGTATGACATGACCTTTGTATATTGAACGTCCTATGTACATTATTTCATGCACTATTTCAGTGTATCCGGCTTCAATTGCTCCCACTGGTATGTTATTACCGGACGATGGGAACCAAATGCAATCATATCCACAGAAAATCTGAAAAGGTACATACTATTATTGAAACTTTTAGTGAGCCTAAATACTGTACAGCATTTCATAGATATAGGTCAAGAAAAACATAAGCTATTAAGCTCGATCGAGGTCAAGAAAAACATAAGCTATTAAGCTTATATTAATAGGGATGACTTATTTCACTAGTGACAATAGTAGCATTTACTTCACATTCGGACTTCTCATGGGCGTTCACTCCCCACGCTACGTAACCCTTTCCAGTTGAGGGAACGAATTTCCCTGGAGTTAGAGCTGTTTCGTGCATAGCTCTCATAATGTAAAGAACTTCGTTTTCATATCCGCCTATAATTGAATCTTCCGGCAACTTGTTATCTAATTTTACCCAACGTGTTTTCCCGCCCTTCACTTTCTTCACGACTGGTTTTAGGGATATGTTTTGAGGAGGCACTGGAATTAAGCACGAATATTAAAAATATAATATTTCTTAATAATTATATGTATATATAATATAAATATAATATTTATTTATACATAATATTATAAGTCTAAATGTTTTCAAAATACAGAAAAAGTTACCTGTAAGAATAACCGAATTATAAGAAATGTTAAGGGTTATATCAATAATATGTAGGTATATATTCACTTACAATAACACTTCCAAAGCAAATTACTATCATTAAATGACGAAAACGTCACAAAATTCAAATCCGTCTCCAAAATTTTATGTGAAAATATAGGTGACGGTTTATTGCCTTTGCCCAATTTTACATTTCCGTTGTTCCAAGAAATCCAAAACATTTTGTATTCTGATCTAAATAGTAAATTTTCGGATATTGCAAGCTTATAGATATTTCGTCCTTTACGACTTATGGAACACATTTCATTTCCTATTACAACCTAAAATTGAAAAATAAATTAAATAACTTGCTGATCTAAAACTTTAGCAAATCGATTACCCATGTAATGTATAAAAGGTATTACTATTAATGTATAAAGTAGTTTAGTTAAAGTAGTTAGTAGTATTTCTTAAGAATCTTACCCAGTATACACAATCATCTGGTGTGGGTGTTCGAGCTAGCCCTACTGACGCGTTAGCTTCGCCTTTGACGTAGAAGATTAGAGCGTTGTTTGTTACTCTATAAAACAAATTCTGATGCTTTTGTGGCGTAGAAAATTCTGTTAATCATTAAAAGGAATTAAAATTGAAGTAAAGAAGTAGATAATTCAAGAATATTTAATGTTATTGAAATCTAAGAGTTAGATTTATTAGATCATTGGCTAACGAGCTTAACCAACTGATTTGTTGATGAAAAATAGTTATTATTTCTTTAAAAAAGTGTTTGTACTTATGTACGCAGTACGCACGTAAGATGTTATACTTCATTGGCTAGCTAACTTCACGTTGCTAATTTCTACTTCGGGTGTCGGTTTTTTCCGTGACGGTGTGCGCGCGCGAGGTTAAAAATTTACTTAATTTTTCCCTAACGCGCCAAACGAAGTATAACTTAAAAAAAATCACAATGCAGAACAGTCTAGTATTAGTTAACTTAACTGTAAATACGTCTAGTAAATTTTTCCAGACAGATTAAGAATTGCATTGCTCATAATATGCAGGTAGGTACTAGCAGTTCATATGAAAAAATCTGACATTTTTACTAAAATTCTAACAAAATGCTTAGAATATAACCGATAAAGTGATTGGGATTAATCTGAACAGGACCGATTCTGACGGGACTTTCTCTGGCAGAGAGCTGATGTAATAAGGAGTAAATAAATTAGGGAATTTTTATTTTAGAAATTTATTTGTTTTATAACTCTGCGAACTGAAAAATAACTTTTTTGTTAAATTCCATGCGGACGAAGTCACGGGCACAGCTAGTTATTTATATTATCACACACAGTAAAATAATAAAAACTAGACAGTGAACAGCAGGAATTGGAAAAGACGAAAAAAAATTAAACTGAGCATCAGAGGCGGCTCTAGTCTATGTAGCGTTCGGGTGCAATTTAGCCGAAAACGTGCGGATTAAATTTTTTGTGTTTCGTCAATTAGACATAATATCAACGATATCTATAATTTTTTTTACAACACTACATAGTATAAAACAAAGTCGCTTCCCGCTGTCTGTATGTTTAGATCTTTAAAACTACGCAACGGATTTTGATGCGGTTTTCTATACTAATATTATAAAGCGGTAAAGTTTATAACTTTGTATATACGGGGTAATCTTCGCAAATACTGATCCGATCATGAAAATTCTTTCGCTAACAGAAAGCTACACTATTCAGGAGTGACAAGATAAAAGGAAAAAGATAAAAATATATAAAGATTTTAAATCAGCAGGATTTGAACCTGCACCCTCTGACGTGCCGTGTCAACAATTCAATCTAATCAAGCATTATTATTTGCCTTAGAAATTAATTGGTGATTTTAAAACATTTATATTTATCTGATTTGCTGAAAATAGTGAAAGTGTATTGGAACATATCAAATTTCACCGTACCCTTCTTATGTGAAATGGATTATAACGCCCAACGAAGTGGGCACGGGTCGGCTAGTCTTTAATAAATAGAGTGATTCCAGAGGAAGGTTTATATGTATTGTATAATACGTGCATAATATAGTTGCTGAGTTTTAGAGGTTTCTAATGTGATGTCGTAAATAAACATATTTTTTGCGCTTAGGTACATTGCAAATATTTATTTTATATTTTAGTACCTGGGTGACCGAGCCTAGCTCGGTATTTTCATTTTATTTTTTGTTTTTCTTTTTTTTTCTCGGTATTTTTATATTTTAATTTTATTTAAATAATAAATCACGAGTGAAATTAAAAAAAAAGAAAAAAAAATGAACCTGGAGACTGAGATTCGAACTCGGGTCAACACGATTTGACACCCGCCGATTTCCTAATTACGCTGTTACAGCTACGTTGACAGAAGTGAAATTAAGCTTCGTATTCTAATGATATTTTTTCATTGCCTAAAAACAGGGATAAAACGACATTTTTTTTTAATGAATCCTAGCTAGATCAATTTTTTGCCCCCGAAATCCCCTGTATACTGAATTTCACGAAAATCGTTGGAGCCGATTCCGAGATTCAAATTCTATATATATATATATATATATACAAGAATTGCTCGTTTAATAGTAAAAATATTTAGTATCAGCATGTTGCACCAGTGCGAAGCCGGGGCGGGTCGCTAGTTTATATATAAAATATTTTGCATCCATAAGTGCAAGCTCTTGGCACCCCCCAATATCCGCGCTACCTCTCCTGAAGTCCAAGGGTGGTCAGGATTTCCAGCTTATTATGTAACAAAAAAAAAAAAAAAAAACGAAAATTATGCATTTAAATTATTTGATGCGGCCATCTTCAGTTTTACATCTCAGAATATTAAGAAATTTTAAAACCTGCGCTGATTAATTTTCGATGATTCTATTAAGAAACTCAGGAGGAAAGTTATTCTAAATTGTGCACGAACGAGAAAAAAATGCTGCGCATATTAGATGAAAACCAAGAATCCAAGTGGCGTGGACGATAGCGAGTATTGCGGCGAGGGGCGCGATGATAAAAGAGCAGAACACTCCTCACGTAAATATTGTTTACGTACAGAGCGCCAATATTTCTGTTCACATGTGAAGACTATACTATCTGTGAAATTTGAATGGTCGACAATGCGTACCTACACTATCCAGTTTTGGATATACGAGTAGGTCTAAAGCGAATATTTTGTTTACTATGAGATATATATAATAATTTTTTATAACTGATTTCATTTGATATAAAGGTATAATAAATAAAACCAAGATTAACAATTATGTCTTTAAAATTTTGCTTCGGAACGACAATACGGCTTAAAGGCATTACAAAAACATGTCGCGAATTTAAACATTATTTGTCACATTGAACTTGGAATGTGTAAATTTGACACATAGAATTCATTAGCACTTTTGTTTCTATGAAATGGATCTACCAAAATTTCATATTCTTCTATTGCCAATGATCTTCCATCATAAGCAATATAACAAACATTGTGAGATGGTGCAATTTTTCCTGGTATGACATGATTATCGTACATTACACGTCCTATGTACATTATTTCATGCACTCCTTCAGTGTATCCAGCTTCAATTGCTCCCACTGGTATGTTATTACCGGACGATGGAACCCAAATGCAATCATATCCACAGAAAATCTGTAAAGAAACATAATTTTTTTGAAAAATTCAGTAAGTTTTAATATTACGACATTTTTTAGACAGTAGTAATTTTAAAAAGTTA
This sequence comes from Melitaea athalia, assembly GCA_905220545.2. Lineage (NCBI taxonomy): Eukaryota > Metazoa > Arthropoda > Insecta > Lepidoptera > Nymphalidae > Melitaea > Melitaea athalia. The sequence goes on from HG992178.1 coordinate 18,151,698, forward strand.
CTGTAGTAGGTGCAATAAGTATGCTTTACTTCAAATTCGGACTTCTCATGGACATGCCATCCCCATTCTACGTAACCCTTTCCAGTTGAGGGAACGAATTTCCCTGGAGTTAGAGCTGTTTCGTGCATAGCTCTCATTATGTAAAGGACTTCTTTCTCATATCCACCTATAATTGCATCTTCTGGCAACTTCTTGTTGAATTTGACCCAATGTGGTTTCCCACCCTTTACTTTCTTCATAGCTGGTTTAAGAGATATCTTTTGAGGAGGCACTGGAATTAGGCAAGAATAATTAGAATGAATAATAATTGTGTTTTCTAGCAAACGAAAAAAAAACCGACTTCAATTACATCGACAAGTAATACAACTTAAATAGACGAAAAAAATTAACTAACGCACTAGTCGTCACTACGATTTTCATAAGGTTCCTCTCGATTTCTCTGGGACGCCATCATCAGATTCTGGATTCATTATCATGGTACCACCTTTGGAATATCTCCTTTCCAACAAAAAAAGAATCAGTAAAATCATATCATAAACGACGAAGTAATCCGCGATCACACATTAATATACATATATATACGGTCGAATTGAGAAACTTTCTCCTTTTTTGAAGTCGGTTAAAAATAAAATTCTAAGTCTAAATATTTTCCTAATACAGAAACAGCTAAAATACCAATGACCGATTTATCAGAAACGTTTAAAAATATATCAATACGTAGTTGTAGGTACCTATACTTATACCTATTTATATTAACTTACAATAACACTTCCAGTGCAAATCATTTTCTTTAAATGATGAAAACGTCACAAAATTCAAATCCGTCTCAAAAATTTTATGTGAAAATATAGGTGACGGTTTATTGCCTTGGCCCAATTTTACATTTCCGTTGTTCCAAGAAATCCAAAACATTTTGTATTTTGATGCAGATAGGACATTTTTGGACGATGTAAGCTGATAGCGATTGCCTTCACTAATTATATAACAGACTTCATTTCCTATTACAACCTAAATTAAAAAATAAAAAAAATTAGTAACTTGCTGATTTATAACTTTAAAAAAAAATCGATGACTAAATGTAATAATATTAATGTAATAATATTAATATTAATGTGAACTTATTTCATTAACAAGTATCAAAATGTTAGGGTCATCAAGTAATTTATATTATAATATATAATTACCCAATATACACAATCATCTGGTGTTCGAGCTAGCCCCACAGTCGCGTTGGCTACACCTTTGACGTAGAAGATAAGAGCGTTGTTTGTTATTTTATAAAACAAATTTTGATGTTTTTGTGGTGTAGAAAATTCTGTTAATCATTAAAACAAGACAAAATTAAGCTCAATAAAGGAAGGCAATGCTTTAACCATCGTTATGATAGTTAAAATTCAGTTACTGGTATGTTAGACTAGTCAACGTTCAAGAGGAAATATAAAGAACCAATAACGACAGCATGGGCTTAATTAGTTAAGTTGATTAATACACTACATTGTTCTATAGTTATGTTTTTTTTTTTAATATTGTAGACAGTACAATTGTCTGCAAATTAGTTTGTTAAGCTCGTTAGCCAATGATCGAATAAATCTAATGACTAGTGAATAACAAAGCTAACTATCGAAATACAAGAAGTAGTCCATGCAGTGGCGGGGCGGATTAACCAGTAGGATGAGAAGGTTAAAGCAAAGGTGGCAAACTTAACGGGCGGCAAATTTGACCTGTTTTTTTTTACCATAAAAAAATTATATACATACTGCTGTGTGGTTACGGCAGTAAAGAATATAGCCACCCCGTCTCTTCCCGTGGGTGTCGTAAGAGGCGACTAAAAGGGATAACGCAGTGCCACTACCACCTTGAAACTTAAAAAGCCGACTGATAGCGGAATAACCATTCGACTACTGGCTTTGAAATACACAGGCCGAAGACGGGCAGCAGCGTCTTCGGTGCGACAAAACCAGCCCTGCGGTCACTAACCCCCCTGCCCAGCAAGGTAACTTTAAGCAACACACATGAGTTCACGCCATTTTTAGCGCGTATTTGTGGAGGCCTATGTCCAGCAGTGGACTGCGATAGGCTGAAGTAATGATGATGATAATATACATTCAAAAAATGAGTCTCAAAACAAAAATGTCAACATTTCAGTACTGTACAGTGTACTTTATAGTTCAGACATTGTGAGTGTTACTCGAATCGAATCTAATTCGAAATGTTTGAATACAAAAACTACCACACGCTCTGTAAAATACATGTATCAACTTTTGAGTCGATGAATTTTTAAAACAATCTTTAAGATCAGGGTATTATTCATCTTATAAATGCACGCCCAGCTAGGTGGAAATATTTGTTTGAAGAAAATCTTAATAGTCTTAGTAACTCTGTATAACACTTTTAAAAGAATAAATCTTTATAACACTGTAAAACGCTGAAAAAAAAAACAAATATTCTCTGAAATTTCGGAAATAAAATCTAGTGTAAATAAATAATTAATTTTCGTACTTTATTGTTTATTTTAACAAAATATGTCTATATTTTTGGAGGTAGTCAGTAAGAGATCACTATTAGTGACAAGGCCACCCTTGCATCTTTTTAAATAAAATGTTGTATTTCGTTATGTAATTTCAAATGTTCAATAAAAGATTTAAATAAAATAAGTAAACAATAATTCCAAAATTAAAACCGAAATAAAACAAATATTTCCACAACCAACCACAGGGTATATAATCAAAATATATCTAAATCTATACAGGTTGTCCCGCGATAAAGTGCAACCCCGAAAGGGGGTGAAACTAGACCATAAATTATCGACAAAAAACATAGAAAAAACTTTTTTAAAAAAATATTTTATTTCTTATTGACGAATTAAGATTTTTATATCTTACGTAGACTCTATGTACAAAAAATGATGATTTCTTCCAAAGTAGTGGGTCGATTACTTTAAAATAAAATAAAATATTACGCCACGTACTTGGCGGTAAGGATAAAATAAAAATTAGCTCGCAAAAAAGTGGCATTATGTCTATAACTATGTTTCTTGTGAAAAAAAATCCATTTTTTATGACTGTTTTTTTCAATGATCTCTAATTTTCTCAGAATTATGCCCCCAATACCAGGAAATTTTATGATTTATTATTATTTCTTACCATATTGCCATTCAAATAAAAAAAATTTTACGCCTGTATCCCAAAAACACGTACAAAAATCATCATTTTTTGTACAAAGAGGCTACGTAAGCTATACAAAAATCTTAATTCGTCAATAAAAAAAATAAAAAATTTTTTTTTAATTTTTTTAATTTTTTTCTGGTTTTTGTCGATAATTTATGGTCTAGTTTCACCCTCTTTCGGGGTTGCACTTTATCGCGGGACACCCTGTATATATAATAATCAATGCTATTTTTCGTTGTAATTTTATAACTCAAGGACGGGCTCACATATCCAAACAAAATATTTAGGCTTTTTTGGGACTATTTAGCAGATGGTTTATGTGAAGTTTGCACAAAATCGGTCGAGCGGTTCTTCATTTATCACATTTTTTGTAACAAAGGAGGATCATTTTGTTAATGGGGATTTTTCATTTTGCTGTCAAATTGAAACTTTTTTAGCGTTGACAGTACAAGCATGTTGTAATGTCATTCATTTCTGTCATATCATTTTGGACGTGCTTCGATTAAAGTAAATTAAGACAAAAAACCCAGGGATATAGTAGTAGTACATTAAAAAAATAAATAGCACCCAACGAAGTGGGCACGGGACGGCTAGTAAAATATAAAATAATATCTGTAATATAAGTACCTACAATATGAAAACGTTGATGTTCGAAATGTTAGTTGTATTGAATATTGTGTGTACCTACCTGTTGTATGTATGTAAAATAATAATAAAAATGTTACGTTTCGTTTTTAGGGTTCCGTACCTAGAAAGGAAAAACCGGAACCCTTATAGAATCACTATGTTGTCCGTCTGTCTGTCAAGAACCTTTTTCTCAGAAACGCGATGAAGGATCAAGCTGAAATTCATATCGAACACGCAGATCTACTGTCCCTTGGAACCACGGCTTGGAACTATAAAAAAATCAAACTTCTAAGCCAAAGCAATCAAAAGATACAGCCGTTAATGCTGCAAATTTTCGACACTTTCAAGGGAATCAAAACCTACAGAGTATTTCCCGTAAACTCAAAATCTTGAAATTTGGTACGAAGCAACGTCTTATAGCACAGATAAAGGAAAAATTTCGAAAAGCATAAAAATATGAGATTGACCTTAAAATGACCTTGAAAATGAAGTTGAAGATCAAACCAAATGTCACCGTTGGATTTCTCGTTGAAAGTTTTCTAGGGGATTACCTTTATTTTTGTTTTACCACTAAACTAGCGAGATTTTCATACTTTGGCCTCTATTTGGCCTTCAGAGGTTACGTTAACCTCATACTTAAACACGTATTCGGACGTACAATTTTTTGTTCTTTTTGATTACGGTATAAAAAATAGGGGTTACAATTTAAAAAAATGAGGTTGACCTTAAAATAACCTTGACAATGAAGTTCAAGGTCAAATCGGAGGTCACCGTTGAATTTCTCGTTAAAAGTTACTAAGGGTATGTATGACCTTTGTTTCACGACTAACCCTTGCGGTTTTCCGAATTTTCCGGGGTTTCCATACTTTTTCCTCACCCTATAATTATAATAAAAATATTTTTAATAATTTTGTCAGTACGGAACCCTCGGTGTGGGAGTCGGACTCGCCCTTGGCCGGTTTTTTGAATTAATACTTCTCTTGATATGGTTTGTAAGAGAGACAGGCGCAAGAGTGAAATTAAGAGCTAAATAAAGTTTATCTCGTATAATATCGGAATAGGAAACATTGAGCATAAATACATTATTGAAGGCTGTCAGGGACTTCAAAAAGTTGAAAAAAGTTGTTAAACACATCACGTGATTTATGCACGATCCCTTATTTTGGTGCTGCAGGAAATTTACTTTTTATGTAAGTTCGTCGCAAGTTCGCAACGCTGCGCTGGCTAAAATTAGTGAGTGAATTCGCGAAATGACAAGCATTAAAGACTGAATCTCACACGCTCATCAGCTAAAGAAGTCACGTGAACTGTGAACGGTCTTCTTGTAATCAAGAAAGCTAAAAACGCTTTAGCTCTTTTTTAAATAGAATCAGATTTAATGAGAAAGATTTTATACGATGATAATTCGACAGAGCTGAATTTTGGTAGACTTTGACTAAGCCAGTAGAAAAACAATGCCAAAAGTCGCTACAGATTTTAAGTATCTTAAAAAGCTATTCAAGATCAACGGCTGATAATTCCTTTTTTTTTTGTCTTTTTTTGGGTCTCAATAATGGTAATCTCAATGAAAAAATTTGTAATATAGCCTAGAAAAAAAATTGTAAAAAAAAAATAATTAAAAATGAGGCGGCAAACTTTTGGTGGGTCCCCGGCGGCAAAAACCCACGCTACGCCTACGCCATTGGCTAGAAGACTTCTATACAATAATCTCGACTTCAATTACATTGAGTTAAAGTTACACGTTATCAAAGAATACTCAAAAAGTAGTAATTATATCTCGATCAAATTAATAAATGGGTCTACAAGACAAGCATCAGCTTTCGATTAAAACAAGAATCATCAAAAACGGTTCATCCAGTTAAAAGTTATGAGGTATAATACAAATTTTAGGTAGACGAAAAAATTATATTATCAAGTAAATACGCATTATTAGAAATAACCTGGAAAAAACATATGTCGAATTGAGAATAACCTCTTTTTTTGGAAGTCGGTTAAAATGATCGTTAAAACTTTAGTTTAGAGCTAATTTCGTGATAACGCAAGCACAGATAATGGGTAATTCCACAGTCTATCAAAGATGATAAAAATATGCGTTCGGGGCAATAATTGTTAAACAAACATTATTTTAATCAAGTTTTATAGTATTATTATAATAGTTTATAATGAATAAACAACATAAAAAAAGTGTGTGTGTCAGCTCTGACGCACGACTGGAGCTTACTTCTTCAGATCGACTGTCTAGATAGGCACAAAAAAGACTTTATAGTCTAAGAAAAAGATTAATACCATATCAAATGGTAAATAAATGAATCAAAATAACGCCATCTGTCGATGGCATTATTAGAAAACGTCGTAACCGATACCGTACCGTCGGCGTCGTAGCCGGTACCGTCGTAGCCGGTAGCGTCGTAGCCGGTACCGTCGTAAACGTCGTAGCAGATAGACAGCCCAAAAAAACGTAACGAGGTCATTTGTTCAGTAGATTTTACTCCTCATATTTTTTTCATACCGGGGGCCTTATATGAAAATAGATTTTTAAGGAGTAAACTCCAATAAACTCCAAAAATAATATTGTTGTTTCTCTATGGTTCTTTGATAGAATAGAAAGTAGAAACCAAGTCAACTGTCAAAGTCTGTGTGAACTGTGATAAAAAATAACCTGCAAAGTGCACTGTCACACGTTCACAACTGATATTATATGATTCTATGATTCATCATAGTAAGGGCCTGTTGGCTGTTTAGTGGATAACGCTATTCGACGTATGATATCCAAAGAAACGTTTTTGATGTATTATTCTTTTTCATCGTCGAATTCCACTGTACATATTGAGGTGAAAGAGGTCTTATTGGCCTATTCTACCTCCTGCCGTTAAAGTTTAATCGTAACTTATTTGCAGGAAAAACTATTCTCAACTGGTGAAACAGGCCCTTAGTAAAATTTTAAAACCTGGATTAATTATACCTATGTTAAATTATTCCGTATAACAGATTGTGTGCATATAATTATTCGACGTCAGTTAGGTGACTCTAATCAATCAGTTTTATTTATTCCGACTTTTCTAAATATATTGTGTCCAATATTATAAAAATTAGAGATGGGCGTAACGGCTACATTTTGATATTACGTTATAACGTTACGCTACTTTTAAATCACTTATTATTTTTTACGTGATAATATTTTTTTTTTTTTTATCAACTGTGAAACCCTTGTGAGATCAAATTTTTTTTTTGGGATTTTTTGACCTGGTAATTACAACCTTTAGGTCAACTCTTATTATTTGTGAGATCAAATGCATATTACATATAGGATACTTAAAATGAAAGACTATCTGTATACAAAATTTCATCAAAACGGTTACAGCGGTTTCTGAGATATCTAAAGTATAACAAAAAAAGGTGTGTGTGCGATTCACACACGATAGAAGTGAAACTTCTATGGCAAACTAATTTAAAAAAACTAATTTAAAATTAGCGGCTTGCAGCGCGGCTCGTCCTTCCCTGTCTTTTTACCGTTGCATCCGGTTTGAAATCATAACGATTCTAAAGAAATTTCACTTCAATAAATACCTACAAGAATTACGTAACTCGTTTACAGATACAAGATAAAATAAACTTAGCGCTATTTTCATTCCTGTTATTTTCTCTACTTATTTCTTCATATATAATTAAATGCTTTTGTTTCATATGTTTTTTTAAATTCGTTATAGTAGTTTTAAATGAAAGAATATTTTTACAATATTCAATATTTTCAATATTCCGCTTTTTTTGCAATTTCATCCACCACAGTAAAATAATAATTCCACATTTGTCCTTTTCGTGGCATTTTACTCTGCTCACTAAACAACTATACTTAATTATATAAAGAACTATACTTAATTATATAAACAACTTAATTATAATTATTAATTATATTTACAGTTTCTCAAAACGCAACACCGCAATCGTAAAATTCGTAAATAAACTCACGAAAATGACGAACATCATACGAGAACAAACGCGTTGTCCATACTGAAAATTTAACCGTTAAACAAAACGAAATAATATGAAAAAAATAAGTCTAACGTGTAGTATAATAAAAATAATAATACGAACTAAAATATTTTTAAAATTTATTTCAAAAGACATTGAAAGGAAAATAGTTCTTATTCAGTTACAATAGAATACAATTTGACATGAGACTAAGCTAAGATATTATACGCAACGTGAATGTTCTGGACATTCAAAGGAAAATAGTTCTTAGTCCGTTACAACAGAATACGATTTGACATGGGACTAACATATTATACGATGTTCTGGACATTAAAAGGAATTTTGTGACCATAGAGTACAATTTAACTCTGTGTACATTTGAGGTAAAGTAGTAAAAATAAAAATATTCTTTTAAACCTTACCTGGGAAGCGTGATATTATATCACGCTTCCCAGGTAAAAAAAATAACAGGTGATAAAATGATTTAAAAATAATAGGTGATTTTATCCGCTACCTAATATAACGAACACCTCTAATAAAAATTAAAAACATGTTTTTTCAGATTATCTTTTTCAGATCTGACTCATTCAAAGTATAGTTTAGTATGAATGAATATAAATAAAAAGGATACGTACGTACAAGATCGCCCATTTTATTTTATTTTTTACTTTATTTTATCACCAATTTAACAAATTATCGTTTTAAAAATAAGATTGAAATCTCAACTTGTATATTTAAATATTTTTACATTCAAACACTGTATGTAATATGTATGGTCTGTATGTGCCAATTATACTTTTTGTTTTTACAATAAACCACAGACTACTAGTACTAAGAGAAGAGAACAAGTTCAATAAACAAACCACTGGGTTTGGCTTTGGGTTACCATACCATATCTCGTCAGTGTTGCCAACTCTTGAAAAAACTTTTCCCTAAATCTTTTAACAAAAGTCCCTAAATTAAAAACAAAATCCCCTAAACCTAAAAATTTTAAAAATTTAAATTATTTAAAAATAAGTCAGATTATTTTTTACTATTTATTTTTATTTTTCAAAGGGTTTTAAAATAGAAAATAAATTATTTTGTATACTTTACTTTATATAATTATGTATGTTTATTGAAAATGTTATTTTAAAAATTGATATTTGAAGAACTATTATTTTTGTAATATTTTTTTATATCAAAATATATTACGTTCTGACGAATTCAAATTCGCAAAAAATACCCTAAAAATGTATCCCCTAAAACTTTCCCACTAATTGCAAAATATCCCTAAATTTAGGGGAAAATCCCTAAAGTTGACAACACTGTCTCAAGTTAATAATAAACATAATATTATAGATCGCAAGATAGATATCGCAAGTTTATACCGAATTAAATAATACCAAAACTGGAATCAAAATATTTCAATGTATTTTTTATTTGGATATCGGTTAATGCGGGGATAAAGAATTATTTAAACCTTTTTTAAATAATATAATAACAAAAGTAATTTGGGAAATTCATTGTGTTGTGACCAATTTTCTGCCTTAGGGCGCCTTCAAATTTCTGCTTCAAAATTGAGTTGCAAGATTTCACCCGAACAAACATACATACATACATACATACATACCAACCATGCATTGTCATCCAAATTGAGCCTTTATACAAAATTTCAGCTCAATTGGTTGAAGATATCTGTTTAAAATTGAGTTTCAAGATTTCACCCGAACAAACATTACCTAAACTTACATACATACATACATTTCAAGTTAAATAAAAGCTTGTAAAATATCATTTGTATTTTTTTCTACGACTATGATAGTAGGTAACAAGAATCGTTTTTAATCGATTTTAATAAATAGATATTATGTTGGAAGTCAACTATTTAGATGTAAGTAGATACGAATGATTGCAAAATAGCGCGAGAAACACTTGACGAAATAAGCTGTTTTTATTATGTTAGGAAACTATTCCTATTAAACACAATCATAATTATGTAGGCTGTTAAAATATTTTTGTGATAAACATTTTAACTATCTTTATATACATAATTTTGTTGAATGATTATCTGCACAATGATATGCAAACTATATCTACCGGTTTCGTAAATTAAAAAGCATATAACATGACAAAAAAAGCTCCGATCCTTCTCCTACTTGGGGAAGAAGAGGCCTATGCCCAACGGCCAACAGTAGGATATTACAGGCTGAATCGTGATCGTGATCATGACAAAACAGTTTTTCTATTATCTTTAGAGAGTTCTTCTAGTTTTTCTTGAGAGTTTCGCATTATGAGTCGTGCAATATTTGATTCAAATTAATTTAATAATATTTAGTGGTTGATTGAGCTTCCGCCGAAGTGGGACATTTCATCACAAATTTTAATAATGTGCAGCAATGATTTCACTCGTTAGTCTTTTCAGATTTTTAAAAAATTATCTTTTTGAGCTATTGAACTTGGAGGCTTGCAATTTTGGTTTTTTTTTTTAATTTTTCGATATTTTCTCATACTTTTGGTAGATTAGTGTAATTTCGATTTGGTGTTTGATATATTGATTAATGTGTTCGCTGTTCCAGCTTCCCGGTTACAGAAACATCCAAAGAACGGTACCTACATCAAGAAACTTACTGACTTTTCAAACAATTAATATTAATATCACTACATATTATAAAACAAAGCCTCTTCCCGCTGTCTGTCTGTCTGTATATATGCTTAGATCTTTAAAACTACGCAACGGATTTTGATGCGGTTTTCTTTAGTAAATAGAGTGATTCCAGAGGAAGGTTTATATGTATAGTACATGCATAATATAGTAAAGGAACACTGATAGTTTTAAAGTTTTCTAATGTGATGTCGTAAATAAACACATTTTTTGCGCTTACATTGCAAATATTTATTTTATACTAGCTGACCCGGCGAACTTCATACCGCCTAACAGTTGATTCCTTAATTTTTTAATACTTATCCTTGCCGTAACCCCTCCACTAACACTTAAACTTTATGGTATTGTATTGAAGGTCAAATTGACTTTTAAGTATTATTAGGAATCTTTTGTATGGGAATATAGAAAAGTGTTGTTTTTAGATTTTTTCAGGCCATTTTTAAATTTTTTCTCTCCGTAAGAATCATCCTCGTACTTCAAGGAATATTATAAAAAAAAGAATTAGCGAAATTGGTTCAGCCGCTCTCGAGATTTGAGCTTAGCAACACATTCAGCGATTCATTTTTATATATATAGAGATTTAGTATCAGGCATCAGCATTGCACCCGTGCGAAGCCGTAGTGGATCGCTAGTTATTATTAAAAAGATATTATCATCATTATCAACATCATTTCAGAATATCGTAGGCCACTGCTGTATATAGGCCTCCCACAGCTTGCGCCAAACATCTCGGTTTTAAGCAAATCACATCCAGCCTCCGAAGGATCAATCTTACATAGATTGTCTGTTCAGTAAGCTGGAGAACGTCCCAACACTGCGTTTGCAGCCCGCAATTTACACTCTAGGACACGTCTGCTCTAGCGATCGACATATTATGTTACTTGCCACGCACATGACCAGCCAACTGGCTCTACAACTTGCTAATTTTATGGGCTACATAGTTCTCTCGTGGACAGTCTCATTTCTGATCCTATCTTTGAGATATACCATAAGCGTATCCTGTTCTATAGCACGTTGAATGACTTTAAACTTGTGGGCTAATTTAGTTTATTGTGGTATGGCACAGCAGGAAATATCCTGCTCAAATGCTGGAGCAGCCCGCCTGAGAAAGTACCTTAACCTTACAAAAGATCACAACTTAACAATACTGCTTTCAAGTAGTGTCATGTTTCGGCGGTAAGTAAGCCCCAAAGCTCCTGTGGAGGGCCAGTAAAGGAGTCAGCAACGCACTCGTGATTCTTCTGGTGTTGCAGGGTTCTATTGGCTACGGTAACCGCTTACCATCAGTAGGCCGTACGCTTTGTTTTCTGACCTAGTTGTATAAAAAAAATGGTTCGTCAACATCCGCGAATCGGCACCATATAGAAAAAGGATATAGTAAGTATGTATAAAAATTTTACAATTTCGTCGGCATGGTAAGAGTTAAGAAAAATTATGCAATATTCTTTTCATATAATATCGTTTCCTTGTCAGGCCAAGAGTCTGAGTGAGTATTTTGTCTGTTTGTTCCGGCTAATCTCTGAAACGGCTGGACCGATTTTGACGGGACTTTCACTGACAGTTAGCTGATGTAATAAGGAGTAACATAGGCTACTTTTATTTTAGAAATTTATTTATTTTATAACTCTGCGAACTGTACAATAACTTTTTTGTTAAATTCCACGCGGACGAAATCGCGGACACAGCTAGTGCTAAATAATAAAAAGTAACTTGTTTGTAATCTAATTTTTATACAGACAGAGATAATCGACAACTATAAGCTTTGAAGAGTTGTCACTTACTCATATTTATATGTAAACTTAATTATGTCACATTTTGTCACTCAGTGAATATTTATACGAAGCTTTGAGACCAATTTAAAGCGCCCAACAAAAACAGTTCTAAGGCAGCTATTGTTATTATGTAGTAAAAAAAAAAAAAACTAAATTATTTTAGACGATGTGGATTGATTAGTAAATACATACTCAATTGTGCTTTAAAAATAATTTAATAAAATATAACACGATCGTTACATAATAATCAATAACAACTACATTTTTACGCAGTGCTTAAAAATATAAAGATTACCAGGCACAGTGTGAATAATTAAATATGTCTTATTATTACAAATAATAAGTCACACAATTTAGCAAGAAGCTTAATTTCAAGACATAGTGTCTAATGCGTTACTTTTTTTCTTATAATTACTTAAGACACGAGGATCTCATAGTCGGGGAAACCTAATTCTTGGCCTCCGAAAGAGATGTAGCATACTCCATGAGATTGTTGAACTTTTCCAGTTGTAAGGCTACCTTCATGACGAACCCTGCCAACGAAGAGAGGTTCACCATCTTCTGATTGGCCTCCTGGGAACGCACGAGGCGGGATATTCGATCCACTGGTTGGCATCCAGTTGTTAGGGCCTCCCACTAGCACCTATATATGTACATAATTTTAAATAAAAATTTTGTAACAACTGTCGTTAAATAAAATTTATACGAAAAAATAGTACACAACATCTAACAAATTGTTTATTTATATGATATAAATACAATTTACATTATTCACCTACCTGGTATTCAGGCTTTCCGTGTTCTTGTCCGCCCCAAGCTATATAAGCGCATCCATGAGACGAAACTAGTTTTCCAGGAATAAGAGCTCCTTGGTGCTGTGCTCTAGCCACGTAAAGCGGTTCACCCGAACAGTCTTGTCCTCCGATCACAGCACCTGGCGGTACTTGACCGGATGTCATGTCCACCCAGACACCAGCACCACCATACATAGGCGCACCACCCACTGCATGTGGGGGGCCACCGGGGTAGCCAGGAGGAGAGCTGTACAGAGCCGCTGCTGGTGGAGCTGTTGGACGAACTGAAAAATATTTAAAGATAAAATACTTGTTATACACGTACCGCATTTTGCATTATAATGAAGAGTGATATCAGCAATTGTACGAAAATGATAACTAAGGTTATGTTACAGATGTTAGAACAATTGTAAGCATGATACATATATGTATATTAAGTTTACATTTGTTTATATATATCAATGAAAGGACGTACTAAAAATAAATACAAGAGAATATAATAACACAAGAAAATAATGTATAAATGTACCAGAAGCACATGAAAGTGAATAATTTGAAGAAGATTAATAAACACAAAATGTACCCAACCTGTCACAATTTAAATCCAATGTGTAGTCTAGAGTTAAAAGATGGTGGAAATTACAACACCCAATCAATATAAGTATCTACGACATTTTATTGGTTAGTACATACTAGTAATTTAAAATGTCAGCCAGTTCCATTAAAATATAACAATATTGGATGCAAAAGCGATTAACATCAAAGCATAATTTCTTAATATGGACACTCAACGTGGTCGTGCGCCATCTCTATAGAAGTGTGAAATACGCCATTGTCCTGTTGCGCCATATCCAGTGCGCACACCGAAGTGAGTGATGGGAAAAGGTGACGGGTCTATCCATTCCATTAACACAGCGCCAGTACTTCCATCGCGAACTGACAACTTGCCGCAGTGCCATTGGATGATAAACTTTCTGAATTGATCGGGGTTCACAAGACCGGGTGTCGGGATAGTAACCTAAGGATATCATAACGATTTATTGCGACGTGATAGATGTACCTACATAATTTTATATTACTCTCATTATTCTACAGGGCTACAATATAAAACAACAACTACCTTATCTGGTTTTTGTCTACAGTGCCTAATGACGGATTGAGTATTTTCCCATCCACCGAGAATGATCTCGTACATAGGATCGGTTTCAGCTGGTATCGGTGTGAGGCAAATGTGACAGTTGTGTTTTCCACGGTACTCTAATTCCAAAGACCCAGTAGCGACGGGTCCAAATTTATACTCTAACTTGTCCGGTGTATTGAATTCAGCTCCATCTGCACCGTTAATTTAGATTTTATTAAAGGAATGTTGGGTACATTTTGTGATTTTGCAAGATAGCTACTGACCTTCGATTTTCCAGGTACCAGATGCACCCCAACCTGTGCAAACACCAACAAAACCTATCGGAAATGGTTCCGGGTCGGACCAGGAAATGAAAGGAATAGATTCTCCTTCACGTCCAGCAGACACGATGCCGCCATCCCATCTGACCCAAAAGCCACGAAATTCGCCGGCGTTCAGAATCCCGGGGGTTTCAATTTCAACTTTATCGGGCTTTGTTTTGTTCTTTCTGATAACGCTCTTGGTATTACCCCAACCGCCAATAAATACCTGAAATCATTATAATGATCATGCATAACTTAAAAATTCTTAAAAAGAATTGCTTTGCAAAAGACTATTTATACGCTTCAGCCTGTAATATCCCACTGTTGGGCATAGACTTCTTTCCCCATGTAGAAGAAGGATCAGAGCTTAATCCATCACGCTACTCCAATGCGGGTTTGAGGATATATTCCCTACTATGACTAACGATCGCTATGAGGTGTACATGATAACAACCGGGGCCGACGGCTTAACGTGCTCTTTGAGGCACGGTGGGGAGATTCATAAGGACTGCACAAGCACCCAGACCACGGCAAACATCTTTATGACCAATACAAATGTTTGTCATGTGCGGGGATCGAACTCGCAACCGCCAGCCCAAGAGCCACCAGTGCTGTGACCGTTACGTCAACGCGTCGTCCCTATTTTATATCTTTTTTTATTTTTCATTCCTGAAAAATTAATTTACCTCGA
Organism: Melitaea athalia; assembly: GCA_905220545.2. Lineage (NCBI taxonomy): Eukaryota > Metazoa > Arthropoda > Insecta > Lepidoptera > Nymphalidae > Melitaea > Melitaea athalia. The sequence continues at coordinate 18,166,805 of HG992178.1, forward strand.
TCATGGGATTCGATTCTTGTGGTCCCATGGTTAAAGCAATATGAGCGTCATTGGCAGCTCTTATTTTGAATTGTACGGCTCCGCTGGATACCGGGAAGAATTGGTACTGTAGGTTATCTGGTGTCGAAACATCTGAAAATATTTAATTCATACTGTACCTTATTACTTTTAAAAGAAATCATAAGAAAAGGCAAATGTTATTTAAGGACTGTTTAATTTTTATCATTATAATTATTATGGAGTAGTTTGTTAACTATTGGGCACGCTTTCGAATGGCGTTAAATATTGTGCCACATAGCCATTGTTTAGTAAAATAGTCTATAGTAAATTACAATACAATTGAGGATAATTACAACTAATACCAACCGATCTAAGAAGTGTTGAAAAGCAGATGTCTTTTTCTAGGATAAAGAAGTAAAATAATCTGGTGGAAGTTGTATCTATCAAAAATTCACAAGTAATAAAATATTATGTGGTTAATAAACTTTAGTTGTTATTCTGTTGTCGATTGTAGCGTTTCCTTCTAATCCCATTCAGGTTAAAGTGTACAATGCCTCAGACGAAGTAGGTCTCTTAACAGCATTTCTAAATATAGTTTAGTTATTTGGTATGCGGACACTAGCGTGACTGAACTGTACGGCGCACCCACAAGTTTTATAAATTAAAATCTTAAATGTTACTTATTTAATGTGAAAACTGATAGAACTGTCTAGAAACTCGTAACAATTACTAAGAATAGGTATTTTTTCAATTTGGACTCAAATTTTGCGTCTTAGTTTTGAAAAATGCACATAATGTAGACACAATAATTCCCATACGAAAACCAATTACAGTGTCTCCTTCTTGTGTATATGACAGTATGACTACATAGGTACATATATATAAATCCAGGTTTTTTTAACTTTACTATTTATAATGAAAGTAATGTATATGTTGTCGGAAATTCGCTCCTTCTACGTATTAGATGATGTCATACTCTTAAATCAATAATGGCGCTATGCGATGCGTGGAGGTTGTGACAGAATTATCTGGTTTTGGGGAATGTTAAGAGTTTTTAGCTCTTTCTGTTTGAAGTTTTAATAGATTTATCCATTCCGCTTCAACTTTTTAAAATCATGTTTACAAAATATTTTACATAAATATTATTAGAGCTTCGTTGCTTTTGAATAAAATAATAATTAACTATTTATTTATACGCTACTGGCACATATATTTTTAAGTGCTTAGTTTTGTCTTTCACGACTAATATTTTTATAGTAAAGTTATTAAAATAAAGATTAGGTACGTGCCTAAAAATAAAATCATGATTAGCATGCAAATGTTAATTTTCTTAGTTATTCACTTTGTTTACTCATTTAACATACCGTTTTTTAGCGGCAGATTTTATGGAAATTATCATTAGGTAGGTAGTATCATTATGTATGTAGAAACATAGCACAATTGAAATTGTAAACCAAATGACAGAAAACATGCTAACGCTTGTATATAATTATACTTATCTGTTTTCTTAGGTACATAATAATAATAATAGGCATATCTCGTATCACATATAAATGTATTTCATATTTAATCGTGATTATTAGGTAGGTAGGTACTAGTTTCTAAGGATGTTTTCTGTGTAAATTTTATAATATGAGATAGTAAAATATATCTTTATATTTTACCTACTTGTCTAAAAATTTTAACAAGGTAACGTAATTAATTATTTTAGACTAGATGGCCCGGTGAACTTCGTATCACACCTACGTATACTTATTTGTGAAAAATATACACAACACTTTCTGAACGCACCTATAAATATTTGACAAATGGGGAATTGCAATATGATTGCAATTAGTATTGACAAAGCTTTTGACAAAAGACATTAAATTTCCCCGCTAGGAACATTTTGTATTGGAAAATAAAATCGTCGGTTTTAGTATTTTCCGTTACATAATATTTATGGTTCTCACCGTTTAAACCTTCCCTGAACATCCACAAATATTTCAAGATCAAAATTAGCTAAATCGGTCAAGCCATTCTCGAGTTTTAGCGAGACTAACGAACAGCAATTGATTTTTATATATATATAGATTATATTTATTATTTCAGATCAATGTATCATATTAACTACACAATTTCATTTACTTACCAATAACATAGATTTTTTTTGCCAGAAAAAAATGAAAAAAAAATAATATCCAAATATTGCATTGAAATAAATAATATACTTACACGATATAATTACCTACTTGAACCACGAACTAATGTTATTGCTTATCGTCTATCGAACGCTGAGCCTAAAATAAACACCCGAATATAACGATATTTAAAACGAATTTCTCTAATTAATACAACTTTCCATAGTGTATTATATTTACATATAGGTACATATATTGTTATAGGGGTCATAATATTTGTGAATTAATTGTGATATAGTCATTAAGTGACACACAGTACACACACCCATAAATAACCAACCAAACAGAATGATAGCCACTAGCCAGCTAAGTACATATTGATATATAACGAAGTATGTTGGATTTCCAGCTTTATTCCGAACTGCAAAAAGCATTTACTCCATTTAGTTCAAGCTGCTACTATTACACGTTCATTTTCTAATACCTATGTCGGGTGAGTCGTATACGAGCTATTGTTAATCACTGAAATAAATTTTGTGTTTATACAGAACTAGCAGCAAAACCCGGCGTTGCTAACTTGCTAGGGTTAAAATACATCACAGAAACTTTCTAGACCATTACAGAAATTTTGAGATCTTTTCAGATGTCCTAATGCGTTAGAAAAGGACAGAAATATAATTATGTTTAATATTTTCACCACCCACCACCACCCACTTTCACCAACCGCGACCAAACTCCGTTACTAACACCTGGAGACCAAGGGGTATTTACCACACCAACGGGAAGTTGATTGGGTTTGGTGGTGATAGAGAAAACTGTGTATTTACGTTGAACAAAGCATTTTATATCTACCTACATATATTTAGATTTAGATTATGCATATAGAAGTTGTATTTTATTTATATTTTAGGTTTACTATGATGAGCGAAGCGTTTCAAGCATTAGGTCACTTTGAAACTTCCTTCTGACTCCTTGATGGGTGTATAATAGAAGAGTATTAGTATTGTGTACCTACGTCGTTTAGGCGTTTTGATTGTATCATCAATTACATTGCCTTCGAGCGTCATAATGTAATAAGTAGTCATCATAATGTAAATATTTTTTAAAATAAAAATATAGTAGGTATTTAATGAACTGAATAACTGACTATAAATGTAAAGTTAATGTTGATATGCTACAATATGTTAAAATACTTTTGAGTTAAACTTGTTTTTATAAGAAATAATAATACTGCTGTTTGTTATCCATACACATTTGTTTACATTTTTAAGTACCTACTTACATAATTGTTAGTTTTTTTTTAATTATAATTGTGTCTTACGGAAATTATGTTGATGACTTCTTAGTTAACAAAACATGCGAAATAGGAATATATGCAAGAGAACAAAAAAAAACCGGCCAAGTGCGAGTCGCGCACCGAGGGTTCCGTACAAAAATTATTAAAATATTTTTATTATATGATGTGACTAAAAAATTATGCTTTTCGCAATTTTTCCTTTATCTGTGCTATAAGACGTTGCTTCTTACCAAATTTGAAAATTCTTAGTTCACGGGAAGTACCCTGTAGGTTTTGATTCCCTTGTGTCTTGACAGACAGACGGACAATAAAGTGATATTATAAGGGTTCCGTTTTTTCCTTTTGAGGCACGGAACCCTAAAAATGTATAAAACACGGTCTTAACGCGAGAGATAGAGAGATCTCTTCCAGACAACCTTTAGAAAAAGGACATGAAAAAGAATAATAAACGCAATACTTCATAAAAGATATACAATACAAAATGAACGAAGGACAGAAATGTAATTGTAGCCGACAATTTATTACGTATGATCTCATACTTCCCAACGTTAGAGTTCCTACATTGTCAACACCTACATCTATAACTAGATCAATTAGTAGCAATCATTGACAATAATTATACAGATTTTTCGCGATAGTGTATGCCATGGTAACTACATCAAGTCTAATTTTAGATCGCTAAAAAGAACTCAGCAGCCGCTAGAATATTTTCCAAGATAATTATAGATTCCTAAATCTAGATATTTGAATGTACTAGTCGTCGGTAAAAGCAAAAAAAGTTTGATATTGATCCTAAAGAATTTTAGACGCCATACACCGCACCCGTATTTGGCATTGAGCCAAAATAATGCCGGTTATTTGATAAACCGGCATTTCGCTTGAGCTTACTAAGAAACAACATCTAATTGATTAAATATGTACCTATCGAGAATAACAATGAAGTAATCTATCTATAGTATATAAAGTGTTTGAAAAGTATGTTTGAGTAGTGTGATATAATAAAACTTACCGAGAATGTTTGCCATGGTTGTAACAGTTGTTTTCAGAACACTATTAATTTGGTCGCGTGAGGTCTTAGTGCGTTGGATCTCCGGACTCAACTGCGCAACTGTGGGCCGTGAGGACGCCGAGAAGTCGGTGATCGGTCGCGCTCCACGGCCTCCGCGACTACGTAACAAACAATGATGTCATCCTTACCTGACTGGATTATTAAAATATTTGAAAATACAATTTTATTTGACAAGTATTACAATTTACCAGTAATAACTCCCAATAAAATGATTTAGACCTAAATAGTAAACAAATATTTTTCGTTGTCTATTAACTTAAGAAAATTGTAACCCGATAAATACGTATCCTCGAGTCGTCGAAAATGCGTGAAAATTGTAGGTGTATTTAACGATGCCCATTAAATAGTATGATCATTATACTAATGACAAACAGTAACGCAGTTTAAAGTGTAAAAAAACAAAAACTCTGATACTGGCAGCTAAAGCTAAGGGAGCTAAAGCCAAAGAAGAAGAAGAAGAAAACAAAAACATTAGGGGTCTAATTCACCGGCTGTGGATAACGCTATTGGACGGATAAATAAATAAATAAATATCTTTGATATATACACACGATTGTTTGTTAGGTACTAAGCTAAGCAACTTAATGTTTGTGTTATAAGTAACACTAACAGCCGACTGATCTAGATTTTTTTTCTGATATATTACATCCAGACACCGGCGGGAATCGAATCCAGAACCCGCGGAGGGAAAAGCAGGGCCATTACAAACTGCACCAACGGGCTAGTAAAAATGGATGAGTTCATTCAACAGATGAATCATGAATGGCGATGAATGGCGAAGATGGCGGATGACTATATATTGTATATTCTTTATTGCACTAAGTAATTTTACAACTCATTATAATAAAGGAAGTAGGCTAGGGCGAACTTATCTCTAAAAGAGATCTCTTCCAGACAACCAATGGTGGTGAGAGATGATGTGAACGCGGGGCAAAGTAGAGCAGGAGTAGGAGATTGATAAAAAAACATAAAATACATACACTGCATATACATACCTAATACATATACATACACACACATCTACATACATACATGCATAAAACATAAATATACTACACATACTCGTATATATATAGTACATCTCATGCATCTGTACTGATTTTGGAGAGCAGATACTTCTTATGATTGCTTTTGAAAGTGGACAGCGATGAACTACTATATCGAACAGATAAAAGTTTTTGACGTTTTATTTTTTTTCCACATCAAACTCCAATGTATTCTTGAGATATTTCTATTCGCAAAAAAGAATCTAAAAGCTGTAGTTTATTAATTGCGATGAAACAGGTCCTAATGGCCTCTTCTACCTTCTGCTATCGAAGTCTAATCGTAACTTGTTTTAATAAACTTTAACCACAGCTAATGGAACATGCCCTTGATTCTGTAATTAGGTCGCGCATACATTGCGAAAATATTTCATTCTTGTATGGTCGATGGGTGTATTGAAATTTGAAATGGGTGTATTATATCATATGTGGCGCCGCGTTGGCGCAACGGTCACAGCACTGGTTTGTGGCTGATGCGCTGGCGGCTGGGGATTCGATCCCCGCACATGACAAACATTTGTATAGGCCATACAGATGTTTACCATGGTCTGGGTGTTTCTACAGTCCTTGTGGGTCTCCCAGCCGTGCCTCGGCTTTTTGCTCATAGTAGGGAAAATATCCGCCAACCCGCATTGGAGCAGCGTGGTGGATTTTGCTTTGATCACTCTTCTATCAAATCAAATCAAATCAAAAACATTTATTTCGCCATAATATAGTGTATGTTACACATTTAAAGAAAGTAAAAAAAAAACATTTACAAAAAAAAAAATACTAAACAATAATAATAGAAAGTTAAGGCAGCAAGAAATCAAACAATAAAATAAAAATTTATATCTTAACATTAGGTACATTACAAACTTATGTAATGTAACTGAGGTAGGGCACAGCAGGAAATTTCCTGCTCAAAATATGGAGCAGCTCGACTGGGGTAGTACAACCTTACAGAAGACCACAGCTAAATAATACTGTTTTTCAAGCAGTATTGTGTTCCTGTTGGTGAGTAAGGTGACCAGAGCTCCTGGAGGGGCGGTGGATTGGGGATAGGGTCGGCAACGCGCTTGCAATGCTTCTGGTGTTGCAGACGTCTATAGGCTACGGTCTTACCATCAGGTGAGCCGTACGCTTGTTTGCCAACCTAGTTACATAAAAAAAAAAAAATGTACCCAATGTTATAAGCAGCCTTAACTTAGTCATAATCTTAAGTTATAATGTCTCGGTAGACATTACCTACCTACTTTATCCTCGGCTTTATTAAATATTACAATAAATAACAATGGCCGTAGTGTAGGCCGAGAGAAAAAAAGCCGGAGGAAAAAAAAAACTCTCGGTACTCTTTTAAAAAATGCAAAGTCAGATACAAGATAAAAACGCAGTAGTGGACCATGAAATAATCAGGACAAACACGAGACAGCCAATCGTGCGTACCGAGACCATCCCATGCCACCTGCTCACAATATATGTAACTATCTATTTACAGCGGGTCATAGACATAGCCTGGTCGAGCTTTATTCAATCCCATGCCTTTTCATCATTAAGGTATTCATTGATTGTATAATAGGCTTTATTGAAAATGCTCGCTTAATTATTTTTTTAAACTTCAGTAAAGGCAGAGATTGATGATCATTTGAGGCATTTCGATCACTACGGCTAACAAATAAATGCCTATTTTTCCGTATGTACATTATATTTTCATAAATATACTGCGATGCAAAGGTCAGGATGTTGATCTCTTTAAACTTCTCTCAGAGATTCTTTACATCCCATCTTATAAATATAACGGATAGCCCTTTTCTGCAGAATAAAAATGACGCTAATATCAGCCGCATTGCCCCATAGCAAAATGCCATAGGACATTATGCTATGGAAGTAGCTAAAATAAACTAATCGGGCTGTATCGATATCCGTTAATAATCGTATTCTTTTAACCGCGTATGCTGCAGAACTCAGTCTATCCGCCAATTTACAGATATGCGGTCCCCACTTGTAACTTTGAATCAATGGTGATTCCAAGGAAAACGGTCGAGTTAATTAAGTTGAGTTTATTACCATTGAGTTCTGGTTGCATATCAATTTGTTTAACATTTGGAGCAGAAAATTTAATACAATTCGTTTTTTTACTATTGAGAAGCAAGTTATTTACGCTAAACCAATGAACCAGTTCAGAGAGAGCATTGTTTACATCGTCATAGTTTGTTTCTTGTCTACGTAATTCAAATATTAATGAAGTATCATCAGCAAACAATACAATCTCATGCCTCTTCTCTACTAAATATGGTAGGTCGTTAATATATATTAAAAATAAAAATGGACCAAGAATTGAGCCTTGTGGGACCCCCATCTGTATACGAGACCCAGATGACTTAGTACCATCTACTTCAACCCTCTGAGTTCTATCACTAAGATAAGAACTCAGAAGTTTTAGTGCGGTATTTTTAATGTCATAGTGACTGAGTTTCCTGATTAATGTGTCATGATGGACACAGTCAAATGCCTTGGATAAATCACAGAATACACCTAAAGCATCACGTGACTCCTCCCAAACATTGACTATCGAGGTAAAAAGCTCTACACCGTCATCAGTTGTGGACAGGGCCGGACCGTGAGGTCAGGGGGCCCTGGGCTAATACTAATTAGGGGCCCACAAAATTTGACCGCGATTGAGATTAATGTGTAATGGCAGCCGAACATTTTAACTGTCAGTTCGAAGCTATATAAGAATAAAGAATTTAATAAAATTATTGATTCCTTCGCATTTTCGTCTATTTTTGACTTAGCTGGGGGCCCCTTGAATCCACGGGGGCCGGTGGCTGAAGCCCAAAAAGCCATATGGTAGATCCGGCCCTGGTTGTGGAGCGTCCTCTAGTAAAACCGAATTGCTTCTTCTTTCTTCTACATGGGGAGAGAGGCCTGTACCCAGCAGTGGGATACACACACTTTTTTACTATTGTATTATTTCTAAAGATACATTATTAGTAGATACCTACACCTCAACACCATCTATAGAGCAAACATTTTGAATTTCATTTCTCTTACTTCAAAAACATAGGACTTTCATACAGACTTCCAACCCCGTTTTACCTCCTTAAGGGTAGAGTTTTGTAAAACCCATTCTTAGCGGATATCTAATTCGTATAAGAATCCTACCTGACAAATTTCAAGTTGTAGGTTTTATAGTTTCTGAGATTTCGTGATGAGTCTTTTATGTATACATATAGGTAGATAAGAGAATTAATGTTTATCTTAATTAGTCCTACAAAAAAGTCCGCGACAGCATATAGGTCTATCTTTTACATTATGAGTAAGCCATCGCAGAACCAATTTTGATGAATTTTGGTATTATATAAAGATAGATATTGAGAAGATAATAAGCTACTCGAAGTACTTACTAATCCTGCGCAGACGAAGTTGCGGGTACCAGCTAGTTATAAATAAAATTATGTTTGCTCGCACACGAAAAAAACCGATTTCAATTAAGTTACATCGACAAGTATCTAACACAACGTAGGTAGACGAAAATATAGTCAAGTAAATACGCGTTATCAAAGATTATTCAAAAATCAGTTATCAGATCTTGATCAAATTTAAATGGTACCAAAAACAAGCATCCGCTTTCGATTAAAATAAAAATCATCAAAATCGTTACACCCAGTGAAAAGTTACGCGGTATAATACAACAAATAAGTATCTATATTAAATACGATTAGGTACAAATTTTATTGAGGAATTAAATTAGCATTTTATTGTAATTAAAATCAAGGTGAAATTTAATTTGCATGCTTAGACTGGTTTTTGGTATTTTCTTTACAATGACAGGTTAAAATATTTTATTATTATACTAGCGACCCGCCCCGGCTTCGCACGGGTGAAATGCCGATACTAAATATACTACAAACTTTGAATTTCAAGTCTCTTACTTTAAAAACATAGGACTTTCATGCAAACTTCCAACGCCCCGTTTAACTCCCTTAGGTATGGAATTTCGTAAAACCCGTTCTTAGCGGATATCTACTCCCTATAAGGGACCTACCTGCCTAATTTCAAGTTTGTAGGTGTATTTTTAATTCGACTTTCATACAAACTATCATCCCCTGTTTTAACCCCAAGAGGGGGTTTATTTCTCAAAATACATTATTAGTACACCTCAACACCATCTATAGAGCATACATTTTGAATTTCAAGTCTCTTACTTCAAAAACATAGGACTTTCATACAAACTTCCAACCCCCTTTTAACCCCCTTAGGGGTGGAATTTCGTAAAATCCGTTCTTAGCTGACCTCTACTCGGCGAAAGGAATATTTCTACCAAAATTCAAGTCTCTACGCCTTATGGTTCCAGAGATATCGTGATGAGTCAATGGGTGGGTTACTCTTTTATATATATAGATGAGTGCAAATTCTGTGACAAAATAAAAAGATATTGTCACAAAATTGTAACTTATATTGTCGGGTCAATGGCTTCAATTGATGTGTATGTAATGTATGTAAGTGCCTATATAATCAGATTTTGATTTACATATACAGTTAGGTACATAAGAAAGATTTTGGTTAACATTTTACATATTAGTGTTTTTATGCATTTATACCTTAGATAGGTACTGTACAAATGTAATGTTTTACTTGTAAGAATTGCCAACTGAAGCATAAACTCTGAAAACTATGTAAAGTCGGGACATTCCGGATCAGAGGTAATTGAGAGATAGGTAGGTACGTTGGTCCCAGCCAGAAAAACCAATAAAAAAGAAGCGCCTCACGTAGAAAATTTGGCAAAATAGTAAGTAGTAAGTAGTAGTAGTATTTGGTAATAGTTTTGATACAAATATTAAGTAAAATTCTAGTTTTTTTTTTTAAAGATATTAAATTGACTTCGTGTGACTCTGTTTTCGTCAAAATTGACCTTTGTTTTGTATCTTGGCTCCATGCTATCACAGCGTGATATTTATTAACTAGCAACTTTTATTAATAAATTGTATATCATATCCAAATATAATTTTTGTTACATATTTAAATTTGAACGTCTTTTGCGAATGATATACAATTATCTACGTATCAATTTTCAGCGCAATTGGCTCATTATTATTGCGAGACTAACAATAGCCATTCTCAAGTTATGCGCTTAGCAACATTCATTTTTATTTATATAGAAGATTATAATATTAAACAGAATCACTTGAAGTCTCGTGTAAAAGCACCTAAGAACGTTTATTACTAAAGCCATCGAATCGAAGCGAATCGCATTTATTCCTGTGCGTCTATCTGTGACGCGTCGAATCGAATTGTTCATTCGTCTCGAACTCTTCATGAAATTAAGACGTGTTTGCATCATGGAGAGCTCAGATGAAGAGATGTTTTTATTTCAAATACTTTTTGATAAAGAAGAGGAGAATACGTAACGAGTAGCCGTATTCGAAATTCGAGAGAAATTAAACAGATTTTTTTTTGTCTAATGCAGGCTCCGTTCCATGGAAAACAAATATTCCCAGGAGAGGATTCCAGCATCATAGTTTGTAAAAAATATGAAGGTTATATATATACTAGCTCTGCTCGCGACTGTTATTGTTCAGTTCGCAGTTATTAAAAAAAATCTAAAATAAAAGTATCCTAAGTTACACCTTATTACATCAGCTATCTGCCAGTGAAAGTTCCGTCAAAATCGGTCCAGCCGTTTCAGAGATTAGCCGGAACAAACAGACAGACAGACAGACAGACAAACAAAAATCGTAAAAAATGTTATTTTGGTATCTATATAAATACCGTGTATAGATCCACATGCATTTAATAAAAAGCGTTTATTTTAATATTAAAAACAGACACTATAATTTTATTTATTAGTAGATATATATAGATATATAAGATACATATATATATATATATATATATATATATAAGGATATATAAGGAAGGAATATTATCTTGTTGAATGTGTGTTATTGTATGACAGTGTATTATTTCTCTTACAATAATATATCTCTCATAATAATTATGTTACTGTTTGGCACTAAAAATTTTAAAAAGAAATAGGTAGGTATATTATCATCTTTATATTTTATGCTTTATTTTCTTTTCTGAGTTATTGCTAATGTTTGATCAAGTTTTCTTCTATAACAGGATACCTATTTGCATGTCGTGTTTGCTTTAATATGGTTATACATGGAAGTGTAGTCAATAATAAAATTAATATTGTAATGTACCATAAATGTAACAACTGCTAGCAAACCTTAATAATTAAATAAATAAATATAAATAGGTAAATATTTTCACTAATAATAAAACAAAACTCCCGAGTTTCATTCATAGTTCTCCCGTTTTCTTCCCATATATTCATCCGACGCAGGTCATCGTGAATTCGTGATAATGTCGATCTTAGTGATTAAACAATTCTGTATATTGTTGGACCAGTGATATTAATAATTCTTCATTCATTTTTGTTGAAGCTAGGATTTTTATAAGTTTTTAAACGTATTAAAACTTGATACTAATAATTAAAAATACGTTGACGAGCATCCGCTTCTCCGCGTCGACTGGGCAGTGTTGCCAACTCTTGAAAAAACTTTTTCCTAAATCCTTTAATAAAAGCCCCTAAATTAAAAACAAAATCCCCTAAACCTAACCTAACATAATTGAAGTTATTTAAAAAAAGACATATTTATTTTTATTAATTTTTTATTTTTCAAAGGATTTTAAAATAGAAAACCAATTATTTTGTATACTTTGCTTTTGTATGTTTATTATTTATAATTTTGTTTCTATGTTATTTTTAATAATTTTTTATATTAAAGTATATTACGTTCTGACGATTAAAATTCCCAAAGAAATACCCTAAAAAATGTCTCCCCTAAAAGTTTCCCGCTATTTGCAAAATATCCCTGAATTTAGGGGAAAATCCTTAAAGTTGCCAACACTGCGACTGGAGAGTGGGGCGCGCCGAATCGAACGAAGAAAGTCGCTTGTCGAGCGACTACCTCGGTCGATTCGATTCGGCGCGCCGCGGCGCGTCGCTAATGGACGCAGTTTCATAGAAAATGTATAGTGGGCGACTTTTTGCGATTCGATTCGACTCTGCTCGGCAGCTAGTAGACGCAGGCTTAAGAGTCGTGCGACTCCCTCGGTCGATTCGATTCGGCGCGCCGCGGCGCGTCGCTAGTGGACGCAGTTTCATACAAAATGTATAGTAGGCGACTTTTTGCGATTCGATTCGACTCTGCTCGGCGAGCCTAATGGACGCGGGCCTTTAATATGTACTATGTTTATCATAACAGCTTCATGCAGCTAGGCAGCCAACGTCCCATTAGGTGCGGAATGGGTTTCTTGTTATTTAAATTATTGTGGGACAGTTTCTAAACCCACAACAACAAAAGAATTAATGAAATTGATGATACGTTAATAAACACACAACAGGTCAGGTACATACGAATAATGCTCTCTATTTTCTCTACTAGTGCCTATTTGTCTATCTTAGGAACAGATGATTGTATTTGTATGTTAAGTAGGTACCTATATTTTTTATTTATATTTTGTTCGGCATTTATCTTATAACATTTACACACAGCCGTCTGTTACTTAATTCTCGTGTTGTAGGTATATATTTATGTACTGATATTTTTTATACCTATATACATATACATGAAAATAATACAAATCTATAAATATTTGTATTTATAGATTTATATACCAAACACAATCATATAGAATTTCCTTTGGTTTCAGTACTTATCCATACAGTCAGTCATCCACGTTTTTTTTTTTTTTGAAATATTACCAATGTAGAGAATCAAAACTGAAGTTTCGACAGCTATATAAAAGATTTTACACTTAAAAACCATGCGAGTCAGGAGAGAATACTAGATGAAAAGACCGTCAGCATCTGGTTTCTCATTTTTTATAACTGCTGTTGCTACGAAACATCTCTACAATGAAACTTTGAATAACTGATATTTTAGATCGAGATTTCCATTGTCCAGTTTATACTCGTAGGTAGGGATCCGTAGAGTACATTTTTTTCACCTGATTAGTATCAACCTAATTTTTCTGGAGTAGCTTCATTTTGATGAGACGAACAAAAAATTCCTCTACGAAAACTCGATTGTGGTAGCTAACAGAGATAGCAGGGGGTAGAGCAGCGGTTGCGTGGTACGTTAGCCCGGTCCTACGTTCACTCCTTACCTATTATTTTTATTTTAGATTTACAATATATATGTATACGTATAACGTTAGGTATACTTTAGTCAAAGGTTTTGTTTTTGTTAGATCTTGAAGACACGCTACAATTGCGGTACAAAGAATTTCCTATCAGATTTATTTGCAATTCTTTGATCATAAATTGTGCCAGCGATGACCAAACGAAACAAAAGTTTAACTTCAACTTTTTCTTTTTACATAATTATGTATAAAATTGTCATATTAATTTTATTTTAAACTAGCTATGCCCGCGACTTTGTCCGCGTGGAATTTAACAAAAGAGTTATGATTCAGTTCGCAGAGTCATAAAATAAATAAGTTTCTAAAATAAAAGTAGCCTTAGTTACTCCTTATTACATCGGCTATCTGTCAGTGAAAGACCCTTCAAAATCGGTCCAGCAGTTTCAGAGATTAGCCGAGACAGACCGACAGACATGAATTGTAAAAAATGTTATTTTGGTAGAACCGCCACCGTGTATACATCCATATTATGCATTTAGTAATGAGTGGTTGTTTTAATATTACAAACAGACACTCCAATTTTTTTTATTTGTATAGATGTATATTATATTAATTTGTTGCTTAAATAAGAGTACCTGGGTGAACGAGCCTAGCTCGGTATTTTCATTTTATTTTTTGCTTTTTTTTCTCGGTATTTTTATATTTTAATTTTATTTAAATAATAAATCACGAGTGAAATTTAAAAAAAAAGAAAAAAATTAATCTGGAGACTGAGATTCGAACCCGGGTCAGCACGATTTGACACCCGCCGATTTCCTAATTACGCTATTACAGCCATGTTGACAATAGTGAAATTAAGCTTCGTATTCTAATGATATTTTTTCATTGCCTAAAAACTGGGATAAAACGACATTTTTTTTTAAACGAATCCTAGCTAGATCAATTTTTCGCCCCCGAAATCCCCGTCATACTAAATTTCACGAAAATCGTTGGAGCCGATTCCGAGATTCAGAAAATATATATATATATACAAGAATTGCTCGTTTAATAGTATAAGATAAAAAAAGGATTTCAGTTCGACGAATGATATTGTTTAATTTGTTTTTGTTTGCACAATCTAAACATATCCACGTTATGTAAATTCATAATCCATACTAATATTATAAATGCGGAAGTAACTCTGTCTGTCTGTCTGTCTGTCTGTCTCGCAATCACGGCAAAACTACTGAACAGATTTAAATGAAATTTGGTATACAGATAGTCTAGAGTCTGAGAAAGGACATAGGCAACTTTTTAATGCGAAAAAAGGGATGTAAGGTGTTGAAATGTAAGAATGAAAATTTGTATGAGATATAATGTTCGTGTTCGTAACTGTCAAACATTTAATGTTCATCCCGTCGATATGGTAAACTCTCCGATAAAATTAAAGAACGTATTTAAATAAAGGTTTCGAATCGACAACATATATCCACAATATACGGATAGTGGCGTATTTTACATTTTAAAAATGTATAATAATGTCAGTAATTAAAACGGATTGACATAATATATATTGGTTGTCAACGAGGTTGTCAAATATAAAACGTAGTGGTTATATTCTCTTTGGTCAAATATTTATGCGTGTGATAGATAATTATTAATTTTACTACATATATTTTCTTTGTATAATATTATTTTTAATTATTTTATAATGTTTAATTTAATATGCTTAGTTTTTCTAGTGGCAACACTTCACTTGATTTATTATCTTTAAAACAGTAAAATATAATGATTTGACATTACGGCTCATACTAGGTTATAAATATCGCATGTCCGTGGGCTAGGGCCTCTTTCTTTGCCGAGCAGCCGACCAGGACAAAGTTAAGTACTCTAAAGTATTTTAATAAATTAATTAGTTGTTCTGCTGATATTTTCCCTTGTAACCTGTGTTATATATTTCTCCATATATACATATTTCTATAATCTTTATAATGTAATGTAATATTGGAATTCAAGTTATCCAAATTATAACTATGTTGTGACTTTGTAATAATGATGATAATTGTGACAAAAAAACATTACGATAAGAAAAGAATGATATTAGTCCCGCTGAGTTTCTTCCGCCAGTTCTTCTCAGGTCAGAGGCTTCTTCTTTCCGAACTGGTAGTAGACTCATGATGATGATAATATAATTTAATGGTTACCATTTCGTTGTCTTATTTACCTTATTCTTAACTACCTACATATATTATATATAAAGTAATTACTACCGTAAATGTGCTTCTTTTGATATTAAAGCAATGGAGGGTAGTTTGAAGCACAGGTTTGAAGCTATTTGATTATTATAAATGCAGTTCTTCTAATAAGTAATAATTATCATAGATACAGTTCTTATAATATTAAAGTGATAAATAAAGGTTAAATTGAAGTTTTTCAATATATAAAGTAATAATTGTTACAAACATAGTTCTTTTTTTAATATTAAAGCAACCGAAGGTAGTGGTAGCTTCTCAAAACTTTCTCTTTTTCTTAATAATTTATCTATTAATCTCTCTAAATCTATCATCAGAAGTGGGATTGTGTCCACTGCTCTAATATGTATTGTATTTCCAGAATGGATCTACCGGTTTTGCAAGAATTTCTCATCGCCATCAAGGATGCTGTTTTCGGGAGTCGGAGTAAAGACGACGACGTTGCTATGCCGATTTTTGACCCGGCCACGAGTGACCTGGGTGCAGAGTCATGGTGCAGCAACATCGAGTCCCTCGCGACGGAATTTGGCTGGAGCAGTATCGCTACCGTTGCTAAGGCAGGTAAGGCCCTTAGAGGGTCTGCATTACGGTGGTTCGAGACTTGGGATCCTACAGCTGGGCGTTCGTATAGAATTAACCGCTTTATATCCCGATAAAAGAATCTGGCCGAAAAACTCCAAAAGGCAGTGTTGTAGTATAGTTCTGAAAGTGCAGATTCCTATTGCGAACACGCAAGGGAAAAATTACTGTTGCGAAATACGAAAATATTTTTTACAGAGTTACAATTAGTCAAATTAATATTTGGCAATGTATCGGATGTTAATGTAAGAATGACCTCATTTAATAGTATTGTCAAAACTACCTCTGAACAAATTTTTTTTATTCACTTCGTACGCCAAAGTCTAAACGACCTTTAGAGCATAGTGGTAGGTTCTAATTTTTTTTCTAACACTAACATTTCTAAACGAACTAAAATAGATACTAGATTAAACGATATGCGGTGTTACTCGTGTGGTAAATCAGGACATACAAAAGCGCAATGTTTTAAACAGGACGCTTCCATTAATACAAGGGAACAAAAACCATTCGATTATTTAAAAAAAAAAAAATAGTACTTTTTGTAAAAATAAAAACCTGACATACGGAATCTATTTGTAGATATAAACTTTAAAAATGATAGTAACCTTACTACAGTTGCAAATGAGATTAATTTTCTAGAAAATCGGACTTAGTTTCAACAAAAGTATCCATTTACGATATAACTATAGATTCGCTTGTTGATACTGGAGCTAATTGCAGTATAATTAAAGAGTCTGTAGCAAAGCGTCTAGGTCGTAACTTTAGTCCATTTTTTTTTTGTTTTTTGCATATTTCTGGAATAAGTAAAGGTAATTTACAAGCTTTTGAAAAAAAAAATAACAGCATCCGTGATTATTTATGTATTGAACTGGATATGTATGTAGTCGCTAATATATATTGAGGGTAAGATCTTTTCACAGCTAGAAATGCTATATAACGCCCTGATATTGAAACTGTCACTGAGCTCTCGTTTAGTAAGCAAACAAATATCTAGATTTAGTTTGAAAATAAATTATTTAGAGACGGATCAAATTCCGGATTTATTTTCGGAACTTTCAATGGCAATAACTCACTTAGATTTAGAAATTGTAAGATAGGATTAATTTAGGTTTTGCAAGACACTGGATGTGTTAAGACTGGGGGGAGCTTGATAGTAAATAAAAAGGATAGTGTTGTTTATTATAGGCCATACAGGCTATCTCCCATAGGATAGGAGAAGGTGGGTCGAAAGCATGCTCTTATGGGTACCGATTCACACATGCAAAGTTATGTCTCATCATAGACCTCTATCGAGTCATGAGGGTGCACTCCCCCGACGGGAACTGCCCCGGGTGATCGGTACTCATATCTGTTTGTTTTATATCCGCTGTGTTTATTTTGTTAGTATATCTTACAAGTATACAGTGCCCAGTAGTATCAAACAAGTCAGACAGATGATTTAGATTCTAATCAATACTTAATAAAAATGGTTGTTACTCTACTAAATAAATTCTAGCTCTGAACCTACATTGTTCTTACCAAAAGGGTGTAGATTGAGCATATTAAAATTATTTCACGATGAAACTGTCACGTAAGGCATGATAAAGCTTCACATAAAATTTGACAGTATTTCTGGTTTCCCGGCATGGCAGCTTTAATTTAAAAAAAAACAGTACCTATATATATATATTTCTCATTGTTTAGTTATCACGGATCTTGGAACGAATTTTAGCTCTAATAGAATTCAAGCTCTCTTTCGAGAGCTACATATTGAACATCACATGATAGTTTCTGGTACGCCTAGAAGTAACGGTCAGGTAGAACGTTGTATCCACAGTAATTAATATGCTGAGTACTATGTATAAAGAATTATCAGAATGGCCGAACGTACTTTAGCAGGTACGGCATTCTATTAATACTAAATTACAAAAATCTACAGGGTTTTTCTTCTTTGCATTTGTTGATCGGGGTAGAAACGAATATACCCGTGGTACAAACTCGTCTAAATGATGTTCTTGATGACGATTGCTTAGAACCTAAAGTTATACAGTGCGAGCCGGTCGTGAATTAGCTAAGCATACATTACAATAAATCGAGGATAAATTTAATCAACGTTTTGGTTTGGTTAGAAGAAATGCTTATAATGTAGGTGATTTAGTTTATGTTAATCAGGGTCATGGACGTAATGACAAATTAAAATCGAAATTTAAAGGTTAGGTCCCTATGAAATTTGTTCGATTCTTCCCAGTGACCGCTATGCTCTGAACGGTACCAATAATTTCAGAAATATAATTGTTGCAAAAGAAAAATTGCGATTTTGGCCCGGAGAATGGGTAGATGGAAATATTATTATTGAAAATACTATGTCAAATATAGTATAGTACATAAATTGTAATGATAAAAGAAAAATGTGCAGTAATTAAATTTATAAAAGTTGTGTCAAGTGATATGTAAACTTATTAGATTCATTAATAAAAAAAGTGTTGTAATTAAACTTATAAATATGATATTAAGTAATAAGCAAATTTATTAAGTTGATTATTAAGATTATACTATTAAATATTATAAACATGTATATGCATTTTAAGTTGTAGCCGTATCTTGGTGCTGATTATTTTCATCGACAGAGGGTGAATGGAATCAGCATGTCTAGGGTACAGGCATAGGTACATAGTTATTGGCACCTCTGCTGGTCGGCCCTCTATTTGGTACCAATTATCTCACAGGCAGCAGGTGAATGTGATTGGTATGTCTATGTAGTTGGCAAGTGCTCGCAAAAGTAGTACTACATAGTTATTGACACCTCTGCTGGTCGGCCCTCTATTTGGTACCAATTATCTCACAGGCAGCAGGTGAATGTGATTGGTATGTCTATGTAGTTGGCAAGTGCTCGTGGTAGTAGTACTACATAATTATTGACACCTCTGCTGGTCGGCCCTCTATTTGGTACCAACTATCTCACAGGCAGCAGGTGAATGTATTTGGTATGTCTATGTAGTTGGCAAGTGTTCGCTGTAGTAGTACTTATTTGGTGTCAGTCTATCTCAACGACAGCGGTTGAATGGGACTGACATGCCTATGTATGAATATAATGTTAATGCAATAAGAATAATATGTTTTGTAGTAAATATAATATCAATTATCAGAGTATTGTTTGTATATGTATTAATGTATAGGTAGGTAAATATAACGTTAATGCAACAAGAATATGTTTTGTAGTAAATGTAATATCAATTGTCAGAATATTGTTTGTATATGTATTAGGTACTAGTTACCCTAAGAACTGATTGTAAATAACAATCGTAGAGTAATGTAGTACTTCGTGGACGAAGTATTGTCAGTATGGCCGTGATAGATAATTATTAATTTTACTACATATATTTTCTTTGTATAATATTATTTTTAATTATTTTATAATGTTTAATTTAATATGCTTAGTTTTTCTAGTGGCAACACTTCACTTGATTTATTATCTTTAAAACAGTAAAATATAATGATTTGACATTACGGCTCATACTAGGTTATAAATATCGCATGTCCGTGGGCTAGGGCCTCTTTCTTTGCCGAGCAGCCGACCAGGACAAAGTTAAGTACTCTAAAGTATTTTAATAAATTAATTAGTTGTTCTGCTGATATTTTCCCTTGTAACCTGTGTTATATATTTCTCCATATATACATATTTCTATAATCTTTATAATGTAATGTAATATTGGAATTCAAGTTATCCAAATTATAACTATGTTGTGACTTTGTAATAATGATGATAATTGTGACAAAAAAACATTACGATAAGAAAAGAATGATATTAGTCCCGCTGAGTTTCTTCCGCCAGTTCTTCTCAGGTCAGAGGCTTCTTCTTTCCGAACTGGTAGTAGACTCATGATGATGATAATATAATTTAATGGTTACCATTTCGTTGTCTTATTTACCTTATTCTTAACTACCTACATATATTATAGAGTCAAGGGGGCAAAGTGCGCCATACTTTTTTCATAGTTGACTTTGGTGCAATATTTCTTGTGTTTAAGTTCACGAGTGATACTAAGTCATGGTACCATAAGGATCTGTGATGTTTTGCAACAACAACCAATGTCGTGTCATTAGAATCTGACAGCAAATTAATGAATTTTAGCATAAAATTTGAAAACAGTCTGACCAGGCTACTTTGCCGACAAATCGGGTAAGTGCGCCTTGTATTAATAAAACGTAATATTATAGCATTAGAATAAAAACAGCCTTATATTATTATAAGAAAACAAGCAACAAAACGAATGATATTTACTTTTTTTTCATAGCTACATTCTAGAAGAATCTATGTATTTAAAACCAAATTTCGGCTAAATGCGCCATACAATCTTAAGTCAGAGGCTATGAACCTTTTTTCCAAATATTGATAATCGAGTGTCAAGTATATTTTTTCTTTTATTTACGATGGGAATACCCCATGGTATTCCCATCGTAAATGGAACTACTTAAATATTTGGTATTATAAACGGACTGAAATAAGAAGTTAGTCATTGAAATATTTAGTTATTAAGTGTAATATTTATTTTCTCGCCTTAAAACAAAAATAGGAAACATGACATTTTTGAACAACATTACGATTTTCTTGAATTTTAACATTTCGTATTGCCTCCTCGTGCTTCCATTACTGCGTTTACCCAGTTTGGCATGCTGTACACCAAGTTTTTTGTACGATTTTGGGGAATATTCTCCCATTCCTCTGTGAGAGCAATTTTGAGCTCACGAAGCGTAATTGTTTTACGCATCTCCCTAGCTAGTCCCAAGCATGCTCGATCGGATTGACATCTGGGCTGCGTGCTGGCCACTCCATACGAGTAATGTTCATCTCTTGAAGGTAGTCACTCACAATCCAATCTGTATGAGGTCGGGCATTGTCATGCATAAAAATAGCATTCTCACCCAAATTGACCATAAATGGACCAACGTGTTCATTCAAGATTTCTTTTTCAAATTCATTTGCAAGATTTGACCCGACCATACAAACAAGCAAAGAAACATTGCAAGTTAAATAAAGACTTGTAACAAAGACACATTTTAAACAGTTTGTAACCTCTGGATTGCGGCGAAGTGCGCCATATAAGAAGTCAGTATGGCGCACTTCCCCAACTATATAAATTTTAAGTTAGAATATTTAACTGCAAAAAAATATATAAATTTTACTAGATAGGAGTGAGATATAGTCAGAAACTGAAAGAAAAATATTTAAATTGTGCATTTACCTCACTCGTGTATTGGTAAAAACTAGATTTCTTGAGATTTACGAAGATGATCAACCCATAGTCATCTCTGCTCACCACTTTGAATATCAGTGAAAATAAAATGGCGCGTATCTCAAACTCACATGACTAGAGCCATCTGTGACTTTCACCAAGAACTATGATTTAGTTTGTAGCATCGATATATAGTGTCACTACTAGTATCCAATCGGTAGTTTTCGAGATATTTGTGGTAGGTGCACTTGCCCGGTAGGCGCACTTTGCCACATTAACTCTATATAAAGTAATTACTACCGTAAATGTGCTTCTTTTGATATTAAAGCAATGGAGGGTAGTTTGAAGCACAGGTTTGAAGCTATTTGATTATTATAAATGCAGTTCTTCTAATAAGTAATAATTATCATAGATACAGTTCTTATAATATTAAAGTGATAAATAAAGGTTAAATTGAAGTTTTTCAATATATAAAGTAATAATTGTTACAAACATAGTTCTTTTTTTAATATTAAAGCAACCGAAGGTAGTGGTAGCTTCTCAAAACTTTCTCTTTTTCTTAATAATTTATCTATTAATCTCTCTAAATCTATCACGTGCGTTCAGAAATTTATTTAGTGTAAACTAAGGAAAATATATCAAGCTAATTAAATCTTATACTATTAAAAAAAAGGAAAGCATTTTTTCCCTCAAATCAACGCAGGTGAAACCGCGGGGCAAACCTAGTACTTCATATAGGTACTTGTACATTGTAGTATATGTTGTATTTTATATTATGTCGATTTTATTTTACAATGGTGAACGATTACAAGGCTGAGAATTGAGATTGAGATAGCAAGGCGTACACATTTGTACGCCATCACTCATCAGTCTGCAATTCGTATTCGCAGCGTCTAACCAAAAATGCCTCTTGGAATTTTAGAATACAAAACAAGTTTTTGTCTATTTCGATAGTTTTCTAGACATTATTTATTTATAAGAGTCATATTATTAAACTATCTTCTTTTATTTTTAGAATCCTTAAATTAATTGTTAACGGACTTATTACAACGACTAAGTATTTTCTAAAAATTGTGTTTTTACAACACCTCGTGGGTGTCATTTTAAAAGCCAATTATTATCAAAGGTTTTTTTTTTAATGATTTTGACTGGTTTTTACATTCATTTTATTTTAGCCGGTATCTAATATTAATATTAGACATAAGTAACTTGTTATTGTTGTTGTATCTTAAATATACTATAATGTAATTCTACTTATATTTTGGTAACTGCCATGATACGCGACGAAAAATAATATTTAATCAAAGAATACTTAACTGAAATACTCTCTCAATTAAAATAGCTAAAAATATTCATAGATGCGTGGAAAATTTGGGAGAAGGCGAATCAATATTACCTATTTATACACAAACTGGTCCCGTCTGCTTACAACTTATAAACGACTTCAAAAAAAGGAGAAGGTTCTAAATTCGATTGTATTTTTAACCAACTTCATAAAATAATTTGAACGAGATCTGATGAGTACTTTTTGAGTAATCCCTTAAGAAGCGAATTTACTTGACTATTTTTTCGTCTACCTACATTGTATTTATTACTTGTCGATGTAATTGAAGTAGGTAGGTTTTTTCGTTTTTAAGCAAACACAAATATCAGTCTAATCTGCTTATTTTTTATTTATTAGTTGCACGATTCCTTTAATTATCTTTAAACGTATTTTTTACGAACTTCTAATTTTTTAGCATTTATAAATCTATTGTGTGTTATATAATAAAGGGCTAAAACAGAGGATGGTAGTTTGTATGAAAGTCCAATGAAAAATAATATCCACCGATTTCATTGAATCTAAAATTTCGTCTAGATATTTATTGTTTTTATCTTTGTTTTATTTTTTTCCTTTCAATAAGTAGGTATGTATTTAGCTTTTTCGAATATAATTAAAAATTATTTGTAAATAACTAACTCCACGCGTTACGAAGTCGCGGGCGGCCGCTAGTCTATACTTAATATTATAAAGAGGTAAAGTTTATAACTTTGTATGTTTGTAGGGGGTAATCTTCTCCAATACTGATCCAATCATGACAATTCTTTCACTAATAGAAAGCTACACTATTCAGGAGTGATAAAGGCTGTATTTTATTGTGATTAAACAAAAAAAAATCAGTAAAAAAAATAGTAGGTGTTACGAATCGCGCCATATCTTGACGAACTGTACCGACTAAACATAGATGTAAAGTAGCAGCGGACGGCGCGCCCAAGCAGCGACGGTGTTCACGAAGTTCACTAGTACCTATAAATGTTCACTTCACACACACAAGTTAAAAATTCGTTACTATTCTGTACGCGTGAAATTTAAAAACTTTAAACATATCAAATTACTTTAAAAATCCAGAAATATACGTTTATACTATTTGTCTTGCATCTTATTGATCTATTCACGAACAGTAGGTATAATTATGTTAATTAGGTCTGAGAAATACGAGCGAGATGAAAAATTTACTAGGTACCTTTATAATTGTATCACAAAAATAATTAACCCCCAACGAAGTGGGAACGGGTCGGCTAGTACATTATAATATACGTGTAAACTCTACATTTTTTTAGCGTAGGTAAGCCAGAATAGCTCGCAGATGCCAGATTTTTTTCCGCCTTACTTGACAATTATCGTTATATTTTGGACAATTCAAACACTATCTTTAAAAATTATAGCTTATGTGTTATTCTAGTGTACGAGCTATATTATTGTAAACTTTCATTAAAATCCATTCGGTAGTTTTTGAGTGTAAGAGGAACAAACATCCATACATCCAAACATCTATGCATCCATACATACAAATACATCTATACATCTATACATAGACAGCGAAGTCTTAGTAGTAGGGTCCCGTTTTAACCCTTTTGGTACGGAACCCTAAAAAAAGACTTAAATACTAAAATATTGTTTTCATTATTATATAGTTATTGATATTTATAAACACAGTGATTCGCATAGTTTTTCACTGTCCACTATCCACTACAGCCTATCACACTCACACACAGCTTGTCCACTGTTGGACACAGGCCTACACAAGTTCGCGCCTGACATTATGAAGCGAACTCATGTGTTTTGCCCATAGTCACCACGCTGGGCAGGCGGGTTGGTGACCGCAGGGCTGGCTTTGTCGCACCGAAGACGCTGCTGCCCGTCTTTGGCCTGTGTATTTCAAAGCCAGCATGGATGGTTATCCCGCCATCCGTCAGCTTTTTAAGTTCCAAGGTGGTAGTGGACTGTGTTATCCCTTAGTCGCCTCTTACGACACCCACGGGAAGAGAGGGGGTGGCTACATTCTTTAGTGCCGTAGCCACACAGCACATTTCGCATAGTTTTAGTGCTACCTATATACCTACTTATTATACCTAGCATATTATTATTTGGAGCTGAAATCGAATAATTTAAATAATTTATTCAAGTCTCTATTAAAATAGTAGAAAGATTCCCTGTTCTGTCCATTTCCTGAGCGAAATTAATACCTAAGTAATTTAATATTGATAGATACCCTTGTGACACGCTAGACAAAAAGAAAAAATGGCAGAACAGATCGAAGTTCTTGAAAATCTGTGTAAGAGGCCATGTGGCATGTACATTGTACATAATATTTATATCAGTACCTATACAGGCATTAGCCGGCTGTGAGAACGATGACTTGTGCTACAAAAGGAAACGAATTAGCAAGCAAATAGAATACTTATTTATTAAATTTTAATTACTTTAGACAACTAACAAACGGTGACGCAATCGTTCTAGAACTCAATCAGTAACGTTTTTAGATGCAATGATTCAAGATTCATCATTAGCTTATAGAGGTCAACGTCAGTTGTAATTTTTATAAATTAATTATCTAACGATAAATACAATATCGGATTTACAAATCTATACTTAATATTATAAAGAGGAAAAGTTTATAACTTTGTTTGTATATCGGGGGTAATCTTCGCAAACACTGATCCGATCATGAAAATTCTTTCACTAACAAAAAGCTACACTATTCAGGAGTGACATAGGCTATATTTTATTGTAATTGTACAAAAAATTCAGTAAATAAGAAAAATATTAAAATATATTATCAAAATGACAAAGAAACGAACGCCATCTATCGCTATTTATTAATCTATTTATTTTATTTTATCTTATTTTAGTCAATCGACGACGAAGTTTTTTTGCTTTTTGATAGATGGCGTTGGAGCAACATTTTATTTATAAAGTGTGTTATTTGGTTCTGTAATTTAAAATAATAAATACACGATATTATTACGATTTTATACGTCAATTTCTAAACAATGAACCTAATAAAACAGTACTAAGAGCTACACAACATAATTGCATCACAAAGATAATTAACGCCCAACGAAGTGGGCGCGGGTCGGCTAGTTTTAAATATAGGTCTAAAAGAAATACACCTATAAAACTCTTATTAGTGGATAAACGTAGGTATATACGGGAAGCTATAAACTGTATATAATAATTGAAATGAAAGAGTTGTCTGTACGTATTAAATAAAGCATGCAATGTTCATTCACCCCAGACTTAAACCTGTAAGTCTGTGGCCTGTGACCCAATTGATATGAGTTAGGGTTAATCGTCATTGACCTATCATTACAAACTTGCAGAGGTGATTCTTATTTTTTGTATTTTGTGGGTAAAATGATTAAGAAGAGTAAATTACGTAAGTATTTATAGAAAAGCCGTTCACCTTATTAATTAATTGTTCTCAAATTAAATTACTATACCCCGTCCGGCGACTAATGATCTTTTTGACACTTCAAGAAATTTTGACATTAGTGACTGCCTCACACGTTATTTATTCGATTCGAAATAATAATCGATTTTATTTAAGAAGAACTTTCAATCGATTTAATTAAATACATTTAGTTTCAAAATATTATTTATTTATGCGTTTATTAGTTTTTTTAATTATAAATGAAATATATAAATAATAAATAAATGAATTAACAGAGTTATTGCTCTTTATTCTTGGTTTGCAATTAAATTTCAAGATTTCGACTTAATTCCTTGCAAGTAATCAATCTTGGGGTCATAGATACTATTTTTATTTCCTTTTTTGTATTATAGAAACAATAATCACATGACGTAAAATTATTTTTATCATATGATCGATTTATTATCGATTTATTATTTCAAGAACTGTTTCATAGTCTGTGGTTGTTTGTTATGCACAGGGTACTTCACTCAATCAATCAAATCGTCAATAAAGTATGACATTACTGTAAAAATTTTAGTACGTTATTCCGAAAAAAAAACAACTGTAATTTATAGGCGTGGGCTGTCAAAAAGATCATTAGTCGCCGGACGGGGTATAGAAGAGAAAACATGTGAGGTATTTTGTGTGCGTTGTAGGTCAAATTAATAATTAATATGTAAATATTGACATACATCGCCATCTAGTTGATCGATAGAAAACTATTTAGTAATTGTTACTATCGCCATCTGGAGTATTATTTTAGAAGCTTTTACAAAAAAAGCTCTGATGTACCTAATAAACGTTAAACGTTTATTAGGTACATCAGAGCTTTTTGTATTGAGTCAATTAGTTCCTCATAAATTTTATAGATGACGCTATGCAGAGTAATTTTTATTTAAAGCCATAGTACGGTACTTTTTAAACATTTTTTTATCCTAATCACCTGCAAAGTATTATTTCACTTCGACACGGTTCTAGGGCTTCGTTAAGTATTAATGGTAATATAATAGGATTTGTTGAAATATATATAATATAACATTGTTTATATCTTCTGATTTTATTTCTATTATTAACTAAGGTATTAAGAATTTTTTTTATGTTAGGTATACTATTTAATCACCTATACATTATCAATCCCGTAGTCGTATTGTTAGCGGTTCTGAAAGACTTACTACATATTACTCTATACAACTTAAAGAAAAGTTGACCTTAAATTAATAAATCATATGCATAAGCCTTGATAGGTCAACATATCGCGATGCTGAAGTTATAATAATAATAAGTGTCACACATTTCACAGAACTGAAGGTCGGAGCATAGAATCCTGGGCTAGCCTATAGGACATGGGGCATCGATTTATGGGGTTTAAAGGGGAGAGGGGAGGAGGGGGGTGGGTGGGTTACGTTCTGGTACCACTCCCAACCCTAGAACTGGGCATAGATTTTTGGGGTTTTGGGGGTTGGGGGTGGGGGGCTATATGACACTGGCCATCGTTTTATGGGGTTTTGGGGGGAGAGCGGAGGAGGGGGTGGGTGTTTTACCCTCTGGTACCACCCCCAACCCCAGAACTGGGCATAGATTTGTTGGGTTTTGGGGGAGGGGGGGGGAGTTACCCTCTGGTACCACTCCCACCACCAGCACTGCACTATATAGATATAGAAATCCGAAAAATACCCAAACCCGAATCGGAGCACCCCACTATCCACGTGGTCTAGGTCCGTCCTACCCCTAGAGTGTTCTGTTGAGAGCCCGGAGCGGATAAGGCTGGTCGCCGAAGGCGACCAGCCTCAGCCGCTCCCTACGCATTCGTTCACGCACTTTTACACGGAGGACAAGGGCTGACCTCCCTCCGCGCCATGTCGACCAGAGGGTAATCCCCCCCCAAACTTCAAAAATCTATGCCCAGTTCTAGGGTAGGGAGTGATACCAGAACGTAACCCACCCACCCCCCTCTTACCCTCTCCCCTAAAAACCCCTTAAATCGATGCCCCATGTCCTATAGGCTTACCGAATCCTGAATCCAGGAACCTCATTTTACCGAGAAGATAGACGGAAGAGAGGCTGAGAGTTGTTAGTTATTAACGGCGCACAGTGGGAGGAAACGATCAAAACTACGTGCGAGGCAGTAAATCTAATCCAAATGAAATCATTTTTTTTAATACTCGTAATTATGTCTGCTTTCTTGTAGCACTGCGGAAATTCACTTTTTAGGGGTAGAAACCAACCCTATCAACCCCTAAGCAGGCTAAACCACCAGATTCTGGGTAAAACGAGTTCGATCAACTACCTATTTATAACCTCAACCCCGATACACCTTATTCCCACATACCCTTACAACCTCATAAACTACCCTAACAACCCCCAAGCAGGGTAACACACCTAGCTCGCGAATTTAATCAATTACTTTTCTGTAAATAAATTGAGATTTCAACTACAGATAGGCTTACCCACCTTAACCCTCACATACTTCGTTTTAAACGTGACTATAAAACATATCTTATACTATTAAACGAGCAATTCTTGTATATATATATATATATATATATATATATATATATATTTTCTGAATCTCGGAATCGGCTCCAACGATTTTCGTGAAATTTAGTATGCAGGGGATTTCGGGGGCGAAAAATTGATCTAGCTAGGATTCATTTAAAAAAAATGTCGTTTTATCCCTGTTTTTAGGCAATGAAAAAATATCATTAGAATACGAAGCTTAATTTTAACTTTATTATTATAGTTGTAACAGCGTAATTAGGAAAGCGACGGATTTTAAATCGTTTTGACCCGGGTTCGAATCTCAGTCTCCAGATTATTATTTTTTCTTTTTTTTTTAATTTCACTCGTGATTTATTATTTAAATAAAATTAAAATATAAAAATACCGAAAAAAAAAAAAAAACAAAAAAAAAAAAAAAAACACCGAGCTGGGCTCGGTCACCCAGGTACTAAAACGATAAAAGAGATAATAAGTAATTAGTGAGGATGGAAACAAAGAGTTACGTTTCGTAAGTTTTACTTCAGTCGTGTGGTCTAAAGCACACTCGTTTTTTGAAGTAAAACTTCTTTATGCACGCTTGACTTGAGCAGTAAGCTGGTGAATGGGTGACGAGAGCGTTACGAAAAGTGTGATCGGGCGTAAACATCGATTTTTTTGTCATTTTAAGTCTCAAACAAAAAAATAATTAAGATATTCATTAATTAGGTACTTTTAAAATAACTTTTCCAACTTTTCCAAAATTTAGACCTAGCACGCTTATGGGGTAGGTACGTAAAAACGAGTGAATTCAACTTTCAAGCAACCAAACAATTGACTTGGGACACGTAAATTAGGGCTCATCATCATCATCACTTAAGCCTATCACAAATTTGAACATAAAAGTGGTTATTGTAAGTCAACCGTAAGAGATAGAGATATGCTATCGCGGACTTTTTTGTAGCATTTTTATAGATTTAGAATTCGCTAGTATATTACAATGAATAGTTCTACTTTACGTGGTTGTTGAGACATTTTAGGTTTTATAACTTTATTTTTATTTAGATGGTGGTTTAAGAAGATAAAATTATAATTAATATTCCCTAAATATTAACCTTTGACACCTTTAAATACAGAGACTATTTTGGGTTCACTTTTAACTAGGACAACTCAGCAGGCTAAAATATTATGTTATAATATAAACGCTATAATATTGGATTGGAAAAATAACTATAATTGTTACAAACCGCCAAGCCTTCTATGACTGCATTTCAATCTACAGGCAGTAACAGGAAACAATCGGAAACTGACATGGCAGGGGAACCTTGCCTTCTTATCTTTACTTACTTACTTAAAAGTAGAAAGGAAGGTAAAGTAAACTTAACCTTAAAACTTACTTATTGGTTTGTAAAATAGTGTTACCTGTTGTTGCTTTTCAAAGGAGCTAAAAAGATGTAATCGTCTAAAAATAAAACATTTCCATTCTTTCCTTCCAAAAACTAACCTTCGTTGATAATCACATTTGTACTTGTAAATAGAGTTTTACGTAATTCTTAATTAAATCAACTTAGCTACTAATTAAGTTTTCTTTCAGTATAATTATGTACTCGTTACTTATGTATTTTTCTTTCTAGCGTTAGACAGCCGTTTAGAGGTTGCTATATTATATTAATTAGGTAGGTACTGTTTACTAAAACCTTTTTTAAAATAGTACAGCCATAGCGAAGTTAATAAAAATTGTTTATTATGAATGCTTAGAAAAAAATTAGATTACACTTTCAGTTCAAACCAATTTTAGACAGAATCTTAAATGGTTTTTAGCCGACTTCCAAAAAAGGAGGAGGTTGTCAATTCGACTTTATTTTTTTTTATATACCTATGTTAGCTCAGAACTTTTGACTGGGTGGACCGATTTCGATCTATTTTTAACCGACTTCACAAAAGGAGGAGGTTACTCAATTCGACCGTATATACATATGTTTTTTAAAAAATGTAAGTTCGGGAATAACTTCGTCGTTTATGAACCGATTTTGATAATTATTTTTTTGTTGGAAAGGAGATATCCCAACTTAGGTACCATGATAAGAAAACCAGGATCTGATGATGGGACCCCAGTGAAACCGAGGGGAACCCTCGAAAATCGTAGTGACGACTGGTGCGTTTGTTAATTTATTTATTATTTATTAGGTACTTGCCAATGCAATTGAAGTCGGTTTTTTTTCGTTTGCTAGCAAACACAATTATGTTTTAATTGAAAGTTGCTGCGTGTCATGTGGTCCCATTTAAATTTAAGCTGTGTAACTTTTTACTGGGTATACCGATTTTTATGATTCTTACTTTAATCGAAAGCTAATGTTTGTGATGCAGTCTTATTTAAAATTGATCGAGATTTGATGACTACTTTTTGAGTAATCTTTGATAGCGCGTATTTACTTGACTATTTTTTCGCCTATTAATTTGTATTAGATACTTGTCGATGTAATTGAAGTCGGTTTTTTTCGTTTGCGAGCAAACACAATTATTATTTCTTGATAGTTAAATTTGACATAAGATGACCACAGCAAAAAATTATTTTAATTTATCTCTCCTCTCGCAAAAGACCCATATGTTGTTCTATATATTATATTATATATTATCGTGTTTGCTTGTAAACAAAAAAAACCGACATCAATTACATTCGACCAGTAATACAACGTAGGTGGACGAAAAACAAAGGTCAAGTTAATACACATTATTAAAGATAACTCCAAAAGTACCTACTCCTCAGATCTCAATTAAATTTATTTTATTTTATTTTTATTTTATTTTATTTTATTTACTGGAGGCTCATCAACGCAAGGTACGCAGCAAACTATCTAGCGTACGTTTATTTAGTTAAAATGTTCGTGTACCCGCAATTACAGATGGGCACAGCATTTACAATACAAACGCTCGGATAATTAATTAAATAGTAATACATATTTTCACAATCATTAGTCACATCTAAATATTATTTTACAGTAATGTTAACAAATTTTTAAAACGTCGTATTTTTTTTTAAGTAGAAAAATAAAATTATTCTAGATTAAAAAGAATTTACAGTTGGGCTAACTTAATAATTTAACAATTTCTTAGGTTTTTAAGACAATGATTTAAAAATAATAATAACAATAAAAAATATAGGTACCTACCAAATAGGGAATACAGAAAACATCAATAGTGTAACAAGATTAATGAATTACAATTGCAGTTGATTTAGAGATTTTTTTCACACAATTGTTCTAAATTTCGTAAAATAGTCAATAAAACAATAATAAAAACATTCAATTCACAATCATAGTATTTTCAAAATGTCATAACCTGTTCACAACTAATGACTAAAAATAAAATTAAAAAGAAGAATACAAAAAAAAATTAAATAAAAATTGTTTACAGTCGATTTTCGATGATTTCGTCAATAGTAATAGAAAACAAAATTTACAATTTACAATTAAAGTGGTAAAATGATTAACATTCATCCAAAAAAGAAACTAAGAAAAAGGAAACCATCTTACACCTATTCTGTATTAAGTTATTTATAAAAAAAAAAAGTATAAGTCCCTACAAGTCAATTGAAATGTTGGCCCTTATGCCAATATCAAGTTACAATGTCATTTTTACCATTAATTAATATATTACGGGTATAATGTCATTCTTAAAATTAATTAAAAATTAAATAATAATTGATAACGTCACACTATTTTGTCCATTTCAATATATTATCATCATTTAAATTAATACAAATAGAAAAAAAAGAATAAATAAATTAGGGTACGGTTGATTTAATCAAGGTTAAGATCTAATATTAACTGTTCCGATTTATAAAATCTCCATAATTATTTCAATGTCACTTTTCATTAATAAAAAAAAAAAAAAAAACACTTAAAAATCGACAATAAAAGTAAGTTACTAGTATTTAAATAGGTCCATGTAACAAGCACTAGCTTTCGATTAAAAAAAGAATTATCGAAGTCGGTTTACCCAGTGAACAGTTATGAGGTATAATACAACGACGGTCGACGGAAAAATAGCCAATAAAATACGCATTATTAGAGATAGCTCAAAAAGTGCTTGTCAGATCTCGATTAAATTTAAGTGAGACTACATGATAAGCACCAATTTTCGATTACAAAAAAAATCATCGCGATCGGTTTACCCAGTCAAAAGTTCTGAGGTAACATAAAAAAATACAGTCAATTTGAGAACCTTCTCCCTTTTTGGAAGTCGGACGTGGAGACAGCACTTATCAAAAAATCGGCCAAGTGCGAGTCGGACTCGCGCATGAAGGGTTCCGTACCATTGACTAGGTACATTAATTTTAATATCGGGCAAAAAGCGGCTAAAAATCACTTTTATTGTATGAGAGCAAAAATAGGCAAAAATGACGTTTTTTTGTATGGGAGCCCCCCTTAAATATTAATTTTATTTTAATTTTATTATTTATTATTAAAGTAAAAATACAACTGAGTATTTTGTGAATATTTCAAGTGCCTACCTGTTGCCATTATTGATATCGAGCAAAAAAGGGCAAGAAAATCGCGTTTGTTGTATGGGAGCCCCCCTTAAATATTTAATTTTTTTTGTTTTTAGTATTTGTTGTTATAGCGGCAACAGAAATACATACATAATTTGTAAAAATTTCAACTCTCTAACTATCGCCGTTCTTGAGATACAGCCTGGAGACAGACGGACGGACGGACGGACGGACGCGGCGCGGACGGACAGCTAAGTTTTAGTAATAGGGTCCCGTTTTTACCCTTTGGGTACGGAACCCTAAAAACTACAGTAATGCAATGTAATGTAGTATGTAATGTAATCTGTTTGATTAAACATTTTATTTTTATTTAAGAAAAGTACAATACAAAAGAAAAATTTGTAGGTAGGGATCCCTAGTACATTTTTTTCACCTGATCAGTACCTCTCAAGCTAATTTTTTGGGAGTGGCTATATTTTGATTAGGCGAACAAAAAATTCCACTTCGAAAACTTTCGATTGTGGTAGCTAACAGAGATAGTAGGTTTTTGATGACCTTACGAGGTCATCAACTTGATGACCTCATAAGGTCATCAAAAATTATTACTAACCAGCTGATTTTTTTTTCTTTTAGTTAGTGATTATCTATATAATTTAAAAGTAATAATGTCCTACAAATTGCGTGGTACGTTATCCCGGTCCTACGCTCACTGCTGCTCTACCCCCTACTATCTCTGTTAGCTACCACAATCGAGAGTTTTCGAAGAGGAATTTTTTGTTCGCCTCATCAAAATGTAGCCACTCCCAAAAAATTAGCTTGATACTGATCAGGTGAAAAAAATGTACTAGGGATCCCTACCTATTGTATTTAAGAAAAGTATAATATAAAACTAATACGAATTACAATACAAAAGTACAATGTGAATAACTTCTTCATTTAACAATTGAAATCTGAAAACTTGGATTGTGATCTTCGCCTACCATACTTACAAAGTAAAAAATATTGATGATCATTCGTAATTTCACACAAAATATTACATCGACAGAAGTCATAGCAAGATTACGTCGAACGTAACGCAAAATTTTAGATTAGATCAATAAAAAAAAAAAAAACTTTTTCTATATCATACCATCTGCTTACCCCAACACTCAAGCGATTATGGCAGCTGGCAGCGCACGCGCACCGTTGACAATAGTTTCGATCAATGAACCCTCGACCCCACCCTTAGAGCTTTACCTAGCACAAACTTTTGACGAAAAAACATTCATTGAATTCTCTTAAAAGACGCACACACAATGACAGATAGCGGGGAAGCGGAACAGCTGATCTTTTTAAATGCCTCTGAGAAAGAATCGGCATTCTTAATCTTAACTTTATTAATTGTTACTTAAGATTTAATTCTTATTTAAAAGAACAACACTTCTACGCACTAATAAAAATATTTTAAATATAGGTACACTTTCGCTAAAAGAGGACAAGATTCTTGGGAAGTTTTTGGATACGTGCTCATAATTAATAATTTTAACAATTGTTTAAAACACAATTATAATATTACTCGTAGCTACCTAATTATAGACAAAAAAGAAACAAATTAATACTTATTGTTGTTACTTTTAAATTGTTACGTTCATTACGTGATTTCATAATTACATATTATACGAAGTGACATAAAGTAAAATGTAGTTGCACGGACTTTACTCTAATGTGTCCTTAGCTTATTTTTTTAAAATTGATTTTTTAAAATACATAGTAGATAGGTATATAACAATTATTTTTTTTAAACATTATGTCAAACTATTTATATAATTATTTACTGCGTAGGTGATTTATGTTACATATCATAGGTACCTACATCATGAAATTGTTTTCATCATTATTATATTACCACTTCAAATGTTCATTTTAATTTTAATGTATTTAAATAAATATATTAAAATAAAATAATAAACGTATGTACCTCTATGACAATTACCTATGAAACTCAAAATCTTATTTATTTCAATTTATTCACATTTATTAGTATGTAGGTACCTACATATTTTGATAATGCTTGATCTATTCATGATAGGTATACACTATTTATAATTTATTACTATTTATTATTACATTAGATTAGACAAGACAATTAATCTAATAATCTAATTGAAGGATTTAAATGCAGTATGTTTTTTAACCAAGTTTTATAATAAAAAGATGATGAGATAAGTATACAATAGATATTATGATGTCTATTTATTATAATTATATCTCTATAACACTTAGTTTATATTTTACTCGTTATAAATATAACTTGTATTAGATATTAGGTTGAATTGCAATAATATATGCAGATCTGATTTACCGTTTCATGAATAAAATTTAAATTGCTATAAAAACTTCTTTGGATAATATTGTCCACATATTGTCAAATAAATTTAAGAATGTTCCGCTACGTCGTCGTCTATATAATTATGTATATGTAATTAGTACCTACTGGGTGATATTTTATTTTATTTTTTTTTGTTTTTTCTCGGTATTTTTATATTTTATTTTTATTTAAATAAAAAAAAATTAAGAGTGAAATTCCAAAAAAAAGGAAAAAAAATTATTATAGATTGGAGACGGATTTGAACCGTGGTCTTACTTGGTGTACTCGTTTGATCTCGAGCGAACGATTTCCCACCTGAGCTATTACAACTTTATTGACAATTTACCTTCGTATTCTAATTATATTGTATCTATTTCTTTATTGCCTAAAAACAGGGATAAAATAACATTTTCTAAAAATGAATCCTAGCTAGATCAATTTTTCGCCCCCGAAATACCCTGCATACTAAATTTTACGAAAATCGTGTGAGCCGATTCCGAGATTCAGATTCTATAATTATTATGTTTACTAGCTGCTGCCCGCGACGTCGTCTGCGTGCGTTCACTGCTCGTTCCCCGTAGGTGATAGCGTGATAATATGTAGCCTATGTTCTGACCCAACTTCTTAATAATATTCGTGCCAAATTTGAAGTAAATCCATGCAGTACTTTTTGAGTTTATCCCGGACATACATTTGAAGAAATAAAGGTTCACTGCTCGTTCCCCGTAGGTGATAGTGTGATAATATATAGCCTATGTTCTGACCCGACTTCTTAACAATATTCGTGCCAAATTTGAAGTAAATCCATGCAGTACTTTCTGAGTTTATCCCGGACATACATACAGACAAACAGACAAACAGATAAACAGACAAACAGACAAAAATTCTAAAAACTATATTTTTGGCTTCGGTATCGATTGTAGATCACACCCCAAGTATTCTTTTAAAAAAATATTCAATGTACAGTTTTGACTTTTCTACCATTTTATTATATGTATAGATACAAGAATTGCTCGTCTAATAGTGTATGATAAAGATTCAAACTCATTCCTAATATTTTGTGTATAATATTGTTTTAGTTTGTATTTTACGTTCGTTACGCTTAGCTTTTTTCTAAAATATTCTGTAAGGTCGAGGTACTACCCCAGTCGGGCTGCTCCAATTTTGAGCAGGAAATTTCCTGCTGTGCCCTACCTCAGTTAACATTTTAATATTTAATTTCGATAAACGCACACTAAAAAGTAGTCTGA
This sequence comes from Melitaea athalia, assembly GCA_905220545.2. Taxonomy (NCBI): domain Eukaryota; kingdom Metazoa; phylum Arthropoda; class Insecta; order Lepidoptera; family Nymphalidae; genus Melitaea; species Melitaea athalia. Next base: position 18,203,793 of record HG992178.1, read on the forward strand.
GGTGGTGTTGATCTCTGATTGATTCAAATGAGAGATTTGTTAAAGATAAAACAATGTGTACCGACTGATAACAGTTCCCACCTCACGATATATTATTGCCACAAAAAACAGACCCTATTCTAAGGGACCAAGATTCAGATTTTAAAAATTACGTGTCATTGACGATGCTCCTATCTATTTTTGATGTACAAATCTTATAAAAAATACTACGTAGATAAGAGCGGATGTGTAACACGACTTTTTGAAATAGCGCTGTAATACAAAAAACTAAGGTTTAAAAAGTATTACAACATTAAATGTTTTCATTAATGAAAATAAAAGTAACAACACGAGAGTAGTGAGAATAGTAATTCTGATAACGATACATAATATCATTATGGAAAATGCGGAGGGTAAAAGGCAAAGGCACATGCAGTGGGACGACGCATGTGGCCCGGCGGGCCGTGCCTTTGCATCTGGTAGTCGGCGCGGGGAGCGAGGCGGGGGTTAAAATTAGTACCGAAGCACCACGTGCGCCGTGAACGAGCATCAGTCCGCGTTCAACCACCACACACGACACTCACATCTATCGGCTCCCGTGTTTACAAGTAACCTACGCTCGTGCGTACAAGTCCGCTGCAGCGGAGTGACAGTTACCGCGGGTGCAAGGGTGGCCGGCGCGACGGAGACGGTGCAAGGCATGTTGATGGCGGGCGCTCTGCCGGCCGAGCCCGAGGGGCTGCTGGCGTTAGGCGCGCTCCCCGGGCAGAAGGACACCACATGGACGAAGCTCTTTGTTGGTGGTCTCCCATATCACACCACGGATAAGAGTTTAAGAGAACATTTCGCGGTTTATGGAGATATAGAGGAGGCCGTCGTTATAACAGATAGACAAACTAGCAAAAGCAGAGGATATGGATTTGTAAGTGGTTTTATTTTATTATTAATATTTCAGTCACGATATAAATACGATCAATAATTTAAACCATATATATGTTTTTGTAATAACTTGTTCAGCTGAAATGACACGTAAACTTTATAGTGCTCGTGCGCACTAACATCGCTTCATTTCTGAAACAGCGTAATCGCATGTACGCGTTATCGTACTTGCTACCTGTGTTATACTTCGCTACTGAATACACACATACATATGGAACATATCGCGAAATTATTCAAACAAAACACGGAAGTTATGCCCTCGGTTTACAGGTGTACCTACTTCCACCGTTGCATCCACCATCCACTTAAGCAGAGATAGACGTATTGTTTAAATTTTCATGTAACAATGTTTATTATTTATTGATTGAACAATTTCCTAATGGATTTCTAGTACTATAACAATCAGAATGAATATGTTGCTGTACTAGAGTTATATTGCAGACGCGAATAATATTGATTACTTGGTAAATAAAGTTCAATACGTTGATAAACCGTAACAGCACCTTGGCGTCAATCAACGCGTGAATAATGCATTAGTACCGCCACAAACTTTGATAGTCGTTTAGTCATTTCATACGCTGGCCTGGGTCGAATTTGCTAGATACTCGTTCGATTTTCAAAATGTCTGTTCACGAATCTTTTAGCGTAATAAAGTTTGAGGCTTCGTGCGGTGCAAGTGGGGCTCGTGGGAAATGAATCACAACCCCATTTTCAATTCAACTAGGGTAGAGACCCTGTCGGAGGGAACATGTCTCGTTGCACCCTCGCTGTGACATCTAAATAGCTGTAATAATCGCAATGCGTCGATAGCGACACTATAAAAAAAAACGGTCTTAAAGACGCATTGAAACTTTTAATGTAATACTTAATTATAAGAAACTTAGAAATCACTTAGAAATAGATGAAAATTACGAATTTTAAAAATGCTTTTACAACATTGTGTCTCTACTTTATATGTATAAAACCTTCGACATAGACTAGATAGATGACACCTGTAATGCTAGTTTAGTTTGTTAGAAGTCGTATTTAAATATCGACCTTAATGCTAGAACAATACGGGTTAAGACAAAGATCCGTAAGAAACAATTGCATAGTTGCTCGGTGGGCACAAAACCCGGCATGTTGGGACGTGCTGAAGTACATTTGGAAGACAAAAGAACGTCATCTGATACTGTGCGGGCGAAGAGGAACGGGTCTTGTATTCTGCACAAAAAAAAACCTTAGAGAGGTGACAAAGCTTTGGTCATCAAACGAACTGTATCATTTTGTAGACCACACATGCTTACACCTAAATAGCGATTAATTAGAGCCAAAAAATCATTTTATTAATTATTGTGGAACAAGACAAGTGTAGTCGTAGATACAAATATTTGTGGTCTAAGATTAATTTTGTCTTTATGAAATTATTACTACATTTGTGTTAATGTAAACAAAGCACAAAATTTAATCATTAAATTGAAGAGTGTTGATGGACATATATTAAGCAATTAATTCTGAAGGCGTGGCGATTCTTATTTACTGAGTCTATTTCCAAGAATGTTTTATTATGGGCACTATGTACATTGAAATAAGACATCGGAATTTGTAATCTCGATTTGTTCTTCTGTACAGTCTACAGAGTGAAAATGCTGGGCGTCGCGGACCAGGACACGCCTCTCGCTAAGTCGCTACGAGTACTACGCCGTAGTATCTTTTGTACCTTTGGTTTTGTTTTATTCTTTCTTATCTCGTCTATGTTAATTTTGTTAACTTCAATTAGTGTCACCTTGTACAAAATTTTTCGTTATGTGAATATTAATTGATGTCACTATTCAAAAATTAACACAAAAAGTCTTTGTAAACAAGTGTTATTAGGTAAGTAACTGTAATAATTATTAAAATCTTTACATTGCGTTTAATGGGTCTAGGATCCTTGGCGATGACATTGAGAAGTTTTGTAGTACCTATGTATTTTATTTTGCAAGTCTTGAATTCATATCTGTGAGAATGTCTAGTTTAAAGGCCTGTCTAGTTTAAAGGCCTGTATATCCTTTTTCGTGTTATCAACTCCGATAGATGGGTTTCACTTAATTGCTGAACAAAATTTTTTGAACTCAGATTACAAACGGTCTCATCTTTTATTTCTTATCTCTTACATCTTTTATCATCATCATATCTGTGGCCGGTTTCACCGTTTGTGGATAAGGGTTATCCAGCAAATAAGTTACGAAAAGAGTTAACAGCAGGAGGTAGAACAAGGAATGAAAACCTGTTTCACATTAATCGAGAAACTGTAGCGACATCTATCTACGAACTTAAAAAAAACTGACGATTCTACATCGCGCTATTGAAGTTATCAGAGCGATTGAACAATATATACAAGAACCCGACAGCAACCTTCGGGGGCAGTAGCCCGCCAGACACAACATCGGTCTGGTTGGAGGATCCTCCCTTTACGGTGCTGGATGAGGAACTTAACACCCTGTTCCTCGCATCTCCCAAAAAACTACAACGTTTATAATATAAATAAAGCGGAATTCAATGGTGAAAAACCATAATATATCATAAACTTTTATCAACAAATAGCGTTAACCACAACTGGTGAAACAGACCCTTACAATGTTTAAATTTCAAATATCCTAAGTATCCTAACATAGCTTTATACTTGAAAACACAGGCTGTGGAATGTGGATGTACAAGTAGATAAAATTGAATACAAAATATTTTTTGGGAAATGTTATGACTTCGTAAGAGAATATTTGACACAAATGTTAACGTACGATACTACCGCAGAAGATACATAAAATCATTTTATATAAAACTTTTTTCTTTAATGTTTTTTTTTTTGCAATAATAAACACAATTATTTTTCTACTTACATATATCTAATTCTTCATTCGAGAATGTTTACTTGCAATAAAAATAAGAAAATAAAACTAACTTCCTATAAGTGGAGGATGTTACGTAATACTAAAAGATTATTTTATATACGTTAACAGTTTTGTCGCCGAAAGAACAATAGCAAAATGAAGGTCTAACACACTCAATTACTCATAGAAAAAAACTCACGCAAGAAGCATGTGACCTTTTTGTATCATAAGGATTAGGCTAATCTAATTAGTGGATTAAGTTATTTTAACTTCGTTTTATTTATGTATAAGTAAATAAATTATAAATATTCTTTTTGAACTGAAACTTTTTTAGGCGTATGAGGGGTAAAATATGAGCGACCGGTAACGCGGCAGCGTCAGGGACGGTCAGTAGTTGGATGGGTGACCGCCTGGAAACACCGCGTGACTTTGGCTTTTTTTCAATTAGTTTTTTTTTGTATTTTAAATTAGTTTTTTTTTTTAAATTAGTTTGACAAAGAAGTTTCACTTCTGACATGTGTACATTGTACGCACGCAATTTTTTGTCTCGTATCATGAATTTCTTTTTGAACATAGTAGATTTTCGATAATATTTGCTTAACATTGCAGCATTTTTACCTTCCAGGCCAAATTTTAGTGAAAGTTGGTTAATAAATTGATCGGACTGGAGATATCTGGATTCGAACTCAAGAATTGTTCGTTTAAATGTATTCGATATATCGTTGCTAAGGACAAGCTTGTTTATAATATATTAAATATATTTTTTTATATTATAATATAAATGTAACAAGTTCAATTATCTATATTAAAAATCCTTAATTAGTAAGAAATATTTCAGGATTAACACTGTTAAAACTTAAAAATAATTGTATAAGTACACCCAGAAACCAATTAAACCATGGTCCAATTTTTAATCATCAAAAGCTGTTATTTTTTGCTTCGTTAAATTTATAAATACATTTATGTTCTTGATAGTTATGTCTATTGTTTACATAGGCACTAAAATTAATATCTACCTTCTTTATTTAAAAATAGTTTATAAACTCATCACAATTTTAACACTACCATTGTAAGCATACCTACGTGTACCACACAAATCACTTCTTTTTATTCAAAACTAGCTGACCCGGCGAACTTCGTACCGCCTAACAGTCGATTGATATTAGTGTTCAAATTGACTTTTAAGTATTATTACGAATCTTTTGTATGGGAATATAGAAAAGTGTTGTTTTTAGACTTTTTCAGGCAATTTTTTAAATTTTTCTCTCCGTAATAACAATCCTCGTAGGTACTTCAAGGAATATTATAAAAAAAGAATTAAGAAAATCGGTTCAGCTACTCTCGAGATTTGCGCTTAGCAACACATTTAGCGATTCATTTTTATATAATTATATAGAGATAATTTAAAAAATTCAAAATAAGTATTTATTCAAATGAACTGTACTGAATGTAGTTTACCAAAATCAAATTGCTATTAAAAGGACTATTCTAGGTGTTGACAAAAATGTTTGCTAAAAATTGTAAAAAAAAACTCCAATTTAATAATTCATTAATTCATCGTGTTAGCAATTAATAATTATGGAGTTTTACCTACGTTAAATCGTTATCGTTTCGTAGTGAAATAATGCAAATAGGTACCTACATAATTATTATGTATGTGTAAACTGGAGCAGCTTTCTGTGCGGTACTTATCGTTTTTTTGTCGTTGCTCCCTTGTGTACTTTCTCTTTTTGAATTGTACATTTTATGACACACATTGTTAAAGAGCTAGTTTAACAATCCGTCTTGCAAATTAGTGTTTAACTACTACTTTTTTTTTACTATTGCTTGCTAGAATCAATCAAAATAATACTTAGATAAAAAAACTAAAAACACGCTTTTGTAAATAAACCAAACTAAAAAGTAGAGAATCTGAACGTTAGAAAAGTCCAAAGGATAGCGAGAATAGCCTTGATTGTTGTGCCAAGCCTTTAGGATAATTGAATAATTTTATCAAATTAGTGTATTGTCATCGGTCTTCAATAAGTCTACCAAGTTTAAATGAAATCTGAACGTTAGAAGTGGGTCAAAATGAAGTCCAAAGGAGGCGGTTACAAACTTACAAACATATTAACAAAAATACAGGTGAAACTAATAAAAAGCGTGTAAAAATTCTTATGTAGTCGACACGCTACACAGTCTGCATCATCCTGGAAGCTCAGCTGTGCGACTGGTCTCACAAAGATACGTATGGCCAGAGATACGCAAAGATTGTAGAGAATGGTCACGGCAGCTATGGACGAACCATTTTGGTAGTGTGAGGGAACAGGGTGTTGATTCCCTCATCCGCCATCCCAAAGGGAGGATCCTCCACTCGGATAGGTGTTGTGTCTGGACGGCTACTGCCCCATCGGTTGTTGTCGGGTTCTTGTATATATAGTTCAATCGCTTTGATAACTTCGATAGCGCGATGTAGAATCGTCAGTTTTTAAGTTCATAGATAGATTTCGCTACAGATATACATAGACAATAAAACTATAGTATGTTTTGTAAAATGACCATTCAGAAGCGCTTTTAAAGGATTCTTTAATGAACAAAAATATTAAAATTTCAATGTTTTTTTTGCTATTTTGCATTTATTTTCAACATTTATACTCTGCTGCCTCAAACCAATTTTGATACAAATGCAAAAAATACGTTTATAGAACCTCTCTTTTTAAAACGATTTATAGACCAAGTGTGGTCTTAATTTAATAATGACGAAATAAAATATGACGATAAATATTGGTGATAACATAAATTAGCAGATAGTGTTCGTGACAAAGATAAGAAATGAACGAAGGAGAATTAGTTCTAATCAATTATTTATTATTGAATGATTAATGATTATAAATATAATGTATTCGCAGGAAAAAAATGTGTATATGTTAAATATTTAAATGTAAACAATTAAACTGTGCATATTAACAATAATTATGTAAATGAATAATTGTCATTTAATAACATAATTCATGTAACATTTACAATTTTATTAAGGTGTAATTCGTATTTTAATTTTGTTTTCTCTGTAAGCTTAGCAAATAATTTTCCATAAAATTTACATAATTTTATTTTATTCCATTTTAAAATAAAATAAAAAATTAGGAAAATAATTTTTCAAAAACCACTAGACAGTCCCTATTCCCATTGCCTGTTATGGCTGTAATATATCAAGATCTAAGTTAAGCTTTTTGAGGTAGAACACATAGGAAAATATTTTACTTAAATTCAGGATCAACCCGACTGAGAAAGTACCTCAACCACATATTAGTAAACTCAACCTTACAGAAGTTCTTAGCAAAATAATGCTACTTTCGGGTAGTGTTTTGTTCCTGTGTTGGATAAGGTAGCCAGAGCAGGGCAGGCTTGGGATCTGGGTTGATAACGTGCTTTTGATACTCCGGGTGTTGCAAGTATCGCCACCCTAGTTAGGTATACAAAAATATCAAAAATGCACTTTTCAATGCAATACGAATTTATAAATTTTTTAAACAGTTAAAAGCATATTGGTGAAAGAAAATGAAAAAGTTTTTTCAACACAGTAACAATAAAACATACACACTGAAAACTATTGGTTGATAAGATTCCTTATCGGCGCCTTACCTAACTAGAATTTGAGCGCTTAACGAAACGCTGCGCTGTTAACTGCTTTCCACGACATTATTTATTCGATCATGTACGTTATTTGATATTGAATAAAGGCTTTTGTGGTATAAATCAATATATCAATTAACTATGAGTACCGTATCGATATGAAGTTACTGCATATTTTAATTATTACTCACGTTTGCCTTTAAATATAAAATATGAAACAAAAGCTATCCCTCGCCCTTTTACTCGCGTAATTTCGAAGTCAAGTTACGTATGTACATAATTATATTTCTGATATCTAACTAGATAGATAAAATCAAGCACATATAAACAAAATTGATTCTATTTGGTTAGGTAGGTACTATTTAAACTACTAAACAGTAGTAGGTAGGGATCTCTAGTACATTTTTTTTAACCTGATCAGTATCAAGCTAATTTTCCGTGAGTAGCTTCATTTTGATGAGACAAACAAAAAGTTCCTCTTCGAAAACTCTCGATTGTGGTAGATAATAGAGTTAGCAGGAGGTAGAGCAGCAGTGAGCGTAGGACCGGGATAACGTACCACGCAATTTGTAGGACAATGTTACCATTAAATTAAATAAATATTAACTAAATAAAAGAAAAAAAAAATCTGAAAAAAAATCAAGTTTTGATGACCTTACTTAAGTTTACTTAAGAGGAACTTTTTGTTCGTCTCATCAAAATGAAGCTACTCGCGGAAAATTAGCTTGATACTGATCAGGTTAAAAAAATGTACCAGGGATCCCTACCTATAGTCCATAATGTCTTTGAAAAGCTACTTATGTAGGTACGCGTATAATAAAATATACAATACTAACACTTACTACAATACTAATACTTTCCACTTTTCTTTCAAAAGAAATAAGGTAGTAACGAATTTTCCGGCCGAGGCAGACTAGTAAGTATTTTTTTTAAAGTGAAGTTACTATAAGAGAGTGCTGTGTGTGTCAATAACACAATCATTAAAAATTTTTATGATTTGTCAGTTTTTATCTGACCTTTCATGTTGTTTAGGCATATTGTCTCGAATACAATGTTTACATTTTTCCATATTCTATTTAATACTTTTTAAATTACCGAAGTTATCTTTCTTTTCTTAAGCCATCTGGATTAATTTTTTTGACTTGCTGATCACGAATATGATAGTTAAAATTGGCGCAAATGTCATTTTCTATGCCATTTGCGCCAATAATCCCATATCCCATGATAAGCCCATATCGATATTTTTCCTGAAATTTCGTACGAGTATACTTATGTACTTTGACTCGCTGATCACGAATATGATAGTTAAAATTGCTCCAAATGTCATTTTCAAGATCAAAACTCGAAAAACTGGAAAAAAAATTATTTATTAAAAAACCTAACCTAGCCTAGTATTGCAAAAAACTAAAAATTAAAAAAAAAACAGAAGTAAAAAAACCAAGTCTAACAACCTAGTATTGAAAAAAAAACTAAACAAAATAAAAATACAAAAAACGAAAAATTAAAAACAAACAAAAAGTAAAAAAAAAATCGGCCAAGTGCGAGTCGGACCGCGCACTAAGGGTTCCGTACCATTGACTAAACTAAAGGCTATATTTTAGTGTCATTAACCAAAATACTTAGTAAACAAGAAAAAGATTAATACCATATAAAAATGGAAAATAAACTAGTCAAATACGCCATCTATCTATCGATCCTTGCCGATATTGGAAAGCTATTATATTAGTCTATCGACGACGTTTTCTTGGTTTCTGGATAGATGGCGTTGGAATTAAATCGCATCGCGTTAAATATTTATTTTACTTTGTTTTTAGTATTTGTTGTTATAGCGGCAACAGAAATACATAATTTGTGAAAATTTCAAGTTCTTGAAATACAGCCTGGTAACAGACGGACGGATGGACGGACGGACGGACAGCGAAGTCTTAGTAATAGGATCCCGTTTTTACCCTTTGGGTACGGTATTGAAAAAAAAAACAATAAACAAAAAAGTAAAAAAATACAAAAAACAAAAAATTAAAAAAAAGTAAGAAAAAAAAACAAAACCTATCCGAACCTAAACTAGTATTTAAAAAAAAGTAAAGAAAGACAAAAAACGAAAAATTAAAAACAAACAAAAAAGTAAAAAAAAAACCTAACCTAGCCTAGTATTGAAAAAAAAACAATAAACAACAAAGTGAAAAATACAAAAAACGAAAAATTAAAAAATGTAAAAAAAAAACAAAATCTAACCTAACCTAGTATTGAAAAAAAACAAAGAACAAAAAAGCAACATAAACGCACTCAGAAGCTCGCTTTGAAGACTCCAACCTTCCCGCGGTGACGACCGTTTTTCCCATTTTTCTCGAAAAAAAATTATTTTTGACAAAGAATGCTTAAGACATAAAACGTGTATTTTTTGATAATCTACAACTTCTATGGGAAACATTTTTCTCTAAGGTCAATATTTATTGAGATAGCGTAGAAAAACCCGTGAAAATGTGTTTTTTATAAATTTTTCCGAGTTTTGACCCTGAAAATGAAATTTGCGCCAATTTTTACAAATTTTTAATATGTGCTTAGCTTACTACAATTAGCTCATGGAAATTAACGTAAGTATAATAAATAATTCAATATTCATATATAGAAATCAATTCATCAATTAATGATCATCGAATCAATTCAATTATAGAAAAAAAATCAATTTTTGATGACCTTACGAGGTCATCAAGTTGATGACCTCGTAAGGTCATCGAAAATTATTACTAACCAGCTGAATTTTTTTTCTTTTAGTTAATTAAAATTTATATAATTTGATGGTACTGTTGTCCTCAAAATTGCGTGGTACGTTATCCCGGTCCTACGCTCACTGTTGCTCTATCTCGTGCTAACTCTATTATCTACCACAATCGAGAGTTTTCGAAGAGGAACTTTTTGTTCGTCTCATCAAAATGAAGCTACTCCCGGAAAATTAGCTTGATACTAATCAGGTGAAAAGTATGTATGTACTAGGGATCCCTACCTATTGTATGTTATGGACTTACAATTAGTGTCAATAAAGCTGTCGGGTTTAAAAAAATTTTTCTCAACTTTTCTAAACAAAGCTGCATAAAAAGTTAGGACAACATTATTAATAGAATTCAACAAAATGTTTTAAAAAGACGATCCCATGCATAATAAATATTAAAATAAGTAATAGATAAAAATACGATTGTTTGCATTTGCCATTGTAACTTATACACAAACGTTTCAGAAAAAAAAGTGATAAATATAAGGTTCGATATTTAAATTACAATGACCAGACCTCCGATATCTGAAGGTCATCGAATATTTCATTCGTTTCTGTCGATTTAATTAACTTCTACGTTACATATTCTGGCTAGAATAACTCGAGCTGCAATATTTAACAACGAGAGATATAAATATGTTTGTTCGATGAGTATTCGGTGGGCCAGGTGTAATTGGTCGGTAGAGGCGAGGTGGCGACCTGTGGGGCTCGCATGCATTACAATTGGTAATTCGACGTTGTCACTGTATTTTCTATAATATGCTGTTTTATATAAATACAATGTAAATAGATTTTATTCGAATGGTTCATGCAGCTCGATGATTATAATAAAAGTATGTCAATGCAATTGTAACAGTTTTTTTAAACCTTCAGATATGTATAGCATTTATAAAAATATATAAATATATAGTATAATAAAAAGTAATCTAAAATTAGTGTAAATAAAACTGACAAATGAAAAGTAAAAATATTATTGCGATGCTTTTGCAGTAGTAGTAAAGGTATAAAATAAAACATAAAGTTTTACATTGGTACAGTAATTATCAACATAATGTTGTTTATTACAGTGGATTTTATTAAAGCTTAGGAACTAAATGTGGGTAATTTTTTTCTGTAGCAGTAGGTCATAAAGATACTATTTTTTACATGATTGATTATAGAGTTTTTTAGTACATTCAACCCCAGATAAATATCTGTATGACCTATAACCTGACCTATAAAAATATTTGTCACTTGCAGGAATCGAAGCCGTGACACTTGCGCATTAACCAGTTGCTGTGACCACTGGCCCAAAAAATCGTTATTATTGTAATTACGTAATTTGTGTAGTCAATAATCGTTTGTACATTTAATATTTCATTGTAAAGCTCATGAATTTGATTTTTATCATAGCCTTAAAATTATATTTATTTTATATTGTACTTTTTTTTACAATGTTATGCCTTTATTGTCACTTATAATACGCGGTATCTACTATTGTAATTTCCGAAACAAATTAGTGTCGCAGTATATTAATCATATTATATGAAGGGAAATAACATTCAAATCTCATAAATAATAAAATAGATTAAATAGAAATAAACTTTTTAACGTCGTTGAACTGACTACTAGTTTTAATTAGGTTTACTACAAGACAACTCATAAGTTTTTATACCTTCAAAACATTTATAGTTAGTGCACTGATTTTTACGTGTTTGTATCGTGATGTTTTACGGCCTATATATTGTAACACCACACGAGCCATAGCACAAATTTTAATAGGTAGGTACTAAAGAAAAAGTTTGAAATCGGCCTGAAATGTCGTGAGCATTAAATATTTAAAACTTTTTATTAACTTTTTTTTTTTAATCTCATAATGTATGTTCTAAAGTATTAATTAATCTACTGGACTATATGTTTTGTATACTATGCTGGACTATACGTCTTAGAACAAATTTAGCATTAGAAAGACGGTAAATGTTAATTAATTTCGCAGGTAATAATGGGTGACAGAGCAGCAGCGGAGCGAGCGTGTAAGGACCCCAACCCTATCATAGACGGAAGGAAAGCCAACGTCAATCTAGCCATATTAGGAGCAAAGCCCAGAGGAAACATAGCACCCGGTATGTCTTAACTGTTTTTATATAAAATAAGGATTATTCTGAAAAAGTTTGTAAGGGTGGATTGATAAGTGTACCTACTTATGTTTGTTATTCTTTGATGTAAGAACTACTGAAAAGTTTGCATGGAAACTTTGTTGGTAGATAGTGGAAGTATCTTATTATAACATTGGCTACTTCTTACCGAAAAGTTCTTAAAACATAAATGTTGAACACATTGTAGAATGCTTACTTCTCTAAATTGTATTTTTGTGATGATTAATTGATGGATTTCTTAATTTAGACCTATCATAACATATTTGATTAGAAAAACTAGGAGATTAGATAACCAATATAGAGTTAAAATTGTTTGTCGAAGTGAATTCCTCCTCACGAAATATCAAACGACAAAATTAGTCGTTGTAAAAAATTGAATATTTTTAATCTTCCTTAAAAATTTAATAATTTTAATCTTCCGGTAAACAGCGTAGCGTAGGTTTAAGTAAACTCTGTAATATTATATAGGTAGGGGTCCCTAGTACATTTGTTTCACCTGATTATTATCAAGCTAATTTTTTGGGAGTAGCTTCATTTTGATGAGACGAACAAAAAGTTCCTCTTCGAAAACTCTCGATTGTGGTAGATAATAGAGTTAGCAGGAGATAGAGCAACAGTGAGCGTAGGACCGGGATAACGGACCACGCAATTTGTAGGACAATATTACCATCAAATTATATAAATATTAACTAACTAAAAGAAAAAAAAAATCAGAAAAAAATCATTTCAGACCTCGTAAGGTCATCAAAAATTATTCCTAACCAGCTGATTTTTTTTTCTTTTAGTTAGTTAATATCTATATAATTTAATAGTAATATTGTCCTACAAATTGCGTGGTACGTTATCCCGGTCCTACGCTCACTGCTGCTCTACCCCCTACTATCTCTGTTAGCTACCATAATCGAGAGTTTTCGAAGAGGAATTTTTTGTTCGCCTCATCAAAACGAAGCTACTCCCAAAAAATTAGCTTGATACTAATCAGGTGAAAAAAATGTACTAGGGATCCCTACCTAATACGTCTGTAAAAAGTATAATTATGTATTGAATATGTTATTTCGATTATAATTTTTTAATAGCTTTTTTTTAGTAATCGTGTTTTCTTGTTAGCGACGCTCTGGGTGCAATATTATATAACAATATTGCATGTGCAATTAGATGCGTAAAACGTGATAAAAAGGTTATTATTTTTTCAAGGGCATTGTGAATAGTATAGAAAAGAATACAATAAGTGTTTTCGAACACGGTACGATAATGAGAATAATATGTTTACCGGTAAGAAGGGTTAGTTCCACAGTTAGTTCGGATAAAAGAAATCACGAAACCGACGACGGGATCTTATCACGGCTCAACTGTTACAAAACATTTGTAAAACGATCTTTTTTTTTTGCTCGACGTTCACACGAAACTTTTTTTTTAATATACTTACAGTTTACTTAACAGAAGAGAGCTCGTACGTCTCACGATGAAAAAAACGCGATCGCTTTGCGTGTGACAACGCTCTGTGGGGGTCATTGGGTGTACACGTGATGATTACTTATGGGATATTAATTAAGTCCTTATTTTTAATAAATTTCTTATTAAGTTTTAAAGACTATAATGAAAATTGATATGCAATTTTTCGGTTTTTCAATTTTTTTGTTTAAATTTTTGAGTACAATTTTGGTCTTCACGAAGTATATAAAAAAAAAAAAATAGCTACTGCACAAAAAAAAAATAGGTAAGTTCCATATAGTTCTTAAAGAAATAGGTACTTGATTTGCCATTAGCATACGTTTGTAGTTTGTAGTCCTTTGGTAGTGAAGTTGGGTTATCAGGGTCACGTGATAATACGATTATACGACCCAAGTAAGTTTGTTTAAGTACATCCTAACCTTCCTATGAAAACTGCCAATTTGGCAATTATTCGGCCTAGTATTATGACTGACCGTTATATTGCAAACAATAAAATTTTAATTAGCAGAAAAACGGGTTAGTCGTGCCAAGAAGTAAACGTAAGCTTATTATTTACTAGATACTAGAGTCATGGCACATAAGCTTGGAACGACTAAAATGATTTCAAAGCTATAATTTTATTCATACATTGTTTGTGTGGGAGTGTGTGTTTGTGTAATATTGTGTATGTGTGTGTTTTTCTTTTAATGTTACAAACGGTTGTTTTTCACGATTCGTAGGTATGCGTATTTTTCTTTAAAGAAGTAACGTTTAAAAATTTGTCCGAAAAACGATTACCTTGACGATAATAAATTAAAAGTTCAACTATATGAAATGTATTAGTCAGCATCAATAAAATTCAATACTTATTGATACGCATGAGTAAAGAAGCCAATTCATTCTTTTTTTATACGAGTATTCGTAGCTCACAAATTATAACTATACTAGCGACCCGCCCCGGCTTCGCACGGGTGAAATGCCGATACTAAATATACTACACACTTTGAATTTCAAGTCTCTTACTTCAAAAACATAGGACTTTCATGCAAACTTCCAACGCCCCGTTTAACTCCCTTAGGTATGGAATTTCGTAAAACCCGTTCTTAGCGGATATCTACTCCCTATAAGGGACCTACCTGCCTAATTTCAAGTTTGTAGGTGTATTTCATACAAACTATCATCCCCTGTTTTAACTCCAAGAGGGGGTTTATTTCTCAAAATACATTATTAGTACACCTCAACACCATCTATAGAGCATACATTTTGAATTTCAAGTCTCTTACTTCAAAAACATAGGACTTTCATACAAACTTCCAACCCCCTTTTAACCCCCTTAAGGGTGGAATTTCGTAAAATCCCTTCTTAGCTGATCTCTACTCGGCAAAAGGAATATTCCTACCAAAATTCAAGTCTCTACGCCTTATGGTTCCAGAGATATCGTGATGAGTCAATGGGTGGGTTACTCTTTTATATATATAGATTATATACGTATATTATAACATACTGTAACTATAGATACACATATAATTATATTGTTTCAGAAATAACATATTATTGTATAGGAAGGACATCATTCAAATATTCAAACAAATCGACTGACCACACTATTGTAAGATTTTGAAGCAAGGCTAATTTTTACACGTCGTTTTTGAATTAAAATATTCATCCAGCCTTACAAACTTTTGCATTTACAATATAGGTAATTAGGTATATGTGATTAAATAGTATCATTCAATATTGCAAAATCTAACTTTATCAGGTGTTTGATAATATTTTTTATCTTCGAGTGCAATGCGTATTGCTCCAAATAAAATAATTAAATATAATATCTTTAATTGTTATTTAGTTAACTGCTAATCCGTATCTCTAGTTGGAAGTAGGTAAGAATAAAGTACCTATATTAGAAATACTAGCTGCTGCCCTCGACGTCGTCTGCGTGCGTTCACTGCTCGTTCCCCGTAGGTGATAGCGTGATAATATGTAGCCTATGTTCTGACCCGACTTCTTAATAATATTCGTGCCTAATTTGAAGTAAATCCATGCAGTACTTTTTGAGTTTATCCCGGACATACATACAGACAAACAGACAAAAATTCTAAAAACTATATTTTTGGCTTCGGTATCGATTGTAAATCACACCCCAAGTATTCTTTAAAAAAAATATTCAATGTACAGTTTTGACTTTCCTACCATTTTATTATATGTATAGATAAGTAAATGGTCCATTGTCTTTTAAGATTTTTACTAAATGTATTTACAACTAGCCGACGTACTCACTTCGTTGGGCGTAAATTATTATTTTTGTGATGCAAATGTATAGTAAAGTTTTCACCTCCATATTTACATAGGTATATGTACTTCGATATTGAATAAAGAATTTTCAATTTCATGATCAGGTCAGTATTTGCGAAGATTACCCCCTACAAACAAACAAAGTTAGAAACTTTAGAGGAGATTTGCAACTAGTAGGTAGGTACAGGTAGGTATAATTATATTTTTTAAAAATAATTTAGAGATCTAGAGCCAATAGTTTTTTGCTCAACAATTTTTTTTCTGTAGCAGCTTACTTTTTTAGGGTTCCGTACCCAAAGGGTAAAAACGGGACCCTATTACTAAGACTTCGCTGTCCGTCCGTCTGTCACCAGGCTGTATCTCAAGAACGGCGATAGCTAGAGAGTTGAAATTTTCACAAATTATGTAGGTATTTCTGTTACCGCTATAACAAAAAATACTAAAAACAAAATAAAATAAATATTTAAGGGGGGCTCCCATACAACAAACGTCATTTTTGCCTATTTTTGCTCTCATACAATAAAAGTGATTTTTAGCCGCTTTTTGCCCGATATTAAAATCAGTGTACCTAATCAATGGTACGGTACCCTTTGTGCGCTAGTCCGACTTGCACTTGGCCGATTTTTTTAAATATTTAAAGTATTAATATGCCAATTTATAATTATCGAGCAAAAAACTAAAATTAAGTATAACAGATACTTGCATCAAACCTACTCATTTATTTACTTTGAAATTATTGTTAAAGTCACAATCTTTCTGACATCAATAGACTAAAAACTCGTTGCTCAATACAGAATACCACAATTTATAAATAATAGCTTACCATTAGCGTGTATGGTAATGACTGGACGTCCCTCATGCTTACCATCGCGTTGACATTTATGACTACTGTTCCGCTATTATAAATCATAACATGATATTTTATAGCCTATTCCAATACTTCGAAATGATTTCTATGTCGTTGATGGAATTATTAGAATCATTTGGAAAGTTATTAATTAGATAAATAAGTAATATTTTTACACTGGTTTGTTACGTCGCTTTGTTTTTAAGCCTTGGTCATATCTGGATTTTTATTTGGATTTTAATATGGTTGATTGCGGGTTTACTAATTTGAGGCAAATCGATTCTCTATTTATAAACTATTAAATTTACTATAATATATACTACTACTATTACTTACTAGATGATATAATAAGAAGTAGTGTATATAAATCTGAGTTCTATGGTAAGTTCGAGTGTTACACCGGTGACGTGTTCACACCATGATTAGCGGAACAATCCGCCCCTCCGGAAGTCCCTAAACGTTCAGAGCCGGAAGCTTGTAGGAGGCTCGTTAATTGATTGGACCTGCACGCAACCCTTGTAATGTTGCAATTGTGGTAAAATGTTGGTAACACTTCAATTTATGAACCAACTGTTGGTTTGTAGATTTCAGGGTTAAAATGCTAAGAATTTACAGTAAATTATTTTAAAATAAAAAATTTAGTTTTAAAATCTGTTTTGACACTGATAACTGACAATGAGATATAATGAACGGATTCAAAGTTTTTTGTTTTTGTTTTAGGAATATATAAAAACTAATCTTATTTATTATATAAATTTGTTAAATTTGTAATACAATCTTGAATCTGGAAATACCAATATTTATATACCTATAGGTACACTAGGTGACCCCGCAAACGTTTTGCCATATATGTTATTAACCCCTTTAATCCCCCTTCCTTGTAACTTAGGGGTATAAAAAATAGATGTTGGCCGATTCTCAGACGTACCCGATATCCACACAAAATGTCATAAAAATCGGTCCAGACGTTTCGGGGGAGTATAGTAACTAACATTGTGATACGAGAATTTTATACCTGTCGCAGATCAGAAGTAGGTAGGAGAAGAACGGACGGATGACCGAACTACTAAATATTAAATGGACTCACCGAGCGGGTACCGTCTATCGCGTGGCAGAGGGACAACTCATAGCAGTGCCCGGGAGTTGCGACCCGAGTCTAGGTTTAAGGCGGCGCCGCCTAACAATGCGCATTGGCACTCGCCTCCACTGCTCGAGTTGCCCAATAAGTAACAATTAATTCGTGTACACAAACTAACTATTAGAAGAGTCGAGGTTAAGCTACTAGCAGGATACACAAGTGCACCGCGCCACGCCAGAGCCAAGACTGCCTTAGCCGCTGTTACATCGGTCTTTTATAGACGACTGAATGACTCGAATAATTGAATGAGAGAGGGTAGATGAATGTTGACAACAGTGCAGGTACCCACATACAAGTCAGAACAACTCAAATAATAGAATAAGTGAGGGTAGACGAATATTGATAATAATGCAGGTACCGACATTAATAACTATTTGCATTGACTCTCCGACACGGCCATCCTGACAAGTCACACGTCCCCGTGTGATGCCGTAAAAAGCAAAAAGTTACTGCGATATCAAAGTCTCGTCTCGGCCTATCCTGACTCACACTTAACTAAGGATAAAGCGATAGTACAACCACTTTTTGTTGACACACCATACAACCATACGCGAAACTACCATTAAATCAAAATTGACAAATCCTTTCGGTATGAACATTACTCCATCATTGCTTTCCACATATCAGTCGCCACTGTCACCTAAATCGAGCGACAGCAGCTCATGCCACCTCCATCGAGTGACGATAACCAACCAAAAAAGTCGCTACTGTCACCTAAATCGAGCGACAGTAGCTCATGCCACCTCCGTCGAGTGACGATAACCACGTGTATTGCCTCCATCGAGCAATACAACTAAAACATGTTTCAGCAATTGATACTTAAAAACAATGGCACCAACAAAATTAATCTCAATAAAATTGGTTGTATAGTGGTCTACCTTGCTTCATCAGTTAACTTTAATCACAAAAAAACTACCAATCTATCCTATTCGTTCACAGACGAAAGGTTCCTCTAACCGTAATAAAAAATAAAGTTTTATTATTGACACAGTAAGATCACATACAACTCTCATGGCCCGGCTGCCTCAGCAGCTAGTGACAACTACTATTGCCACCCATATCGTCATCACCTCATGTGATACGACCAACACATATCGTCATCAACTCATATGATACGACCAACACATATCGTCATCACCTCATGTGATACGACCAAATTAGCATCAACAACATTAAAGAAATCTAATTCAGCAGGTACATCAGTAAGAGGAATCCTTCGTAAACGATCGTGAACATACCTATAGGTTCTATTACCAGACAACTGTTTTAACAGATAGCAATTGCCTTCAAGCAATTCCACAACTTTAAACGGTTCCCTGTATTTAGAACTACAATGATCTGAAAATCTAAATGTCGTTAAACCAATTATAACTAATCACTTTACACAAATACCACAGCCATGTACCATCGACGTCATCCCAACCAAAACTATAGACGTACTCTACTTCGACAACAAGTTACAACCAAGCTTGCAAAATCCTCGAGCAAAGACCTCTAACACCACGGCTCTCTAGACGAAGAGCATTCACAGTACATGTGTCAGTCACATACATCTCAGTACACATATCCACCGAATGGATCGCCCGTTTCAGTCACCCCTGTGACTACACGCTACGCTCTCAACAGACCACGACCTCCGCCAGAGTTAAACGCACACCGCGAACTCTGGACTCTTGGGTTGCCCCCAGAGACAATTCTACCAGGCTACGACTACGAATAACTACACTGGTACGGTTGAACACATTAGGTCGATAGAGTCATTCACTCGAGTCTCTCCATCTACTTAAACTTGAACATCATAATTATCAACAAAATCATAAATTACATCAATATCGTCTGGTACATGACGTGTTGGCGTTTTTCTTAACCTTTCGTGAGCAATTTGTAGGTACGTTTATAATTTAAAGCTTTAAGGGTATACCGATTACCTTTGAGAACTTCTATTACGCGAAAAGGACCTCGATATTTCGGATCAAGATTCGTTTGATTACGCTTCTCATTTTGTAACAAAACAAACTTTAATAGTTACCTACAACGACTACCATAATGGGCCCGTGATTGTACCAAAGTGTTATAAATTAACCTTCCGTAATTTAAACTTTTTAAACAGAACAACTAAATAACTTTTAAACAGTTTAAACAAATCAATCAAAGGTAGAGAAAGACTGAAAACCCTCGATACTACACAAAAATACTCGTTACAGAGGGTAATCGGAAATACTCAAACTACTAAGACGATATTATCACTTAATCACCAACAAGTGGGTAACCACAATAATTTAACTTAACGCAAATATAACTGCCCAGAGCCATGTACCAACGTCAATCAAACTTTTAATAATCAAACTCTTTTTCTACGACACTAACAACTAACGACTTTCTGGCATCTTTCTTAAACGACTGTCGCTGCGACTAACGCGACGACTCACACTACGATTATGCTCACGATCTGACATTGTGACTGAATTGAAACAAAAACTGAATCTTAAAATCTTTTAGCAAAATTAATCACTACACAACTACCTACGTGTCATAATAAAACTAAATTCAACAAATAACCGGTAAATCGAATTACGTAATCGAACACTGAACAAAAACCACTTGTACACCGATAAGAATAAAACAGAACGACCGAAAATAACTCAAACATCGATGTACCCACGAAATATTGCAACTTACTTGCACACTCGCTAACATAGAACTTAAAGTTCAAAGAAACCAAAAACTCTGAACTTAAAATAAGCAATTAACAACAGCAAACAACAAATGAAGTGGGCGTAGTGAGATCTTTATCCCACTTCTGATGTCGCAGATCAGAAGTAGGTAGGAGAAGAAAACAGACGGATGACCGCACTGGTTTATTAACAATGTAATTTCACACAAGATAGTTCTAACTATTTAGTAATTCAATGGACTCACCGAGCGGGTACCGGATCTATCGCGTGGCAGAGGGACAACTCATAGCAGTGCCCGGGAGTTGCGACCCGAGTCTAGGTTTAAGGCGGCGCCGCCTAACAATGCGCATTGGCACTCGCCTCCACTGCTCGAGTTGCCCAATAAGTAACAATTAATTCGTGTACACAAACTAACTATTAGAAGAGTCAAGGTTAAGCTACTAGCAGGATACACAAGTGCACCACGCCACGCCAGAGCCAAGACTGCCTTAGCCGCTGTTACATCGGTCTTTTATAGACGACTGAATGACTCGAATAATTGAATGAGAGAGGGTAGATGAATGTTGACAACAGTGCAGGTACCCACATACAAGTCAGAACAACTCAAATAATAGAATAAGTGAGGGTAGACGAATATTGATAATAATGCAGGTACCGACATTAATAACTATTTGCATTGACTCTCCGACATACCTATATAAGATATATCAAAATAAAATATTTGATAGCTAATTTCCGTTTTAATATTAAAATCTAAATAGATAAAGTTTTGATTAAGGTTTCGTTGCAAAATAGCAAACGCATTTATTGATTTTATCCCATACAGTCTCGGTGTATTATCTTTAATGGTGATACCAAATCATAATTATCTTGATAGTAGAGAGATATTATTTGCAAACGATCAATCTTATCACGGTAGCTTATCTAAGATTTTATCAACAAATGCTAATCAAATTATTAAATTTTCTACTTGATTTTATTGAAATTATATTGTTCACTACAATTCCTGTCTTGTTTTATACATGTTTAGTTCTGTTTCTTTACTCTGTTCTGTAATGTATACGTTAGATTAGTGAACTTATGTCATTAATTTGCTTTAGAACTATATTTATATACTAGCTGACCCCGAAAACGTTGTTTTGAATATATGTTATAAACCTCTGCGACCCTCTCTTGTGGGTGGAATTTCGTAAAATCCGTTCTTAGCTGACCTCTACTCGGCGAAAGGAATATTCCTACCAAATTTCAAGTCTCTACGCTTTATGGTTCCAGAGATATCGTGATGAGTCAATATATGGGTGGAAATCTCTTTTATATATATAGATATGTACCTACATACCAATACATGATCTTATTTAAAAAAGCAACGGACTCTCGAAGTTATGCAACATCTTTGAAATTGGACTGGAAAATCTCTTAGATTATCATGTCTGAACAAATAAACTTATGTCAAACCTCACGATATTTAAAAGATTTTTAAAACTAATTGAAAGATTAATAATAAAAGCCTTTATTAACAATCTTATACACAATCTTATACGTTACATTTCATCTTATAACTACTTATGTACTACTTACTAATACTAAACATGGTTGTTTATGAAAGCTACATAATTAAATTTTTATTATTTGAATTAGACACCGGTTTCCTGATTGTCTTGCTCTTTGGCATAGGCCTCCCCAAGTGTTCTCCACAACGATCTATCCCTTGCTATCCTCATCCAGCATGGTCCTTCAAAATTTGAAATCGAAAGATTAATAGATTTTAAATTTTAACAAGTACATACTAGCCGTATCTGCGACTTCGTTCGAGTGGGAGATCCTGATACCATGCGAATATATGTAGCCCTTGCCATGTGTACAGACAAAAGGACAAATGCTTAAAAACGTTTTTATAAAAAACAATAGATATAGCGTATTTGGATAAAAAGTTGCCTATATCTCCACTCTCCACAACATCCTCTAAATTCCAGTGAGTCCCGACAAATAAATAGTAAGACACATACAGGCAGACAAGTTTTAAAATCCTTCGTTTGTCTTTTAGTATCGTGTAAATAACTAAATGCACTTGAAAAAACAGTTATTTTGAAATCACAGACAGCCACTACAATTTTATTTATTATGCATGTAGGTATATATAATATAAAATATCTATAAAGCGTAATAGAAACGATTTACACGACCACTAATTTTATTATTTCTTTTAAGTCTTTAAACAATTGTAAACAAAATTTATTGCTATTATTTTATAAAAGCAGCCATAAACTATTACGTAGAGCTATAAGCAAATCTTGTTACAACATAAAAATAGAATTGCAAGCGTGTTTGTTGTTCAAATACAATCATTATTCATTAAGTACATAATTCAGACAAGAGAATTGTCAACCTACCTTTGACTACAATGACATGCACATCATGCTTCCTGAATACAATTGTAATTGTACCTACATTTGATAACAGCTATACGACTACCTGAAAGACCTGCTATCTAATTAAAAACGATTAACGAACAGAAAATTACAGTAAACGACTCGTGATAGTGTTCTTAATCGAATTACTGACAACTCCAGTAGTTGCAAGTAGCTTTTTTAATGTTATCTGTTGACTTGAAGTTGAATATAGGACACCAATATTATCTATTAAAAATAACTCAAATTCTTTAAAACGTAAAAACTCGTTTAAGTTTTAAAGAATTGACCATTTTATTAGTGTGTTGGATTGCAGCATTTTTCTGCAAAATGATATTTGATATTCTCATGAATAAACTTCCGAAAAATGATATACACTTATTATTTGATAGTTACTAGATATTTGTAGATAGTGACAAAATAATGCTGTGTGGCTAGTGGCTACGGCACTAAAGAATGTAGCCACCCCCTCTCTTCCCGTGGGTGTCGTAAGAGGCGACTAAGGGATAACGCAGTTCCACTACCACCGTGGAACTTAAAAAGCCGACGGATGGCGGGATAACTATCCATGCTGGCTTTGAAATACACAGGCCGAAGACGGGCAGCAGCGTCTTCGGTGCGATAAAGCCAGCCCTGCAGCCACCAACCCGCCTGCCCAGCGTGGTGACTATGGGCAAAACACAATGAGTTCGCGTCATAATGTCGGGCGCGAACTTGTGGAGGCCTATGTCCAACAGTGAACTGTGATAGGCTGTAGTAGTGGTGGTAGTGGTGGGACAAAAAATATTCGCATGTTACTGCATAGGCTTGTGCATTTTACAACGTTTTTCCTGCAAGTTTTATTTTATTTTTTCCTGACGATAAAATCGCTGCCATACACCATGTATGTATACTTAGTAGAAATAAATACTTCGCTGTAATTGGGCTGCTCTTAATAAAACAATTACCTTCGCACCTATGACAACGCTAAATCCTTAAGAGGTTTGATGGTTATCATGACAATTCGAACGTGAACGAGGCTTATTACCTATAAACTAATTTAAAACCGGGTCCACCAGCTGATTCCTAAGATTAAAGAAGTGTGAAAATTACTGAAAGGATTTGCGTCATAACAGCTATGTTTCGTGGAGTACTCTGCGCATTGTTCGCGTTTTGCGGCCACATGCGTTAGCGCGGGGATCGGGGGGAAGAAGGGGGGAAGCGTGGCACAATGGGTGCGGGCGCGCATGACGGCCACCTGGCCGTGGCGTACCGGTCCTGCCATATGCCCGTCCCCTGTAATGCACCGTGCTGTACCCCTGCTTAATGTACGTTAGGGTATGGACAGAGGACGTTGGGAGAATTTTAGTCCGTTATTCGTCGATTTTATTGAACAAAGCCGCGAGCGGTTCAGAGCATACAAATGCAAATAGTTTAAGGGTAGATATGCGAATCAGTTTGGTGCTACATATTTCTCTTTTAAGTTTTATAACAAGTTACTATAATTTGTCAAGACCATGTTCTTAGTAATTCTTATCTGATGCTTTATCTTGTTGTCACAACATGCAGTAGAATTCCGAGTCGTGTTATTTGTTTACGAACAGAATACATATAATTATAATAGAATATTTTAATCTTACAGACTAATCACAAAAAAAAATGTGAGTCATCTGGAAGCCGATAGACTAAAGCAGTGGTCGGCAACGCACGGCCCGCGGGCCGCGTGCGGCCCGCGGAGGTCTTACTTGCGGCCCGCGAATGTTTTGTAAATAAGTTATAAAATATCACAATAAATGCATGAATATACCGCGATCAGGTAACACGTAAATTAAAACGAAACTGGCAGATATATGATGTGACATTTTTCATTCAGCGACAGATTTGGTGAGTTTGAAAAGTTTCAAGCAAAGAAGATTTTTGCAAACCCTTTTTCCTGTGATATTCAGGAAGTACAGAGTCATTACAAATGAACGTGTTTGATCTGAAATGTCATTACATTGCAGATCAATCACAACATGCGTCTAGAAAGACCTGTGTAAACAATCCAAATAGATTTTGTTACATTTGTGGCAAATATACATTTGAAAAAATTCTGTTTAAATGTGTCAGAGTTCGATAAAATAGCTTACATGGAGTACTATCGACGGCCATTGGAAATAAACAACAAGGACTATACCCAATATAGTGTGTAAAACGTGTGAAATTTTTCTTGAACAAAGTTTGAACGTGGTTTGAACAAAACTTCACAGAGCTTCATGTTTGCATATTTCAAGTTTTATTGTTAAAAATTTTCGGCATTGAGGCAGAAATAATAGTAATTATTAACATATTCCTTGTGCATAGTATGCGTTTTTAGAAACCAATGAGAAAAAAATATCAAAAAATCTTGTGCAGTAAGGTCCGGCAAATTCGTGAATTGCGGTGGCCCAATACTTTTGCGCACTGTTGAAAGTCATTTACCGTTGTACAATATTATATTTTATATAATTATTAACGTTATAATCTTTATTAAGGTCCTCTCAAACAACTCGAATAAAGAACAAGTGAAAGAAAAAAATATTTTGTCAGTTACATATATGGAAAAAACAGGGTGGCCCAAAACTTTTGCACCATTTTTGTTACCATTATACGTTCAGCACCTTGGATATAACATGAGCATTAAGATGCATTTCACTTATAGCCACCTTGATCGATTTTCTGTAAATCTTGGACATTTAAGCGAGAAGCAGGGAGAACGCTTTCATCAGGATATTGTCTTCATGAAGGAGCGCTACCAGGGCTATTGGAGTGAAAGTATGATGGCTGACTACTGTTGGATTATCCAGAATAGTAGTAAAACTCCAAGTTATTCAGGAAAGCTACATAAAAGAAAATGTTGTTTAAATAAATTGTTATATGACGGGAAACCATGTTTTTTTGACAAAAATAGCTACCCTTCATATCTCAAAATCTAGAGCTGCTAGCAAAAATCTGAGTGCAAATTTAGAATTAGGGTAGAAAATGCAGCTAGATCCATAAAAAAAATCCATACAACAAAAATGCTGTTGTGCTCTATAATGTAAGTATTACGTATTATACGTATAAAATTCCATATGTTTTAAAAAATTTAATAGCATTTTCATTTTTGCTATGGGATATGACCAATTATAATTATGTAGGTATCAGGTAGAGTCTAGGGTTTAAATCATAAGTGCGGCCCGCCTTTAGTTTATTTGGCCACCTCGTGGCCCTTGCCTACCAAAAGGTTGCCGACCACTGGACTAAAGAAAAGATATCAAATACCTTTCACGAGAAAAGTTATCACAATCACGATGGTTTATTAAACAGATTACAGGCGAGTTATTGCGTTTGTTGACAAAACTTCGAAAACTGAAACGATCAAAAACCGTGTTTAGTCTATGTTTCGTGAGATTTTAGGATTACGACGTTTATTAACATCTAGCTTCTGCGCACGACTTCGTTGGCGTGGACTCCGCTCCTATTGGTTTTAGCGTGATGATATATAGCCTATAGCCTTCCTCGATAAATGGGCTATCTAACACTGAAAGAATTTTAAAAATCGGACCAGTAGTTCCAGAGATTACCGCGTTCAAACAAACATACAAACTCTTCAGCTTTATAATCTATATATATAAAAGAGTAACTCACCCATTGACTCATCACGATATCTCTGGAACCATAAGGCGTAGAGACTTAAATTTTGGTAGGAATATTCGTTTCGCCGAGTAGAGGTCAGCTAAGAACGGGTTTTACGATATTCCACCCACAAGAGGGGATTGCGGGGGTTAATAACATATATGGCAAAACAACGTTTGCGGGGTCAGCTAGTATTAGTATAGATGTGTTTATGCTTACAATATGAAAATAATTAAAATACTGCTTTCAGCGCACTCGACAGGAACTTGTTCCCACCCTGGGGTTATTTTTTGGGACCTAACGCGTTTGTCTGTCTGTATTAGGTATTACAAAAGAGTCTTATACAAGAGAAGTCCGTTATAGATCTGGTTTCTAAAAAGATATTTAATGCAAGTAACTGGTTGTAACCGTTGGACTAATAATGTCATCCGGCTTTTACGAGATACGTGTTACCTGCGATTTTATACTTGAAGAGTTTTTGTTTAATTTGCAATTTAAAATATCATGTGAACTAATAAAAATACTTGTAACATTCGAAAACAAATATGTAAGACTTAAAATTAATATATACAGGGCCATCGTGAAAATGAATAAGTATCAAAAAAATGTTTCTGTAATAATTTTATTACCATATCGTTAAAATTTTCATAAACTTTTTTAATTTTTCATAGAAATCTATTTATCGATAGATACGTAAACTCGCATCTATCTGTCTTCAACACACACCAATCTGGTTTAGCGCCAAAATAAATAAGCATTAATCCGTAATAGTCTTACGATATGAATTCGTTTTAATCGTAATTCTTAATCTAGCTTTAATTAAATCTACAAAACGATCGTTTTGTCTTCATTACAGCTAAACATTTTATGGGATACGTGTTTTTGTTAATTTTTCTAGGACAACAAATGTATAAAATCGCTTTATATTACGCGTTTATATTTTTCTTTGTAATGCTGTCGTAAATTCAATTGTCTGTTTCGTGTTTGATTAGGTGCTTTAATTCCACAGCTCTGTGCTCATATATTACAGAATGTGAAAATAATTTCACGTCACCGTGCACTATATTGTTTATACGATTTTACTGCTTCGCTACTAAATATTGTAACCTAGTTTCTAAATACGTTGTATCTACAACCATGGGTGATTTCAGCGGCGCTGACGTCGAATATGAAAACATTGTTAATGTTTTATTATATGGGAGTGTTGATGAGGGCCAAACGAGGCACTTGTCCAAACAGACGGACGACACGTTGAATTATTAAGTTACTTGCGCACCGAAAAAAATCGATTAACGCCTATCTAAGAAATTATCGAAATTGCCTTTGAAATATGCGTCCCTAGCGCTATCTTAATCACTGATGTCTTTACTTATATTTATAGTACGAAGAAAGTTTAAATATTTTGTTCGAGGTACAGGAAAAAGTGCGATATAATGTGTTAGTGAAGTATCCAAGTCATCATTGATTAATGAAGAGTTCAGTTTGTTAGATGTTTGCGGAGGGGTTAGCCCTGTGCTTGGCATTGCGGATCGCGTGCGCCGCTCGCCCTTCGCCGGTGCATTACTTATGCATGTACCGCGCGTCTCCCCGCCTTCCGACTAACTGTCAGCTCACTATTTTTATTTCGGGTTTGGGATACTGGGATACAAGCGTTGAATGCACCGATGAGTCCGCACGCGCCGGTTGCCGGCCATCACGATCGATACAAATGCGAACAATTCTTATTTGCCTAATTTTCACGGTACAATGAACTTTGAATTTTACCTTCTTCATTATATTATTTTGTGTGACAATGAATCATTGTTGCGAGATTCAGAATTCAAAGCAAAAATGTTAATAACATCATTTGAAACACAGATCGATAGCACGTCGTGTCGCTATAATTGAAGCGAAGCCACAATAGTTAGCTTAGCCGAACGACCACGCGACCACGTGATCGTATCTGACTTTACTGTAATCATTACTTATTTTATTGTAGAGAACGGAAACATGCAATTACTGCTATTACGACCGACACCATATTGTCACAGCTTGAATGTGATTTTGGCTGTAAAGAATTTAATGGTATTATAAAACGCTCACACAACACGTGAGACTGTTTAAATGGTTAAAATTTTAATTTAATGACTTCATTCTTAAAAGGAACAAAAACGAATTACAGATATAAAAACAAATATGTAATATTAACGAACGATAACAACGTGTTTTCCAATTACATTACAAGTTCTGCCCATCTTATTACTTACTTTCATATTGAAGTCTTATACATATGTAAATAAGTTTGATATGTTTACTTTACTGTAAAAAAATAACATTATTGAATTTATTCAATAAACTAGAACTGACAATAACAATTATACTTTAATTATATTGATAATACATTTTCACAGTTTATGATAAAAGAGTGTTTTTTTTTTAAATTCTATAGCTAAATAAATTACAATTTGAAATAAATATAAATAAATACCTCATTCACATGAGGTAAACGCCCTCTTACTCAATACCTTTTTTGACTTCGCCGTTCACAGATAAAAAACCTAATTATTTACCGACGGAATTTATGTCGTCAATTTAAAAAAAAAAACAGATAAAACATTCGTCGCTGAACTAATAACATCTGAGTTTTTGAACGAGTTCCAAGTACATAATAGTATCTTCCTTGTATTGCGGACGTATGGCATGTGTCCCGTTAGACGAAATCGACGACAGACAAGGTGTTCACACTGATTAAAGCGCAAATTCCTAATTTGTATTTTTTCATTTTTGTCTGATTGAGATAGAGTAAATGAAATCACTTGTATAAAGAAATATATAGTGTTGCCCAAATGCAAGAACAAGACGAGACTTAGCCAGTCTTGGTCTTGGTCTTGCGCCAATATACCTGGTCTTGGTCTTGGTCTTGGTCTTGCGCTCCCAGTCTTGGTCTTGGTCTTGGTCTTGCAGCAAGAGTCTTGCAAGTCTTGCAATTACCTATTAGTCTATTACTATTTATTAAAGTTTACTTTAAATCTTAGAAAAACGTATTAGAATTGGAACATTGTGAGCTTGAATTAACATAGCCATAGTAAAGATCAAGCAGATTAATAAATAACTGAAGATTTGATAAGAAATTCGAAAAATCAACTGACCTATATGTCGTTTTCCATGGAAGTAACTGTTTCTTAATAAACATTTATGATTTTTAAGCTTACATTTGCTAAAACATGTAAAAAAAAACCGGTCAAGTGCGAGTCGGACTCGCGCACCGAGGGTTCCGTACAAACCTGCAGGTATATAAGTAAAAGTTATGGTATTTTGCTGCTAAATGAAATCCGTAACATTACAATATGGAAAGTTGGAGGAGCATAAATTTAAGACAAAGGTATCTTTATCTTTTCATTAATCCTTTAATTTATATAAAATAAAATAAATAAATAAAATAAAAATCGCCTTTATTTCTATTACTATTAAAATTTCAATTAATACTAGCGTAAGTATTCTTAGTTTAAACATATGTATGTATATTAACCTATGTATATATTTATTCTATACTCGTATAATTAACTAGTCTACATGTTTATAACATCACTTAATTAATATTGGTAATAGTAATAGTCGCCTCTGCGGCGTAGGCCTCTCCTAAACATTTCCATGTATCCCTTTCCCGTGCTTTCTGTATACACAGCGGTCCACATAATTATCTGGTTGAAGATATCTCTCCACCTTTTAATTGGTCTCCCTTTTTTCCTTGACCTGTCTCTTGGTAGGAAAGTTCTTTTATCGAAGTTATTTATTTACAAATTTTTTAGTCACTATTTAGAAATCTGGTTCAAAAATACTTTATTACTATTAAGTATTAAATTTGAACCATATTATATATAGTAGATATTTATTTATTATTTATTTATTTATTTAAATAGTCCCACAGATGATGTAACATTTATTTTGTAATTTAATTCGAGCCTTTTTGACCTTTGTACCTGTTTTCAACTTTGTATAAAACATGTTTTCCTAAATTTATTTTTATTATTGTCTGCTATTGTTTAAACATATATATTTTTTAATGTCTAGAATTCTCATTACAGTGTTAATATTACTTGATTTCATTAATCATTTCAATACTGTTGATTTTGACTTACTACTAGCTATACTTGGTTCTTAACATATCTCCTAAGGTGTCTGACTGGTTTCATAGTTACTTGCATGGTCGCCGGCTACGAATACATATTGAAGAACTTTCTTCATTCTGGTCTAGAATCAACGCTGGCGTTAAAGATAAATATATAATATGTACCTCTTCGCTTAAATGATAGCCTAACTTTGAAGATACCTTCACATTCGTCTTCCTTTTATTCTAAATCTTTCACTATTGAAGCTTATCGTCTTTGGAACTTATTGCCACTGCCTAACGCGCTCAATCTTTAATGACATTTGAAAAACTTATTAAGGAAATGTACTTATCATATTAAATTATGTTAAGCAACTTTATTTTATTATTTATTATTTTTCATGAAGTTACGTTATGTTGTTATGTCATTCGTCAATCTATCAATTTGCTTATAGTGTAGGTATATACTATATACGTATGTATGTATGTATTTATATATTTGTGTATACATATGAGTAAACTTATATGTACATATGTGTCATTAAATATAGCATCTATTGTTATATAGTTATTTATTTATATCTGATTTTTATTTTATATTGGTTCTTTTTTTACAAAATTTTGCGCCCTTCCCCTAGTTTATATGCAAGTCCTCTGCCCAAAGGTTGCCTGGAAGAGATCGCTGTGTTAGCGATAAGGCCGCCTGTTGCAATTGATGCAAGTTTATTGTTATAAATTCTATGTATTCTATTCTTTTGTGTATTGGTGTGCAAAAAGAGTTAGTAAATAAATATTACTTTGCAAAGTTTTATAATTGAAAAACAAAGCAGAAATAAACAACATTACACATACTATTTCTGTGGTTGCGATGTAACTATACATTTAAGGTTTTCGTAATTTTTCTTGTATCTGTGCTATAAGACGTTGCTTCATACCTGAAGATTTTAGGTCGACGGGAAGTATTCTTTAGATTTTTATTCCCTTGTCAGTTGTTTGCTAGTTTCAATATATGCGGTTTAAATTGCTGTTTCTTTTGATATCGTGGACATAGAAGTTTGATTTTGTTACAGCTTAAAGTTATTATAGACGTGAGTATTTGATATGAATTTCAATTTAATACTTTTACGCGTTCAAGAGAAAAGTGGTATTAAGTGTAAAATTATTAAAATATTTTTTTTTATATGTAGTAACTAAAAATTTACACTTTTCGCAATTTTTCCTGTATCTGTGCTATAAAAAGTTGCTTTGTACCAAATTTCAAGATTCTGACTTCACGGGAAGTACCCTGTAGGTTTTGATTCCTTTGCGACTATTTTCGATGAAAATATGCGG
The DNA here is from genome assembly GCA_905220545.2 of Melitaea athalia. NCBI lineage: Eukaryota > Metazoa > Arthropoda > Insecta > Lepidoptera > Nymphalidae > Melitaea > Melitaea athalia. The sequence continues at coordinate 18,235,899 of HG992178.1, forward strand.
CTTAAATTGGTTTTTCTTTTGATATCGTTGACATAGAAGTTTGATTTTGTTACAGCTTAAAGTTATTATAGACGTGAGTATTTGATATGAATTTCAATGTAATACTTTTACGCGTTCAAGAGAAAAGTGGTATTAAGTGTAAAATTATTAAAATATTTTTTTTATATGTAGTAACTAAAAATTTACACTTTTCGCAATTTTTCCTGTATCTGTGCTATAAGACGTTGCTTCGTACCAAATTTCAAGATTCTGACTTCACGGGAAGTACCCTGTAGGTTTTGATTCCTTTTGGACTATTTTCGATGAAAATATGCGGCTTAACTTGGTTTTTCTTTTGATACCGTTGACATAGAAGTTTGATTTTGTTACAGCTTAAAGGTATTATAGACTTGAGTATTTGATATAAATTTCAATTTAATACTTTTACGCATTTATGAGAAAAGTGGTATTAAGTGTAAAATTATTAAAATATTTTTTTTTATATGTAGTAACTAAAAATTTACACTTTTCGCAATTTTTCCTGTATCTGTGCTATAAGAAGTTGCTTCGTACCAAATTTCAAGATTCTTAGTTCACGGGAAGTACCCTGTAGGTTTTGATTCCCTTGAGAGTGTCGAAAATTTGCAGCATAAACGGCTGTATCTTTTGATTGCCTTGGCTTAGGAGTTTCATTTTTTCACAGCTTTAAGAGGCAGCAGATCTGAGTATTTAATATAAATTTCAGCTTGATGCCTCCACGCGTTTCTGAGAAAAAGGGTCTTGACAGACAGACGGACAACAAAGTGATCCTATAAGGGTTCCGTTTTTACCTTTTGAGGTACGGAACCCTAAAAACAAATTAATTACAATAACTTGACTGTATTGCAAATCAAACAATGCCGCGTGCGGCGTACAAAACTACAAACACACACTAAATATTACCTACTTGTGCAGACGCGACGCGTGAATAAAATATATGTAAAGAATTAGTGCCAATCACTATTCTTTACATATAAGTGAATGTTTTGGCGTACATCTATACTAATATTATAAAGCTGAAGAGTTCGTTTGTATGTTTGATGACAGAAGTTTTAAAATAAATAAATAAGTCCTGAACGTCACTATACCTCCAAAGCTACTATTCCTCGTGGACGAAGTCGCGGGCACAGCTAGTAAATACTTACCTACTCTCATCATCTCTCTCAGAGATATTCGGGCTGGTAAGTAATACAAAACTCTTATCGCAGGCTTTTTATTTTATTAGTAGGTAAGTACCTACCTACGCTTTTTATATTATTTTATTAGTTTTGTAGAATTTTTTTACACGTTTCAAGTATATTTAAAAGTGGCTACAATATTTATTAAACGGGTGATATTTGAACACTTTTTGCTATTTTTTCTTGTAAAAACTTAAGAAATATAATGACTAAATGTACAATAATAGTACCTAAGTAATTAGTTTAAAACCATATAAGTAATCAATATTATAATATATACTTACTAGAATGAATTAATATGACATCTACTACCTATCCTTACCATTTTATCCTAATCATAATACTACTTGCGTGATCAGTATAATGTATTCATTTTCATTCTAAGCACTCTGAAACTTATTTATTCTTTGGAACACCTGTAGGTACTCTTAAAATTCGAAATTATTTTGCATGAGTATACCTACGCCCTATGGCGGCAATCAAATAGTGTCAAATGTTATGATTTCGGCGTGGCGGCAACGATTGTTTTAGATTTCAAAAGAAGCCGCCGGCGCGTGTATCATAACATAACCATGTACTTCCGAAAAGCGGCAAATTTCTTTGAGAAGTAAGTACAAAACCTTTGATGCCGCATTATCAAAGTGCCGATGGTTAAAACATAACTATGCATGCACTCAGTTTGATTTTAATAGATATTTTTTTATTCGCTATGTTTATGGTATTAGTCGTAATGCGCATAGGTCCAGTTTTTCATATTCTTTGATACAGTTTTTTGCGTCTCATAGAATTCCTAAGCGTACCTACCTATACACCGAACTGTTACACCTAACTACTCAGTGAAATAGCGCTAAGTCCTAGCTGCAAGACGCAAGAGTCTTGCAGGCTATGTCTTGTTCTTGCTCAAGTCTTGCACGGTCAGTCTTGGTCTTGGTCTTGCTAAAAATACGCGGTCTTGTTCTTGGTCTTGGTCTTGCAAAAACGCAAGAACAAGACCAAGACTGCAAGACCAAGACTGAATTTGGGCAACACTAGAAATATATACAAGGAAAACGAAGAATTCTGCTACTGTAATCTAACTACGTAATTTGATAATTTTTTTCTCAAATACACATACAAAGAAAACTAAACATTGTCTTTAGTAATATAGTGAACACTAAGGGTGTCAATGAGGTTTTCAAAGGAAAGGGAAGTTCATGGTGCACCTATTGTTCTAGTGTTGTTAGCATAGGCTCGAGCACAGCAGTTCCGCCCTTCGCACCATGAAACGCGATCCCTAGAGGCGACATCCGCACGAAGCCCTATAATCCACCTCCATCGCAGATTACATTTCCACCATGGAACATTGATTATAAACCGTTTAAGTCTGACGATTAAGCCGGCACTTGACGTATTTACCTGTTTAAAGTTTCTTTCGTCACGTAATGTCGAAAACAATTTTTTGTGCCTAGTCATATTAAAAGAATATATTAGTTAGTAAAATGTGTTTTTCAGTTTTCTTTCCAAGTTTCAATTATCATATACCTAAATATTCTTTAGTTCTTCAGAAGTTCCACAAGAAACACGTAGCTTTCTTCGTGTCTTAATTATTATTTATGGACAACAGCTGGCGAGCAGAGGTTGGCTGAGCGAGGCAGTCCGTCCGGCGAACGACGCGGTTATTTATAAAACAAGAGTTGCGTCTCGTTTTGTCTTCGGCTGGCTCTTTATTTTGTCTAAATATACGCAGTTTTGGGAACGTCCCCGCCGCCTCAGCCGCGACACCAACGCTGGCCACGCGCCAAACCACATATTTTCTGAACAACTTTTCTTTTCTTTGAGCATATAAAGCAAAGGTTCTCGTTCTAAGCGAATAAAGATGAAAAGTTTTCAGTGGCGTAATATTTTATGGAAATAGTGACATTATTATCAAAAGTACAAAATTATATTTATGTAGATAATATGACTAACAAAATCCACTCATATGTTTTGAACATAGACGGTGACTAACTTGGCTAAGACTGTGCACGTGTTTTCCAAAAATAATTGTCCCGAGTAATGACGCGTCAAGGGGATGTAATTAAACGTTTCTTTCGAATGCTATAAATTTTTAGATAAAGTAGACGGCTTAAAGTGTGAGATATAAGATCGGTTAGATCAAAGGTAGGTCAACGAAGTCCGAACACGCTGTCGCATGCGTTAACATTTCAGTTTGGACACACAAAACTAGGCCACGACTGGTCTTCGTCTATTCTTGTGCTAGTAAACTTGCACGACATATTGATGCTACATTGTATTTAACTCTTGCTTTTTCGGTACACGCGGCAACGCACTTTAGTTGTGAGGTTTGGATTATCTGGGATGTTTGCACAAACCTGAAATCATAAACAGCATTTAACGATTGCACACATATCAGAGAAGCTTCTATAATAAACTGTGTTTATAGTTTGTTGCTATAACTGTTTTAATATTTCATTCATTAAATGTACATAATATAGTATATATTTACAGATAAATTAAAAAGGCGAATAGGTATTAGGTATAAATAATAAATAAGGCATATAACCAAGTCTGCTCCACCAGTGCCGCACGAGTCTAAAATCGTATTTCCGTAGAATCCTTACAAGCGTCGTTAAGCTTCGGTGTCGGCTTTGCAGTTCGTCGACCCGTGCTTCGAACTCCTGAAACCAAGTAAAAGCATTAAAACAAAGCGTATTTACTTAAACGGGACGTGTGCGGCCGTTTTTCAGGAGAGACCATGACTAACGTACGTGGAAATCTGCGTCATACTCATACGGCAACGACTCGATCGTGTTATATTTATTGCGTCGAAGTTGTTTTAAAAACCTATTGTGGTGCCGATAATCGATTACAGGTGAAGCCTAACTAGGTCACATGCGGTCAACAAAAAGAGCATCGCATTTAGGCCGTGTCACAATGATATAGACTGAAAAAAAAAAGTGAATCAGATAAGGCTTGTGGTGGACAGTGGTACGACCTCGGCCGTCAAATGGCATGGCATCGATCGAATCGCGGCGGCACATCACGCGCTCTTGGAACACGCCACCAACCCTTTCATTTTTAAGGGTAACTAGTATTGATATCGGTGGCTTGTCTTCAATTAGTGTCACGTAGAGTCCAGTTGAATATTATTTTACAATAACCTTAAATAGCCAACGCTATGACTATGCTATAGTTTATCATTCTTGTAAAGCAATGTCTACATATTTTACAGCATTATCTTTTAAGCAAGTCAGGTAGTTTTATATCTCAATTGGAGCCGGTAGGTAGCGCTGCTATCGGTATATAAGCAATCAAATTTGGTAGCTGTTGCAACGTCTGCCGGTTCCGCTAGTTATTCTTATTATATAAAGTACCTGGATGACCGAGCCTAGCTCGGTGTTTTCATTTTATTTTTTGTTTTTCTTTTTTTTTCTCGGTATTTTTATATTTTAATTTTATTTAAATAATAAATCACGAGTGAAATAAAAAAAAAAATAAAAAAATAATAATCTGGAGACTGAGAAGTGAGATTCGAACCCGGGTCAACACGAATTGACACCCGCCGATTTCCTAATTACGCTGTTACAGCTATGTTGACAGTAGTGTAATTGAGCTTCGTATTCTAATGATATTTTTTCATTGCCTAAAAACAGGGATAAAACGACATTTTTTTAAAATCAATCCTAGCTAGATCAATTTTTTGCCCCCGAAATCCCCTGTATACTGAATTTCACGAAAATCGTTGGAGCCAATTCCGAGATTCAAATTCTATATATATATACAAGAATTGCTCGTTTAATAGTATAAGATACAAGTCGTACAATATTCTATTTAAATTATGTTTGATTTTACGAAATATGAAGACATAATTTTATTGAAGATTTTATAAGTAAATAATAATACATAGTTTTTAGTATGCACTGATTCGTATTCATGCAACTTTATAATTTTCGATTTTATAATTCTTACTTAAATAACAATTTTAAGTTTATTAGTCTCAAAGTTAAACCTGTAGTCATATGGGTACATATTTAGATAAAAAAATACATCTATACTAATATAATAAAGCTGAAGAGTTAGTTTGTTTGTTTGTTTGTTTGAACGCGCTAATCTCAGGATCTACTGGTCCCATTTGAAAAATTCCAGCCCATTTATCGAGGAAGGCTATAGGCTATATATCATCACACTAAGACCAATAGGAGCGGAGTCTACGCCGACGAAGTCGCGCGCAGAAGCTAGTTTATAATATGAAGCGACTCTTTTCTTTTATTACTTCCATAATTGAAACATAAGTTATTCTGTGTTATATGAATCAAATATTATATTTGATGAATTGATGCTACTTTCCTCTATGTAATATTATAACTCTTTTCACAAAATATTGAGCATTATTTTTATATTTTATAGTATATTTTAAATATCTATTACAGCCCTAGACATGTAATTGTTTCAATAATGATTTGTCTCGCAGTTTCGAAACGTCTTCAATAGGAATGCGGGTGTAATGAAAGCGAAAATAAAAAAAATTAACAAGAACAGGAAAATTATAAAATTGTATTCTGTTAATCCGTGAGTGATGTGATGTATATAAATGCGGACAGACGTCACGCAAAAATCATTTCGTATAAAAATATAAATTTAGTGAAAGGAATGTGTGAAAAGTCATTTTCATGTGAGCGTCAAACCATTTAAAGTTTAGCACTGAACGCGTCTGTTTCATCCCACAAGACTATGGTGAAATAATTTTGTCAAATTGATACAACTAATATCCATACAACGTAGAATTGCTTGGTACTATTGATAGTAGCACGATTAAAATAGACATTTCAAATTACAAAAGCTCCGACATAGCTGAACTTTGCTAGAGACCATGAGTACACCAGTAGAAATAAAGCGCAAAAAGTCTCTATCGATCCCATGTGAGGTAAAATGTTATTTATGGTCAGAGGTTAAAAATTTTATTTTTTGATCTTTCTCGAAAACGGTCAGTTTTATCAAAAACTAGCTGACCCGGCGAACTTCGTCCCGCCTAACAGTCGATTCTTAATACTTATCCTTCTCGGAACCCCTCCACTATGGTATGGTATTAAAGTTCAAATTGACTTAAGTATTATTACGAATCTTTTGTATGGGAATATAGAAAAGTGTTGTTTTCAAACTTTTTCAGGGAATTTTTAAAATTTTTCTCTCCGTAAGAACCATCCTCGTACTTCAAGAAATATTATAAAAAAAGAATTAACGAAATCGGTTGAGCCTCTCTCGAGATTTGCGCTTAGCAACACATTTAGCGATTCATTTTTATAGGTATAATTACTAGCTGACCCGGCGAACTTCGTACCGCCTAGCAGTCGATTCCTTAATTTTTTACTTTTTTAAATACTTATCCTTCTCGGAACCCCTCCACTAACACGAATTATTATTTCGAATATTTTGTATAGGAATATAGAAAAGTGTTGTTTATAGACTTTTCCAGGGAATTTTTTAAATTTTTCTCTCCGTAACAACCATCATCGTACTTCAAGGAATATTATAAAAAAAGAATTAGCAAAATCGGTTCAGCCGCTCTCGAGATTTGCGCTTAGCAACACATTCAGGGATTCATTTTTATATATATAGAGATAGATAATAGATATAGCCCAGACAAAAACTGTATCATCATAAAATTATCTACAAAAGTGGTCCTTATTCTTTTTTTGCTGACAATTACCGATTTAATCTATACTAATATATAAAGCTGAAGAGTTTGTTTGTTTGGTAGTTTGTTTGTTTGTTTGTTTGTTTGTATGTTTGTTTGTTTGTTTGTTTGTTTGAACGCGGTAATCTCTGTAACTACTGGGCCGATTTGAAAAATTCTTTCACTGTTAGATAGCCCATTTATCGAGGAAGGCTATAGGCTATGTATCATCACGCTAAGACCAATAGGAGCGGAGTCCACGCCGACGAAGTCGCGCGCAGAAGCTAGTTAATTATAATTTAATTCTTATTTAAATATGTCCGCTGCCGGATTGCCACCATCTGCTACTTAAGAAAAGTGCTTACACCTACCTACGTACAATAAGTCAAGCATATAGGTAGGGATCCCTAGTACATTTTTTTTCACCTGATTAGTATCAAGCTAATTTTCCGGGAGAAGCTTCATTTTGATGAGACGAACAAAAAATTCCTCTACGAAAACTCTCGATTGTAGTAGCTAACAGATATAGCAGGGGATAGAGCAGCAGTGAGCGTAGGACCGGGATAACGTACCAAGCAATTTGTAGGACAATATCACTGTTAAATTATATAAATACTAGCTGTGCCCCGCGGTTACTCCCGCGTCAATTTGAGGAAAATTATAGCTATAGCCTTTCCTAATTTCAAGTTTGTAGGTGTATTTTTCATTGGACTTTCATACAAACTATCATCCCCTGTTTTAACCCCAAAAGATTCCCCAGAAGAAGAGAAGAGATGATTTCTCAAAATACATTATTAGTACACCTCAACACTATCTATAGAGCATACATTTTGAATTTCAAGTCTCTTACTTCAAAAACATAGGACTTTCATACAAACTGCCAACCCCCGTTTAACCCCCTTAGGGGTACAATTTGGTAAAATCCGTTCTTAGCTGACCTCTACTCGGTGAAAGGAATATTCCTACCAAAATTCAAGTCTCTAGGCCTTATGGTTCCAGAGATATCGTGATGAGTCAATGGGTGGAAATCTCTTATATATATATATATATATATATATATATATATAGATTAACTAACTAAAAGAAAAACAATATATTAAATTTATTAATTAATTTATTTATTATTAATTATTTTGAATGGTGCGCTATGTTATCCTAAAACCTAAAAACTAATGTATTAAATACACACTTTTTTATTTTATTAAAATTAAAAGTTCTTGTTTTATTTTATTATATAGGGAGCCACTACAATTTTTTTATAAAAAATTAACCGTATAATCTTTTTTATTTTCCATTGCAATTATAGGCTAACTCAACACATTTGGAAATATGTATTACTAGCTTCTGCGCGCGACTTCGTCGGCGTGGACTCCGCTCCTATTGGTCTTAGCGCGATGATATATAGCCTATAGCCTTCCTCGATAAATGGGCTATCTAACACTGAAAGAATTTTTCAAATCGGACCAGTAGATCCTGAGATTAGCGCGTTCAAACAAACAAACAAACAAACAAACAAACAAACTCTTCAGCTTTATTATATTAGTATAGACTAGCTTCTGCGCGCGACTTCGTCCGCGTGGACTCCGCTCCTATTGGTCCTAGCGTGATGATATATAGCCTATAGCCTTCCTCGATAAATGGGCTATCTAACACTGAAAGAATTTTTCAAATCGGACCAGTAGATTCTGAGATTAGCGCGTTCAAACAAACAAACAAACAAACAATCAAACAAACAAACTCTTCAGCTTTATTATATTATAATTATAGTATAGATTAGTATAGATAAAAAAACACACCGTCTTAGATAAGAGAAAAAATAAATAAAAAAGTATCGGTTCTAATTATCCTATATACAAAAATAAAAAGAAAATAAAAGTTAAATTTAAATTAGCAAAATTAACTAAAACAGTTTATATTGTCAATTTATTGAAGCTATCATAATATTTTTAAATTTTATTTTTTAAAAGATAACGAGCAAAGAAATGGAATTGGTATTAGTTTTTTATTTGTTGGAAATAACTGTATTTTCATTTCAATTAGGTATATGAACAAAATAATAATTCAAAGGCTACAAAATAAAAAACCCAAAGCAGATATGTATCAAAGTAATTTTGTAATTTTAATAATATGAAATTGTATTATATTGAGAATGTTATTAGTAAATTTGCTATTTCAATATATGAAGGTCAAACATTATCAAAGCAGCTGAACCGCGACTTCATCCGGGGCCACTCCGGACGCGACTCGTTGTAATAGCAGGGGAAATTTCACCATAACAACAAACCGGACATAAGTCACGCTTCTATGATCGTTAGACGTTCATCATCGATTTGTTATTAAATATCAAATATGGACCTCAAAATTATACACTTCCTAACTATCATTAATTGCATAACTCGTTCCAAATTCATCTTGTGAAGTGGACTTCAGTCGGTACTCGGTACTTTGAGTTTTAAGATCCGTTGTTAGACATTCGCGTTAAGTGTCTCGATGGTAACGATTTATAAGCCATTTATATCGGGTGCCGTCTTGTCAAGAGTCGTGCTCCTGGACGCCGTAGCCCAGGCGGACGGCTAGCGACCGAAATAGACGCCGCCTCGGCTTAACAATGCAATAAAAAGAAATTAACATTTCTGAAGTCGCCTGCGCTAAGTTGACTCTTGTGTCATTTGGATGTAGTCCAATCGTATATATTTTAGTTTGAAGTCCTCTCTAGCCACTTCCGTTAAGTGGGAATGAAAATAGCACATTTTGAGAGGGTATCTGATGATAGATGATATTTTTCCAACGACATACTTTTAAAGTCGAGCTCGAGGAAGCCAAAGTCATTAGTGATAATTTTTGTTGCAGGATTTGGGTTAGCTGCGGCCGCGGCGGGAGTTCGTGCCGGCTATCCTACAGTTCTGCCAGCGCATTATGGGTAAGTTTAGATTGCCCCTGTCACCTTTAACGCATCTGTATTGCATCAATGTTCTATGGTTCAACACTTCGATATTTGCCAGCACAAGCGGCGCCGCATGCCGCTTCAAATACATCTCACGAGACAAAAATCAGACATAATCAAGTTTACTTTGGACAGGGTCTACTGATAGGTTTTTAACTCGTTCGACTCTACCTAGCTAATACGACGCAGAGAAGATATATAAATGCGTACATTCTCTTCTAAAAAGTTAATAGTTTAACAGTAAACATCACATTGCATTGGAATAATTCATGTTTTATAATTCTGAGAGTTCTAGAAATTAGGCAAATAGGTAAGTAAAGTATGAGTGGTAGTTTTACAGCGTCAGTACAATAAGCTGAGCTGACTTTTGTCTCGGTAGATGAGGCGAGCGGCGTCTCCGGACTGCTAGCGGCGTGGCGGCCGGCGGACCACACCTAGACTAAATAATCAAACATTTTCACATAGGTATCTATATGGCAAGCGTGAGCGTGAGAGTGGATTTTTCGTTTTGGGTGTGATTAGTCAATTGGGTTTTAAATGTTTACGTTTTGAAGCTATATCGTTGCATGGGCGGCGCCGGCGGTCATGTCGCGCGGGCGCCGCCCACCGCCGTCACTATTCGCATCGTTCTCGACACTCAATGTTTTCTTTAATTTTATGTTTTATGCCGTGTTCGTGTAAGATTTTGTTGATTTGAATTGAGTTTTGTTGGTGGTGGATTTCGTTTAATATACTTACTAAGAACTAAGTAACCGAATTTCCCTTGTAGCCTGTGGCGCGCGAGTTTAAATATTTTTATAAATTAATATAACCACGCTTATTACATTAAATTTCTACTAAAATATCGATCACACTAAGTGGAACTCTACATTTATTATATAGATTTAAAAAAATACAAAGTTATAATCTTAAATTAGAAAATATTTATCGCGAGAATACTAAAGATATATGAAATTTTAAATTCAAAGATACAAAAAAATTCAGCGGGTCACGAGTTGACAGAACCATTTGCATTCCGAAGATCATCCTTAAAAGCACTAGCGAATTATCAAAGTGGCATGATCATTCAGAACAGTGTAGAATTATTTTAAATTATTATAGAGGTAGTGCCATGGGTTTCACGTTCATCGTAATGCCAATGGTTCTTCAGAAGGGATGTTCTGTTACATTTACCCGCGAACAAAATGTTTTACAGATGAGATTTTGCTCTCAATACAAGTTCTTATATAACAAAGCGTTTTCTCAGTGTTTCTCCGCCGCCGTGTCATACATACCATTATTCGATTTTTCCGAATAGAAACATAATGATAAATTAAGTTGTTTCAAGATAAGGCTGTCACGGTGACCCAAGCCACCACAAACGATAAATCTTTTTGACATATTCCCTAATGTAAAAACAATTGATTGACTACACCAATACACATCGGGTCATCCATTCTGAACATCAATTTTGTAAAAAGCGAAGATAACAATATTGTCCTTGGCTTCGTTTTTACATATTGGATTGATTTAACTGTCCTCGTGGTTCGACTAATAGTCTTAGGTGTGCATGTAAGTAATGACTTTCATTTAAAAGTTAAAGTAGGTTTCTAACAGATAATTAGGAGTGAATAAAATTTAGTTTCTGATTGTAACTGTAGATGTGACAGCTTGTGTGACGTTTCGCCAGTTTTATATTGCTCTTTACGCGTGTTTTTCTTTGTACTTATAATAAGTTTTTTTTTGTTTTTTTTCTAGAAAACATCAAATTAAATTTCAACCTTTGTAGCGTCTGTCTCGTGATTTATAGATTATGTAATTTGAAACAGAGTAGGTATTGCACTTACGAGTTACGAGTATTATAGTATACCACAGGTGGGCGGTTTAGGCGGGCGGAGCCTAGAGTCGGGCGTGCATGACGCATGCGCGCATCTCTTCAATCCTCTACCAAGATAATCAACCCCGCTATAAATTTCGATCATCCATCAATCCGTCTCTATTGACGTGTATAATGTTAGAAAAAGACAAACGTTCTATAAATGTGAACTAAGTAGCGTAGTATCTGCCAAGAACCCTTTGTAAACGCTGACGCAGCTTACGACAAGCGCTCTTGAACAGACTCGACCGCCCGCTGTTCTTGTGTAGTGAGAAATAAGCGGATTCGGCATTTCCTTTACATTTTATGATTTTTTCGTTTTTCTTTGGTAAATAAGTACGCCTTTCGTATAAAGGTCAGTTTACTTTTAGCAACAAGATTACTAAATTATGGAAAACTGTCACCATACATTATATGAGTATTAAAATAATTTAATAATACATATTAGGCACATATATAATTAACAAAATGCCTAGGTAAAAAACTTTTTCATAAAAATTCATGGCATTTATAAATGACAGAAACCCTAGCTGTGAATATAAAATTTTCATCTCGTTTTGAAATATAAGTAAAACAGTCGAGATATACAGTTATTTTCGTTCGAACGGAGTTGATATCGCTAGCACATTTTTAACAGTTTTTTTTTTAACTTTCCGGCCAATGACGCACGGCGGCGGTTCGACCGCGACAACTTCTATGTATCGCATACTTACATAATATATAACCGTTTATCGATGTCTACTAACATAACAAGACTAGATGCTCGTACCAGTCAAGGTTGCAAATGGGGCTAGGTAATTATAGCGTGTGATGACAGTTTTGGAACGTGTTCATTTTGCAAATCGATGGTTCCTCACGGAAGGATCGCTTCTATGGAGCGTCGTGAGAGGTCATCGCGGGGTCAGGTTGAAGACGTTTCAAGAGTGTCGATAGCTCTCGACGTCTGAAACCTGTTTGCTCGTTCGTGACGATTTTGAGTAATGGACGACGATAATTGGCAGGTTATCCCCGGGATACGTGTACGGTGCTCCTAGTTATATGGGGACGATGAGCGGAGTAGGAGCGAGCGTGGGCACTGGAGCTGGTGGACTTGTTCAGTTGCCGCAGTTGCAGCACGCGGCCGCTGTAGCTGCTGCCAACCACTTGTATGAGTACCAAGCGGCTGCGGCCCAAGGGGCAGCCGCTTACCAACAGCAATATGCAGCGGCTGGATTCGATCCCTATGCAACCGCTGCAGGTTAGTGATTTTGTTACAATATTCATATAGGTTTATATGACACTAGCTTCTGCGCGCGACGTCGTCGGCGTGGACTCCGCTCCTATTAGTCTTCGCGTGATGACACATAGCCTATAGCCTTCCTCGATAAATGGGCTATCTAACACTGAAAGAATTTTTCAAATCGGCCCAGTAGTTCCAGAGATTACCGCGTTCAAACAAACAAACAAACAAACATACAAACAAACAAACTCTTCAGCTTTATATATTAGTATAGATATATAAGAATACTGCTTTCAAGCAGTGTTGTGTTCTTGTGGTGAGTGAGGTGACTAGAGCTTCCGGAGGATTGGGAATAGGCTCAGCAACGTGCTTGTGATGCTTCTGGTGTTGCAGGGTTCTATTTTTTTTATTTGCCAAAAAATCATTATTGCAGCACCTAAAGTACGACGTTTCTATTGATTTCAGTAGCAGCTGCCGCAGCGGCCAGCGGCGCCGGTTACGTTTCACCTTATTACGCCCTGCCCGGAGGCGGAGTGCAAGGGCCACTGCTTCCACCGCTTCCGTACCCACCACAACTCCAAGAAGCTCGTATGCAATAGTGCATTAACCTAAACTATGGCTGTAAGAGATGATACCAATTATATAATAAAATAACTTTAAACCTAAAGCCATTACCAAAAATGCGGTATCATAAATGTGATGAGATAGAGTCAGTATTGAAATTTAGTGAAATCCTGTCGTCCAGTAGGTGAAAATGTGGTTTCCTTACCGCAATAAGCAAATAAAAACAACAAGCAGTATCATATCACATCCAAATACGATTTGTTTCAACCAAATATGTATATTAAAAATGACCAAAGCTATAAGCTTTTCAACTAGTTATAAGACATTATGAGGGTACTTAGATATGCCAGTACGTGGGTGAAGGATTTAGGAAATAAACAATAATAAGAAAATTTATAAAAGTACGTTAGGTAAAATAAATTTAACTATAGCAAATAAAGGAACCATTTGGATGTAACTTATGAGGTGAATCTATATGATGAGACAAATCAATATGAGTTTTTCAAATTAGACTCGACCGGTCGACATAAATGTGAGGCAAATAGAGTTTTTACTTAAATCACGTCTATTCTTTTGTAGACGAAAAAAAAACAATTATTAATCAAACATTCAACCGTGTTCACTTAGTAAATTGTTAGTAACAGATAAGTCACCAGATAAGCACAATAATTAGAAACAATATGAATATTATTATGATTAGCTTATTTGACAACAGCTAATATAGATTAATCGTGACTTGAGCCACCCATTCTGTCATTTTGGATTGTTCTGTAACTCTGTTAACTGTTAGTGGCCCTACTACCCGTCCTCAATAGTTACAAAGTGAAAATAAGTCTGGCTTGGACGGTAAAGTTTGTATCGTTACCGCTACCGGTCACAACTAACAAGAAAACTCGTATTGTAATTGTCTTTAAAAACTTTAAATAAGTAATCTTCTAATTCGTTGATTATTTATTTTAGGTAATTTGAAATGAAAAGAGAGTAGTCATTTACAATAATTTTCTTTATATGCGTAGTAATAGTTAATATACGTAGCCACGATAATATTTTTTGCCTCATTTATAACTTCCTAATAACAAACCATATTTTTTTACCTGTAGCATATTTTTAAATCTACTATTAGGTACATTTATACGTTTGTATTAAACTATACTTTTCATTAAATATAGATAAAAGCAAAGAGCTGTCAAATGACAATAATCATATGGAAAGCGCGTGAAAAATTAATGCAGGCGCTGGTAAACGTCATTGTTAAGCGTAAAATCTCATAAGAAATTGGTTGTCTGTTAAATTGGTTTACGGACGATAGTTTAACGTGACAACGTCATAACAGAACATCTCCTCGGACGCATAGGCCAATCGAGTGGAAGAGAAATAGATGTGGCGCAAGCGTACAATGAGCGTAACGGGACAATGAGCGTAATGCTACAATGTATCATCCTTTTTCGTGCATGCAGCCGGCATTCATAGATTTATTAGACGTTGTCACGATTAGATAATGCTTTTCAGAGTTTTATCGTTTGTCCTTTTTGCTACAGAATTTAAAAATATATTTTTCTTCCGAATACCTTCCTTTCTATTGATTTTAAAATAATTATACGTTATTAATGATTAGTATTAATAATTTTGAGAAATCGCCGAATATCTTTTGATGGAACGATGTTGAGTGTTTGGTAACATAGATTTGTAGATAAAAAAACTATTACGAAGATAACTACTTAAAACCATGCAAGTAAAAATGTACGATTCTTTAATGGAAAACATATTTAGGTATCATTATATTATGACTGAATATAAAATACAGCAATTTTTAGTTGACAAATTAGTTGAAAGTTTCAGTTTCTCTTAAACTCGTTCCTATGTTGTTTAATTAGATAAACCGATAATAATAATATATAAAAAAGGCAGAGTAAATACGCATTGCACTAAATCTTACAAATCTGGCTTGGTTTCAAGAAATCCGTTAACGTAAACAAGAAAGTTCTAGGTAAATATATTGTAATAGTAAAAGGTTACAATGTTACAGTAATTTAGCTTATATTGTGTCTGTATTACGCGTCCATATTGCTCAATACGTCCTAAGATGGACTTGGTTTAGCTTAAGGTTAGAGGAGAGCAATAAAGGGCTTATGTATTAATTAATGTAAGTTATTTACTTTAATATCGATGTATAAATCACACTAATATAGGCCCTCGTAAATTTACTATGTTCTCCAAAGCGGTATAGGGTACTTATTAGTTAGAATAAACCAATTACTAGTCCATATAATATTAATTATAATGATTTTTGACTTGCGCTGGCCGTTATTTTATTAATTTTATTGAAATAACAATTATAAGTAAAGATCTTTAAAACTTATTGGAAAAAATATTTATTTCGGTTGTACAAAACTTTGCTACAAAGAAATAATTAAAATAGTAACGGCCGGCGTCGTAGTACAAGCAAGTTAAGGGCACTAGGGAAGTAGTATCACAGAAAATATGTAGATGTAAGTTAATTTTAGTTATTATAATATGCTGTTATTCGTAATTTATTTTGTTGATATTTGTAAATCTACATGTTGATAACTATTTATTATGTGGAAGAGTAATAAAAATTGTTAAATATTTATCGAACGGATCGAATCTCTTATCGCGGCAGTCTGAGTTAAAACTACGGTTCGGTCCAATATATTGAATTATACACACATTAATTATAAGTAGAGTATAATATTAGACGAGTACCAAAAACATGAACCATGTTAGCCATATACGTGGCCATCTTGCCTTAAAATGTTTAATCTATTGTATAGATCATTTACTAAACAAAGAACTATATAGTGACCATGTTATGACATATCATAAAATCGGATGTATGGAATATGAGCTAAAACGAGCCGAACAGTCCATAAGTGCATTTCATTCAAAGTAATATAAGCACAATTTATTTATGTATAACTTATATAAAATGTGAATTCATAATAAAGTAAAATACCTAATAATTGTTATGATTAACTTAAAATTATACTGTAATGTACTTAATTTAGGATAATCTAAAATGGAAAATAATTTTATAAGGTATAATTTTGTGTTTTTTTTCTTTATCCTCCTATACTTAATAATTGTATCTAATAGTATAAATGCTGCTCGATATAGCGAAATATATCGAGTGTAAATGTCTTGGGCTATTTAAAATTTTAGTTTATGAAGAAATAAAGTAGGTCGGAAGAATACTCGTTAAGTTGGCGATCGTCCAGATTAAAAACAAACTGTAAAATTGTCTTTCAAAATCAATGAGATCACCGAAATTATTACTGAGTAAAGTAGGTAAACTTCATCAGATCAAAACAATACGATAAATATGGAGAAAGTTTTAAGAGACATATTTTTAAAGTCTTAGTTTTAGTTGTTTTTGACAAAAAAATGATTTCCAATCTTTTACTACTAAACTCCTAACAATAATCATTAAACAATATATAAAGGCATTCTTATAACATCTCTGAGTGCACCCTTGACAACGGCAGTTTTTATTGTGCCGAAAAATCACGAAATCAAAATTATCGACAACAACCTTGGTTGATGATATCTCGTTTTACATAATACAAATAATTTTTAAATTTGTTAGTAGGTAAATAATATGTATTTTAATTTTAATAATAATAAAACATAGAAGATATCATTTACACTGCAAAACTAAAAGGCAATGGTTCTATTAAGTTACTTACTTTGATAAAAATACTATTCTATTTTAACTTATTAATTTTAAACGTTTCAATAGCAAGCGCTCTGATGCAGTGATGCCTCTAGAAGTCTAAACACCGACAGTCGCGGGTTCAATGCTCACTCGGAGTGGACATTTTATACACATATCTGTTTTCAATCTCGTTTAGGTCTTCTCATTAGAGTAGGTACGGTTCACGCAGTCCCGATGCTATTACAGATAGCGATTTTCACTTACAGTAGATTGTTATTATATATTGGCTAACCAGCATAGGATTAAGCTCCAACCCTTCTACTAGATAAAGAAAAAGGCTTGGGCCATAAATGGCCAGGTCATAATGGCCAAGTCTGGCCATAAACATACATACATATAATCACGCTCTTTCCCGTAGGGGTAGGCAGAGACCACTTCTTTACACTTACTACTATCCTTAAATACTTGTTTCGCTTCGTCCCCTTTCATTATTCTTTTCATACATGCTCTTCGGTTTAGGGTACTCTTGACCTGGCTTTTTTACAGGACGTCCCTAATAAACGTCCGCCTAGGTCTACCCCTTCCAACACTCCCATTCACACTCGCCTTATACATTTTTTTCGTCAATCGTTCTCCATTCATTCTCTCGACATGGCCAAACCATCTCAGCATACCTTTCTCCCATAAATACTGTTACAATTAAAAATAAACAAATTATTACATTTGAATTTGGAATTTGTATTTTTATATGATTGTTCATTACATATGTTTTCTCATTTTTGCGCCAATACATTATAAAATATGTATTTTGTGATAGTACAATGGAGTAGGGTGATAAAGAGAACCGAATCGCTGTGATTGCATTACACAAAGTAGGTAAGAAGCCAAATACGATTTTTAAAACTCCATACGCTTGGTATTAGTTAAATTTTTGTTTACCGGGCTATTGATAGGTACAATGACAGAAAAACATCTGACCGTCCACGCAGTGTTCATACAAACAAGGCGGTCAAAGCAGTAAGGGAAAGAATTCGAAGAAATCCTGTCCGAAAGCAAAAGATTTTATCTCGGACCATGAAGATAGGACCTAGAACCATGTCGTATTTTTTAAAAGATGACTTAGGACTTGCAACTTATAAGAGATGCACTGGTCATTTCTTAACTGATAATTTAAAAAAAATTATCAATCTCTTTCGTTACGCTCTTCGTTTTCACTTCCCAGTCACACTCTTGAGGATCCGTCTCCATTCTTCCCGGACAGCTGCTTTTCGGAAGCACACGTGCAATGGAACGTCTACTGCAGCCTTAACTTGGTCCGACCATCTAATAGGCGATCTGCCGCGAGGTCTGGTTGCTTCTACTTTTCCTTCGATGGATACATTGTCACGTCTAATCAGGTGAACAAAGAAAGTGAGAATTCGAGCCTGTAAGATGGAAGATAGACGCTGCTTGATGCAGACTTCTTCCAGAATGGACTTGTTGGTCCGAAATTGATTCCAGTACACTCTCAACATTCTTCTCTAGCACCACATCTCGAGAACGTTTTCTTCTTCTCACTTTCTCGCAGGGTCCACGTCTCTGAAGCGTAGACGAATGTGGAGAATACAGGCGCTCTAACTAGCCGAGTCTTAGTGGCCTTGTAGATTATTAAAAAAGAATAGGGTGGTAAAATCAAAACAACTACTTAAGCGGTAGACAATGGGAGGTAACTGAAAACTTTTGTTTACGGTGAGAATTTTTTTACAATTGAGACTACAAAACTATAATTATATACTACCTATATATTGATTTTTGTGGGACAGTGGTGGACACCACAGTCCTAAAAAAATCAGTCAAAGAAACAACCATTTCAAAACCACACACAGTGGACATGCTGTTAATAGGCTAATCAGAAATCACTACTAGTGATCGAGCTAGTAGACGAGTATTCCTAACGCATGCAACCGTGATGCCCTGACAGTTAGCCCTGTTGTTACCTGTGGAGTGGGTCAGCATGGACGTCGGCTACCGACCCTACACCCGACCTACCCCAGAAATTCTGGCTATATTACTTACCACAGGAATACGTCACTTTCAGAGTAGTATTATTCAGCTGTGGTCTTCTGTAAGGAAGGTGGTTCTTTCCCAGACGGACTGCTCCAGATTGTGAGCAGGATATTTTCTGCTATGCCCAACCTCACCACTCTTTCTACCACAATTTTTGTTTAAAATTGTTTTAGGTATAATAATAATAAATTAATAAATAAGTATATTTGTTTATTTCTCAATGCGTTTTTCTCAAGACGTTTGACTTAAAAAAATATTTTTAAATCAAATGAAATGAAATGAAAAATCATCACTTTATACAAATTGACTTTAAAGACACTTTTGAATCGTCATTACAAATCAAAATTATATTTTGTCTTAATTAATTGATTATAGTTAATAGTAAAGGTAGGTACTACCGATCGGATATAGATTCTGCAGAGATCGGTAAGAAACTCCGTAGTTAGTCTTTAAAAAAAAAACTGTTTTTCATTATTAAATGGGTAATATTTTGCATGAAATACAGCGTCACTAAATGTGCACTAAATCCACACATCTTTATCGTTACTATGATTCTGCACGGAATAAGCTTAGCTTTGGGTATTTTTTTTAATACCTACAAACTTTTTTGTTATCTGGTATCGTTTATGAAATATTTTATTTTTATTTCATTTTCTTGTTTAGTAATGAACTCTTTAACATATAATGCGAGAGGTAGAGAAATAACTGCATAAATATTGATAATTATGGTATCACTAAGGCATGGTTAGACTCTATATTATTTAATAAATTAATATAACTTCTTAAATCGACCGGCATGCAAACGAGGCCGATGATAACTTTTCCTTTTCTGTAGGTATATATATATATTTCTCACAAAAACAAAGGCGTCTTAAAATTCAACAATAGCATTTCCATCATAAATTATCGATATTTTACGTGTTTTGCTGCTTATTATTGACTATTTAACTAAGGGGCTAGTATAGAATGGTGTAAAAATTTAACCACAAAATTTTAATGTTGCTATATAATATAAAAAGTTATTGTTCACTCTTGCACTTTGTTGAAATACATGTATAGTGGAATCATTATAATATTCAAAACATTTATCATAAAACTAGATGGCATGGCACCGGGCCATCGTAGCACTTCGCGGCCGGGCACTTCGTATCACCTACATAATATGTTTGTGAAAAATATACACAAAACACTTTCTGAACGCACCTATAAATATTTGACAACCAATTGAAAACGTTTTTGACAAAAGACATTAAATTTCCCCGCTAGGAACATATGGAAAATTAAATCGTCGTTTTTAGTATTTTTCTTTACTTATTATTTATGTTTTTTATGTATCTCACCGTTTGAACCTTCCCTGAACTTCTACAAACATTTCAAGATCAAAATTAGCCAAATTGGCCCAGCCATTCTCGAGTTTTAGCGAGACTAACGAACAGCAATTGATTTATATATATATATATATATATATACTAGCCGACCCGCGCCCACTTCGTTGGGCGTTAATTATCTTTGTGATGCAATTATGTTGTGTAGCTCTTAGTACTGTTTTATTAGGTTCATTGTTTAGAATTTGACGTTTAAAATCGTAATAATATCGTGTATTTATTATTTTAAATTACAGAACCAAATAACATACTTTATAAATAAAATGTTGCTCCAACGCCATCTATCAAAAAGCGAAAAAACTTCGTCGTCGATTGACTGAAATAAGAGTAAATAAAATAAATAGACTAATAAATAGCGATAGATGGCGTTCGTCTCTTTGTCATTTTGATAATATATTTTAGTATTTTTCTTTTTTTACTGAATTTTTTTGTACAATTACAATAAAATATAGCCTATGTCACTCCTGAATAGTGTAGCTTTTTGTTAGTGAAAGAATTTTCATGATCGGATCAGTATTTGCGAAGATTACCCCCGATCACAGAGTACATTGTAATAGTAGGGAATAGAGATCAATCTCGATGGTTTTAATGAGCCATACGGAGCAACGCCATCTCTATGCGAGTTTTGGAGTTAATCACGATATAGCTATATATATATACAGGTATATAGCGATATAGCTATATATATAGGTATTTACTTATTTAGTGATCCTCTACTGATAAACTCTTCTTTAATTTATAATTTCAATAAATTTTATAGAATTTAAAAAGAAATTATTTTTCTTTTTTAATTCTATAAAAATATTGAAATTATAAATTAAAGAAGAGTTTATTTTTACTATAAAAAGTATAGAATTAGGAAGCAATAAATAAAACGCGAAGTGGATAGTTGATATTAATTATTTATTTTTTCGTTTAAAACATTTGTGGAAATACTTTTTTGCCTTACTTTTAAACTTATCGTTATCATCATCACATTCCCGTTTGTTGCATATAATTTTTATTCCGGCATTTATTCAGCTTATTGGCCAATTAAACTAAATTTTTATGTAAAGCTTGTTCAGGAGGCATCGAAAAGTTGTGTTTTCGCTTGCTGACAACAATTTTCGGGGTTTCTTCATTTTGAGACACTGAAATTAATAAGAGAATAATAATAAATAATTATATTCATCTTATAATTATGCTTCTGATCAGATTTTGTCATTTCATTTGAGGGTTACATATAGTTTTAAAATAATAGAACTATAATATGTAATGCAATGCTAGAACAATTTTGATAAAGGTTTTAGACAAACTTCAGATATACAATATATATTGTATTATATCCAATTTTAGACCAAATATGTTTGAACAAACTGATAAAAAACATAAGCAATTAAACTTCAAATTAAATTAATATTGTGATGAAAGGAATTACCTGGCATGTTCAATGTTGGTACAGCTATATTGCTAAGTCTTTTATATCGGCACAAATATTTTTCTTCTTAATGTTTGTGACATATACGGCGATATTTGAAAATATGGTTGTTTTCAAGTCCCAATATATCACCACCAACAGAACAGACCCATGAATTAAATAACACATTATTCTTCTCCGGATTTGGAAACTTGTGCAAAGAACCTGAAATTAATTTGAAATATATTATTGTACGGCAAAGTAGCCTTTAATTTAGAGAATATTGGATCCCAATGATTATGTATTAGTGCTACTGCGAACTGGGTTTATGAGATTCTTGTTTGACTTATTCTTCAGTTGTAGTACCTAGTAAGTTATTCCATTGTTATTGTCGGTTTTAATTTTCTAACGTAGATTTGATGAAGACGGTTTATTTAGGTTAGGTTAATTAGGTTACATAATTACTGGGTGGGTTAAGACTAGTTTATTAATCTGATACAAACCTGCGTTGTTTTCGCATCCCGGGTCACAGCTTTTCAATCAAAATTCTCTTTAATCAAAGTTCATTAACAAAATTATCTGCACATACAACCACTTAAACGAGTCCTGTTCATACTATGTACTATATGATTAAATGGAAAAGGAAATGTTCACACAAAACAACACATGCTACGATCTAAAAACTGTGTGAATTGATGTGATTCATATAAATATAATATTAATAAATAGCGGCCATTTTTGCAGTTGACACTTCACACAGGAATTAAATTGTTTTGACCTTTAATAATTTAATATTTTGTGTGAAAGCGACATCTAATGCTGCCAAGTGTAAACTTTTTGTCAGTGCCGTTTGCTAACGCCATCTGTATGCGAGTTTTGTAAATTTGGATGCTTGCCCTCGTTTTCTAGTACTAAGATTAAATACCCTGCCCCCGATATACAAACAAAGTCATAAACTTTTCCTCTTTATAATATTAGTATACATAGATATAGATATATAGATTAACAATATATCGGTTTTATATACAAACTAGCGACCCGCCCCGGCTTCGCACGGTTGCAAAAATGATCAGTGTTTCTCTACTATATTATGCATGTATTATACATATAAACCTTCCTCTTGAATCACTCTATCTATTTAAAAAGCTGCATCAAAATCCGTTGCTTAGTTTTTAAGATCTAAACATACATAGGGACAGACAGACAGCGGGGAGCGACTTTTTTTAATAATATGTAGGGAAAAAAATATTTATTAATCAATTCTGAAATTTCAAAACAAATCTATCAGATTTTATTGTTAGCCTTACTGGTCTAAGAGACGTGGAAGAGCGACCTTTACCGATCTAATAACTCGATGAGACATATTTTTATCAAATATAATTTATGAACAAATATGCCTATGATAACTTGCCTAACGAAAAGTGGTCATAGCAACTTTTAATTTAATTAATTTTAATTAATTTTTTTTCCTCACCTTCACTCTTAAGATAACCGAATGAGTTTTATCTCAATTGATAGTTTTTAACACACAGAGTATGCCTAGGTAGGCTTGCCTATGTTTGGTCATGGCTACCTGGCAAGTAGATGTGAACAGGTAGGTCAATATATGAATATATGTATACCTTCAATACTACATCGATCTGTTTGAATCGAAATTGATATCATTATGTAAGATATTATAATTACAAAACCAATCATATAGGCTTGCCAGCAAAAACTAAACAAAAAAACAAAAAAAATAGCCTTGACCACTTTTCGACAGGCAAGTTATAATAGGTATATTTGTTTATAAATTATCTATACTAATATAATAAAGCTGAAGAGTTTGTTTGTTTGTTTGTTTGTTTGAACGCGCTAATCTCAGGATCTACTGGTCCGATTTGAAAAATTCTTTCAGTGTTAGATAGCCCATTTATCGAGGAAGGCTATAGGCTATATATCATCACGCTAAGACCAATAGGAGCGGAGTCCACGCCGACGAAGTCGCGCGCAGAAGCTAGTATTTGATAAAAAATATATCTCATCGAGTTATCAGATCGGTGAAGGTCGATGTTCCACATCTCCTCTACTATACTATTATAATAAAGAAAATCACAACTAAAGGCCATACAATAATAAATTGAATTTAAGAACAAATAGAAAATTCAAGAACTGCTGCACCGTGTAACACCTTCGTATACTCTGTAAGGGCATGTAATTAAAAAAAAAGTGTCAGTGTCAACTTGTCAAATGTCAAGTGTTTGTCAAATGTCAAACAGGCATTTCGATTTTCGATTTTCGTATTTGTTTTCAAACATCGATATTAATCGTACGTATCGTGTTAATTTTAACGAATACAGTAGTAGTAGTGATATGTGATTTCTATTTTTTAGGGTCTTAAGATGTGATGATTATTAGTAAAGATATTTATTTAGTATAAATTTATATGTGACTTTCAATACAATAATATTAAACGTAACAATTAGATTAAAGACAAAAACTACTTGATTTTACCAAATATACTTGAGTAACTCATCTAAACTTTTAATTGAAAATATACATGCAACAGAGACATAAGAACTAAGATAATGGCAGGACAAGGACACCAGTTTCCTGGAAACTTTCAGGGAAATGCTGGCGCTATGAGAACGGGTTTTGGCGGCCCTATGGGTGGGCAGATGCAATCCATGCCTAATCAGTTAACTGGTAACTATATTATGTAGTTTCAAGCTTTGTCTATAGTCTATTTTTGATGTAAAATTTATTTAAAACTAGCTGTGCCCGCGACTTCGTCCGCGTGGAATTTAACAAAGAGTTATTGTTCAGTTCGCAGAGTTATAAAATAAATACATTTCTAAAATAAAAGTAGCCTATGTTACTCCTTATTACATCAGCTATCTGCCAGTGAAAGGCCCGTTAAAATCGGCCCAGCCGTTTCGGAGATTAGCCGGAACAAAGAGACAGACAGATAGACAAAAATTGTAAAAAATGTTATTTTGGTTTACGTACCGTGTATACATCCACATGCATTTAGTAAAAAGAGGTTATTTTCATTTTACAAATAGACACCAATTTTATTTATTTATATAGATTAGTAAAGAGATAAAGACAATAATTATATTATTGTTATTATAATTGCCGTATGTTATGCTACTCTGTGTTAACTGAGATTGTTATCATTTTACTTTGCTTAAAAATTATTTTTAAAACTTCAGGTGTAATGGGAGGACAAATGGGGAATACTGGTATGGTGGGAATGGGGAATCAAATGGTACCACCATATGGAGCTGCTATGGCAGGACAAATGGGAAATATGGGTATGGGAGGCCAGGTACTTATTTTTAAATTTACACTACATAATTTGTTATAATTTAGCATTTAAAACTGCAACCCAAAATAAAATATATTAAATCTTACCTCCGAGAGACATTTGATGCTATTGAAACCATTCAGCCTTTCTTCTATTTCTGAGTAGCTGATTTGATTGATTACTTTCCTTTTCTGATCAGTAACATTAGTGACAGTACTTTAATCATACAACCTTAAGTTGGTGGTCGACAATGAGTCTCGATACAAAAAAAAAAAAAAAAAAATTACAATAATTGTTACTTTGATTATTTATGTATTAATTTTTTTGTTTCACACAAAAAAAGCAAACACAAAGTTGTAACTGATAATAAACATTTTGCATATGACTTTATAGTTACATTTAGCACTTTAGAACTATGATTCGACTTTTATTTGTGATATTCAACACTAGACTACCTGTCATAATCATAAACTTGTAACTATATCATAATTATGATATATATATACTTGTACAATCACTGGCGGATCCAGGGGGGGGGGGGGTCACGGGGTCATGACCCCCCCTGGGCTGTGTCCAGGACCTAGGTGGACCACTAATTAAAATTGTTAAACAAGATTTTTGTCACAATATAGGTATTTTTAAGTACATTACTTACATAGATGAATAAAATACCTACTTTTTACCTGTATCTATCATTATAAAAATTAAATTATAGCTTCTTTTTACTTGACCAAGACTATGTGACCCCCCCCCCCCTGGCGCCTTGACCATGACTGTGACTCCCCCCTGGCGCCAAAGCTGGATCCGCCCTTGTGTACAATCGATGTAGATTGCATTGTAAGGAGATTTATTTATTTAATTAAATGTTTTATGTTTAAGGGAATGGGAGCACCTATGGCCGGAGTAGGAGCTGGGCCCGGTGGCCTCGTTCCGCAGGCAGTGCAACAACAAGGTGTGTGATCTCTTATACACTCTTACTGATTATACAAAAGAGGGTACATAGCTATTTTTAATACAATTAGTGTTGGCAATACAGTATACGGTCAGCCTGATAGTATACGGTTACCATAGTTTATGGATGTCTGTCATATCAGTAGTATCACATTCACACTAGTAAATCTATCCTCTCTTTCAATTGAGCAAATCCTCAGGAGTTTTGACTATCTTAAACACTACAGGAGCACAACACTACTCGCAAGCAATATTGTAAGGTTGAAGTACTTTCCCAGTTGTGTCGGTCCAGATTTTATAATACTTTTATTGAATTTTAAGGTTTTGTTTAAAAACAATAGCACAACTACCACGGGAGCGAGACTGTCACATAGTTACATAATTAACTTGTTAAATAGGTACTATAATATATTTCTATAAACAAATTCACATTTCACTTAAAAATAGTAAATCATCAAATATAGAAATATTATATTTAAGCACAGTTTATTATAGTATGCGTTTAAAAGCAATTATTTCATTTAATTTTAAACAGAGAACACAATAGGGGATAGGACAGTAATCAGATTAAAATCTATAATGTATTTAGATAAAATAAATACACTGTTTTACGATTATTTATCGAATAATAATTTAATATAATTCATTTAAATATTTTTAAATGAAGAAATAAAATGTTGTTATTTACAATATTTTTAATCTGTACCATGGACTTAATACCTACTAACAGGACAGAGCACTCGCAGCTGAAAAACGAGCCGACAGAGATAGTTAGTACGGAGGCCTTGTGTCCCTTTCTAATAGGGTGACATTAAGATTTGGAAACTTGAAAAATCTGACACCAGTATTGACGACTATTATTATATTATTAGATTTATTTATAATGAATAAATAATAAATATTATATTATTATATTTATTATTTGTTTTTCATGTGTGTCAATATACAAACATTTGCACAAGGGATGGATTACAAAATCAATACATATAATAAAAATGTAACAGATCGCTTTCTGTACATGGAAGATATATAGAAAAAATATTATTGGGACCTTTATCAACGCAAATAGCACTCAAAACAATGATTGTTAGAATTTTTGTCTGTTTCAGAAATGTGTTTGTCTGTCATCTCAGAAACGGCTTATCCAATTTAGGTGTAGTTTTCACTAATATATTGTGCTAGGCTGCACTTAACATTCAGTGTTTGTTTTATGTCAATCGGTTCATAAATAAAAAGTTATGCCAATTTAAAGAATCACGTTGAACATGTAAATAACCAAACGACGGTGCTTATAATCCAAAATAAACCAAAACATGTATTGAAAAAATGCTGTCCAAAGTCACTATTCCAGGCGGACGAAGTCGCGGGCACAGCTAGTAAACAATACAAATAGTACGAATTATTTATTTATTAATCTTAGATCTTAATGCTATATTTGTTACAGTTGGCAAGTAAATACAGTCCAAATAATGTAATTACAATTATTTTAAATTTAATATTTTATTATTTGTTCCGTCATCGATATCCGGAATCCATGTTGAGTTTAGCCTTTGTTTTTCAAGTGTTCGCCCGTAGTTTTACCCCCTTGCTTCCGGCCACCAACGCCCTCTGGGTTTGTCTATGCCCTTTGTCAACAGAGTGCTTTAGCAGACTATATATATGGGTTGTATTACCTTCTTTCTTCATTATAGCGTCGTTTTTCGAAGTGTTCAGACGTGTTAACTAGATAATATTAATTCAGTGGTTATCAGTTTAAATACTTTGTGATAAAATATTAAGTTAAAATAGAATAAAGATCCCCTTGCTTTTACGATGGAAAATAACGATATGGAAGAATTGGTGGATCGACGAGGAGAGAAGAGACAGAGAAAGGATAGTGAAGCTTCTGACGAATCATCAAGTTCGAGTAGCGAGGAGCGAGAAAGGTCTGATGAATCAGAAGGTAGGCTATCTACGCAAAGACCTAAGAAACGATCGCGATCGGTGAGTCAGTTGCAATTTGAATTTTTGTCACAACAAGTATCCTTCCTGACGAATTTAATTACGCAATCTCATAAAGAAGTGCATGCTAGTGGTAATAACGAGTCTTCGACAACCGTGCTAGGTTTGAGCGATAAAGTTTCGGTTGAAGGAATCAATTTACAACTACCCACTAATGATAATGTTGAAAAGTCTCAGTTAAATATATCCGATTACTCAACGGTTGTTAAAGATCCCATTTTTCCTAAATCAAATGAAAGATATTTAAAGAGATTAGAGGAGTTACAAAGATTTAGATCGGAAGAATGGAGTTCAATTAGATTTTCAGAGGTTCAGAAAAAATTCCTTGCCTCTCCAGGCTTTGTCGAACTTAGTGTTAACGAAGAGTTAAAACGTTATCTACCCTCTAGTAGTGAACACTTTCGCTTAGACTTAATGGAACGTTCTTTTGCGGCAATAACTCATGCGCTTTTGCTTCAGAAAGAAGAGTTGCGTAATACTTTACAAAGCTTGATTAATTGGTCTACTGAAAAGGAGACAGTATTATCGTCGAAATCCCTTTTTGAAAAAGTAGAAAATTTATTTGATAAAAACTCTAATTATACGAAAGCATGTGACGACATATTGCAAATAGTATGCGGTAGAAGAGCGGATTTAGTTCAGTTACGTAGGGATTTGATATTAAAACAAATTTCTGACGAATATATTAGTGCTACTTTAGAAAAGGTACCGCCTAGTGCAGTTCACTTGTTTGACAGTGATTTATTTAATAATTATGTACATAAAATAGGGGGAGCAGAAAAACTTTATCAAAATTTAGGCACAACGAGTTCTTTAATGCACAATCAAAACGCTAATATGGCTCGAGCTAGTACTAGCAGTGGATACAGAGGTAATTCCTCAAATTTCAAGCATCTTAAGGAAAATTCCTTTCGAGCTTCCCGGGTATCTCAAGGAAAAGCTAAGCCCAACCAACGAAGAGGAGCTAAGGACAAGAGATCCAACGCGAAGCCTACGGGTTATCCAAAAAGTAAGACGTCTCGCTCCCGCTCCCCTGCAAAAAACAAGATGCGTCGCGCATGACTACAAAAGCTTTCAAGGTGGGTGTCTTATGCAATATCAACATATTTGGCGAGATCTGGGAGCTCCACACCATATCTGCAGGCTTTTGAGCGGTATTCACATTCCCTTCGTAATGAAGCCGCCTCTGGTATATCCAAGCCAGATAGTAATTTCCAGTTTCGCAACAAAGATATCGCCATTAATGTCACAACAAATCGAAAGCATGATAGATACTCAGATTCTCGAAAAAGCAGAAATTTCTCCCAGTTACTTATCAAACTTTTTCCTAATACCGAAACAAGATGGGTCGGTTCGTCCAATTTTCAATTTGAAAAGATTGAACAATTTCATAAAAGTCGGGAATTTTCGGCTGTACAGTCATTTCCGTGTACCGTCTTTTCTACAGAACAAGGACTGGATGGTAAAATTAGATTTGAGCCAGGCCTATTTCCATCTGCCGATTGCGCCTCAACATCGCAGGTTCCTCAGGCTGAGCTACAAAGGATCACTTTATCAGATGGCGTGTTTACCTTTTGGCCTATCATCGGCGCCCAAGACGTTCGCGACAGTCACAAATTGGATAGCGGAGTACCTAAGGAGCCACCAAATACGATGTGTGGTGTACCTAGACGACTTTCTGCTGGCCAACCAATCCTACGAGCTGCTTCAACAGCAGGTAACATTTACAATACGCCTGTTACAGCATCTAGGATGGACAATCAACTTCGACAAATCTATTTTGGTTCCGACTCGACACCTGGAGTTTCTGGGAGTTACTTGGGATACACGAAACAATTCGAAATCCCTGTCGGAGCCAAAGTGCCGGACGCTACGCATGGCACTTCAAAAGCAGTTGTCGAGAGGCAGTTGGTCCCTCAGACAGGCCCAGTCCCTAATGGGGAGACTCAACTTTGCCTCCTTCGTCGTTCCCCGAGGGAGGCTTCATTGTCGGACCGTACAACAGTACAGTCGACATCTGCCGAAATCTCACCCCTACTCGCAGAGGATTATTCCAGAACCGGTGCTCACCGAAATGGAGTGGTGGATAAAGATGGCATCCAGCTCATTACCAATACACACGGATCCCATCTCGCATCTACTCACTACAGATGCATCCGATATCGGGTGGGGAGCCCAGCTAGGGCACGTGAAGTTAGCAGGTCAGTGGACGACAACACAGTTGTCCTGGCACGTCAACTGCAAGGAATTGTTCGCGGTCCACGCTGCGATACGCCACGAGCAACGGCAGCTGAAGAATGCTCACATATTGCTTCAATCGGACAATCAAACTGTTGTAGCTTACATAAACAAGGAAGGAGGGACGAGATCCAGGAAGCTCCTGAATTTAACGAGAGAGTTACTACTGATGTTGGATCATTTAAATATACATCTGACGGCACAGTACCTCCCAGGCCGATACAATACGGAAGTAGACGCCTTGTCACGCGGGAAAGTAGCCCCAGAATGGCACCTATTGGAATCAGCGACGAAAATGATATTCAAGATGTGGGGGACACCAGTAGTGGATTTGTTTGCCTCGGAGACGGCTCACGTTGTATCGAGGTATGTAGCAATAGATGCAGACGAGAAGGCTCTCGCGCGCAATGCTTTTCTTCATCGCTGGAATTACAGCCTAGGCTGGCTGTTTCCACCTCCCAATCTCATACCGCAAGTGTTGTCACATCTGAACTCTGCTCAAGGTCGGTATATTCTGATAGTTCCGAAATGGAACAAACCGTTTTGGACAGCAGACCTACTACAAAGGGCTCTAATGAAGCCGTTTCTGATACCAGATCTTCCCCAAGTACTAGTAGATACGAAAACAGGCCATCATCCACCAGAGGTGTGGAACATACTCTTGGAAGCATGGTTGATTCGAGGTGGATAGATTTAATTCAGGATTGGACTGAAGAAGAAAAATCTTTATTATTAACAAGCTGGAGAAAATCAACTATCTGTACTTACATGTCAGCTTGGAATAAATGGAAGAGGTGGTGTACATCCCAATCAGTTGATTTTAAATGTCCAGATCCGTCATCAGTAGCTCGGTACCTAGCATATCTCCACAACAATGAAAAATTGGCATACAGAACCATACTGGTTCATAAGTCGGTTATTTCGACCTTTACGAGGACTACTGAACAGAGCATATCTTCGAACTTTCTCGTGAAGCAGATGTTAAGAGCTATTTCAGTAAGAAAGGTAAGAGCAGCAAAACCTCCAATATGGAACCCCATACTTCTTTTAGAGTTCTTGAAGAGTCAGAGCCTAGATGAAGAAAACTTATTTCAGGTTTCGAAACGCACTGCAATCTTACTTCTACTTGCATCAGGTCGGAGAGTGCACGATCTTACACTATTAAGATGTGACTCTGAGCATTTAATAGATGAAGGTAATTATATAATAATGTGGCCTGCTTTTGGTTCCAAGACAGATTCTGCTGATCATAGGCAATCAGGCTGGAAAGTGACAGAGCATCCTGAGAAAAACTTAAATATAGTACATTGGATTCGTCAATTACTGAGAATATCGCAGGAAAGTCGTAAGGAAGGTAAATTCTTAGAATTATTTATTACACCTCGTAGGCAATGTAAACCTGCATCGAGGACAATTATTGGAGGATGGATTAAAAATGTACTTCGGGAGGCTGGGATTGAGGCATCTCCTGGTTCAATACGTTCAGCAGTCTCGTCCTTAAATTGGTTAGAAAATTATTCTATTGATCGAATTTTAGCTACGGGAAATTGGAAACGAGAACATACATTCCCCGTCCGGCGACTAATGATCTTTTTGACAGCCCACGCCTATAAATTACGATTGTTTTTTTTTTCGGAATAACGTACTAAAATTCTACTGTAATGTCATACTTTATTGACGATTTGATTGATTGAGTGAAGTACCCTGTGCATAACAAACAACCACAGACTATGAAACAGTTCTTGAAATAATAAATCGATAATAAATCGATCATATGATAAAAATAATTTTACGTCATGTGATTATTGTTTCTATAAATTTAATACAAAAAAGGAAATTAAAATAGTATCTATGACCCCAAGATTGATTACTTGCAAGGAATTAAGTCGAAATGTTGAAATTTAATTGCAAAACAAGAATAAAGAGCAATAACTCTGTTAATTCATTTATTTATTATTTATATATTTCATTTATAATTAAAAAAACTAATAAACGCATAAATAAATAATATTTTTAAACTAAATGTATTTAATTAAATCGATTGAAAGTTCTTCTTAAATAAAATCGATTATTATTTCGAATCGAATAAATAACGTGTGAGGCAGTCACTAATGTCAAAATTTCTTGAAGTGTCAAAAAGATCATTAGTCGCCGGACGGGGTATAGAAATTATTATCAAAGACAAATTAAGAATGTTGATAATAAAGGTAATAATAAAGAATTGTCATTATCACAGTATTTTGAGGCAGTTTAGATGTTGATTCAATGATCAAATGCAGTTACTAATAAAAAGATTATATTTACATTAATTAATAAAGTTTCTTAATCACATCAATTAAAAATTAGTTTTGTTTCGTATCATAGAAATTATGACACATTATAGCATCAATACTATATAGTACCAGGAGAAAACAAACACATCACTCAACATGGATTCCGGATATCGATGACGGAACAAATAATAGAGAGTTTTAAAAACCAATAAAACTTACCTATTATTTTTCCCTGAGATATCCGGAATCCAAATAATTCCTACCTGGTACTTACGCATATAATGAAGAAAGAAGGTAATACAACCCATATATATAGTCTGCCAAAGCACTCTGTTGACAAAGGGCATAGACAAACCCAGAGGGCGTTGGTGGCCGGAAGCAAGGGGGTAAAACTACGGGCGAACACTTGAAAAACAAAGGCTAAACTCAACATGGATTCCGGATATCTCAGGGAAAAATAATAGGTAAGTTTTATTGGTTGTTAAAACTCTCTATTTTTATTTGAACAACAAATAATATTTATAACACAAACATTTCTTTAATATCAATAAAAGTGAATAAAGTGACGCATGGTCACCATAGTTGTAGACGGAAATTTGTTTAAACGAAAATGAACACTAACACAAGGTGTTAAGCATTATATTCAGTTTTATTACAGTCTTAAACAATGTCCACTGTGATGTTTACGAGAGTTACCGTAAGAAAAAAAAAAAAAGAAATAGGCAAAATAATAATTTATGTTTTCTTTTTATTTAAGAATAAATTTAAAGAAATCAATTTTAATTATGATTTGCTGACTTAAAATTGTTAAAATAACATTAAAATACAATTGTTTCAATGGAGTTTTAGGTCAGCCATAATTTTTGATCAGAAACATTTTTATGCTGGCAATATGAAAGAACGAGACACAAGGCCTCCGTTGTGACTATCTCTCTCGGCTCGTTTTTGCATTTGTATAATGCGCAACCGAATATAATACTTAATTCGTTGACTTAGTGTTCATTTTCGTAAATACAAATTTTCAGAGTACTCTGTCCTGTTAGTAGGTATTAAGTCTATGATCTGTACTGAAACACAAACTACAGTGCGTGACGTCACGTAGAGGTCCAAGCCACAGAGTACTTTGTATATATTTAGGACAGAGCAAGCATTGACTGTACGGGTTACTATCTTAGATATAGTTATCTAAGTTTATAATACTCTTTGTTTATTATCTGTACGTGACGTTACGCGCTGTCAGATGACATACGTGGCGTTTTGGCGGGATTTTTGCACAAACAATATTAAAACATGATTTTGAGTACCTAAAAGGCTGTACATAATTAAAATTTAATTTTTATAGGAATAAGTATCCATAAAGATTATTTTAAAACGCTTTTTGAAAATTTGTCCGATCCCCTATTGGTGTTGCAGGGGTATATAGGTTATGGTAATCGCTCACGATCAGGTGGGCTGTACGCTTGTATGCCGATCTGTTTTAACTATGATGGCGTGTGAACTGTCAACTGTGAACTGTCTGTCTTTAACTTTTCTTGTAATTTTCCAATTTTATGCGCAATTTTCTTATATTTTCATTTCGTAAGAACCTTACAAAGTATTAGAAATAAAAAAAAGATGAATGAAATCAGTAAAGTCGTTATCAAATATGGCGTGATCAAGGAAAGTATGTAGATTTGTTCACCTATTTCAGGTGGTATGCAGGCGGGGCCGGTGGTGCAGGCGGCCGCCGCCCCCCCGCCCGCGCCCGCCGCGCACCCGCCGCAGAACAAGGAGTTCAACACCGCCTCGCTGTGCAAGTAAGTACTTAATTGTTAATTGTTCTTGTCTTTCTAGTAACGAATTAAGGCCAATGCATACGTAACTTGTTTTTCCCGTACGGGACGGGACGTGAAGTATGTTTGAAACAAAATCACGTGCCACGTCCCGTACGTGATTCCGTTGCGTATGCATTGTCCTATACATTTTGTATGAAACGGTATTCCAAAACTTCACGTCCCCGTCCAGTCCACGTTACGAATTCATTGACCTTTATTTATTTACTAGTTTCTGCGCGCGACTTCGTCGGCGTGGACTCCGCTCCTATTGGTCTTAGAGTGATGATAAATAGCCTATCTGTAGCCTTCCTCGATAAATGGGCTATCTAAAACTGAAAGAATTTTTAAAATCGGACCAGTAGTTCCAGAGATTACCGCGTTCAAACAAACAAACAACCAAACAAAGAAACTCTTCAGCTTTATATATTAGTATAGATTTAATACTTATTGCACAATTGAAATTACATAAGGAAAATAACAATATTCTACCTTAAAAAGGAGCGAATGTTTTTTTTATCATTAATAGTGATCTCTTTTTGACAAAACGCTTATAAAAAGAAAAATATTGATAAAATAAATTAAATAGTTTAATATACTTAATGCTAACATTTCTTCTGACTAAAAATACATATGAAATTAAAATATGTATATAGAAAACTGACAGAAAGTGAAAAAGGAAGTTTCTCAATATAATCCGACATAATAAGTTCATACAGTGCTGTTTTTTCACTTTATTATTTTATAATATGTGGAAAAATTGTAGATATTATTTTTAACATTATGATATTTTTTGTTTTAAAGTTATTGTTTTTACTAATGCGTCAATAGAAAATGAAAAATTTTCTTTTTTCATAAATGAAATAAAACATTAGTACTTTAATTCAATATTCGAATATATTAATCCTCAACGAACCTCTCAATTGAAAAGTACTTTGTAGTAAAGTTCAGCTGTAACTAAGCTTCTTTTATTAGTACCTACAAAGTAAAAAAAAAAAAATTGATAGTATTAATGCATATGATTATATAAGGAATTTAAACATTGTTGACCTAGGTATCAAACTAGGAAATAAAGGGATTGCGCTAGTAATAATAAAAATAATGCTAAGCATTCAATCTTTATTATATGAGTCATCTATACTGATATTTTATAGAGGTAAAGTTTATAACTTTGTTTGTATATACGGGGTAATCTTTGCAAATACTGATCCGATCATGAAAATTCTTTCACTCACAGAAAGCTACACTATTCAGGAGTGATATAGGCTATATTTTATTGTAATTGAACATAAAATTCAGTGAAAATAATAGTAGGTGTTACGAATCGCGCCATCTCTTGGCGAACTGTAGGTACCAACTAAATTAACATCGATGTAAAATAGCAGCGGACGGCGCGCCGAACGACTGTGTTCACGACGTTTACCAAAGTATACTTCATTTAAAAATTCGTTATTATTCTGTAATAGTTAAATTTAAAAAAACTTGAAACATATCAAATTACTGTAAAAATCTTTTAACGCCCAACGAAGTGGGCACAGGTCGGCTATTATTTAATAATAAAAAACTGCATGACAGGATGATGCTACTACTGAGTCACCTTTAAATCTGTATGATGGCATTATTGATTTTATAAGATTTTTTGTTAATTTGATTTAATAAGTAGTCAAGTGATATTCGGTCACTGGTTTAAGAAAGCATATTCTACTAAATATTTTAAATATTTTTTTTATTTATAAAGTTTTTATTATGAAAATCTGAAAATGTTGGGCATAGGCCTCTATCGCTATGTAGGAGAAGGATGAGAGCTTAATCCACCACGCTGCTCCAATGTGGGTTGGCGGATATATTCCCTACTATGAGTAACGATCGCTATCAGGTGTACATGATAACAACCGGGACCGACGGCTCAACGTGCTCTCCGAGGCACGGTGGGGAGACCCACAAGGACTGCACAAACACCCAAATTAAAAAATATATTACTTATAAAACATCAATAATTTTTTCAGGTTTGGTCAAGAAACAGTTCAAGACATTGTGAGTAGAACACAAGATGTATTTCAAACATTAAAAGCGATCCAGCCTCCGAATGGAACACAACACGGTGAAAACGCAAGCAACGACAAGAAAGCAAAAATGCAAGAACAACTCCGTACTATAAGACTTCTCTTCAAGAGGTTAAGACTCATATATGAGAAGTGTAATGAAACATGTCAGGTAAACAAAAACAAAGCATAATGTATTAAAAGTGAAATAGAAATTAAATAGAAAAAACAATTTTTTTTTCTTTAACTACTAATTTAAACATTTTTAAATTTTGCTTAATTTAGCACACATGATATTTGGTGTAGCTCAAGTTTCTGCGTATTTTGGTATTTTGTGTAAGGTTTATTAAGACTTATGCGTCATTTTAATTCTGGTGGCTGCAAACAGTCGTACGATTAAACTTGTAAATTATAGCAAAGTATGACTAATCTGAATACGAACCTGATAACGATCGTTACTCATAGTAGGAAATATATCCGCCAACCCGCATTGGAGCAGCGTGGTCGATTAAGCTCCGATACTTCTCCTACATGGGAAAGAGGCCTATGCCCAACAGTGGGATATTACAGGCTGAATCGTGATCGAATCGTGATGACTAATCTATATGGTATTCTTAGGGTATGGAGTACACGCATATGGAAAGTCTAATACCATTAAAAGACGAAGCAGAGAATAAGGCGCTAGATGAAAGAAGAAACACTGAATCCTACAGATTGGCGTTGGAAGAAAACAGAGAATTGACTGAACAGGTATTTGTTTAATATCGGGAACCCTACTAATACAATAAATTCGAACTTTGCAATGTAACTTAGCATGTATATAGCTAGAGACCAGAATGCCCTTAGGCTACTGTATAATCCGACATTTCCACGAGATTAGAAATTACGCAAGTAAAACTGCGAAACGCGACTAGTAATAGTAGTAGCAATAATTTAGGCCGCGGGCAAGAAACTTGCGACAGGCGAGCGACGGCGACTATCGAAAATCTAATCCAAATGATTACTGCCTCGCGCGTAGTTTTGATCGTTTCCGTCCACTGTGCGTCGCCCCGCTGTCACCGTCGCTCGGCTGTCACAAGTTTCGTGCCCGCGGCCTTAGGCACTTGTCTCACCGGCAACGATTAACGAGTAACGAGTAGAGCTAGAACTCGAAAAGAGTTAGCGAGACGCGGGGAGCGAGTGCGTAGTTCCGATATTTGTGTAGCTCGGCTATAAGCGAGTGTGATAGTGAGGCGGGCGATTACTCGCATCACTCGCTCGCGGCAGTCAAGCGTACAGTTTCAGATACGCACTGTAGAGAAATGACCACTGGTTGCTCTCTCGGCGTGAGTTCTAATCGCTTGGCGAGTATCGCCGAGCGAGTGTTATCTTTCATAGCTCTTGTCGCTCAGCGACAAACTAGTGAAGCGAGTGTTCGCCGGCAGTGTGAACAGTCAGCGATCAACTGTTTGTATATGCATCTCTTTTGTTCACACGGAAAGTATATCTATTGTACGTTTCTTGAGCGAGAAAATAGCCGATAGTTGGTCGTTTTCTCGTCGTTGGTGGGACAACTGCCTTAGTGTCATAGAAGGGAATGGGGAATATATCCGCCAACTCACAGTGGAGTCGCGTGGTAGATTAAGCTTGATCATTCTCTTACGTAGAGAAAGAGGCCTATGCCCAGCTGTGGGATGTTACTGACTGAATTGTGATTGTGATTGTGTAAAATAATTGGAGTTTAGAATTATATAATATAATCGAATAAATCGCAGTGTGGTTACGGCTGTAAAGAATACTTGTGGAGGCCTATGTCCAGCAGTGGACTGCAACAGGCTGAAGTGTGTGAACTGATTAATATAGTATATTTCATCACAAGTGCGGAAAGGCTGTCATTGCAAAGAGTTCTGACAAATGACAGACAGTCGACAGTTTGACAGTCGGAACAAGTTGCAATGACGGTTCCGCACGTGTACTGAACGACTATTTTTAATACAGTTGCGAAAAAATGAAACAATTTCATAAAATAAACTCGCAATAAAAATTTCTGAAAAATGGCGCCAACTGTAGAATACACTAGAATATAAGCACAGTTTTTTTTTTCTTCACCCATTCTGGTAGGCAAAGGGAAACTATGCCCATACAGCCAAGTCTTCAGTAGAAGTTTTTTATTGATATGAAATGAAAATGAAATTTAATGAGATGAAATGAAATGAAATGAAACCTAACCAAACTCATTCAATCAAATCATTAAATCTGATATTGAAACAAATTAGTAGCTTCTTTTAAAAATATACGTATTTGCATGAATCATAAAAACTTCTATGAATTTTTTTAGTAAAAACTTCATGGTTGGTTTTTCTTTTTAATAGACATTATTTTGACAGTTGGGAAAGAGAACGCACGAGTGCGGGAAAGGTAAAACAAAAGCACGCGTGTGTAATAGCCCACTTCCCGAACGCTATACGTCCCTGCAATACGCCACTTTTTGAGCAACTGTATTAAAAAATAATTTGTCTCTTAATTACTTAATAAATAATGTCTCTTTTCAGGTGGTTCTCAAAAATAAGCAGTTGAAGGAAGTAATAACAAACCTACGGACGATAATTTGGGAAATTAATGTTATGTTAACAATGCGAAGATCATAAATAGTAAAAAATTTAAATAAATCGAGTTAATGTTAATATTATAATAAAATTTATTTAAGCTGTATTGTTTATTTATTTTATTTTAGACTATTCTTAAATTTGTTTGGATTAATTGCTTTAAATAGAACCAAAATAGCACTGTGAATTAGAATGGCGAAGACGTAAATACGCTATATGATTCAGCCTGTAACATTCCACTGCATAGGCCTCTTTCTCCACGTAGGAGAAGGATTGGAGCTTAACTCATCACGCTGCTCCATTACGTGTTGGCTGATACATACCCTACTATGAGTAACGATCGCTATTAGGTATTTATGATAACAATCGAGACCGACAGCTTAACGTGCTCACCGAGGCACGGTGGGAGTCCCACAAGGACACATCCAAACCGGCAACCAATATTTGTATAAATACAAATATCTATGCGGAGGGGGAATCGAAGAATCAGAGCAGTAATCGAACCTGCAAACCGTTGGTGCTTAGGCACCTACACGTACCATTACAGCAGAGTGGTTGTTGGAAGAACGTAAATAGAATTAGTTTATCTCTTTGTATTGTTAATTATAGTTAATATTTGTATGTGATATG